>OY728162.1:1118789770-1121289770 GCA_963277665.1 Viscum album | reverse complement strand
GCAGATATTGAATATATTGATCAACTGCACCAATCTTTGGATTTATTGGAGCAAAGAATTTCTGATCTTAAATAATCTTCTGAGTAGGTGTTATAATGGGGGTATAATTTTGCGATCATACTTTTTCTCATACATTCATAGGTGAGGCTTTGGTATGTGTAGATCCCTTATTTTATATTATATCAATGAACTGGTTTGTTTAACTTTATATGATGTCATCCATCTTTCCTTCATGATGTGCATGAGGTTTCATTTCATTGATATTTTACGAATCTCCAATGATACACATCCTTCACTTTGTGATGAATGAGAGAGAATTCTTGATGTGTATAGGGATCATCCGAGCAAGAGATATGTCTTGAAAATGAGTCATTTTCATGCCTGTGGAAAGCATCACAATAATTTCCATACACTTTTGTTTATGGTATTTTATCTCGGACCACTATGTTGCTTTATTTTAAGGTCTTTTATCTCAGACCTTCTATTTATTTAGATTAAGGTATTTTAGCTCAGACATTTCTATATAGTCAAGAGATATAGTGTAGGCAGGCTTGGAATGACCCAAAGCACCCTAAGGTGCTGGATCCTTCCATGATGTTGTTGAGGCTCGTGAGGATCAGAATACCCTTTTCAGAGTGACACATTTTTTTGATGGACATAGGCACATATGCAAGAGCCATGGGCATGTATGCATAGTCAAAAAAAGGTTCTATGAAGCTCGGTATCTTTTCTAAGGTATATGAAATATTTATGGTGGAAATATTGATGAGGTTGGAATACTTGGGATACCATGCCCACCTTGATAGTTGGAATATGGATTATGTGATTCATAACTCAAAAGTTTGAGTCCATGAATATGGGATGGTGCAGATATTCTGGGTATGTCCCATGACATTCTGAAATTCCAGGTTCCATTGTGGTGTTGCAAGGGATCCCATGGATCGAATCCTCTTTCTAGAAAAGATAAGATTCATTTAGTTAATGGGTAAATGCCCTTATGTGTCAGTAGCATGGCCAAGAAATGATGATCTACACTTCTTTATAAGGGATATGGAATATTTGTGAAGACTCAAACATCTAGATGATGAAGTTGGATATAGGAATAAAGCTATCCATGAGGAGTTTTTGAACCTTAGGAAAACTATATCTTATTGTGAAGCTCAGTCACTACACCCTGAAGTTTCAAATCATGATATTTGGTCCATCAAAGGTTAGGAAATGAAGTGTCACAGTATTTCCCTGAGTAATGTCATGAAACACAGTGACATAACATTGAGGATATCGAATCTGCTTGGATAGTTTCGTCCAAGGGATGTAAATCATGATTTGGAGTTCTCGAGTCAGGATAATGATATGGTCTAGTCATACAAGGAGCGATTCAAACATATTGGAATGTTGAGTGCATCCGTGATGATTTCAATGCTCACAAGAATGAGAATGTACTTTTTTAGAGTGACAAATTTGGTTGACGGACAGAGGCGCATATGTAGGTTCCATGGACATGTATGCATAGTCATTAAAAGGGGCCTTCAAGCTGGATATCCTTTCCAAGGGGTATGGAAGGTTATGGTGATTCAAGATACCTCAACTCATGAAGTTTGGTTTTCAGAAGATGTAAAATTGAAGAAGGGTTCGAGTACCCTAAAAGCTATACCATCGCCTAGAAATCATATTATCACGGTGAGTAGATGAGAAAAACATTTCTCTATCTTTTTTTGGGAAAAATGGGTCCAATGATAATATATTGGCTTCTACTAGGGTTATAGACCTTATGATATTTATTCCTTTTATGTTTACACCCTAATTTTTTCCAAATCTCTGAGAATGAAAAATTTAGCGGGCAGAGACTCGAATTTTGATCAGGTCACCCTTTATGGGTTTCTTTCCTGATGAGTTTTGTTTCTATTTTTTTAGTAGTTTAAGGTCTTTAGATTTGGACCATTATGGGAAAGAGTTTAAGTTTGTACTGCTTTAACCAAAGCACCGATAGTTTAGGGTCATGACTTGCATGGACCTAGTATGGAAGATGTTACACAAGATCTTAATTAGGGTACCCAGGATCAAGATCACTCCAACATCTTTCTAATATAGATGTGAAGATGTTGTAAATCATGAATTGAGTTTATTGAGTGATGAGTAATGATTTGGTACAGTCATGCGCGGAGTGGTTCGGACACATTAGGGTGTTGATCATTTCCAAGATGATGTTAGGGATCATGAGAATTGGAATGTCTTTATCAAGAGTGACACATTTGGTTGAATGTTAGAGGCACATATGTAAGAGCCAGGGGATTTTATGCATATTCAAGAAAAGGGTCCTTGAATCCGGATATGCTTTACAAGGGCCATAGAAGGTTGACAGTGACCCAAGATGCTCAAGACATAAAGTGTGGTATATGGGTTTGAAGTGCTCTTAAATGATGGTGGAAGCACCTCGTACTCTGGTTTAATAAGTTAAGTCTCTTATTGTCTTTTGATAAGGAATTAAAAATGGGAGATGCTTTGCATAGTGTATTGTCATTTAGTGTGGATTCTCATCTTAGTGTAGTTTAACGTCATGCAGTAAGGGCATATTTCTATGCAGTTTAACATCATGTGGTAAGGACATAATTCTGTATAGTTTAATGTAATGTGGTAAGGATGTAGTTGAACTATCATGAATAAATGGGAATGTCATGATTGGGCCTAGGTACAGATACTTAGCATCATTACGTATCACATGAAAATGATAATTAAACCACACATAGTTTTAGAAAGCAGTGCAGTTTAATGTCTTGTGGTGTGGAAAATGCATCACAGTTTAATTTCGTGTTGTGGGGACCTATGTTTATAGTTTAGGATCATGTGGTTCCAAATAAAAGATGAATATCTTAATGTAGAGATGCGTAGTGTGGTTCCATGAATTAATCTGATGTGAATTAGGACCAAAGAGGTCTCATCCACACCATGCACCCTTCCATGAAAACTCAGGCCAGGGGGCCAAAAAGATTTATACCCTTGGTTGGGATCGAGGGTGAATTGTTTGGGAGTCGCTACATATATCATGAGGATGAGAATCAATCCAATTGTAGTTTTGGGAGTTCCATGTAGTTTAATGTCACACGGTAAGGATGTAAGAGAACCATCATGAATTAAAGGGGGCATTGCGGTTAGGCTAGAGAGTGGGGATTTGTGTTTCATTATGTATCTCATAAGGATGAGAATCAAACCACATGTAGTTCTTGGAGAACTGGGTAGTTTAACATCATGACGTAAGGACACATGGAATACCTTTTATGGTCTTTATTTCGGGGTATAAATTTACCTATTGTGAACCTTTATGCTTTGATCGTGATGATAGGTCTTTTCCGCAATTCCTAAGCTCACATGATCTATTCTCAGTGTGAGAAACAAGGAATGGTGTGGATCTTCCTATAGTACAGAGATAGAAAAGGGGTACAAAAAAGGAATTTTGTACCATGGAGTGGCTAGACCGAGACATATAATCAAGGTGTCCCTATGTATCCCATTGGAAATGGTAATCGATCCATGTGTAGTTTTAGAATATCCATGTACTTTAAAATAATGTGGCGATGATGTGGGTGACTCGACTTGAATGGAAAGGGGACGTTGCAGCTCAAGTCAGTTTTATTTCATGTTGTAAGGACAGGGATCACCTATTGTGAGAGGAATATAATCCTATGGTTTGGACTATATGTAGAGGTTCGGGAACCAATATGTATTTTTTGATGACATGAATCAAGCCATACACGGTTCTTCGGAGACTCTGCAGTTTAACATATTTCGGTTAGGATGATCCTCCATATATTTTTACATTGTGTGGTTTGGATGAATTTTCATATTTTAATGTCATGTACTCAGGACAAGACATTCCATGCAGTTTAATGTCATGTAGAAATAATTCTTGATGGGACTTACACTAATTTGGGCACCATATTGCTGGAAGCTATGTGAAGTATTTATTGAGAAATCTCATATTGGTGGATGGTGCTACGCATTCCCCATCCATGGTGGCTAGTTAATAGGCTCCATTATGATAGACCTTATGTATGGCGTAAGATCATTCCTACATGGGATCCAACTTCAGGGGATTCTTCCCCAATATCATTTGACTTATAAGGGCCATCACCAGTTCTCCTTGGATAAATTAATGGAGGTGAACCTTTTTATTAAAGTCTCGTGCTATCTGGTTATGGTGAAACTCAAGGTTGTGTAGTGTGCACAAACTTTTCCCATCTAACCATTCCAACTCATCCAACCGCTTTTTCAATTGTTCATCATCTAAGATCTATCTGAAAATGGATATTCAAAGTGATGGAAGATGGCCTTTATGGGCAACACTACCTCAATCCTGCACACCAGTGAGTATGGAATTTCTTGCATAGTAGTTTGTGTGGTGGTAAGGTATGCCCATAGATCATTGATGAGTTTTCCAGCAAATAATTATTAGAATTTATCACCATCTTCAAGATTATATTATATATTGTCTTATTGAATGCCTCTATCTATTCATTTACTGCCACATGATAGCAAGATGAGTGGTTCGAATCAATTTTTTACTCCTGGTACATCTTATTAAACTCTTTGGAACAACATTTGGTGTTGTTATCTGTCAATATCGTGTAAGGGAATCCAAACCTATTGATGGTATTATAATTTGTAAAGTTTATGATATTCTTCATCCCGACATCCTTTAGGGGTATCCCCTCATCCCACTTGGAGAAGAAGTCAGTAGCAGTAAGGATGAACTTGAACTGCTTGGCTATGGCCAGGGGATTTGGCCCCACAACATCTATCCCCAAAAAGGCTAATGTCTATGAATATTTAGCTATATGCAGATATTTCAGGGGCAGATATATAAATTTTTCATGGATCTGGAATTCATGAAATATCCTAGTGAGTTCCACAATGTCTTGTATCATGGTTTGCCAATAATATGTCAACCTCCTGATTTAGTGGGCGAGCCTAGTTCCAGATTGATGGGAACCACAAGAGCATTTTTGGACTTCTTTCGTGATAGTAAGAACTTATATTTATATACACCTATGGATAATTCCATCAAATACATGCTTTTAGAAGATTTTATGATCATTTGGGTCATCCTTCAAAGTGAAATTTGTTGTCTGGTGCCAAATCTATTACCTTGTATTGTGGTCTTTTGGGATATTATCATCTCAAAGATATCCAATTATGGACCCCATCTATCTAGGAGTGGCCATAGGTGCATTACGCTTTGGGGTGATGCTAACCTGGTTGATCTCTCCCTTATCACACACCACGATCGATGAGACCATTCTTCGATGTGTAATACAAAAGGTGGATTCCTCTTGATTAGGGTCATCTAGAATAGTGGATTCATTATCCAATGTGTTGGAATGAGTATTATTTGATCAGGGGATATAATTCATTGTGGGCTGAAAGGGGAACTTTGCCAATAGTCCCCTGACGTAGCTAGTGAGGGAGGGTGTGATTTCCTCCTTTTTGATGGCATATTCTCCTATGATCTACATTATCACTAACTCTAAATGCCCTTTTATGTTAAGGTAGGCTATGTACATCTATATTTATAGTTCTAATCCAGTGATGCGGGATTAATACTCGGCCTCATTATTTATACATCCTTTAGAAAGTAGGGAGTAGGTAAAAACTGCTTTGTCTGGAGAAACAAATACAGTCCCTAGACCAAACCAATTGAGCTTTAAGTTTTCCATCCTTGTATCTAGAGGACACTAAGAGGATCCATAAAAATACATCTCCCATGTCCAGGGAGTGTTATGGGAAAAGAATACCTCTTCATTGGGGTTCTCGGTGTCCTCTGGTGTATTTTTTATGGTAGGATATGCCGTCAGGAAGTCATCCAGGGATTTCTCTTTCACTTACTTCTAGGATATGAATTGGATGTAATATTGTTTTAAAATTATTTCCTATAGATCTAGGAACCTATTCAATATAGAGTGTCCAAGGATGTTCTTTAGTAGATCAATACAAGAGAATAGGTGGACTTTGTGGTGCTACAAGCAATGCCTCAATTTTTTCACTCTGAAGATGAGTGGAAGGAAATTATTTTCCACATTAGAATATCACGTCTCATTACTATCATGGTTTGTTTGAGGTAATAGAGATTATTCTCCCTTCCCGCATTGTTTTCATGTATGAGGAGGGTTTCTAATGAGCATTCCATGGTGGACACATATAAGATGAATAGACTCCCTTCCACCAGAGGCATCAAAACCTATGGGTTCAACAAGTACTACTTGAGAATTTCAATTTCCTTATGACATTTATCATCCCATTTTTAGGTGACTCCCTTCTTCATTAGCCTCATGAAGGGGAAAATTTTCTATCTAGGTTGGATATGAATCTCCTAATTTGGGTGAGGTGACCTTGGAGTCCCCTTAGTTCCTTCAGATTTATGGGGGTGACTTTACTAGAATAGAACTAGTCTTCTATAGGTCTACCTCAATGTCATGGTGGGGTCCCAAAAAACTAAGAAAATTTCCTGATTTTACATCAAAAGAAAAAATTAGAGGACTTATATTTAGATTTTACTGTCACAGATTGTATAATATTGCTCAGAGGTCCATGAAGTGATCACATCATTGTTGGGATTTAAACACCAGGTTGTCAAAATAATACTTAACCATCCTTCCAAGAAATGAATTAAATATGTGATTCATGGCATGATTATTTGTGGTTCCCACATTATTTAATCTAAATGAAATGTCTTGATAACATAAGATCCCTTGAGGCACTCTAAAGGCATTGAATTATTCATCCTCGGGGTCCATATTGATTTTATTGTACCCTAAGTACCCATCCATGAAGGAAAGGCCCAGGAATATAGAAGTTTCATATATAAAGAGTTATGTGATTGAAAATGGAAAATTTTCCTTTAGGAAATGATGATTAAGGTCTCTAAAATCAATGCAGACCCTAATCTACCCATTCTTCTTGTTAACATGGATGTTATTAACAATACATCTTGGGTACCGCACTTCCCTGAAAAAATTGGCTTTGAAAAATTTGTCAACTCTTGCCTCTACATTTGTAGAATGAGAGGGTTTGATCCCCATGGTTACCTTCTTGAAGCCTTGATTCTTATCAGGTATTCTAAAATAGTTCGTAGCCACATCTGGATTCAGTATAAGAATCTATGTATAATTCTATCAAAACACATATCAGTGTTTCTTTATAAATTCAATGTGAATCTCTTGATCTTTAGGGGGCATGGAGAAACTAATCAGAGTAGGTCATGGATCTTCTTCTATCCCAAATTTTATCTTCCTGAGCTCATATATGGTGGTGAAAACACCTTCCTCGAATTATAGAGGGGTGTTCCTGAGATCTTCCTCATCTTTCACCATTTATGAGTCTATGGAGACATATTTGGGTGAGGATGGAAACATGGGGTCTCTCCATTAGTATTAGGGCGAGGGAGGCCATGAGAAGAAACATCATCATCCATAGCCATCTAAGTTTCTCCAGAGAGATACTAGAGGTTACTGTTGTTGAGGACAGGAGAGGCTTGGACCTCTGTAAATGGATCCTCTATTTCGGTCATATTTATATGGAGCACATAATTATAATTGAGCATGATCCAAGTATTTTCAGGGCATATCCCTAATCCATTAAGAGATTCAACTTGTATATCATCATCCACCATTGGTTTCTTAACTCCTTGTAGAAATATGATTCATCATATGTGGCTCTGCAAGTCTCAAAGGGGGTGTTTTCATCATATAGTATGCCAACCATTCCATTGATGGGGTACTTCAAACATTGATGGAATGTCGACATCACTACCATTTGGATATTAATCCAAGGGCTCCCAAGTAGGATATTATATGTAGTTTCTTTCTGGATAACAATGAACTCGACATCAGATGTGATCTCCCCAAACTGGGTCTCAAGCATGAACTTTCAGAGAGGCATTTGCCCGCGCTTTTCATACCACTATATGGTCATCTTTGTAGGGGATAATTCCCCTTAACCATACCCCAAACATTGGATAGTTTAGGATGGGATGATATTGATCCCAAAACTATTATCGATCAGCACCCTTGGGACATTGACATTATTGAATTTTCCCAAAACGTATAAGTGACTGAGGTTCCCTTGGATGTCCTCATCCTGATCATGATATGTGAATGAGATGGTGACATGATAGTACATAGTCTCCAATTGATAGACCTCAGCTACAATGACTTCTATCTTGAATTCTTGTGGGATCCTAAGGGCTTCAACACATGCATACCTCAATTATTTTGAAATATTAAGCACATCGAGGATCGAGAACTTGGTTGGGACTACAACTAGCTATATCAGAACATTGTAATTTTCCACCATATTTCATCGATTCCTAATGTGGGGCTGATCCTGGGAAAGAGACTCAGGGGCTAGAGAATGCGGTTTAGGAAATGAAGCAGCTGGGGAAGATGGACCTGGAGCTTGTGTAGAGGTTTAGGGAATATCTGCTACCAGTGATGTAGGTCACACTGGCATTTCCCATTGCATGTGTTGATCATATTGAACCCCCACTAAGTGATCATGAATGATAATTGGATTCGGGAAACTTCTATATGGTTTGAGGACACCTCCTTATCCCTGTTTGGATTTTTGGAGCACTTTCCCGTGAGTCTCAGCAGCATATGTATGTTCTATAGAGGTGTGGCCAGAATATTGGGTGTGGTGTCCTCTTTATCCTCAACTCTAGCACATGTAGGCTCTCGTTACTCTATTATACATGGTAAAACCTTATTCTATGGTGTAATCAGCATCAAAAAATGGTTTAGTTAAGTGTATTATATTGAAAGAACCAAATATGATCTCTTCTTGTGATGAGTATTTCATTTGGCGGGGCAGTGCACGTGTCGTAGATGTCACAGGGAAGAAATCTACAAGAGTTGGAGATTTCTTTGGAGGAGAATATTATTCTTCCTCTTATGTTTATTCATACTTATATTGGTCACACACACCCTTTGTATGAACATAAATAATCTCCTTTTTGGGTGATGGAGATGATGTGAATTTGTGCAATTGTTTATTCAGAGTGCCATGAGCTTGATCAACTTTTTTCTGAGTCATATAGTTTTCAAACATTTGATCTCTCTTGGTAGAAAATTTATTCCATCCTTACTCTTTTTTTTTGACTGATCGATGGTTTGCGAGCCACCTAATCTTGGTAGTTGTCTAATATTACTTTCCTAGAGTCGACCATGCCTTGAAGGATGTCATTAAAGATGAAGCAGTTTTGGATATTATGACCCAGCCTTCTGTGAAAAGGGAAGTAATCTGGACGGTCAGTGAGGTTGACTTCATATGGACTCTTGAGATGTGGGAGTGTGAGTAGGTTATTATCCATTATTACTAAGAAATATCCTATTACTTTTTCATTTCAAAAAGAATGTAATTTTTTCATATGTTCCTCAAATATCGGGCAACCCTGATTTCTATGTACCTATGTATGAGGGTGATTATATGTTTTTCATCACTTGGAAAGAGGTTCGGGGTGGTTCTAATCATTCCTAGGTGCTTATATGAGAACCACTTCAAGATTGATAGTGATAACTACAACTTCTATTTGGTCTAGATTTCCCCTTATTTTGTGGGCATGATCTGAGACTTGCGTCGGGTTTGCTAAATAGCCTCTTCAAGACATTGTTCTATTTCATTGAAATCTTTGAATTATCCTAGATATTCATGGGGATTAGAGGAATCTTCAATTTATCTCTGATATTTTTAGCATATAGTTCTAGAAATTTCTCTTATGATAGAGGGATAATGAGTGAATAGTTCAAACACATCTACCTTGCTATGAAGTCGGACACCCTCACATTCTCATGTTGTTTGTAGTTTGTTAGGTCGATGATCATTGTATTCCTCAGTGTTGAACTAAAATGATAAAGAAACTAAGGAATAAGGCCTTCCCATACTATAACAAATCCTATTGGCAAACTGCTATAACAAACAAAGTCTATCCTTGTCAGAGTCTATATGAAGCACCTTAACTTTTTTTGCCTCTTTTTGATCTCGAGGACCCATCATCGACCCACATCCAGACACCAAGTGTGTGAGATGCTACTCCAGATCTCCTGCACCATCAAAGTTAGAAGTGGTAAGGTTTCGGAAGATAGGTGTAAATGGATTATCATCCACCCATTTTGGATATGGATTCCTTTTAGGCTGCACAGGTGCACATCGCCCCACTATGGCTTCCATTCGATTAGCTAGGGATTCAATGGAGGTGATTAAGTTTGAGGGAACTACTTCTTGAGTTACCTCCCATTTATAGAGAGTGGGTGGGGGGCAATTAGGTGGTCCCACTTTTATTTCATGATGATCCTTGATTCGACCTTTGACTGAAGGATTACCCAGGAGAGGCTGTTTCTGTAGTGGATGGAAGTCCCAATCACATTCAGCTTCCTCATTTATGTATAATGGTTGTCTAGATATGGATCCAACTTAATAGTCATATATTTATATTTCTGTATGATCATCCATGAGAGGGATAATATTCACCTCTTGCTGGAGATGATACCCAGTGAGAACATTTCCACAGAGTACCTCCCCATTGAGTTTTCAAAGAACCTGTATTTCACTTTAATATCATGAAAACTATTATTTAATGGTTGAAAACTAATATGTAGTTTCATATTTACATTTATCTTTTCCAATATTCCACTAAGGATGTGACAACTTGTTATTTGGAGGTGCCAAATTTTTAATCCTTCTTTCGTTTCGGGTGCACAAAACCTAATTGGGTGCATACAAATCATCCTCTTCTCAGGTTATGTTTTCCATATTGTGGCCCTTTTCATCTACATCTTGATAAATTTCTTCCATGTTAACAGTGACTACATTCACAGTGTCATATCGGGTAATGTGGGTTGTGCTATTTCATTCCACGCAACAATATAATTTTGCATGGATTCTATCAGGTTTGTTATTTGGACCCTTGGCCCTATTGGGATGTTTTGGATTGTGACCCCGATAGGGTCTGATTTCCTTTTATATACAGTCCTCTCATATTGGTTTATGAATAGTGAACATGAGGGTGTTTCTGGTCATGATTTCCATGTGATCCACAACCAATAGAGGTTTGTATTGTGGTGGGAGGAAATGGCGGGATGTTGACCATTGATTCCTTCCTCACAACCTAGAGAATACTGACTCACTCTATGGTGTTGTTGATGATGAAAATTCCCCCAACCCTATTGGGGTGTGGATCATTTGGGAACTCCATTGGCATCGATTCTCTCTATTATCAAGGATTCAATGACTCTAATCAAGGATTTGATGATTCTTTGGGTCAACAAGAAGATATAATGCCCCCAGCATAGTGGTATGAAGATTCTTGGAATCATTAATGATGTATCCAAGGTACTTTTATGGGAAAATGAATATATAAATGGTGATTGAGATATAAATTCCCCTATCCCAGTGGGCTGGGGTTCACCTACGACTACCAAAGATATATCCTGAATCCTTTTTGGAATTGAAGACCCAAGGGGTGAAGGTGACAGTAGATAATATCCTAGCCAAGGGGGCTGATTACACTCCTATATGACTTCTATGGTAGTTGCTATTGTGGTCTCTGTGATGTGGAACAACTGTTCTCACGTGGTATCTGGGTGTGATGGAAAACCATGGTGAGGATCGTTTCTTGCGGGAAGTTGTCTGGGTGATTTCAACTTTGATCTCCATGTTTAGAACGTCCTCTTATTATCTTGAGGGACCTATTTTGATGTCATGTTGGCTATCCCCCTTCCCTGTCTGTGGTTTTTAGGAACCGTTCAAGTGGGGGAATTCTGTTTTAGTGACCAACTAGCCCGAGCATTACCTGGTCCCTTCATTTTCCCAGAGGCTATAACATTGTAGGACTCTGTATCTGAGGGTCCCTAATGTTCCAAGGGAGTGAAAATTTATAATGCTCCATAATGTCTCCATCCTTGAATGAAAATGTCTGATGTGTCTTTGTAGATCATATGCTGAAGCGTCATGATTCAATTGTGGCAAGCATGTTGTATATTTTCATTGTACTTTTCCGATTTTGGATCATGGTCCATGGATATAGCAACTATGTTGAGCTGGAAATAGACTATCTTGATTGTATGAAGTTTACACTCATATCTTAGATAAGGGAGATATTGGTCCTTTAGTATCTAATGAGTATTCCACATATTCTAGCATGGATAATGAATTCACTCCTTTTCTATCTCATATGGGATGTCATATATGGATGTAGTGAGGGGCCAGAACATGATAGGGATGTTGTTTTCAAATAAATCTCTACGTATGTAAATATTAGTCTCCTTCTCATCACACTTACTTGCCTCCATCTTGTCAAACCATATAATATTTCTTTGATGGTGTCCTACTGATGGGAGTGGAGTGTTGCTGGAAGTTGATGGGGAACCACATATAGTAGACCCCAATGTTTCGAGTGACTATTTGTATGATGTTTTTGGGGTTTGGTTGACCTCACTATATGGTGTTGTATAAAAAAGTTAGTATTCCCTTTCCCATGGGAGATATCACTATGGGGAGGCTGAACACAGTGGATGTCAGGAGTAGAGTCCCTATGATCCATCTCCACACTACCACAAGGAGGAATATCATGGTAATGAACACCTTATGCTTTGGATTTGATAAAAGAGATATTAGACCCTTGTGGTGTTGATAATGTGTCTCAGACAACCTCAAGGACACTATCATTGATCCTATTTGTAATATTAGCCATTTTATGTTTTGTGGTTGGAATATACTGACCTACCTTTTGTGTTTGTTCAATGATATGAGCTTATTTTGTGACAGTTTCCAGAACCTGTACATAACTGTCATGTGCTATGGGATTATGGGCCCACTACTGAGAAGTTTTTGGAATATTTCGATAATCTATCTCATTATTGATAGGGATATGATCTTTTCTTGAGGAATTTTCCAATCACACTTGGTGAGACTCAACCAAGACGAGTGTATGAGCCCGGTCTTCATCCTTTGGAATATTCTTGTAGCCTTTCATAGAAGGAGTATGAGCCTACACCGAGGCACATTCTAATCTCACCTGGTGAGCCCCAATTGGAACTTGAGTATGAGCCATGTCTGAATATGCATTCCCAGTAGGAATTTTCCGACAGACCTCCAGAATGGGATAAGGGATATGAGTCCCCTTTTGTATTTCCTTGGCCGATGCTAGTGTGGTTGTTCTTTGGTAGAAGTAGGAATATGCACCTTGCTTATGTGATCTACCAGAGTATTCCAGGTAGATTTGATGATCAGAATATGATCACATCTCAAGGCTTGTGTCACTCACACATGGTTATCCTTAGCTAGAACAAGGATATATGTCTGATCTGACACCATTGGAGTATGTCGTCGGGATTTCTTGACAGGCATGTTCCCCTCCTGAGGCATGTGTCACTCTCATCTAGTGGGACCTGGTTAGAATGGGAGTATGATTCCGGTCTGTTGTATTGACCTTCATCGGAATATGACGATAATACTCCTAGGCGGGAGAAACAATGTGCGCTTTCTCTGGTATAACTAGTTGATCATGATGAGCATAGTGTTTCATTGTATTGGGTGTATGGATGGGAGTATGTGTATGTCCCTTTATCTGTAATAGTGCCATAATATGTTGGCGGAGCTCTTCAGCTGTTGCCAAAATATACTGGCATTTTAGCAATGTATTTGAAGGGATATAATCCTGAACATTTTCTATCTCCATTATCTATTGAAAGATATATTTGATTGAAGCGGGGATATGTGCCCACTTATTTAACCCTTTTCCCATTAGATTATTTCAATGGGCTTCAGGTATAGGGTAGGACTATGAGTCTCCCTTATGCTTTCTACGGGAATATTCCCACAGATTTGTTCTAAGCGAGTAGGGGTATGATCCAACTTGCTATTCCCTTCCAGAGTATTCCAGAAGGAATTGTCAGTATAAGCAAGGATATGAACCCTATCCAAGATGGCTATGAGAATATTCCCACATACTTGTTCTTCGTTAGCAAGGATATGATCATACTTACTAGTTCCTGCTGGAGTACACCATTAGGCATCATCGGTAGGAGTGGGAATATGAGTCTTCTCCTGAATTTCCAATTCCCTCCTCCTCCATTGAATCTTCTTTATAGCCCGTTCATGGGTATCAGAGGTGGCTATTCATTGTATGGTACCTCTATAAGGTGACTGATGGGTACCAATTGGATGAGGCTGGCGATGAAGGTCAGCAGGTTCCCTCTTCGGTGGAACCTAAACCAAAATATAGCCATATTTTGATTCCTCATCCACCATCATCAGATATAGATTGTGGTGTTTTTCGTGCTCCAGGGATAAGCTCCCAAAGCAGTTGGTCGTAGCGATGGGGGATACTGGCTTAGAAACATCCTTCACTAGGTTACTTGGACTCACTGACTATCGTGTTTGTAGGATCTCATAGGAAGCTTATATAGTCAAGATTGTACTATACTATTGTTACTCCCAGATCATTGTATTCGCTACTTGTGATTAGATCCATCTGGCAGGAGAGATCTCTTTATGAACCACAAGGGTCGTAGTAGCAGATGAGGTACCGGAAAGAGTGTTGGATGATGAAGAAATTTCATCGAGTTGGGATGATGCAATCATGAAGACAATAAGGAATAATGTTATTGATTCATAGGCATAAAAATTATTAATCAGATATGCATGGTTACCACAATTGTCTTATATTCCATTTCTAGTCTTTCTTCTCATGTGGACTTATTATCACAAGGATGGACTAACAAGAATCTCAATTTATTCTTGTATTACTTCTTTTTTTTAAATAATTATGGTTTAAAAAAAGTGTCCTAATAGATTCACATCGTGCCCGTCAATGTTGTTTGAATATAGAGGGAAAAAATGGATCGAAAGATTATAACCTAATCATTTTCTATTAGAGATATTCACATCGGGTTCACCATTTTTATTTCACTAGGTTATGGATGGGGAACCTGGAATGGGATTTCCCTTGATGGTTTGATTGAGGGGTATTTTATAGCCTCGCTCAATAGTGTGCATCAGGCCCACCATTTGTACTTTCTTCCCTAGAAACACCCAATGGTTCCCTTATCCATAGATGGGTATGATCCTGATTTCCAAATGATGATGTTCATCGAGGTTTTAAGGCCCAACAACTCTTGGTGAATCAAATTGGTCCAGAGGATTGAATTTCGTGCTCATCACACCCTTTTGGGGGGAATTATTTCATACTCCATGACTCTCTTATAGATTTAATATATATTCATGACTATCTTCCTAATCCTAATATGGGATCGATTAACCTAAAAAAACTATAGGTTAATTATCTTTTATATGCACAAGACTAGGATCTCTTGGGTGATTCCATTTGTATGTATCTGGGGATCTTTATCACTCTCCAGAAACAGGTAGTTTCTTATACACTATAAGCATATAACCAAGTATTGAAGGATGTGCTTTGATATGAGGAGGTGGTTAATATTCTAAGGATGGGATTGATCCATTATAAGGAATACTATGTATCCTTGTTATTATAGTAATCAAAACCCATGTAGTTCATTCATCATGTGCTATTTAACATCATGTATGATGACAAATGTTTGGCTATTGAGATTCCATATATTTGAGCTCGAGTCTTAGATAGATTTCCTATGTATCCTGGTTATGGAATGAACCAAAGTCATCATAGTTTAGATGATACGAGGGCTTACATACTGAAGATTTCATTATAATCCTAAGTTATATGGTGAAGATGACATGATTAGTGAGATCTCTTAATCCTACACGAGCCATGATCATTGTGAGAAACAAGGGGTAGCAATTAATCAATTCCATTTCTTCAAATAAAGGGGTCTTATATATCGGGATTTCCCTGGGTAATCAATATGGTGCTCGATCCTCAAGGAGAGGTAGCCTACGTATACTGAATATGGTAGGAATCATATTCATCTTAGTTCCCTTTATGTTTGGAATTACACATTGTGGTTTTCCCTATATCATTGATATTTATGATGCCTAATGATGTGTCCATTGTCTCCCCCTAAGCTCATGTGAGCTATGCTCAGTGTGAGAAACCAGGGGGAGCAATTATTAACCTTATGGCATATGGATATGGGACCTATTTATTAGGAAATCCATTGGGGTGTTTGGAATAGATTTCCAGCCTTAGGAAGCAATCCTACATATATCAGTTATAGAGGGAATTAGATTTATCATTGTTCATATTTATCAGGGCTTGCACACTGAGGATGCCCTATTGGTAAGGGATTACACACTAAGGATGGTAAATATCATCCAGTCCTAGGATGACCTGGTGACATGGACTTCTTTTCTAAAGGGTGTCGCATGACCCAGTTGGCATATCATGGGATCCATCGGATGAACTTTATTGAAACATATGGAGGGTGTTGAGAGAGTCGTCATGGTGTAGTCTGAGGGGTGTTTCATGACTTGGATGACACCTCTGGTAGACATCGCGAGACCTGGACGACATGTCTAGAGGCCATCATGATTCTTAGTTGACATTCCTAGAGGGCATCAAGAGAGCTTGGTTGTCATGTCCAGATCTTTTTGCGAGACTCAACTGACATGACAGGGTTTTATTATATGAGTCAGGCGATGTGCCTAAAAGACGTTGAAGTCCTGGGTAATAGACATAGGGGATTCTCAATATCAAAGTGGTGTCTATGAGGGAGTTATGTGACTCATTCTAGCATGTCTAGAGTATTCCTCGTGTCCTAGGTGGTATCCTGAAGGAGTTTCATGCGATCTGGGCGACGTTTCTTGTTGATGTCATGTGTCTTTGGGTGACACACATGAAATGCATAGGGGGAAACAATCACGTATTTATTTTAATACTTACACCATTGATCATGGTTGTTACCCTTGTATTACAAATACCCCAGTTTTATTTAGTGTCAGTTATCTTAAATCTCACATGATCGAGTGGGATTGTAGGATTTCCTTCGCATAACCAACTAGAGTCCCTTCGTGAGATATATGAATGATCACTTGAAGTGATTTATTCCTAGCACATGAATACTCCGGCATTCAGTTAGTATATTAAATGATGTAAATATGGACGTTCACATGATTGCTTTGAGAAGTCCATAGATGTCGAGATTTTAGTCCTACAGAGTATGGGCATCCAATGTGCATAATAGCAGTCAAGAATACAACCCTTTCTTTTTGATGGGGAAGGAAATTTATAGGCCTCACCCACTCGGATACTCACCGTTTTGTGTGGTGTATCTAACACAATTATAGGCTAGATCTAGCTAAGGGGTCTGACTCCATGTTGCTTAATGAGACTTTTTCATGGACTATTTCTGGCATGTCGCTTGATTTTTAGTGATCACAAGTATCCTCTGTCAATACTTCCTTTATCAGATTATTTTCCAATTATTGAAGACTTGTTTGATCATGAAAACATATTGAAGGAATTCCCTTTGTCATGTTGACATGTCCAAGGGTCCTAAAGAGATTTGAGTGTCTATTGCAAGACACTCATGAGACCTTGGGTGACTTTTCTTGGGGTCTCGTTAGATAGCATCGTGGGTGTGTTGTATGCTTTTCAGTGACCATGAGTACCTCTCGATTCCTTCCTTTTTATCCCCTTTGTTTTATGTGACAAATTTTGGGAGTAATGCGAGATTTCATGACTAATATTGAGGGTATTTATTCTATTTTTTAGTGATGAATCGCATGACTACTATGGGGGTGTGAGAATTTCATGGACAAGTCCTAGAGATGAAGATGTTGAGTTAAAGGGCTTCTGTAAGGTGAGGTGGGGATGTTTCCGAGGACTCATGGTGTTGTGCATGTTGTCAGGGGTGTGCCACATGTATTTCAATGACCACAAACCCCTCTCAACTCCTCTCTCTTTACCCCATTTGTTTTATCTTACAAGGGTTATGGGTCATGTGAGTTTCCATGAGTAATAAATATGATTTTTACTTGATTTCTTGAGGATGTATCACCTAACCAATATGAGTCATATGAGGAGTTTTCAAGCATGTAGTGGACATTTCTATCATTCTGTTCTTAGATCATTGTGAATTTTTTTGGACACTACCAAGTATTTCCATGTGTTGAGGCTGATAAGCTAGATGGATTCCGTGAGGTGATGTCAAGGTCTTGAAGCATCTCTCATATCACTGAGAGTGTGCTTCTCATTTATGTTAGTGATTGAGAACCCCTCTCACCTCCTCCCCTTTACCTCCGTCATTTTATGTGATTAAGGCTTGGAGGTCTTACAAGTTGGATCAAATATCATCATGGTATTTTATGATTCACAATGATGATTTGGCCCATGATCTTTGCGACCATTATCGGTCTCTCTATTTCAATATCATCCATCTTTATTTTTGAAGGATTTAGGATGGTTTTTCAGGAACCTGCCAATGAAAAACTATGCGGCCTAGGGGTGCTCATTCAATTTTCTAGGGGGCCTTTGCAGGAGTAGGAAGTATTGTTGAATGGGGATTTGTGAGACTTTTTGTGGGTTATACACCATAAATGGATACTTCACATGAACATGAAATATTCACATGACCATGAGTCCCTTAGACACTCATGAAATCCATAGGTCTTCAACCATCCCCTTCTTCCTTTGATTTGTGGGGAAAATAATACCCATATTATAGTATTTCTTCATTTTTGATTTTGTTGATGCTTATTTGGAAGGTTTCAACAATTGTATCCATATTTCAAGGATCACTTTGACCAGTTCTAATCTAATCTGGGCACAATGCCTTCTCATATCTAACATTTATAGTGCGAAATGTTCACACATATCCTAATGAAATACTTTAAGAAGGATCTTCTAGTTGAATTCCAAGTCACAATAGAATCTATTACAAGTCCTGGTGTTGGAAAAAATGTGTCGTTGAATGGTTTGTTTGGTTATCTTCAATAATATATTGGTTATAAAGTAAAATAAAACCCCAAGGTCAACAAAATAACAAGAAATATGGTTCTAAGATCTTTTGGTCCAATCAATGACAACAAATACCTTTTTTCAAAGTGTCTAAAAGTCATTTATAGTGATATTTTAGATTTTCACATAGACTCTTCATAAGAGGATTATAGTTCCTCAGAGTTTGAGGAATTTTAAACTATGCCAACTACTTATGTAGGTAAGGGGATATTTTTCTACTAACCTCAAAGGATAGATATTTCAGTTAAACAGTTGCACCTACAAATGCACTTTTTGTTGTTACTAGTACCACAGTTTCATAAGATCCTTTCGTTATTATTTAATAGGTAGCTCAAGTTTTAGTATAGTAGTTATTCAATATAGAAACGAAGATTAAATTTATGAATGGTAGAATAGTACTTGTGAAAGAAATTATGGACCATACTATGAAGAAGTTGTATTTAGAGCTTCTAGTTACTTCATCCAGTGCACATAATTCTCCTATATTTAATGATTCTCAAAGGTTATTGATTAATCAGAATGAATATTTTAAGGAAAAACTAAACAATGGTCCCTCAATAGTTTCTACACAACAAAAATAGGGTGATTAGAAGAGGTTATTATTTTCATTTAGAAGGGGTTTTAACCCCTTTTAAATACTTTAGGGGTGGTTACTCGTAACTGCCACTAAAGTCTCCGCCTACTCTGATTAGTGGCGGTCACGGGTAAGAGATTGGAAAATATGATTGTGTTTAGATGTGGTTAGATTAGAGGGGGTTTTAACCCTTATAATTTCACCCTAAACACACCATAAACTTATATATTTGAGGTGTTTTTAACCACCTCTAATTGGAACATCATGTTAGGGGCGGATAGAATTGCCCCTAATCGACTTTATAAGGTCCAAGTTTAGGGGAGGTTGTAACTACCCCTAAAATAGCACCTTTTTAAAAGAAAATCACAACTCCCAACCCACAAGACACTCCATGCACCCTTAGACACCCCCTGACAACCCCCCCCCCCATAGACACCCCTTGTACACACCCTAACACCCTTAGACAACCCCCCTGTACACACCCTGACACACTTAGAAAACCCCCCAAACATCGCCTTAGACAACCCCCTAGAAACCACCTTAATCACACTCAGAACACGGCCTTATAAATACCTTGATACCCTCTTCCCCAAAACCAAGACACCCTTAGACACCCCCATACACCACTTAGACATACCCCGACACTGCCTTAGACACTCCCTAACACCCCCTTCCCTGCAACCCGGATACCCTTAGACACCCTCGAGGACCCCTTAGACACACCCCGACACTGCCTTAGACACACCCCGACACCCCCTAAGACTTGGAAAACCCCCTGCCCTGACAACCTCTTTCCAATATACTTGAATACCACTTAGACACACCCCAACACCCTTAGACCCAGACAACCCCCGGACACCCTTAGACAATCGTCTGAACACCCTTAGAAAGCCCTGTGACCTGGAAAACACACAAGGACACCACCTGTTCCCTATAGACACCCCAAAAAACTCACAAAAACACCAAACCCCCTAAGGGTCCAACATCTGTCTGTAGGACCAGACTCTCGCGTAAGACCCAAAAAAAAGGACGACAACCCCATGAAAGAGAATGTGGTAAAAATTCAGTAAAAAAGAGTCAAACATGAGACCTACAAAAGAATACCAAAGAACCATTACCACTGTGTTGAAGTGTAAGAACCCAGATCTTTATTTTAGTTATGGGTCTTTATTTCGGTTTGTTTTTGATGAAAAAGAAAGACTTGTAAATTTTTTAAGTACACGTCGTGTACTCCTGAGTATACACCATGTACCTAGATTCCACATGTAACCATGTACTAGACATGTAATGACTGAGTACATGGTTGTATAGGTGACCTAGAAAATCACCTAAAGTGGGAGCTAGTTGAGGCTAGTACATGGACTGTACATTAAATGAACACACCATGTACTTCTCTTTTTTATTTGATTAATCATACCAGGGTCACGTATCATCTCCAGAAAATACTTTTTACTCCCATGTCTCATATAGGAGATTGATGAACAGCTGAGAAACATTGATCTCCAACCATTCCTCCATCCAAGATCCTATTTAGATGTTGTCGGGTGCATTTGATTCTCACTGGCGAGTTATCTCTTTCCCTAGATCCTCTCTTCCAGATTTCTCCTCTCTCATGAGTTATTCAAGGTTGAGAATTTTTGAACCTTTTTTAAATCTACAAAGTTTTAGGCTGATTCAAGGGCCAAAGTTTGACTGTGTTCACCATACCACATCAAGGTAGGAGTTTTGTGCCTTTATTCGATTTCCTTTGGATTTATATATCCTAAAACTGTTGAATAACCTTGTTTAGGGTATAACATGTTTTAGAAATTAAACTTGTTTAATGCCTACTATGGTTTGTTTCTTGAGAAAGGGGTTATTGGTTATGAATAAGGTTTATTACCTTGATTATGGATTTGTTTCCCATGTTTGATTGGTTATAGATGTTGGCTCTATAAATCATGTTAGGACACATTGTTTTCTATGCCTAGTGTTGTTAGGATGGAGTTGTTGTTTATTTTAGTTACAAGTGGTTCACATTATGAAAGTATGACCAAGGGGAATTGAATGTGAGAGCTTCTTAAGGTAGGGTATTTTATTTATAAATTACTGTTATGATTGACCTGAGGTATTTATTGTGAGAGCTATCATAGGATCATTGATCAGAGGGGTTAGACCATGAGAGTTACCCAGAAGGTCATTATTAAATAAATGTTGGACTATAGGGCATTGACTGTGAGAGCTACAAGAGGTTCATTATAATTTATTATTCCTATGAAGACCAAGGGGTATTGACCGTGAGAGCTACCCAGGTGGTATTTGTATTTGATTAGTGGTATATGGGACCAAAGAGGTTAGACTATGTGATATTCCTAGAGGAGAATTATTATTTATTGATTTGATGACATGTGAAACCATAGGGAATTAGACTGTGATAAATTTCCTAGAGGGTTTCTTGTGACTAATTGAATTATTGTGAAGATTCTCCAAGCCAAAGCACAAGCTTGGACTCGGTCTTAATTGGTTGTTTATGTGATATTTTGATATGTCTATTTTTATTATTATACAGGGGAATATAGAGCTTATTCTAGAACCCAAGGTTACATTATTCAATGGTTTCAATAATTTATAAATGAAAATGAATATAATTGAAAACTGTAGGATTGTTTAATTTTTTGTACTTCCTGGTTTATTGCTTCATTTTTGTATATGCCTTCTATATACATTCACTGACCATTAGGCATAGATCTTTTGGTGATTACATACTAGGATTTGTCTCACACTCTATTTGGTTCATGCTTTTAGGCCCAAACAGATTATATGGTTTGTAGGTATAGATAAGGGAAAGTGACCTTCTTCATTAGGTACTCGATTTTTGTTGGAGCTGAAGTGTATGGGACCAAGTTGAGGCTTGTAATGCTATTGGAGTTTACTATTTTCTATACGTTGGTTTCATTATTGTATTTCCTGCATTGTGACTTGTTTTGATTCTTTCTTAGATACATTTGACTTTCATCATTTATTTATATATGATACATTTGTTTATACTATTAGTCTTCTAATGTTTACTTTGTTGGATGGTATTATTGCTTCCCCTACTACTTATTATTTGTTATTATGTTGTGTATACACTGCCAATGATGGCATAACTTCCCCATTATCAGACCTTGGACCTCACTTCTAGTCAGAAACCTTTGGCATTTGTGTAAATGAGCTTGAGGTCAAGTGACTAGCTGGGTTCAGGGAACCTTTGGTCGGTACCTGAAACTGGGATGCTACAAAGTGGTATTGGAGGAGTTTGTTTTCTTCTTTGTCTTAATTTTTAGAGCCTATAGACAGGTATAGGAAGGAATCGGTAGTTGGTTATAATATTTTCCTAGGAGTATCTTACTCATGTAAAGGTAAAAGCCATGTTACCTCAAATATTTCAAATTTTCTACTTTTTCAATTGTTACAGTTGATTTGATTTCACCATTGGGTGACACACTTGTTTTGTGTTGTTATAGTTGATATTATTGAGGTTCTATTTATATAGAAACCTGATGAGATGAGGGTATTCTATTTCATGCATCATATAGGCACTTTCTATAGATCACATTTCATTCATTCTTGTCAGGCCATTTAGGGGGCATTACTGATTGCATGTTGTTGTGATAGATGTTGTGCTAGATATGCATGTTTTAGTGATAGATGTTGTGATATAATACCTTATATTTTGATAGGGTATTGGAATACGTAAAGTTTCATTTTGATAGATGCCAAAAATTGATCAATGTGGTGTTATGGGCCCTCTTGGATCGGAATTTTGTGGGTCATGTTTTAACATTAATTGGATTTTGTTATTATATAACACGAATAAGGATGAAAACTTTGATTCATGGGATAATGGGATCTCAAGGGTAAGAATTTTTCAAACCTTAGACAAAATTTCAATATTTTAAGGGTTCTAGAGATGTTTCAGAGGCTTAATGTCCGGAAACATAGACAAAATGACATGTGGTGTCATGAACACATGCCATGTGTTCTTCTTTTCTGGAAGAAATGACTTTTCTTAAGTACACACCATGTACTGGGAGTATATGTTGTGTAGCGCTTGATTTTGTGACTCGTTGTGTGATCAGATACATAGGGTTGGGAAACTTCTAGTAGAACACAATTTTTCTAGATTGTATATTCCATTTATAGAGAACCAAGTGTTCGACTATGTGACAAACAACACGGGTGGATGAAAATTTGGTTGTACACACCGTGTCTCATTGATGCACACCATGTAGAGTCAACTATGTCACCGACCGTGTAACTAATGACATGGGTGGTTGGAACTTAACTAGTACACACCATGTTTAGGGTGAACACATTGTTTAGTGTTACCCAAGAGGAAACCATGTAGTTTGATCTGTGTAGAAGAATTAGGGCATAAGGGAAAATTCAAGTACACGTCATTTCTGAGGATGAACACGCCATGTGTAGGGGTGTTACATGACCAGGTTTGGAAGAGGTACATGCCATGTTAAAAGATTAAGGGAACATGTAGTGTGGGTAGTTATACATGCCATGTAACCTTATTTTATAAAACTTGAGTGTTTTATTTTCATGTTAATTTATTGCACTTATAAGTTGTTTTCTTTGATAATCTTGAATTGAGGTGTGCGCTTGACCTTACAGAGTCATTCCAGTAAGACGTCATAGGGCTGTATACTAGGTGCAGGGTGATGACAAGACACGAGAAAGGATAGATCAGGGACTACCAACAGATCCTCCCATCATTCCCTCTTTTGCACCATCTATTATAACGGACACAGGTGCTAATGCACAGTTCTGTGAGGGCCTTATGAGGATGTTACATACTTTTTCGGGAGCACTGCATAATTCCCCATCTATGGAAGAGCTGACATGGGTGTTCCAATAGAAGCATCCTCCCACTTTTTCAAGGGATAGAGGACCACAGGATGCAGATTCATGGTTGGAGGCCATGCTTGATATATTTGAGAATCTGGAGATACCTCTGGAGAGGGTGAAGCTCGCGATGTACATGCTATTTGATTCTTCCATGAGATATTTGGATGTTATCTCATAGGTGGGACGTCATCGTGATATGTCTTGGAAATTTTAGAGAACCTTCTATGACAACTTCTATCCTGAGACATTTGTAGGATCGAAATATAATATGAGATGCTCAATATACAAGAGGGGGGGTGAATTGTATACTTTAAAAATTCCTTTGGAACCTTTAAAGTTAGTTAAGAATAACTAATTTTTCCTTAAGCAAAGGAAAGGACTAAGTTTAACAAAGTTAAACTAAGTAAATTCACAACACATCTAACACCGAACTAAACTTGGAAAGAGATTCCAAAAGTAGGTTCTGGAAATATGGTTCCGGAAATTGAAACTTAACAGAAGTTACAATATGAGATTCTACCTTAAAGCGTATAGAATCTAAAAGAATCAGAGTAAGTAAGGAAGTATAAGAAAGTTATACTTTCCTTAAGATACAAATTGCAGCGGAATAAAGACAATTAGTAAAACTACTAGTAACAAGATAATAGTCTTTTAACCCAAAGAGAAGGGTATCCAACAACCTTGGATAAAGGTCCCTTGATTTATACTTTCAAGAAAGTCTGTCTTACCCACACCAGGGTAAGACCTCGATACGAAGATCGGAGTCTCTGTCTTGCTATCCCCGCAAGCCCTCAACTTCAAGGTAGTTGGCAACCTCTGTCTTTCTCAGCAAGAAAGCCCTCAACTTCAAGGTAGTCGGCACCTCTGTCTTCCTATCCCCGGAAGCCCTCGAATGTAATCACCAACATTCGGAGTCGCACGAAGCTTTGAGAGTTAATAAGAGACTCTCTCTCTAGAAATCACTTCAACAGCATGTAAGCACTTTTTCAGCAATAAGCTATTATCCATCAGCCTCGAGCTCTTTCAAATGAGCTCCTATTTATAGGTAAGGTCGTCTCCTCTCCAACGGTCATATTTTCCTTAATGATCGGAGGGACCTGTACACGTGTCACTTAGACAACGGTTAGTTTATAACAAAATGGACGACATCGTTTTATAACAAAGTGAGTGTAACAGAAAGTACGGCATCGTTTTAAACTCTAACATAAAGGTTCGGAATAGACACTTCGGAGTGAAGGTTCAGAATGAATAAATTCAGAGTGTATAAAACAATTATAATCAGATTCTGTTTAACAGGTGAATTCGGAATGAGAATTCGGAATAGGAATTCGTCATCAGAAAATGTAATGAGAATTCATCATCAGAATTCGTAATGAGAATTCATCATCAGAATTCGTAATGAGAATTCATTATCAGAATTCGTAATGAGAATTCGTCATCAGAATTCGTAATGAGAATTCGTCATCAGAATTCGTAATGAGAATTCGGAATGATATTTCTTCATTAGAATTCGTAATGAGAATTCTTCATTGGAATTCGTAATGAGAATTCTTCATTGGAATTCGTAATGAGAATTTTTCTTCTGAATTCGTAATGAGAATTCGGAATGGGATTTCTTCATTAGAATTCGTAATGAGAATTATTCTTCAGAATTCGTATCCTGAATCTGGAATAGAACTTAGTCAGAGTTCATATCCGGAATTCGGAATGAAACTTCCTTATAGTTCTTTTCCATAATCCGAACCCTAAAACAGAATGCTTTATATCAAAGTTTCAATGATTCCGAGAAAATGAATCTGAAACTCATACTTAAGAAAAATATGAATGAAAATATGATAAGGATAATTTTTCTTATAAAAGCGATTTTCCTTAAGAAAGCAATTTTCCTTATAAAAGCAATTTTCCTTAAGAAAGAAATTTTCCTTAAAGATAAGGTGTTTGTGATTTTCAAAACAAGAAGGAATGGAAAATTCATAAGGAAAACCTTATTGACTCAACAATCTCCCCCCTTTTGGAAAGCACAAACATCCTTACGAAAAAGCTATTCCAAGAAGAAAGAAACACATTAAAGCTTATCTCCCTCGGTTTAAGGATATAGAAGAATACGACTAACTCCCCCTTAGGCTTTGAAACTCTAAGGATCGTATTAATATTTCCGGAGTGATGTTTCATAAGAAGGTCTTCTTTAAGAAAAACTCCCCCTTAAACAAACTCTTATTAGAATTCTTTTTCCTTGGGTATTTTTCTTTCTCCCCCTTTGATAAACTCTTATTAGAGTTCCTCTTTTTCTTAAGGATCTTTTCCTTCTCCCCCTTTGTGATTTTCAAAAAGAATTGGAGGGAATGGAAAAACTTAACAAAGTACCTGAAAAATTAGTAATGACAACAATAGAAACAACAAGTACGACTTTCATTAAAATTAGAATCTCGACAACAAAAAAATACAACAAAAAGATCGGATTGGTTATTTCGGATCTTTCTCCTTCGACATTAGCCCCTTAAGAATCGTCTTGATCTTCTTTAAGTCTTTGTGATCTTCCTCTGCTTGCTTCTCTAAGATGACTATTCTTGCTGACTGAGCTTCAATTATTTCTTCCTGAGCCTTCAACTTTTCTTCCTGAGCTTTCATCTTCTCTTCCTGAGCCTTCATCCTTTCTTCAAACTCGATCTGATAATCCCTTTCAAATTTCCAACTTTGATTAACGGAATTGAGCTTTCCATTCAGATGTCTCACTTCCTGAATCCGAAAGTTCTTTTCCTCTGTCAATTTCTCTTCGAAGGATGCAGTCAGCTCATTAATATTCTTGTCTTCGGTCTCAAAGGCATCCTTAACATTATCTTGAAACTCATCAAGCAACCTCATCTCTTCCACATTCTTCTTCGACCAGCTTGTCATCCTCTTACAAGATCTTTTATGAGCTTCGTAACCAACAAAGAATGTTTTGAACTGAGCTTCAATATCAACACACTTATCCATAACCATCGATACGGAGTCGGTTTTCTGATTCAACGCATGTTGGAGCATCTGGCATCGTGAATCAATGCTTGAGAAGGTCGGAATGGTTCCTACCAATTTCTTCAAAGACTGAACAACAAAATCATGCCCCAACGAAGATGACTCCGAATCTGAAATCTTGCTCGGAGAATTTTCTTCCTCAATAAGCTCCAATTTCCTCTTAGAAGAACTACCAGCTTCCTTCCTCTTTCTTACTACTGAGCTCGGAGTCTCGGTAAGAATTTTCTTTCCCTTATCTTTTTCCGGAATAGAATCCTGTTCCGGAGTTTTCTTTTCACTGTCAGAAACTTGAACAACCAAATCTTCCTCATCAGCAACTTCTTGAACACCAACCTCTACGTTTCCCATCTGAGCAATATCTTGTAAAAGTTGTTCTTCTTCTCCATGATAGGCAACTTCTTCTTCTCTTTTCTCTTCTTCCATCGCAGGAGTGACAAGCTTCGAAGATTCAGCTTCTGAAGTCCGGAGTGATAAGTGTTCCGAAGGAGTTCCCTTGTACTCATCAACTTGTTTTAGCACATCTCCTGTCTCACCACTTCCTTCAGCAGCCTCTTCAACTTGTTCCACTTGCTCTTCTTCCTCAGTATTTGTGGCAACAGCCTCTTCCGGAGCAACAAGATTTCTTCCTGGAGTCTCAGGTAGAGATTCCGGGGAGAAAGATCTCGGAACTGGGGTAGTTGCTGAAACTATTTCGTTGAACTTCAACAAAGCTTGAACAGCCTCAGCTTCTGACATTTTCTTCTTAAGCTTCTTTTCCTTAGCTTGTTTCTCAAGCTCATCAGCAGCTTTTTCCTTCAAAGCTTTAGCCTCCGCTGGATCCAATCCGAACTGCGGATCCCCTTCTTTCCTCTTCTCTTTGTCAGCTCTCCACTTTGTAACGACTTCATCAGGATAGGTCTTCTTCTTCTTAGGCTTTGGTGGTGCGGAGTGGACTTCCTTAGACTTAGGTTCCTCGGCTTCGACTACCACTTCTTTCAGTTTTCTCTTCCTTACCGGCTTGGATGATTCCGGATCAGCAGATTTCGGAGTCACTTCTACTTGAGGAGGTAGATCAATAAACTTCCCAGACTTCTTGTCAAAATCTATATTCATCCTTTTAAGCGTGCTATCACTAAGCAACATGATCTTGCAAACTTTCGGTTTAGAACTGCAAGCTACCTTGAAAGATTCTAGGCACCTAACTATGATCTTTGATAATATTGCTGGGTACATGATAATCTGAGCTCTCAGATTCCCCTTCTTCAAATTCTCAATATTAAGAAGAATATGCTTCATCAAGTTAAACTTTCTTAGATTTATCAAGAAATCTAAGATATATATCTCACTCTTCTTCAAGCTATCCTTATCACCTTTTCCCAGTACGATAATCCCTTGCACCCATAACTCCAGAATCCGGAAGTTTGTAGATAGGCTTGCAATTTTCGGAGCCTTGTCATCATCTAATCCGAGAGTTTCTAAGTCTTTTTCCTTGTTGAAGCTACCCTTGGAGTCTGGAAATACGTGAGAAATAAACTCAGCTTCACCTTCATAAGATAACCCTACCAAGCTTGCAGCCTTGGTGTAAGAAAGCTTATATGTCTTGCCATACGATTTGAAAGAAAATTTTTCTCTATTATCTTCCTAGAAGAAAGCAACTGTCTCATAAAACTCAACAAGCAAATCTGAGTACACTTCATCTTGGTTGCCAGTTTTTGATACCGCAACATCTTCCCAGCCATTTAACTTGATATTCTTTGAAATGACAGAATCGTAGTTGCTGAAGAAAGTCGGATGAACTAACCTTTCTCTGTATATTAACCACTGAGATATAGGCTTGGTTGAAGACATTTCTTGAGAAGCTAACTCTGCAGACATTCGGATCTGAAGTCTTCTGAGATATTCGGAACAGAGAATACTGAAGTTCGGAGTGGAGAAAACTGTGGTTCGGAACGGACTTAAATCAGAGAGTCAGAGCTTCAGCACGCGAAAGCTTGAAACCGATGTGGGACTTGGAATTAGGTCCCCTTTATATAGGCAACGAGATGACGGTTGACATTCCATATATGATCTAACGGTTGGAATGAACTGCGATCAGATCTGACGGTTGAGAGCTTGAATCTGATCTTTTTGAGGTTTTATTAAAACAAGGATTTAAGAAAACTAAAAACTGAAAACAAAATATAAGAAACTGCCAGCAAGTAAAATATGATTACGAAAACTTCAGTAAGGAAATCATACCTTTCGGATTAGCTTAGGAAAGTTGTTCGTAATGGGTAATATAAAGATGACTACGAAAAACTAAAAAACACTCAATACAAAAAACTCAATTCGAAAAACTCAATACGAAAAATTCAATACGAAAAACTCAATACGAAAAATTCAATTCGAAAAACTTAATACGAAAAAGAAAAAAAAAACTTGTTATGGAAGATTCAGTACGAAAGTTTCGTTATGAAAATACTAGTACGAAAGTTTTTCATTCTGGAAATTTCCAATACGAATACTTCCATTCCAGAAGTATTCTGTACGAAAATATCCATTCTGGAAAATTTTCATTCCGGAAGTTTTCATTCCGGAAATCTTTATTCCTAAAAGTTTGAAAACAAATTTTGAAAAACTTTGTTTAAACAAACAATCAAATGTACTCCCCCTATGAAAAGGAGTTTATTACTGTAAGGATACTTTTTCAACAGAAAGTTACTTGAGAAAGATTACCTTACGGTTATCATTCCTAACTTCTGTTTAATATATTCAATTCTATCAGAAGGCAAAGACTTTGTGAATATATCAGCAAGTTGATCTTGCGTTCCGATAAACTGAAGAATAATATCTCCTTTAAGTGTGTGATCCCTAAGAAAGTGATGCCTAATATCTATGTGTTTTGCACGAGAGTGATGTGCAGGGTTTTTACTTAGGGCAATGGCACTTGTGTTATCACACAAAATTTGAGTTTTAGTAAAACTCAAGCCATAGTCTGTGAGTGTGTGTTGCATCCACAACACTTGTGCACAACAACTTCCAGCTGCTATATATTCAGCTTCAGCAGTGGAGAGTGCTACAGAATGTTGATTCTTGCAGGACCAAGAAACTAATGAATCTCCTAAGAAATGACAAGTTCCGGATGTACTCTTTCTATCCATTCTACATCCACCAAAGTCAGCATCAGAAAAGCTTTTTAGAAACAAATCATTTCTAGAAGTATAAAATAATCCTAGATCCATGGTTCCCTTAAGGTAGCGAAAAATTATTTTAACTGCCTTTAAGTGAGATTCCTTAGGATTGGATTGATATCTTGCACATAAGCATACTGAAAACATTAAGTCTTGTCAACTAGCTGTTAAGTAAAGTAGACTTCCAATCATACCTCTAAAAGATGTTTGATCTACTGTTTTCCCAGCTTCATCAAGATCTAAAGAGTTTGAGGTACCAATAGGAGTACTTATACTCTTAGTGTTGTCATAACCATACTTTTTAAGAAGATCTTTAATATACTTATGTTGAGATATGTAGGTTCCTTCTGGTTTTTGAGAAATTTGAAAACCAAGGAAAAATGTTAACTCACCCATCATACTCATTTCAAACTCAGATTTCATTAGACTAGCAAAAGAGTCAGTCAAAGATTGCTGAGTTGAACCAAATATAATGTCATCAACATAAATTTGAACAATCAAAACATTTTTCTTATCTTTCTTTATAAAAAGGGTTGGATCTGCATTTCCCTTAACATAGTTATTTTGAAGTAAAAATCCAGTGAGTCTATCATACCATGCTCGTGGGGCTTGTTTAAGGCCATACAAAGCTTTGGTAAGTCTAAAAACATGATCAGGATGTTTTGTATCTTCAAAGCCAGGTGGTTGTTCAACAAAGACTTCCTCTTTAACATAACCGTTAAGAAAAGCACATTTCACATCCATTTGATAAAGTTTGAAATTAAAGAATGCTGCAAAGGCAAGTAGAATACGGATAGATTCAAGTCTAGCTACTGGAGCATAGGTTTCTTCATAGTCTATTCCTTCTTGCTGATTATAGCCTTTAGCAACAAGTCTAGCTTTATTTCTAACAATGATTCCATTTTCATCACATTTATTTCTGAAAACCCATTTTACTCCAATAACAGAAGTTTCCTTAGGTCTTTCAACCAAGGTTCATACTTTATTCCTTTCGAATTCATTTAGTTCATCTTGCATTGCTTTGATCCAATCATCATCACCTAAAGCTTCATCAGTGCTTTTAGGTTCTAATTGGGAAAGAAATGCTAGATGTTCTACTTCATTTCTTAAGGAACTTCTAGTCCTTACAGGTTGATTTACATCACCAATGATACTATCACTGGGATGATTCTTAAGAAACACCTGATTTGGTTTTTGTAAAACCTGTTCATCAACATAGGTTAGAAAGTATTCTGGGGTAAATGTTTCAGAATTATCTTCTAGAACAATTTCCTTATCAGAAGGTTCTTCTATCAAAGGTTGATAATCAGTTTTTGAAAACACATCCGAAGATGTAAGTTGAGATGGTTTAAAAACAAAAGGATCAGACTCATCAAATTTTACATGTACTGTTTCCTCAACAGTACAAGTGTTTTTATTAATAACTCTATAAGCCTTAGAGGTTGTGGAATATCCTAAGAAAATTCCTTCATCAGACTTTGGTGCGAATTTATGTAAGTTATCTTTAGTATTCAAAATGAATACTTTGCAACCAAAAACCTTGAAGTAGGAAAGTCTAGGTTTTCTACCATTCCATAACTCATAAGGAGTTTTATTAAGAAAAGGTCTAATCAAAACTCGATTTATAGTATAACAAGCAGTATTTACAGCTTCAGCCCAGAAATGTCTAGCAATAGAATATTCACTCAACATGGTTCTAGTTATCTCTTGAAGAATTCTATTTCTTCTTTCAACTACACCATTCTGTTGAGGAGTTCTAGGTGCTGAAAAATTGTGAGTAATACCTTTCTTACTACAAAAAGTTTCAAAGTCAGAATTTTGAAATTCTCCTCCATGATCACTATGAATAGTTTTCAATGGAAGGTTTTTCTCATTTTTAACTTGAGCTCTAAAACTTTTGAAATAAGAAAAAGCTTCAGATTTCTTTGCTAGAAAATAGACCCAAGTAAATCTAGTGTAATCATAAACTAGAACAAACACATAGTATTTGCCTCCAATACTTCCAGTTTGTGTTGGACCAAAAAGATCCATGTGCACCAACTGTAATGCATCGGTTGTTGAGACTTCATCGATTGACTTAAAACTAGATTTATGTTTCTTGCCATATTGACAAGGATCACAAACTTTAGAAGAATCAAATATAAGCTCCGGTAGATCCTTAACAAGTTTCTTCTTAGAGAGTTTACATAGGTTTCTAAGATTACAGTGTCCTAGTCTTCTATGCCATAACCAAGAATGATCTTCCATTGCACTTAGGCAAGGTAAATCTTGGCTTCTTAGGTCTTCTAGGTTCAAAGTGTAGACATTCTCTTGCCTATTGGCTGAGAGAATAAATTCTTCCTTGGAATTGTGAACTAAGCATTTATCATTCCTAAAATTCACAAGGTAACCTTCATCACATAACTGACTTATGCTAATGAGGTTGTGATTAAGACCTTTAACAAAAAGAACATTTGAAATCAATGTTTTACCAAGAAAAACTATATTACCAATACCAACAATCTCTCCCTTAGCATTGTCTCCGAAAGTTACCTTTCCTCCTTTCGTTTTGATAATCTTTTCAAAAAAGCTTTTGTTACCAGTCATGTGCCGGGAACATCCACTATCCATGTACCAAATATTGTTGCTGGAACTTCCTTTATTTTCCTGAAATCAAGAACAAAGTTAGATTTTCGGAATCCAAACTTGTTTGGATCTGAGATTTCCAGACAATAAAATTTTAGGAACCCACATTTTCTTAGAAAAATAAGCTTTGTGAAAACCTAAGGATTGGGTTTTGTTTAAGGAACAATTTTTTGCCCAGTGACCACCACATTGACATTTAGTGCAAAATGGGGCACTCTGAGGAACAAAATAAATGTTACTGAAAACTAGTTTTGCATGGGTATAACCAAATCCGGATTTATTTCTTAAAGGTCGTATTTGAGAATACATCTTATCAAAATTTTCTTTACCATGGGTAAAGTTTGATAAACACTTCTTTAAGGAAAAAATTTCAGACTTGAGTTTTACAACCAAGTTTTTATCCTCAAAATCATTAGTTTTAGAACTAGAGTTAGGCTCGAAAACATTTTTCTTAGAAATTACTTTTTCTAACTCTTTAGAAAGTTTATTCTTCTCAGAACTTACTTCCTCAAGATTTTTTGAAATATTTTCAAAATCAGCATTTTTCTTATCAAGATCTTTAGAAAGATCTGATATCTCTTTAGTAAGAATAGAATTCCTAGAATTTTCCTTGTCAAGTTTCTTATTGAGTTTGGAATTCTCAATCTCAAGAAGTTCAGCAAACCTAGAGACTTCTTCATAAGTAGGTAAAGTATTTTCCTCATCAGAAGATGATTCTTCATCAGAAGAGTTATAATACTTACTATCATTAGAATTTAAAGAAACATTGGTCAATGATTCAGCATTTCGTACCTTAGCCATAAGACAATGATTATTAATAGGTAATCTGGCTATAAGACCAAGATTCTTATATCCTGAAGATTCATAATCAGAAGATTCATCTGAAGAGTCACCACCACTGGCACTCCAGGTGTCATTAGCTTTCAGAACTTTCTTAGCTTTAGATTTGTAATACTTCTTTCTGTTCCTGTCTGAATGTCTTTCCTTTCTTTCTTTCTTTTTGAGCATAGGGCAATCTGGTCTAATATGTCCAGCTCTTTTGCATTCATAACAAGTTACTTCTCCATCTTTCTTATCTTTCCTGTCCTTCTTCTTATACTTGGATTGAAAGTTTCTCTGTCCAGCTATCTTGTTCATCCTTCGAGAAAGATTGGCTAATTCATTTTCTGAAACTTCACTCTCACTAGATTCGGATTGGAAAATAACTTTCTTAGACTTGGATCTGGTTACTCTCTCAGGAGTCTTAGCTTTCATCTGATTCGAAGTTGTAGTAAAAGCAACAGTACCATTTCCATTCTTTTTCATGATGTTGTCAGCATCTCTCTTCATTCTAGTTTCATGTTGTAGAAGAGTTCCAAATAATTCATCAAGAGTAATTTGAGTGACCTTCCTGTTCTCATCTATAGCTGTTCTCTTGGATTCCCACTCATTGGGCATAATGTCAATTATCTTGTCCACAAGAGCTTCATCATCTAATCCTTTCTCTCCCATAGATTGTAGACTGTTGACGATAGTCATAAATCTTTGTTGAACTTTACAGATAGGTTCTCCATAAGGAAAATTGAAGCCATGATATTCAGCTCTAAGCATAGCTCTTCTAGTCTCAATCACCTTAGAAGTCCCAAAGTGTGTAACCTCTAACTTCTTCCATATACAATTAGCTACTTCACAAGAAGAAATTTGGCTATATATATTTCTAGTCATTGAACATAGTAAAGTGTTGAGTACCTTATAGTTGAGTTGATATTCTTGCTTTTCCTGGTTAGTAAAGGTTCTGACTTCCTTGTCAGGAATTTTATAGTCACCAGTAAGCATGACAAAGTTATCTACCCCAGTATTGATAACAAATGTCTTCATACGATCTCTCCAGTATTCATAATCATTACCATCAAATATAGGTGGTCTTGTAGGATTCATATTGTCAATCGATCCAACATTAATTCCTGTCATACTAAAAATAACTTTGCACACAAACTTGTTAGTAGCAAAGATTCGTTATAACAAAGTTCGGAATAAGAAAAGTTCGGAATGGATAAATCGGAATGAAAAAGTTCGGAATGAAAAGTGAGCAAGAAAAACTTTTATGTGAGTACAAGTATTTCAGTAACCTTGGCTCTGATACCAAATGTGAGAATGGTATAGAGTAAGAGGTTTCCAACCTTTGATACCAATTGTAGGATCGAAATATAATATGAGATGCTCAATATACAAGAGGGGGGTGAATTGTATACTTTAAAAATTCCTTTGGAACCTTTAAAGTTAGTTAAGAATAACTAAGTTTTCCTTAAGCAAAGGAAAGGACTAAGTTTAACAAAGTTAAACTAAGTAAATTCACAACACCTCTAACACTGAACTAAACTTGGAAAGAGATTCCAAAAGTAGGTTCCGGAAATATGGTTCCGAAAATTGAAACTTAACAGAAGTTACAATATGAGATTCTACCTTAAAGCGTATAGAATCTAAAGGAATCAGAGTAAGTAAGGAAGTATAAGAAAGTTATACTTTCCTTAAGATACAAATTGCAGCGGAATAAATACAAGTAGTAAAACTACTAGTAACAAGATAATAGTCTTTTAACTCAAAGATAAGGGTATCCAACAACCTTGGATAAAGGTCCCTTGATTTATACTTTCAAGCAAGTCTGTCTTACCCACACCAGGGTAAGCCCTCGATACGAAGATCGGAGTCTCTGTCTTGCTATCCCCGCAAGCCCTCAACTTCAAGGTAGTTGGCAACCTCTGTCTTTCTCAGCAAGAAAGCCCTCAACTTCAAGGTAGTCGGCACCTCTGTCTTCCTATCCCCGGAAGCCCTCGAATGTAATCACCAACATTCGGAGTCGCACGAAGCTTTGAGAGTTAATAAGAGACTCTCTCTCTATAAATCACTTCAATAGCATGTAAGCACTTTTTCAGCAATCAGCTATTTTCCATCAGCCTCGAGCTCTTTCAAATGAGCTCCTATTTATAGGTAAGGTCGGCTCCTCTCCAACGGTCATATTTTCCTTAAAGACCGGAGGGACCTGTACACGTGTCACTTAGACAACGGTTAGTTTATAACAAAATGGACGACATCGTTTTATAACAAAGTGAGTGTAACAGAAAGTACGACATCGTTTTAAACACTAACATAAAGGTTCGGAATAGACACTTCGGAGTGAAGGTTCGGAATGAATAAATTCAGAGTGTATAAAACAATGATAATCAGATTCTGTTTAACAGGTGAATTCGGAATGAGAATTCGGAATAGGAATTCGTCATCAGAAAATGTAATGAGAATTCATCATCAGAATTCGTAATGAGAATTCATCATCAGAATTCGTAATGAGAATTCATTATCAGAATTCGTAATGAGAATTCTTCATCAGAATTCGTAATGAGAATTCATCATCAGAATTCGTAATGAGAATTCGGAATGAGATTTATTCATTAGAATTCGTAATGAGAATTCTTCATTGGAATTCGTAATGAGAATTCTTCATTGGAATTCATAATGAGAATTTTTCTTCTGAATTCGTAATGAGAATTCGGAATGGGATTTCTTCATTAGAATTCGTAATGAGAATTCTTCTTCAGAATTCGTATCCTGAATCTGGAATAGAACTTAGTCAGAGTTCATATCCGGAATTCGGAATGAAACTTCCTTATAGTTCTTGTCCAGAATCCGAACCCTAAAACAGAATGCTTTATATCAAAGTTTCAATGATTCCGAGAAAATGAATCTGAAACTCATACTTAAGAAAAATATGAATGAAAATATGATAAGGATAATTTTTCTTATAAAATCGATTTTCCTTAAGAAAGCAATTTTCCTTATAAAAGAAATTTTCCTTAAGAAAGTAATTTTCCTTAAAGATAAGGTGTTTGTGATTTTCAAAACAAGAAGGAATGGAAAAGTCATAAGGAAAACCTTATTGACTCAACAACATTAAGGGATGATAGAGCCCAAGAGTTCATGGATTTGGAGTAGGGAACTCTCTTAGTGTTGGACTAATCTTCTCATTTTACAGAGCTTTAGTGCTTCACACATGTTCTGGTAGGTGACAAGATATCTTTGGCTAGGCGATTTGAGAGTGGTCTCAGGTATGACATCCAATCTCAGTTGAATGTCTTCAGGATGAATTCAATGACAACCATAGTAAAGAAAGTGCTGATTACTGAGTGTAATGTAAAGGAGTTTGGAGCTATGAGCTAGGGAATTTTTGAATCTAGGGCTGGTACTCCTTTGATAGATAGTAGGAAGCGCTACAGGGAGTCATCACACGATATTTCTTCAGGTAGTCATGTGGTATGATACCAATGCAAGAAGAGTGGGCATACAAGTCCGCATTTCCCAAAGGACCTAGTTTATTTCTGGTATTGCGACAAGATGGGTCACCTTCAACATTTTTTCCAGGTGTTCTCACCATCAGCGAGTGATATGGGTTTTTCTATGACTCCACATTCAGGAGTAGGACAACCAGTTTCTCATCAGTCAGGGAACTTGAGTTCGTCAGGCTTCTCATGTTGAGGAGGTGGTCCTAGACAAGGTTGTCAGGCTAAAGGTTTTTAGCAATAGTTGGTTGAATCACCTGAGGGTAGTCAAGCAGGGTCACAGGGCCACGGTACAAGTCAGAATTTTGTAGTGTAGAGGACCCATTAAGAGTAGGATTCTGAACCCTCTTCAATTATAGGTATGCTTCAAGTTGCCTCAGTTTATTCTTCTTCTCTTTTTGATATTGTGGCTTCCCATAGTTTCGTATTTTTTTCTTTTGTGGAGATCCTTGAACTCTATATCATTACTTCTGAGGATTTTAGGATGTTAGGTACTCTGTAGGGTATTAGGAAGGATACTGTATGTCAGTGCAAGGAGTTCCCTCTTGAGTTTGGTGGGTGTCACTTCTTATGGAACATCTATGTCATAGAGATGATAGGTTTCGAATTCATTCCCATAAATGTACTGGTTATTGTCTTTTCAAGCTTTTGTGGACTTCTATCATTGTAGGGTGAGTTTCACATCACCAGATGGAGGGTCTTTTCTACACAAAGGTGAATGGGATGTCTAGGTGAGCAGAGATGGACTCGAGCATCATGGGTCGAGAGTAATTACAACCCATATTGCTATTTTATATCTGGATGACCAAGGGACTTCACAGATGGACTTTCCTCTAGTGCTGGATCCTTTCAGTGATGTTTTCCTGACATATTTTCAGGTTTACCTCTGGATCGAGAGGTAGATTTCTCTATTTATCTTTTTCTAGGAGCAGTACTAGTGTCCATTCCACCTTATAGGATGACTACACCAGAGTTACAGGAGATTAATAAGTAGTTAGAGGAGTTGCAGGAAAGGGGTTTCATCCAACCCCGTACTTATTCTTGGGGTTTGCCTATCCTTTTTACAAAAAATGTGGACATTATCATCAGACATTATGAGGATTATCGAAAACTGAGGTAGTTTAAAATCAAGAAACGATATACCTTGTCGAGGATTGATGATCTATTTGATAATATTTGAGGATCCCGGGTGTTCTCAAAGATTGACTTGAGATCCATTTATCATAAGTTTCATGTTAGACAATCAGATATACCTCATACAACCTTTCAAAGTAGGTATGGTCTATATGAGTATTTGGATATGTTGTTCGGCCTTACGAATGCACCAGAAGTTTTTATGGCGCTGATGAACTGAGTGTTCCGTCCTTACTTGGATTATTTTGTGGTAGTCTTAATCAATAATATCTTGGGGTTCTCTCACACTCGACATGACCTTGGCATCCATCTTGAGATCATTTTGAGTACAGTGAGAGAGAATCATTTATATGATAAGCTCTACAAATTCTACTTTTGGATGGTCCAGATTCACTTATTAGGTCATGTTATCACAAATAAAGGTGTATAATTAGACTCAAAGAAAGTGAGGGCAGTAGTTTCCTGGGTGCAGTTGAAGAACTTATTTGAGGTATAATGTTTTCTGGGGCTGGATGGTTACTAAAATCACTTTATATAGGACTTTTCATGCATAACAGTGCCACTAATAGGCCTATCTAAGAAGGGTGAAAAGTAACTATGGATAGATTCTTACGATTCAGCCTTTTAGGACCTGAAAGGGATTTTGACTTCTGGAACAATACTGGTCTTCCCGGAGCCGAGGAAGAGATACACCATTTAATGCGATGCATCGGGTATCAGGTTGAGAGAAGTTCTTGTGTAAGGGGAAGGAGTAATTGTGTATGGGTCTTAGCAATTGAGGCTGCATGAGAGGAACTAACTGACACATGATATTGAGTTAGTTACAATTGTGCATGCTTTACGTTGTTAGAGACAAAATCTTTTGGGAGAGAATTTTGTGTTATTCCCTTACCAAAAAAGTTTCAAGTATATCTTTACTCAATGTGATCTAAATCTAAGACAATAAAGGTGGTTTGAGTACCTTCAGTCTTTTGAATTTGAGCTTGCCTACATGCCTGGGAAAGGAAACATAGTGGCTGATGTGTTGAGTAAGAGGACTCAGATACAGGTAGTTAAGGAGTCCAATAGTGAGTGGAAGCTTATGGATTTGTTATATGAGATTCATTTGGAGGTGAATGATAGAAAAAGGAAGAAATTTGTTTTTCTATAGTTGTTACCTCTACTCTTCTGAAACAAGTTTGAATGATAAATCTATCAAATTCAGAAGGCCTAGTCCTATAGGAGAGTATGGCAGGAGAGGACCCTACTCTTGGGTGGACCGTAGGCGATGATGAGATCTTTCATTTCCTTGGACACGTATGGGTGTCAGCAGACATATATGGGGATTTGATGTGTGATTTTCATTCCTCAATCTGGGTAGTTCATCTTGGTTTCACCAAGATGTATCAAGATCTACACTGTTAATATTGGTGGCCAGGTATGAAGAGGGATGTTGCTGGTTTTGTTATGAGATGCTCCACATGTTAGTAGGTGAAGGTGGAGCATTAGTGACTGAAAGAGATTTTACATCAGCTACCCATTCCTGAGTGGAAGTGGAATGATGTCATGATGGATTTTGTGATGGGATTACTAAGGTCACCCCGAGGTGATGATGCAGTTTAGGTTGTTGTTGACAGAATAATGAAAGTTTCACATTTCATTCCAATAAAGGATACCTTCAGTGTCAATGATATTGGAAGGTTTTACATCTAATAGATTGTACATTTTAATGGGGTTCTTTACTTTATATTTTAAGGAAAGGACACACATTTTACTTATCGTGTTTGGTAGGGACTATAAAGGGATTTGGGTATATAGTTACTTCTAAGTACAACATACCATCCCCTGAAAGATGGAATGTTTGGGCGTATGATTCAGTTTTTGGAAGACTTTCTACGAGCATGCGTTAAGAATTTTAGGGTATCTTTGGAGAGACACATACCCCCAGTGAAGTGTTCCTACAATAATAGATTTCAGGAGACAATTTTGATGGCACCTTACGAGGCTTTGTATGGTAATCCATTCTGATCACCACTATGTTGGCTGGAGGCAAGAGAGGTAGCTTTTCTGGGACCTCATCTTTTTTAGGAGACCATTGAGTAGGTGGAGTTGATTTATAAGAGGATGGATACTGCACAGTCTCACTATAAAGCTTATACTGGTCCATGGAGATGACCTCTGGAGTTTGAGGTTGGAGATCGGGTTTTCTTACGTGTCACACCGAGGTTGGGACACAGGAGGATTAGGAGAAAGAGGAAGCTTTCACCATGACACGTTGGGCCATTTGAGGTTTTGGAGAGTGTTAGGTCGGTTGCCTATCGGTTGCAGTTACCTCAAAGTTATTGAGCTATGCACTATGTATTTCATGTTTCTTAGCTACGATGTTACTTTTCCAAACCACCTCACATTTTTAAACCTGAGGAGGTTGATTTAGATATGGATTCATTCTTTTTGAAGAAACCTATTTGGATTTTGGATCATATAATTGAGGTTCTCTGTGGATGGTATGTTCCTCTGGTATGGGTGCTATAGAAGCATGGGCGAGTACAGGATGAGACATGGGAGAGGGAGTCCGATGTTCGATCATAATGGTCGGAGTTGTTTGAAGCTTCTTCTTCTCCACCCTTGGAAGGGAAATTCAAGGATGAATTTATTTAAGGAGGGATGTTTGTAAGAACCTAGATCTTCATTTCAGGTATGAATCTTTATTTCGGGTTTTTTTTGAGGAAAAAGAATATTTGGAAATTTTATAAGTAAACTCTATGTACTCACATTGTGTACCCGGTTACCGCATGTAGCTCTATACTATTTGTGTAACGACCGAGTACATGGTTGTGTACGTGAACAAAAAGACTTTCTAAAGTGGGAGAATACTGAGGCTAATACACAATGTGTATATTAAATAAACATGTTGTGTACTTTTCTTTATTTATTTTCTTAATCAGACCAGGGTCATTTCTCATTCTAAGAACATGCTTCATCTTCCCATGTCTCATAATGGAGGGTGACGAATGACCGATAGACATTGAGCTCATACCATTCCTCCATCCAAGATTTGATTGAGACATTGCTGGGTGCATTGGACTGCCACCGGTGAGTTCTCTCTTCCTGATTACTCATCTCTCGTGATTTATTCAAGTTTGAATGTTTTTGACCTTTATCTAGATCTACAACGTTTTAGACCGATTCAAGATCCAACGTTCAAGATTTTTTACCGTACCAAATAAAGGTAGGTAGTTTGCGCCTTTTATTAGTTTACACTAGATTTATATATGCTAAAAGTTTTGAATACCCTTGTTTAGGCTATACTGTGTTTTGGAAAGTAAACCCATTTAATTCCTGCTATGGTTTGTTGATTAAAAAAGGGATTATTGATTATGTATAAGGTTTATTTCCTTGATTATTGATGTGTTTCCCATTTTTGATTCGTTATGGTCGTTGGGACTAGAAATCATGTTAGACTGCTTTGTTTTCCATGCCGAGTGTTGGTAGGATGGAGTTGATATTTGTTTGAGATTCATGAGATTCATATTATGATAGTATAACTAAGGGGACTTGATTGTGAGATCTTCCAAAGGTAGGGTATTTTATTTATGAATTGTTTTTATGAATGACAAGGGTTATTGACTGTGAGAGTTGTCGTAGGGTCATTGACTAGAGGGTTTAGACTATGAAAGCTACCTAGAGGTTCGTTATTAAATGAATGTTGGACCATAGGGAATTGACTGTGAGAGGTTCCAGAGGGTTATTATAATTTATTGTTCCTATGCAGACCAAGGGGTATTGACCGTGAGAGATACTCAGGTGCTTGTTGTATTTGATTAGTGATATATGTGACCAAAGGGGTTAGACTGTGTGAGCTTCCCTGAGGGTCATTATTATTTATTGATTTTATGATATGTGATACCAAAGGGGATTAGACTGTGAGAACTTTCCTAGAGGGTTGCTTGTGAATAATTTAATGATTGTGACAAGTCATCCAAGCCAAAGCACAATCTTACAATCGGTCTTACTTGGTTATTTATATGATCTTTTGAGACATCTGTTGTTATTGCTATATAGGGGGATACAGAGCATATGATAGATCCCAAGGTTATATTATTCAATCTTTTGAATAATTTATAAATTAAAATGGAAGTAATTGAAAACTGAACGATTGTTTACTTTTGAGTAATTCATAGTTTATTGCTTCATTTCTGTGTATTCCTTCTATATACATTCACTGACAGTTAGGCACAGATCTTTTGGTGGTTGCATATTGGGATTCATCTCACACCCTGTTTGGTTCATGTTTTTGGGCCCAAATAGATTATATTGTTGCAGGTGTAGATAAGGGAAATTCCCTTTTTCATCAGGTACTTGATTGTTGTTGGAGCTAGAGGGAGTGGGACCAAGATGAGGCTTGCGATGCTGTTGGAGTATACTATTTTCTGTATATTGGCATCAGTATTGTACTTCCAGCATTTTGACTTGTTAGGATACTTTTCTAGATACACATGACATGCATCATTTATTTATATATGCTGAAGTTATTTATATTGTCAATCATTCATGGTTTACTTTTTTGTAAGGTATTACTGCTTCAGACACTACTTACTATTTGTTATTCCGCTGTGTATACTCTACCAATGAGGGAATAGTTTCCCCATTATCAAACCTTGGCCCCCGCTGCTAGTCGGCAACCTCTGGTGTTTGGAAAAATGTGCTTGAGGTCATGTGACCAATCGGGTTCAGGGCACCTTTGGTCGGCACCCGGATCTGAGACGTTACATGAAGGATCTTTTATATATTACATTCAATTATTTATATTTATTTACATACCGAGATATTAGATATTATATATATATATATATATATATATATGGGTATGGAAATATAAATAATATAATATTTTTTTTATATGATATATTTATGTACAATATTTATATATAATATATATTTGTGTATAATAAATATAGAATGTATTTTTATATAATATATGATATATATATTTGTTTATAATATATATATATATAATATATTAGATACATAAATATGAGATAATATATAATATATTTGTGAATAATATATATATATATATATTATATCTATGTATATATAATATATGTATATATAAGTATATTTACATATATAAATATATATTTATAAATGTATTTGTAAATACATTTATATTTGTGTGTATGTGTATTTATGTATTTATATGATATTTATAGATATAATATAATTATAATATATATATATATATATATATAATAATTTTAATATATTTGTATATATGTTCATGTGTGTGTAACAATAATATTATTAATTATTATTATTATTATACCTATTTTTTAAACTATAAAAATTATATGTTGGCTTTATAAATACTATACATTTATGTATTTTATGGTTTATATTATAAATATATTATATGAAATACATTTATATTATATATTTATGTATTTTATTTTATACATTTATATTATATCATATATATACATGCAAAACTAAATACATTCATATAATTGGAAATATATAATATAATTAAATGATATATATACATATATTTACTAAATTAATTTATAATTAATATGGTATACTATAATATATATACAATAATTATATACTATATATAAATTTATATATAATTAAATATTTATAATATAATACAGAAAATATAATTATATATATATATATTTATTTATTTATTTAATTTTGGATATATTATATATATTTTTATAAATAATATAATATAAATATATTTATACAAAAATATACAATAAAAAGGTATTTAATATAATATATGTTTAATATAAATCATAATATAAATATATAGTATTTATAAAACCATATATAAATTTTACAAATTAAAATAAATATATTTATAATTACATTTATATTAAGTATACCAATATTTATATATGTTTACATTTTTTTATATGTATAAGTATTTTTATAATTTCCTTATGTATATATATATATATGTTTATAATCTATTTAAACGCATTTATATAATGTGTTTATATAATATACACACACACAGACACACACATGTGCACACACATAGATATATTTTAAAATGTGTATTTTTATGAGATTTATTTTAAAAAATAAATAAATAAATTAGGGGGTTTAAAACCCCCTCTAATCAAAGGGATTAGTGGTGGTTCATGACCCCATCAAATTTCTTGAATTTTAGGGGGTTCAAAAACCCCTCTAACGCCATCAATTAGAGGGGTTTTAAAACCCCCTCTAATTTCGTAAATTAGAAGGGGTTCAAAATCACCTCTAATTTCTTAAATTAGAAAGTTTTCAAATCCCCCCTCTAATTTCTTAAATTAGAAGGTGTTCAAAACCCCTTCTAATTTCTTAAATTATACGGGGTTCAAAACCCCTTTGTTGGGAAAAAATCCCTCAAGGTATCATTGAAGCATTTTTGAGGTGATTGTGTTTGTTGACAAAGTGGACATCTTAGTGGTGATTGTTGACAAAGCAAAACAATGGCATACGAATTTTTTGACAAAGAGGATTTCATGATGGAATGTCGAGTTCAAGAGATGAGGTCAACAATCCATGTTTGATTCAAGAACTTCGACAAAAGGAATGGATGATCTGGAGGTAGTATAAAAAGAACAGATACAAGGTGGCGTCGTTTTCCAGTGTTTGCCAAATTTTTGGGCCTGAAAATCGACAAATGAAGAAAAGTGTTTTTGGCAAAGGGACTTGCATGCCGAGGACTTGGAGTGTAGGAAACTTGTGCGCCATATGTTTTTCAAGATCAGAAGATCAAAATATGGCAAAGGGAATAGGTTCGCGCAAGTTTGGCAGTTGGTCGCGCTAGTGTCTAGGAGGACAGAAGACTTGCGTGCCGAGACTGGGTCGCGTAGGTGACTTGCGCGCCGTCGTGCAGGTTGGTCAATTTTCCTTTAAATACTGGACTTCCCCTCTTCATTATTTACTGTAGTTCAACACTTTGAGAAATCAGAGCTCCTGTCACGCAGGTATGGTGGTCATGCAAGTGGTGTGTGGGTCGCGCAAGTTAAGTTGCGCGCTAGTGTGAGAATTTGTGCGCCGGTTGACAGTAAGCGCCAATATTGGTTTGGGCGTAAAAAGAAGAGAGTCGCGCAAGTTTGGAGTTGAGGAAGCTTGAGTCGCGCAAGTGTCTGAGGAGGACTTGCGTTCCTGTTGTGACTTGCACGCCGATACTTGCGTGCCGAGATTGACTTGTGCGCCAAGTAAGGTTTATTTCCAGCAGTGATTTTCGGGCTGCGTGGAAGCTGAATGGTTGCCCGATACTTTCGGTGCAAAGAGATATTCATCTATGGGTGAAAGTTGTACTTCAACATAGCATCTACATACAGAGAAAGATGCATTTATTCATGCAAATGAAGATACCTATAGGTCTATAAACTGTGAGTGGATTCTTTCCAAGAGCAGTGAACAAAGGAAGGGAAAGAAGGTGATCCTTACAACCGGCAGTGAGCCAGAGAGAGAGAAACAGGGAGTGACCCTTGGGAAAGCAGTGAGCTGGCCCTAAACTTGTAAAGGCAGTGAGTATGGGCTTATAATTGATCTAGTCTGAACCTTGTAATCCATAGCTAGTGAATATTAGTGGAATTTGGTACGACCGACAACTTGTCGGCGTATGCTCCTTAGACGTAGCCCTTTGTGGTGAACCAAGTAAAATTGTTGTGTCCTGTGCATACTTTACTTTCTATTTACTTTGTGCAACAGGAAAGAGAGAGAAGATTGTTCTTCTTAATAGAGAAATAAGATCAGAACGGGCATTAATTTTAAATTATTTATACCCTGATTCACCCCCCCCCCCCCTCTCAGGGTATTCAGCCTTGTGGACCTAACAATTGGTATCAGAGGGAAAGGTTGACAGTTGTTCTTCTCTCAATGGAGGTCACTAATCATAAAGGGATTCCGATCTTCGACGGATGTAATTTTCAGATATGGAAGAATCGAATGCAACACTATTTTCGATCTTTGGGAATGGATGTGTTTTCAGCAGCTATGCATGGTATCACAGCTGATATTAATAGTGGTGCGTTATCAGAAGCTGAACATAGAGAGTTGGATGCTGATTCCAAAGTGATCAATGCCTTAGGGGGATCCCTATCCAATCCTATCTATACAAAGGTGATGTCATGCAAAATGTCACATGCCATGTGGGAAAAGCTTTTGAATATATATGAATGGGATACAAAGGTGAGAGAGGCAAAGCTGCAAGTGTTGTGGAACAAGTATGAAGATCTGAGAATGAACCCGAATGAGTCTGTTGATGCATTCTTTGACCGGGTAAATGCTGTGGTAGAAGAAATGCGGGGTCTTGGAGAAATTATCGAAGATAAAAAAATTGTGAAGCGCGTATTGAGAAAACTTCCACCTCGGTTCAATCCGAAAGTTTCTGTTTTGGAAGATAAAGACCCAAAAGAACTGACATTGGATAACCTGCATAGCACTCTTATTGCATATGAAATGAGAAACGATGATAACAAGACTGTGGAAAAGGGGAAATCCAAAGAGGTGACATTCAAGGACATGAAGAAGCTCACCATTGAAGATTCTAATGAGGAAGAAGAGACAGATGAGTTGATGTCATTCCTTTCTTCAAATCTGCAAAGAGGAAGAGGAAAGTTTAAAAGGAAACTTCTACTAGCATGATTTCGATGTGGAAAGGTTGGTCATCTTGCGGCAAGATGCCCCAAGAAGTTTCAAGATAACGATGATGATGATGATGAAGTTGAAATTCCCAAGAAGAAGACTTCAGCATTTGTGAAAGGGAATAAACAATTCAAGAGAAATTTCTTTAAGAAAAAGAATCTTATTTCACAAGAATTTGAAAGTTCAGATGAGTCTGAGGATGAAGAGGTTGAGGAAATAGAAAATTACAGAGATCGTGGGGTAAATGCCTCCGTGGAAATTGTTGGTAGTTCTCAGAAAAAGGAAGAAGCTGATGCTGAAGAAGAAGAAGAAATTGAAGGGAGAGTTGATATGGAAGCCGAATTGGAAGCAGCTCTTGAGGAGATAGATATTTGGAGAGCCAAAATGAACAAATCCAATAAAGTGGTTTGTGATGCCAAACTCTATATGAAACAACAGGATGAATAAAAGTCTGATCTGTTAGAATAAATTGAAAGACTAAAATCCTCAACACCAGAGAGCTCAGAAAATATTGTTGAGTATACGATTAAAATTGAGGAACAAATGAAGGAAATTGATTGTTTGACTAACACAAGAAAGGAGCAGGTAAGATGTATCAAAGAGCTTAAAGAAGAAGTGGTCAGTCTGCGACAAAAAATTAAGGATCAAGAAAAACTCTTGAACCCTAATGTGATATCAGAAAATCAGGCCATTCAAAAGACAGAGAAGATGAAAGAGGTTCCTAGTAGTTCAAAAGGGAAGAAGCAGTAATTGAGCTCAGACGTTAAGGCCGTTTCAGGGCTTAATCCGGAACAAAAATCTGTGACAACTGCAGTCAGACCGCAAGAAACCGTCCCGAAATTGAAGGTTGATTTGGGCACAAAACAGAATCATAATATTCAGAGATCCCAAAGGGAAAATCGTTGTGCTGAAGTATCACGAAGGAATGCATCCTATATCAGGTGTTATTACTGTGGGAAAATGGGACATTCACAGTATGTGTGTTCTATAGCCAAGAGATATAGAAGGGAATAGGAACAGATATGGAATCCAAACAGAGAACGGTTTTCCAGAACATATTTTTAAGGACATTGTTTTTGGTGCGGAGGATTTGGACACATGGCTAGGTATTTCACTTCGACCATTCTTAGAAATGTGCCAAAGTAGAATCAAAATGTTTGCAAGCAGCAGATCAATAAACCGACAAGTGAGTTAAAAGTTCAGAACAGATTTGCAGCTCTACAAGATGAAGCTAGTCTGTCATACTCTGAGAATGATCATGAGTATAAATCTATACCATGTATGGAGAAAAAACTATGGACCAAGAATAAGAGAATAGAGAAGGTAGTAGTTGCTGAAATTGCCCTTAAAGTATCAGATCGTTCTGGTGTGTGGATTCTTGATAGTGGTTGTACGTCTCACATAACAGGAAATAAGGATCTGGTTACAGGCATAAAATATGACAAAGAATGAGTTTTCAAGTTCGGAAATGATGAAGTCCTAAAGATAATTGGATCAGGAAAGGCTAGGTTTGGGGGCAAAGAAATCAGACGCGCTTATGTCTTGGTTGTAGAAGGTCTCAGTCATAATTTGCTTAGTGTCAGTCAATTTTGTGACTCAGGGAATTCTATACGGTTCACCAAGAAGACCTATACTGTCACGGGAAAATATGGGGCAGTTGTTCTGCAGGGAAAAAGGACAAAATGGAATCTCTACCTTGAAAGTGGAGAAGAAGATATGTGCCTCTTGTCCAGAGAGGAAGAAAACTAGTTGTGGAATAAGAGACTTAGTCATCTATGCCAACCATCTATGGAAGATCTGGTAAAGTGTGATTCTACTAGATACCTTCCCAAACTATCACGTGATCACACTCATACATGTGATGCTTTCCAATAAGGTAAGATCATCAGAAAGACATACAGGCCAAAGGAATATAAATCAACTAGAGTGCTTGAATTGGTGCATGCTGATGTATGTGGACCTATCTCACCACGAGCTATAAATGGGTAAAGGTATTATGTCCTTTTCATTGATGATTATAGCAGAATGGCATGGGTATTCATCATTACCCATAAGACATAGGTATTCATTTGCATAAAGCAGTATACGAGGGAATCAGAAAAGATGCTTGGGAAGAAAATTATAAAGTTTCATACTGATAACGGTACGGAATTCACAAACAGTCAAGTCAAAGACTATCTTGAGAAACACGGGATAAGGCATCAAGTTTCATCAGTGAGAACTCCCCAACAGAATGGAGTGGTTGAAAGTAGAAATCGGATCATCAACAACATGGCCAGAATGATGCTTATTGATAAAAACCTACCAGGGAAATTTTGGAAGGAAGCAGTTTTGACATCGGTCTATGTTTCGAATAGGTCTCTGTTGTGTCCAAAGCAAGGGAAGACTCTGTATGAATTGTGGTACGGAATGAAGCCAATGTTGAAATACTTTCGAATATTTGGAAGTAAGTGTTTCATTATCAACAAAGAAAATCATAGGAAGTTTGAGGCATGAGGAGATGAGGGGATGTTCCTTGGCTACTCAGGGAAAAGAAAAGCATATAAATACTTCAACAAGAGGCTGGGAAAAATTGTTTAGAGCAATGATGTCACTATAGTCGAAAATGAATAGAATACTCAGCGACCTAGTGAAAAGTTTCTGGATGAAAGTGATGATGAGGTAAGCAACACAGGGGGAGCAGAAGTGGAAGAGGCTAACTCAGAAGAAGAAACTGATGATGAACAAGAAAGTGTCAAGTCTGTTTCTGCAAGGAAGCCAAAGAGTCGAGCTAAAATTGATAGGCAGAATATCATTGGTGATCAGACAGCTCTAGTTCAAACTCGAAGAATGAATTCATTACAGCAAACATCGTTTTTATCTCAGGTGGAGCCGAAATGTTTTTCCGATGCAGCTGAAGATGAAAACTGGGTTTAGGATATGAATGAAGAGCTTGATCAAATTGAGAAGAACCAGACATGGGAGATTGTTTCGAGGCCAGCTGACAAGAATGTCATCGGTACTAAATGGGTCTATCACAACAAGATGAATGAATATGGAACTGTGATTCGAAACAAAGCACGACTAGTGTGTAAGGGATACTCCCTGATAGAGGGAATAGATGTAGATGAGACATTTGCACCAGTTGTAAGGCTGGATACAATTAGATTATTTTTTTCCATAGCAGTGCAAAGAAAGTTCAAAGTGTTCCAGATGGATGTAAAATCTTCATTTCTAAATGGGGTTCTAGAAGAAGAGGTGTACATTGAGCAGCCATATGGTTTTCTCATTTATGAGGATGAGAACAAAGTTTTTAGGCTGAAAAAGGCGTTGTATGGGCTGAAACAAGCACCAAGGACATAGTACTCAAGACTTGATCAGTACTTAAAGAAGCTTGGTTTTCAGCATGGTAGAGTTGATTACAATCTCTATTTCTACAAAAATAGTAATCAATGGATGATGGTGCTGGTCTATGTCGATGACATAATATTTGGTGGATCAGATGAAGCTCAGTGCAAACAGTTTTCCGAATTCATGAAAAATGAGTTTGAAATGTCAATGATTGGAGAGCTAACGTTTTTCCTTGGTCTACAGGTGACACAAGGAAGGAATGGAACATTCATTTCTCAATCCAAATATGCCAAGGAGGTGTTAAGAAGGTTTGGCATGGAAAATTCCAAAGAGATGAAAACTCCAGTTGCTACCCGGATGAAATTATCAAAAGATGAGGATGACAAGGCAATTAATATCACATAATAGAGGCAAATTATTGGAAGTTTGTTGTACTTGACTGCGACAAGGCCTGATATTGTTTTCGCCACATGCCAAGCAGCGAGATATCAGATTAATCCCAAGGAAATTCACATGCTCGCAGTGAAAATAATACTTTGGTATATCAAGGGCATGGTGGACTTCGGCTTGACATATAACAACGAATCTCAGACAGAGTTATTGGGATATACAGATGCAGACTGGGCCGGTTCAGCGGATGATAGGAAATCAACATCTGGAGGTGCATTCTATCTTGGTGGACTATGTATTTCTTGGTTAAGCAAGAAGCAGGATTGCATTTCATTAAGCACCGCAGAAGCTGAGTATATTACGGCCACTCAATTATGCACACAGTTATTATGGATGAAACAATAGCTTGATGATATGGTAGTTGAAGTGAAGTCTCTGATCCGAATCCAGTGTGATAACTCAAGAGCTATCAATCTTATAAAAAATCCAGTTCATCACTCAAGGACAAAGCACATTGAGATCAAATATCATTTTATCAAGGAGAAAGTGGATCAAGGGCTTGTGAAGTTGGAGTATGTGCCTACAGAGTTACAGGTTGCAGATATTCTGACAAAGGCCTTACCCAAGGAAGCATTCGAAAGGCATCAACTGGCTCTGGGATTTCAGTCGATTTCCCACACTTAAAAGCATGTGGATGTAACCCCCCCCCCCTCTCCCTGAGGTATGATGTGTTTTCCCTAACGTGCTGATATGGGTTCTCTACTCTGTTACAGAATTCAAAGGAGTAACCTTTGGGTTTGTTGACAAAGGGGGAGAAAATAGTGATTGTTCAAGGGGGAGACAGTGTGTTTATTTAATACATATTGACAGATAAGGGGAGAAGCTGATAGGTGGGGCAGCTAGATAGGGGGAGTTGAAGCTAGTTGAACATGCTTAGCCAGAGCTTAGCTTGGACAACACAGGAAATTGGGCTAAAGAGGTGTTGAAGTTGTGAGAAGAAAGGGGGAGCATATAAAATCTGACAATGCAAGAAGTGATCGATCAAAGACAAGATATCACAACAACTGAGGATCATGATAAAAGCAGAAGAGTGGTGCAGAAGAGTAGTGTTGGAATGTAATGAGAATATTTCCAACAAATTGATATTTCCAAAAATTAGTATCAGTGAAGTATCAACAATTGGTATCAATTTGGAAATTGGTATCAGTTTGGTGTCAATAGAGGGTGTCAGAGTTGAAGTGATTCAATGATGAACTTTTCATTTACTCTTTTTTCTCACGCCGAGCATTGCTCATGTGGGATTAGAGTATGTGTTGAGTAAATCCTTGATTTCTATCAGAATCACAATGAGGCGAATGGTGGCTGAAGATTCAACGATGTATCTTTTTATGGAAGAGTTGTCAACAAACCCAAAGGGGGATATTGTTGGGAAAAAATCCCTCAAGGTATCATTGAATCATTTTTGAGATGATTGTGTTTGTTGACAAAGTGGACATCTGAGTGGTGATTGTTGTCAAAGCAAAACAATGGCATACGAATTTTTTGACAAAGAGGATTTCATGATGGAATGTTGAGTTCAAGAGATGAGGTCAACGATCCATGTTTGATTCAAGAATGTAGACAAAAGAAATGGATGGTTTGGAGGTGGCATAAAAAGAACAGATACAAGGTGGCGCTGTTTTCCAGTGTTTTCCAAAAATTTTGGCCTGAAAATCGACAAATGAAGAAAATTGTTTTTGGCAAAGGGACTTGTGCGCCGAGGACTTGGAGTGTATGAAACTTGTGTGCTATATGTTTTTCAATATCAAAAGATCAAAATATGGCAAAGGGAACAGGTTCGCACAAGTTTGGGAGTTGGTCGTGCAAGTGTCTAGTAGGACAGAAGACTTGTGCGCCGAGACTGGGTCGCGCAGGTGACTTGCATGTTGTCACACAGGGTGGTAGATTTTCCTATAAATACTGGACCACCCCTCTTCATTCTTTACCGTAGTTCAACACTTTGAGAAATCAGAGCTCCCGTCGCGCAGGTGTGGTGGTCACGCAAGTGGTGTGTGGGTTGCGCAAGTTAAGTTGCGTGCCAATGTGAGAAGTTGTGCACCGTTTGATAGTTGCGCGCCAATATTGGTTTGGGCGTAAAAGGAAGAGAGTCGCACAAGTTTGGAGTTGAGGAAGCTTGAGTTGCACAAGTTTATGAGGAGGACATGCGCGCCCGTTGTGACTTGTGAGCCGATACTTGTGTGCTGAGATTGACTCGCACTCCAAGTAAGGTTTATTTCCAGTAGTGATTTTCGGGCTGCGTGGAAGCTGGAAGGTTGCCCGATACTTTCAGTGAAAATAGATATTCATCTATGGGTAAAAGTTGTACTTGAACAGAGCATCTACATACAGAGAAATATGCATTTATTCATGCAAATGAAGAGACCTACAGGTCTATAAACTGTGAGTGGATTCCTTCTAAGAGCAGTGAGAAAAGAAAGAGAAAGAAGGTGATCCTCTCCACTGGTAGTGATCCAGAGAGAGAGAAACAGGGAGTGACCCTTGGGAAAGCAGTGAGCTGACCCTAAAATTATAAAGGCATTGATCCTAGGCTTAGAAGTGATCTAGCTCGAACCTTGTAATCCACGGCTAGTGAAGATTAATGTAATTTGGTACGACCGACAACTTGTCGGTGTATGCTCCTTGGACGTAGCCCTTTGCAGTGAACCAAGTAAAATTGATGTGTCTTGTGCATACTTTACATTCTATTTACTTTGTGCAACAGGAAAGAGAGAGAAGAGTGTTCTGCTTAATAGCGAACCAAGATCAGAACGGGCGTTAATTTTAAATTAGTTATACCCTGATTCACCCCCCCCCCCCCCCTCTCAGGGTATTCAGCCTTGTGGACCTAACACCCTTATAATTTCTTAAATTAGAATGGGTTCAAAATCCCCCTCTAAATTCATAAATTATAAGGGGTAAAAAAACCCCTTTAATATAAGGGATTAGTGGCAGTTCATGAACCCTTATAATCTCTTAAATTAGAAAGGGTGAAAAACCCCCCTATAGTTTCTCAAATTAGAAGGGTTTCAAAACCCTCTCTAATCTAATGGATTATTGGATGTTTATTAACACCCTATAATATCTTAAATTATAGGGGGTTGTAAATCCATAATATTTACTTTTAAAAAATAAATTTTATTTATATATATCCTAAATAATTATATATATATAGCTCCTCTAAAATACAACAAAGTATATTTTGCCACTAATTATTAAATTAGTGGTTTTTTTGACTTAAATTTCTTTAAAATTAATCCAACTATAAAAAAATAGTGAAAAAAATGTAGAGGGGGTTGTGAAGCCCCTCTAAATTTTATGATTAGAAGGGACTATGCATAAACCCCTCTAAAATGAATTTATAGGGGGTTTTTCTTAACCCCCTCTAAAAAACAATCTCTAATCTACTGTTTTATTGTAGTGCCAATATTCAAATCCAATACTCTCTTTAAATTAATGAGTTTTACAACTCAAAAAACATGAAGAAAACTGACATGTGTGCTGATTCCCTATTCTCTTTGAGGGTAAAAAGGACTATTGGAACATCGCCACCATATACCTTTCGAGGTATTTGACAAAGATTTGATATTGTTTTTGACCCAGTCCATATATATAAGAAAGAAAATTCCAATGTAGATGGTGTCATAACTGCTAAAAGATATTCTTAGGAATGTTCTTATTCATATCCTCCTTAGAAGATGGCTTTTCTCCCAACATGATCTTATGATTTATTTTCTTCGACTGGATAAATTGAGAAAATTATTTGCATCTGTTTTCAAAATTAAATGAAATAAACAATAGTTAGAAGTCAAGATATTAATACTACAGAGTTTATAAGAGTTGTGTTTCCTCCAATCATGGACCCTCTTACTATTTCTCAGTCCATACCTACCTTTAAGAAACCTTCACCCAAACCTCCTCCCTAATTTTACCCTATCCATATTCTTAGATCTTCTGACAAGAGTATTGTATATCTCTTTTTGTGGGTGTTGAGTGGATGTATTATTTTAAACCAAGATCATTATTAATATAATACTTATTTATACATATATTATATATTTCGTAGTGATTTTTTTCATTTAAGTATTTAATTAATTATTTATTTTCTTTAATGTTTTATATTCTTTGTTACTAAATTCCAATATTGTAAAAATTCACATTCATCTTCAGCACAAAAGTAAGAAGTTCATAATTTCAAATTGCAAAATTAACTGTGTTTTTCCTCTCTATTCCATTATTTTTCTATGACACAAAAATGGGGTGAACTCACCTAATGGGAGAAATCACATAAGTGGTAGAAGTTAGATTAAGGGGAAGAAGAAAATATAAATACAACATCTTAAAATTAGAATATATTTTATTGTTTTTTTAGAAAAACTATTTAAACCTTTTCAAATTTTATGTTTTTGTATAATGGGTTTTGAAATCATAAAAATGGGGTAGATTGTTACACTAATTATGTTGATCCAACATATCTTACATGATTTATGTTTTGATGATTTTAAAAAACCCTTCATTTATTACTGATAAGTTTTTGTTAAGAATATTCATTAGGTTTTATCTTATTTAATTTGATACTATTATTATATCTGTTAAGACTTCAATTCAATAAATTTTGGTTGAAATTTTCCTAATTCAAGAAAATTTTCTCTGTGAGGCCAACAATTACGTGGTGAATCGACTACATCAAGAAATTGGCTTTGTAGATAATCAGTTTGAAGAAATTTACAGTGTAAATTGGCTATGCCTCAAAATTGGTCATGTAGAAATTGCTTATGTCGATGAAAATTCCTATGTGATTAATTAGGTACATCTATGAAATTGATATGTGAATCACTTACATAGATTAATCGACTACATGAATTGGATACATGGTAAAATCAAATTTTTCGTTCCAATCAACTGCGTGATTCATTCAACTACACCAAAATCATATATGTCAACTATTTGGATTTGTGATTTGGCTATGTGGATAAATATGCTACATGATCAGGATACCTACAAAAATTATCTAGGTGAATAACGAATAGGTTAAAGTTAGTTATGTAGATCAATTCATCTATATGAATTCAAATATATAGAATTTGGCTGGGTGGTGATGTATAATTATCTTCATCGTTCTGCAACCTACTATTTATTATAATTGGTGTAATTTCAATTTAGATTAATTTTGTAAAACATTAATTAACTGTTGGGTTATATATTTATAGTAAAAATGATTATAAAAAACTAAAATTACCAAGATAAGAGATTAGTAAAAGGTTAATTTAATAGTATGTTCTACTTGTAAGGTATTTTTGATAAAAAAGTCATGTGGAATTTAATTCCAATCACATATTTTATTTATCTAAATCTGTGTAATTTAGTGATTATTTTTTTATAGTTTTAAACAGTAGTGAAGAATAGAATTAAATAAGAATAGATTCACTTAAATCAACAATTCCCTCTCTCTCTCTCAATCCTCTCTACAAGATTCTCTATTTTATTTGAAAAGAAGAATAAATTTAAAATTTTCTATAACTTTGATTTCAAGATCATCAATGATGTTTTAGAAGATTCTACTTGAGATGAATTTATTTTTTATATTCCCTCCTGGAGGTTTCATCACTTATGTCAGTTATATCATACAGCTATGACCATCATTTGTAAACTTTATTTATTCTCTCATTTAAAATGTAGTTTCCTGGTAAAAGAACCTTGAAGGATGGAATTTGTAAAGCCTTGTTAAATCCCACTTAAAAGATCCTAATATTATACCATGTTTCGAATACTTACACTTGGTTTTGATTTCCTTAGGAAAAGTAATGGTGGTCCCATGTAAAATGACTAGTCTATTGAAATCACCAAGCTCTTGGGCTTGATCACTGGTGGAGTGGACTAGGTTAATTTTTTCCCAAATAACTATAGATATCATGTGTTTGGTCTAATTTTTTTTCATTTTATATTCTTCTTCTTGTTTTTTTAAGAATAAATGATAAAAATATATCTTACCTTAAATAGGGTGGTTTTCTAGTCCAATAAATAGTCAAATAACTCAATTTACCCCCCTCCCCCCACTTAAGTCTTAGTGAAGTTGTTCTCTAAACAAAAATAAGTTACCAAGCAAAAAATTAGCCACAAAAGTAAATGTTAAACTGTGGAAAAATTATAAATCAAGAGGTAATGTCACAAAATATCACAAAACCTGATCTCAAAATGAGTGGATGATGGATTTTTCAAAAAATTCCTAATATTTTCCTCTTAGATTATCAACTTTGGATCCACTTTCCTTTAATAGTGAATCTATTTTTTTATTAAGAAATTAATATTTAAAAAAAACATGCCTATAAAAGGAATCATTCTTCACCCCTTCCAAGATCCATAAAAATATAAAAAATCATCCAAATATCTCATTAACATTTCCTAGAGGTTCTGGTCTCACCAAAATCCAAATCTAAGAAGGCATAAATAGTTTTCTAAAGGAGGTTACTAAAGGAAAAAAGTAATCATTTTGACTGATTCCTTTCAAGTTTATTTTTATTCCACCTCCTATAAATATATTATACCAATCCTAATGAAATGAAATTATTATCATTAGTATACTGAAATATTATTATTTTGATGGAATAACTATTATCTACCTTTTTCCCATTAATTAGAAATGAAAACATCACTGGTGTTATGGTCAGATTACCACCTCCATGAATGAAATATTCCATTTTTCATCTCCACCTTAAATGGAGGGTTATAAAAGTATATTTAATGAATAAATATAATGTTTATGGCATTATTAAAATTTTATAAAGATAAATCTATCATGTTATTAGTAATATTAACAATAAATAGTCATTATAAATTTAATCACCTAAAACAAGCATATCAAGACACTTTACGTAATTCGATTTTATGTTTGAAAACCTATTGAAATATAACTTTTTTTATGCTACAGTGATAAATTATATATATATCTATTATTTTAGAGATGATGAAACTATTTTATAACTCTTTTTACCATATTCAACTTAACAAAGTAGTTTTGTAGGAATTGACTAAAAAACCCCAAGTGGTCAATGAGTATAAAAACTATACAATAAATTAATGACATATTATAATAAATAGACCTTAAAAATCAAATACACATGATTTTTTTATGAAATTATTTAATAAACTTAATTTTGTTATTCAAGAGGTTAGATGCATTCATCGGGTGATCTGAGACATGAGGTAATGGTTCCTTATCTCAATTTTAATTCCCCGAGACATGTTTCTTATTACAAACCAATTATAGAAACCTGGAATATTAATACATAAATGTTACATATTTTTAGATGAATATTCATTACATTGAACAAATATACACCGGAGGTCATAATGTCTTAGTGTATTTGGAGACTATATACACAATATTATTATTTTATGAAAGGTATTCAACATATCCCATAAATATATTCACATATAGTACACTTCATAGACATTCCCTACTTAAAAAAATTCTTCATAACCTGGGGGAAAGGAAACATTAGAAAGGGTGAGATTAGATAATCATTAAGGGTAAACATGAGATATACCACTCTATAATCATATAAATTAATATGATAAGAATAAGGTTATATGATCATGAAAATAATTTGAAATTATCATATCTAATTTATCATATATCATAAACATGAGTCATAGAATAAATCATGGTAGTTCATAAGACATGAATCATAAAGAAATCGAAGAACATGATCCTTGAGATCTTAAAATTTTTATAAGATATGGAATTGTGGAATACACATTAGCATATAAAATCATATTTCAAGGATCCCATCAATACATTCATAACATGTTTAGGCTTGAGCTAACCACTCATATATCTACTTTTAGATTGATATAACCTTCTATATACACTCTTTCCTTTCTGGTTTGGGATAACTCTAGTGTGCCCTCTTTTTTGGACATGGTATAACCTCCCATGTACCCTATTTTTTTGGTCTTGGGATATCCTCTTATGTTCCCTTTGATTATATAGAACTTTAAACTTTATCCAATGAATTGGAGAGCTATATAATTCTAGGTCCACCGATCATTGGTTTATAACATAACCACTAATCTTTGGTTTATAATGTAACAACATGTCTTTAGTTTATATAGTTACCACTCATCCTTAGTTTATAACATAACCAACCATAATATAATTAAAACCACACATACATGTTCTCCAAGATTATAAAACATTAATCATATCATCACATCAAATCTCATGAAAATAAAATGGGTTTCATAAACATTTCATCAATTATTCGTAGTATAAACCATGAAATAATGGGTTTCATAAACATCTCATAATAATAATCATAAACCATATAAATAAATAATAAGTATGGTATCATTGGATCATATCCCCAGTAATTCATAAGTAACATCAAATGATGTTAACATAGATAGAAAATTACATTAAAATATTATTTGAAACATTCTTTGAGTAAAATATCCTTTTATCTTCAAAATCACTTATTTGTTATCTAAAAAATTTACAAATATTAAGGAATAAAATTTATTTAAAAAGAAATTTGAAAAAATTTAATGTAATCTTCAAAAAATTGAGTGGTTATGATGGTAGAAATTTCATTCATATCGTGTTCGTTAAAAAAACATTCCTTTCACATTTTTAAAAAAAAATCATAAAGTACATGGTTAGGAAAATTACATGAATATTCCTTCTAAACCATTTGATAAGAATTAAATCATGCATAAAAATAAATTTAGACAATCATAAATAATTTTTTACCGCATTTTTAGGAAACATGAATATATAAGGGAAAACATTTTTGACCTAAGAGAGAAATAGAGTTAGTTTTCCTTAAAAATACTCTTTCGATATCTTGAGTACATAAAATGAAGAAAATTATTTGAAAACATTTATTCTACTGAAATAAAAATGGGATAATAAAACTAAATTGATTTATCAAATATGAATCAAATAATTTAATTATTAAAAATTCAAGTGTAAACTATCCTAATAAAAATAATATTGAAACATAAATCCCTTAACAATTTGGTAACTTTCAAACAAAAACACCCTGAAATAAATAACCTTATATGGATATTTAAATCAAAATAATTTTCATGAGAAACATAATAAAAGAAATTTATGGATAGTATATACACCACATAAAATAAATAAGTGGTGAATATGGTTGTTTCATGGGAATATTATGGAATGTGAATTGTAGGAACAAAATGGTCCAATTAGAGTTAAGCAGTCTGTCCTTTTTAACCTATGAAGGAGACGCCATAGTTAAATGAGTTCATGTTGGGTTCACTATTTTTGTTTTGTTGGAAATATGTGACATTCATATTGGCCTGATGGTTGATGGGGGGGTTTAATGTCTTGTACAATCATTCACATCGAGCCAACCGTGTTTCAATACACCATTGAAACTCCCAACTGTTACGACATCCATAACTGAATATAGACCTTATTTTCAAAGGTTGGTATACATTTGATATTTCATCCCCAATGACACTTGGGAACTCATGTTGGTAAAAAAGATGGGAATTTGGGCTCATCACACCCTTTTGGGGGAAAATTATTTCCTACTCTATAAATCCCTTATAGATTTAAGATATGTTCGTTAATCTCTTCCTAATCCTAATAAAAAACCAATTACCCTAACAAGATTATGAAGTGTTTAATCTTTCCCTATGTAAAGGGGGTATATTGATGAGTCCATATGTATGTATCTAAGGTTCTTCATCTACCTCCCATTAATTGGTAGCTGTTTATATTTTGAAGCAATATATCCAATCACACCAAAGTTCACTACCATCCAGGGAGGTGAATAATATTTCTCAGATGGGATTAAACCATTATGAGGTGTCCTACATATCTTTTTTATAACATGAATCAAAACAAACATATTTTTTGGACTCATTTAGTTTAAAATCATGTAAAAAGAAAATATTTCCAGGCACTTAGGAACCTATTATTGAGATTGAGCCTCATGGAGCTATCCTGTGTATTTAGGTTATGGTTGGAATCAGAGTCATCCAAGTTCAATCACTCTCCAAGGACAAACCCGAAGGTAGATTCCCCTATAAGGGGTGATCATATCATTCAAATGAATGGGGATTACACACTAAGGTTACCTTATATGGGGGTGATCCATGATTTGAATAATATGATCATTGAAATTCCCTAAGCTCTCCTCATCCATGCTTGGTCTGAGAAATAAGGGATAATAAGTGATCAGTATCATCACTTATGGATATGGGAATTATGTATTGGGTAACCCTTTATGAGGTTTTTAATATGGATCCTAGGCCTTAGGAATTCATCCTATATATCCTGGTTATAGAAATAATTATATTCATCGTAGTTCAGTTGACTTCTTAATCTGCTAATGGATGAGGAAGTATGATAAGCCCGTGGAAGAGATTGGGTCCCATTGGTTTGAAAGTTGGAGACATAGTGGGGCGTATAAGAAAGTGGGTTCCCATTTGAGCTTGGTACTTAGGAATCAATCCTATATATTACATTTATAAAAATAATCATATTTTTCATAGTTCAATTTAGGGTTATTCCCAAATAAGTCCATTGTACAAAGTTATCATATCCCGAGATGCCTTCTTGACATGTCTTTAATTTATATCTGAAATGTACTCACTATCTACCTAAAATGTGTTGAATGTCTATTTGACATGTCCTAGTTACCTAAAATAAATGTCTAAATACAATTTCATGATCTAATTGGCTTGTTCAAAGGACATCCCATGATCCAGATGGCATTGTTGGAGTACATCTTATGATCAAGTTGGACATGTCTAGGGGATATCACAAGATTTAGATGACTTATCTAGTGGGATTTGAGAGGCCTAGTTGACATTTCTAGGAGTATGTATCATGATCATCATAAACATATCTTGGTTTTGTCATATGACTCACTTGATACCTCTAGAGGACTTCATGAGGATCGGTTGACATGCCCTGGGGTCATCTCATGACTTGGATGACACGCCCAGAGGGCGGTGTGAGATATAGTTGACATGTCTAGAGGGAATCACATGAACTGGATGATATTTATATAGGGAATAAAGATATTTGAATGACATACCCATGGGAAATCATGAAATTTGGATTACATTCCCACATTCCACCACATAACTTGGGCGACATGCCTAGAAGAAATCACAGGATTTGACTGAAAATCCTAGAGGATTTTGCAAGATTAGGGTGGAATGCTCGGAGGGTGTCTCATGAATTATATGGCATGTCAAAGGGAGATTACATAATTCAAATTACATTTTGATATAGTTTCATAAGAATTGGGTGACATGTCCTAGTGTTATCACATGATCTTGGTAGGTAATGCAACACACATAAATATTAATGTATCCATATTTGTATAAGTCTCCCATATTTTTAGTCTTCATTGCATCCTTTATTGCATATTTTACCTTGAGGTTCATCTAGAGTTATATTATTTTAGATTTCTTTTGACCCAATCAATATGCGGGACCTCCTTCTCTCATATCCTGACTAACATGCCAGAAGTCCTTCGCATGATCTATAGAGTGATCATGAAAAGCACATACCCATACCACATGATACCTCAGTTCGTTCCCTATATTTTACCTAGCAGAATACCTTTGTGATTGCATGAATGGATGCTCTAAGAAGTCCACTCCTACGCTCCAATTTAGTGGTCACCCATGGTATGTGTCACTTTTTTGTGTTGGTGGGACTAATTTATAGGCCTCATCACCCCAATTATACGCCACCTTGAGTGGTGTGTATCTAGAATATATGAGATAGAGTCCATGGATGTATTTTTGTACCACACAATTTACTTGATCCTGCCATGGGTCATCCATGGCATCTTAGGATGATCAGTGAATGCGATAATGTTATATCATTTCCTTATTTATTGGACTTTGTCTAATCAAAGGGATTTATCCTAACCATGTTGACATATCAAAGAAATTTTACATGTTCATAATGACATGTCTAGGATTCTTTGTGAGATCATGTTTCTCATAGAAAGTAGGGTGTCCATCAGTTGGGTTGGGTCAGGTCAAAGGCATTTCAGGTCCCGAACCGAATGAAAAAGATCAGGCCAAGCCAGATCACATGCTTCATGGGTAGCTAACCCAACCAAACCCAACTCGTTGGGGTCGAGTTACCCATCACATTCTCGAAGGACCTGACCCAACCAAATCGACTATGGTTCGGGTCAATTTAAGTCAGGTTATATGTGTAAACCTGACCCAACCTGACCCAACCCAACCCATCCCATCCAATTCCGATGGACCCAAACTAGCCACTCAGACCCAACCCCCCAAGACCCAACTCGATGGACCCCTGCACTACACCAGCCTCCTCCACCCCTCCCCCAAACCCAACCTGATGGACCCCTGTTGCCCCCCCCCCCCACCATCCTACATGTACCCCTCCCCCCTACAGACCAGCTTTCCCTCCTCCCCCACCCTACACACCAGCCTCACCCTACCCCTCTCCACCCTACACACAAAACCTAGCCCCTCCCCCCTGCACTCCACTCACTTCCCCCTCCCCCCTACACACCCCCTCCCCCATCCCCCCCTACACACCAGACACCAAACCTAGCCTCCCCTCCTTCACCCCTACACAACACCCCTCTACCCCTATACTGCACCACTACACCAACCTGCACTAGCCTCCTCACACCCTTGCACCCCAACCCCCCTCCACTCCATCACACCAGCCCCACTACACACTCCCCCCTACAAACCAGCCTACCCCCCTCTCCCATCTACCTTCACACCAGACCCAACCTCCCCCCACCTATAACCATACAACACCAGCCTCCTTGAACCCCTAAACCAACCTTCCTTCCTCCCCTGCCCCATCAACCCTGCACACCACCTCCCCCATGCACCCCTGCACTACCATGTCTCCCTCCCCCCTCATGCACCCCAACACCCCTGCCCCCCTATACACCCCCCACCTTCACACTCTCACCCTACAAAGAAAAACAGCATGCCCCCTCTCCCCCCTTTTTGTACACACCAAACCCAACCTCCCCCTCCCCTTCAACCCTACCCCTCCTCCCCCCTGTACACACCAACGCCCCTCCCCTCATGCATCACTACACACTAGCCTCCCCCTCCCCCTGCACCCTCCCCCCCCCCCTTACAAACCATCCTTCTCCCTCTCCCCCTACCTACAAACACCAACCCCCCCCCCACACACACACACCCCTACGTCAGTCTGCCTTTATCTCCCCTCTTGCTCCCTTCCCATAGAAACTGACTTATCCCCTATCCCTCTCCCCCCTTCCTATACACACCAAACCCAGCCTCCCCCTACACCCATACCTCCTCCCTGCACACAACATCCCCCTCCCCCCTTTCACCCCTTCACACCAGCCTCCCCCTCCCCCTGAACCTCCATTATAGTGAAAACCATCCATCCCCCTCTCCCCCCCTCCCCTGCACCCCAACCCCCCTCTCCCCCTTTCACACACCAGCATCCCCCTCCCCATGCACACTCCCCCTACAAACCAACCTGCCCCCTCCCCCCTGCACCACCCCCCCTGTACCCCTGCACCATCTTGTAGCCTGCACCCCTTCCCTATACCAGACCCAACACTGAAAAATGAACAGTTTTTGGTTTTATCCACACATATCTCATACAAAAGTAAATGTTAAAAAAGTAAAAAGAAGATAATTCAATAAAAACTAAAAAAATTTATTTGTATTAAATGCATAATACTAAATATTAAATATGTTTTCTTTATAAAAATATCATATAAATCTAATTCCTGGTGATGTCAATCACACCAATAAACATGTAGAAAACAAAAAATTGCATCTACTTAGGCCAAAATTCCAATAATGTAATCTTCAGATCAGGATTTAGAAGTTCAGATATTCAGAAAATGTGTATGCTGTGTATATGAAGAAAAACCTATTGACAAAAGAAATTAGCTACATCCAAGCTTCTGAGAGCAGAGACTCCAAAATCTTTCACCCTATATAAGTTCAAGGTTTTTGAAAATTTAAGAGAAAAATGAATAAGGAAGTAAAATAGAAGAATAACCATGTTTAACATACATGTTAAGAATCGATCACTCAAATAAATTTCAGAAAACATGTAATATAAAATTGGAAGCCTTCAAGGATTACATCTCTGCACAAAAAACCTACAATAATCACCTAGTACAAATATTTGTCTCAACAACCTCTAAATTTTAAGAAAAAAATTAAAAAACACACATGAATTTATGGGAAAACCCATTTCTCACTGAGAAATTTTATCATTTTCCAAAATTTAGAAACAATTGACATAAAATTTACATCCTTTTATGTATGTAGAAGGTACAATAAAGAAGGTAAAAAATCTGATGTTTTAATGACTGTTGATAAGAGAAGGTCCCTATGTTATGAAAGGGAATTAAATTCAAAAGAAACCACAGAAAAAAGGCATGCATACAAGATGGAAGCAGTTAAGAAGGCATGTGAGCAGCCTAAAAATATTGGTCAAACAAATAAAGAGTGCTTAGTTTGACCTGATCAATTGTAGAAGAATAAAAAAACTAATAAAGCATAATACAATTCTAAGAAAAAAATAAAATCATGTGTTTGTAGTTCATGAGTATTCATACACAAAATATTCCTTGAAAGGAAAACTGAGATATATGAAACTACTTCACATGAGTAATTAATTCCTAGGAAAAAACTATATATTATTTGGGGTGATTTATGTATGTGATGACTATATAATGAAAAGAATTTTTAAAACAGTCATAAATTTATACCTTAATGAAGATTTATCCATCCATCATCCCCGCTTATTATACTTTAGATAGTGAAACACTAATCATAATTGTGGTGGATGATGGCATATCTTAAAAAAACTCAACAAAAGAAAGAAAATGTCAAATATTTAACTTTTTCGAACATAAGTTTATAATTGACAGATGAAAAATGATAAAAAATCAAAAAATAATAATGGAACCTGATTCAATCGATTCCAATTCTTCAATATTCTATCAAATTTCAATTGGTTTAGACTTTCTAAACCAATATTTTGAAAAAATTAATGCTTCAATAGTGTTGGGATTCAAACTGCTATGAAGCGGATCAAGGAATCATCCTCTCATACTAAAAGAGGACTTTGAAGATACTGTAGTTATAGTAATTGCTATAATATCTCTAGAAACACATGAGAGAACATGATATTTTCTTGCCTTTCCTTTCCACCAACTTAAAATATCAAATCCTTCAAAATAATCCTCACAATCATCAATCTCAAGATATCTCTCTAGTTCATTCCTTTTTTGTGTCAATTTACTTTCCCTTTTCTTTAATCTATATGAATCTTTCCATTTCTCGTCATCCTCTCTATCTGTATTACCATCATGAATATGTGACTCTTAATGATAACTTGATTCGCATTTATCAACAACTGGAATGTGATATTTACATTTGTAAAACTCATAGAGATTATTCAGAACCTCTGTTAATTTACTGATCAACTAATTTTTGTCTTCTTCATCATCAAACATCATTTCAAAACTATCCTAAACATATTCCAATTTATATTGAGGATCAAGAACAAATTGCCACAATTAATACAGAATTAAAATTTCAACCAATACCCCAATACATTTCCAACTTAATATGAATTGAAATATCCATTGCACTCATAGTAATATCATGACTCTTCATCCATTTCTTGATTTTTCTATATATGTCACAAAGAGTATGAAATAAAGTGTGACATATCACATGCATAGAACCAGAAAACTCAATAGTGCCATCATAATTTTATTAAGAACTTGACAAATACATGAGCATGCTCCCAATCATATGTTGTAGGATCCCCACCTTCATAGACAAGACCACTTCTAAAACATGTATCATAATCAAGGTGAATAAATAAATTCTTATACTTCTCTGTAACATCCAACATAAAGTAACAATAATTACACCTACTAGGCACATCAAGAATTATGGCATGTTTACTAGGAATTTTTAACTCCTCGGTTATGCTCTTGAAAAGATCCAATCTTGAAGGAGAACTTCTCACAAATTTGAAAGAAACTCTTATTCTATAAATTTATGTTGATATTTCCTTTACCCATCACTAACAATAAGTTTTAAAATATGTGCACAAAATCTCATATGCATATACTCTCTATTAAGAATATACCCATTCCAATCATTAACCCTCCTCACTAAAAAAATTGATCGATGTATTATTAGAACTATATTTTTCCATGGTAACTGTATTAATCCTTTAAATTATCCATTATTCCAATGTCTTTTCTAATACTCGGCCAATTGTTTACCCTTTATGATCCACAACAAGACAAAACCGGGTGATTTTTTATTTAAGATCTAATTATCATCAATAAAATTTTCAATCACACACATGTAATTCAGATTCTGAATTGAATTCTATGTGTCAGTTGTAATACATACCATTTGAGAGAACATATCAAACATAGACTTCAATTTTTTTCGCATCCAAATAAACCTACAAGAAAACCCTAGCAACTGTTTGTCTAGATGGAACTTGAAATTGTGGTCGACCAACTTCAATAAATTCTCAAAAACCTTTATTCTCAACATATATAAATGATAACTCATCAATGATTATCATTTTTGCGAGATCTATTCTGAACTTTTCTTGGTTAAAATGGGATACTGAAATTTTAACCCTCCCATCATCCTCATCTTCACACTTCTTTGTAATACCATGAGTGGTTTGAATTTTGTCAAGATTTTTGTGTGGATTTTTGTTCCACATTATGAAATGACTATTCAAATTACTAGTTTCTTGTTGGACATATGTGCAAGAATAATATTTACCACAATAATTAAAAATAGACCTTCCATTTTTCTTATGGAAATGATCCCAAGATTGAGAAATTTTAGAACAAGGAGGTTTATGAATCGTTACCTTATTATTAGGATACCTCTTAGTACTCTCACTTTATTAAACTAGTAGGAAACTACTCCCCCATCCTATATCTATTTAATGTGTAGTTTGAGTATACCACATCTGACATTGGGTTCATATGCCAACTAGAGGATTATAACCACTTATTTTATCACCTTCCATGAATCTCTAGCTAGCTGATATCATCTAGTGGCACACACACCCTTGTTAGAATAAAGAGAATAAATTTTAAAAACAACATATGGATTTGAAATTAAAAATACAAGGATAATAAATTATAAATGTTTTAAGAACAATTTTTTTTAAATGATTATAAGGCACATCATGCCTTGAGCCCAATATGAAACCTACTCAACAACAACCAAGGTTCCTTCGATCAATGCTCATCATAAAAAAAACCCAACACTTTACATTTCTAGAACCACCAATATCAATACACCACTATCGACATCATCATGGATGATACACCAAAAACCAATATTATTATTATCACACCATCACTAAAAAACTTTGGGCAAGAAAACCCAATGCCACAAAAAAACACAACCGACTAGAAAACAATTTTGAATCAACTTGAGACCAAATTGTAGTCGAGACCAGACCACATCATCGCTATCATAAGAACACCGACAGTAAACAAGGAAACATCAAACTACCACCATCAAAAAAAAATGAAACCTGAATAAATAAATGAAACAAATTCTAGTCATGCATCGGGTAAAATAAAATTGGTGGATTCTCAACCAACACGCCCTAAAATACCTACAAAAACCACATCACCAAACTAGAATTGGTCCTAGATGCAGTGAAATAGTTTGAGTAGAAGTTGTAGAGGTTGATTCAAACTACGTAAGTAATGGATGTGTGACTAAACCAGAATTTTATAGGAGAATCAAAAAAAAATTGAGAACTCATAACGGAAAAAACATACTTTAAAACAACATGATAAAAAATCAATTTCTTACCACCAGTTACTACCATTCCACTCCCATGCGTAATAGCAGGAAGGAGGAGGAGGCGACCCGGTCCAAGGGATTTCTCTCGAATCCCAAACACGATTGCTGAGAAGGTGTCTTTCATGAGAGTATGAAAGAGAATAGATCTTTTTTGGGTGGGTTTTGAGGTGAAAAAGGAGGCAAGAGGATAGGAGGATGGACGGATGGTTTTTTTCAAGGGAAGGAGAAGAGAAAACAAAAGGAGAGGGGTTGAGGAAGCTTAGGGAAGAAGGAAGGAAGGATGAGAGGGGGTTTCATCACCTGTCAATCATGGGAGAAGGTGGGAGTAGGGTTTCCTTCATTGCACGAGGGAAGGTAGGGGTCAGGTTGGGGAAAGAGGAGGATAATATAGGTGAGCGCAAGAGCGTGAGGGAGGGAGGGCGACACGACTTACTCCATGGTCAAGAGATATTAGGGATTTTTTTAGGTCATCACCCATCAGGTCATGGGTTGGGTTGGGTCTAAATAAATCCAACCCAAGACATGACCCAACCCATGTATGGGTCGACCCTTTATGAACCTGACCTGAGTTTTTTTCTATGTAACCCGACCCCACCCAACCCAACCCAGTCAGGTCAGGTCGAACCTGTCAGGCCGAGTTGAGTCTGGACACCCCAAGTGGAAAGGATTTCCTATGATCAAATATAACTTTCCTAAGGTCCTTCATGAGACAAGAATGTATTTTCAAGGGGTCTCCTTAGGATTAGGATTAAATGTCTAAATTACCTTGTGAGATCATGTTGGATTGTCAGGGGGACTTCTCGGGATCAATAGTGATCTCCTTGGGTGTTGAACCCCATTCACATGAAGATCGTCAAATATTTCACTCGAAAAAAGATTCCATATTTTCCCCTTTTCATTTCCTTCTTTATTCTACAATGGTAGGAAATCTCATGAAGTTGTGTGAGTGTTTTCAAGAACAATCACTCTCCTTGTCTGCAATGCATCGTGTGATTAATGTCGAACCTCATTATTTTGTATGATAATTATCATGGGAAAACCCTATACTTGTCTATGAAGTATTTAGGGGAATCATATACTTGAACAAACATGCCCAAGCTTCTTTTCATGAAAAAGGTAAAAGACCAACATCCATTTGTGTGACAAGGTGTATATGCTACCAAGTTATTCGCGTGGTCTTATGGATCTCAGGAACACATCACATGAAGATCAACATAACTCCCTTTCATATGAGTCTTACAACTTTCTCAACATTTATTTGATAAGAGGATTTTGGACGTTTGTTAGGAATCCTCTGGTTGATATGTTGTGTTATTAGAATAAATTTTATGGCATCCTCCGTATAATCATCAACGCTTTTTGGAACTCCTTTGTAAGAATAGGGAGGCCTATTAAAGGGGTCTATGTGATCAATAGTAGATCATGAACTACACATGGTCCATTTGTATAACCTTACAAGGGTCACAAGATTTTGTGTCTTTTAAAGGTTACATCATTTTTGTGAGTCAAGTGACTTCTTTTATTTTGTTTTATATAGAAAATAACACCATGATTCAGGTACTTCTTCCATTTATGATTTCCCAATGCTCATTTGGTGGGCATAAAAAATCCCCCCCCCCATCAGGAGTGAAATCCATAGGGACAAGAATTGGTTCTAAGGAAAGTAAATTACCTCCTGATCCATTGGTGATACCTCCAACTGGTGTCTAGGGAGACGTATGATCTCCCAAGTGACATTTGGTATTTTGTGGAGAACCATATAAATAGGGAGGTGATGGGATACTCATTTCACCATTGAACCTAAATTCAAGATCTCCTATGATTCCTCTCATTATGTGATCGTTCGGAAGACCTTGATGTAAGATCTCATTTGCAAGACATCTTTGTAATAACTGATCACGATATCTTCTTCACAAGATAACCCATAAAACTATTATGCATGAACTGTTTCATGAGATCTTATTTCATTCTCAGACTACTCTGATGCCTTATCCTGGTGCTTGTTTGAAATAATAATGAGTCAATTCTTGGTAATTTCTTGAACATTAACATAGTTCCTTGGCTATATGGATATCTTGTGAGCTTTGCATAATTTTTTGTCTTGCTCACATTATCACTTGTTCATCATACAGTTCATGAGACCATCTTAAGGTCACATGATTGTGGGTCTCAGAATAGATCTTGTGGTGGATAGAAGCCTCATGGGTCATGTGATCCATGAGATCTCTTTTGGTCATACAGTTCGCGAGACCTAAATCAAGTCAAGAGGTCATGAATACCTTTACATTTCATGTCATTCTCATGATGTTTCTAGATTCATGCATCTCGTTTGACATAATTTTCCAGTTTTCTAATATACACTTCTTACTTTTATGAATATGGATTCTATTTCACATTTTTATTTCACCATAGCCAGCTAGAGGACCATGATTACTGGGAATTGTAATGCTAACTCTCGATATCTTATGCACTCTAATAATGAGGTTATGAAGTGGATCCACCTATCTGAACTTTAGAACTATCCTTTATCACACCATTTTTCCCTGTATGGATACAGGTTACTGGATGATGTTTCCATTCCCTCTCCTGACAACAATCTTACATCTTATTGGTTATCATATTCCTTTTATTACATTCAAACAATGATTTCTGAAGGTATTAAATAGGTCATGGTATAATTACACTAGTCATATTACATGTTGGTGAACTTCCCTTAAGGTCCAAACAGTTGAAATTATATCCACTACCCATTTCTAAAAGTTATTCGAGCATATTTCCATCTTCCCTGAATGATCTGAGAAGTGTCTAGAGCTAAAAATGGGACTTGTGGACCGGTGTTAATTTTTATGATGAATCGGTGTATCCATTTTGGGTTAGGGAGAGCTACTCAAAATTTCCTAATCAGATATATGTTATTCTCCTTTATGAGGCCATATGGATTTTCCACTTCATTGCTGATCATTAGTCAGATATCCTTAAATAACTGGTTAGCCACGGTTTCCCTATCACTAATTCATTCCATCTATCCCATGGTGAGGTAGGAACCATACTTTAGGATATCTACTAACTGGGTGGGATATCCCCCCTCTGGGATATGTATAACAAAATCCTTCCTATTGTGGATTTCTATGATGACTTTTTACAAACTCTTGTATTGGAAAGATAAATTTTTAACATTTTTAAATATAAACTAAGGAATGAGATGAATATTCAACCACTTATCTCTTTCAGGGATTGGATTAACATATTTCTATTTTATAGTGGAGTTTGGCTTACTGTTAATCACCTCCATTGGTTCCCTTCCCAATAGGTCTGTGATAGTGCTAGATCATATTGAGCAATCTTGGAAGTTGGGTAATATACCAAATGGGGCTACTAGGTGAGACCAAATATATACATAAGCCTTAGGTTGGAAGGTTTCAAGTTCATGTTCTTAAACATATGTCTTTTCCCAGTTGGGGTGTAGGTTCAAAAATCCGAGTTGGCACGATGGTGATGGAAACATGATTAGTAGAGGGGTCGCCTCTAAATTTAGTCATACCAAATATTTCAAAACTATACTGGCTCCTAATCCATATCCAATAAGTAAATAAACACTATTTTATTGGAAGTCCTCTCTAGTTCTTATTCGGCTGGATATGTGAGAATTTATGCTACTAAAAATGCCAAAACACTATAGTGATCCATGGTGCCATGTTTTTTCCCAAGTTAATGATCATTTTTGGGGTTGAGGACATGTCATTAGTACCTTATGAGGTCACTAACATTCTCATCTAGTCTGATCATTTCAATATTATTCCTTATCTCACACCAACAGGTCCAATTTTCAATAATGGTGGTGGTTCTTTCAATGAAAATTGATAGAATATATCTCTTCCAGATGGGGTTCTCATGAACCATGTGGATGAGTTGATTATTTTTGAGGCATATACCCCTTACCTATTTTCCCGCCAATTCAATTTCATTTAAAGGGTTTCTCTCCTCCCCTCTGTTGGCGTGCTGGGAGAGCATCATCCCAAGACTATCTACCAATTTTGGATTATATTTGCATGCAAGGATATAAACAATGGGATTATACTACCACCTGTTGAGTACCTTGCCTTTATATCTTTTTATTATTTATAGTCTTGGGTGGAATCCTACTCGAGTGGTGTGTGGGATAGGTTGGTTCATCATGCAGAAAAACCACATGCTTCATCGACCCCTTTGCCTATAGCAACAACGGAGTTGATCCAAGACTCAGCCAAGACTTAAAGGAAGAGTCCTTATCCTAGATATGGCCATATTATTAGTATTGAATGGTTTATTATGGAAGATGGACCTTCTATATGAACAGGGTATGATGCTTCCATTAAGATAATATCAAATTTGACTTCTACTATTGCTTCTTCGTTAGCTCAACAAATTGTTCCCCCTTCTAACATACCTACTCCAACAGTTGTAGAGGATTAGAAACAACATAGGAAAATGTGGAAAAATATTCACACCTTTGATCAATGATACTCCCATGGAAATATTTCATGACCAAGAAGAATAACCTTTCCAACTCATTCACAATTTTGGGGTGGACGGATTTGACCACCAACCATTATATGACATCATGCAGAAACTTTTTTGGACACAAAAATAGTTGGATATTTTCAATAGGGAATTTTGGAATTTCAATTATGTTACTCCCTTGTCCAAACTAATGAGGTAATACTCAGAGGTGTTGGAATAGAGTCATCATATAATATCTGATCTGCATGCACAAATGGTTTTCTTGACTGCATAGATAGCAAGATATTATGAGAACATAGCTCGCTCAAATTTCAATCTTTCAATCCCCATTAACAACAACTTAGAAAAGTTTTGATGTTTTGTATTCTCTTATCAAAGTTCATCATCCTCAAACTTTATTATAAGAAGTGGGGTGGGTAGCACTTCGGTGATCAATTGATGCTTCTTGGTAGACTCTCGCTGACTTGGAAAATTAAGATGATCAAATCTTACTGTAGTATAATCACGAATGTTTTTGTTTTGATGAAATACTTGGAGAAGATCTAAAATACTTAGAATCCTCTTTTTGTGCATATTATCAATGAATTAATATTTTGACCTTTTTATATCATTACCTATTTTTCTTTTATTCACGATGTGTATGAAATTTCATTCAATTGATGTTTCATATATCATCATTGATACCCATCCTTTCTAAAATATCAAGTAAACATGAATTCTTATATTTTAATTTTTAAATAATAAGATATTTTTCTTATGGAATTCTCATGAATTCCCACCTACATGAGATTTACCATTGATGTATCTTCTCCAGTAGTCTTGAGATAACCTAATTCACTAAAGGATAATCTTGGAAAATATATGTTCTAGAGGGAAAATGATCTATTTTTGGAATAAGTTAATGGAATTAACAATTATAGATTGATTTTTTATAGGAAAAAATTATTATCCCTATAGGATGTATATATTTTTATTAATATTTCCCTAATTTGTCCTAATATTTATATAGGGGAATACATAGTAGACATGGAGTTGGTTTATGTTCTGGACACCCTCTTATGGGTTTCTGACCTAACAAGTCTTGTTCCTTTTCCATTTGGCTATTTTAAGGTCTTATAAAATATACTATTTTTATTTTATAGTTTAAGTTATTTTAGCTCAAACCTTCTATTGTTTTAGTTTAGGTTATTTTAACTTGTACCTTTTATTGCTATAGTTTAAGGTCTTTTAGCTCGAACCTATCATTATTGTAGTTTAGGGTCTTCTATCCTGGACATTCTATTGTTGTAGTTTAGGTTCTTTTAGCACAAACATTCTATTGTTTTAGTTTAGGGTATTTTTGATCACACCTTCTCTTGTTTTAGTTTAAGTTCTTTTAGCTTGGTCTTTCTATTGCTACAGTTTAGGGTATTTTTGTTCAGACCTCTTTTTCATGTGCTTTGGGGTATTTTAGCTTAGACCTTCTATTTTTGAAGAGAAGGATGTGTATTACTGAATGGTTTTAGAACCCAACATATTTAAAATAAATATAAATAATGAGTGTTCATGAAGGGTTTTGAAACCCTGAACTCTTAGTCAATATTTTGAAGAATAAATATTCATGAAGGGTTTTGGCACCCTGCACACTTTTAGAAATCATAGGGAATGAATATTCATGATGGTCATGACACCCTGCATCCATACCTTATATAGTTTTTATGGATGATAAAATATTAGGGAATCCATGTTATCATGGATGTTTAGAGTATCAATGGTGTAATTCATAACACCCAATTTTGAATCAATGAATATGGAATGGGGAAGACATGTCAAGGATGAACCATAACACCCTAACAGTGTTATTAGGGATCATGAGGATTGATGTTCCTTTCCTATAAGGAGAATATGCTTCTAGTTGGTAGGTTTAAGACCATATTCATGAGTCCATAGGTCTTACATGCATGGTCAAGTAGAGGTGATCCCCAATCTTTTCCATGGGCCATCAAAGATTTTCAAAGACTCAAACATCTGGATGAAGAAGTGGGAAATGGAATGAAGAATTATCTCGGAAGGGTTTTGGAACCCTAGGGAAGTTTACCTTTTGTATGGGAAGATCAAGCCCTATTCCACATGGTTTCGATTCATGTGGTGTGGGCCATAAAACTTTCTGGGAATAGATTTTCATTTTCTTACTTTTAGAAAGAGTAAAAAATACAGTGATGTAATATAGAGAATGTGAAATATGATTGAATAATTTGGTTATGGGGGTTGTAAATCATGGTCCAAAGTGCTCAAGCCATGAGGATAATATAGAAAAATGATTCTAGTGATATCCTAGAACACCCTAAGGTTATTTTTTCTACCATAGTAATGTCAGGGTTCATAAGGATCATAAATCCATTTTTGTAAGATAATGACGCATTTGGTTGACGACTAGGAACTTATATGCAGGATCCATATACATACACGCATAGTCAAACAAAGGGTCTCTTGAAGCTTGGTATCATCTTCTAGGTTCCATGGAATATTTTTAGTGATTAGAGGAGCTCAAATCATAAAGTTTGATATATGGAGAATGAAATATTCAAGAAAGGTTGAAGACCCCTAAAAGTTGTGTCACTACCTAGCGAACATGTTATCGTAGCGAGGATATGTGAAAAATCATTACTCTAACTTTTTCCTGAACTAGGGGGCCAGTGAGCATAGCTCATATTTTACCAAGGCCACAAAGTAGGACTTATGAGTTTTATTCCTCATTCATTAATTCTTTAATTTTTTCATAAACTCTACAAAAAAAAGAGTATAATGAACGAAGACTTGACCATTTCTCAAGCCACCCTTTGTGGGTTTTCAACCTGAAAAGTTTTGAATCTCATTCTCTAGATGTTTAAGGTATTTTGATTTGGAACATCAAAGGATAATGTTTAAGGTCGTTTATATTTGACCAAATTTCATGATGTTTAAGGTTGTGACATACATGGACCTAGTATGAGGGGAATGTTTCACAATAGCCTAATCAGGATACCAAGGGACAAGATTACTCCAACATCCTTCTGAGTGGGGGATTAAAATGTTGTAAATAATGGATTGAGGTTCTTCGGTCACGAGTAATGATATGGGACAATCATTATAAGTATGGCCCAAAACACCCTCAGGTGCTGAGTCTTACCATAGTGATGTTAGGTTCTCAAGGGTTAGAAGTCACTTCATACAAGGCCAAGATGTCTCTGATTGTTAGGTCTAAGACCTTTATGCATTAATAGAATGGTAAAAATATATATATACTTTTCCTTCACATGGTCTATGAATGGGTTTTTGAAAACTTGATGTGCTCAAGACATGAAGTGTGACCTATGTACGGAGGGGATTAAAAAATGATGGAAACACCCCGTACTCTAGTTGATAGGGGTCAGGCTCGTGTAGTCTATTGATAAGGAATGATGAATGGTTATTTCCTACACATTTTACTATCATGTAGTGGGGACATGTTGAACACGCTGTCATGAGACATCAAATTGATTATGTTTTAAGGTTGATTTATATTCTAGGGAAGACCCTAGGTCATCTCTCAAGGAGCGTTGATAGGATTAGAGTATGTGTTTTTAATAAAAAGTTCTAAACATGGGAGTGATTTTGAAAACAATTTTAAGAAAATAACATGATTTAAAGAGGTAAATAGTTGATAGATAAAGTTAATGATTTAAGAATTATGAGATAAGGATATCATTTCAATTTATGAATGGTCGACTAGTCCATGTGAAAGAAACTATAGACCATATTATGAAGAAGTTATATTTAGAGCTTCTAGTTGCTTCATCCAGTCCGCATAATTCTAATATATTTGATGATTCTAAAAGGTTATTGATTAGTCAGAATGAATATTTTAAGGAAATACTAAAAAATAGCCCCTTAGTAGTTTCTACACAACAAAACAGGGTGATTATAGGAGGTTATTTTTTTCATTTAGAAGGGGTTTTAACCCCTTCTAAAAACTTTAGCGGTTTTTACTCATAATTGCCGCTAAAGTGTCTGCCTACTCTAATTAGAGGCAGTCATGGGTAAGCAATTGTAAAATATGATTGTGTTTAGTACTGGTTAGATTATAGGGGATTTTAACCCCCTATAATTTCACCATAAACTCACCATAAACTCATTATAAACTTATATATTAGAGGTGTTTTTAACCACCTCTAATTCAAACATCAAGTTAGGGGAAGTTAGAACTGCCCCTAATTGACTGTATGAGGTCCAAGTTTAGGGGAGGTTGTAACTGCCCCTAAAATAGCACCATTTTTTAAAACAAATCACAACTCCCAGCCCATGAGACACCCCCTACACCCTTAGACACCCCTGACACACGCCCCCCCACCCCCCATGTACACCCCCCTATACACACCCTAACACCCTTAGACAACCCCCCTGTACACACCCTGACACCCTTAGACAATCCCCCAGACACCGACTTAGACCACCCCCTAGACACCGCCTTAAACACACCCTAGACACCACCTTATAAACACCCTGATACCCTCTTCCCCACAACCAAGACACCCATAGATACCCCCACACACCACTTAGACATACCCTGACACCGCCTTAGACACACCCTGACACACTCTTCCCTGCAACCCAGATACCCTTAGACACCCCCAGGGACCCCTTATACACACCCCGAAACTACCTTAGACACACCCGGACACCCCCTTAGACTCAAAAAAACCCCCACCCCGACATCCTCTTCCCAACAGACTCAAACACCAGTTAGACACACCCCAACACCCTTAGAACCATACAACCCCCAAACACCCTTAGAAAATCGTTTTACCACCCTTACAAAACCCTGGGACCCAAAAAACACACAAGAACACCACCTATTCCTAATAGAAATCCCCATAGACTCACAAAAACACCCCACCCCCTAAGGGCCCAACATCTGTCCATAGGACCAAACTCCCACGTAATCCCCAAAAAATTGGACGACGACCCCATGAAACAGAAGGTGGTAAAAATTAAGCCGAAAATAGTCGAACCTGATACCTATAGAAGAATCCACAATAACCTTTACCACTGTGTCTAAGTTTAAGAACCTAGATCTTCATTTTATTCCCTTTATTTCGGTTTGTTTTTGACGAAAAAGTAATATTTCAAAATTTTCTAAGTACATACCATGTACTCCTGAGTATAAATCGTGTACCTGGTTTACACATGTAACAGTGTACTGGACATGTAACGAATGAGTACATGGTCGTCTAGGTGACCTGGAAAACCACCTAATGTGGGAGCCAGTTGAGGCTAGTACACAGAGTGTACATTAAATTAACACACCATGTACTTTTCTTTCTTATTTGATTAATCAGACCGAGGTCACATATCATCTTCAGAACATACTTTTTACTCCCATGTCTCATACATGAGAGCAATTAACAACTGAGAAACTTTGATCTCCTACCGTTCCTCCATATGAGATCTGATTGAGATGCTACCAGGTGCATTGGATTCCCACAGGTGAGTTCTCTCTTTCTATAGATCCTCTCTTCCTAATTTCCCCTCTCTCATGAGTTATTCAAGGTTGAACATTTTTTAGCTTTTTGTAAATATACAATGTTTTAAGCCGATTCAAGGGCCGAAGTTCAAGAGTGTTCACCATACCACATAGAGGTAGGAGGTTTGTGCCATTATTAGATTACCCTTTGATTTATATATGCTGAAAGTGACAAATATCCTTGTTTAGGGTATAGCATGTTTTAGAAATTAACCATGTTTAATGCCTGCTATGGTTTGTTGATTGAGAAAGGGGTTATTGTTTATGAATAAGGTTTATTACCATGATTATTGATGTGTTTCCCATGTTTGATTGGTTATGGATGTTGGGTCTATAAAGCATATTAGGATACTTTGTTTTTTATGCCTAGTGTTGTTAGGATGGAGTTGATGTTTATTTTAGATGCACATGATTCACATTATGAAAGTATGACCAAGGGGAATTGACTGTGAGGGCTTTCTGAGGTAGGGTATTTTATTTATGAATAGTTGTTATGATTGACCAGAGGTATTTATTGTGAGAGCTGTCATGGTATCATTGATCATAGGGGTTAGACCGTGAGAGCTACCTAGAATTTCATTATTAAATGAATGTTGGACTATAGGGAATTGACTATGAGAGCTGAAAGAGGGTCATTATAATTTATTTTTCCTATGAATACCAAGGGTTATTAACCGTGAGAGCTACCCTGGTGGTCGTAGTATTTGACTAGTGCTATATAGGACCAAAGGGGTTAGACTATGTGAGATTCTCAGAGGGTCATTATTATTTATTGATTTGATGACATGTGAAACCAGAGAGGGTTAGACTTTGATAACTTTCCCAGAGGGTTGCTTGTGAATAATTGAATGATTTTGAAGATTCATCCAAGCCAAATCACAAGCTTGGACTTGGTCTTACTTGGTTGTTTATGTGATCTTTTGATATGTCTATTTTTATTGTTATACAGGGGAATATAGAGCTTAGTCTAGATACCAAGGTTACATTATTCAATGGTTTGAATAATTTATAAATGAAAATTAATATAATTGAAACTTTAGGATTGTTTAATTTTTAGTACTTCTTGGTTTATTGTTTCATTTCTGTATATGCCTGTTATATACATTTGTTGACCGTTAGGCACAGATCTTTTGGTGGTTTCCTACTAAGATTCATCTCACACCCTATTTGGGTCATGATTTTAGGCCCAAACAGGTTATATGGTTGTAGTTATATATAAGGGAAAGAAACCTTCTTTATTAGGTACTTGATTGGTGTTAGAGCTAGAGTGCATGAGACCAAGTTGAGGCTTGTAATGTTATTGGAGTTTACTATTTTCTATAATTTGGTTTCATTATTGTATTTATAGAATGGTTAATTGTTTTTATGATTTCCTAGATACGTGTGGAATGCATAATTTATTTATATATGATACAATTGTTTATACTATCAGTCTTCTACAGTTTACTTTCTTGTATGGTATTACTGCTTCCCCTACTGCTTACTGTTTGTTATTCCAATGAGTATACACTGCCAATGATGGCATAGTTTTCATATTATCAGACCTTGGACCTCACTACTAGTCATCATCCTCTGGCGTTTGGGGAAATGCGCTTGGGTCATGTGACCAACTGGGTTCAGGGAACCTTTGGTCGGCACCCGAATCTGGGATGTTACAATGTGGTTTTAGAGGAGTTTATTTTCTTCTTTGTCTTAAATTTTAGAGCTTATAGACAGGTATAGGAAGGAATCGATAGTTGGTAATAAGATGTTCCATGGTGTAGATTACTCATGTAGAGGGAAAATCCAAGTTACCTCAAATATTTTAATTTTTCTAGATATTAAATTGTTATAGTTGATTTGATTTCACCATTGGGTGACACACTTGTTTTGGGTTGTTATAGTTGATATTATCGAGGTTCTATTTATATTGAAACCTGATGAGATAAGGGAATTCCATCTCATTCATCATATAGTCACTTTCTATAGACCACATGTCATTAATTATTGTCATGGAATTTAGGGTGCATTACTGATTTCATGTTGTTGTGATAGATGTTTTCTAAATATGCATACTGTAGTGATAGATGTCATGATATAATACCTTCTATTTTTATAGGGTATTGGAAAATGTAAAGTTTCATTTTGATGGATGCAAAACATTGATCCATGTGGTGTTATGGGCCCTCTTGGATTGGAATTTGGTGGGTCATGTTTGAAATTTAATTGGATTCTGTTATTATATAACAGGAATAAGGATTCCAAACATTGATTCATGGGATTATGGGCTCTCATGGGTCAAAATTTATCATCCATTGGAAACAAATTAAGTTTTTAAGGGTTATAGAGAAGTTTCAAAGGCTTAATGTCCAGAAACCCAAACATAACGGCGTCTGGTGTCATGAACACATGCCATGTGTTCTTTTTTTCTAGAAGGCACGAATTTTCTTAAGTACACACCGTGTTCTGGTAGTACACATTGTGTAGTGCTTGACCGTGTGACTGATTGTTTGATCAGAGACATAGGGTTGGGAATCTTCTCGTAGAACATGATTTTTCTAGATTGTACATTCCACTTATAGAGAACCATGTGTTTGGCCATGTGACCAACGACATGTGTGGATGAAAATTAGGTTGTACACACCGTGTCTCACTGATGCATGCCATGCAGAGTCGACCATGTCACCAACCATGTAACTAATGACATGGGTGGTTGGAACTTAACTAGTACACACCATGTCTAGGGTGAACACATTGTGTAGTGTTACCCAAGAGGGAACCATGTAGTTCTATCTATGTAGAAGAACTTGGGAAGAAGGGAAAATTCAAGTACACACCGTTTTGAGGATGAACATGACATGTTTAGGGGTGTTACATGAACATGTTTGGAAGAGGTACATGCATTGTTAAAAGATTAATGGAACATGCAGTGTGGGTGGTTATATAATCCATGTAACCCTGTTTTATAAAACTTGAGTGTTTTCTTCTCATGTTAATTTCTTGCACTTATAAGTTGTTTTACTTGATAATATTGAATTGAGGTGTGCACTTGACCTTATAGAGTCATGCCACTGAGACATCATATGGTTGTATTCTAGTTGCAAGTTGATGAACAGACACCTGAAAGGATAGATCAGGGAATACCAACAGATCCTCCCGCCAAGCCCTCTTTGGCACCAGCTGTTATGCCGGACATAGGTGCTAATGCACAGTTCTATGAGGGCCTTTTTAGGATGTTACAAACTTATCAGGGAGCACCACAGAATGCCCTGTCTAGGGAATAAATGACATGGGTGTTCCAGCAGCAGCATCCCACTTTTTTAGGGGATGGAGAACCCAAGGATGCAGAGTCATGGTTGGACGCCATGCTTGATATCTTTAAGAATCTGGAGATGCCTCCATAGAGGAGGGTGAATCTCGCGACGTACATGTTATGTGATTCTTCCAATATATTTTTGGATGTTATCTAATAGGCAGGCATCATTGGGATATGTCTTCAAAATTTTAGAGGACCTTCTATGACTACTTCTATCCCAAGACATTAAGGGATGATCGAGCCCAATATTTGATGCATTTGGAGTGGGGAACTCTTTCAGTTATGGACTAATCATCTCATTTTACAGAGCTTCAATGATTCACACTTGTTCTGGGAGGTGATGAGTTATCATTGGCAAGGTTATTGAGGATGGTCTCAGGTATGACATCCAATCACAGGTGAATGTCTTCTGGATGACTTTAGTGAAAACCATAGTAAACCAAGTGCTGATTACTGAGTGTAATCTAAGGGATTTGGGAGCTATGAACTAGTGAATATCAACATCCAGGGCTAGTACACCTTTGATAGATAGTAGGAAGCACCGTATGGAGTCATCACGCGATGTTTCATCAGGTAGTCAGGTGGTATGATACTAGTGTAGGAAGAGTGGGAATACAAGACCACATTGCTCGAAGGACCTAGTTGAGTTCCGGTCTTGCAGCAAGATGGGTCACCTTCAACATTTTTTATGGGTGTTCTCACCATTAGCAAGTGATAGGGGTTCTTCTATGACTCCACGTTTAGGAGCAGGACAACTAGTTTCTCATCAGTCAGGGAACTGGAGTTCGTCAGGTTACTAAGGCTGAGGAGGTGGTCATGGCCATGGTAGACAGGCTAAAGGTTTTTAGAAAGAGTAGGGTGGATCAGCTCTGGGTAGTCAGTCAGGATCATGGGGCCATGATACAGGTCAGAATTTTGTAATGGATAAGACCCATTAAGAGTAGGATCTCGAACCCTCTTCAGTTATAGTTATACTTAGAGTTTCCTCAGTTTTATCTTCTGCTCTTTTTGATATTGGGGCTTCCCTTAGTTGTATATATGTTGATTTTGTGGAGATCCTTGTGCTCTATATAATTACTTATGATGATTTTATGACGCTAGACACTCTTTTGGGGATTAGGAAGTCTAGTGTACGTCATTGAAAGGAGTGCCCTCTTGAGGTTGGTGGGTGTCACTTCTTATGGAACTTCTATGTCATAGAGATGACAGGTTTCTAAGTAATTCTCATAAATAGACTGGTTATTCTCTTTTCAAGCTTTTGTGGTCTTATATCACTATAGGGTGAGTTTCACATCACTATAGGGAGGGTATTTTCTACACAAGGGTGAATGGGATGTCCAGGCATGTAGAACTGGACCTGAGCATCATGGGTTGAGAGGAATTACTGCCCAGATTTCTAGTTTATATATGGACGACTAGGGGGCTTCATAGATGGACTTTCCTCTAGTGGTGGATCATTTCAGAGATGTCTTTCTAGATAAATTTTTAATATTACCTCTGGAGAGAGAGGTAGATTTCTCCATTGATCTTTTTCCAGTAGCAGTACTAGTGTCCATTCCTCTTTATAGGATGGCTACACCAGAGTCATAGGACCTTATGAAGTAGTTATAAAAGTTGCAGGAAAGGGGTTTCATCCAACCCCATACTTCTTCTTGGGTTTTTCCTATCCTTTTTTTGAAAAACTTGGATGGTACCCTCAAACTTTGTGTGTATTATCAGAAGCTAAACTAGTTTACAATCAAGAACTGATATCCCTTGTCGAGGATTCATGGTCTATTGGATTAGATTTGAGGATCCTGAGTGTTCTCAATGATTGACTTGAGATCTATTTATCATCAGTTGAACATTAGACAATTAGATATACCTCTTACAACCTTTCATAGTAGGTATGGTCTATATGAGTATTTGGATATGTCGTTCAGCCTTACGAAAGCACCATATGTTTTCATGGAACTGATGAACTAAGTGTTCTATCTTTACTTGGAATCTTTTCTGGTAGTCTTCATCGATGGTATATTGGTGTACTATCACACTCGACACGACCTTGGAATCCATCTTGAGATAATTTTGAGTACACTGAGAGAGAATCAGTTATATGTTAAGCTCTCTAAATTCTACATTTGGATGGACTAGATTCACTAATTGGGTCATGTGATCTCAAAGACAGGAGTATCAATAGACCCAAAGAAAGTGAGAGCAATAGTTTCTAGGGAGCAGTAGTTTCCTGGGGGTAGTTGAAGAACTTATTTGAGGTACGGAGTTTTCTAGAGATGGATGTTTACTACAATCACTTCATACAGGACTTTTCATGCATAACATCATCACTAACAGGCCTAACTAAGAAGGGTGAAAAGTAGTTGTGGATAGATTCCTGTGATTCAGCCTTTCAAGAGCTGAAAGGGAGATTGACTTCAACATGAACACTAGTCTTTCCAGAGATGAGAAAGAGCTACACCATTTATTGCGATGTGTCAGATATCGGGTTGAGATAATTTCTTATTCAATGGGAAGGAGTCATTGCGTATAGGTCTCAACAATTGAGGCCCCATGAAAAAAACTACCCGAATCATGATATTGAGTTAGCTGTAGTTGTTCATGCTTTAAGCTGTTAAAGACAATTTCTTTTGGGAGAGAATTTTGTGTTATTCACTTACCACAAAAGTCTAAAGTATATCTTTACTCAACATGATCTAAATTTGATACGATGATGGTGGGTTGAGTACCTTCAGACTTTTGAATTTGAGCCTACCTACATGCCTGGGAAAGGCAATGTAGTGGCTGATGTGTTGAGTAAGAGGACTCATATATAGGTAGTTAAAGAGACCAATAGTTATTGGAATCTTATGGATCTGTTATATGAGATTCATTTGGAGGTGCATGACAGATAGGGGAATACATTTTTTTTCTTCTATAGCTATCACCTCTACTCTTCTGGAACAAGTGAGAATGAAGAAGCTATTAGATCCAGAAGGCCTAGTCCTATGGGAGAGTGTGTTGGGAGAGGACCCTACTCTTGGGTGGACCATAGCAATGATGAGATATTTTGTTTCCATGGAAATGTATGGGTGTCATCATACATACATGAGGATTCAATGCGAGATTTTCATTCCTCGGTTTGGGTATTTCATATTGGTGTCACCCTGAAGTATCAAGATCTACACTGTCAGTATTGGTGGTGAGGTATGAATAGGTATGTTTCTGGTTTTGTTATGAGATGTTCCACCTGTTAGTAGGTGAAGGTAGAGCATTAGTGACTGACAGAGATTTTACAGCAGCAACCTATTCTTGAGTAAAATTGGAATGATGTCGTGATGTATTTTATGATGGGTTTACTAAGGTCTCCCCGAGGTGATGATGCAGTTTGGGCTATTTTTGACAGACTCAAGAAAGTTTCACATTTCATTCTGATCAAGGATACCTTCAGTTTTGATGAGATTGAATGGATTTAAATCTAATATATTGTACATTTTCATGGGTTTCCACACTCTATTGTTTTAGACAAGGATGCACATTTTACTTATCATTTCTGTTAGGGACTATAGAGGGCTTTGGGTACATAGGTACTTCTAATTACAACTTACCCTCCCCAGATAGATAGAAAGTTTGAGTGTATAATTCAGGTTTTGGAAGACATGCTACAAGAATACATCCTAGATTTTGGGTGTACTTGGGAGAGAAACATACACCCAGTGGATTTTTATTATAATAATAGATTTCAGGAGACGATTTAGATGGCACCTTACAAGTCTTTGTATGGTAGGCCATTCTAATCACCCCTATGTTGGCTGGAGGCAAGAGAGGTAGCTATGTTGGGACCTTGTCTTGTCAAGGAAACCACTGTGCAGGTGTAGTTGATTCAGAAGAGGATGGATACTGTAAATTCTCTCTAGAAATAATATGTTGATCTATGGAGATGACCTCTAGAGTTTGAGGTTGGAGATCAGGTTTTCATATGTGTCACAAAGAGGTTGGGAAACAGGAGGATTAAGAGATAGAGAAAGATTTCACCATGATACATTAGTCCATTTGTGGTTTTGGAGAGAGTCAGGTTGGTTGCATATCGATTGTAGTTAACTCAAACATACCAGGATATACACGACGTCTTTCATGTTTCTCAGCTACGACGTTACTTTTCAGACCCGCCACACATTTTTCAACCTGAGGAGGTTGATATAGATGTGGATGAATCCTTTGAGGAGCACCCTATTTGGATTGTGGATCATAGCATTAACGTTCTCTATGGAAGGTATGTTCCTCTTGTATGGGTTCTATGGAAGCATGGGCGAGTACGGGACGAGACTTGGGAGAGGGAGTTTGATGTTCAATCACAATGGACAGAGTTTTTTGAAGTTTCTTCTTCTCCACACTTGGAAGGGTAATTTGGGGATGAATTGCTTTTATGGGGGAAGTTTTTAAGAACCCAAATATTTATTTTAGGTATGAGTCTTTATTTCGGGTTTTTTTAGGAAAAAGAATATTTGGAAAATTTCCAAGTACGGTCTGTGTACTCTTAAGTACAGGTTGTGTACCTAGTCACTACGTGTAGCCCTATACTAGTAGTGTAATGACTGAGTACATAGTTGTGTAGGTGACCTGGAAGACTACCTAAAGTGGGAGACAACTGAGGCTAGTACCCAGTGTGTACATTAAATGAACACATTGTGTACTTTTCTTTTTTATTTGACTAATCAGACCAGGGTAGTTTCTCATCCCCATAACAGACTTCATTTTCCTATGTCTCGTACTGGTGAGAAATTAATGACTGAGAAACTTTGAGCTCCTACCATTCCTCCATCTGAGATTTGATTGAGATGCTACTGGGTGTATTGGATTCCCACATATGATTTCTCCCTTCCTGATTTCTCATCTCTTGTGAGTTATTCAAGGTTGAAAGTATTTGACCTTTTTCTAGATCTATGACGTTCTAGACCAATTCAAAAGACAACGTTCAAGAGTGTTTACCATACCACATCAAGGTAACTAGTTTGTTCCTTTCATTGATTTTCTTTGGATTTATATATGCTAAAAGTTCAAAATAACCTTATTTAGGGTATAAAGTGTTTTCGAAAGTAACCTCATTTAATTCCTTCTATGGTTTTTTGATTAAAAAATGGATTATTGGTTATGTGTGAGGTTTATTGCCTTGATTATGGACGTGTTTCCCATGTTTGACTACTTATGGTCATTGGGTCTAGAAATCATGTTATGCCGCTTTGTTTTTCATTCCTAGTGTTGTGAGGATGGAGTTTCTGTTTATTTTGAGATGCATGAGATTAGTATTATGAAAGTGTGACTAAGGGGAATTGATTGTGAGAGCTTCCCAAAGTAGGGTATTTTATTTTTGAATTGTTGTTATGAATGACCAGAGTTAATGACTGTGAGAGTTGTCATAGGGTCATTGACCAGAGGGGTTAGACCATGAAAGATACTTAGAGGGTCGTTATTAAATTAATGTTGGACCATAGTGAATTGACTGTGAGAGGTGCTTGAGGGTTATTAAAATTTATTATTCCTATGAAGACCAAGGGGTATTGACCGTGAGAGATACCCAGGTGGTCATTGTATTTGATTAGTGTTATATGTGACCAAAGGGGTTTCACTGTGTGAGCTTCCTTGAGGGTCATTATTATTTAATGATTTGATGATATGTGAAACCAGAGGGCATTATATTTTGAGAACTTTCCCAGAGGGTTACTTGTGAATAACTGAATGATTGTGACGAGTCTACCAAGATAAAAAAAATCTTGGAATCGGTCTTACTTGGTTGTTTATATGATCTTTAGAGAAATCTATTGTTATTGTTATACAGAGGGATAGACCGCATAGGATAGATCCCAAGGTTACATCATTCAATGATTTGAATAATTTATAAATTAAAATGGATTTAATTCAAAACTGATGGATTGTTTACTTTTGAGTACTTTATAGTTTATTGCTTCATTTCTGCATATGCCTTATATATACATTCACTGAATGTTAGGAATAGATATTTTGGTGGTTGCCTATTGGGATTCGTCTCACACCCTATTTGGGTCATGTTTTTGGTCCCAAACAGATTATATGGTTGCAGTTATAAAAAAGGGAAAATGTCCTTCTTCATCAGGTACTTGATTGTTGTTGGAGCTAGAGAGCATGGGACCAAGATGGGGCTTGCAATGCTGTTGGAGTTTAATATTTTCTATACATTGGATTCAGTATTTTATTTCCAGCACTGTGACTTGTTTGGATGCTTTCCTAGATACACGTGACATGAATAATTTATTTATATATGTTTTAGTTATTTATACACTCAATCTTTCACTGTTTACTTTATTGTATGGTATTACTGCTTCACCTACTGCTTAATATTTTTTATTCTGCTGTGTATACTCTACCAATGAGGGCATTGTTTCCCCATTATCAAACCTTGGCCCTCGCTGCTAGTTGGAAGCCTCTGGTGTTTGGGGAAATGTGCTAGAGGTCATGTGACCAATCGGGTTCAGGGCACCTTTAGTCATCACCCGGATCTGAGATGTTACACGAAAGATCTTTTATATATTACATACAATTCTTTATATTTATTTACATACCGAGATATTAGATATTATATATATATATATTGGTATGGAAATATAAATAATATAATTTTTTTTATATGATATATTTGTGTATAATATTTATATATAATATATATTTGTGTATAATATTTATATAATGTATTTTATATAATATATGATGTATATATTTGATTATAATATTATATATATATATATAATATATATTAGATACATAATTATGAGATAATATATAATTTATTTGTGAATAATATACATATATATATTATATCTATGTATATATAAAATATGTATATAAAATTATATTTACATATATAAATATATATTTATACATATATTTGTAAATACATTTATATTTGTGTGTATGTGTATTTATATATTTATATGATATTTATAAATATAATAAAATTTTAATATATATATTTGTATAATAATTTTTATATATTTTTATATATGTTCATGTGTTTCTAACAATAATATTATTAATTATTATTATTATTACACCTATTTTTTAAACTATAAAAATTATATGTTGGTTTTATAAATACTATACATTTATATTTTTTATGATTTATATTATAAATATATTATATGAAATACATTTATATTATATATTTATGTATGTGATTATATACATTTATATCATATCATATATATACACGCAAACTAAATACATTCATATAATTGCAAATATATAATATAATTAAATGATATATGTATATACATATATTTACTAAATTAGTTTATAATTAATATAGTATACTATAATATATATAAAATAATTATATACTATATATATATTTATATATGATTAAATATTTATAATATAATAATAATAATATAATTATATAAAATATATATAAATTTTTATTTAATTTTTTATATATTATATATATTTTTATACATAATATAATATAAATGTATTTATACAAAAAATATACAATAAAAATATATTTAATATAATATATGTACAATATAAATCATAATATAAATGTATAGTATTTATAAAACCATATATAAATTTTATAAATTTAAATAAATATATTTATAATTACATTAATTTTATGTATACCAATATTTATATATGTTTACATTTTTTTATATGAATAAGTATTTATATGATTTTCTTATATATATATATATATATGTGTGTGTGTGTGTGTGTGTTTATAATACTTTTAAACACATTTATATAATGTGTTTATGTAATATACACACACACACACATGCGCAAACACACATTTATATTAAAAAAATTTGAATTTTATGAGATTTACTTAAAAAATAATAATTTGAGGGGGTTTAAAACACCCTCTAATTAAAGGGATTAGTGTTGGTTCATGACCCCCATCAAATTTCTTGAATTTAAGTGGGTTCAAAAACCCCTCTAATTCGATAATTATAGGGGGTTTAAAACCCCCTCTGATTTCTTAAATTTGAAGGGGTTCAAAATCTCCTCTAATATCTTAAATTAGAAGGGTTCAAAACCCCCCTCTAATTTCTTAAATTAGAAAGTGTTCACAACCCTTCTAATTTCTTATATTATAAGGGGTTCAAAACCCCGTATAATTTCTTAAATTATAGGGGGTTCAAAACCCCCTCTAATTTTTAAAATTAGAAGGGGTAACAAACCCCCTCTAATATAAGGGATTAGTGGCAGTTCATGAACCCTTATAATCTCTTAAATTAGAAAGGGTGAAAACCCCCCTATAGTTTCTTAAATTAGAAGGGGTTCAAAACCCCCTCTAATCTAATGGATTAGTGGAAGTTCATGAAAACCCTATAATATCTTAAATTAGATGGGGTTGTAAATCCATAATATTTACTTTAAATAAAATAAATTATATATATATATCCAAAAGTATTATATATATATAGCTCCTCTAAAATCCAAAAAAATATATTGCGCCACTAATTATTAAATTAGTGGTGGTTTTGACTTAAATTTCTTTAAAATCAAACCAAATATAAAAAATAGTGTAAAAAACATAAAGGGGGTTGTGAATCCCCTCTAAATTTTATGATTAGAGGGGGTTGTGCATAAACCCCTCTAAAATGAACATATAGGGGGTTGTGCATAACCCCCTCTAAAAAACAGTCTCTAATGTACTATTTTTTTGTACTACCAATATTCATAGCCAATACTCTCTTTAAATTTATGAGTCCTACAACTCATAAAACATGAAGAGAACTGACATGTGGGTTGATACCCTATTCTCTCTGAGGGGAAGAAGGACTACGGGACCAGCACCACGAGATACCTTTTGAGGTATTAGACAGAGATTTTATATTGTTGTTGACCCAGTCCATATATATAGAAAAGAAATTTCCCAATTATATGGTTTCCTAACTGCTAAAAGATATTATTAGGAATCTAATTCTTCATATCCTCTTTAGAAGATGGCTTTTGTCCCAACAGGATCTAATTATTTTTTTCCAATGGACATATTGAGAAAATTATTTGTATATTTGTCAAAATTAAATGAAATAAATAGTATTTAGAAGTCCAGAGATTAATATTGCAGAGTTTGTAAGAGTTGTGTTACCTCCAATCATGGACCCTCCTCCTATTTCTCAGTCCTTACCTACCTTTATGAATCCTTCACCCAAACCTCCTCCCCAATTTTACCCTATCCATGTTCTTATATCTTCTGACAAGAGTATTGTATATCTCTTTTTGTGTGTGTTTAGTGGCTGTATTCTTTTGAAACAAGATCATTATTAATACAATACTTCTTTATAAATCTATTATGAATTTCATAGTGATTGTTTTCATTTAATTAATTATTTATTTATTTATTTTCTTGAATGTTTTATTTTCTTTGTTACTAAATTTCAATCTTGTAGAAATTCACATTCAGTTTCATCACTAAAGTAACAAGTTCATAATTCCAAAGTGCTAAATTAACCGTGTTTTTCCTCTCTATTCCCTTCATTTTCAATGGCACAAAAAGGTGGTGAACTCACATAATGTGAGAAATCATATAAGGGGAAGAAGTTATATTAAGGGGAAGAAGAAAAGATAAATACAACATCTTAAAATTAGCATTTATTTTAAAGTTATATTAGAAAAACTATTTAAACCTTTTAAAATTTTATGTTTGTGTATAATGGGTTTTGAAATCATAAAAATGGTGTATATTGTTGGACTAATTATGTCGATCCAACATATCTTACATGTTTTATGTTTTGATGATTTTAAAAAACCCTTCTTTTATTAATGATAATTTTTTTAAGAATATTCATTAGGTTTTATCATATTTAATTTTATTCTATTAATATATCTGTTAAGGCTTAAATTCAATAAATTTTGGTTGAAATTTTCCTAATTCTAGAAAATATGCTATGTGAGGCCAATGATTACGTGGTGAATTGGCTACATCAAGAAATTGGCTATGTAGATAATCTAAATGAATAAATTTCGAGTGTAAATTGGCTATGTCTGAAAATCAGTCATGTAAAAATTTCTTATGTCGATGACAATGCCTATGTGAGTCATTTGGTACATCGATGAAATGGATATGTGAATTGCTTACATAGATTAATCAACTACATGAATTGTATACATGGTAAAAACAAATATGTGGTTCCAATCAGCCGCATGATTCATTCAACTACACCAAAATCAGATATGTCAGCAATTTGGCTATGTGATTTGGCTATGTGGACAAATCCACTACATGATCATGATACCTAAAAAAATCGGCTAAGTGAATAATGAATAGGTGAAAATCATTTACATATTTATATTAAAAATGATTATAATAAACTACAAGTACCAAGATAAGAGATAAGTAAAAGGTTAATTTAATAGTTAGTGCTATTTCTGTGGTATTTTTGAGAAAAAGTCATGTGGAATTTAATTCCAAGCCCATATTTTATAGATCTAAATCTGTGTAATTTAATGAGTAATTATATTTACATAAGAATAGATTCACTTACATGAAAAATTCCCACTCTATCTATCGAACCTCTCTGCAAGATTCTCTATCTTATTTGAAAAGAAGAATAATGTCAAAATTTTCTATAACTTTGATTTCAAGATCATCAGTGTTATTTTAGAATATTCTCCTTGAGATTAATTTCATTCTTATATTCCCTCCTTGAGGTTTCATCACTTATGCCAGTTTTATCATACACCTATGACCATAATTTGTAAAATTTATTTATTCTCTCATTCCAAATGTAGGTTCCTCGTAAAATAACCTTAAAAGATGGAATCTGTAAAGCCTTGTTGGAGCCCACTTAAAATCTCCTGATATTATACCAAGTTTTGACTACTTACGCTTGGTTTTGAAGTCTTTAGAGAAAGGAATGGTGGTCCCAGGTAAAAGGAATATTCTAGTGAAAATCACCAATCTCTTGGACTTGATCATTGGTGGAGTGGACTAGGGTAATTTTTTCCCAAATAACTATATATATCATGTGTTTGGTCTATATTTTTTGTGTTTCTACATTCATCTTATTATTTCTTGAAGAATAAATGATCAAAATCTATCTTACCTTAAATAGGGTGGTTTTCTAATCCAATAAATTTTCAAGGAACTCAATTTACCCCCTTCCCCCACTTAAGTCTTAGTGAAGTTGTTATCTAAACAAAAATAAGTTACCAAGATAAAAATTGGTCACCAAAGTAAATAATAAAATGAGGAAAAAATATTAAATCAAGAGGTAATGTCACAAAATATCACAAAACCTGATCTTAAAATGGGTGGATGAGGTATTTTCCAAAATATTCCTAATCTTTTCCTCTTTGATTATCAATTTTGGATCCACTTTTCTTGAATAGTGAATCTATTTTTTCATTAAAAATTAATATTTACAAAAAACCATGCCTGTAAAAGGAATCATTATTCTCCCCTTCAAAGCTCAAGATAAATATACAAAAAATCATCAAAATCCCTCATTAACATTTCCTAGAGGTTCTGGTCTCACCAAAATCCCAATCTAAGAGGCCACAAGGAGTGGTCTAAAGGAGGTTATTAAAGGAACGAGTAGTTATTTTGACTAATTCCTTTCAAGTTTATTTTTATTCCACCTTCTATAAATATATTATACCCATCCTAATGAAATTAAATTCATATCATTAGTATATAGAAATATTATTATTTAGATGGAATAACCAATATCTACCTTCGTCCCATTCATTTTAAAATGAAAACATCATCGGTGTTATTATCGGATTACTGCCTCTGTGAATGAAGTATTTCATTTTTCATCTCCATATTAAATAAATGGTTATAAAATTATATTTAATGAATAAATATAATTTTTATGACATTATTAAAATTTTATAAAGAAAAATATGTCAGGTTATTAGTAATATTAACAATAAATAGTCATTATAAATTTAATCGCCTAAGAAAAGCATATCAAGACACATTACGTAATTCAATTTTATGTATGAAAACCTATTGAAATATAATTTTTTTGATGCTATAGTGTTAAATAATATCTATATATATATATATATATTATTTTAGAGATTATGAAACTATTTTATAACTCCTTTTACCATAGTCAACGTACCAAAGTAGTTTTGTAGGAATTGACCAAAAAAACCCCAAGTGGTCAATGAGTATAAAAACTATACAATAAATTAATGACATGTTATAATAAATAGACCTTAAAAATAAAATACACATGAATTTTTTTTAATAAGGAATTTAATAAACTAAATTTTTTTATTCAATAGGTTAGATGCATTCACCTAGTGATCTGAGACATGAGTTAATGGTTCTTTGTCTCAATTTTAATTCCCCGAGACATGTTTTTTATTATGAACCAATTATAGAAACCTAAAATTTTAATACATAAATGTTACATTTTTTTAGATGAATATTCATTACATTGCACAAATATACACCTAAGGATCATAATTTCTTAGTGTCTTTGGAGACTTTATACACAATCATATAATTTTATGAAAGGTATTCAACGTTTCCCATAAATATCTTCACATATAGTACACTTAATAGACATTACGCACTTAAAACCTTTCTTCATAACCTGGGGGAAAGGAAACATAATAAAGGTTTAGATTAGATAATCGTTAAGGGTAAACATGGTAGATAACACTCTATAATAATATAAATTAATATGATAACAATAAGGGTAAAATATCATGAACATAATTTAAAATTTTCAAATCCAATTTATCATAGATCATAAACATGAGTCATGGAATAAATCTTGGTATTTCATAATACATGAATCATAAAGAAATCAATGAACATGAGCCTTGAGATCTTAACATTTTCATAAGATATGGAATTGTGGAATAAACATTAGTATATAAAATCATATTTCAAGGATCCCATCAAGACATTCATGACATTATTAGGCTTGAACTAACCACTCATATACCTAATTTTAGCTTGATATAACCTTCCATATACCCTCTTTGATTTTAGGCTTGGGATAACTCTCGTGTACCCTCATTTTTAGACATGGTATAACCTCCCATGTACCCTAATTTGGTCTTGGTATAACTTCTTATGTTCCCTTGGATTATATATAACTTTAAACTTTATCCAATTAATTAGAGAGATATATAATTTTAGGTCCACACATCATTGGTTTATAACATAACCACTAATCCTTGGTTTATAATGTAACCACCTGTCCTTGGTTTATATTGTTACCACTCATCCTTAGTTTATAACATAACCACCCATAAAATAATTAAAACCACACTTACGTGTTCCCCAGGATTATAAAACATTTATCATATCGTCACATCAAAACTCGTAAAAATAAAATGGGTTTAATAAACATTTCCTCAATTAATCATAGTATAAACCATGAAAATAATGGGTTTCATAAACATCTCAGAATCATAATCATAAACCATACCAATAAATAATAATTATGGTATCATTGGATCATATCCCTAGTAATTCATAAGTAACATCAAATTATGTTAACATAGATGAAATATTCTTTTAAAAAATTATTTGAAACATTCTTTGAGAAAATTATCCTTTTATCTTCAAAATCACTTATTTGAAATCTAAAAAATTTCCAAATATTAAGGAATAAAATTTCATTGAAAATAAATTTGAAAAAATGTAAAGTAATATTTAAAACATTCAGTTGTTATGATGGTAGGAAATTCCATTCATATCATGTATATTAAAATAAAACATTCCTTTCATATTTTTTGAAAAATTATAAAAGTACATGGTTAGAAAAATGACATGAAGATTCCTTATAAACCATTTTATAAAAATAAAATCATGCATAAAAATAAATTTAGACAATAATAAAAAATATTTGAATGAATTTTTAGAAAATATGGATATATAAGGGAAATTATTTTTGACCTAAGAGAGAAATAGAGTCAGTTTTCCTTAAAAATACACTTTGGATATCTTGAGTACTTAAAATGAGGAAAATGTATTGAAAACATTTATTCTACCAAAATTAAAATTGGATAATAAAATTAAATTGATTTATAAAATAATATTCAAGTAATTTACTTATTAAAAATTCAAGCATAAATAATCATAATAAAAATAGGATTGAAATATAAATCCCTTACCAATTTGGTAACTTTCGAACAAAAACACCCTAAAATAAATAACCTCAGATGGATATTTAAATTAATATAATTTTCATGAGAAACATAATAAAAGACATTTATGGACAGTATATACACCACATAAAAGAATTAAGTGCTGAATATGGTTGTTTTGTGGGAAGACTATGGCATGTGCATGGTAGGAACAAAATGGTCCGATGAGAGCTAAGTAATCTGTCCTTTTTAACAAATGAAGGAGATTCCATAGTTAAATGAGTTCATGTGGGGTTCACTATTTTTATTTCGTGGGAAATATGTGACATGTGATTTGGCCTGATGGTTGATTGTGGGGGGTTAAATGTCTTGTATAATCATTCACATCAGGCCAACCATGTTTCAATACTCCATAGAGACTCCCAACGGTTACGAAAGCCATAACTGAGTACAGACCTTCTTTTCAACAGTAGGTATACATTTTGGATTTCATCCCCTATGGAACTTGGGAACTCACATTGGTAAATAGGATTGGAATTTGGTCTCATCACACCATTTTGGGGGAGAATTATTGCCTAATCCACAAATCCCTTATAGATTTAAGATATGTTTGTTAATCTCTTCCTAATCCTGATAAAAACCCAACTACCCTAACAAGATTATGAAGTGTTTAATATTTACCTATGTAAAGGGGGTATATTGATGACTCCATATGTATGAATATAAGGTTCTTCATCTTTCTACCATTAATTGGTAGTTTTTTAAATTTTGAAGCAATATTGCCAAGCACACCAGAGTTTACTACCATCCAGGGAGGTGAATAATATTTCGGGGATGGGATTGAACCATTATGAGGTGTGATACATATCTTTATTATAATAGGAATCAAAACCCACATACTTTGTTGGACCCATTTAGTTTAAAATCATGTAAAAAGAAAATATATGAGGGAACTTAGGCACCTATTATTGAGTTTAAGCCTCATGGAGGCATCCAATGTATTCTAGTTATGGAAGGAATCAGAGTCATCGTAGTTCAATCACTCTCCTAGGACATACCCCAAGGTATAATCCCCTATATGGGGTGATCATATCATTCAACTGAATGAGTATTACTCACTAAGGATACCTTATATGGGGGAGATCCACTATTTGAATGATATGATCATTGAAATTCCCTTAGCTCGCATGATCCATGCTTGGTCTAAGAAATAAGAGATAATAATTGATCAGTATCATCACTTATGGATATGGAAATTATGTATTGGGTAAGCCCTTATGAGTTTTTTGATATGGATCCCTAGACTTAGGAAGTCATCATATATATACTAGTTATATAAATAATCATATTCATCATAGTTTAGCTAACTTCTCAATCTGCTAATGGATGAGGAAGTATGATAATTCGATGGAAGAGATTGGGTCCCATTGGTTTGAACGTTGGAGACATTATGGGGCGTATAACAAAGTGGGTTCCCATTTGATCTCGGGCCTTATGAATGAATCCTATATATCAGATTTATAAAAATAATCATATTTCTCATAGTTCAATTTGGGGGTATACCCAAATAATTCCATTGGAAAAAGTTATCATATCCCGAGATTCCTGCTTGACATGTCTTGAATGTCTATCTCAAATATACTCATTATCTACCTAACATATCTTGAATGTATGTTTTGCATGTCCTAGTTTCCTAAAAATATCTAAATACAATTGCATGATCCAATTGGATTGTTCAAAGGACATCCCATGATCTAGATGGCATGTTTGGAGTACATCTCATGATCAAGGTTGACATGTCTAGGGGTATCACATGATTTTGATGAATTATCTAGTGGGATTTGAGAGGCATCATTGACATTTCTAGAAGGATGTATCATTATCACTATAGACATATCTTGGTGTTATTGTATGACTCACCTGATACCTCTAGAAAACTTCACGAGGATCAGTTGACATGCCCTGGGGTCATCGCATGACTTGGATGACATGACCAAAGGGTGGTGTGAGACTTAGTTGACATTTCTTGATGGAATATCATGAATTGGATGATATTTCTAAAGGGAATAAAGATACTTTAATGACATACCCGGGGGACATCATGAAATATGGCTTACATTCCCTCATTCCACCGCATAACTTGGGAAACATGCCTAGAGGAAATCAAAAAAATTGACTTCAAATCCTAGAGGACTTTGCAAGATTGGGGTGGCATGCTCGGAGGGAGTCTCATGACTTATATGACATATCAAAGGGACATTTCATAATCCATATTATTTGTTGATAGAGTTTCATAGGAATTGGTTAACATGTTCTAGTGTTATCACATGATCTGGGTAGGTAATGCAAAGCACATAAATATTAGTGTATCCATATTTGTATAAGTCTCCCATCTTTTTAGTCTTCATTCCATTATTTATTGCGTATGTTACTTGAGGTTCATATAGAGTTATATTATTTTTTTGTTTCTTGTGACCCAATCGATATGCAGGACCTCCTTCTCATAACCCGACTAATAGGCTAGAAGTCCTTCACGTGATCTATAGAGTGATCATACAAAGATCATACCCATAACACATGAAACCTTAGTTCGTTCCCTATATTTTACCTAGTAGAATACCTTTGTGATTTCATGACTGGATGCTCTGAGAATTCCACTCATGTGCTCCCATTTATTGGTCACCCATGGTATGTGTCACTTTTTTTGTTGGGGGACTAATTTATAGGCCTCATCACCCCAATTATATGCCACCTTGAGTGGTGCATATCTGTAATATATGAGTTGGATTCGATGGATGTATTCTTTTACCACATGATTTGCATGATCCTTCCATGGGTCATCCATAACATCATAGGATGATCAGTGAATGCGAGAATGTTATATCATTTCCTTATTTATTTGACTTAGTCTAATCAAAGGTATTTATCCTAACCATGTTGACATGTCAAAGAAATTTTACAAGTTCTGAATGACATGTCTATGAGTCTTTGCAAGATCAAGTTTCTTGTAGAAAGTAAGGGTGTCCATGGGTAGGGTTGGGTTAGGCCAGAGGCATTTTAAGTCCTGAACAAAACCCAAAAGTTTGGGTCAGGCCGGATCACATGCTTCATGAGCAACTAACCCAACCAAACCCAACCCGTTGTGGTCAGGTTACTCATCGCATTCCCAAAGGACCCGACCCAACCCAACCCACTGTGGGTTGGGTCAATTCAGGTCAGGTTATATGTGTAGACCTAACCCAACCCGACCCAACCCATCCCAACCTGTCCCAACCCGATGGACCCCTGTACTACACCATCCTGTTGCACCCCTCCCCTAGACCCAACCTAATGGACCTTTATTTTCCCCCCCCCCCACCAACCTACATGTACCCCTCCCACCTACAGACCAGCTTGCCCCCCTCCCCCACCCCATACACCAACCTCAACCTGCCCCTCTCCCCCTACACACAAAACCTAGACCCTCCCCCCTGCACTGCACCCCCTTCCTCCCTCCCCCATACAAACCCCCTCTTCCCTCCCCCCTACACACCAGTCACCAAACCTAGCCTCTCCTCCTTCACCCCTACACAACACCCCTCCACCCCTATACCGCACCCCTGCACCAACCTGCACTAGCCACCTTGCACCCATGCACCCCTACCCCCCTCCATACCTGCAAACTATCCCCCCTACACCCCCCTACAAAACAACCTACCCCCCCCCCTCTCCCATCTACCTTCACACCAGAACCCGCCTTCCCCCACCCCAACTACAACTCTACACCACTAACTTCCTTACACCCCTAAACCAGCCTTCCTCCCTCACCCCCGCCCCCTCCCCCTCCCCCCTACACACCACCTTCCCCATGCACCCCTACACTAGCCTATCTCCCTCTCCCCCTATTGTACCCCTGCACCCCTGCCCCCTGAACACCACCCCCCTGCACACTTCCCCCTACATAGAAAACCAGCATGCCCCATCTCCCCCATCCTGCACACACCAAACCTAGCCTCCCCCTCCCCTTCACCCCTACCCCCCCCCCCCCCTTCACACACCAACCCCCCTCCCCTCCTTCAGCCCTACACACCAGCCTCCCCCTCCACTGCACACCCCCTTGAAAACCAACATGTCCCCTCTACCCCTGCCTACACACACCAAACCAACCCCCCCCCCTCGCACCCTTGCATCATTCTGCCTCTCTCCCCCCTCCTTCTCCATGCCCCTGCAAATCGACCGATCCCCTCTTCCTCTCCCCCTACCTGCACACACCAAACCCAGCCTCCCCTCTACACCCCTACCTCCCCTCCCCCCTTCACACACCATCCCCCCTCCCCACTTGCACCCCTTCACACCAGCCTCCCCCTTCCCCTACACCCCCAATATAATGAAATTTAGCCATCCACCTCTCCCCATGCTTATATACACCAAAAACAGCCCCCCCCCCCCCCCCCCCCGACACCCCAACCCCCTCTCCCCCCTTTCACACACCAGCCACCCCCTCCCCCTACACACTCCCCCTGCAAACCAACCTGCCCCCTCCCCCTGCACCACCAGACCCCCCCTGTACCCCTGCACCAGCTAGTAGCCTGCACCCCTTCCCTAGACCATACCCAACACTAAACAACGAACACATGTTGGTTGTAGCCACACATGTCTCAGACAAAAGGAAATGTAAGAAAATTAAAATGAATATAATTCAATAAAAACTAAAAAATTTTATTTTTATTAAATGAATAATACTAATTATTAAATATGTTTTCTTTATAAAAAACATCATATAAATCTATTTCTTGTTGAAGTCAATCACACCAATAAACATGTAGAAAATATAAAATCGCATCTAATTAGGCCAAAATCCCAATAAGGTAAGGTTCATATCAGGATTCAGAAGTTCATATATTTAGAAAAGTGTATGCTATGTATAGGTAAGAAAACATATTGACAAAAGAAATTAGCTAGCATCCAACCTTCCGAGAGCAGTGACTCCAACATATTTCACCCTATATAAGTTCAATGTTTTTTACAAATTAAGAGCAAAATGAAGAAGGGAGTAAAACAGAATAACAACCTTGTTTAACTTACACATTAAGAATCAATCACCCAGATCAATTTTATAAAAGAGATAATATAAAATTGTAAGCCTTCAAGGCTTACATATTTGTAAAAAAAACATGAAACAATCACCCAGTAAAAATATTTGTCTCAATAACCACTACATTTTAAGAAAAAAATTAGAAAACACGCACAAAATGATGGGACAAACCATTTATTACTGAGAAATTTTATCATTTTCCAAAATTTAGAAAAAAATGACATAAAATTTTCATCCTTGTAAGTATGTAGAAGTTACAGTCAAGAAGGTAAAAAATATGAGGTTTTAATGACTTATTATAAGAGAATGTCCCCATGCTATAAAAGGGAATTAAATTCAAAAAAACCACAGAAAAAAGGAATGTATACAAGATGGAAGAAGTTATGAAGGCGTGTGAGCAGCCCAAAAATATTGGTCAAACAAGTAAAGAGTGTTTAGTTTGTCCTGATCAATTGTAGAAGACTAAAAAAATTAATAAAGCATAATCCAATTCTAAGAATAATGAAAAACATGTGGTTGTAGTTCATGAGTAGTCATACACAAAATATGCCTTGAAAAGAAAACTGAGATAGATGAAACAAATTCACATGAGGAATTAATTCATGGGAAAAAACTATATATTCTTTGGGGTGATCTATTTATGTGATAATAGTATTATGAAAAGAATTTGTAAAAAAATCATAAATTTATACTTTAATGAATAGTTCTCTATCCATCATCCTTGCTTCTTCTACTTTAGATAGTGAAACTCTAATAATTAATTGTGGTGGTTGATGGAATATCTTAAAAAAACACAACAAAAGAAATAAAAAATCAATATTTTACTCTTTCAAAAAAAAAATACAATTGAGAAATGAAAAATGATAAAAATCATAATTTTTTTAATATAACCTAATTCAATCGATTCAACTTGTTCTAGTTTCTTTCAAATGTCAATTGTTTTAGACATTATAAACAAATATTTTGAGAAAATTAATGCTTCAATAGTGTTGGGATTCAAACAACTATGAATCGGATCAATGAATCATCCTCCTGTACTAAAAGAGGACTTTGAAGATACTGTAGTTAAAGGAATTGCTATAATATCTCTAACAATGAATGAGAGAACATGATATTTGATTGACTTTCCTTTCCCCCAACTTAATGTATCAAATTCTTCATAATCATCCTCACAATCATCAATCTCAAGATATCTCTCTAGTTCATTCGTTTATTGTGTGAATTGCCTTTCCCTTTTCTTTAATCTATATGCATCTTTCTATTTCTCATCATCCTCACTATCTGTATTAGCATCATGAATATGTGACTACTGATGATAACTTCACTCACATTTATCAACAATTAGAATGGGATATTTACATTTTTAAAACTCATAGAGATTAGTTATAACCTCTGTTAATTTATTGATCAACTAATTTTTGTCTTCTTTTTCATCAGATATCATTTCAAAACCATCCTAAACATATTCCAATTTATATTGAGGATCAAGAACAACTACCTCAAGTATGATAGAATTAAAATTTGAACCAATACCTCAATACATTTTCAACTTAAGATTTATTGAAACATCCATTGCACTCACAGTAATATCATGAATCTTCATCCATTTCGTTATTTTTCTATATAAGTCACAAAGTGTATGAAATAAAGTGTGACATTTCACATGCATAGAACTAGAAAACTCAATAGTGCCATCATAATTTTTTTAAAGAACTTGAAAAATACATGATCACGCTGCCAATCATATGTCGTAGGATCCCTACCTTTATAGACAAGAGCACTCCTAAAACTTGTATCATCCTCAAGGTGAATAAATACTTTCTTATACTTCTTTGCAACATCCAATATAAAGTAATAATAATTACACCTAGTAGGAACATTAAGAATTATGGCATGTTTACTAGGAATTTTTAAATCCTCAGTTATGCTCTTGAAAAGAGCCAATCTTGAAGGCGAACATCTCACAAATTTGCTGGAAACTATGATTCAGGAAATTTATGTTGATATTTCCTTTATCCCATCACTAATAATAAGGTTTAAAATATGTGTACAAAATATCATATGAATATACCCTCCATTAAGAATAGACCCATTCGAATAATTAACCCTCCTCACTAAATAACTGATCATTGTTTTATTAGAATAATAATTTTCCATGGTAACAGTATTAATCCTTACAATCCTACATTGTTTCAATGTCTGTTCTAATACTCGGCCAATTGTTTCCCCTTTATGATATGAAACAAGACAAAACTAGCTGATTTTTTTATTTAATATCCAATTATCATCAATAAAATGTGCAATCACACACATATAATTAAGATTCTAAATTGAATTCTATGTGTTGGTTGTAATACATACCATGTGGGAGAACATATCAAACATAGACTTCAATTTTTTATTCTCATCCAAATATAACTATAAGAAATCCCTAGCAACTATTTTTCTAGATGGAACTTGAAATTGAGGTCGAAAAACTTTAATAAATTATCAAAAACCTTTATTCTCAATATATTTAAATGATAACTCATCAATGATTATCATTTTAGTGAGAGCTATTTTGAACTCTACTTGGTTAAAATGGGATACTGAAATTTTAACCCTCCCATCATCCTCATCTTCACACTTCTTTGTAAGACCAAGAGTGGTTTGAATTTTGTCATAATTTTTGTGTGGATTTTTGTTGCACCTTATCAAATGCCTATTCAAATTACTAGTTCCATGTTGGAAATATGTGAAATCATAATCTTTACTACAATAATTACAAATAGACCTTCCATTTTTCTTATGGAAATGATCCCAATAATGGGAAATTATAGAACCAGAAGGTTTATGAATTGTTACCTTATTATTAGAATACCTCTTAGTAACCTCACTTAATTAAACTAGTATGCAAATACCCCCATCCTATATCTATTGAATGTGTAGTTGGAGTAGACCACATCTGACTTTGGGTTCCTATGCCAACTGGAGGATTAGAACCACTTATTTTATCACCTTCCATGAATCTCTAGCTAGCTACCATCATCTAGTGGCACAAACATCCTTGTTAAAATAAGGAGAATAAATTTTAAAACAATATATGGATTTGAAATTACAAATACAAGGATAATAAATGATAAAAATTTTAATAACCAATTTTTTTAAATGATTATAAGGTGCATCTTTCCTTGATCCCAATACAACACCTACTCAACAACAACCAAGGCTACTTCGACCACTGATCATCATAAAAAATCCAACACTTTACACTGCTAGAACCACCAATATCAATACACCACTATCGACATCATCATGGATGATACACCAAAAACCAATATTATTATTATTATCTTACCATCACAAAAAAACTAGGGATAAGAAAACCCAATGCCACTAGAAAACACAACCGACTGCAAAACAATTTTGAATCAACTTGAGACCAAATTACAGTCGAGACCAGACCACAACATCACCATCACAAGACCACCAGCAGTAAACAAAGAAACCCCAAACTACCACCATCAAAGAAAAAATGAAACCTGAATGAAGAAATGAAACCAATTCAATTCATTATTCGGGTAAAATAAAATTGGTGGATTCTCAACCAACACATCCTAAAATACCTACAAAAACCACATCCCCAAACTAGAATTGGGCCTACATGCAGTGAAATAGTTCAAGCTGAAGTTGTAGAGGTTGAGTCGAACTATGTAAGCATTGGATGTGTGACTAAACCAGAATTTTACAGGAGAAGAAAAAAAAAATTGAGAACTCATAATGGAAAGTAAAACATACTTTAAAAGAACATGATAAAAAAATCAATTTCTTACCACCAATTACTACCATTCTAGACCCACACATAATAGTAGGAAGGAGGAGGAGGCAAACTGATCTAAGGGATTTCTCCCAAATCCCGAACCTGATTGTTGGGAAGGTGTCTTTCGTGGGAGGAGGAAAGAGATGAGACCTTTTTTGGGTGGGTTTGGAGGTGAAAAAGGAGGCAAGAGAGAGGAGGATGGAAGGATGGTTTTTCACAAGGGAAAGAGAAGAGAGAATAGAAGGCAAGGGGTTGGGGAAGGAGGAAGGAAGGATGATAGGGGGTTTAATCACCTATTGATCATGAGATAAGGAGGGTGTAGGGTTTCCTTCACTGTGTGAGGGAAGGTATGGGTTGGGTCGGGGTGAGAGGAGGATAATAGAGGCAAACGCGATAGCGTAAGGGAGGGAGGGAGACCTGACTCACTCCACAGTCGAGAGAGATTAGGGATTTTTTAGGTCGGCACCCATCGAGTCACGGGTCGGGTTGGGTCTAAATGACTCCAACCCAAGACCCAACCCAACCCATATATGGGTCGACCTGTTATGAACCCGACCTGAGTTTTTTTCTGTGTAACCCAACCCCACCCGACCCCACCTGGTCGGGTCGGGTTGAACCTATCGGGCTTAGTCGAGTCTGGACATCCCTACTAAAAAGGTTCTCCTGTGATCGAATATAACTTTCCTGAGGTCCTTCATGTGACATGAATGTATTTTCAAGGGGTCTCCTTAGGATTAGGATGAAATGTACAAATTCCCTTGTGAGGTCATGTTGGCTTGTAGGGGGGAATTCACGAGATCAATAGTGATCACCTTGGGTGTAGAACCCCATTCGCATGAATATCATCATGTATATCACTTGAAAGAAGCTTCCATATTTTCCTTTTTTTCATTTCCTTATTTATTTTACAATGGTAGGAGATATCATGAAGTTGTGTGAGTGTTTTCAAGAATAATCACTATCCTTGTCTATAATTCATTGTGTGACTAATGTTGGACCTAATTATTTTGTATGATAATTATCATGGACAAACACTATGCTTTTTTACTAAGCTTTAGGGGAATCATATACTTCAAAAAACATGCCTAAGATTATTTTCATGACAAAGGTGGAAGACCAACATGATTTTGTGTGACAAGGTGTACATGCTACCAAGGTATTTGGGTGGGCTTATGGATTTCATGAACACGTCACATGAAGATCAACATAACTCCCCTTGGTATGAGGATTACAACTTTATCCACATTAATTTGATAATGGAATTTGGATGTTTGTTAGGAATCCTCCGATCGACATGTCGTGTTATTAGAATAAATTTTCTGGCATCCTCTTCATGATCATAAACACTTTTTAGAACTCATTTGTAAGAATAGGGAGGCCTATCAAAGGGGATCTGTGTGATCAATAGTATATCATGCACTACACATGGTCCATTAGTATATCCTTACAAGGGTCACAAGGTTTTTTGTCTTTTAAAGGTTACATGATCCGTGTGAGTCGAGTGACTTCATTTCATTTTTTTATATATATAAAATAACACCATGATTTAGGTAATTATTCCCTTCATGATTTCCCGATGCTCATTTAGTGGGCATCAAAAATCCACCCCCCCCCCCATCAGGAGTGAAATACACAGGGATAATGAATTGGTTCTGAGGAATGTAAATTCCCTCCCAATCCTTTGAGGATACCTCCAATTGGTATCTTGGGAGACATATGGTCTCCTAGGTGACATTTGGTATTTTGTGGACCACCCAATAAATAGAGAGGTGAGGGGAGACTCATTTCACCATTGAACCTAACATCCAGATATCTTGTAATTTCTATCGTTATGTGATCGTTCGCATGATCTTTATGTAAGATCTCATTTTCAAGACCTCTCTGCAATAACTGATCATGATATATTCTTCACAAGACTACCCATAAGACTATTATGGATGAACTGTTTCATAAGATCTTATTTCATTCTTAGACTACTGGGATGCCTTATCCTTGTTCTTGTTCGAACCATTCATGAATCAATTCTTGGTAATTTCTTAAACATTAACATAGTTCCTTGGATATATGTCTATCATGTGAGATTTTCATATTTTTTTGGCTTGGTCACATGATCACTTGTTCATCATGCAGTTCATGTGACCATCTTAATGTCAAAGGATTGTGAGTCTCAGAATAGATCTTTTGGTGGAGAGAAGCCTCGTCGGACATGCGATCCATGAGATCTTTTTTGGTCATGCGGTTCATGAGACCTGTATCGAGTCAATAGGTTATAAATACCTTCACATTTCATGTCATTCTAATGATGTTTTTAGATTCATGAATCTCCTTTGACATAATTTTCCACTTTTCTAATATATACTTCTTACTTTTACGAAGATGGATTTCATTTCACATTTTTATTTCACTATAGCCAGCTAGAGGACCATGATTACTGGGAATTGTAATGCTAACTCTCAATATCTTAGGCACTCTAATAATGAGGTTATGAATTGGATCCACCTATCTGATATTTATAACTATCCTTTATCACACCAGTTTTCCCTATATGGATTTGGGCTGCTGGATGATGTTTGAATTCCCTCGCCTGACCACAATATTACATCTTATTGGTTATCATATTCCTTGGATTTCATTCAAACATTGATTCTGAAGGTATTCAATTGGTCATGGTATAATTCCATAGGTCATCTTACATGTTTTTGAACGTCCATTAGGGTCCAAACAGTTTAAATTATATCTACTAGTCCATTTCTCAATGTTATTCAAGCATATTTCCATCTTCCTTGAATGATTCGAGAAGTGTCTAGAGATCAAAATGGGACTTGTGGACCAGTGGTAATTTTTATGATGAATCATTGTATCCATTTTGGGTTAGACAGATCTACTCAGAATATCCTAATCAGATATATGTTATTCTCCATTATGAGGCCATATGGATTTTCCAGTTCATTGATGATCATCGGTCAGATCTCCTTAAAGAACTGGTAAGCCTCAGGTTCCCTATCACTATTTCATTACATCTAACCCATGGTGAGGTAGGAATCATACTTTGGGATATCTACTAACTGGGTGGGATATCCCCCCTCAGGGATATATATGACAAAATCCATCCTATTGTGGATTTCAATTATAAGTTTTTACAAACTCTGGTCTTGTAAAGGTAAATTTTTAACATTTTTAAATAGAAAATAAATAATGATATGAATATTCAACCACTTATCTCTTTTAGGGATTGGATTAACATATTTCTCTTTTATAGCCGAGTTTGGATGATGGTTATACACCCCCATTGGTTCCCTTCTCAATAGGTCTGTGATAGTGATGGATCATATTGGGAAATCTTTGATGTTGGGTAATATACCACATAGGGATACTGGGTGAGACAACATATATCCCTAAGCCTTAGGTTGGCAGGTTTCAAGTCCATGTTCTTAAACATGTGGCTTTTTCTAGTTGGGGGCACAGGCTCAGGAATCCGAGTTGGCATGATAGTGATGGAAAGTTGATTAATAGAGGGGTGGCCCCTTAATTTAGTCATACCAAATATTTCACACCTATACTGGCTCCTAATCCATATCCAATAAGGAAATATCCCCTATATTGTTGGAATTCCTCTATAGTTCTTATTTGGTTGGATATGATAGAATTTCTACTGCTAAAAATGCCACAACACTATAGTGATCCATGGTGCCTAGTTTTTTCCCAAGTTACTGAACATTTTTTGGGTTGAGGAGATATCATTGGGATGTGATGAGGTCACTAACATTCTCATCCATTCTGATCATTTCAACATTATGCCTTATCTTGCACCAATAGGTCTAATTTTTGATAATGGTGGTGGTTCTTTCGATGAAAATTGATACAAAATATCTCTTCCAGATGGGGTTCTCTTGAACCATGTGGATGAGTTGATTATTTGTGATACATATACCTCTAACCTACTTTCCCATAAATTCAATTTCATTTAAAGGGTTTCTCTCCTCCCCTCAGTTGGCGTGCTAGGAGAGAATCATTCCAATATTATCTACCAAATTTGGATTATATTTACATGAAAATATATAAAAAATGGTATTATACTACCACCTATTAAGTAACTTGCCTTTATATGTTATTATTATTTCTAGTCTTGGGTGGAAGACTACTCGGGTGGTGTGTGGGATAGGCTGGTTCATCATGCAGAAAAACCACGTGCTTCACTGGCCCCTTTGTCTATAGCAACAATGGAGTTGATCCAAGACTCAGTGAAGACTTAAAGGAAGAATCCTTATCCTAGATATGTCCATATTATTAGTAGTGAATGTTTTATTGTTGAATATGGACCTTCAATATGAACAAGGGATGATTCATCCAATAAGATAATATCACATGTGACTTCCACTCTTGCTTCTTCATTAGCTCATCCAGTTGTTCCCCCTTCTAACTTACCCACTCCAAAAGTTGTAGAGGATTAGACACAACGTAAGAAAATGTTGAAAAATATTCACACTCTGATCATTGAGACTCCCATAGAAACGTTTCATGACAAAGAATAATAACTTTTTCATCTCTTTCACAATTTGGGGTTGGACGGATTTGAGCACCAACCATTATATGGCATCATGCGGAAACTTTTCCAGACTCAGAAATAGTTGGATACTTGCAATAGGGAATTTTGGAATTTCAATTATGGTACTACCTTGTCCAAACTTATAAGGTAATACTCTGAGGTGTTGGAATAGATTCATCGTATAATATTCGATCTGAATGCACAAATGGTTTTCTTGACTGTATAGATAATGAGATATTAGGAGAACATAGCTCACTCAAATTTCAATCTTTCAACATAATCATCCCCATTAACAACAACTCAAAAAAGGATTTAAGATTTTTATTCTCTTATCAAAGATCTTCATCCTTGAGTTGTATTATAAGAAGTGGGGTGGGCAGTGCTTCAGTGCTCAATTGATGCTTCTTGGTAGACTCACGCTGACTTGGAAAATTAATTTGATCAAATCTTACTTTATTCTAATCACAAATGTTTTTGTTTTGATGAAATCCTTTGAGAGGATCTAAAATGTTGAGAATCCTCTTTTTGTGTATATTATCAATGAATGAATCTTTTGACCTTTTTATATCATTGCCTATTTATCTTTTATTCAGGATGTGCATGAAATTTCATTCAATTGATGTTTCATAGATCATCATTGATACCCATCATTTCTACAATATCAAGTAAACTTGAATTCCTATATTTTAATTTTTAAATCATAAGATATATTTCTTATGGAATTATCATGAATGCCCACTGACATGAGATTTTCCATTGATGTATCTGCACGAACTGTCTAGAGATAACCTGATTCAAAAAAGGATAATCTGGGTAAATATATGTTCTAGATGGATAATGCTCTATTTTTGGAATAAGTTAATGTAATTAACGATTATATATTGATTTTTGATAGGAAAAAATTATTATCCCTATAGGATTTATATCTTTTTATTAATATTTCACTAATTTTTCCTAATATTCATATAGGGGGATACATAGCTGGCATAGAGTTGGTTTATGATCAAGATGCCCTCTTATGGGTTTCTGACCTGACAAGTTTTGTTCCTTTTCCATTTGGCTATTTTAAGGTCTTATAAAATATACTATTTTTATTTTATAGTTTATGTTATTTTATCTCAAAACTTATATTGTTTTAGTTTAGGGTATTTGAACTTGTACATTTTATTGATATAGTTTAGGGTGTTTTAGCTCGAACCTTTCATTGTTGTAGTTTAGGGTCTTTTATCCTAGACATTCTGTTTTTGTAGTTCATGTTATTTTATCTCAAACCCTCTATTGTTTTAGTTTAGGGTATTTTAGATCACACCTTCACCTGATGTAGTTTAAGGTCTTTTAGCTTGGTCTTTCTATTGCTATAGTTTATGGTATTTTTGTTTAGACCACTTCTTCATGTGGTTTGGGGTATTTTAGCTTATATATTCTATTATTGAAGAGAATAATGGGTATTCATGAATGGTTTGAGGACCCGACATATTTGAAATGAATATAAAGAATGAGTGTTCATGAAGGGTTTTGAATCCATGAATTCTTAGTCAATATTCAGAATAATTAATATTCATAAAGGGTTTTGGCACCCTTCACACTTTTAGAAATCATAGGGGATGAATATTCATAATGGTCATGACACCCTGCATCCTTACCTTAGATAGTTTTTATGAATGATGAAATATTAGGGAATCTCTGTTATCATGGATATTTAGAGTATTGGTGGTGTAATTCATAACACCCAATTTTGAATCAATGAATATGGAATGGGTAAGACATGTCGGGGATGAACCATAACACCATAACAGTGTTATAGTGGATCATGAGGATTGAAGTTCTTTTCCTACAAGGAGGAGATGCTTCTAGTTGGTAGGTTTAAGACCTTATGCATGAGTCCATAGGTCTTATATTCATGGTCAAGTAGAGGTGATCCCCACTCTTTTCCATGTGCTATCAAAGATTTTCAAAGACTCAAACATCTTGATGAAGAGGTGGGAAATGGAATTAAAAATTATCCCGAAAGGGTTTTAAAACCATAGGGATGTTTACCTTTTTTAAGGGAAGATCGGTCCCTATGCTACATGGTTTTGATTCATATGGTGCGGGCCATAAAAAATTTTGGGAATAGAGTGTCATTTTCCTACTTTTATAAAGATTACAAAATATAGTGTTGTAATATAGAGAATGTTGATTCTGATTGAATAATTTGGTTATGGGGATTGTAAATCATGGTCCAAAGTGCTCGATCCATGAGGATAATATAAGAAACAGATGATAGGGATATCCTACAACACCCTAAGGTTATTTTTTCTACCACAGTAATGTCAGGGTTCATAAGGATCATAAATCATTTTTTGTAAGATAATGACACATTTGGTTTACGACCAGGAGCTCATATGTAGGATCCATATACATACATGAACAGTAAAACAAAGGGTCTATTGAAGCTTGGTATCCTCTTATAGGATCCATGAATGACTTTTAGTGATCCGAGGATCTCAAATAATAATGTGTGATTTATGGATAATATAATATTCAATAAAGGTTCAAGACCCCTAAAAGTTGTGTCATTACACTAACTTTTTAATGAACTAAGAGGCCAGTGAGCATAGCTGATATTTTACCAGGGCCATAAAGTAGGACTTATGAGTTTTTTCCTCATTCATTAATTCTTTAATTTTTTCATAAACTCTAAAAATAAAGAGTATAGTGAGTGAAGACTTGGCTTTTTCTCAAGCCACCCTTTGTGGGTTTTCAACCTGAAAAGTTTTGAGTCTCTTTGTCTAGAATTTTAAAGTATTTTGATTTGGAACATCAAAGATAAATTTTAAGGTCATATATATTTTACCAAATTTCATTCAGTTTAAGGTTGTGATGTACATGGACCTAGTATGAGGGGAATGTTTCACAACAGCCTAATCAGGAAACCAAGGGACAAGATTACTCTAACATACTTATGAGTGGGGGGATGAAAATGTTGTAAATCATGGATTGAGGTTCTTAGGTCATGAGTAATGATATGGTACTATCATTCTAAGGATGGCCCAAAACACCCTCAGGTTCTGAGTCTTACAATAGTGATGTTAGTCTCGTAAGGATTAGAAATCACTTCATACAAGGACAAGATGTCTTTGATTGGTGGGTATAGTCCCTTTAAGCATCAATAGAATGGTAATAAAGATATATCATTTTCCTTGACAAGGTCTATGAATGGTTTTTTGGAAACTTAAGGTGCTCAAGACATTATGTGTGACCTATGTACAGAGGGTCTTAAAAGATGATTGAAACACCCCATACTCCAGTTGATTGGGGTTAGGCTCTTATGGTCCTTTGATAAAGAATGATGATTGGTTATTTTCTACACATTTTCTGTCATGTAGTGGGGACATGTAGAATGCACTATCATAACACATCATATTGATATGTTTTTAAGGTTGATTTATATTCTAGGGTAGACCCTAGGTTGTCTCTCAAGGAGCGTTGATAGGTTTAGAGTATGTGTTTTTAATAAAAAGTACTAAACATGGGGGTGATTTTGAAAACAAATTTAATAAAATAACTTAGTTTAAAGAGGTAAATAGTTGATAGATAAAGGTGATGATTTAAGAATTTTGAGATAAGGAGATCATTTCATGTTCACTACACTTCTTTGTGAGTTCATCATTCAAAAAGATAAACATGGTTTAATGGAATCCTTTGGTTGAGGGTTGTCAAGATCTCAACTTCCCTCTTACCTCTTAAACAATGCTCAAAGAACCACCCCTTGACACAAAAATGATGTTGTCATGGTTTGGGTATCAAGAAAAGAAAATAAAGGAAACCAAATCATACTTAAATCTTATGTATGTGTGAGATAAATAGGACTCTTGTCTTGTCCAATCAGAACAACCCAATATTCCTACTTGAAATCTCAACCCAATCGGTGTTGAAATAAAAAGCGTTTCACTTAATTATGATAATAGAAATGAAATAAGAGGAGAAGTATGTCAAGATAAGAAATAATAGAAATATTTATCACACAAATTACACAAAACCAGTAGAAGAACAAGTGATGTAACTTATTCCCAAGTGTGTGTAGCTCCCTCGAAATGACCACCCACTGTTTAGCTCGACATCGGGAGGAGGAAGAACTTCAGGTGGAACATCACTTTCATCCTTGATACCCCTATGAGTATAGGGGCCTCCATAATACCTTGTATTATAATAGGACTCCTTTGGGTCTAAAAAATACCAAAGTTTTTCACCCTAGCCGAACTTACAAATGAAGTTCCCATGATTCCTTTTTATAGCCAAAATGGGACATGGTTTTGGGCACCGTGTTTTTGAGATACCACTTGTGTCTCGGTTTTGGGAATAGTATAAAGCTATATCATGACTTGGAAAAAAGAGAATAGTTGTTGGAAGGCCTCTGGACTATCTCCCTGTCGAATTTGGCAGCCATTAGAAAACTTTTTTGGGATATATGGTCAAAATACTGAAACACACTTTTGAATTCGGGAAGATTTTATCCCCTAGAAAGAATGGTTTGGATGGGCCAACAGATGGTAGAATTCAGCTTCGGTTTCTTAATAAGAGTTTTATCCCATGATGTTCTATAAAGGAGAACAATGTTTCATCCCATTTGAATGCACACAATTTTTTTACTATTCAAAACAGTGGAAAGATATCCATGGGATGCCATGCAGTTTGGCCAAATTTTCTTTTCGATGATCTCCAGCCCTCCAAATCACCTCCACCTTCAATGAAAATATCAAAACAAGTATAATTGACATTTTTAAAAGTGATAATAATTTATTCAATGAATAAAAAATTATGTTCAATTTATTATTATATTGTTAATATTCATTACAAAACTAGTTTAAAACAGCAGTGTAAGGGTGGAATTGAATAGTGAATCGTTATGCGATCACACCCCCACACCTAAACATTTTCACTCATGGGAAAATTCACATATCCCAAAAAAGGATGAATTTATATATTACCAACATCGTGAATATTTAACATTTGAGGAAAAATTAAAGTAATGTGATCAATTCATGAACCACACCAAGGAGTTCTTCTTAATGAAAATGGACAAAGATGTCTCATAAATCATATCACAATGAAATTCAAAGAGATTCCTGACACCAAATTGAGCAAGGAATTAAAAATTCAACCATTCCACTAACTCTCCATGTGTGTGTGTGAAAACCACTCCATTATATTTTTTCCACTTTCTATCCAATAAATATAGGTTATTTTAACATTATTCAGCATTAAATGATTTGTTCCACCGAACCTGCCCTACATCCTTTGCAATCATATTTCAATACCCACTCAATTAAGAATTCCAAGAAGTCAAACCATAAGCTCCTGACCTAGATATCCCCATAGGTTTTACATTTCATCACTCCCCTCGGTTATTATTTTTGTTTTTTAGAAGTTTCATTTGGAAAAAATATCACACTCATCTCTCAACCCTTGTTTGATCTCCTCAAGAAAATAATTTAAATAGTTATAATAAGATAAAAGGTTGAGGAGGAGTGATTTTTGACCTGATGAAGACATAATCTATTTTTTAGGGCATACAACAATCGAACATTTGGTACACTCGCAAAGGTCAATCTGGTATAGTAATGAAACAGATCAGATAAGGAATGAATGTATGGAAATATCCTTTAATGCTGAAAAATATTAACCTAACATATATTTACATTATATTAAGTATTAAATATTCACACTTTGTGGATTGGTGCAAAAAAATGTGTGGAGATATTAGTGACACGGTTTTCCCAAAAACTACTCACACAAGGGGCATCATTCATCTCAAATGTTTCACAATGATACAACCATTTATATCATTGTCAGAAAACTGATTCACTAAAAATCACTCCCTAATGGTAAATTCATACAAACATTCAATCCAAAACAGAGACATTTTTTCTTATAAAATGTTTAATCAACCTGAAATCAAAAATTTCAACATGCATTTTTAGTAAGTTCTATGATTTGGTTAACATATGTGGGGGGAGTAAAAATACCATAAAGAAGGCGAAAAAGAGAAGAAATAATAAAGAAAATAAAAATCCTAATGAACCCAGAAAGATGGGGAAATGTGAAAATACCATAAAGAAGGTGAAAAAGAGAAGAATGAAAAAAAAGACAATGAAAATCCTAATGAACTCAACAAGATAGGGAAAAGTGAAAATACCATAAAGAAGGTGAAAAGTAGAAGAATGAAAAAAAGATGATGAAAATACTAATGAACTCAACAAGACAAGGAAAATTGAAATACTATAAAGAAGGAAAAAAAGATAAGATAGAAAAAAGACGATGAAAATTCATATGTAACCTAGGAATGTACCCCTCACCCACACCTAGAATGTGCAGTGTCCTCACTGTAATAATGGATAATGTGAGAAGGAATTATAAAAACTAGCGTGTTTCATTGTTATGTTGCTTCTTGAAAATGGAGATCCTTCACTAGGAACTCCGGAATGGCTTCATGGAAGTTCTTTAGCTGCTGCCCATTGGCAGTGAAGGTTTGTTTGGTTTCTTCATTCTGAACCTGAATAACACCAAATGGAGATTCATTAATTATTGTGTATGGGCCAAACCAGTGGGAATGAATCTTACCTAGATTCAACTTTAGCCTTGTATTATTAAGGAGGACCTTCTTCCCAATGCAGAACAGACGATGAAGGATGAGATGGTCGTGGGAAGCCTTGGTACATTCCTTATAAATCCTAGATTTTTCATATGATTATCTTATCAATTCCCCCATCTCCTAAATTTGTAGTGTCCTTTGATCACCTGTAGCAGAAAATATTAGAGTTTCATTATTTGATGGACTAGTAGGCCCAGTGCTCAATCTCAATAGGCAGGTGACAAGTCATTACAAACACAAGCCATCAGGGTGACATTCCAATGAGAGTTTTGAAAGCAATATGGTAGGCCCATTATTTTATGGACTAGAGGTATGGGCCATCCCAAATGTTCCAATGAGACTCATGTTTTAGACGACTATCTTGGTTTTTATTGAAATCAGTATGAATGAAAGATGTTGCCAAATAATTTACAATTTCATCATACTAGGGAATAGCTTCTTGCACTTGGTATAATTTCTCACCAAGAAACATTTCATTTATGTGAATACAGGGGGATGATTCAATGTCCAAGGATGGTATAATCCTATTGATATGGTCATCCACTACATTCTCTGCTCATTTTTTATCTCTAGTTTCTAAATTGAATTTCTGAAGGAGGAGCATCGAGTAAATGAGATGGGATTTGGCTTCTGTTTTATTAAAGAGATATTGGAGGGTTGTATAGTATGAGAACACAATGACTTTGTACCCCAAAAGGTATGAACTGAATTTTTCCCAGGAAAAAACAATGGAAATGAATTATTTTTTAGTTTTGGTGTAGTTTTATTGGGTAGGTTCCAAAGTATGTGAGGCATAGGCAATGACATGTGGATCTCAATCGACCCTTTGGGACAAAACTACCCCAACTGCATAGTTATAGGCATCACACATGAGCTTAAATGGTAAATCCCACCGAGCTGGTTGGATTACCGGGGGTGACGTTAGACTCCATTTTTACTTATTAAAATCTTCCTCACATTCTATATCAAAAACAAAATCTTTTTTTTTTGATTAACCAGAAGAGTGGGAGTGTAATTTTACTAAATTCAAAAATGAAATGATAGTAAAATCCAGCATGACATAGGAAAGACCGCACATCCTGTACATTTTTGGGGAATGGTAAGGAAGAAATGACATCCACTTTTGATTTATCTACTTAGGTACCATCCCAAAAAATGACATGCCCCAAAACAATACCTTGTTGCACCATGAATTGGAATTTATCATAATTTAATACAAAATTATTTTCAATACAGTGACGAAGGACTAAACCAAGACTACTCAAACATTCATCAAAAGATGAGACATAAACAGTGAACTCATCCATGAAAACTTCCATGCAATTCTCTAGGTAATTTGAAAAAATACTAACCATACATCGTTGGAAGTCACCCAGAGCATTGCACAGACCAAATGGAATCCTTCTATATGAAAATGTTCCAAAGGGACAAGTGAAGGTCATCTTTTCTTGATCCTTGGGGGAAATATGGATCTGAAGTATCCAAAATACCCATCAAGGAAACATTAGTGGGACTTACCTACTATCCTCTCTAGCATTTGATCAATGAATGGAAAAGGGAAATGGTACTTCTTAGTGTGTTGGTTTAGTCAGTGATAGTCTATGAAGACACGCCAACTATTCTACACATGAGTTGGAACCAATTCATTGTTATCATTTTTGATTACTATAAGTCTAGTTTTTTTAGGAACTACTTGAATGGGACTAACCCATTGGCTTTCAGAGATAGGGTAAATGATTCCATAAGCTAATAATTTTGTTACATCTTTTTTCAGAACTTCTAAGAGGTTTGGGTTCAGTCGACGTTGTTCCTGAATCACTGGTTTGGCCTCATCATTTAATAAAATATGATGTGTACCAATTGATGGGATAATACTAGGAATTTCAACAAGTGTCCATCCCAAAGCTTGTTTATATTCCCTCAAAAGTTCAGGGAGCCACAATTCATGCTTAGGGGGGCGTGAACTAGAAATTATGATGGAAAACTTGTTTCCATTCTCAAGATATGAATATTTTAAATCTTAAGGCATTAGTTTAAGTTTCAATTTAGATGGATTTTGGATTTATGGGAGTGTGTGTGAAAGTGAGAGGTCAATAATCTCATCTAACTACTCAATGGTATCATCCTCATATGGGGAATGAGATATTACAAGCTTAGCGGTATCATCGATGGTCATTAGATCCTCATTGTTCAATAAATTATCAATCAATAAACATGCATGACACTTTTCTAGACCACTGTAACAATCAATGCATGATTCATTATCTATAATTTCAATCAATGAAGAAAACTTAGAAAGGGGGTCAGTGGAAAGAAAAGTTGTATTTTCAGGGAAAGGGAGTACATCAATTGAATTAACAGAGAGAGGGGAATGTTCTTCTCAGGGGTGCTTCATGGAATCAAGGACGTTGAAATGGACTATATCACCACCAAATTCCATTGATAATTTACAATTATGGACATTAATTATGGCAACAGAAGTTTTCAATAAAGGTCTCCCTGATATAATTGGGTCATGTCCATTCATCCTATCATCTTCCATTTTTAGCACATAAAAATTAGCTAGAAAAATTAAAATTTTCACCCTCATAAGAAAATCCTCTAACACACCAGAAGGGTGTGCGGTACTCCGGTTGGCCAGTTGAACAAAAATTCAAGTGGGCTTCAGTTCCCCAACCTTCAATGAAGAGTAAATGGAGTGAGGCATCGCATTTATAGAAGCACCTAAATGAAGCATAGCATCAGAAAATAAATAATCCTCTATGGTTCATGGAATCAAGAATCTTCCAGGATCACTACATTTGGTAGGAAGTGATGGTTCTATCAATGCTGAGACATTCCTTCCCATGATTACCTTCTCATCACCTCAATGTCTCCTTCAGTGTGTACACATATCCTTTATAAACTTGGTGTATCTTGGAATTTTCTTCACGAAATCAATCAAAGGAATGTTAACTTGAACTTTTTTAAAAGTTTCCAATATTTCCTTATCATGTTCAGTTTCCTTTTGTTTTCTTGGTTGGGTGGCCCTTTGGGTAAATAGAAGAGGAATGGTTGGGATAGGATACTTATCTACATACACACTCTTTCCTTTGGATGGGATTCTCTTAGGATAAGGATTTTCTTCTCTTAGACCATTTTCAGTAGTTGGGATGGTGGTTTCTTAAGGAGTGGATGAATCTAATGGAGGGTTCATTTGGGTTTCAAGTTGTTTCCCACTCCTAAGGGTGATGGAACTAACATTTCCTTTATCCCTATGGTTGACTACTATTTGAGAGGGTAGTTTACCCAACCATGACTTTGAATTTCCCCCACCGAGTTAGATAGTTGGCCTAATTGGGTTTTGAGGTCTTGTATGGATTATTGGGTGGTTTTTTGGAAGTGGAGATTGTTGGCAGCCATTTGTTTCATCATATATTCAAGGCTAGTCTTAGTTTTGGGAGGGGCGGTTGGAAAGGCCTTTCGGGTGGTTGAGGATTTCTAGGTGGCGGTTGTGGATGACTACTCTTACCTTGTTGGTTCTATGATTGATGAGGTTGGTCTGAATACCCCCTTGCTGATAGGATTGGTTTTCTTTTCACCCAGGTTTGGATGGATAGTAACGTTCTTGCCTAAAGGGTTGGTTATAAGGGAAACCTGGAAATATTTCCCCACAAATTTTAGAAGTTTCTCTCAATTGGGGGCATTGGTTAGAGTAGTGGGTATCAGAAGAACATATACCATAATGGATGGGAGGAGGATATTAGTATTTCCCTTGGGAAAGAGCCAGTTGTTGAAGAAGGGTACATACCTCTTCAAACATCGTGTCCACCTTCCTCTCGAATTCGGTACTTTTCACCTCATGGACACCTCGAATGGGTACATTGGACCTTGTAACAAATAGTTGAGTGTTCTGTGCCACATTCTTTATTAGGGTTTTTGCAGTAATTGGGGACTTATCTACTAGTACACCACCTGCAGTAGCATCAATCATGTTTCTATCAATAGGAATTAAATCTTCATAAAAATATTTAATTAAAAGTAGATCACTTATTTGGTGGTGTGGGAAACATGAACATATCATTTTAATGTGTTCCCAATATTTCTGTAATTTTTCTCCTTTTGAATGCTTTATACCACAAATTTATTTCCATATAGTTTCAGTTTGAGAAAATAGGAAATATTTTTCAAGAAAAATGTGTTTCATGTCCACCCATCTTCTAATTGGTGAATTAACATAGTAAAGCCAGTATTTTGCAGTTTATTCTAATGAAAATGGGAATTCTCTGAGCTTTACTTATTATTCATCCACATTTTTAGGTTTTAATGTAGAACAAATATTATGAAATTATTTTAAGTGCTTGTGGGGATCCTCTCCAAGAATTCCATGGAATCATGGAAATAGATGAATTAAACTAGATTTTAGTTTAAAAATGGTTGCCTTTCCTTGTAATTGAATGTACGTGGGTTGGATATCAAAATCAGGTGAGGTTAGTTCTTTTATTGTTATACTATTTTCATCCATGTTATACAAGTTTATTTCAATTTTAATGTCGGTTCTAGAAGAAGATGAAGGGTGAAGAAGAGTTTCAATGTGTGGTGTGTCCTCCATCAAAGTGTTGTCTTGTGTGTCTCGGTGTCGTTGATGTATGGTCCTCTACGGTTCTGGTTCAAAAGGTTCTAAATCTCCTAGAGTAAAACATGTCATGAACCAAACCTAAATAACAAATATATCAGAACAAAAAGGTAATGAAAAGGTAGAAGACAAAACAAATAAATATTCACAAAAATTACAAAAACCTTATCAAAAACACGCACTAAAAACCAAAGAACTCCCCAGCAATGGTGTCAAAATATGAATGCACTGTCATGACACATCAAATTGATTATGTTTTTAAGTTTGATTTATAATATAGGGAAGACCATAGGTCATATCTCAAGTAGATTTGATAGGTTTAGAGTATTCGTTTTTAATAAAAAGTACTAAACATGGGGGTGATTTTGAAAACAATTTTAAGAAAATAAATTGATTTAAAGAGGTTAATAGTTGATAGATAAAGGAGATGATTTAATAATTATGATATAAGGAGATCATTTCAAGTTCAATACACTTCTTGGTGAGTTTATCATTCTAAAAAATACACATGGTTTAATGGAATCCTTTGGTTGAGGGTTGTTAAGATCTCAACTTCCCTCTTGGCTCTTAAACGATGCTCAAAAAACCACCACTTGACCCAAAAATCATGTTGTCAAGGTTTGGGTATCAAGCATAGAAAATAAATACTAACAAATCATACTTAAATCTTATGTATGTGTGGGGATAAATAGGACACTTGTCTTGTCCAATCAGAATAACCCAAGATTCCCACTTGAAATCTCAACCCAATCGGTGTTGAAATAAAAAGTGTTTTACTTAATTATAAAAATAGAAATGAAATTATAGGAGAATCATGTCAAGATAATAAATAAGTGAAATATTTAGCAGAAAAATTACACAAATGTAGTAGAATAACAAGTTCTGGAACTCCCTCCCAAGTGTGTGTAGATCCCTCGAAATGACCGTCCACCGTTTAGCTCGACATCGGGAGGGGGAGGAAGCTCAAGTGGAACTTCACCTTCATTCTTGATCCCTCTATGAGGATAGGGACCTCCATAACTCCTTGGAAAATTAGAAGACTCATTTGGGTCTCCAAAATACCAGATCGTTTCCTCCTGGACGAACTTACAAATGAGGTGCCCATGGTGCCTTTTTGTAGCCAAAATGGGACATGGTTTTGGGCACCCTGTTTTTGAGATACCACTTGTGTCTCAATTTTAGCATAATAGAAAGCCATATCATGACATGAAAAAAAGATAAGAGTTATTTTACGCCATATTGAATGTCTCCCTATCGAATTTGGTGTCATAGGAAATCTGTATTTGATGATATGGTCAAAATACCCAAACACACTCTTGAATTCAGGGAGATCCTGTCCCCTAGACAGAATGGTTCAGATGGGCCTCCAGATGGACGAATTAGGCTTCAGTTTCTTAATAATAGTTGTATCCCATGATTTTTTTGAGAGTGGAATAATATTTCATCCCATTTGGACATAAAAAAGTTTCATACTATTCAAAATAGTGGACAGATGTCCATGGGATGCTATGTAGTTTGGACCAATTTTCTTCTAGATGATCTCCAGGCCCCCAAATCATCACCACCTTCAATGAAAATATCAAAAAAAGTATAATTAAAAATTTTAACAGTGATAAAAATTTATTCATTGAATAGAACATGAAGTTCAATTTATTATTATATTTTGAATATTCATTACAAAACTAGTTTAAAACAGTGGTGTAACGGTGGAATTGAATAGTGAATTATTATGCGGTCACATGTCCATCATGCAGTTTTATGTCATGTGACAAGGACATTTTCATTGCATTTTAATGTCATATGGTAAGGAATTTTTCCATTCCATTTATTTTAACATCATGTGGTAAGGACATAAATTTACCATGTAATTTAAAGTCTTGCTGCTAAAACATGTTGCATATGTCCAATTAGGGGTGCATTTTTATGATTTTATATGTTGTGTCTAGAAGTTCCCTACATAGGTTTGAACCGTACATAAGGGGGAGACATTTTTATTTATATATTGCAGTTGGACCCAGGATAGGAGATTCATGCATCACTACGTATCCTGTGATGAAAAGAATCAAGCCACGCATAGTTCTTGAATGGTAAAATCTCCACGTAAGTCTGACCCATACACATAGGGGGGGCATTATTACCATTGATTTTTTTTGCTGGACCTGGTATTGGATATTGGGGTGTCACTATTTATCATATGATAATAAGAATCAACCCACACATAGTTCTTGAATGGGAAACTCTCCACAAAGGTTCAGCTCATATGTAGAGGGGGAAATTGTTCTCATTGATTATTATAGTTATACCTAATATTTGATATCCAGGCATTACTACACATCCTGTGATGTTAGAAATCAATCCACATATAGTTGTTTAAAAACTATATAGTTTCACATCATGCGTTATGGAATTTGGTTCCACAATGTGAAGAGAAAATATTATGGCTAGACCCAAGAATGGAGATCTAGGCATCACTACATATCCTCAAATTATAGGAATCAATCCACACAAAGTTATAGAATGGATGTGTGGTGGGAGACCAACACCATGGATATTTTTCCTCTCGATAGAGTTCCATGGTAATGTGTCGTGTTATGTCATGCAAGATACATCAACCATGTATTTTAACATCATGGGTAAAGGACTCATTTGGTGTTCCTTTTAAGGTATTTCATTTAAAATCATGTTAACCCTATCATGAACTGACATGTTTTGATCATGTGGGTAATCCATTACCAGAGTTCCTAAGCCCACGTGAGATATTCTTAGTGTGAGAAAAAATGAATGAAAAAAAAATCTTTCATGACATATAGGAAATTAAAGTAAAATACATGGTCATTTTTTATAATGTGGTGGCTATAGAAAGATATAGGATCTATAAATCCCTATATATCTCATTGGAATGAGAATCAAGTAATACATATAACAGGAAAACCATGCAGTTTAGTGTCATGTAGTGAGGACATAAATTGTGTAGTTTAACATCATAAGGTTAGGATGAAGGTGACTCGATGTGAAAAAACATCATGTCTAGACCTAATAATGGACATATGGGCATGACTAGGTATCCTATAATGGATGGAATCAATCCATACATAGTTCTTGAATGGATTTCATCCATGCGGTTTAACATCAGAATGTAAGGATAAATGTTACCCAATGTGAAAAAGAAGGCTTAAACATTATTGTACAACCTGATTTCTTATAACCAAGACAAATATATTGTGGGTGGACCCATGATTTGGGATCCTAGTGTCACTACATGTCCTATTATGATAGAAATGAATCCATACATAGTTCTTGGATGGGTAATTCCCTGTGTGGATCTAACTGACACACATGGACTAGGGTGTAGGTTGCAGGTGCATCAGAAGTGAAGGATGGGCTTGTATCCAACTTTACAAATTTCTATAATCTATGATTAATCTAGGATCAATACTATGATGAATCCCAGTATCCAATAAATTGAATAAAAGATAAAATAAAAAAGAGAGAACATGGAATCAAGAAGAGGGGATTAAAATATTTTTGTTTATAATTAATTTAATTAAATTATAGAATTACCTCTAAGGTGATTCTTTATTTTTTGATGTGTCCGGCCATGGGTTTAAGGTGAAACTTCATTGCGATGTATAATCCAAGGATATGAATCCTCTAGAAATGATCCACATGTGCTCCATGTATATCTGGACATCACCGAAGGAGTATCTATGTGCTAGCATGGAAGATCCTTGTGCCTACGATGTTCACCTTCGATCACCTTGAGAATCACTTCCAATTAATTCTACTTGATCTGGTGGAAGAGTATCTCTCTCATTATTGATACCGTTCTTATAGAGGGAAGAGTTTTATAGGATCAAGAAATTTTTTCTAAAGATGTTGTGCACACAACCATTGGTTAGCCCATAAAATGATCCCTTGGCTAATTAGATAATAATAAAATAACAGGTAATTTTATTCACCGATTAATAATAAATAATTACCACAGGTGATATTACATATTTTAGTATTCCATATGAAACCCCGTGTCAAATAATAATAGAAATTCTATTATTTCCATGACATGTGCTTAACTTTTAGGTTATATTTAAATATTTTTTAAACAAATAATATTTAATATTATTTCTCACTGGACCCATAACATCATCTTCCAATCCTCCTCAATATTTAAAAGATCTTGAATAATGACTATTTATTTATTAAATAAATATAACTGCATTATTATCTGATAAATAAATATTTTTCCATAATATATTCTATCAAATAACTAGAGACCTAATAAATGAAATCATACATACTTGAATAATTATTAAACCACAAATAGGAATAACATTTATTCAACTTTTTAAATAATAAATTATTTAACTAAGATACTGGCTACACTTACTGTGTGACCCTCTAGGCCTCTTTCTCATTGGAATTAGGCGGGCTTTCCTAAAGTCCAAGATTACTATCTAGAAACGGGTCAAGTAACCCAAGAGAAAGAAGTTTATGTCACAATGACATGTCACCTCATATGAATTATTACTATGTAATGTAATCCCTTTATCCCAATATCTCCAATCAAGAGGGTTGCATGCAGGTTCCATCAACCCATATGCTTGATTTCTCATTGTTTAACTTCCCAGAATTGAACCTTCCTAGAGAACACCTTGGCCATAGATTTAGTTAGGATATATCATTTCCATCAAAGGTCCTAAGATATCTACTTCCATAGAATTGAAAAATCCTTTCTCGAATTATTCATTAATGCATTATTACTCGTGACACACCCAATATATCCTACCTCACTTCGAATATCTGTCATCACATATTTTTTTAATACATCTATGTACGCAAGTAATAATACCCATTAATAATAATCTTAAAGTCTAATGACCAATAAAAATTTCCATAAATAGGAACATACAATGACACTTATGAATGTGGATTTACTACTGGAAGATTGTTTTCTCATAATATCCTCCTGGATATTACCAAAGGCATACACTATAAGAAGGTGCCTCAATGTTTCATGATTCCCCACCCCTAATAGCCTATATCATTTGTGTCACTGTAAATGATATCATTCATCTATAGAACATATATTCATGAATAGTGTCATGGAACTTTTGGGCTCTTCTCATAGCAAGGATCTTCTATGACCTTTTAACATGATGAATATTCTTAAGACATTCTCACATACTATGTTATGTAGAAGAACAATCATTATGTGATAATAATTTTATTAATATTTGTCCAATGAATATGGGTTTATCATAAAGTAAAAATTAGTTGGTTTCTAGGGCCCCAACACTAATATACTCCCACTTTCACTATAGACAACTACTAACAACCTTTAGTCTAGTAGCTCTCACATGATATTCATGATTCTACTAAGATAGCATTTTAGTCAAGGGGTCCACTACGTTCTCTTTCGTGGATACTCTTCTCACTACAACTTCACCCCTTTGATATAAATCCCTCAAGAGATAATACTTTTAGAGTATGTGATTTTTCCGTTGATGTGACCTTGGATCCTTTTCAAGAGCCACCACTACAGTATTATCAAAATAAAATTTAATGGTATCCTTACTGATAGGTTCCACATCAAGATCCTAGACAAAGTTATGAATCCATAAGGCTTCCTTAACTACATCAGAAGCCACTATATATTCATAATCTTTTATAGAATCAATTACAACTGGATTTTTTGAACTCTTAAAACTCACATCTCCTCTGTCGAGACAAAAAAACATATCCTGATTATAAATTCAGATCCTTTCAATCTATCTGAAAACTAGCATCAGTTTACCCCTTGATGACTAGCTCCTCATCTTCTCCATACCCCATGAACATATCCTTTGTTCTTCTTAGATACTTAAGTATACTTTTGAAAGTAGTCCAATTTTATTATCTTGTATCTGCTTTAGATCTTCCTACCACGCTCGGTGCATAGGCAACATCATGTCCAGTACATAACATAGAATACATGATAGATCATATCTATGAATCGTATGGAATCTTACTCATCCTATCTTTCTCATGTTGTGTCTGGGGACACATTTTCTTGGAAATATGTATACCATGTGACACTATAACTAATACCCTCTTGGATTGTTCCATACTAAATCTCTTTAGTATATGTTCAATGTATGTACTTTTACTTAGTCCAAATAGCCTCTTGGATCTATCACAAATGATATTGATCCCTATAATGTAGGATGCTTTGCCTATGTCAATCATGGAGAAGAACTTGTTTAACTAGTCCTTAACTGATTGAAAGAATGGTGTATCATTTCCAATAAGAAATATTTCGTCAACATATACTACAAGGATAATGACTGCATTCCCATTAAACCCCTTGTAAACACATGGCTCACATTCACCCTTAATGAAACCAAATTCTCTTATGGATTCATTGAATCGAATGTTCCATGACCTAGATGCTTTATTTGATCCATAATTGGATCTTTTCAACTTTAATACCCTTTTAGAATCACCTGGTGTCACAAACCATTCTGGTTGTGTCATATAGACATCTTCCTTAAGGTTCCCATTAAGGAATGTAGTTTTGACATCCATCTACCAAATCTCGTAGTCATGGAAAGATTCTATGGAAAGTATGATTATTTTGGATTTAAACATGGAAACTAGTGAAAATATTTCATCATATTCAATTCATTGATGCTATTTAAAACTTTTATCCACATTCCTTTATTTTTAGGTACTAAATTGACCTTTCAGGTTCATTGTCTTCTTGAATACCCATTTACAGCAAATATGATTAACATCAACTAGTGCATCGACCAAAAACCATACTTGGTTTTGATACATGGAATCCATCTTAGAATTCATATATTCTATCCATATTTTATCTTTTGAGCTTTCTCCTACTTCATTTTTGGAGATATTTTCATCATTATCCAATAATAATGAGTCACCATCCTCAGTGACAAGGAAACCATATCTCTCTCATTCCCTTACCTCTCTTGTACTCCTACATAGTACTTGTGTTTCAAGAACTACCTCTTCCAAGAGGACCTATAGAAATCATTCCTATACCAAACCATGTGTATCTTGAGGATCAACTTCATCAAAGTCAATCTTTATCCCAAAATACTTTTTGAGGATGTGCTCCCTCTCAAGAAAGATGGCATGTAATGGAAAAATCACTTTCTAGTCTGAGGGTTTGTATATGCAGTATCCATTTATTTCCTTGGGATACCCTATAAAGATACACTTAATGCCCATGGTTTTTACTTTGTTTCCTAATAAATACTTAATAAATGCCTCACATACCCATGCACATGTATGAAACAAAGTGGGTTTCTTTCCACTCTAAAGATCGAATGGAATCCCATTTTCCATCTTAGTTGGTACTTAGTTTAATTTTTATGTCATGGATTACAATTAATATCCCTAAAAGGATAATGGAATATCTTAATGAATCATCATAAACCTTACCATCTCCAATAAGACACAGTTCCTCATTTCACTAACACCATTCCACTATGGTGTATAAGGTGGCATGAGTTTAGATAGAATCCCATAATCCCATAAAAGGTCGATGAACTATTGGTTAAGATATTCTCCACCTTGATCTAATCGAATCTTATTTAACTTCTTACCAAGATGATTCTCTAATTCATTATTGAACTCCTTGAATTTCTCAAGGGACTCTGACTTATACCTCATTAAGTAATTATAGCCATATCTACTCAAGTCATCAGTAAAAGTTATAAAGTAAGAATATCCACCTCTAGCTTCTACTAAAAATGGTTCAAATATGTTAGTGTGTACAAATAGTAGAATCTCTATGGCCCTTTCACCCTATGCATGAAATGGTGGTTTGGCCTTTTTCCCTTGTAAATAAGCATGTCATCTATCAAGTGGTTTTAGCTTAGAAGAGTCTAAATAACTATCTTGGTAGAGCTTTGTCAAACACTTCTCATTTATATAATTGAGACAGTGATTCCATAGCTGGGTGTTGTATGAGTCATAAGAACTTGGTTTGTTATCAATTTACAACACTTTTTTCTCATAATCTAATACATACAAACCATTATTTAAATGTACCATACCATAACATATATTTTCATTATAAAAGTAAAAAAATTTATTTCTGAACTTGAAAATAAATCCATCTATATATAAACATGATGCATAAATTATGTTCTTTGTAACACTAGGTACATAATAGCAGCCATGTAAAACCAAAATCATTCCAATCAGTACTGTGAGGTGGTAGTCACCAATGGAAAGAGCAACCAGCCTCACACCATTGGTAGCTTGTATATCCACCTCTCCTATGTATATTTTAGAAAATATACATGGTTACTACATTTGAATGCATATGTGAGCCCCACAAGTTTTATATAATACCCAATGTGAAGAAATGGAAAGGTTTCACTAAATAATGAATGCACCTTTGTATTCCCCTTTCCTCTGGGTGCAGTTCCTCTTCCAGTGGCCTAACTTGTCACATGAAAAGCATACTACCTCTTTTTCCTTACCCTACCTCTGGATTTTCTTCTTCTTGGTTGGATGGTGATCAGAGGCTTTATATTGTTTTCAAAATATTATCCCCCTTTTCCTTTTCCTTCCTCTTTATATTCACCATAAGTACTGTAGGGTTTTCATGCCCCATATCCTTATCCACTTGGAAAATAAGGGTAAGAATCTCTGATAGACTCTTCTCATTATTGATCATATTATAATTCACAATAAAACTAGAGAATGTATTGTGAAGTGATGATAGTATGAGATATGTACGTAACTCATCTTTTAATTTTATCCCTAAGATGTATAGATGCTCAATGTAGCCAATAATCTTGACTATATGTAGTCCAGCTAGCATAGACTCTCCAAGTTTAGTAGTGAAAAAAAGAGTTGGAGATCTCATATCTCTCATATTGCACCTTCTCTTGATAGAGATCACAAAGGTGATACATCATGCTATATGCATCCATTTCCTCAGGTTTATTCAAGAGATCATTGTTCATGGAAGATATCACAAGGAATTGAATATATGGAGCATCATTTATATGTTTCTCATACACTGATATTTCCTCATCACTCACCTCATTTCTAAGTGCAATTGGTAATGACTCTTCTAGCACATAAAGTTTCCTCTCATGGCGAAGGATAAACCGAAGGCACCATTGCCACTCATGGAAATTACTATCGGTGAGAAGGTTTTACTTCTCAAGTATGGATCACAATGATATGTTTTGTGTCATCTTTATTTTTTCTTATTCAAATAAATATGAATATAGTTTTATTACTTTATCTTGATAAATATAGAAAAATAAATAAATTAATATCTATTAGTCTCCAACTATTTTTTCGAAACCCAATAGCACTCACCATTGGCTTCGGAATATGTTGTTTCTCAGAAATTCTAGTGGAAATGATCCATATTTCTAATTTCATTACCCCAACTAGGGTTATTCAAGAAAAATGAATTTTTATAGGTAGGAATTCAAATTTCCATCTGCATTAACTCACAGCTCGTTGAACTGTTGAGTGGTCTCCCCAATCCTAAAACCTTAAATTTTGGATTTCCTCAACCTTTTCCCCTTAGTTTCACTGAGTCATGCTAAGGTAGTAAAACCTTGATGTAAACTATGTTAAGTAAAACTAAACCCTAAAATTAGAATTTTTTGACAATTGAGTGCACCCCAACTAGGGTTGGTCAAAAACTTTGAACTATGGTTTGATTCCAACCGATGTAATGGAAGGCTATACCGATAAAATATTTAATTGAGAGATTTTATCCTTTATTCATAAATTTACACTTATTATATGTTCACATTATTTTTAATGTTCAGTGGGATATACTTAATTGATTAATTGTGTATAGATAATATTTATGCATAATCCATTTTTATTTTAGTTCCAACTTGTATGTTTGTTGGTTCATTAATTATGTGATCGCATCAAACATCCATAATGAATAACCATACAACTGACAGAAATAAAATAAAGGGTATGATAATGATCTATAATATTGGTTAGTTTATCTAGAGGTTGATAAACTAACCCTTACCTAGGGGAGAAACACCTTGAACTGTTTAAGGTTCGTGTTTTTAGCTTTCTACCTATCCACCTTTGTATCTCCTTGGATTGGTTTCACCTCGGCTCCAAACTTGAACCACCTACACTATCTTGGGAGATCCATTCATTACATATGATTTTAAATCACATACATGTGAGGGGTAAAAGGGGGTTTACATAAAATAAACCATGGTCACATATGCCCTACATATTAACGAGGATAAGGCACACAAGACAATAATTTTAATTTAATAAATAAACTAAAAGGGAACCAATCACATACAAAGGTCTCGTCTAGATCATGATCATCCACATACAAAAAAAACAAATTATGCATTTTATAAAAATATCATTCAATTATTTAATCATTATTATTAATATAAATTAATCTTGAATCGATTAATCACTATCTTTAATTAACCAATCCTTTTATCTTAATCATTTTCTAAATTTTCTTTGAGATTCTCATACATTACCTTGTACATAACTTGTACCTTGGAAGCAACCCAGTGAATACCCATCCAAAACTACCCATAATTTATTTATACATTATACACTTTATTATTTGTGATATGTATAATTCACACATAATTATAATTGTAATGCAACTCATACATGATGTGAAAATCTTTGAACATTACACAGATGTTAGTTAAAAATTTATATATATATATATATCAAACACCTATCACATGTTGTGTCTCATATTTACACCCACACAAAGGTACATGTCTCAAGGGTTACATAATATAATAATAAATTTTTAAATCTGTGTAATCTGGAAATAGTACACAGCGTGTAGATCTTACTACATGGTGTGTACCTTCCTCATCATCTATCCTATGTACACACCTGGGGAAATGAGGTTTTAGGTGTACTTTGTAAATATTTAGAGTACATGACATGTAAAGTGGACTATAGGCTATTTAGACTCTGCGTTACATAGTCACTAGCTGGTTAGACCATGTATGGAATACATGACTTGACCCTGACCTAAAGGGACTACATGTCGTTTCTATTAGGTCACACAACATTTAGTTTGGCTGGCCGTGTGCCAGTCTGTCTCGGTTAACACATAGTGTAATAATTAACTACACCATGTGTCATTAACTCACACTCCTTGAGTAATTTCCAAATTACTCTGGGTGTGTTGACCACAACTACATGGTGTGTAATCTGGATTACACGGAGTGTGTGGTAGATTTTACTAAGTGTAATTCCAAATACACGATGTGTACAATTATGTTACCCAGATAAAATCATCAGCACCTCCTGATGATATCCTCGATGTAATTTTAATCCAAAAATTATTCATTTCTATTAGATATGTGAGAAACAAAAGAGGAAGAATAGATATCAAAATTCATATTAAAAGAATGATTAAACATGAATTAAAAAACTAAATTATTAAAGCATAAATCATCAATGAATTGTTTAAATAATTATAAATGAAAATATGACTCCTCTAATACCACATTTAGGTTTCAGGCAAAGTGAAAGTGTGGTATGGGCGTGTACCCAACTTTGTAAATTTCCATAATCGATGAATAATCTAGGATAAATACGATGATGAATGCTAGTATCCATGGAATTGAGCCAAAGATAAAAGAAAAATGAGAGGACCTAGAACCAATAATAGAGGATCAACATATTTTTGTTTATAATTAATTTAATTAAACTATAGAATTACTTCCAAGGTGATTATTTCTTCATTGATGTTTTAGACCATGGGTCTGAGGCACAACTTCATTGCGATGTAGAATATAATGATATAATCCTCTAGCGGTGATCCACACATGATCCACATATCTCCAGATGTAATCAAAGGATTATCCCTATGATAGCATGGAAGATCCTTTCACTTGTGATGTCTGCTTTTGATCACCTTGAGAATCACTTCCAAATCATTATCCTTGGTCTAGTGGAGAAAGATCTCTCTCATTTTTTAGAGTGTTCTTGGAGAGGTAATAGTTATCTAGGATCGAGAGATTTTATACAAGTATTTTGTGCACACAACCATTGGTTATCTGGTGGAATGAGACCTTGGATAATTAGAGAATAATAACATAATAGCGAATTTAATTCACTAGTTAATAATAAATAATTATCACAAGTTTTGTTACATATTTTACTATTCTGTATGAAACATGGTGTCAAATAATAATAGAAATTATATTATTTCTATGACATGTTCTTAACTTTCACATTATATTTAAATATTATTTAACCAAATAAAATTTAATATTATTTGTCACCGGACCCATAACTTGGTCCGCCAATCCTCTTAAATATTTACTGGTCTATGAATAATAACTATTTATTTATTAAATAAATATAACATCATTATTCTTAGATAAATAAATAATCCATCAACAATATATTCTCTCGAATAACCAGTGATGAAATAAATATGATCATAGATATGTGATTAATTATTAAACCAAAACTAGGAATAATATTTATTTAACTTGTTAAAAAATAAATTATTTAACTAAGATACTTGTTACACTTAGTGTGTAATAATATAGACCTTTTTCTCTTTGGCATTAGGCAAACATGCCTAATGTCCAAGATTAATGTATAGAAACAGATCAAGGAACCCAAGAGAAATAAGTTGACTTTTCAATGAAATTTCACCTCATACAAACTCTTACCATGTAATACAATCCCTTTGTCGTAATATCTCCAATCAAATGGGTTGCATGCAAGTGCCATCAACCCATGTGTTCGATTTATAATTATTTGACTTCCTAGAATTGAACATTATTAGAGAACACCATGGACATGGATTTAGTTAGGATATATCATTTCCATCAAAGGTCCGGAGATATCTACTTCTGTAGAAGTGAAAAATCCTTTCTCACATTATTAATTAATTTAGTATTACTTGTGATGCACCCAACATATCCTACCATGTCATGAACAAGTGTAATCATGGATTTCATCAATATATTTAAGTGAACGAGTCTAATACTCATTAATAATAATAATAAAGTCTAATGACCAATACATACATCTGAAGATAGGAACATCCAATGACACTTATGAATGTGGATTTCTTACTGGCAGGTCTTATTATCATAATATCCTCCTAGATATTACCAAGGTTGCACACAATGAGAAGGTACCTCAAATTTTCATGAGTCCCCACCCCTGATAGCATGTATCATTTGTGTCCCTTCAAATGGTATCATCTAGCCATAGAACATTTATTCAAGAATAGTGTCATGACACTTCCAGGCACTCATCATAGAAGAGATCCACTATGACCTTTTAGTGTGATAGCTATTCTTAGGAAATTATCACAAAATATGTCACACATAAGAACAATCATGATGTGATAATGAGTTCATTAATATTCATCCAATGAATACAGGTGTAAAGACCCGTAAATTTCAAGGAAATTTTTTTCTTAATTTCTTTGGGAATTTACGAGTACGCAGTTTCTAAAGGAACCTGATTCCGAGGCCCGGTGTGCCCAGAATCAGTTTCCGAAGTTTATCTCGGGTACGTTCAGTGAACGAACGAGCGGGTTTTTCTAAATTCTGAACTGGTTCTTGGAATCAAAATCTAAGAGCACCGATGAAACCGCAGTGCCGATAATTTCTTAGGAACACCTATTCTAGAGTTGTATTTTCTTGGGTGGTGTTGTTAAAAAAAATGGGTTAACTAAAGAGTGAAATAAAAATTTTGTGCTACAATTTTTATTTCTTTTCTAAGTAGTTATAACCTATGCATGGAAGTTGGGGTGGGACCCACTACATCCTAACTCCACTTGGTAGGATATTAGTGAGGTGAGGCCCACATGAGCCCCACCACTTCAATTCTCCTAAACCCCCCTCTTAATTTTGGCAACCCCCTTATTTATGTAACTCACCTGCTTCCCCTCTTTATTGCATGTCAACTCCCACATTAAATTGATTGATAAATGCTATTCAATTAATTTAATTTTGAGTTTGAGTTTTTGAAGATTTGAAAATTCATGGCATGTGTTAATAAAATAAGCCTTCCTTATTTTATTTGGGGTTGTTAGGTTGTGTGAGGATTTTGGGAGAGGATACTCGAAGCTTTCAGGTAGGGGTTGTTCTTCGTTCGGGTATTATTTAACGAATTTTGTTGTTAAATAATTAAGCCGCATGTTATCAAAATAATGGAGGAGGTCGGACCGCACGAACACGGCCGAACCTCCTCCCCTTTTTGTTGTTGAATATTTTGTGGCTTGGAATGGAGGCGGCGCGGTGCAAAGGCACTGCTCAGGAATGAGGAATAACACGCGGCGAAGGAGCGTGGCACCGTCATACTACGTCGTTGTGGTCGAAAGAGGCCGCGGCCGGAGCAGGGCCACGACGGAGGGGTGTGGTGCCTTCACACCGCACCAGAGCTTCTTAAAGGGCCGCGGCTGGGGCGGGCCGTGGCGTCGTCACGTCGCACTGTTCGGACAAGGACCGCGGCCTAATCTCATGACGATGCAGGGAGGGGCGTCCGGAAATCCGGCCACCGGCGCAACGAAGGGCGGGACCCGTGGGGGTCCCGCTGCGGCACACCGGTCGGTCATCCGAGAAGACCGGGGGTTGTAACCCCTGGCGGTAAGAGAGGTGGCCCCTCTACATGGGGAACTCCATTTCACCATCAAGGGGGGCAGCCCCCCTGCTTTCCGCTCGGCCGAAACGGCCGAGCCGCTGGCCACGCGGGCTGCGGCCGCACCGAACCGCCCGCACCTGGCCGGGTCGCGCCGGTTGTGCCGGACCGAGGCCACGTCCTAATTGGCCTGACCCAGACCCATTTCGGGTCGAACCAGTTCAGGTCGAACCAGTTCGGGCCGACCCAGGGGGTTTTGCGTCGGTTCGGTCCGGGCCCAAACCCCCCTAAAATCGAACAGATTCGTTCAAACGCCCGTAACTTGGGCTACGGACCTCTAATCAACGCACTGTCAGTTGAGATGTGATTCCTGGATCGATATGGTATTTTCAGTATATTACACTCAAGGTTTCCGAGAACTTTGGGTATAGCCGGGTTGCTTCGAACATGAAACCAACCGGGCCCTCACAGCGGAAACGCTTATAACTTGAGCTCCGGATGTCCGATTGACGTGTCGTTGACTTTGTCGGATTCCTATTAGTGATACGGTTCTTTTGGATTACTCCTCTTGAGGTTTGGATGCAGTTGGAGTATGGACGGGTTGGTTTTGACTTAAAAAACCAACCGGTCCCCTCAGACGAAAAAGCCAATAACTCTCAGACCCGGTGTCCAATTGATGAGTCGTTTGTCACGTTGAGTTCCTCTTGACGAGACAAAAATTTGGGATACATCAACTCCAGACTACGTATCAGTTGATGTATCAACCCCCTTGTATCGTGGAGTGGACCCTCCCTGAATCGAGCATGCTGTGTGCGGGAACCCTAGAACTGGCTGCAACTACGACGACAATGACGACTGTACTGAAATCCTCAGTGGGTTCGGCAGCGACGGCGACCGTACTGAAATCCTCCATGGGTTCAATAGAGATTACTACTATTCTTGTATCCTGTGTGGGTCCGGCAGTACTACTATTCTTGTATCCTATGTGGGTCCGGCAGTATTTGACTCTTTAATTGTATCCTACGTGGGTCCGGCAGAGTAGCTGGTCTTGTATCCTTTGTGGGTCCGACAGCTTAGTTGGTCTTGTATCCTGTGTGGGTCTGACAGCTTAGATGAATCATTGGCTACATCTGATCATCTCTATCATCTTACGAAAAAGTATACCTGTGTGAGTTGAGTCTTGACTTTCAATCAATATCTTCGATATGATTGTTTTGCTATCATGTGTAGATTGGGTTGTGTTATCCTGTGTGGATTGGATTTTGCTATCCTGTGTGGTCTAGATCGAACTTGGGCTCGGATGTTGGAGTCGAACTGGAATTGATGACTTAGTTATATGTATGCGCATATGCCTAAGAAGAGTTGGTTGTTACTTCGTGATTGAATCTTTCCTTTGTGGATTATCCTTCGTGGATTATGGGAGACCTTCGGGGGTCTCGGGGTCCCTACTGAGTAGTTTATACTCACCCCTGCACGGGCTATGCCCACACTTAGTTGTGTTGGATTCAGACAACGGACAGCACTGATCGAGGTGCGAGCTCATGGAGCTGGACGGTACCTGGAGGTGGATCACTAGACGGGACGTACTCGGATAGGATGGCTGGAGCCAAGGAGAAAAGGGGACTATCTGTACCCACCCTTCAGGTGGGATTACTAGAGGATGGCTTGGAGTTGCTGCTTTACTTTTCTGCTGCTGTACTTTCTTTTCAGTTGTATTTTACTTCAGTTGGGTTTGTATTCTGGCCCATTTACTTTCCAGCACTTACTTTTGTACTCAGTTTACTTAGTGTTTACTCAGTTTGTGTACTCTGTGGTGTTTTTTTTTCTTTATAAAGGTAATTTCTTCCCTTTTTTCAGGATTTACACCTTTGGTGCAAGTCGTCAACCCCTGGCCTATGGGAGGTGGGCTTGGGGTAGTCATGGAACGGGCCCCGATGATGGGTCGTGACAAATTGGTATCAGGGGAGTTTGGTTCTACCGCAGAACTCGGGACTCTAATCGTTCTTCTATGTGAATCAATGGTGTTAAGGGTATTGAGTGTGGTTATCAATCCAGGGAGTCCAGTGTTGGTGCGGCGGCCGACGTATCCATACACCAGAACCCTTACTTCTGATTCTTGACTCAGTGCACGAAAACATTTATTGCATGTGTGTTTAAAAAGTTTTCCTTGTGATTACTTTGTGTCAGCTCACCAGGTATACTGTATTGACCATGGTGCACCTCTCTCTTTTCAGGATGGACCCACGACGGCAGCCATCTAGGGTTCCGATCTTTGTGTAAGACAACAGCCCACCGAGCGATGAGGCCTTGGTACAGGGCACTATTACAGTAGAGGCACTGGCAGTACCTCTACTCGTCGAGCCACTGATGCCACCAGCCCCATCCGCTGAGTGTGCACATCACCTTAGTGCACTGCACTAGTTTCAGTATCAGATACTGCCCAGGTTTCAGGGGGAGATGGACCCTCAGGCAGCCGAGGATTGGTTGGAGGCTGTTGTACGAGTTTTCAGGTTAGTAGGGACACCAGCTAACCTCATGGTGATCCTTGCAGCGAGTCTCATGCACGCGGCAGCAGGAATATGGTGGAGCCTGATGCTCCAGGTGCACGACGAGGCATCTTTCTTTGGTCGGACTTCGAGAGCCCCTTTCACTCGGAGTTCGTCCCAGCCACCCTTCGTGTGGTGCGCATTCAGAAGATACTACAACTACGGCAGGGCAGCCTGACGGTAGCCCAGTACTCAGTGAGATTTACCGATCTCTCGTGCTATTCCACGGACATGGTACGGGACCCATTCTTCTGGGCCCAGAACTTCGAGCAGGGACTGAGGCATGAGATCAGGGCATCAATGATCTCCCTCAGCATTCCGACATAGGCAGGATTACTGGAGCGAGCCCTTCTCATAGAGAGATTTCTTGCTGAGCCTACACCAGTAGTGAGACCTACCACAGGGCAGCATGTAGCTAAGTCTTCTGTAGTTGGAAGTCGACAGATGTCACAGGGGTCCAGGTGGACCAGACCATCAAGCAGACGACCTCAGGAAACTGTCTTCGAGGTGCGGGGTGCACGTAGTAGAGCTATCCTTTCGAGGAGTAGATAGTGATATGCATACGGCGGGCAGGGCCACCTGGATCATGACTTCCCGACCCGCCATGCAGAGGAGCAGCAGATGGTTGAGGGACCACCCAGGCAGAGGCAGAGCTTCGACCGTGGTGGTCCGCAGGGAGTAGGCGGACAAGGCCGAGCAGTAGGTGGTGGGCGATGCTTTGAGGCTCTACCACCAACACCAGGAGGTCCACCCCGACCATAGGGAGCTGGCGGGCAGAGGCAAGCTCAGCTTCAGGCAGTGGAGGCCTACGACCACGGCGCACCAGAGATGATTCGAGGTACTATCTGTGTCTACTCCACCCTTTCTGCAGTTCTTATAGACACAGGAGTGAGTCATTCTTTCATTATTGCTGCCCTTGTTCGGAGCTCGGAGATTCCGATGGAGCTGTTGGCTCGATCCCTATGGCTAGAGACTCCTACGGGAGCAGACTCGATGATTACGCACTGGTACAGGTAGTGTGAGATTACTCTAGGAGGTGAGAGCTTCGGCTGGGATCTTCTTGTAGTGGTGTCGAGGCCTTACGACGTCATCTTAGGCATGGATTGGTTATCTACAGTTCATGCTCAGATTGACTGTATTATGCGCAAGGTGTGGTGTGTTCGTATCGATGGGAGCAGTTTCACCTTCACCGGCGAGAAGGGAGACTTTGCAGCACAAGATGGACTCATGCAGAGGAGAGTACAGCTGATCACTCATCAGTTGTCTAGCCTCATCCTAGGATCAGTTGACGTGTGGAGTCCAAGTTATCCTGTAGTGGTGGATCCGTATGCAGATGTTTTCCCTGACGATGTTCCAGGACTACCTCCTCGCAGAGAGGTAGACTTTTATATTGAGTTGTACCCCAGGACATCCCCGATATCCACTCCATCATATCGGATGGATACCGATGATCTTAGAGAGCTACGGGTACAGATGTAGGACTTGCAAGGCAAGGGATTCATTCGACCCAGTGTTTCACCCTAGGCTTCCCTGATATTGTTCGCCAAGAAGGTGGATCAGAGCTTGCGACTGTGTGTCGATTACCGTCGTCTAAACTAGGTGACCGTATGGAACAAGTATCCGCTACCGAGGATTAACGACCTCTTCGATCAGCTCAAGGTAGCACAATGGTTCTCGAAGATAGACCTCAGGTCGGGCTATCATCATCTCAGAGTTCGAGATGAGGATGTGCAGAAGACGGCCTTCAGATATCGATATGGCCACTATGAGTTCTTGGTTATGCCTTTCGGTGTAACCAATGCTCCAGAAGTGTTCATGAGTCTCATGAAGAGGATCTTCCAGCCTTACCTCGATCGATTTGTCATGGTCTTCATCGACGACATATTTATATACTCGACTACTGAGGAGGAGCATGCCTACCACTTGCGGGTTGTGCTGGTCACACTCCGAGAGCACCAGCTTTATGGTAAGCTCTCGAAGTGTCAGTTCTGGATACGTGAGGTCCACTTCTTAGGACACATCATCTCTGAGGCAGGAGTTGCGGTGGATCCTGTGATGATCGAGGCAGTGCTAGCATGGGAGCCACCCAGGAGTGTGACGAAGGTGCAGATTTTCTTGGGTCTAGTTGGGTACTATCGGAGGTTTTTGTCAGACTTCTCTAGAGTTTTGGCACCACTTTCAGCTTTGATGAAGAAGGGTAAACCCTTCGTGTGGTTAGATAGATGTCAGCAGAGCTTCCAGAAGCTGAGACAGAGATTGACCAGTGCACCCATCTTGAGGCTACTGGAGGAGGTAGTAGGTTACATAGTCTACTGTGATGTATCAGGGACCGGAATCGGGTGTGTCCTGATGCAGGAGCGGGTAGTGATCGCCTATGGATCATGACAGTTGAGGCAGCATGAGAAGAACTACGCTACCCATGACCTGGAGTTAGTAGCAGTGGTCTTCGCCTTGAAGATGTGGCGGCACTATCTGATGGGCGAGTGCTTTACTATCTATTTTGACCACCATAGTCTCTGGTACATCTTCTCCCAGAAGGACCTGAACCTAAGACAGCGACGATGGCTTGAGTTCCTCTAGTAATATGACTTTGAGATAGTCTATAATCCGGGAAAGGGGAACGTAGTAGCCGATGCTCTCAGCAGGAGGACGGGCATTCAGCTACTTGTAGAGGCGACAGATCAGCTAGCCGCTTTGCAGATGTCCTTCGTGGATAGATATGGGGAAGTATTCCTTCAGTCGCTCATAGTCACACCTCCATTTCTTCAGCGGGTTAGAGAGGCACAGCGTGGGGACGTTGACTGTGAGACGCGGTGTGCACATATTTCCACAAGATAGGAACCTGATGGTTTCTCTATAGGAGGAGATAACGTCATCCTTTTCAGAGGACGTACCATGGTACCAGCTTCTTTACAGGAGGAGGTGCTGAGAGAGTTTCACACTTCCCCTTTTGCGGTACATCCAGGGGTAGCAAAGATGTACCAGGATCTCAGATGACAGTACTGGTGGCCGGGGATGAAGAAGGTTGTGGCATAGTTTGTTTCTCAAGGCCTCACCTGCCAGCAGGTGAAGGTGGAGCACCAAGTACCAGTAGGCTTGGTACTTCCCTTAGAGGTCCCAGAGTGGAAGTGGGACGGGATATCTATGGATTTAGTGACTGTACTTCCACATACTTCTAGAGGTCACGACTCCATTTGGGTGATTGTAGACCGACTCACTAAGTCGTCCCACTTTCTACCCATCAGAGAGCAGGGCTCAGTGGAGATCTTGGGATGCCTCTATGTTCAGTATATTATACGAATCCATGGTGTTCCATCATCTATCTTCTCCGATCGAGATGCTCACTTTACTTCTCGGCTTTGGAAGGGGTTTCAGGAGGCGTTCGGGATGTAGCTACGCCTGAGAACCACCTTTCACCCTCAGATGGATGGTCAGACGGAAAGGACCATTCAAACTCTCGAGGACATGGTTTGGGCATGTGTTCTTGACTTTGGTTGCAGCTAGGAGGATCACCTTCCCTTGGTGGAGTTTTCGTACAACAACAGCTACCACTCCACCATCAGGATGGAAACATACGAGGCATTGTATGGCCGACCTTGCAGGTCACCTCTGTGCTGGACAGACCCTGGGGAGTTAGCACTTGTGGGACCAGAGATGGTCCAGGCCACGACAGAGATGGTCCAAGTCATCCAGGAGCGGATGAGGACATCTCATAGCCGACAGAAGTCTTATGCTGATAGGAGGCAGAGACTACTAGAGTTCGAGGATGGTGACCACGTTTTCTTGTGGGTCTCACCTCGACGTGGAATATGGAGATTTTTTCGGGGCGGCAAGATATCTCTGCGCTTCATCGGACCATTACAGGTTCTCGGCAGGATAGGCGAGGTGGCTTATCGCCTGGCTCTACCACCTCAGTTGCACCGGGTGCACGACGTCTTCCACGTATCTTAGCTGAGGAGATACGTGCATGACCTAACGCATATCATCAACCATGGGGAGATGGACATTGAGGATAGGGATACTTTTGCGGAGGTCCTGGTGGAGATCAAGGATCGACATGAGTGAGTCCTACGTGGGTGGTCTATTCCTCTAGTGCGCATTAGGTGGCAGCACGGGAACCTCTAGGAGAGCACTTGGGAGCGAGAGGCTCAGATGCATGCTCAGTACCCTCATTTGTTCCCCTAGTTTGTGATGTATCTTTACGGGGATGTAAATCCCTGAGGTGGGAGTAATGTAAAGACCCATAAATTTCAAGGAAATTTTTTTTCTTAATTTCTTTGGGATTTTACGGGTATACAGTTTTTGACGGAACCTGATTTAGAGGCCCAGTGTACCCGGAATCAATTTCCGAAGTTTAGCTAGGGTACGTTCAGTGAACGAATGAGTGGGTTTTCCTAACTTCTGAACCAGTGCTCGGAATAAAAATATGAGGGCACCGATGAAACTGCAGCACCGGTAATTGATTAGGAACATCTATTCTGGAGTTGCGTTTTCTCGGGTGGTGTTGTTAAAAAATGGGTTACATGAAGAGTGGAAAAAAAATTGCGCTACAATTTTTATTTCTTTTCTAAGTAGTTATAACCTATGCATGGAAGTTGGGGTGGGACCCACTACATCATAACTCCACTTGGTAGGATATTAGTGAGGTGGGGGCCACACAAGCCCCACCCCTTCAATTCTCCTAAACCCCCCTCTTAATTTTGGCAACCCCCCTTATTTATGTAACTCACCCGCTTCCCCTATTTATTGCATGTCAACTCTCACATTAAATTGATTGATTAATTCTATTCAATTAATTTAATTTTGAGTTTTAGTTTTTGAAGATTTGAAAACAAATGGCATGTCTTAATAAAATAATCCTTCCTTATTTTATTTGGGGTTGTTAAGTTGTGTGAGGATTTTGGGAGAGGATACTTGAAGCTTTGAGGTAGGGGTTGTTCTTCATTCGGGTATTATTTAATGAATTTTGTTGTTAAATAATTAAGCCGCATGTTATCAAAATAATGGAGGAGTTCGGACCGCACGAACACGGCTGAACCTCCTCCCCTTTTTGTTGTTGAATATTTTGTGGCTTGGAACGGAGGCGGCGCGGTGCAACGGCACCGCGTGGGAATGAGGAATAACATGCGGCGAAGGAGCGTGGCACCGTTGAGGCCGAAAGAGGCCGTGGCCGGGGCGGGCCGTGGCGGAGGGGCGCGGCGCCGTCGCACCGCACCGGTCGGACAAGGTCCGCGGACTAAGGTCGCGGCGGTGCAGGGAGGGGCAGCCGGAAATTCGGTCGCCGGTGCAAGGAAGGGCGGGACCCGCGGGGGTCTCGTGGTGGCACACCGGCCGGCCGGCATGGCCGGCCGTCTGAGAAGATTGGGGTTCGTAACCCACGGTGGTAGGCAAGGCATCCCCTCCACGTGGGGGCCACCGTTTCACCATCAAGGGGGGCAGCCCCCCCCCCCCCCCCCCCCCCCCCGCGCTTTCCACTCAGTAGAAATGGCCGAGCCGCTGGCCACGCGGGTCGCGCCCTCGCTAGACCGGGCCGGACTGCCCGTGCCAGCTGGGCCGGGCCGTGCCTGCGGGGCTGGGCCTTTCCCTAATGGGCCGGACCTGGACCCAGGTCAGGTCGACCCAGTTTGGGCCGACCTAGGGGGTTTTGGGTCGGGTCGGTTCGGGCCCAACCCCCCCCCCCCCCTAAAATCGAACAGATTCATTCAAACGCCTATAACTTGGGCTATGCACCAATGCACTATTAGTTGCGATATGATCCTTAGATCGAGACGGTCGTTTCAGTATATTACACTCAAGGTTTTGGAGAACTTTGGGTACGACCGGGTTGGTTCGAACATGAAACCAACCGGGCCCTCTGAGCGGAAACACTTATAACTTGAGCTCCGGGCGTCCTATTGATGTGTCATCGACTTTTTCAGATTCCTCTTAGTGAGAAGGTTATTTTGGCTTACTCCACTCGAGGTTTAGATGCAGTTGGAGTATGGTTGGGTTGGTTTTGACTTAAAAACTCAACCGGCCCCTGGGACGAAAAAGCCAATAACTCTCAGACTGAGCGTCTGATTGACGCGCTGTCTGTCACGTTGAGTTCCTTTTGACAGAAAGGAACTTTGGGATACATCAAATCTGTAATAAATATCAGTTGATGTATCGACCCCCTTGGCTCGTGGAGCGGACCCTCCCGGAATCGAGCGTGCTATGTACGGGAACCCTAGAGTTGGCTGCGACTACGACGACGATGACGATTGTACTGAAATCCTCCATGGGTTCGGCAATGACGACGACTGTACTGAAATCCTCCATGGGTCAATGGCGATTACTACTGTTCTTGTATCCTATGTGGGTCCTGCAGTACTACTGTTCTTGTATCCTATGTGGGTCCGACAGTATTTGACTATGTACTTGTATCCTACGTGGGTCCGGCAGAGTAGCTGGTCTTGTATCTTTTGTGGGTCCGACAGCTTAGCTGGACTTGTATCCTGTGTGGGTCCGATAACTTAGATGAATCGGTGGCTACATCTGATCATCTCTATCATCTTACAAAAAAGTATACCTCTGTGAGCTGAGTCTTGACTTTCAATCAATATCTTCGATATGATTGTTTTTCTATCCTGTGTGGATTGGGTTGTGTTATCCTGTGTGGATTGGATTTTTCTATCCTATGTTGACTAGATCAAACTTGGGCTCGGATGTTGGAGCCAAACTGGAATTGATGACTTAGGTATATGTATGGGCATATACCTAAGAAGAGTTGGTTGTTACTTCGTGATTGAATCTTTCCTTTGTGGATTATCCTTTGTGGATTCTGGGAGACCTTCGAGGGTCTCGGGGTACCTACTGAGTAGTGTATACTCACCCATGAATGGGTTATGCCCGCACTTCGTTGTGTTGGATGCAGATGACGGACAACGCTGATTGAGGTGGGATATCGTGGAGCTGGACAGTACCTGGAGGTGGATCACTGGACGGGACGTACTCGGAGTAGACAGCTGGAGCTGAGGATCATAGGGGACTATCTGTAGCCACCCTTCATGTGGGATTACCAGAGTACAGCTCAGAGTTGCTGCTTTACTTTTCTACTGTTGCACTTTCTTTTCAGTTGTACTTTACTTCAGTTGGGTTTGTATTCTGGCCCATTTACTTTCCATCACTTACTTTTGTACTCAGTTTACTTAGTGTTTACTCAGCTTGCATACTCTGTGGTGTTTTTTTCTTTATAAAGGCAATTCCTTCCCTTTTTTCGGGATTTATGCCTTTGGTGCTAGTCGCCAACCCCTGGCCTATGGGAGGCGGGCTTGGGGTAGTCCTGACACGAGCCCCGAGGACAGTTCGTGACAACAGGTTTATCATAAAGTACAAAGAATTTGGTTTCTAGGGCACCAACTCCAACATAGAGCACTCCATTTCTCCTTTGTGCAGATCTAGCTCGTGAGTGATGAATCATTAGTGAAATGATGATTCCTATTTAGTTTAACCTAATTCGGTAATGACATTTTTCATATAGTTTAATATAATGTTTTCAAGACGTTTTTTGTACAGTTTAAATTCACGTGGTCGAGATGTGTTTAGTATAGTATAACATCATGTGGTTTGGATTTATTTATGTAGCTTAACATCATGTAACCAAGATTAATTTTGCACAGTTTAATATCATGTGGTAGGGATTTTGGAGGCTTTGACGATGGATATACAAAGTATTTATTAATAAACCTTACATTGGTGAGAAGGGGGTGGTGTGTTCCCCATTTATTATGTCCAATGATTATAATCCATTGGAATAAAACTTATGTATGATTTAAGGACCCTCCCATTTAGATTCTATATTTGGAGGTTTCTTAACTATTATCATTAGGTTTTTAAGATCCAATATCCGTTCTTGTTGAATGATTAAATGGAGGAAAACCTTTTTATCGAAGTCTCATGAAATATGATTCCTATGGACTTAGAGGTTGTGTAGTTAACATAACATTTTCTAATCGATCAACTCTAATTCATTCAAATGAATTTTCAATTTCTTTTCATCTGTGATTTTTTAACATATTTCTATTTATAGTGAGGGAAACTGGAATTATATAGAAAACATTGTTTCAGTTCTGTACACCAATGTATATGAGGTTTCTTATGTAGAAGTGTGTGTGGTGGTACGGTAGTCCCATAAAGAATAAAGAAGCTTGTATGGCCATGACATATTCCCTTTATTTACCATATTTTGAAGTATTTTTTAAATAGTCTTATTGAAGACCTGTATTTTTTCATTTTCCATTTCATGGTAGCAGGATAAATGGTTGGACTCGATGCTGTATTCTTGGTTAAATTCTTTCATCACAGAGAAATAAACGTTGGTGTTATTTTCCACTAATATCATTTGTGGGACTCTGAATCTGGTGATACTATAAAATTCATGATGTTTATGATATTATTCATCCCAACATCCTTGATGGGTATCAACTTATCCCTTTTAGAAAATAAGTCGGTAGCAGTAATGATACACTTAAACATGTTGACCTCACCTGTTTTGATAATCCCAATTATGTGTTCATATATTATGCTATTCTCAATTACTGATGATCTACATTTTAATTCTTTCAAATCAGTGATCAAGTTAATAATAATGTTTAAATAATCTCTGATTTATGTTAATCTCGATTATCCTTGTTTATACAAGATTTGAAACAATTCTAAGTCAATTAGATGTGGTTTTCATAAAAGCCAGAGCTACCGATAGCCAGAGCTACCGATAGCCAGAGCTACCGATAGCCAGAGCTACCGATAGCCAGAGCTACCGATAGCCAGAGCTACCGATAGCCAGAGATACCGATAGCCAGAGATACCGATAGCCAGAGCTACCGATAGCCAGAGCTACCGATAGCCAGAGCTACCGATAGCCAGAGCTACTGATAGCCAGAGCTACCGATAGCCAGAGCTACCGATAGCCAGATCTACCGATAGCCAGAGCTACCGATAGCCAGAGCTACCGATAGCCAGAGCTACCGATGCACAGAGAGCTACCGATAAGAGCTACCGATGCACAGAGAGCTACCGATAAGAGCTACCGATAAGAGCCACCGATAAGAGTTTGAAGAGCTACCGATGTAATATCCCTACACCGAGTCAACTGTACACGTCTACAAACAAACGCCTACCTATAATGAACTACGGAGTCAAATCCTATATCCTCGACACTATTTGTTTATTATACTAACGGTTACATTTGTTACTTTTGATGCATTTAATGTTATTAAATGATTTATGTTTCCATTTCAGGAAACCGTACCAAGTACGATCATAAAGTATAATCATTCCTTCTTCTCAAAAAGACAAAAAGGGTATAAAGAGGATATCGTATATGCATCAAAAGAACAGTGAGAGAAAATAGACTTGAAGAGATCAAGCACACGGAACACACTTGCGATCAAGCTCAAAATGTGCCAAGATCAGACTTGCACTCACGAGACTACTACTACCAGCCTCCAGAACATAGAGCATACATCAAGCAATCTATGCTAAAGAAGAACGACACAAAACTCATCATTCTTTGAGCCGATAAGCAAGCTGAACCTGGAAGTCAAGGAAGCAGATGGTACTCTGTTTTCCAGACAAAAACCAGAAGAATACTCAGAACGAATTCTAATCAACAAAAGGATTCAAGAGCTGCATGAAGATCACTAGAGCCATTTCTAATCTCTAAATCTTTATCTCTGTGATTTACTTTTTACATTACGAGCAGTGTGTGTTATCTGTTGTGTTTTACACACACTGTCTCCTGAACCTTAACTGGAGGATTTGTAAATCCTCACTCACTATCTTTTCATTCTTTTTCCCACTATGGATAGTGGTAGAGGTTGTGTGTGACCTGGACAGTTGGTTGCTGTTGTTTTAGTTTCCCACGGATAACAGTGGTAGAGGTCTTGGACCTGGATAGTTGTAAACTATTGAACCCCGATCCAGGGTGTGGATCATCCTTATATAAACTTTTGAGAGGACTAAGTCTCGACTTTAGACTGAACCTCTTGGTTAACTCCTCTGTGTTTTTAGTTAAAGTTTATATCCATACAATACATATCTATTTCATATTCCGCTGCTATTACTTTGAAATATAATTTATTTTCAATTCTACTTTGATAGTTAAACTTGCAAGTGTTTATATTTATTGTAAACCAGTAAGTTAGTTTCAAAAGTTAAATTAATCATAAGATTAAGTTAACTGAGAACTAATCAATCTTTGAGAAACTAATTGAACCTTTATAATCTGTATAAATTCACTACAGTTTAATCTATTTTTGAAATTGGGGTTTTTAATAGAAATTGTTTTTATCAGAAATTTTAATTGGAACTCAATTCACCCCCCCTCTTGAGTGTCCACTCCGACCAACATTTGGTATCCGAGGGTTATTAATACCTTCTAAATTACTTTGTTTTCAACTGTGGTTTTAGTTGTATTTTAAAGTTCTTAAAATTTCTGTTATTTCTAAATTTTTATCTCTTTAAAATTTTTTTATAATGGATAATAGACTTGAGGGTGATGCTACTATCCGGCCACCTTTCTTTAATGGAAATAACTATGCTCAGTGGAAAATTAAAATGAAAATTCATCTAGAAATCATGAGTTTTGATATTTGGACTGCTATTGAATCTGAATATAAAGTTCCCACTACTGATAGATCTACTTGGGATGAACCTACAAAGACTGCTTACAATAATAATTGTAAAGCTATGAATGCTCTGTACTGTGCTCTAGGAGATGAAGAATTTAATAGAATTTCTGCATGTAAAACTGCTTTTGAAATTTGGGATACCTTGGCTGTTTCTCGCAAAGGAACAACTAATGTTAAAGAAATGAGATTAAACACTTATACTATTAAATATGATAATTTCAAAATGAAGCCTGATGAACCTATTTCTGACATGTATCTCAGGTTCAATGAGATATTAAACACAATGAGCTCACTCGGAAAGATTGTTCCTGCAAAAGAACAAATTATGAGAATACTGAGATGTTTGTCAGATAGATGGAGAGGTACATCCGTTTCAATTAGAGAATCCTGTGACATTGGAGCACTGCCTGTCAAGGAGTTAATTGGTAAGCTGATGATGTATGAAGAAGAGCTTAAAGTAAATAAAGAAGAAGATGAGGAACCCAAAAGAAAATTTGTAGCGTTTAAAACTATTGCCTTTAAGAGTAAAGACAAGGATAAACTACAAATGGAGACTGAGAGTTCAACGAGTGAAAATTCAGAATCTGACAGTGATGCCGAGATGGCTCAAATAGCCAGGAGATTCAAGAAGTTTTATAGGAAAAAGAAATTCTTTAGGAAAACGAATTACAAAGGAAAGTATGATCAACAAGGCAAATGGAAAAAGGATTGGAAGAAGGCTGACAGAACTGATGAAGTTGTCTGCTATGAATGCAAGCGAAAAGGACATATCAAAGCAGACTGTCCAAAGTTAAAATTCAAAAAGAAATATGATTACAAAGACAAGAAGTACAAGAAAGCCATGAAGGATACCTGGAGTGCTTCAGAAGACAGCACTAGTGAAGTCGAATCTTCGGACTCTGAAAGAAATCGAGCCAACATGGGTTTCATGACAAATACTTTTGAGGTAACATCTCACACTCCTGTTTTAAATTCATATTATTCTGGATATGATTCTGATTCGGAAAACATGTCAAAATCTGAACTATTTGAGTACTGTGATATGTTGGAAGAAACCTGTAATGAGCTTAAAGACAAATACAAAGGTTTAAAGAAACAGTATGCTTTAAGTGTTAAGCATAAATCTGATCTTGATATAGAAAAGGAAAAGAATGCTCAACTACTAAAGGAAAATACAGAACTACAACTGTCAAATGAGCAACTTAGAAAGGATTTAGAAAAAATCACAAATGGAAAGGATGCTCTAACTCAAATGATAGGAAAGCAAGTTGCACCTAGATATGCTACTGGTTTAGGATACCAACCAGGACAGAGACAGTTCACCAGAACCCGATTTATTCCAAAGTCTGAAAAAAAAATATTGCTAGTTCCAGTTTTGGAAATTCATATGCCTCAACAGGATATTCATATGGTTATAGACCAAATAAAGTCTATCTTTCAAAATTTGTTACTTCTGTTAAGTGTATAAAACCAATAAAACAAATCTGGGTACCTAAAGCCCTGATTGCTAACCTATCTGGACCCAAGAAAATCTGGGTACCAAAGTCATTTCCTGTTTAAATCTATTTTATAGGAGACCTGCTTAAAGAGATGTCACAAGAAGATATGGTATTTAGACAGTGGGTGCTCAAGACACATGACTGGAGATTATTCTTGCTTCAAGAGCTTAATAAAGGTTGATGGAGGTCATGTCACCTTTGGTGAAAACTCTAAAGGAAAAATCATCATCCTAGGCCAGATTGGTAACACTGACTCAGTATTAATTTCTAAAGTTTTATTCGTTGATGGACTTAAATATAACTTGCTTAGTATATCTCAATTATGTGACGATGGTTTCAATGTCAAGTTTGAAAATGACTCGTGTGATGTTTTTAACTCCAAAAATTCTTTAGTATTTTCTGCTCTAAGGAATGAAAATGTTTATGTTGTTGATTTAAATTCTTTATCCAAACAAAATATTTCTTGTTTGAATGATTTTCATAAAGAATCTTGGCTATGGCACAGAAGATTAGGACACTGCAACATTCACTCACTCAGAAAACTGGCTAGGAAAAACTTAGTTAGAGACTTACCTAAATTAGAATTCCCAAATGACAAAGTGTGTAATCCCTGTCAAAAGGGAAAACGACACAAAGTTTCTTTTAAATCAAAGAAAGAAGTCTCAACTTCTCAACCACTTGAGTTGGTTCACATGGATTTGTTTGGACCATCAAGAGTTTCTAGTTTAAATGGGAAGCATTATGTCTATGTCCTTGTAGATGACTTTTCTAGATATACTTGGGTATACTTTCTAGCTCACAAAAGTGAAGCTTGTCCTTACTTTATTAAATATTCCAAGTCTGTAGAGAACCTTAGTGGAATTAAGATTAAAACCCTAAGAAGTGATCATGTTCGTGAGTTTGAAAATCATGAGTTTGAATCTTATTGCTCACACAATGGCTATAGTCACAATTTCTCTGCCCCTAGGACACCCCAACAAAATGGTGTAGTAGAAAGGAGAAACCGAACCCTTCAAGAAATAGCTAGAACCATGCTCAATGAATATGAACTGCCTATTTACTTTTGGGCTGAAGCTGTTAATACAGCTTGTTATGTTATCAATAGAGTCTTGATCAGACATGTTCTTAAGAAAACCCCTTATGAGTTGTGTAACAATAGAAAGCCTAAGGTTAATTACTTCAAAGTTTTTGGTTGCAAAGTCTTTATACTTAATACTAAAGATAATCTGGATAAGTTTGCTCCCAAAAGCGATGAAGTAATTTTTCTGGGTTACTCTATTACAAGTAAAGCTTATAGAGTTTTCAATAAGAGAACCAAATGTGTGGAAGAATCTGTTCACATCAAATTCGATGAAACTGATCCACATGAGCCTAAAACCTCTCTTGAGAATCTTGAAGAAGATTTGTCTATTCTGGACCTTAATGATAAATCTAAAGAACCTGTTATAAAAACATCCAGTTCTGGACTTTTTCCAGAATCTACTTCTGTTGAACCCAAACCTATAGATGAACCTGAAGTTTCTAGTCCAACCTTTACCAAATCGACTAAGATTCTAAAGAATCATCCTTTAGATGCTGTTGTTGGTAATCTTGATAGAGGAACACAAACTAGAGCTTCTCTAAGGAACCAAGTTGAACATCAAGCTTTTCTGTCACAGCTAGAACCCAAAAATATCAATGATGCTATCAATGATGAATTTTGGGTAATAGTCATGCAAGAAGAGTTGAATCAATTTGAAAGAAACAAATTCTGGGAATTAGTTGACAGACCCAAGGACACCTTGACAATAGGCACAAAATGGGTTTTTAGAAATAAAGTTGATGAATCAGGAAACATAGTTAGAAACAAAGCTAGACTAGTTGCACAGGGATATAGTCAAGAAGAGGGTATAGACTATGGAGAAACTTTTGCACCTGTAGCTCGACTAGAAGCTATTAGGATCTTACTTGCATATGCATCACATCTGAATTTCAAGTTATATCAAATGGATGTCAAAAGTGCATTTCTAAATGGTTTTATAATTGAAGATGTTTTTGTGGAACAACCACCTGGATTTACAAACCCTCATTTTCCAAATAAAGTTTTTAAACTTTCTAAAGATTTATATGGTTTAAAACAAGCTCCAAGAGCTTGGTATGATAGACTCAGCAATTTTCTTATTTCAAAAGGTTTTACTAAAGGGATTGCTGATCCAACTCTTTTTATTAAAAGAATTTCTAAAGATGTTTTAGTTGTACAAATCTATGTTGATGATATTATATTTGGATCTTCTAAATACTCTCTATGTACTGATTTTTCAAAAAATATGAAAAATGAATTTGAAATGATCTTAATGGGAGAGCTTAAGTATTTTCTTGGTTTTCAAATTTTTCAAACTAGATATGGAATTATTCTAAATCAAAGTAAATATACAAAAGATATTTTAAAACGTTTTGGATTGGATAGTATTACGAAAAATGATACACCTATGAGTACTACCTGTAAGTTGGATAGAGATGAAGCTGGGAAACCAGTGGATCAAACCAATTACAGAGGTATGATTGGGAGCCTACTTTATCTTACTGCTAGTCGACCAGACATTATGTTCAGTGTATGTATGTGTGCTAGATTTCAAGCTAATCCTAAAGAATCACACTTAATGGCTGTTAAAAGGATTTTTAAATATCTTAAGCATACTGTACATTTAGGTTTGTTTTATCCAAAAGGACAATCATTTGACCTAACTAGATATTCAGATGCTGACTTTGCTGGATGTAAGTTAGAAAGGAAGAGCACATCTGGAACATGTCATTTACTTAGGAAATCCCTAGTGTCATGGTGTAGTAAGAAACAGAACTTAGTTGCATTGTCTACTGCCGAAGCAGAGTATATAGCTGCTGGTAGTTGTTGTGCACAAATTCTGTGGATAAAACACACTTTATTGGACTATGGATTTGAGTTTAAACATGTTTCAATTAACTGTGACAACACTAGTGCAATAAACATATCTAAGAACCCTGTATCTCACTCTAGAACCAAACACATAGATGTAAGACATCATTTTCTGAGAGATCATTATCAAAAAGGTGATATTACTCTTGAATTTATTGGCACTGAACATCAATTGGCCGATATTTTCACTAAACCTTTAAGTTATGATAGGTTAAGTTACATTAGGCACGAGCTGGGGATGATCAATTCTCACCAATGTTGAAATTCTCACCGATGATCAATTCTCACCGATGATCAATTCTCACCGATGTTGAAATTATCATCGATGATCAATTCTCACCGATGTTGAAATTCTCACCAATGATCAATTCTCACCGATGTTGAAATTCTCACCGATGATCAATTCTCACCGATGTTGAAATTCTCACCGATGATCAATTCTCACCGATGTTGAAATTCTCACCGATGATCAATTCTCACCGATGTTGAAATTCTCACCGATGATCAATTCTCACCGATGTTGAAATTCTCACCAATGATCAATTTTCACCGATGTTGAAATTCTCACCGATGATCAATTCTCACCGATGTTGAAATTCTCACTGATGATCAATTCTCACCGATGTTGAAATTCTCACCGATGATCAATTCTCACCGATGTTGAAATTCTCACCGATGCAATGTTTTAAAACTTCTGTCTGCCGCCAAGAATATGAATCGTTTTATTTCTTTTTGTTATTTTACTTTATTTATGATTCCTACATGATAAAACTAAGCCTAAACCGCTTCTCACTCCACTGAACCCAAAACCTTTCACCTTTGAATCTTAGCTCCCTAATTGACTGAGAGCCCTAAATCCGCGATGGCAAAAACCAAGATTCCTGCCAGCAGAGATGACAGTGTAGAGCCTAAAACAAAGAAGCAGGAAGTGCAGCAAGAAGCTCGTGGAAGTAATGTCAGAACTAGGTCGGGAAAGCGACCAGTAAACCCTCATTTGCAGAATAGAGATATTGTGATTGAAAAGGAGCTATGCGTAGATTGGCTGCTACCAAGAAAGTAGTTGGTGCTTGCAATTCTGAAAGATCAGAGATGGGTAGATTGTTTTTCAAATAACAATGGTCCCTACTACCTGAAGTTAGTGAAACAGTTCTACGAATTCGTAAGCTTCGAGAAGTCTGAGAATGAGAATCGGGTAAGTTCTTTTTTAAATGGAAAAGAAATGTCGTTTTCTTCAGTAGAGTGGTCAGAATGTTTAAAAGTCCCGCATGAAGGTGTATCCGGGTATGTCTCAAGAGCAATTCCACCTACCAGCAACATCTTTGACTATGAGAACGCTTTAAAAGAACTAACGGGTAATGGAAGTCAAAGGCAAGTGGTTGCTACTGAATTGGATGGAGAGAACAGATTGCTTTTCAAATTTGTTCAACATGTTTTGATACCGAGGATAAGAGATTTTTCTAATCTGAGATATCAAGATATTTATCTTCTACATCTGTTAAGACATGGTGTGAAAGTTAATCTGTGCAGACTGCTGTTGAGTCAAATGGAAGACATGATTAGACCGAAATCAAAGACTAATGCTTTATTCTTTTCCAAAATGATCTCTGTGATGATAAAAGTGAAAGGGATAGCTGAGTCTCAGGATGAGACAGTTGTAGTTAAGAATAACTTCTGTATCACTACTATAGTTTGTAAGTACATGAAAATCAATTGGAACCCGTGGAAAGGAGAATGGGTCAGTGATGACCAGAAGGTGTATGATAAATTTAATCCTGTGGATTATCCTTCAAGGCCAAAGGATAAAAGAGATCCAGATTTAGGACCTGATGAAGAGGAACCCGAGTACAGTGATGAGTCAGAAGAAGAAGAAGAAGAAGAAGAAGAGGAAGAAACTCCTATGGATATTGGAGGAGATCCAGACTTGCCCCCAAGTCCTGTTACTGAGTTTGTATACTCAAGAAAAGGAAAAATAGAGGAAGTGTTATCTATTCATGAGGAAAACCAGCCAGTTCCTCAGCAAGAAGGAGAAAAAGAGAATGTATCTGAATCGTCTGATTCTGTTAGGTTGAGTCTGAGTCCATTGATTGGAAACTCAGTTGTGCCTACTGCTGAAGTAGAAAAAGAAAGAGAAGAAGTTGTACCTTTTCCAGAACATCTCCTTACTGCTGCTGAGATGGAAGTTGTTGTGGAATATTCTGATGAAGAAAGACCAGCAGAGAATGTAGTTGTTGTACATAAGAATGCACCCATTGAGGGGGAGCATCATTCCAATCTTGGAAATGTAACAGTGGCTGTTGAGATTGAAGACTGGGTAGAAGACCCAGGTTTTATAGTCTGTGGTTTGGATTATCCTGATTCGGATAATGAAGTATCCTTGAATAGACCAAAGATCAGCTATGACATCAATTCTGAGTTATTACCTGATGATGTGGTCCGAGTACAAGATTTAGATGTGCTGAAAGAAAATCTCAAAGTCAGTTTTGTAGAAGAAGTAAAGACAATGGAATCTTTTTTAGTTTCCTCGATTCAATCAGTCATGAATGATTCAGTAGTCAGCTTAGCTTCTGCAAGAATATCTACTACAGTTGCTCCTACTGATTTTGTTACAAAGTCTGATCTCGAATCCCTGAAGCATGAGCTGAAAGAATCCTTCAGTGCCTCAGTTACTGAGATGAAGCACTGTTTTCGTGAAGAAATGAAGTTTTTAGAACAATCTCTTGAGCTTTCTCTTGGTTTCAATCTGTCAACTTTTATGGGTGAGCTAATGGAATCAGTCAAAGAGTGCCAGACCCAATATTCTAGAATAGAAGCAGATCTTGAAGCCTTAAAGAAGTCTGTTATTGCTTTAGATTCTTACATGAGCTCAAAGCCTCAAGCTGATAAGGATTTAGCCTATGTGAAAAGTGTTGTAAGCCAAATGGTCTCAGTATTTGAAGATTTCAAATCTTCTATAAAGGATCATGTTAAAAATCAGGACTCTCAACTGCAAACTCTTATTAGTGGCTTGACCAAAAGTTTCAAAGAAACTGTATCTTTCTCAGTTGGTCCTCTAGCTTCAAAACCTACATTTGATTTGAATCAACTAAGAGCTATGATGAAGGAGGAGCTTGGTTCTATTTCAACCAGTGGCTCTGTGGACTCATCAGATCTAAGCCGAGTAGTGCTCTCTACAAGATATTCAGTCAGGGAAATAGTGACAATCGTCCACAACCATATGAAAGAGGCCTCTGCCTCTCAGGAGGAAATCAAGAACAAGGTGGATTATTATTTCCAAAGGATTTTTACCAACCAACAACTCACCCATCATTTCAAGCTGATGTTGGAAAACATGAAGTTACCCCTGTCACTCAAGCCTTCCGAGAACAAGTGAGCAAGCTAAGGCAGCTGACTCCTGCCTTAGAAAAATTTATGGAGAACAAAGATGATTTTATATCTGTTATGGAAAGAGGAGGAGGAATCATTATGGATTTCAGAAATCTGTTGCTGCCCTTTTTGCATGTTGATGCCAGACCAGTTATTGTCCCTCCTGCCTTGCCTACCTCTGCCTCTACTGAGTCTCCAGTCCAGATGACTCCTGCTCAGGCCATCCTAAGCCTCACACCTATGATCACTCAACAAACTTCCCAATATAGGCCAGGCACTGTATTAGTGGCTCAGCCTCCTGTGATAATTTCTGGGATTCCAAATCCCTCACTCACATCCTCACCACCTGCCTCCTCCTCTGATCCAAAAGGCAAATATCATGTTGAAGATCCGGATTGCTAAAGTGGCCAGGCTGTTTGATAGGAAATTTTTTTTCTTTTTTTTCCTTTTTCTTTTCTATTCTGTTTATGTAAGTTTTGTCTAGTCTAATACACATGATCCTCTTTACACTCTCTCTGTTTATCAGTTTTCTATGTTTTTTCCCACTTTTTGATTATCACAAAGGGGGAGAAACATATAAATAAAGAGAAAGAAAGGGGGAGACATATGCTATAAAGAGGAGGAGAAATATCAAAGGGGAGAAATTTGAGCCTTTGATACTATTCTTACATTTCATTATTTGGTACTAATTCTCTCAAAACTTATCTCTGATCCTATTGTATTTAATACTAACTATGATAATTTTTGATCTATCTCATTCTTTTACTATTTCCTCTATTTCCTCTGATACTGCCTTCTTTGAGAAATTCCAATATAAATGTTATATTCTCTTATACTATATTCTCACTATTTTTGGTCATATCATAAGTTGTGATTATCAAAAAGGGGGAGATTGTTGACCTCACCTGTTTTGATAATCCCAATTATGTGTTCATACATTATGCTATTCTCAATTACTGATGATCTACATTTTAATTCTTTCAAATCAGTGATCAAGTTAATAATAATGTTTAAATAATCTCTGATTTATGTTAATCTCGATTATCCTTGTTTATACAAGCTTTGAAACAATTCTAAGTCAATTAGATGTGGTTTGCATAAAATCCAGAGCTACCGATAGCCAGAGCTACCGATAGCCAGAGCTACCGATAGCCAGAGCTACCGATAGCCAGAGCTACCGATATCCAGAGCTACCGATAGCCAGAGCTACCGATATCCAGAGCTACCGATAGCCAGAGCTACCGATATCCAGAGCTACCGATAGCCAGAGCTACAGATAGCCAGAGATACCGATAGCCAGAGCTACCGATAGCCAGAACTACCGATAGCCAGAGCTATCGATGCACATAGAGCTACCGATAAGAGCTACCGATGCACAGAGAGCTACCGATAAGAGCTACCGATAAGAGCCACCGATAAGAGTTTGAAGAGCTACCGATGGAAGATCCCTACACCGAGTCAACCGTACACGTCTACAAACAAACGGCTACCTATAATGAACTGCGGAGTCAAATCCTATATCCTCGACACTATTTGTTTATTATACTAACGGTTACATTTGTTACTTTTGATGCATTTAATATTATTAAATGATTTATGTTGCCATTTCAGGAAACTGTACCAAGTACGATCATAAAGTATAATCATTCCTTCTTCTCAAAAAGACAAAAAGGGTATAAAGAGGATATCGTATATGCATCAAAAGAACAGTGAGAGAAAATAGACTTGAATAGATCAAGCACACGGAACACACTTGCGATCAAGCTCAAAACATGCCAAGATCAGACTTGCACTCACGAGACTACCACTACCAGCCTCCAGAACATATAGCATACATCAAGCAATCTATGCTAAAGAAGAACCACACAAAACTCATCATTCTTTGAGCCGATAAGCAAGCTGAACCTGGAAGTCAAGGAAGCAGATGGTACTCTGTTTTCCAGACAAAAACCAGAAGAAGACTCAGAACGAATTCTAATCAACAAAAGGACTCAAGAGCTGCACGAAGATCACTAGAGCCATTTCTAATCTCTAAATATTTATCTCTGTGATTTACTTTTTACATTACGAGCAGTGTGTGTTATCTGTTGTGTTTTACACACACTGTCTCCTAAACCTTAACTGGAGGATTTGTAAATCCTCACTCACTATCTTTTCATTCTTTTTCCCACTGTGGATAGTGGTAGAGGTTGTGTGTGACCTGGACAGTTGGTTGCTGTTGTTTTAGTTTCCCACGGATAACAGTGGTATAGGTCTTGGACCTGGACAGTTGTAAACTGTTGAACCCCGATCCAGGGTGTGGATCATCCTTATATAAAATTTTGAGAGGACTAAGTCTCGACTTGAGACTGAACCTCTTGGTTAAATCCTCTGTGTTTTTAGTTAAAGTTTATATCCATACAATACATATCTATTTCATATTTCTCTGCTATTACTTTGAAATATAATTTATTTTCAAGGCTACTTTGATAGTTAAACTCGCAAGTGTTTATATTTATTGTAAACCAGTAAGTTAGTTTCAAAAGTTGAATTAATCATAAGATTAAGTTAACTGAGAACTAATCAATCTTTGAGAAACTAATTGAACCTTTATAATCTGTATAAATTCACTACAGTTTAATCTGTTTTTGAAATTGGGGTTTTTAATAGAAATTGTTTTTATCAGAAATTTTAATTGGAACTCAATTCACCCCCCTCTTGAGTGTCCACTCCGACCAAAAAAATAGCTTAACTATGATGGGGGATATGGCCCCTTGACATCCATTCCCCATACGGTGAATGGCTATGAATATTTAGTTTTATTTATAAATTCTGTGGGTAAATGGATAATTTTTTCCCGAATCTGGAATGCATGATATTTCCTAGTGAATTCCACATAGTCCTTTATCATTGTTTGTCAGTAGTAACCAAGAATCCTGATTTGATGGTAGATCCTGATCCCAAATTAATGAGCAATGAATGATTCTATATGTAATAATTCTATTATGGTAGGGATCTCTCTTTATTCTATCCATCTGAGGAGGATTCTATTGAAACCTCACTTATAGAGGGATTTTTTCTCATTCTTTCCATCCTGAAGGGGAAAGTTAACTGCTCAACACTAGATTTGTTTCCTCCAAGCTCAATCATTCAGGACAACCCTATTTTGGAGATAATCAAATATTGGATCCATACATCCAGGTGTGGATATAGGTTCATCACACTCTAGAGAAATTTTGATCTAATTTATTTCTTCCATGTCATAGATGATGAAAAATGAGACCATCCTTTGATGTGTGATGTGAAAAATCACTTCCTTTGGATCAGGTTCAGTTAGAACTAAAGCTGCATTAGCCAGTGCATCAACACGAGCATTCTATATACTGGGTAAATAATGAATTGTGGGTTCAAAATGTAATAATGACATGAATCCTATGACATATCCGATGAGAGGGTCCAATTATTCCTTTTAAATGAAATATTAACCATGGATCTACTTTGTCACTAACTCTGGATCCACTTTGATGTCCAGGTAAGCTATATGCGTCTGTAGGGCTAGTTCCAAGCTAGTGATAAGGGATTTATATTCAGCATCATTATTCATATAGCCTTAATATTTTGATAAAGATGAGGGAATTTTCTGTCTGAAGAAACAAGTACAACCCCTAATCCAACCCGATTGAGCCATTGGTTTCATATCGTCTTACTGATGGGAATTCTGGATGAACCTTCAAAATACATCTCCCATGTCTAGGGATTTTATGGTATAGAAAAACTCCTCATATGGAAGTTTTGTGACCACTGGGGTAATTTTTGGGGAGGGATGTGCCGTGAGGAAATCATCCAGGACCTACCCTTTCCCTGACTTTTATAACATGAAATGGATGTAATACTATTGAAAAATAACTACCCATTGGGATAATTGTCAGGTCAATATATGAAGACCAAAAATTTACTTGAGTGGTTTTACATGAGAGACCAAGTGGGATTCATGGTGATTCAAGTAATGCATTATATTTTCCACGGTAAATATGAGTGTGAAGCAGTTCTTATTGACATCATAATATCGACCCTCAGTACCTAGCATCATTCAGTTGAGATAGTAGAGACTGTTCTTATTCCCCACATCATTTTTCTATGTGAGGAGAGTTCCAAGTTATCATTCCATAGAGGCCACATATAATATGAGTGACTTTACTTCCACCGATGGAATTAAGATCAGTGGGTACAATAGGTGCTTCTTTATACTATTAAAGGATTCTTGGTAGTCCTCATCCCATCAACAGTTGACTCCCTTCTTCATTATTTTGGTGAATGGGAGAGATTTTCTGGACATGTAATCTATAAAATAATAAATGTAAACAAGGTTCCCTTGGACCCCCCTTTGTTATTTGAGATTTTGAGGGGGTGACATTTCTTGGATGGCATTGGCATTTTCAGGGTTGACCTCAATTCCATGGTGGTGTACCACAAATCCAAGGAATTTATTTGATGTTTCCCTGAAATCAAATTTCAAAGGATTCATATTTAGGCTTTGTTAAAAAAATTGTTGAAGATGTTTTAAAGATCTATGAGGTGATCACACCGCTTTTAAGATTTTACCACTAGATCGTCGATATAACATTATGCTATTCGACCTAAGGAGGGATTAAAGATATGATTCATGTAACATTGATAGGTAGTTTCATCATTATTTAACCCAAATGGAATGACCTGATAGAAAAATATCCCCTGGGGTGCTCTAAATATATTTTTTACTTCATCTTTACGGGCCATATTTATTTGATTGTACCCTAAATACCCATAAATGATGCAAAGGTCTTGGAATCTAGTAGTTGCATCGATCAAGAGTTTTGTGATCAGCAAAGGGAAATCATCATTTATGAAATGTCGATTAAGGTATTTGAAATTAATGCAGACCCTAATTTTCCCATTCTTTTTCTTGATCGGGGCAGTTTTGGTGAGCTATCAAGGGTATTTCACTTCTTAGAAAAAATTGGCTTAAATTAATTTTTCAACTTTTACCTCTATATTAGTAGCATGAGAGGGGTGAAACCTCCCGGATTCCTTCTTGAAGCCTCGATGGTCATCAAGTAAGACTAGATGGTGTGTGGCCACATCGGTGTTTAGTATAGAATTTTTTGTGTAATTCCAAGTGAACACATATCGTCATTTATTTATAAATTAAATGTACATATATCATCATTTATTTTTTTCTAATTAGTGTAAGATTTATGTCTTTTTTCCCTATATTTATCTACCTGAGCTCATCGATGGTGGTAGAGATTCCTTCTTCAAATATGGGAGGGGTGTTTCTGAGGTTATCCTATTCTTCGTCCACCTCTGAGTCCATAGACCTGTTAGGAAATATGAGGTCATCTATATCACTTTGAAGATGAGATAGGCCATAAGAAGAGATATTGTCATCTTGAAATTCCAGAGTTGTTGTACAGATATTCCAATGATGATTATTTACTTTATAGTACTGACCGTGTTGTCGTGACACATCAAATTGATTATATTTTTAAGGATGATATATAGTCTAGGGAAGACCCTAGGTCGTCACTCAAGGAGCATTGGTAGGTTTAGAGTGTGTGTTCTTAATAAAAGGGACTAAAAGGGGGGTATTTTTTAAAACAGTTTAAAGAAAATGAATTGATTTAAAGAGTTTAATAATTGAAAAATAAAAGACGTGTTTTAAAATTATGAGATAAAGGATATCATTTCAAGTTCACTACATAACTTGGATAGGTCATTGTTCTGAAAATATTGACATGGTTCTGTTCAATTCTTTGGTTGAGGGTTGTCAAGATCTTGATTCCCTCTTGCATCTTAAAATGTTGCACAAAGCACCAACCCTTGACAAAACAATCATGTTTTCAAGGTTTGGATCTCAATAATAGAGTTAAGGCTACTAAAACATACTTAAATCTTATGTATGTGTGATATTAATAGGGTTCTTGTCTTGTCCTATCAGAACAAACCAAGATCCCCACTTGAAATCTCAACCCAGTCGGTGTTGAGATAAAAAGTGTTTCACTTAAATTAAACCACAAAAATACATTCAGAAGAGAAGAGCATAGAGATTGATCATAAATGAAATATTTAACACACAAATTATACAAAAACCAGTGGAATAACAAGTGTTGGAACTCCCTCCCAAGTAAGTGTAGCTCTCTCGAAATGATCGCCCACCGTTTAGCTCGTCATCGTGAGGAGGAGGAGGCTCGGGTGAAACTCCTTCTTCATCCTTGATCCCCCTATGAGGATAGGGGCCTCCAGAACTTCTTAGATGATTATAGTACTCTCTTGGGTCTCCAAAATACCAGATCTTTGTCTCCTGGTCGAACTTGCAAATGAGGTTCCCTTGGTGCCCTTTTATAGCCAAATTGCTAAGTGGTTTTGAGCACCCAGTTTTGTTGATACCAATTGAGTCTCGGTTTTGGGTTGTTATATGGAATTATCTCGACTTAGATAAAAGATAAAATATGTTCCACGAGGTCTTGACTATCCCCATGTCAAATTTGGCGGCCATTGAACATTTAGAAATGTAGATATAGTCATACAACCGAACCAAACTCTTGACTTCGTGCAGATTCTATCCCTTGGACAGAATGGTTCGGCTGGGCCACCAGATGAACGAATTGGCCTTCGGTTATTTGACATGAATTGTAGCCCATGACGTTTTGGAGAGGCCCACAAAATTTCAGCCCATTTTCATGCACGGATTTTTCGTACTGTTCAAAACAGTGGATAGGTGTCCCTAGGATCCATGCAATTTTGGCCCATTTTCCTTCTGGATCATCTTCAGGGCCTCCAAATCACCTCTTCCTGCAATCAAATCCTCAAAACAAGTAACAATGACCATTTTAAAAGTGATAAACACAAAATTAATGATTCAAATATGGAATTCAATTTGGTATTATTTTTATAATATTCAATACAAAACTAGTTTACCACAGTGGTGTAGGGATGAAAATGAAACAGTGAATCGTGGTGTGATCAAGTACCACCAGGGAAAATAGGATCTTCAAATTTTGGGATTAAGTCCACTACCTCAGTCAGATTAATGGGTATAAAATAATCACAATTGATTATACTTGATGGATTCTCAAGGGTGGTTCCCAAGATTTTGGGGGCTGCAACCTACATATTTTCATCCACCATTGGTTGTTTCCCTCCCTTTTATAGAACCCCGCCTCAATATATGTGTCTTTACAAGAATCAAATGGGGAAATATCACCATGAAGTATGAAAACATTCCCATCGATAGGGCATTTCCAGAATTTATAGAATGTTAAAGGTATCTACATGTGGTTATGAATCTCTTCTAAGTGGGATGTTATATACTATGTCTTTATGGATAAACATGAACTCAATGTTAGATGTGATATCCCTAAACTAATCATTGAGCTTGATCTTCCCGAGAGGTCTTTTCCCACTCTTATCATACCATTGAATTTCCACCTTTTTGGGATATAAGTCCCCTTCACTATATCCCAAACATTTCAGGGTCCAAATTGAGATGAGTTTGATCCCAAAACCATTTTCAATCAAATCCCTTCATATTTCACCATTTTTTACTATTCTTAAAACATATAGGGGTATGATGTGTCCCTAGATGACATATTCCTGGTCCTTCTCTATGAAAAATATAGAGACATGGTATTCTCATGGCATAATATCTACTCAATTATCCCAGACTGCACTGAATTATATCTTAAACTTCTATGGAATCTGAAGGGCATAGAACAATGCATATCTAAGTTCTTTTGAAATATGGAGTGTATCCATGATTGAGAGTTTGGATGGGAAAACCACCAACTATTTTAGAATGTATTACTTTTTTTCTAGTTATTAATGCTTCCCAAGGTGGGGTTTCTCCTTGTTATGTGGTTCAAGAGTCAAGTTATTTGGAGTAAATGGGCATTATGCTTGGGTAGTGGTGCAAGGATCATCTGTTTCTAGTGTCCTAGGTCACGTTGGACTTCCCCATCATCTGGGATGATCAAATGATCACACCACTGTGAGAGGGTCATGTAAGGCATCTGGGTTTGGATGACCGTTAGAGGGCTCTAGGACACATACTTGTTTCTTTTGGACTCACTGTAGTATTTTCACTCAAGAATCAACTGCATATATTTACTCTATGTGGATGTGACTGGGAAATTTTGTTCCACCACGCCTGTTCCATACCCTGCATCCTCAGAACCTGCACCTTCGACCTCCGACTCCCTGATTAGGTACATATAACTCATTATTGGAGGCATATTCATCATTAGAGAAGGGTTATTCCATTTTTATTATGTTAACAAAACCAAATATGATCACTTCGCCCAATGAGGATTCTTTTTGGTGTGTCAGTACTCATGATTTGTACATTACAATAAAGAATTTTACAAGTGTCAGAGATTTCCCTAGAGGTGAATTTTAATCTTACTCTTCTATTTCATCCTTTATTTGATGATTACATCCACCCCATGGAGGTGTATTTGATGTCACCTCCCCAGGCGATGGAATTGTTATGGATTTTTGAAGATGTTATCTCAGGGTGTCATGATATTGGTCCACTATTTTTCAAATCATCCAATTATCAAACATCATCCCATGCCTGTCTGAGAATTTTTTCCAATCACCTTATTCTTCTGACTGGGAAATGGTTACAAAATTCACCATCACTGGGGAGGTTTCCAACATCACCTATACAAAATATTCCAGTCTTTAGAGAAAATCTTTGAATACAAAACAATATTAGATGTTGCGACCCAACCTTCTATAGAAAGGGTTGTAGTCAGGAAGATTGGTTAGGTTGACCTCCTTGGGTTTACTAGGCTAGGAATGTTTGAGTATGTTATTTTCTATAGATATAATGAAATAATTAGGGGCCTATTCACATCAAAAGGATTATTCCTTATCCAACTTTTCTTCAAATCTGGTGCAACCCTGATCTGTTTTTTGCTTCTATTCGAGGGTGATATTGTTATTGTTGTCACTCTATAGGAGGTGTTAAGTAGTTTGGGACATGTATTGGTTCTTGAATGGGAACAATTATTGGTTTGAGGGTAATATTGGCAGTATTTATCTTTATGATTCATTTCCCCTATGCCAAGGGTATGGGATGATATTTTTCTTAGGTTTTCTGAATGGAATCCTCCGAATGGTATTCCATTTTCATAAATTTATAGAATCCATTTGGACATTTCATTAGGATCAAGGGAATCTACCACTCCTCTCAATTATTTTCAGAACAAAGTTCCAATAGATGCTCCTATGAGAGAGTGATTCCAATTGAATTGGTTAAACCTTTCCATATGGATATGAATTTAGACACCCATTCATTTTTTCATTGCTTTCATTTTTAGGAAAACAATTTTCATTTTCCTTGGTGTAGAGATGAACTGATAACGGAATTGAAAAATATCATCTTCCCATCCTGTAACAAATTCTATTGGAAGGATACTATTTGAAAAGAGGTTTGGCCCTACTAGGGTCTGTAAAGACATCTCATCTTGATTTCCTCTTACTGATCACTAGGGCCCATCATCATACCTCATTCGGACATGAAGTGAGTGAGATGTTGTTTTGGATCTATCGTGATATCAAAGGTGGATAAGATGGGATCTCTTAAACTGGGTGGGGGAAAAGTGTCATCCAACCATTAAGGATATGGAGTTTTCTTTTTCTAAAAAGGTGTGTTTCACCCTTCCATGTCTTACATTCGTGAATATAGGGACTCAATGGATTTTAGAAGTTTTGGAGGTACTGCTATCAGATCCAAATCATGTCTGTAGGGAACATGAATTGCTTGATGAGGTGGCCCTATTTTTATTTCCAACTAATTCTAAATCTGTGATAAAACTAAATAGTTTTCTCATTGATGGAGATTCAGTCTCAATAATAGAGTTAAGTTTCAATCATCTCTATCTTTCCCTTTTTTGTAGTCCAACTACCTCTATCCAAAGATGATTAGATGCTCAAATGTTGTTCTTACATTCAGATCAACACTTTCCTAATATATAAGAGGAGGGATCATTGTCTCAGCCTGAAGATGATACTCAGTGGGAATGTTTCCCTTGAGTAATTACTCATTGATTTGTTTGATACATTTCATCACATTCTCATATTATGCCAATTTTTTTTCATGGAAGTAATTTCGGCTCTTCTAGGTGATGAGTGGGATATGAACACTTATTTACCATTATCATTGGTATTATTCCACCATAAAGGTGGAAACTCAATATTTTGAGGTGTGAGGTTTTGGATTATCCTATGTTTTTTTGTACATATGGCCTTAGTTGGTGCATCCAAATCACCCTCCTCTCAAGGTAAATTTTCTATATTGTGTCCCTCTTATTTTCATCTTGATACATATTATTATTTGTGTTAAAAGTGATTAAATTCATAAGGGTTTATCGGGTAATGTTATTTTTCCAATTACTCTAAATGAAATAAGGTGACTCATCACTTCCTATGTCAGAGTTGTTTTTCTGATCCCTGACCATATTAGACCTATTTAGATTATGGACCCTATGGAGTTTGATTACCTTCATCCTATGCTCTTCTCTTCTTGGTCTATAAAATGTGATCTTAAGGGAGTTTATGGTCGTTCTAGCTAAACAGACCCCAAATAGTGAAGGTTCGTCTTATGGTGGGAGAAATAGATGAGATTATGATCGTCAATATTTACCTTCCATCCTAGAGAAGACTGATTTCGCCTGTGGTGATTATGTTGATGAAAATATCCCTTTCCCTATGGTATGGGGACTATTCAGGAACATTATTGGAATTTTTGATCCTTTTGTTGAGGATTTGATTATTCTTTTTAAGGATTTAATGAATATTATAATGGTATTTGAGATATAAATTCTCCCATACCAACATGCTGGGGTTGATCTGAAACTTTCATGGATTTCTCTAGGACCCTCTCAGGATGTGATGAACCTAATGATGGAAATTGGAATAAAATTTCCCCCAAACCTATGGGATGGATTTGGTTTGTATCTTGCATCTACTTTTCAAGAATCCTCTTATGGATTGATGATCATATGGGTGGATTGGGTGGTAAATATCCCCCAGGCCCAGTGGGTTGGTTTTTCTCTTAGACATCTGTTATGGCGGCTGCCATTATGCTACATTATATTTGACGTAATTGTTCTCATGTATGAGCTAGATGTGATATATGTGCATAAAGGGCCTAGTACAATAATTTATTTGGCATCCCTATCCCCCAAGTTTTGGTTTCTTGGAATTGTTAAAGTTGAGTAATTCTATTGTAGTAACCAAATGGCTCACGCTTTATCTGGTCCCCTAATTTCATTGAAGGACATAATATTGTAGGGTTCCACATCAGGGGGGATCTACTATTCCATGGGAGTGAAAATGTGAAATAATTTCCCCATCCTCAAATAGAAATACATGACAAGGCTTTAATGATCAGTTTATGAAGAGTTTTGATGCAATATAAGAAAGCATGTTGTAGATTTGCACTGTGATTTTCTAGTTTTGGATCCAGATCCATGGAAAGAATAGCTCAGTCTATCTAAGAATAGATTATATTGATGGTCTGAATATTACCCTTGTATCCTAGATAAGGGAGGTATCTAGCCTTTAATCACTGATGAGCTTTACACATTGTTTGTTATATATAAATAATTCACTCCTTCTCTAGCTCATCTGGGATATCATATTCAGAAATGGTTAGGGGATTAAACATGGTTGGTAGGTTTGATTTAGATAACTCTATCCATATATCAAGTTTGTATCCGTCCTCATTAGACATACATAACTCCACTTGGTCAGACTATAGAATTTTCTTCTTGGGATCAGCTATTGACCGTCATAAAGGCTTTCTGGTAGTTAATGGGGAACTATATATGGTTCACCCTAGTGATTCGAGCACCTCCATGTATGAAGGTGTCAATGTTTCAAGAACCTCTCTATATGGAGGTGTCTAAGAAAGGGGAGGATTTTCTATTTTGAGGGATATATCACTATAGAGAGGTTGACCATGGTGTATGTTAGGAGTATAGTCTATATTATCCATCTCCACACTTCCATGAGAAGTTCCATCAAGGTAATGATTTCCTTATACTTTGATTTAAGATCCTATGGACCCTTTGGGTTTTGAGAATTCATCTCGAATGGCCTCAACGACACTGACTTTGAGGAGATTAGGGATATGAGTCTCATTCTGTGTCATGGATAGAATATGCCAACTTTCCTTTTGGGATTATGCCATGATATGAGACTATAGTATGAAAGATACCAGAATATGCTGATAACCCTATGGGGTTGTGAGAAAATGAGCCCACCATTGAGAATATACTAGAATATACTGATGTGACTCTATATTGTTGGTAGGAATATTAACCTTCCTGTGGGTGATTTTTGGAATATGTTGATAAACCCTGGATGAAGTGAGGATATGATCCCTTTACAAATATGCATTCCTTTCAAGTCTACTAGGTTAGATACCCTCAGAGGAGGGAGTGAATCAGGGTATGAAAGATTAAAACAACTGCCCCTATTGATCTTGCTTCACTGTTAAGAAAAACTGTATTCTCTCTCTTTCCTTTAGAAAATTATAAACAAAAATTAAATCATGCATAGAACATAGAAATTTTTTTACTCGGTTAACCCTCACTGGGCTACGTCTAAGGAGCATACACCGATGATTTGTCGATGTACCAAATCCACTAAAAGAACATTGTTGTTTATAATGTTCGGAGCAGACTCACTGTCCCTCCTAGTTTACAACAACTCACAATATGAAATCTCATTGCTCTCTCAACTAAAGTGTGCTCAATACTTCTTCAAAATACCCACTGATAGTATATAGAAATGTACTTCTATTAAATTGAATGAATTCCTGCATCCTCAATTGTATGTAGATGATCTATTGAAGTTCTAATTTCATCCACAGATGAACACCACTTTATCAAAGAATTGAATTATCAACCTCAAATTTTACGTGCAACCCTTATTGCGCCTTGCACGTAATTCCCTTACCTTGCAAAGAAAATATATCTTTTTTCATGAAATACCAAATCTAATTTGTTTGCAACTTCAACAATTCTGTGAAACCTTCATTTTACGTGCAATGTTAAGTTTTACGTGCAACGTCAATTTTTACTCGCAACACCAAATTTTTCAAGCAACTCCCTTTGAGTATTTTTTGACACTCATAAAATCTCGGATCTTCTATAAGTCTTGAACTGATTAGATTGAATATCACCTCATATTTATAGGCAAACTCTACCCCAGAACTAAAAACTCCCCTTGAGCGTGTAATCCTCTTCAAGAATAGAAAACACATCTTCCGCGCAACATTGTATTTCGTGCACTGCTCCAATATTTTGTACACCTTATGCCTTTACCAATTTTGGAGATTTTGATCTCAAAACAAATCTTGCATGAAAAAATATATTCCTCTTTTGACGCACCACTTTAATATTTTTTATTTTTAGGCCTAAAAATTTGGCAAACACTAGAAAACGACGCCACCTTGAATCTGTACTTTTTGTTCCACCTCCAGATCATCCATTTCTTTGTTGAGGTTCTTCTTTCAATCATGTATTGTTAAAAACATCTCTTGAACCAGAAAAATCACAATGGATTCACCCTTTTTCAACAAAATGAACTTATAAACCCACCTTGACAACAAACAAAACATTAAGGCCAACTTTGTCAACAAACACAACCAACCCAAAAAATTATTCAATGATTCCTTGAGTGATTTTTGCCCAACAATTCCCCATTAGGATATGCCAAAGGACCTATATAATGTGAGAAGGTTTACGAACCTCATACTGTATATCCTCTAAATTTTGTTGATGTATTCTTTCATCGGTGGAAGTATGGATATGATCATGGAATTTGTGAGTGATAAAAATATGCCAAGTAGCTTCACTGACTGGAATATGATCCTATCGTAATGCATGAGCCACTCTTACCTGATGAGCCTCAGTTGGAGTGAGAATATAAGATTGGTCTTATAACTTTGGAATATGTCACTGGTATTTCTCTATAAGGATATGATCATGTCCTGAGGCATGTTCTCCTCTCACTTGGTAAGCACCAATTGGAACTTGAATATGAACCCAGTCTGGTGCCTTTGGAGTATGCCTCCAGTATTATTCAAATAGAATGTGTGCCTATCATAAGGAATGTTTCACTATCACTTGGTGAGTCTCAGTTGGAATGGTAATATGATCCTGATATTATGCCTCATCCTATAGCATAATATGCGAATAATCGTCCTGGATAGAAGTAAAAATGTGGTCTTACTCCAGACCAACCACTTATTTCTGATGATCTGAGTGTTGTGTTTTCATAGCTGTAGAGATACGAATATGCTCATATCCTTGTATTTGTACCAATGCTAGAAATTTTCAGTGGAGTTCTTTAGCTATTTCCAAAATGTAGTGACATTTTATCAATGTGTGCGTAGGAATGTATAACTTCACATTTTTCTCTCCAATATATACATGGAGATATATTCTATAGAAATGGAGATATGACCTCACTTATATCATCCCTTTTACATAATTAATGTGTTTATGGGATATATTCATAGGGTTATAAATTTTCACCTCCCCTTTTCTTGCTCTATAAATACGCCTGCTTACTTTCTCTGAGTGAGTAGGGATATGATTATTATCACTAGGTACTTCTAGAATATGCCAACAATATTCATTAGTGGAAGTAGGGATATGATACCACTCCCAATTATTTATAACATTAAATACCCTATGTGACTTCTTTGATGCATGTTAATGAGAATCAAATGTGGAAATGTGTCGGGCAGTGACCTTAACAGGTGACTGAGGGGCACTGTTGGGATGTCGCTAGTGATGGCAGTTGATAGGATCCCTCCTTTGAAGCTCATGAGTCATAAGGGATCCATATGTGACTCCATGATCTGCCTTTATAACATACTAAAGGATGTGATATTCACTATAAGGGGACAAGTTTCCAAAGCTATTGGCAGGGAAAATGAGCACCACTAGTTTCACTGCAGCTTTTGCTGGATGACGCAGACTCATTGGTTTCACTGTTTGAAGACCCTTGCATATATCCTCAAGGGTCAGGATTATACTATTTCAGTGTTTTTCCCAGACCATTTCATTCACCATATGTTGATGAAGGTTTTGGGAGGGTGTGGTCATTCTGTGATTCGTAGGGGTTACATCCATAGCTAATTTTCCTAAACAGTCGTCGAATGAAGACATGATCTCAGGTGAAGGTGTTGTGTGTTAGACCAGTATCTATAGTCACAAAGATAAAGAGTAAAAATTTTACTGATTAGTTCATCATCATAGTCATGATACTTGATCAATCATATATTCACAATTAACATAATTGTCCTTTATTATTCTAGGTTTGGCCACTATGCTCACATGGACTTGTTACAGTGATGGTGGACTTATTTCACAAGGAACCTGGTTTTATGGGATTGTAAATTTACTGTACAATTTTCAGTTTTGTACGATGTGCACAATGAAATAGACTGATGCATAATCAAATGATAATTTTTCTTATTTGATTGATTCACTTTGGGTTTACCATTTTTGTTTCATGAGAAGATCATAGCATGCACATGGTAGGAACAATATGTTTTGACGATAACTGATAATTATATTATTTTTTAACCTGTGAAGCATATTTCATTATTAAATGAATTCACATCAGTTTTACTATTTTTTTCATGGGAATATCATGGAACATGCATGGTAGGAACAAAATGGTCTGATGAGAACTTATAAGTCTATCCTTTTTCACCTATTAATGAGATGTCATAATTAAATTAATTCATATTTGGTTCACCATTTTTGTTTTGTGGGAAATATGCAACATGTGGTTTGGGCTGATGGTTGATTGGGGGGTTAATTTAATTTATAATCATTATCATTAGGTTAACCATGTTTTAATCCTCTATAGAAACTCCTAATCGTTCTCAAATCCATAACTAAGTACGTACCAGATTTTTAAAGGAAGTCGATCATTTGGGGTTTTAGACCTAACAGTGATTGGGAACTCACATTGGTCGAGAGGATGGGAGTTTGGGATCATCACAACCTTTTGGGAGGAAATATTTCTTACTATGGGACTCTCTTGTATATTTAAGATATATTATTGAATCTCTTCCTTATCCCGATATGGGACTGGTTACCCTAACAAAATGATAAAGTGTTGAATCCTTCCATGTATAAATGGAGGTATATTGATGAGTCCATAAATATGTGTTTGTGTTTACTATTTTTTATCCCATTAGTGAGTAGATATTTATATTCAGAATACATATAGTTGGGAAATCCAAAGTTTACTACCGTCATGGGAGGTGATTAATATTTTTAACCTTTATGAGGCATCCCACATATCCTGCTTATAACATGAATAAAAAACGACATAGTTTGTTGGAACCATGCAGTTTAATTTTATCTAGAAGATACATATATGAGGTAAATAAGGTACTGAGTATTAATATCAGGCCCCAAGGAATATTCCTATGTATCCGGGTTATGGAAAGAATCAGATTTGTCGTAGTTTGATCATGCCCCTGGGACTTACCTCGAGGTAAACACCCCTGTATAGGATGATCATATCATGCCACTGAATGTGGCTTACACACTGAGGTTTCATTGGAGGGGGTAGATCCATGATAATAATGACATGATCATTAAAAATCCCTAAACTCGTGTGATCCAAGATCGATGTGAGAAACAATGGATAACTAGTGATCAGTCTCATCAAATATGGATATGGGACTAATGCATTGGGGAAGCCCTTATGAAGTGTTTAATATAGAGATCAGTCCTTATGAAGGAATTGTTTGCATCCTTGTTATATAAAGAATTAGATTCATCACAATCTAGTTGACTTCTCAATCTTCTGTTGGATGAGGATTTGTGATAATCCCATGGGAGAGATTGGGTCTCAATGGTCTGAATGTTGAAGACATGGAAAAGAATACACCAAATTGGGTTCCCATTTGATGTTGATCTTTATGAAGGTGTAATAAATATCCTATTTATATAAATAATCATATTTATCATAGTACAATTTAGGGATATTCCCAAATATGTCTACTGGACAAGGTTATCACGTCCTGGGAAGTCTTCTTGACGTTTCCTGAATGTCTATCTGATATATCTTGGTTTTTTGGATGAAATCTCATGAATGTCTATATGAAATTTCGTGGTTTCCTAAAAAACAAGTACAAAGAAAATTTCATGATCCAATTGCTTATTCTGAAGTACATGGCATGGTCAAAATGGCATGTCTAAAATACATCTCATGATTGTGGCTAACATGTCTAGGGGACGTCGCATGATCCATCAAACATATCTAGTGGAATTTGTGAGACCTAGATGACCTGTCTACGATGTTGTTGCATGATCACCATAGAAAATTATTGGTGCTATCGTATGACTATCTTGATATGTTCATAGGACTTCACGAGACTCGATTGACATGCCTAGGGGTCATTTAATGACTTGGATGACATGCTTGTAGGGTGACGTGAGACTTGGATGACATGTCTAGATGGATTAATATGACTAGGATGATATGTAAAGAGGGTATCACGAGACCTACCTGATATTCCTAGGGGACATCATGAAATTTAGCTGACATGCCCTGGTGCCACCATATAACTTATGCGACATGCCTAAAGGACATCACAATAGTTGGCTGGAAACCCTAGAGGACTTCTGAAGACTGGGGTGGAACAACTAGAGGGTGTCGCATGACATACTTGACATTTATAAGGGACATCGCATAATCCAAATGACATGTTGAGAGAGTATCACGTTACTTGGGTGACATGTCCTAGTGTTGTGTCATGATTTGGGTAGGTCATGCGAAGCATATAGAGATTAGTGTATTTATATTCACATAAGTCTCTCATATTTTTCGTCTTTATTCTAGCGTTTATTGAATATGTTCCTTGAGATTTTTCCAACATCAGCTTATTTTAGGTTTCATATGAATCATTAGACATGTGGTACATCCATCGCATAATCCGACAGATATTCTTTAATTTCTTCACTTGATCTATAGAGTGATCAAACAAAGCAGATGTCCATTTTTTGTGATCCCTTAGGTCATTCCATAAATTTCACCAAGCAGAAGACCTTTTTTATCACATGACTGGGCACTTTGAGAAGTCCGCTCCTACGCTCCCATGCAAAATTCTCCCATGGTCTGTGTCTTATTTTTTTTTGCTGGGGGAGGAATTTGTTGGCCTCGCTACCATATTTATATATCACCTTGTGTGGGATCGTATCTAACAAATATGAGTTGGATTCATTGGAGGGAGTCTTCTATCATGTGATTCACATGATCCTACTACAATTCATCCATGGCGTCACATGATGATCATCGACTGTGAGAATTTTATGTCATTGCCTTGTTTATTGGACCCCATCTGATCAAAGGGGTTTTTCCTAACTATATTGACATGTCAAATATCTTTCACAAGGTTAAGAAGACATTTCCATGAGTCTTCACAAGATCAATATTCCAGTGTAAAGTATTTTGTGTGATCGTAGATGACTTGTCTAAGATCCTTCATGACACAAAGGTTGCTTGTCAAGGGGATATCCTTGGAATCAAGATGACATGTCTAAATGACCTTGTAAGATCATTTTGTCTTATTAAAGGGGCTTAAAAAGATCAACGTTGATCACCCGGGGTGTATAACCACATTCTCATGAAGATCAGTGTATCTTCCCTTCATAAGAAGCTTTCATCTTTTCATTTTTATTTCCTTATTTATTCTATAAGGGAAAGAGATATTGTAATGTTGTGTGAGTGTTTTAGAGGATAATCACTCTTCTTTTCTATGATGCATCGCATGATTAATTTTAAGACTCATGATGTCATGTGAGTATTATCATAGACTACCCATCTACATGTTTGTAGAGGTTCAGGGGCATTATATACCTGGATGGATGTGTCCAAGTTCTTTCGCATGACAAAGGTGACACACCAAAATTATTTTACATGACAAGGTGGAAATGATTATAGGGTCATCATGAATTATTTCAGATTTCAATTACACATCGCATGAAGATCGATGTAACTCCCCTTCTCTTGTGGCTTCCTCCTTTCTCTACCTTTATTTTATAAGGGGATTTTGGATGTTTGTCAGGAATCCAGGGGTTGAAAAGTTTTGGGCTTAGATAACTTTTATGGAATCCTAAACATGGTCATTAGTTCTTTCCATGATTCCTTTTCAAGAATAGGGAGTCTTTTATAAGGTTCTTCATGTGATTAATGGTAGATCATGCACTGTACATGGTTTATTCGCATTTCCTTCCAAGAGTCACAAAATCACATGTCCTTTTAAAGGTTAATTGATCTGTGTGATTTAGATACCTTATTTTCCTTTATTTTGAGAATAAAATAATACACATTCTTTGGTTACTTCTTACCTTCTAGATTTCTTGAATCTAATTTGGTAGGCTTCAACAATGGCATATATCTCGCAGATATAAACGTGAGATGGAAATCCCTTATGTTGAGTTCATCTTACTAAGAAAGTGATATACCCTCATGTATAATAAATTATAATTTATTATAATTCTATAATATATCCATATACATACTTATTATAACATACATTATCCCCTTATAACGTTTTAACACCTTCAATTAATGATTCATTATTAAAATCATCAATTGTGACTGTTAACTACTTCGTTTTTCATGAGAATTTCAATTCAATAGGTATGGTACTTGTATTTTGATCATCATTTAATCATATGAATAATATTAATAATGATTTAAATACCATATATTTTTATAATATACATATTTAAAATCATTAATAATAGTTGGATATAGAAAGATTAATTTCACTGTTCATAGTGACAGTAGGTCGTGCGTATGCATGAAGGTTGTTTCATTTTTTTGACGAATGGGAAAAAAAGGTGGGTAATAATTCACCTTAAATAAATAAATATGTATTAATATATATCAAATATATTAATTAAATTAATCATTATTACTATCCATTTAAATATTAAGTGAAAAATGAATCACATCACTTTACAAGGTGGTAGTCTATCGTACACAGGAGCAATGTTATCGTATTCCCACATAGGGGAAAGCAAGAATTTATATGTGATATTATAATTATATAAGTATAATTATGTCAAATATATCTTATATATACATTAAATCCATCATTATATCCAACCATGATAGTTTTTGATGGAAAATGAGTTACATTGGTTCGCGAGGTCGTAGTTTGTCGTACATACAATTGATGGTTCCATTTTCATTTTGATAGAAGATGAGATGGATATAGGTCATTATATTGAAATAATAACATATTATTTTATGGAATATAATTATGATATTATATCTGTATATATTAAGAATATTTTAAAGATGTGGGAGAATAAATAAAACAAAAATGATTGGTTAATAACAATACCTTTTCTTCAGACAACCTCTTTAGGTTTGCACAGAAAAACTTCCTATGATGGTTTTATAATAAATATTAGGATTCTATGTAATGTTAAAGGAATTAATTAATGGATTTTTTTAGGTATTATATGACACATAAGTCTTTGTAAGTGTGAAGAGAATATGAGAAAAGGTTCCCTTTTATAATTGAGGTGAGTGGCATACTTGTAATTTTACAAAGTTTCTCAATAATGTCATGTCATTTTCTTGGAAAGAAGGATCCAAAATGGATAATTATAAAATCATAGATTCTATAATGTCTAAATATGTTCATCAAATATAAATTAGACAAGTTTAAGATCATTTTTAATCCTTAAATTTTTTATTTACCCCTGGTAAACCCATTTTAACCTTAATTGCGGTAACATATTTTTACTATTCTCACTATTCAATATAACACAAAATTAAGTAGATTTATTACGTAATATTAATTATGATTATTAAAAAATATGGAATATATTTTATCAAATTCAACTCATATAATTTTTATGATTTAATTTAAAATAAAACCAGCAATCGCAATGAAAATATTGTTTGCAAAGAAGAAATTTTCATAAGTATAAAAAGATTTTACGTCAAAATTAAAAACAAAATTGATTTAAAAGACCTAAATTGGATTAATAATAACATAATTGAACAAATTTTACTTTTTAATACATTTTAATACAAATCTTAACTTTTTAATTTCTTTAAAGGAAATGACATTTTTTAATAAAAATCAGTATTTTCACTAATCATATAAAAAATTTATATTTTAGAAAATTAAAAAAAATGTAAGATAATTTGGAAATTATTATTTTAAAGATAATTTTAATTTTATAAAATAAAGTTTCAAAAATTTATAAAAATTAATTTTATAACAATTCCAAAAATTTGACGAAACCACTTTTTTGAAAGATACAGTTTTTAAAGATAAAACTAGATTTATTCTTATCTCATGCATAGAAAAATTATTATATGAATGAAAAACATTATTGAATATATAATATATAAATTTCATTAGAATAATTCACCAATAATGGTTAATTAAATCTATTAAGATAAAAACTCCTCACGCGCATAAATATTTTTTCATAAAAACATTTCCTTTATTTTCAATTTGTTTTTTTCATTTCTAATTAATTTATTACCAAATAATTCATTTTATATATGTGATGAACACCTATCATGGGAAGTGGAAAAACAATATTTAAATTTCCTAATTTTAGTATAGTATTTAAATAAATGAATACTCTTGAAGAGGAGTGCACACAAAATGAGGTTGTCACTTTTTATTGGTTTTATGAAAACAATTGGTTTTACTTAATTTTGAATGATTTGTAAGAAATAAAAATCAAGATCTAATAATTTTTAAACAAATAAGAAATATGGTGATCAGGGTGTGTTTGTATAGACCTAGTGTTGTGCTATCATGGTTTCCAAATGTGTCCCCTTTTTCATCCCTTAACTGGTAAGAGATAGATTCTTTTACCGAGTCTTATCTCTCCCTTGGCCAAATGGCTGTGATGAGAATATTCCATATACAAAACATTATATTTGTCTATCCTTCTTCCAATATTTGTAGGATTGTATATGGATTTCCTTATTAATTAAATAAATACCAAACCAAGAATTGTTGTTCTTTAAAAAACCAATATTCCACATGCAATCATACACACATGCTGACTACCATCGAGCACTCGCTACCTGACCCTAATCTATTCCACCATATAAAAATTATAATTGGGTGGAGGTAGATGACATCATCAACCGAAGAAATACAAATAAACATAATTAAAACCTAATACAACCATATTCGTAATTTAAAACTGAATTTATAATTGAAACCATATGCAAAAAGAAGAAAGGATCTTATTAAATTGAAGCATAAGAACTCAAGAAATCACATTGGTCCATCCTCCCCCTTTTCCGATCACTCAATGAAATTACCCCTCCATGTATGGGGAAGTTTAGATGATGTGGGAGAGGGGATACATTACAATAAAAGAAAAATAAAGAAAAAAATGAATCTTTAGAAGGCCACCGTCCAATGATCCCATGGCCAGTCAATTGGAGGGTGTGTGGATGAATAGAATGACTTGAGAGGTGGGATCTCATCTCCATTTATAGGAAGAATTTTTCCTCCACAATTTGGCATATTGTATCCAAAATTAATGATCTAATAATGTGTTTATCCATTCACTAAAGTTCTGCACAATTTTCCTTTCCGCCCACCCTCAAAATTTCAGAGTATTTGGACGCTTGTTGAGGGAGTTATGACCTTTTTATTTAAAGAATTTATTCTATCTAGATAGGATCTTCACATTTCATATAGCATGCATTAATGACCATGAAAACAACCTCTTCACGCATTGGATCCTTCATGAACATTATTTATAATTTTATTTTCCAAACACCCACCAAATTTTAGTGTAATTAGACATCTCATGTACGAGTTATGAATTTTTTATTAGCATTTTCTTTTTCTGGTTGAAATTTCTAAGAAGCTTCAATCAATTGAGTTTATTCAAAATCCACCTTAATGGCTTCCAAACTTCATTAAAGTTAACAGTTGAATGAAAAATTGATCCCTCTTTCATATCTAGGTAGAATCACCTCAATTAATGGTTTTTAGGTCGATATTTTCTTCCAATACTGTGGTGGGGTCCATACTGTCCACCAAGAAATTTATTCAACTTAATTTATTTTTAAGGCCTCTAGATGCTGGAATTATCCCCTAGTCCAAAAGATAAATATTAAGTAAATAAATCATGTATTATAATAAAAAAAAATCATTCAATTTATAATTATATTTTTAATTAAATGACCAAAATAATATTGATTTAAAAATCTTTCAAAAATCTAGATTTAACCAAAATTCCATTTTTAGCCCAACACACACCAAAAATATTAAAATCGTGAAAATCTGCTCAAATTGAAAACGTGTATGATGTTAAATCATTGAAAATCATATAAAAATTTATTAAAATATTAGCTTTATCAATTCCTCCACACATAAACTACATTTTTTCTTTAGAAATGAAATCTCAACATTGAAAATCTGATGGCACCAATGTTACCAATATTTAAATTTCAATGCAATAAAATCAAATAATTTTCAATGTCAAATAAAATTTTCAAGTTTCACATAAAATATCAATTTAATTTCCCAATTTTAAAAGAAACAATCAACTCATGCATTTTACTTTCCCCCTTTTAAAAATTATGGGACTTCTCCTTTCATTCATTAATTCTCCTCAATTAATTATTATTAAATATGTCACATCAAGATTTACCTCATGTGAATCTTTTCTCTCATCTATCATGATAAAATTCATGTGAAGTTATTATCATATCATGATAACATGATCCTTATCCATAGGCTTGTAAATGAAATAATTTATCCATTTTGAAAAGAAAAAAAGTACATAAAATTGTCAAGACTTTTAATAATTGTTCAAATGACTCTATGGCTTAAGGTTGGTGAAAAAATGATTAAAAAAGTTTTAGGCCAAAAAGAGGAGGTTTTACTCTTAAGTACATTGCATGATTAATTCAAGTGAAATCATAATAAATTATACTCTTAACCCCCCCCCCCTTTAAAATTTTAATAACACCACCACCCCCTTTTATGATATGGTACATGAGCCAAATAATGATTACGATGAATGATATCATCCATATTCTCCCCTTTTTTCTACAAAGCTCTATAAAGGAAAAAATTTATTTTCATTTTTTTATTTTTTTTCATGGATCATGAGATGAAAATTGAATACAATGAATGAATGAAAATTCAAGCTCTTAATTTTTGAGAGGTACATGAGTCATCAAAGAAATTACAATGAATAAATCAAGCTTATCTCCATTTTTCTTCATTTTGTTTGAAGGAGAAATGGATGAAACAAATAAAGCATAATGAAATGATGACACATGCCCAATTATCTAATTATACAATACCCAAAATATTTACACACACCTCAAAACACCCATTAATGATACACATCCTAATTAACACACAAAAAATGACCTTCCACCACACTCAAACTTGAAATATCCATGCAAAAATACTAAAATTGCAGGTAGGTAAGGAAAAACTAGCTTTTAATGTGGATTAAACCTATAATTGAATTCATGGATTCAATTGGGTAAAAAAGGATAAATATAAGGGTGTGTATTAGGAAAATATTTGACTAAGTAGTGCCTCAATCATTTTAAATGTTTTTTTCATAGTCATATTTTCAACATGTTTCAATACTAGTTCTGGTAGGTGAAATGTCCCAAGATTATTCAAGAAATATGCTCAAGATAAAATAAGATATATTTGGTCTATAAATCATCTCTGGAATGGGAATTTTTATTTGGGTCAATCAATCATGGAATTATTAATAATAAAAAATCTATTGACATGAATTTCAGAAATTCAAAGCATGAAAGTTAGTATGAAAATTTCATTCACTTGAATCAATTAATTCCTTCAAATCTTGAGTCTTTATTTCAATATCCATACATCATTTTAATCATCCAATTATCCATTTTACTCATTCAATTTCATTAATATTTACTTCTAAAACATGCATCAATGGATTCCTAAGAAACTCATGTCTCCTTTATAAGTCAAGTACAATATGAATTCAAGCATGGGCATACAATTTTAGTTTAATTCACAAATCACGATTGGAGGGAAAAAATATAGGAAATTAAAATCATATTGAATGTAAAAGAAAACTCCCTCTATCAATGATTCTTCAGTCAGTTGGTGCTTTTCATGTTTATTCAGTTATTTTTTGAAGTACCTTCATAATGTGTGTTCTATTAAGTATCTCTATTTTTCAGCCTTGCATCATGGACATGAAATATAAGAATGAAAAAAATGATAATGAAGGCCTGTTAAATCATGCTATAATATAAACGAGGGAAAGTGGAGTAAGGTTAAAAACACAGTTTTCCTCCTTGATGTGATTTTTCTTAATGTCATTAGCAAGACTCAAAAATTGATTTTTTTTTTAAAAAAAAATACTAGACTGTAAGATTCCCTACCCCACATTTAATTGATGCAGCATATTCAATTCATTTAAATTGATTTATCATGTAATTATATTTAAAAATTAATCACAGCAAGCAAAAAAATGTAAAGGAGAGGTACGACTTGACATATTTTATTGATAAACATGTTGGAGGAGTATGATATCCTACATTGGATCTTTCCTATTTCCTAGTAATGACATGTTGTACCAATAATAGTATTATTTTTGTCCATGTATTCCACAACACCAACAAAAACCTTTAAATTTTGTTCTTCTAGGATATTTTTCAATATTTCCTGATATTTTTTGCTTCGTTGTTACAATATGAACCTCACTTTTTTAAGGGGTTGGGGTGTCCTTTGAGATCTACATTCTTCTATTGACGTGGGAGATTAAAACTCAATTTTCATTACGCACATGAACTTGGTTTGGGTTTTTACCTAATTTGTTTGAGAATATCATTTACATACCTATTCAATGTTAATGTGGTTTTCCATAACCTTGTTCAGGTCATGTTCTATTGTAAGGAATATGAAATTTTTCTCAGCTAGTTCTTCTTCCTTCGTAGAAAGTTCCTTTTAGAGATCTTTGATAATATTTTCATGATCATCCCCTTTTAGTTTATACTTATCGATCTCAATATCATCGCATGATTTTGATTATCAAGCCTCTTATAACAAACTATTAAATCATTTTGAGCTTGTCTCTTCTAAATTTTAAGTTTTTTATTTTCCTTCTTTGTGGTATATTTCATTTAGTGACTGAACATTTGACATATTCATCGTGGATTCTATTATATTTAAATGACTTTACTATCTCTGATCTCCATTGAGAGGGTTCCCTCATGCATGTTGATGATGGTCTTTTCAGTCTTTAAGAATGGCCTCCCCAAGATGATGGGTGAGTGTTATGAACTCTTATCTTCTTCCATTTTCACCACATAAAATTCATCTAGGAATAGTAGATCTTTGACCTTTATAAGAACATATTCTAGAACACCTATTGGAAAAACTATGGATCTGTTTGTGAGCTGGACCACCACTCTAGTAGGCATCAATTTTCTAATCTACAAATATGTAAATATTGAGTGAGGCATAATATTTATTGAAGATCCTAGATCACAAAGTGCATCAGAAAAATTTAAACAATCAATGGTGCAGGGAATAGAGAATATCATTAGATCTTGACATTTTTGTGGAATTAGTGGTGTGATTAGGGATAAAACACTTCTTCCCAAGTTGATCATTTCATTCCCATCTAGGATCCTTCTTTTAGTGCATAACTCCTTTATAAATTTTTCATACTTAATGATTTTTCATATTGCCTCAAGTAGTGAAATGTGAATCTCCACTTTCTAGAATTTTTCCTATATTTCCCATTGAATTCATTCTTCTCCACCCTTATTTGACTCATTTTATTCATATGGGAATGGTACTATGATATATTTTTTCTACCTTTATTTTTTTTACAAAAGTGTTTCTGGTATTTCTTTCTTGAAATTTGTTATTTCTACCATTTTTTATGGTTTCCTTCTTCTATATAAATGGGTTTATCTTTAGTGGGTTTCTTTTAATCATCGTATTCACATTATTCAGGTGTTGTGATCCCCTTCTCACTTTAGGTTGTGATTGCACAGACATTATCCTTTGGATTTAGAACTTTCTGTGCTTGTATTATACATTGGTTCTTGGTTATAATATCCATTAGTCTTGAAAATTTATTAGTTATCTTGTAAATTTTATATCCCATTAATAAAAATTTCATCTTTAATTGTTGATCTTCATTTTTCAGTGCACTTGTGGATGGTTTCTCATAATTATTTCATTGGAAAGTTGATAGTTCAAATGTTTTTTGTTGCTGGTAAGACTGCTTGTAAGGTTGTTGGAATATTGTCAGGTTCTAATATTACTACTGAAAAGGTGTCTTGGATTGATTCTATTAAAATCCATACCTTATTTAGATCTAAGGTACAAATTTTCTTTGCTGATAGGTTGTATCACAACATCCTATCTCCTATACTTCTAGACATTGATCAGTGTAATGATAAGTAGAAAACCATTAACCATATACCTAACTCGAGCCTTGTTGTTTTTTAAATCAGTTCATAAAATGTTTTCTCATAATACTAGACATTTACTTAAGTGTTTATTCTAGTAAGGGTGAGGAAGAATCTAAATTCCTTACCTCATGGATGCCTCTTTTGATCATACGTCTGGTACCAAACTGTTATAATTTTTGTGAAATATTTCCAATTAGTCCTATAGAATCCACTGGTGACTTATCAATCAAGGATCCTCCAGATAATACATCTAGAAAATTTAGATCATTGTTGAGAAATCCTTGATATAATAAAGTAATGAAATGGTGTTTTTTCACAGTCTGATGTAGATAGTTGGCATAGAGCTTCTTGAATCACTCCCAGTACACATAAAGTGTTTAAACAATCAATTGTAGAATGGAATAGGTCTCTTTTTAAGATATTTGTGCTCTTTGATGTGGGAAAAAACATTACATGAAGAATATTTTATGATCTTCCTAGTCATGGACTTCTTCTAGTTGTAGATTGTACAACCATTCCTTTGATTCTCCCTTGAGTGAGAAGGGGAATTCCCTCCACTTCACATGCTTTTTTGTGACTCCTTGAGGTTTGAAGTTATAGAAGGCAAAGGTGAACTCTTGGATGTGTTGATTCGGGTCTTCATCTAAAATACCGTGAAATTTAGTTAGCACTTGGATCATGTTAATGCATAGTTAAAAACCATTTTGTGGTAGGGACCATGAGTTAGTTATTATGATTAACAAATTGAGGCATGTAGATATCCCGCAAGGTTTGGTTTTGATTTTGAGCCATTATTAAAGGTTCAAAGTGTTCATTGTCACCTGAATCTATGAGATTTATTTCTTTGAACTCTGTTTGAAAATTTTTCTTTCTCTGTTTGTTTATTTTACATTCAATTTTTGGATAAAATTCTATTAAATTGTTGTTTGAACTATGGGTCATTCAAAAGAAAAAAAAATTGTTTTTAAGGGTTTTGAGTCACCTCCTCCTTAGAAACGGTGCCAAGTTTGACCCATGCCTGTCATGGTGCCTTGTAAAAAAATATTTACATTTCTTAAGTATAGTATAGTAGTTAACTCAAGGAAGTATCCTGAAGAGAAGTGCACACAAAATGAGGTTGTTACTTTTATTGGTTTTATGAGAGCAATTGTTTTTAATTAATTTTGAATGATGTGTGAGAAATAAGAAGATTGATTTGATCATTTTTAAACAAATAAGAAAGATGGTAAGCATGGTGGGTTTGGCTATACCTATTGTTGTGTTATCATGGTTTCCAAATTTGTCCCCTTTTTCATCGCTTAGCTGGTAAGAAAGAGATTCTTCTACTAAATCTTCTCTCTCCCTTTGCTAGATGGTTATGATGAGAATATTTATTATCTAAAACCTTATATTTGTCTAGCCTCTTTATAATGTGTGTAGGATTATAGATGTATCTCTTGATTAATTATATAAATCCCTAACGTGGAATTGTTGTTCCCTAAAAAATCAATATTCCACATAGAAGCATACACACATGCTGACTACCAACGAGCACTCACCACTTGCATTAATCTGTTCCACCATATACAGATTAGAATTGGGTGGAGGGAGATGTTATCATCATACAAATAAATACAAATAAACATTATTAAAACCTAACAAAACTACATTCATAATTTAAAACTAAATTTTTGAATGAAACCAGATGTAGAAATAAAAAAAAGATCTTATTAAATTGAACTCTAAGAACTCAAGAAATCACGTTGGTCCAGCCTCCCTCTCCTCATTATATGTTTTATGGAATGCATGTCCATGATTAAAATTATATATCTATATTTTACATTCTCAAGATCCCCTTGCATGTTTGTGAGTATTTTTTTATAATGAGGACACTGAAAGTGAAACGGTTCATGTTGGTCCATGGACAAGTACCCAATAATAATTTACTACATCATATGAGTTGAATGTTATAACACTAGTCGGACATAAAACAACACAAGGAGTTTTTCCCATGGTCTAGTTTGATATTTTATTTTATCAATGGATCATCCATTAGAATGGACTCATGTTCACTTTATTTATTTATTTAATTATGCATGTTTTATAAATTTTATGTTTTTATAGTCCAGACATGACCACATAAAATAATAAACAACAATACATAGATAAAATGAACATGTGTAGTGAATGTTTTCTATTTAATCTTCGAAAAGTTGTGAGTGCAATCACATAGAGAAATAATGATAAATATAAATTGATTTCATTATCTATAAAAACAATGAAATCCCAAAGAAAACATTTTGTCATTAAATCTTTCCATCGCTTGAATTTGAAAAAAAACTGAACATTTAAGGTTCTCGTGAACCCTAGTTGAGGGTGTCTCTTAATTCTGGGGTGTTCTTATGAAATTTTTGTTTCAAATTAAATAACTTTATCAGAAAATATTTATTCATAACTATATTATCTCAACTTTACAGTCAACTCATTTAGTAATGAAAGGTTGGCCTTTATAAGTAATGGGACTTTACTCAACCAATCAAGGATTTATGAGTTAATGTAGTTGGTCAGCCAAATGCTTACCTTGAAACTCTCTAAGTAGCTGCGTATCCATATCTTGAAATATGAAGAGTGGTTTTAAGGATACTTTTCCCATGAATACTCAACCAACTACGTATTATGAATCTAATAGTTGGGTTCTACTAGGATTTGATAAAATAGTGGGAGACATTTAAGATTAATAAATCTATAATATCTAATAATTTCTAATCATGAAAAAGGTACCAATATACAAAAGTGTTATTTTATATATAAATGGAAAGTAATACCATAATTTTACTATGATCAATATTACATATTGAACACATCCTAATCGACACTAATTCCCTAAGAGTATTATACATACTTGTACATATTAATAAGACATTAAAGGAAATTGTATGTGCTAAGTCCCCACTACCTATTATGTTACCTCATAAAGAAAGTGAGGATGAGAAGAAAGTTTATAGGAGACTCATGGATGATGAATTATATGTTTATATCATAATTTTTTCATTAATTTCTGATGAGTTGCAAAAGAAACATGAGGATATAGATGTCTAGACCATGTTGTTTCATCTCCAAGAAGTTTATAAGGAGAAAGTGATATGATATATTAAATGAGGTTATGATTACACTGATCAGATGTGAATTTAAATATTGATTCATATTGAATCCAAAACTTTCAATAGATCTAATTGTATCATCTTTATCACCAAGTTTCTTCATTTTTTATTTAATTCACTATAAGGGTAACAAAAATTAGTTGAATAAGAAGAAACAATATGCTTAAAAATTATATATATATTCATTATTGCGGGTAATTTTTATATTTACTTATTGGGTATTAGATAGTATTTGTGTTTTTCATAATTTTATCCAAATACAGTAAAAATGAACATTCAAAAAGTTTTGAGAATTAAGGTAAATTCTCTAAGTATTATAGGAAAGATGATGATTATGTTAGTAGTGAGAAGAACATGAATTGTTTTTTTCCAAGTTGATTGATTTTAGTTGTAATAATGCTTAGTATTGATTATTACCAAAACATATATCTCATGTGTCCATTAGACATAATGAGACATTATTTTATTTAGGAATGAATATTAATTTTAGTGATTTATACTCAACTTATTGTTCACAAATACTTTAATCTTATTCAATCAATGATGAATATAAAATATAAGACATAGTAATACCCAGTTATTCCAAGATAACTCTTTTTCAAGTAAAATTAAAAATAATTATCAAGAATATACACAGTTCAACATTTAGACTATTTAGAGATAAAAACCCTTAAGTATTATTGACACACTTACTTATGATGTTTTGATAAAGAAACCATTTGAAATAAAGCTAAGTCATAAAGTTTACAGAGATAGTTCAGCTCACCACATGAACAATTCAAAGTAGAAACTTAAGGTAATGTTGAATAGAACTTCGTACGATTTGGTGATGGATCTATCATAGATGTAATTATATGTACTAGATATGATATTATCAATGCGTATATTATGGTAGGAAAATATTAGATAAATATAAGATAATTACATGGGAATCAGTCAGTACTATCCAATAGTACTTGAGAAAGTACAAAGGATATATTCATGGTACCTGAAGAGGATGAAATTATAGTTATAATGGGACATAAAATAGAATTCTTATAGACCAGACAATCTACTATAATATTTATTATAAATAAATTTTAAGTTAAATACATTGAATCTAATGGTATCTATATCTATATATTCAGGTATATTTCAGCTTCTAATATAGTTAAAGAAGTATCATGAAATACACAATGATTTATTCCAATTAATGGAATCATACCTATAAATTAAATTATAATCATAATATAAATTATGATAATATTATGATGTTGGTACATTATAATAATTCAATGTTATGATAGAGGGAAAATTATATTTTCTCATGGTTGTCATTTTTTGAATGATTTTACTCAAGTACGTGAAGTCATAGATAGTGTGTATCCATGTAAGAAAAAATAGTAGGCCCAATGAGAAAATCCATAACATAGTAGAAGAAAATTTTATCATGTGAGATTTAATAGGAAGATAGTTAGTAAGTTTGATATAGTGTCATTAGGAGTGTTGGGAAGTTGGGTTCCCTAGACCCAACTTGTGTAATTCTTTTTTATTACCATATCTTGTATACCATGAGTTAACAAGGTGTATTCTTACCATAATAGTGTTGATACTTATACATAAATTATTTATATGCTAATTTCCTTAGATTATTTTTCATTTTAATAAGTTATAGTAGTTCTTAAATAAAATTATAACCTTGAGATACTATGAAAATAAACTTAAAGAAATTTCTTATGGTGTAGATAAAAATTTATAATGGGATACATATGGTGTCCAACTATTAGAGGGTGGAGGAATATAATCATTTAGAATTATTTTCATGAATTTTTTACTTTGTTATCTTGAGTAAATGAGATCATGGGTACTGGCCCTCCAATAGGAACACCACATGTTTAGGGTATCATTGGTTGTTCTTATTTACAAGAATGTGTATTAATATCTTGACTTGAGATCATTATCATAATATACTATTTTCTCATGTTGATTTATAAAATATGAAACGATGATATTTATGTTTTGGTGAGGTATCTTTTGTTCGGTGCATCATTAATGGTATGACATTGGTTGAATAATCAAGAAATATTTTTTTCTTTAGAAATGGATATATATCTAGGGCCCATTTGACCATGATGGGAGTAACTTTATTAATTCCATTTTGATGGAAATATAATGTAGTTCAATCATGTATGTTCATGAATAAATAATGAAATAAATGATGATGATTCAATTTGTGCATCCTTATTTATGAGATATCATGAGACAAAGAGTTTATAGCACACAGTGTGTGTTCGTATGAGGTTGTCATTGAGATGAATAAACCTTATCTCCATAGGGGCATTTATGGGATGATAGACTCTTCTCTTGGTCCATTATTACCACTCAAGGATATCATGATAAGGTCATATAAGGACACACACAAAGCATTTTTAGAATCTTTCCCAATTCTAGTGAATTGGTTTTTAGGACATGATAGGCCTCGCAACAAGGGTCGGGTAATTTTTGAGTTTATCTAATCATAGTGAAATAAATAATTTCAATATTATTAAAGATTATAATAATAATTGATATAATTAATTCTTTATTATATTTATGATTTTTTTAGTATAATTGAATAAAAAATATTTTTTGAATGAATATTTAATATTTATGGGATAGGTGAGTTGAGTTAATCAATCATATATTATCACATAACATATTTTAGATGTTACGAGTATGTGATAGAATATTTGTGAAATTTATTAAGTGTTAAATAGGTCATAAACATCAAAATTGGTTTATTTTAAGAGGTTATATTTATTAAAGGTCCAAGGTTAAATTTAATACAAAAAAATACCTATATATATATTATGAAGTCAAATTAAAGTGGATTATTCATCCACCTAAAATAAATCTCGTCTCATGATCTCTATTAAGTTTTAGAGAGTGAAGAGAGAGATATGGTCACCTCGATCCAAGTACTTCCTTCTAGATCAAAGAAACAGTGATCACACAATCCTGATGATGTCGAAGAGCTCTCTATTTATTTATTCTAGAACGCAAAACTTAGAGATCAATGATCGATAATCTTTTAGAATTCCTATACATTATATTGAGGGTTATGAGTTCAGTTACTTTGAGAAACAATCTTCAACAACATGGAAAATTCATTTCCGATCAAAAACACATGAGATGCAATTTTTTATTTAATTTTATGTGATTAATTAAATTTACATGGGATCCTCAAGTGGTTACCAGGTTGTGGTTAAACTGGTGACGACATCACAACATCGATCATAACATACAATTTGTACATAACCGCTATTTTGGACTTATGTTTCTTGCCTGGTATAATAAAATCACTTTTTATTTGCCGGATTTTCAATTTCATTTAAGATTTCCCAATTCTTTTTCCTTCAATTCAATACCTAAGTCATAATAGTTATTAATAACTTAATTTTCATTCATTAAGATATAACCTTTAATATTGAAATTCATCATTATATATATTTTTTCTTACACCCTATGATTGTATTATATTTTATTCTCTCGTTATTTTATTGGGTTTTCAAGACTTTTTTACATTTCACTTTCATTTGGTCCACAATTCAACCAAATGGTTTCTTGTTTCTAGAATCGGTCTTATCTCTTATTTACAGTTGGAAATATTTATCTTCCAATACTATATTATTTATATGGTTTTAAGTTTTTTGAAGGGAAAAATATGGGTTTTGTTAGTTGAATGTTTTTCGCAAGTCTCAAAAATAAAAACCCTAAAAGGTCTTGGATATGTAAGTATGTCAATATTTTATATTGACATTGTAATTATTGATAGTTAAGTCTATGTCACTTTAGTCAATATAAAAAAATATTTATAAAAAAATATTTTTAACACCATATTTAGGAGTGTAAGTCCAGGGTGGCACATTTGGTATGAAAGCACAGTTGAGATAAATTTATAAGTTAGGATGTTATTAGATGAGGATAATTTAAGAGTTATAGATACCATCAAGGGTTAATAATTATAAGGTTAATCATAAATTTAATGGCATATATACACATTTAAGGTCTTATACGTTGGTATATTAAAGTGATTAATGATATTTTGGAAAAAAATTATTGGGTTTTAAGAAGAATAAATGATCGAGGTATAGGTATACCTTAGGTTTGGTATATAATTTTACATTATGGAAATTTAGGTTAATTTGGGTAAATACTAATATCTTTTTTGGAATATATATGATTAAGGTATTTATTTATTGGTATAATATTAAATTTTTTAGGATAAATGTTAATTTTAATTATGGGAGCATAGGTTTTCATAAATTATTAGTTTATGATACGATAAGAAAGATCTTTATTTAATTATAATTGGAAATTATGACTAGAATACATTAGTGAAAACCCTAAGGATAAATCAAAATATAGGAAAACATCCAAATTTTTTGTAAATTAAAGAGTTTTTGGTTTTTGATAAATTAAATCCCTATCTATATATATATAATTATATGTAGGCTCTGAGTCATAATCATCCAGGGGTAATAACCCTAAAAATTTTGGTTGGGTATTAACTCAATCATCAGTTGGTACACAAAAAATAGCCTAACTACACACCAAGTTTGATACTACCAGGGGATATGCTTTCTATGATTCACAAGAACAATATGAAATATTATGATGAATTTTAATTCATTATATATATATCAATCCATGCTTACATTAAGAAAACCCTCATCCTTTTTCATCAATGGGGGAAATTAAAACTACGAGGATGCAATTTATTTGACGGGCGTATGATGTAACACCCTGAGATTTTAGTAAATGTTTTTCATTAAATAAATACTATGTTAAATATATTGTATAACATGAAACACCAAACTAAAATGAACTGTGATATATTTTACATTGCAATCTAAACATTAATACGTCCAAGGAATAAAATGTGATATAACATTATGAAAATTACAAGAAAAGTAAAACCTCAAGAAAATAAAAAGATAATAAAAATGATTTATTTTATATATTATTATTATTATTTTAAATAATAAAATTATGTATTATAATACCAATGAAATAAATAAATTTAGTTGTTAATAGATAAATAATTAATATATGTGACTAAAATCATATAATTTTTAAAAGTATTGTTTTTTGAAGAATTGAATTTTTATATATATTATGTATTTTTACATTAATAAATTAAATTGAAAACATTTAATGGATTATTATAATTAAAATTTTCAATTTAAAAATAAATATATTAACACTTATTTAATTATTAATTCATATGGAATCAAATTAAGAACACTTAATGTTTAAAAATTCATTTTCCTGTAAATATAGTTTCAATATAATTTATGTTCCCATTTAAAAGTTAAAATTGTAAATCTTATAATTTTAATTTTTTAAAATGATCTTAATTTTTGGATTTATAATATCAAAAATTATCATAGTATTTTTTTAATATTTTTATTAAAAAAATTGTTTTTTAGTGAATATAAATTTTTTTTATTACGTAAGTTAAAGTTAATTTTTATCAATTTTGGAAATTGAATTAAATAAAATGGATTCCATATTTGGAATCTGAATTTTTAAATTATTTAATAAGTTCAATTTCATTTCTTTCATAAAAATAGTTACCAATGTAAAAATTAGTCACCTCGATAAAAGTTAAAATGAGGTAAAATGTTAAATCAAGAGGCAAAGTCTCAAAATATCACAAAAACTCATATCTAAATAATTAGATGAGGGATTGATTTACCATACCATATATTTTATACTCTATTTATCAATTCTTTACCCAATTTCATTGAATAATACATCTCTATTTATATTAATAAAATAATATTCACAACAATTCCACCCTTCTCACCTATAAGAATTCCCCTTCACCGCCCTACTTATCCTCTCACCTAAAGTTTCCTATAATGATAAAAATAAACCAAAACTACTCCCCAAAACTATTTCATAAGTACCATAGATTTTTTTCCCAAAATACCAATCTTTGAAGGATTAAGGAGTGGTCTAAAGGAGGATATCAAAGGAAAATATAATTGTTTTAACTAAGTCCTTTTAAGTTTCTTTCTTATTCAACCACATTAAATCTATTATATCCATTATAATATAATGAGATCCATATCATTATTATACTTAAATTTTATTATATTTATTAAATAACCATTATCTACCTTTCTCTCATTCATTATAAAATGAAAACATTGACCATGTTATGGTCGGATTACCACCTCCATGGACGACTTGTTTAATTTTTCATCACTACCTCACATGAATGGTTATAAAAGTATATTTAATGAATAAATATGATACTTATTACATGATTAAAATTTTATAAAGAATCATTATTAATTATATTAATAATATTAGCAATAAATGGTCATTATAAATTTAAATACCTAAAATGATCATACCAAGAAACTTTTCTTAATTTTAATATATTTTTGAAATAATATTAAACAATACAACTTTTATGATACTGTTATGAAAAATAAAATATATATCAATAATTTTACTGATGATTAAACTATTTTATAACCCCTTTTACCACTATCAATTTCAAAAACCAACCAGGGTACCCTGGTAACCCGATAACTGAGCCGAAACTGACATGGCCTGAAAGGTGTTCCCAATCCCCATAGGTTGGTGACTAGCAACTAGAATCATAAAGGAGAAAATGGGAATGATTTTTCCCCAAAATTTGTAGAATTAAATACAAATAAGTTAGTATGAATATAATAAATACTCCATAGGGGGAAGTGTACCAGAAGTCAAATAGGTATAACAACCCGAAGTACTACAATAAAGTACCAAAAAATCGGAAAAACTACCCATGTCCCAATAGAAGAAATCCATGAAGTCCACAGATAAACAAATAAAACCACCTATATATGGTTCTTTACCCCTACTTGAACCCGGAATGATTTAATCTACAAAAACTCAAAGGCACATATAGGGTGTGAGATAAAATCCTAGTAGGGTCTCACCAAGGATTCCCTAATAGATTCCAAATTTTAATTAACCAAATAATGAGATTTCAATTTTAAATAATCATGTTTGGAATTTCAAAATCATATTTAAACACATCATTATTTATATTTGAAATAATGAAAATACTTTAAAAAATTTCTTAATTAAATATTATATATAAAATAGTATATATAAATAAAAAGTCAAGTAAAATAGTTTACAAAAACGGATCATATTCATTTAAAATACAAAAAAGTAAGTAACATGGTCATATTCCTAAAAGTACGATATTTCTAGGCTAAGGTACTCCACACACTCAAAGTGACATGAAAATATGTGTATACACATGTCCCTTTGGTATGGCCAAATGTGAATTAATCACCATACCATCGGGATGTGACGTGCTGCATTTATGTTATGAAACATTGTAAATCATAGAGTGTTGTCCAAGTAACTCAAAAACTACCTATTCCTTGTATGTTCTCTAATAACTAAACAATAGTGGGAAATTTATTTTAATACTACTTAAAATAAAATTCATCACATTATATATGACAAATATTCTAATTTCCCATTTAAAAACAAAAATATATTTTTAATAAAAACATGCCTTTCTCTAAGATAAAACCCAAATATTTTTATCAAAAACATTTTAATCAATTTTCTACAAATACCAATTTGAATTTATTTTCATCAAATAAACTTCACATTTCACATTCATTAATTTAATTCAACTATTTAATTTTAAAAAAAAATTATCTATTTCACAAATTTAAATTCAAGAATTTAAATTTCACTAAATTCTATCAATTTCCCAAATACACCCCAATTTAATGGAATTAGGGGTGTTCCCCGATTTCATGCCAAAATATAATTTCCAAAACCATATCACCCAATTCAATATAATTGGGTTTTTTAAAAAAATCAATTTCATAAGAATCAAATCCCACAAATTTAATTAAAATCAATTTAATCAATTCAAGATATTTAGTGTTAATTAAATTGGCCAATAAAAAACGGAACCACCTACCTTAGAATTTCTAGATCTCAAATCACAAATCCCTAATTGGGATTCATTAATAAAGGATGTTGAAAATGGAAAACAAAGCATAAAAACTAGGTTTAAGATACAAAATAGTAGAGATTAGATCCTCCAACCGACATGGAGATCTAAAAAAATCTAGGGAGGAAAGAGAGAGAGCAAGAGAAAGATAACATGGAGAGGAAACTAATCGGGAGAAGATAGAATGTTATTCTCCTATATTTGATATGATTCTGAGAGGGTTTCAAAGGGACAAAAATACACTTGGAGCTACTGGGGAAGAATAAATCTCATATGGGTTGTGCGGGTCCATCAAGGGTCTGAAAAGAGGGTTTTAGGAATTTTAAAACAATTTTCAGATTAATTATTTACTGTACGCACAGTTAGATGGGAAAGGCCGAAATGTTAGAAAAAACCATGTTCCCTAGCCATGCGCCCCCATATTTTAAGATGCATAGTTTCTACTTAGTGAGAACATGTTTTAAAAACCACGCACTAGATGTGAAAAACTCCATTATCTGGGTCTGCATGGTTTGCTCTAGCAGGCGCACAGTTTGGGAAAATCGTGCGCTAACTGTGCATAGCCCCAAACATTCAAAATTATCAAATTTTTCACCCGAAGGAACCCCAAAAAAACAAATCTAAAGAATATTCAAAATAGGTGTTTAAGAATACCCAAAAATATTAATAAGATGTTATAACCTCCCCACTATAGAAATGTTATGTCCCCAGAAAGCCTACTCAGAAGCTTCCAAGAAAAAAAATGAGGGCACTACTCTCTCATCAGTGTCTCCCTCTCCCACATCTCAAGACTATCAGAACCATTCTACCATAGCACTCGAACCAAAGGTATCTTCCTTCTATGTAGTACCTTGGTTTCAGAATCAAATATCCTGACTGGTCATTTAGTCATAGATAAATTAGGTTCAACCTCAAGATCACTCCTAATTAGAACATGAGATGGATCATATAGATTCTTTCTCAGCTATGATACATGGAACATGTTATGTATGGACGTCATCTGTGGTGAATGTGATAAATGATAAGAAACTTTTCCCACATGCTCAGCAACCTCAAAAGGTCCCACAAAACTAGGATTAATCTTCCCTTTCCTCTCAAGACAAAGATAACTTAAACAGGGTGAAACATTCAAGAACACCTGGTCACCAACTAAAAATTTCAATGATATATGTTGATGATCAACATAAGAATTATAATAGCTATTTTCCATCAACATTATCTGATGAATAAACTGAATATTTTCTATTATCTCTTGAATAAATCTTATTCCAACCCAGGAAATTTCACCAATCATTGACTAACATAACGAAGGTCTGCAAGGCCATCCATAGAAGGCCTCAAAATGATCTATTATGATCACAGACTTGTAACTATTATTATACGAAAACTCAATCAGACCCAAATGATCAGACCAAGCTCCACCAAAGTTGAGAACACAAGCATGGATCATATCCTCAAGAATATATATATCTTTTTTTATTTTTCCATTCGACTATAGATGGTATGTCATAATCAAATAGACATGAGATCCCAATTCCACTTAAAGGCCTCTCTAAAAGAATGTGAACTGAGGATCCCAATCAAAAACTATAGCATATGGAACTCTATGAAAATAAACAATCTATTTTAAATAGAGATTTCCCAACTCTTCAACTTTGGTTAGATCATAAATGGGTATAAATTGAGATGATTGTTTTCAGTCTATAGATCACAACCCATATCAAATTATTATTTCTATAGGTATATGGAAACCCAACCATAGATTCCATTGAGATTTTGTCCCACTTCCAAGTAGGAACTCAAAGTGACTGAAGAAAACCCAAAGGTTTATGGTGATAACTTAACCTGTTGGAATATAAAGAAATGAGACACAAATTTAACAATGACTCATCTCATATCTAGCCACACAAATCATTATTTCATGTCATAGAACATTTTTTTGGTTCTTGGGTGCACAACCCACTAGGAAATATGGAAATCCCCCATCACTAATTTCCTTTCCACTAATGACACAACAAAGAGATTTCAAAAACATAAATTCCCTCTTTGGAGAAAAACCAATCAACAATGGTTTTACCACCACAAAGAGAGTCTCTAATTATATTGAACTCATCATAAAGATATTGTTCTAGAAGAATCATCTTGAAAATAGTGTATGTTAGTTGAACACTAGCCAATGTAACCTCAAACCCAAATTCTTGGAATTTAATATGCAACTATGAAAGGAGAGACATCAAGTTCTAGTCTTATGATGATTATTTCATGGTTTGGGTTGTATGTTTCTTGCTCAAAGAATCTAAGATACATTCCCTTTCCCTAGGGTATAGGTGGTGTCAAATTCTAAATATTGTATGTATTTCATCCAATTCCTCTATCAGAAATTTATCTCTTTTTGGGATATGATATATATCAATCTATTGCTACCTGAAAACATGATAAAACTTTCTCCATAAGGTTAATACCTCCAAATATTAAGTGCATGCATCACAAATGCAAGTTCAAGGTCATGGGACAGATAATTATTCTCATGTAGCCTAAGTTGATGATATCTATATGGAATGACATGATCACCATGTATAAGAAATTAGTCAAAACCTAAAAGTAATGCATCATAGACGACCACATAGAAATAACCATCCTTTAGAAGAGTAAACACTGGTGTAGTATCCAAAAGTTGTTTCATATCAACAAAATAATTCTAACATTTCTTATCCCCAAAAAATTTTACTCCCTTTCAATTCAGAGCTGTCGTCAGAGAATCCAACTTTGAAAATTCCTTTAAAACCCAGTGATAATATCCTAATAATCCCAAGAAGTTCAAAATCAAGAAAACATTATATGATTGTTCCCATGTCATAAATTGTTTTACCTTCTCATGATCAGTTGAAATACTATGTTTCGACACCAGGTGTCCAAATAACTTCACTTCTCAAATCCATAAATCACATTTCTAAATCATGGAATAATGTTGGTAATTTCTCAACAATTCTAAAACTGCTCTCAGATGACACACATGATACTCAGACTTATATTAAACAACGATTTTCTCCACAAATACTATAATGAATGTATTTATATACTCATGGAATATCCGGTTCATTAAATTCATGAAAAATTCCAGAACATTTGTTAGACCAAAGTGCATAAAAATGTACTCATAATGTTCAAACCTTCTCCGAAATGTTATTTTAGGGATGTCAAATTCTTTTATCCTCAATTGATGGTAAATAGATAAAAGGTCAATCTTTGAGAACCACTTCTCCCCCTTTCAACTAATCAAATAGATCATCGATCCATGGCAACAAATTCTTGTTCTTTATTGTAACTCAATTGAGATTTCAGTAATCAAAGAAAAGGGGGAGTCAACCATCATCTTTCATAGAAAAAAGGACCAACACCACCAAAGGTAACACACTCAAGAATATAAGGAATTTATCTAGAAGATAATCCAAATAAGTCTTAAAATTTTCCATTTTAGATGATTCCATGTATTAATAGGGGATAAAATTTGGATGAGTACCAGGCACTAAATCAATAGAAAACTCTACCTCCCTTACCGATGACATACCAGAAAAGTCAGAAAGAAACTGTAATGACCCCGACCCTAGTTTCCTAGATCTGGTTCCTTAATTTATTACATTGGAGTAGATATAATATTCAAATACCAAAGGAATAATCATTTTAGTTGTTTTGGAATCCAGAATACATAAATAAATTTTTCATTACAACATGAATGGAAAAACAACACATCAAATCCATTAAAAACTCCCATAACTCCTAGATTACCCCTAAAATTCATTCATAATATAAATCATCAAATAATACTAAAAAATTAATCACAATGAAGCGGTGATATTAGATTATAATTAAGGGTAAACAACATATAATAAGATATAATAAACCTGAGAAATAATGCATGGTGAATAACTAAAAACACATGTCATTAAAAAATAAACTTGTGCATAAAATAATAGGAATAAAATTAGATTAAATAATTCCATAATAAAACATATCCATGGATATTATACTTTTAAAATAATTATATTTACTATAAATTACTAGTGTCATAATGAGGGAATACATAATTCTAGAAATCAAAAACATACCATCAAGGCCTCATCCAAGACACCATACATAAATGGGTAAAAACTGAGTCTAGTTTGTCTCATGAGACCAACCGATACATCAAAAAGATATAGTAATACTCAAACATTAATTAATATGTATAATTAATTCCTCAAATTAAGGGGAGCTAGACATAAACAACATATAACTTCCCCAATCTGTAAACATGATCACTAACCATTTTGAGTTGTATGGTGAGTGGTATCAAGATAGCACATCCACAGTCAAACTGATCGTAAACCATTTCATAAAATATAGTAGATGATAAAAATAAGATATAAATCTCTATAAATAATAAAATTAAATATTTTTGTTGAAATAAATGAAAATAATCTAATAAAATCATTAAAAATGCTTGATAAAAATACCCCTTTTACTTTTCAAAGAAGAGTTTTTTTGGAAAAGTAATTTTTATTTGTCATAATTGTTTGTATAAAACCAAATATGAAAAAATATAGTTTTCATGAAAAAATTAGTGAATTAAAAAAAATTGAGTCTTAAACCATATTATTTATGGTACTTGTAAATGGGTAAGAAATCGGTAAGTTCTCTTTAATCAGGTTTGCTTATTGGGAAGAATTGAGAAGGGAACCTTGTAAAACATGTATTTCCCCATAAAAGATAGATGAAATGTTATTTATATATGATTTTTGAAACCATTAATATAACATATAATGATTAAATAAAAATAAATAATCATTACATTGGGATAAAGATATTGGGATAATAACCCCAAGGAAAAAATATAGGTTCAGGTAGAATCTCTTACCTTATGTCTAAATGTGTTCTGTAATTGACCTTAATGTCATAGATAATCAAATTAAATCCATTAATGAATTCATTTAGAACCTCATTTAAATTTTTTTTATTCATTATAGTTTTATTAAGTTCAATTATTTCCTCTTTGATGGGTTATAGAGTTTAATTTCATCATTTGGGAGCGTTCATTTTCTTAGTTTTCGTGGTCGGTTCACTTTTTTATAAGTAATGAAGTTCATTTAAAATGGATATAATTATCCAGAATTGGAATTATATGTTATTAATTAAAAATAATAATTTTAATCATTCTTATATATTGTTTTGTTCCCAGTTATGTGGATAAATCATTATAGAACATGTTAATGATATTCATTTAGATTAATTTAAGCGATTTTAGATCACAACAAACACGTTTTGTTTTATCATTTAGTATTATGTAAATATGTAAATTAGATAACATAAAAAGGGTTTTAATATATATTTTACAATATACTTCAACCATTAAAATGGTTTCATGAATATCCTTGAAGATGGTGAAGGAAAATGAAAACTTTTCAGCCTTTAAGATGATGAAACAACACCTCAAGGACAACATATCCATTTTAGAATAAAAGGGATAAGAGAATGGGATTGATGGTGTATTATTACATTAGCATAAAAAAATTAATTATATTTAAGGTACTATATTGATCATTCTATTTGGGTGAGGGGATGTGTGCATAGAATAATAAAAGAAAATAACTTGAAAAGAAATTAAACAAAATGGAAGAGGATTTTACCTCTTGAATTATCCTCCTTGAGAACCACATTAGGGAAATGGTTTTGGCCTTTTGATGAGAACAAGAGCTTATAAACGTGGGGTAGGGACTTGGGAAGAGTATTTATTATAAATTTTACAAGTATCAAAGATTGGAAGTTATGAGTAGAAGGTGCGGTATTTACAGCGGAGGAGAGGGGAGTTTTTTGAATATTTAATTTATTTATTTATTATTTTGGCTCAAAACTATGAATAGTTTGATAATTATAACCAAATATATTAAAATAATTAAATTAATTCCTATAATACAGTTCTTACATAATCCATGACACATGTAATAGTGTATTTAACTTATAATTTATTTATATCGTAAATTATTGTATATTACTATTCACAAAAATAAAGTATTATAGAAAAATACAAAAAAATCACCCTAACAATTTTTCGATGTGCATAATTAAAAAATTAAATTCATTTTATGAAAATAATTTTCTACATATGAGAAATTTAAATTTTAATTAAAATCATCATTTACACGAAAAGTACAGTTTTTAAAATTATAATTGATTTTATAACACTCTAAAAAAATAACTAAGGTCTCATTAAATTATCCTAAAATCATAAGACAAAAAAATATTAATTTATCAATATAATTTATGAAAATTAATTTCCTTTTAAATAATTTTATTAATTATAAAATTGTAATTAAATATTTATAACTCACAAAAATACCAACACTTAATTAGTAATTTTTAAAATATTTATTTACTTATACTATGATATAATTATATCATATTTTCATTTATAGGATGGATAAATTTTATTTATACTTTTATTTTATAGGATACTATTATATTAGTTGGTTTACTACTCATAGGGTTCACATTACTATTCTTAAGTTCATGTTATTATTTCATCGGTATAGGTTCATTAACTTCGATAAATACCTCTTATTTCATTCATTCTTCATTTATAATGTTTTTGTTGTGTTATATATGTGGTTTTATATGATTTATACTAGATAAACATAATAAGTTAAATCTCATTGATATAATTCTAGGTCATTACATTCTCCCCTCCTATAAAAATCTCTTCCTCAAAATTTTCAGAATGTCACCTCATAAAAATATTTGGATAGTTATTCATCACATCATCCTCTGGTTCCCATGTCACCTATTCAATTTTATTATTTTTCTAGAGTACCTTTACCAGTTGATTCATCCAATTCCGCAACACCTTCTCTTTATTTCCAATAATTTAGATAGGTTTCTCATAGTTAGATAAATCTGGCTTCAATTGTAATTCTTCATAATTGAGAACATGCATTGGTGAACACCATCTCTTTCCATACAATGATAAATCTGGCATGTACTTCATTAAAAAATATATGTGGAATACATTATGAACTTTGGAAAGGATATGTGACATTTCTAAATGATAATACATAGCTCCAATTCACTCCATAATTTCAAAAGGACCAATGTACATAAGGGTTAGTTTCCTTTTCTTTCTAAATATTATAACACCCTTCCATGGAGATACTTTCAAGAAAATATTATCTCCCACTTGATATTCCAAATAATTTTTTTGATTATCAACATAACTATTTTCCCTACATCTAGATGATTTTATATTTTTTTAATAGTAGTTACCTTTTTTGTTGTTTCATCCATAAGCTCTAGGCCTACAAGCATCCTCTGGCCAACTTTACCCCAAAAAGTTGGTGAACACCATCTCTTTCCATACAATGATTCATATGGTTACATTTGAATAATATAATGGAAAATATTATTGTGGGAAAATTATTCCAAAGGCAAATACTGAACCCACATACCTTGAATGTTGAGTGAGCATGATATCAACATGACTTCTAATGTTTGAATGGTACTTTCAGACTACCCATTAGTTTGAGGGTGATAAGAAGTGCTCAAATGAAGCTCTATATCCAAATATTTATGATTAGTTTTCTATAATTTTGATGTAAATCGTGTATTATGTTCATAAAAAACATAAATAGGTGCTCCATGAAGTTGTAAAACTTCATTAATATATATTCTTTCAAAGCTCTCTAGTGGAAAATATTCCCTTATAGCAGGGAAATGTGCATATTTGGTAAGTCGATCAACAATAACCCATATTGCATCATTATTTATAGGATTTTTTGGTAATCCAGGGACAAAATCCATAGTGTTTCCATCTCATTTCCATTTAGTAATAGGCATAGATTGTATGACTCCTCAATGGTGTTGTATTATATCCTTCACCTATTGACAGACTAAATATCTTGATACACAATCAGTAATTTTTCATTTCATATTATCCCACCAGAAATGTTCCTCAAATATCTATACATCTTAGTGAAACCATGTTGTATAGATAAATTAGATATACATTCATCATACAATAACTCCATTTTTATATTGGGTATAGAGGGGACACATAACCTCCGCCAAAATAGCATTACTCCATTTTCATACATGATGTCTGCCAAATTCCCACAATTCAGAGCTTTAATTTCTTTTGAATATTATCATCATCATAATTAGAACTTTTAATTATTTCCAATAAATATGGTTGAAAAACTAGTTAAAAAATTAATGATTTTCACCTTCCTTGATAATTACCATATCCATATTTTATAGATCCATCTGCATAGGATCCTTTTCAATCCTCATTTTTTATAACTTTATGATCCTTTTTACTCAATGTATTTTCTACCTTATTGGCCTTTTTTGGGTGGTATTATATTGAAAAATAATAATCATCGAGTCTTTCAAGTCATCACCTTCGCCTCATGTTGAGTTATTTATGTGAGAAAAATTATTTAAAGCTCTTTTGATCTTTATATATATTACATCTTTCACCATAGAGATAGTATCCCCATATTTTTAGAGAAAAGATTACAGTTGCGAACTCAATATCATGAGTTGGATAGTTCTGTTCATGAGTTTTTTACTACATTGATGCATAATAAATAACTCTATCATTTGGTATAATAACACAATGAAGTCCTTTCTTTATTGCATCACTATAAATCATGAATCCATCAGTTACTGATGGTATAGTCATAATCAGAGAATTTACTAATATCTTATTCAATTTTACAAAAAAAGTCTTCACATTATTTTTTCCATACTAAATTATCCTCTTTATAAGTAAGCTTGGTTAATGGGTTACCTAATTGGGAAATGTTCTAAACAAAATACTGATAATAACCTGCTAAACCAGTAAAACCATATACCTTGGTTTTGTTTACTAGAGTAGGACATTCTTGTACCACCTTTTTATTCATAGGATCAACTGAGATTCCATCCTTTGAGATGATATGGCCAATAAAAGAAATTGATCGAATCCAAAATTCACACTTGCTAAACTTCCCATATAATTTATTTCTTCTAAGAGTATTCAGAACAATCTACAAATGATTATCATGGTCTTCATAGCTTTTGGAGTATGCCAAGATATCATAAAAAAATTACCACAAAAATCCATCAAGATTTTCCTTGAAAACTCTATTTATTATATCCATGAAAATAGAGGGTTCATTAGTTAGTCTAAATGGAATTACTATAAACTTGTAATGTCCATACATAGTTTGAAATATTGTCTTTTGAATTCTTCATTCCACACATGCAATTGATGATATCCATAGAGAATTTCAATCTTCAAAAATTATTGAGCTTCATGAAGTTGATCAAATAAATCATCAAGGAGAGGCAGGGAATAATTGTTCTTTATTGTAATAGCATTGATTTCACTATATTCAATGAACAACCCCATGGATCCATCTTTCTTCTTAACAAAGGGAAAAGGGGATACCCATAGAGAAATACATGGTTGAATAAATATTTTATCACTAAATTCCTCTAGTAGTTTATTTAGTTTCACTAATTCCATAGTGTCCATTCTATAAAGAGTCTTTGATATAAGTCTTTTCTCAAGAATTAAATCAATAGAGAACTCAACTTCTGACTTTGGAGGATATCTAGGTAAGTCCTCTAGAAAGACATCTATATATTCTTGCATAGTATGTACATTTTTAATTTGAAGATTTATTTCATCATCCATAGATGATTTTTTATCTTAATTCCTAAGGATTTCATTCATTAGAGCTATTGGGGGTGGGTCTAGATGAGAGTTAGCTGATGAGGTTTCTGCTCTAAAGATAAGGGATTCTACATCATTCTTAAAAATTGTAACTTTCCTCATCTTTCAATATATTTTCTCATCATAATTTGAAATCCAATCCATAATGAGAATTATGTCAAAATAAATCATAGTTATAATGAAGAGGTTAACATCTAAATCATGTTTATGTGTCATAAAGGGAATTTACCGACACATCTTTGTTACAATTACAGTTCCCTTAAGAGTTTTGACTGACAAATATGTTATTAAATAAAAAGGTAAATGCCTAATTTTATTAGAAAAAAATGGAGATATAAAATAATGCGATGATATAGAATCAAATAAAGCACTTTCTATGTTTGAATAAATTATTAAAGTACCTACCACTACATCATTAGGAACTTTTACCTCGACAGTTGTGACTGCATAAGCTTGGATTTTCTCCCTTGGCCTTCTTTGGGGAAATATTCCTTGAAAAATAGGACAATAATTATTATAATGTCCCGTATCTTTTCAATTTTAGCATTGAACATTGGTAGATTCTTTATTTCCCTTGTAATCACAGGCTTAGTATCCTTTTTCTTCACACTTGTAACAAACAACCATACCCTTTAGGCAAGTATTGCGATGTTTCTCCCCATAATTATCAGAGGATAGAAAATCAACTCTTCACTTCTGCACTTTTCCTTATTTTCTTTTCTTGAGTGTTCAACATATCTATTCTTATATTTATTTCCTTTGATGTCATAAGACTTATAGAATTATATTTCTATCTTGATAGCACATGATATTATATCTTTGTATGATGAGAAAGTGTGGGAGACCATCATCCTTTAGATGAATAGTTTTAACCCAGAAAAAAATTGAACAATCTTACTCCTTGGATTACATATATAGTACAAGGAATGATTTTATAAACTTGTAATGTTGGATTCATAATTTTCAACGTTAAAATCATCCTTTTTCCTTAGATTCTAGACTTTTCTCTCCATATTCACTCACTATTTGTAATGAAATCATGTTTCTATGAATATTTCCTTAAAATATTTCCATTCCATATTTTTAATTTCTTCCTCCTCCTTTTTGTTTTGAATCAACTACCACCATTGATCAGTATCTCTTGGGAGATGATAAACATTCATGATAACCATCTCCCTTTCATTACTTCCTAAAGTAAGAAATATATTCTTTAAAAAACTTATCCATGGTTCCAGTTGTAACTCATGTTCCAACATCATTATCCTATACAGAGGGGAAATCCCTACATGGGATATTTTTGTTGATTCCTTTTTTACTCCTTTCACTAGGTTCTGTTTCTAAGCAATGACATACACTTAATTAGTTATAAATAATTTTGAACACTTTACATAAATTTATAATTTATTTATAACTAATATCATAATAATAAACATGGTTTCTTTAGGTACATATTTACTTTTAAATCATTCATAATGTTTATTAAAGAAAATGTGAATTATTCTATGAGTAATCCCCTGGTGGTGTTAAACTAGATGTGCAGTAAGGTCCATTTTCATGTACCAGGTTACCCTGAGTGAGGCCCGGGACACCATGTCAGATTTTTTACCCCTAGGAATATATGTGCCCAAACCACATACACTTTTAGTATCTAGATATGGATTTATTAATAGGAAGATCAAATAATCTTCAATTTACCAAAATTTTAAGATGTTCTTATATGCATATCCTCAAAGTCTATATTATGGATGTGGTCCCTAATCTATGTTTTCTAAATCCAGTTTCCAAGGTTTCTAATAAAATTCCTCTAATACCAACTATAAAGACCCTGAACCTAGTTGTGCAGAGCTGGTACCTTATTTTATTACATTAGCATAGATAAAAGACTTGAATCCCAAAGTACTGACCAGTTTAGTAGTTTTGGAAGATAAAATACATACATAAATTTTTTATTACAACATGAAAGGAAAAACAACATAGAAAATCCATTAAAAACTCCTATAACTCCTGGATTATCCCTGCATGTCAATGATAATATACATCTTCTCTTCCTAGGTAAAAATTAAAAATAAAAGGGGTGACATCAGATGATCAGTAATAGTAAGAAATAAAGTGGATTTAATAATAAACATAAATAATAAGGCATGGTGAATAACTTAAAAAATATATCATTAAAACATAATTTGAGCATAAAATGGATGGAATAAAAGTTGATTAAATAATTACATAATAAAACATAACCATGGATATTCTATTAGTCAAATAATCACATGGAATATAAATTAAAAGTTTTATAATGTGGTAATTCATAATTCCATACATCTTAAACATACTGTCAAGGCCTCAGAGAAGACACCATATATAATAAGAAAAACCCAGTCTAGTTTGTCTCATGAGACCTACTGATATATCAAGGGGCTATAACGAGAATAAAATATCACTTAATAATTCCAATTCATTCCTCATATAAATAGGTTTATATATAAATGACATAAAACTTCTCCTAATTTTTAAACATAATCACTAACCATTCTGAGTAGTATGATGAATGGTACCAATATAGCACATCCATAGTCATCCAAGTCATAAAAAATTTAATAAAATATGGTAGATGCTAAAAATAATATATCAATATCAATGAATAATAAAATTTAACTGAGGTTGTGAAATAAATTAAAATACTCTAATAAAATCATTGATAAATTCTTAAGAGAAATACCCCTTTTACTTTGCAAAAAATAGTTCTTTTGGAAAAATCATTTGTATTTTTCATAATTGTTTTTATAAAACCAGAAATTGAAAAAATATATTTTTATAAAAAAAATAGTAAATTAAAAAAATTGAGTGTTAAAATAGATTATGGATGTACTTGTAAATGGGTAGGAAATCGAGAAGTTATATTTAATGGGGTTTTCTTGTCTGGAAGAATTGAGAAGGGAGCCTTGTAAAATGTTTATTTTCCCATAACAGATAGATTAAATAATCTGGATATATGATTTTGGAACATATAAAAATAATATAAAATAATTAAAACAAAGAAATATGCATTAAATTGGGTTACATATAGTAGAAGAATAACCTGAAGTAAAAAAATGAAGGTTCAGGTAGAATCTCTTACCTTATGTCTAAATGTGTTCTGCACTTGACCTAATGTCCTGGATAATAAAATTAAATCCATTAACTAATTAATTAATAACATTTTATACATTTATTTGATTAATTATAGATTTATTATGTTCATTTATATCATTTTTTATGAGTTATAGAGTTTAATTTTATCGTTCGGGAGCGTTTATTTTATCAGTTATCGTGATCAGTTTGTTTGTTTATTAGTAATGAAGTTCATGTAAAATTGGTATAATTATACATAATTAGAATTATATGTTATTAATGAACATAAATAATTTTAATTGTTATTATATATTATTTCATTTCTATATATGAGGATGAATTATTATATTACATGTTAATGATATTTGTTTAGATTAATTTAAGTGTTATTAGATCACAATGAACTCATTTTGTTTTATCATTTAGTATTATGTAAATATGTTACCTAAAGAACACAAAAGGGTTGTAATATAAATTTTAAAATATACTTAAACCATTAAAATTTTTTCATTAACATCCTTGAATATGGTGAAGTAAAATGAAAATTTTTCATCCTTGAAGGCGATGAAACAACACCTTATAGAAAACATTTCCATTTTTAGAATAAAATGGAGGGGAGAAGGGGACTGATCATGGATTATTCCATTAAAATAATAAAATTCCAGTATATTTAAGTTAATTTAGTTATCATGATATTTGTATGAGGTTAGGTGAGAAGAGAATAATAAAATAATAGAACTTGAAAAGAAATTGAAAAGAAAAGGAAGAGGATTTTACCTCTTGAATTCTCTTTTTTGAGAACCTCATTAGGGAAATGGTTTTGGTCTTTTGACAAGGAAAAGAGCTATTGTACATGGATTGGGACTTGGGAATAGTATTTAGTAGGAAGTTTACATGGATAAAATCTTGTAAGTGTTGAGGAGAATGGGTGGTGAGGGGTGGTATTTATAGTGGAGCAGAGGGGTGTTTTTTGAATTTTAATTCATTTGTTTATTATTTTGGCTGAAGACTATGAATAGATTGAGTATTATCACCAAATAAATTAAAATAATTAATATAAGTTTGATATTATGGTTCTTAAATCATAAATGACTCAAGTAATAGTGTATTTAACTTATAATTTACTTATACTGTAAATTATCATTTTTTTACTATTCACAAAAATTCATGTATTTTAGAAAAATCTCAAAAATTCACCCTAACCATTTTTTGACATCTAGAATTCAAAAATTAAATTTATCTTATGAAAATAATTTTTTATATATGATAAATTTAATTTTAAATTAAAGTTATCATTTACTCGAAAAATTAGTTTTTTAAAATTTTATCTGATTTTATAACACTCTGAGAAATTAACTAAGGTCTCATTAAATTATCCCAAAATAATAAGAAAATAAAATATTGATTTATTAATACATATTATGAAAATAAATTTTCTTTTAAATTATTTTATTAATTATAAAATTTTAATTAAATATTTATGACTCACAAAAATACCAAAAATTAATTAGTAGTTTTTAAAATATTTATTTATATATACTATTATATAATTATATCATATTTTCATTTATAGGATGCATATATTTTATTTATAGTTTCATTGGTGAGGTTACTATTCTATTGGTTTGTTTACTATTTATAAGGGTCGTATTACTATTCCAAAGGTCATGTTACTATTTCATTAGTATATGTTCCTTAACTTCTAAAAAAGCCTCTTATTTCATTAGTTATTTATTTATAAAGTTTTTGTCGTGTTTTATATGTGGTTTTATGTGATTTATACTATATAAACATAATAGGGAAAATCTTATTGATATAATTTTCAGTCATTACAAAAAAACATTAGGAAACTTGAAAACAACTCGAGAGACATCACTGCTCAAAGATTATCATGCTAGATTAAAAGAAAACACAAATATCACTTTTTACAACATTAGATAAGAAGTTCTGGCTCTGATCGAACTTGGGTTCCATTCTCCTTGAAAGATATGGCCTACACCATTGGGTTAATTAAAGGATAATATTCAAAGATAAAAAATAAATCTAAGATTTATTAGTAATGATCCAATCCATCCTGAATATGACATCAATAATTTTTCATGTTGAGAACCATAAAACTATAAGAAAGGTCAACATTTGATAGAGAGAAAACACAAGAGGGACTACATAGACCCTTCTCTATATTTGTTCTGATGTGTGTAGTAATATCCATTAAATAAGATAGAATATTCACAGGAAGATTCAACTGATTAACAATATGGGTTGAAATAAACGAATGAGATGCACTATTATCAAATAGATCAATCGCTAATGACTAAGCTATAGTAATGGTTCATATCATGGTTTATAGACCTGTATTCTATTCTTCTAGAGATTCTTCCACTACGTGAATAATCTTCATTCTAGATTCCCATGGTTGGAACCATTTTATACATGAATCATATAATTGTGTCATAGTTTTGGAAGTTGGAAATGATCTCATACCACTACACGGAGTGGAATAATCATGGCATAATTTATGTATGTGACTTGAGTGTCTACAATAGCAACATACCAAGGGTGCCTCAGTACAAACCCTCTTAGAATGTCCTAGCTTTCCTCACTGGTAACAAATCAAAGGAAATCTTCCAGACATTGCATGAGGTTTAGAAAAAACATTTTGTGAAGAACCACTACAAGAATCATCACACTTCCACTTTCCTTTGAATGAACTTGCACCACCACTGAGAGAGAAAGAAACTCCTAACTTTCTAGCTAGGTCTATTTTGACCATCGGCGCTCTATCCAGCACATCATCATAAGAAGGAAGCTTCAGTGAGAAAATACAAGAATGAATATCAAATCATAGTACCAACTCTAACATTTGATACTTAATATTATAAATTGATATTATATTAGGGGAGAAATACATACGCTCAGCAAAAGAGTTTTCATACTCTGTCACAGTCTTTTAAGACTTATCACGTTTGAAAAACTCTGTAGCCTTGTCCAACAGCATCAACTCTATATAGAAATAGTCATTAAAAAGAACATTGAATTCTTTACACTCTAAGACCTCATGCTTATTCTCTATCACCATTGTGTCCCACAATTTACTTCTCATTCCTTCAAGCAAAAAGGTGGAACACTTCACCTTAGATTCCTCAGGTGTATCCAAGAAATCAAACAAATGCTCAATCATGATCAACCATTCCTCAGCATCTTGAGGATCATTAGAGCCATTGAACACTGGAGGATTCTAGAAAATGAGCTCTTGAGAATGATTTCAGATATAATTCCTTTGAGGTTCCATAACTAGAGCTTGAACAAGAGCTGGTGGTGGTGTCTATCCCAAATCATGGATAGTACGCATGATCACTTCCACAAAATTTAGGTCCACAAGAGGGTTTTATCACTAAGGTTCAGCAGAAGCTTCCTCCTATATCTTATCCTCACGTCTTCTCAGAGGCATTATGCTACCAAACATCAGTATACAAGAAAGAAGACACCATATTAACACTCAGATAGATTAATAAGGTAAATTTATCCCAATATATGGAAAAACAAGATTGGGATTTCAATATAACCAAATCAAAAGTAGGGAAACTACTAGAAATAATCCTCAAGAAATATTTCCCAGACCACCCTTGTTGAATTAAGGTTAATTATGGTGATATCTAGCTAGGCAGTCAATTGAAAATACCTCCTAAGTCCCGACAAGATTATACAGATTTATGCTGACTTCAAGACAAAATGCTCAACCAAGATCTCTAATTCCACCTTTTCACTAACCATCCCAGGTACCCTAGTAACTTGATAACTAAGATTAAACATACATTTCGTGAAGGGCGTTCTTGATCCCCATGGTTTGGTGACTAGCACCTGGCATGATACAAAAAGAAAGTGGGAATGATTTTTTCCAAAAAATTTATTGAAGTAAAGACAAACAAGTCGGTATTTATACAAGAAAAACTCTATAGGGAGAAGTTTACTAGAATTCAAACAGGCATAACTAACCAATTTTATATAGTAAAGCACCATAAAATAAGAAAAAATACCCAAATCCCAACAGATTCAACTCACCAATTCCATAGATCAAAATCTAGAACCACCTCCAAGTGGTGCTTTTCCCCGACTCGAACCTGGAAGGATATATTCTACAAACATACCAAGGAAAGGGTAGTGTGGGAACTAAAAGACTAGTAGTGTATCACCCAGGATTCCATAATAGATTCTAACATTTAATTATCCAAATAAATATCATTCAATTTTAAATTAAATGGCTTGTAATTTCAAAATCATATTTTATCAAATCATTCTTTACATTTCAAATGATGCAAATAATTTAAACAAATAGATTAATTCAAAAAAAATTACAAAATAGTTTATATAAATCATAAGTCATTTAAAATAGTTTACAACAATGAAATATATTCATTTAAAATAAAAACAAGCTAGAAACATGGTCATATGACTAAAGGTACGATAGTTCCAGGCTATGGGATTCCATACACAGAAGGGACCTGACAATATGTCTATACACACATCCCTTTGGTATGGACAAAGGTGACTTCATCACCATATCATCAGGGATGTGATGTGATGCATTTTTTTGGAACATTCTAAATTGTAGAGTTTTATCCAAATAACTCACTAACTACCTAAGGCTTTCATGTTTTATAATAACATAACAACAATGGGAAATTTATTTTAAGAATTCCTAAAATAATATTCATCCCATTAACCATTTAAAATATTCTAATTTTCCATTTAAAAACCAAAATAGTTTTTTAATCAAAACATGTCTTTTTCCAAGATAACATCTAATGGTTTCTATCAAAAAATTTAAGCTATTTTTTTAAATAACAATTTGAAATAAATTTCACCAAATCAATTTCACATTTAAAATTCCATAATTAAATTCAATAATTTTTTTAAACAATTTCCATCAATTTCAAAATTTTAAATTCAACAATTTAAATTCTACCAAATTCCATTAATTTCCCAAATACATCCCAATTCAATGGAATTTGGGGTTTTCTCAAATTTCATGAAAAAATATAATTTTGAAGGAAAAATCCCCCAATTCAGTGGAATTGGGTTTTTTAGAAATTCAATTTTATTAGAATTAAATCCCACATATTTAACTGAAATCAATTTAATAGAATCCAGCAATTTAGGGTTAATTAAATTGCCCAATCAAAACTTAACCACCTACCTCAGAATTTCTAGATCTCGAATCACAAAGCCCTATCCATGATTCATAAAAAAAGAAGATAAACAATGTAAAAAAAGAATCAAAACTTGTTTTAAGATTCAAAATAGTGGTTATTAGATCCTCTAACCAACACGAAGATCTAAAAACCCTAGGGAGGAAAATAGATAGAGCGGGAGAAAGATAATGGGAAGAGGAAACTAGCTGGGAGAAGATCGAAGGCCATTCACCTAGATTTGATCCACTTCCTGGAAGGTTCAAAGGGGACAAAAAATCTCTTGGGAGATCCTAGGGAATAAGAAATTACATATGGGTTGTAAAGGTCCATAGAGGGTCTAAAAAGAGGTTTTTGGGAATTTTAAAATAATTTTTGGATTAATTATTTCCCGTACACACGGTTGGATGGGTAGGGCCACACGATTAGACCAAAATATGTCCCCTAGCTGCGAGACCCCAATTTATAAGGTACACAATTTTTACTTTGTGGGAAGATGGTTTGCAAAACATGAACAAGTTTCGCAAAACCCTACTGTTTGGGTTTTCATAGTTTTCTCTAGCAGGGCGCATAGTTTAGGAAAACTATGCACCAACTGTGTACAGCCCCAGAACATTCAAAACATACAATGTTTTCACCCAAAGAAACCCTGAATAAAACCCATCCAAAGCATAGTAAAATTAGGGTTTTAAGAATACTTAAAATAGTAACCGGATTTTAAAGTCAACATACCGAAACAGTTTTGAAGAGATTGACCAAACAACCCAAGTGATTGATGAGAGAAAAACTATACAATAAATTAATGACATATGATAATAAATAGACCTTATAAAATTAAATTCACATTAAAAATGTTTCAAAAGATGTATTAATTAAACTTAACTTGGTTACTCATAAGTTTAGACGCACACACCAAGTGAATTGGGACTTTAAGTAAGTGTTCTTCATTTCAATTTCAATTCCATGAGACATGTTTCTTATCATGCACCAAATTACTTTTATATACTGTAAAAAATGGATTATTTCATTCCTATATCTTAAATAACTTGTAATTTTTGGGAGTTTAACTTTTGTGCAATCATTCCCTATACCTTGATCTTTGATTCATTACCTAAATCATAAGTGATATTGTTAAATTAATTTACATTCATTAAGTTATAAAGTTTATTCTTGAACATCATCCTTAAAATAAAGGTTTCTTCAACCCTATTATTGTATTATATTTTATTTTATCTTTATTCTTCCAAATTTTATCAGTATTAATGAAATTTCATTTCACTTTGATTCAAAATTTTAAAAAATGGTTGCTTATATGTTGACTCAATCTTATCTCTTCCTTATGATCAGGAATATTTTTCTTCCATTTTTATATTTTTATATGGTTTCATGATTATTCTTATTTATAATTAAATAATTTTTAAGTTTATTTTCTATTTTATTTTATTTAAAAAAACTAAATAAATATTTATAACATTTTACGTATGAGTTCTATTAATTTTTTTTACCAATTTGTGAAAAGAATGTCATTTTTAACATTTACCACAGGAACACATTTTCTTAATATAATAATTGTATTTATTAATAAATATTATTAATAATGTTTCCATGGGTTTTCAAATAAAATTGTATACCCATTGTTATATTAATTTTTTATTTTAAAAATAAATATTACTGATTTAGAATAATAAATAATGGGATTTCATTCTTCTTTTGTATATTTTTATCTTTCACTCCATATTTACTATTTTTAACTTCATCTAATTTAAAAGTTTTAGTGTTTAGAATTATTTTTTAATAAATTTTCCAATTTTTCTCTTTTCAACCAATTAAATTGATTTTTAAAAGTATCATAATCATTTTATTCAACTATGTTACTAATGAATTCTGAAAATTCATTATGTGACTTAATTTCCATTATATTATAAAACTATAAAAAATATCACTTATGGAGTTATGTTTCATATATTACCGTATAAATGATTTTATGAATTTATAGTTCATACCTCACCTTGTCTTTGTCGGTTATGTTCACTTTTTGTCTTCATCTATCTCATTATTATTTTCTTTCATGTCCATATTTTTTAATTTCATGGATATATTATATATCACTTCCACTATTTCTATTTTTTATAGTATTTACTTAACAAAATACCCAGAACTATATATGGTGTCAGGTTGAAGGGTGCTTACCAAGAAATTTATTCCATTTATTGACTGGGGAAACATTGACATTACATATATTTATTCTTTAAATACAGATATTTATAAATTACTAAGGCATGTTATTAATATATTATATTGTTTATTTATTCCTTCATATGATGAGTGAATTATAATAAATTAGTGATAGGTGGGTCCTAGAAATTTATAACCCTTATATGAATTGGTATATCTCATGAGACAAACTAGTTGGGTATTTAGGTTAAACCTCACCAATTTATATATGATGTTTTAGCACAAATCCTTGATGGCATGTTTATGGAATCCAACATTATGCAATCCATCACTATAAAATTAGTTATTTTTTCCATGTGATTATTTACATTATTATGTTATCTATAGATATATCACATTCCCATATTATTAGTTTTATATAATTTTTTATTATTATTTATTCCTATCATATTATTTACGGCTTGTTTATTCCATGATAGCATTTTTCTTATACTTCCCCTAACTAAGGGTTTGATCTCACCCTTATTATGTTTCTATTTTCTAGGGTTATTAAGAATAGTATTGCATATGAAATTTCTATATAGGCTTCATGTGTGAAGAATATTTTGGAAGATGTTAAAGACATATTATTAAATAAGGATTCCATGGTTTAGCGGAAAAAATGACCATATGATGGAAAAGATATGGGTTTTAATAGTTAATTGTTTTTCTTAGTCATATGAAAATATAAATTTAAAAAAACATAGGTATGTAAGTGAGTTAATTTTTTTTTGATATTGTACTTATGGATAGTTATGTTTGGTTCACTTTAATCAGTATCAAAACTAGTTTATATAGAATATGTTTTTTTCACTAGATCTGGGAGTTTGGGTTTGGAGTTTCACACTATGATAAATATACTAAAGTTGAATCATGATAATTTTAGAACTTGTAACAAATGTCACAAAGGAAAAATAGTTAACAATAGACACAATCCAATTGTTATAAAATAAAATTAACCTCGTGATTTATGAATTATTTTTGAAAGAAAGAATCAAGAGAGTTGTTTACTCCTATAGAACATGGGACCAAGTTATCCATTGATGAAGATGTAAAGTGTGTGGATCAAATTTTGTTCAAAATAATTATTGGTAACTTACTCTATTTTATGTAATCTTTAATAAAAATTTTATTTTTGGTTACACTTTGTTCGTGATTTGAAAGCAATAATAAGGAGCCTCATATTGATGTGGTGAAATTGATCTTGTGTTATATCAAAGTGATCCTTTATTTTGGTTAGAGGTATGGAAATAACACATCATTTCATATTTATATAAATTATAATTACAATTAGGATGTATATTTTGGTGATTTAAATTATACTTCTAGTGGTTCATTCTTTATTAAAGGAAGATTTATTATTTTGAAATCCAATAAGAAAAATGTTATCACATTGTGTGCATTAGAAACTGAATATATTGTGGCATCATAATCCATGAAAAAAAATTGTGTCTAAATTTGAAACTTGAAGAAATGAGGATGAATGTATCCTACCCAATAATGATTGGTTATGCAAATCAATGTGTAATAAACTTTTAAAATAACCTGATGCAATATTCAAGGTCGAAACATATTGGCATCAAGCACCACTACATTAATGAGAAGATGGATAATTATGAGATTTTATTAGAATATATTTAAACCAAGGAGAAAGTAACAAATATCTTAATTAATCCCTTAATGAAGGATTCATTCCGACACTTGAGAATATTGTTATGAGTGAATTATCTCTAAAAATCCTTTACTTTTTCTTATTTACTTTCTATCTCTCCTTCCTTTTCATTATTGACAATTGGAGATAATAAAAATGGATCTCTTATTACAAAGGGGGAGAGAATATTTTTTCCTTTTTTAGGTTATTATCAAGTGGGTGGCTTTATTTGAGGAGTTGGTGGTTGAGATATTCCCTAAATCCTAATATATATATATATATATATATATATATATATATATATATGATATATGATAGCCTATATCATACTATACAATATAGGGATGTTGTATGGTATGAAATCTTTTTTGTAAAAGGAATGTTTTTTATTTTATGGGTATATCGTATCATATGGTATTGTGATATCATAAATCACTCATTCTAAATCCCATCACAGTGCTTGATTCAGTTATATCATATGTAAATGTTGTGTGAAGAATTATATTGTATGATTTACACAAACACTCTATGATAGATTAATTTATCTTAAAATTAAGTATTAACATTCAAGAATCTTACATGGATATCATTGATGACTTTTGTTCCATATTTTGAAATGTATTTGAGAAACAATAGTGCACTTATTGACAAATTAATGAACAATGGATGCAATAATCATACATCATGTAATGTTTGAGTAAATGTGTGAATACTCAAGGAGTATCCATGAGGGAGATATAAAGGGTGATGGTTCCATTGAGATGGTGTTCATGTTTTTGGAATCCTCATACCAATTCTCTCACTCACTGTTGAATCTCTTTTCCTCCTCCACCCTTTTCTAATTAAGGTACTAGTATAAAATGGTTGTTAGGAGGATCTCACCCAAGCATTTGGTGACTCAATCCATCCATGGATAAAACTCACAGAGAATATTCCTTTAGATATTCCTCAAAGATCTTCATTAACCGCTATGATTGGATAATAAGATCATAAACTATCGATGATAATAGGTGCATGTTCTTCATTTTGATTTCATATGGTTTTTATTATAATAAGCATGTTGTTTTGGGGTTGTTTATTTCTAATTTATTCCACTACATTGAATAAGTGTTATTCAATAATTATAAACCCTTTATTAGTCTCATAGAATCACCATGATTCTTGAATCTCAAAATTATGTTTAAATTGAATAATTCATGAATATCGTATTAATATCATACTGTTTATCACAAAAGACGATATGGGAATTGAAGTACAGATTCATTTATAATTTTTGATATTTAAATCCATGATAGTACTACTACATATTATATGTGATGTAATAGTATATAATATATCTGATATCCTTCTGTTTTCATTATCTCTTAGTGTATACCATGGGGTATGGTCTTAGAGGATAGCGCTATTTTTTTCCTGAAAATAAGGAATTGTATTACCTAAGCAATATAATTGTGTGTCATAGAATGTAATTCACAACTACCAAAGAATATTATACAATTGAATATTATTTATTATCAAATATTATAGATAATAGAGAAAGTTTCATCTTATGACATGGCCTATATCATTAAATATGATATCAAGAAAATTTTAATTTTTCTAAATTTCAATATTGAATTGAATGTAATAATTTATAATTTTTTTTGAATTATAGAAAAATAAATTTATTGATTTTTATTTAATATATAAAATATTTGTAAATTAATTACTATAAAATGGTTATAATTAATTATTAAGTGTTCATGAAATATCTTATAAATAAATATTTCATAATATTAAGTGTTAATATTAAATACCATTGAAATCATATGTAATGCCTTATAATTGTGATATAAAATGTTTATATGGAATTATAATGATAATTTATAAATTCTTTATAAATTAAAAAATAAGGTAAAAATATATTAAGTTATGAATTGTTCATATTATTTAATTTGAATTATTCAAATTGAAAAATGCCTTATTTGAGAAAATTATTTAAACCATGTGAAAAGCGAGTTTTATAATTTATATGATCAAGTTTTAAATAATATTAAATGCATGATATTCTAAATTTTTACATAATATATGAATAGTTCATATATAGAGTGTTTATATTCCAAATATCATGTATTTAAGTTAAATTCCATAAAAATGATAATATGGAGTTCATACTAGAAGAAAATAAAATGATTATATTTATTTAATTATGTAATTCAAAAAATTCATTACTTAAGATTTAAGTGTTTACAATTTAATGGTTTATGAATTATTCATAAATTGTTTATATTTTGTTTAAAATTTTGAAATTATTGATTTATTTAGTATTTTTAACTCTATTATTCATAGTTATTGATTTTTTATTATTATGGATTTTTGTATGATTTATTTTAAAGTGTTAAAAAAATTCTAAGTTATCATACATACATTTAATGAGTTAGAATTTAGGCATGAAAATTGGTTTAGTATACTTATACCATGACTTTTTCTTATTCATGAGTTGTATAAGTAATTACACATCTATATGAGTTGAACATATTGATTTGATGGATAGAATACATATTCCAAACTGATTCATTAGAATCATTCATATATTTAAATAGAATAACAAGATATGATATGGAATGATTAAATCCCTTTAAAATACTAAGAGTTAGATTCCTAACAAGGTAAACACATTTCAAGTCCTGGATCATTCAATTGAGTAGGTTAAACCAAATCAGGGTTACCATGAGTAATATTATGTACGTAAAGAAAGTAATGTGAGAATCTAATAGGATTTGGTGACTAATTTTAGAATTTACTTTGGGTTACACTTAGCTAAGAAAATTTTAATAGGGATACCAAAGGAATATATTGAGTTTATCCATATGATATATTGGGAAAAGATTTGTCTACTCAACAATCCAAGGGTCATATATGATATAATTTGCATAATGGACTACTAAAATAGCTAAGTGGTGAGAGTGATTCTAAATTATACTCATTTATTAGTAAAATATGGATCTTCTACCACTAAGGGATGTGATGAAACTTTTAAAAAGTGGGTAATCATTTAGTGGGAGAACATTCAATAAAATTCCTTGTAAAATTAATATAAAACATGATACTCATTTTATAAAATATTAAGTTGTAGATAAAATGGAATCAACATCATTTATTATGAATTTGAGATTATTCTTTAAAAAGTACAAGATTAATGAAATAAAATTCTCAGATAGGTACATAAACTTGAGAATTATTCTCAAGAAAGAAGAAAAGTTTTATGTGTTGGATAAAGCACACCCTACAGAATATCTTTCTAATGAAGTTGATCAAGAAGATAAAAATGTTTACTATAATGATAAAATATAATCTCTTGACATATCTAAATTAATGCTTGGATCTATGGATTCTAAACTCCAAAATCAAAATTTAACCATTGATTATTATATAATGATAGAAAATTAGAAAAATTTATATCTAGGGTAAGAAATACATAAAATAATTGAGGTTTCAAAAGTACTTTTGATTTATAGTGGTTGAGGGTACTTCTGTTTCTATTTCTGTTCTCAATATGATTAAGTATGTAATTTATTTAGAGTGAGTGAGGCCACTTCTTGGACTTGACCTGGTGGCATACATAATTATGAAATCACTACAAGAAAGGTTTTAAAATTTTATCATATATTATAACATAAATGAGTTTTATTAATGTTTAACTAATTTTCATAATATGTTTAGGATCACTGAGAATTTCATGGGAGGTTTTATATTGAGTTCCATAATTATGGTTCAAAATGAAAAGGATAAAAGTTTTAGTAATAAGAAAAAGATGAAATGCTGTGAAGATTCTATACTAGCTTCTAATTAGAAGAAATTAGTTTATATGGAAGGATGATGCTTCCATTGTGTAATGTATGGTTACTAGAGGAAGAATTTTCTAGAATACATGATGAGTTGTAAGAAGCACTGTATAGATTCCACATCAGGTATTAATGTTATAGAATTAATTTTTTCTATTTTAAGGACATTTCATACTAAATTCATATTATAAAAGTTTTTTAATGTGTATAGGATTTTAAATCTAAAGTAGAATTAGATTATGCATTCAAATAATGAAACAAGGGGTTGTGACATCAATTAGTTAGATATGGTGGATAATTTTAAATATAAAATGAATCAAAATAATTTTTTTTGTTATTATCACATTTTATTCACTTATGTGATAAGAGGAGGTTGTATATAAAAAGTAGTTGTAAAAATAAAAGGGATGATTTCTTTGACACACATTATTGTGAATTTTATAATTATATATAACTTATGTAATGTAGATAAAGATATAATTGTTTTATATGAGATAGATGAGTTTATCTTGGTTATTTATTTAAATATGAAAAAAAATAGTTCATACCAACCATTAGTATCATATTTTAAAGAATGAATTCTTTTTTTCAGAATAATTTTATAAACACTATAAATTCCATATAAGATATGATTATTGACATTTTATTTTTTAAATATTTACACTAAAAGAAAATAAGTGTTATTTTCTAATATAAAAGGAGTTTTTTTATCTTATCAAGATATTTTAAATAGAATATTGTGTATAAGAGGCTAGTGGGAGTGTATTTTTACTTAGAGAAGTTCAATGTGAAAATAAAATACTATGCGAGTAAATATTAAAAGTGAATATCACTTAATATCTTAAAACGTTTTGGGAATGGTTTTAAAATAATAATAAAAAATTACATTAGTTCTAAAATATCTCAAGGAAAAATTTTGATGGGATAGTTTTAATGATGAAAATAATGAAATATTAAATGGTTCTAAGTAGACAAAAGAAGTTAATAACATTGTAATATTTGTTGTTTTGTAAATATGATTCCTAATTCTTTGAATTATTCAAAAATTGTTTCATTATATATTTTAATCACTAAAAATTTTAGTGGGATCATGAGTACAAAATAGGTATGTACCTTTGGTGTTTTTTCTTTTTAACATCGATTTTTGAGTTTATGCCTTTGAAATTGATGACATAAGTATATTTTTAACACTGTGTTTAAAAACTAAAAATAAAAAAAATTAAAAAATCAATTATTTGTGAAAATATAAATAATATATGATTTTATATAATTTTTTACATCGGTTGTTTGAAATATCTGATGTAAAAAATTAACATTCATGTCAATTTTTTAAATAGTTGATGTGAATAGTCATATTTTAACTTGGTTATTTGAATAAATGATGTGGAAGGTATATTTGTTTTCAATAAAAAATATAGGACGTATAACCTTACACTATTGTTTCATAGAATCAAATACAAAAAAAATTATGTTTAAAAAAATATCAATATAATGTTCAATTTTAGTTTCATGTGATATATTTTTTTTAAAATTTTATCCTTGAAGAAAAAAATAATAATTCTAATAAATAATGAAAATAATGAAAATATATTATAAATAATTAAGGAAAGAAATTATATGAAAATAAAATATATCATTCAATGGATTTTACCGGTATACAAAGATCATTGATGAATGATATTTCTCTCTTCACTAACACCTCTTTCTCCCTCACAGGGAATGTATAATGGAGTGAGAAAGGAAAATTATTAATAGAAATTTCATGTTCATGATATATTCATATATGGAGGATGAAATTATTTTTTTGGAGGTAAATGGAATAAAAAGTGTAATGAACGGTTAACTTGTAAGAAGGAATAAAAATCTACATTGATATGATGTTAAGAAATAAAATTTCCATGTGTTTTGTGATAGATTTTTGGGTGGGCAATTAAAATCATATGGGTGTTAATGTGTTATGTATATTGAGGAAGATCACCATGAAAGGATAAGGCATTATAAAAAATCTATAATATGAGATAAGAACTATGATTTATGACATGGGAATGGAATTAATGAATGATTTAGTAAGTCTATATATACATGAAGGAAATATGGTTTATAAAAATATGGTCATAAAAAATATGTTCATTAAAAACAATGTTATTGCATATATGATCATTTTATATATGTTCATTTAAAATGTATTCATTGGGTATATGTCCAAGAGATATACTAAAGTTGTGTATTGTTAAGTAATAAATTTAAAATAATATAACTCACAATGAAATAAAAACATGTCATTAAAATATTAGATATATATATATGTTTTTTGTGTATAAATATTGAAAATAATATTATTAAAATACTATATGATTTATATATAAAATTTAAATTTAAATTTAAATATCAACAGAGTAGTAAAAATAAATTTTATAATTTAAATAATTTATTTTAATGGTATTTGTTAAAGTGTATTTAGTATAAAAGTAATATTATTTTTTAAAAGCACCTTTTTATTATGTATTTTATGTTTTATCTTAAAAAATTATATCGAACACTTTTAAATACTATATATTAATGTCTTTTAAATTTAAAAATTTATATGAAATAATATTAAGAACACTTAATGTTTAAAAACATCATTTTTTAATAAAATCAACTTTTATTTATGTTTTGTGTGTTCATTTAAAAAGTAAATTTATAAATTTTATAATATATATTAAATTTAATTTAATTCATTTTAGGATTTATAATTTCAAAATTAGCTTAATATTTTTTTTTCTAAAAATATTGAATTTTAGGTAAATACTGATTAATACCATTTTTATAAATGACATGACTTTGATGATAGTATAAGTATATAAGTAAGGATTATAAGTTAATTAAAACATCCTCTAAGAATAGTTATATTTTTTATTAGTGAATTTATAATTTTAAAAATATTGGTTTTAATTTATAAACCCATATTTGGTATTTTTTTAGAACATAAGTTATATTTTTTAAAAAAATATTTTTAATTCATTATTTATTTAATATTTTAAAATTAAATTTTTATCACTTTTAGAAATTTAATCTTATTAAATGGATTTAAAATTTGGAATCATTAGGTCATAAGGACCATTTTTTGGGAATAAATATTATGTTACCTTAGGTAAAAATTACTTACCATAATAAAAAAAATATTTTTTAAAGAATAATAAATTTCAAAATAATGTTTATTTTTAAAAAATTAAATGGATATATTTTACAATAATAATATAATATTTTTTAAAATATATATAAAAATAAATTAACATTTCATTAATTAGTTATCAACATTAACTAATATTAAGAATTCTTAATAGTTAAAACGCCATCTTTATACAAAAACGGGTTTTCTACACATTATATATTTTTATATAAAATATAATTTTATCCTATATAGAAATTTAATTAGGATAAATGGATCCTAAATTCAGATTCTCTACATAAAAATTGGGTAATAAGGGTCATCTTATATTTTTTACTAATAAAATAATTACCATGATTAATTTTTAATCAAGATTAATATGAGTAAAAATGGGTAAATAAAGTGTCTCAAACTTTTAATAATTAAAAGGTCACCCACACATTTTATAAATCCTTTTTGGGTATTAAATCTGTACTGATATGTCTCACCAACCATTTCTCCACCTAATTCACCTAACCCACCAAATCCATCAAACACCCATGTGATTCTGTTATTACCCTTTACCTAACTTTAGTTTCTAGGAAAACAAACCCTTTTCAACTATAAAAGGATTTCACTCCCACTTGTTCTCTCATCACTCTTTATAAAAAGGGAATTTATCATGAATTTACCTTCCCTTTCCCTCTATAAATCCATCCCAAGGATTTCCTAAGTTTTTAAGTATTCCTACCATGCTTTAAGAATCCACATAGAAATGTAAGGGTTCTCCTCCTCTTTGTTTTGATTAATGAACTTATTTTTTTATAAACCCTTTTTATTTCCATATGATGATTCTTCCATGTGTTTATAATCAATAATTTATTTTGTAAATTATTCCCTAATTATAATATTTTACCCTTTTCTATCATTAAACCCATTTAATAATCCCTTTTCTATAATCACCATGCTACTGAAATCACTCTTTGGTTCTCCATCCTATTTTCAATTCAATCACTTCCTTTATTATAATCCTTTTTTGTTTACATGTGATCATTATTATACATTTTTATAATCAACAATTTACTATCCAAATAATTTCCTATTAATGAGCTTACATTTCTCACTCATTAAATCCATTCCATAATCCTTTTGTATAACTATCATACTGCTAAAATAATTCATTGGTTTTATTTATTATTGTTTCCATTAAACAAATCTAAAATCACCCAATGATATCTATATAAATTATTTTTATTAAAGGTTATGGATATGAAAATTGGTTTTAAATAGGTGACTAATATATTTATGTTTGTTATATAGTAGTTTAGGGTGCGATCAACTATGATAGAATTCATGTTTAGGGTACTATCAAATCAAATCCTAATTTATTGGACCATAGAATTTTTACTTTAATATAATTTTTCAAGACTTATTTGATCCTACCATCCCCTTATTTTATATGATGTTTATTTTTCTTCTTTGGGTAAATTATTTATTTTTATAAATAACTACTTATTTGATAAAACAAATCTGAAATCAAAGTTTAGTGTTGGTACGAATAACTCTCATTCTTACCGATGAATTTTTTATTCCATGTCCATAATTTTCTTCTTTCCAATGTTCTCCTCTCTTTTTAGAAAGTTAATACTATTTATTTTCTAAGATTCTCATAATTCACTTTACCCATTTTCAAAAAAAATCATAATTATCTTTTTATGATGTGTGTTTTTAAAAAAAGTAATTTAAATTTTTTTTTTAAAAAAAATTCTCTCCTTTCAAAATAAAATGATTTACCTTCCACTCCTATTCCATTGTGACAACCTTTATGTATTTTAAAAAAATTATTATTAAATATTTTGTTTTTAAATTTTAAAATTTTCAAAGTGTTCTCACTTCACCTTTTTGAAACTTTTATTGGAAGTCCTTTTTTAAATAGTAAATCTTTTTCAAAAGTTTTCACCTCACCCATTAAAAATTAATTTTCAAAGTAACCTTAACTTATCCTTTTACACCAAAGATAAAATATTTTTCTAAAAATCCTTGTACGATTTCACCAATGTTCCTCTTTATCTCTAAATACTTTATTTATTTTGAAATTATTTTTGATGAATCTCCTTCTAAATATTCTTATGAAATAATATATTATGGTGATTGAATTTTGGGTATCGTTCATTTATATTGTTGAGGTCAATTTTGATGAAAACATCTAGAAATATTTAGAAACCCATTTTTATTTCCTTAGGATATTTATAAAATGATGAATATTTATTTTATATGGCATTAATATATATGGATAATGATATTTGGGGTCCTATATTTTCCTATAATTCATTAGATTGACCTTATATCTCATTAGATTTTCAAGTGTGGATATAATGAGTTTGTTCACATAGGTGTGGGCATGATGGGTTTTCTCACATTTTCAGAAATGTACATAATGATTTTGTTCACATAGGCATGGCCATAATGTATTTTCTCATATTTTTTTTTCTATTCTTATAGTTGTTCCACATTTCCATGTTGTTTATCAAGTTATCCCAAATTTTTATAGTGCATTTCATTTCCAGAAATTCCATGTTTTCATAATTACACCTTATTTTTAAATTATTACACATTTTTATGTTATGATCATATGTTATATTATTGTTGAGATGTGTTTTGATCCATGTCATATATTTTATTCTTCCTTAAAGGTATATTTATGATATAATCTAACTATAACATGTTTTATGATTTTCATTTGAGATCCTTCAATCTATTATTAATATATTTATGTCTTCCTTGTGTTCACTTTAATGTTTATGATTCACCACATTATGACATGTTTTTCCTTACCGAGCATCTGAGCTCCCCCATTTATTATGTTTTCATTTCCCATGATACGAAAATTAGTATAACATAATATTTTTAAAGATGTTGATTTATTGTAGATTCAAATGTGGAGAAATGTTCACAATTATCAAAAAATAAGTTTCTTATGTAGCTTATCTTAAAAGACACTAAACCTTCCATTCTAAGGATTGTGATATTTTTTATGAGTTATAATGTTTATCATATGGTAATTTTGTAAAATAAAGATAGGTTCATCTCACTTTGTATCAAATTTAGTCTTTAATGTAATTATTTTTAGCACATGATATAAGATCATGGGTCTATGTCATCTCATGTGTGTATACTAATACTTATTTGCATCTAATTATCCAACAATTAGTGTTATAGAACCAGGTTCCCTTCAAATACCATTAACTATTTTAGATATTTTATTTGATTTTTGTTCTCAATTTATAATGTTTTATTGGTTTTGATTTTTTTTTCAAAATATATTTCTTAAATTTGATGTATAGTAATGGTTTTATGAATTTTAAAGATAATAACTATCATATTTAGAAAGATAATATGTCTCCATATCTATTATCCATTAGTTTAGAGGTGCTTAAAGTTACAAAAAATGAGCTTGTTCCTCATACAAAATATATTGCGATGAAAGTGGTTGATAGAAGGAACATTAAGAATGATGTTCAATCTTATAATGACATTATTTCATCATTATCAAATAAGGATTTCATAAAATTCATGATGATTATGACAGTTACAGGCATATCGAATAAGATGGAAAATATTATTTTATAGAAATATTAATTTGAAAGATGCTCAATTATATATTTTTAATTTCAGGTGTGAATACATTCAAATAAATGATTCCAAATATATGGATTACTTATTTAAAATATTCAATGAAGTGGTGAGCATCATTTGAGGTTTTGGTGAGAAATTAGAATAATCGGTGATTATTAAAAAAGTACTATTTATATTTAAAGATAAATTTAATGAAAATATTTTAATTCTTGAATAATATGATTCTAACACACATTCATTAGATTATTTTCATAACATAGTGATTTATAGAGTTGATGTCCTAGAACCAACTATTTTTACTTTGATTACATTAATATTTGATGTATTAAATATTAAATTAAACATATTATTATATTTTGTTCATTTTTCTGCATGACCATAATGTAATAATGTCCTAGAGTATTTTTTCATTGATAAGGTCATAGTTATTCCCCACTATGATGATAATAATGAAGTGATATGAAAATATTCTTAATATAGTTTTGCAATTGGATAACATACTATGATGGGACACATAGTATATAGACCATCAAGTGTGAGTACTCATAAGAAGATGATACTTCTTCTCATGAAGTTCACACTTTGAAATCTCCAAGATGGGAGATTATGAGAACAGACCTGCCATTTGGAATTATTCATGTTTTGGTGTCATAGAATATTCCTATCTTCCAGTGTGTTTAATGGTCCATAGACTTTGAGATTATCATTAATGCATGTCACGAATTGTTCAATTAGATTTTTTTGATGAAAAATGTCACGCCATATGTGGGAGGGAAGTAGGGTATGTTGGGTCTGTCATGAATGACATGTTATTAAGGGATAATTTAAGAAAGTATTTTTCCCTTCCATATTTATGGAAGTTGATATCTCATCCCTTTTATTGAAATAGAACTATTTCCCTAAATTATATGGCCATGATGTAATTACGAGTTTATTTCAGATAGTCAAAGAATGATGTATCAAACATGTAGGTTAGTGACACCTTCACGCAACCTGCTTGATGAGATTATGTGAAAAAAGAATTATATTACCAGTGATCATTTTTATGTGGTAGTCTCCATTGCGACATTATGTTTTTTCTCTTAGGTACCTTGACCCGTTGCTTGAAAGTAATCTTGGACTTTGGGAAATTCTTCCTAATTCCAATGAGAAATAATCCTAGAGGGTCACATAATAAATGTTTCTAGTAGTCTCGATTAAATTTAATTTGAGTTTAATTAATGGAATAAATACTATTCTCAAGACTGGAGAATAATTTTATTTAAGTTATATTGATCTCATAAATTAAAAAAACATGTATTCACCATATTGTGAATAAAATATATTTACTTATTTTCTTGAATATTAAATAAATATTTATTTACTAGTTTTTTAATAAAATATTTATTTAAGAGAATAAAATATTTATTCAGGTGTTCAATAAATATAGGTGGATTTTGAATGAACCAATAATGTGTCTGGTGAGAAAATAATTATTTACGAGTTGGTAAATATTATTTATCCCTTTTGCACAATTTGTCACACCAAAAAATAATAAAACTATTATTATTATTATGTGACATGGTATTTCATTAATGGTTATAATTATATATAATGGTTGTAATGCAGTTAAATTTTTTAACCCAGATCTCTTCTCTAGAAATAAATAGCTATGTCTATTGTTTAATTCATTCGAAACCAATACCAATTTTGAGAATAGAAAATTATTGCGCACATCAAATTCTCTCCTGAATCCTGCACCTCTCTCCCACTCAATAATGATAAACCTAAGATATAATTTCTTCATAATTGAAGAATGAGAAATCAATAAAAAAATGCAAGATATTTTATTCACCTTGCTTGCACCTGGAGAACAAGTGGCATTACTCGGAGACTATTGAAGCACATCTGGATCACCGGTATAGGGATTCTACCCTTGTATCCTCACAAGATAATTGAAGGCAATCCAGAAGGGCCTTTTTGGATGATCAGCAATCATCGATGAAGAAAGTTCCTAAGCCCAGGTATTTATTTCTTCAGATATTAAATAAATTAATTATAAATTTTTCATGAAAGATCCTGTCTCTTAGTTTTAGGAAATAATTATTAAAATAAATTTTAATATATTGCCAACCCTTACATGATTTTGTTGTGCCCGGAACCAACAAGTGGTATCAGAGTAGTCATGTTTAAATTTATAATTATTTATTTGATTTTTTATTTATGTACAATTGTGGTAAGATTTCATTTCATGTTATTCATTATTTAATCCATTTTGAATTAACATGTTATCGAAATATTAATCATGTTCGTTCAATGTTTCATTTTCTTAATGGTTTAAAAAAAATAAAGAATGATCCGAGATTCCATTGGTAATTTCTAAATCATTGCATGCTTAAACTGGGTTACAAATCATGCGGTCGGGGCACACATTGTATTCCCATGTGCAATGTATCTAGATGTGTTTAGTAATTAATTAATTACACATGGTGGTATTATGTCACACTACGCATCGACGGGGCCAACTTGGCACACATAAATGGGATATAGGGTATGTAATTTGCATGCACACACCATATAGTATGGATGATTCAACACGTTAAATCCCCAATCATGTGACTTGGTGTTGACGCTCCTTTCGTCACAGAATCTAAAGATCGGAAAAGGGAATATCTGAGCTCAAAGTGATTTCAACCTTTGAAGAAAACATCAAAAATCGACAAAGGCATGAACACAGGATCAAAAGCAAATGCACCGCGCAAGTTTTACCACTGTCGCGCAAGTACACTTGCGCGACGGTCTTGGTCGCGCAAGTGACTTGCGCGACCTAAGTGGTAACCGCCCGGTAACCGCCCGGGGTCTTCTTTTGCCTATAAATAGACCCTGTGGGCCCCCCATTCGGGAGGATCTTTTTCCAGAAACTCAGATTGAAGCTCCCGACGCCAAAGTCTCTTCTCAAAACTTCCGGAACACTTATAAGGTAATTTCTTACCTAGAACGGAAGATTTAAAGAGAAGAAGGAAGGCCTAAGTGTTGAAACTCATCAAACACTTGCGCGCCGACTTATTTCCTTCAATATAACTTGTGTGTCCCTTTTCTGGAAGAACCTCAAGAAAATTCTAAAGGGTTTAAAAAAGAGTCGCTCAAGTATTTCAATGCTGGTTGAAAATCGCGCAAGTACACCATGTGCCGCGCAGGTATACCTGCGCGACCATATTTGCGCGCCCACGGAAGACTTGCGCGCCTTGCAAGACTTGCGCGCCCCTATATTTTTGGGTGCCCACCTTGCCCATTTTTACCCCTCTTAATCCATTTCACCTTTCCTTTTCTAGATTCAGTCTTCAAGACACTCTTCAAAGCCATTTATGGCATGATTTCTTGATTTGACTTCCTTATCTGAAAGGAATTCTGTGGAATATCTCTCAAAGTCCAGTGATTTAAATATCCTTATGTCACTAAATATGGAGAGTTAATTCATTCAACCTCATCCTTTAAGATGAGAGAATCCTAACCTGGGTCTCCTTTTCAGGAATAATCCCCAGTTATAAATCCTTTAATTTGGGCATCTTCCTCAGGAGTAAGCCCCAAATTCTTAAAGTTCCCAATCTTGGGAATCCTCCTCAGGAGTAAGCCCCAATCAAGTCCTCAAATATGGGCATCTTTCTTAGGAATAAGCCCCAACCTCAAATATGGGCATCCTCCTCAGGAGTAATCCCCAAACCTTAATCCCTAACCTGGGTATCCTTTTTCAGGAATAAGACTCAGTCATAACCTTGGGCTTCCTTTTCAAGATTAAGCCCCAAGTCCCTTAACCTGGGTCTCCTTTTCAGGAATAAGACTCAGTCATAACCTTGGGCTTCCTTTTTAGGAGTAAGCCCCAAGTCCCTTAACCTGGGCCTCCTTTTTAGGAGTAAGTCCCAGTCATAATCTTGGGTTTCCTTTTCAGGAGTAAACCCCAAGCCCCCTTAAATTTCTCTTAACCAGTCCTAATTTACCCTTGATTTGGGTTTCCTTTTCAGGAGTAAAACCCAATCATAAGTCCCCTCCTAACTTGGGCATCCTCCTTAGGAGTAAGCCCCAAGATTAGAGTATTCAAATCTCCATGAAGCACATATAACTTTATGGACCTTGTTCATGGATTTTCTCCCTAAAAGTAAATCCTAAACCTTCATCTATCTGGGCAGTCATCCATACATAAGCCTCAAACAAATTCTTATGATTGCATCTTTCATGGCACAATTTTCTAATTTTTACCAATACCTCTTGTTTCTCACACCGAGCACGACTCACGTGAGCTTAGAGTGTAAAAGTAATTATGACATTCATCTTTGAGCCATCAATCATAAACATCATACTCCATTTCTAGAACTACGTGGGTTCTGATTCCTTTTCCAAAACAAAGGATACGTAGGTAGCTCATTTATGGGTTCGATCCCAACTTTGAAATAATCTTTGTCCTTCTGAATGACGATAAACTTCAAGTGCCCCACTGAGTGTCTTTAAAACCAGCCCGGTCATCATAATGACCAAGAGACTTTTATATAAATGTTTTGAAGGATACCATTGACCAAGAATCTCTAAACAGATATAGATGATTCTCTATTGATGAAGAACCTCGAATACATATAAAATATTCTCTAAATTTCTTGCATATTTAATCATTGATTGTTAAAACTAAAGGAAAGCTCATTTTATACTTGGTAATATAATAAGGATTCACGAACATAACTTAAATCTATAAAGAGAGTCCCGGAGTAGACAATAATTCCCCTCAAAAAGGTGTGATGAGTCCGACATCCCATCCTCTCGACCAATGCAAATTCCTAAGCCTCATTATTCCACAAGCTAATGAGCGCCTGCCTTTGGAAAGTAGGTCCAAACGGATGTGGAATCATTGGATGTTTCCGGTTCTATGAACAAACCCGTTAGCAACCGATCGGAATGTTTGAATCTCCCGTCCAGGAGGTCATCCCCGGATTCCGTGCGAAATAAAAATGGTGAACCCGACGTGAATCCTTAACCAAGTTAAAGTGATGTTCTTCTTATTTGTTAGGCCCCTTGGGCCAACAAAGCAATCATTGACATGTGCTCATCCAAAAGATGCAGTGGCCGGATTCATCTTGATTATGTCTGTTACATGGAACAAGCACTCTTTTCTCAAGATCTTCTGCAAAATGGCTTTCCTTAAATTCACCTCTGTGAATACTGCTGTTGTGAACACCTCTACTGTGAGGTCTGCTGCTGTGAAAACCAATGCTGCTAATCCTGCTGGAACGTCATCCGCTCTGAGGATGATATCACCAATTCAGCATCTTCAACGCTGGGTTTCTAATGCACTGGTTAAGGAGTACCGTCGCAACGGTACTATCCCAACTCTGGAGGCCGCTCGTCAAGCCCTCCAAGTTAACAACTCTACCTGGTCGTCCGGACAACGGCGGCCAGCAATCAAGAAGCAGGCGGTGCTGACTACCGTCTCCAACCGTTTCGAGTCGTTATCCCCGGAACGCAATTTCCATTCACTCCCTTACGCTGAGGAAGTGAATGAGCAGGTCCCTCAGGGCCTTAGTTCAAAAAGACAGGAGTCATTCCCGAGGGCTCCCATCAACAATCGCCGCCAGACTCATGCGGTAGTGCGCCCTCAACATGATGAGGGTACCGACTCCAGGCATTCATCTCAGGTTCCTCGAACCCAAGCAGGCAAGATGAACCGCCAGAGACGGAATCCGGTTAACAATAGGCAGGTTGTCATCCCTGCCATATCCGGAGAAGTCCACCAACCTAACTTGGTGGCAAACAACGAGCAGGCATACACCCCTGTTCGTTTTAATTCCGCTGTCCAGCAGACTCGTCTGCCAGCATCAAGCCTATCCCGCCAGGCAATTCCGGCGGAGTACCATAGGCAGGAACATACACCTGCTTATACATCACCAGTTAGTCAGCAGGCTCGTCTGACTAAATATGATGGATCTCGTCAACCGCGTTTGGCGAAGTGTAATCAGCAGGCACATACACCTGCTAATACTAATCAGGCCTACCAACAGTCTCGCTTGGTAGCGCACGGAGAAGTCAGTCGGAAAGTCCCGACGACAAACAGGGGGCAGACTCAACTCTCTGCTTCCACACTTGAGTACTGTCAGGATTCACTGACAGGAAAAGGAGGACAGGAGCAGGCACATACACCTACTCCAAGCCCGGAATGGACGTATATCCCCGTTCCGGCGGCTGAAGTCACCAAACATATTTTGTCAATGGTGAAAGAGCAGAAGCAAATTCCTGCTCATATTCTGGATGCTTGCCAGGATATCATAACAGCTTCAGCATCATCTCAGGGACAGACACATAAATCTATCCCTAGCAGTGGAGTGACACATCAACGATTCACTCCGGAACAGACACACACATCTGTTCCAGTCCAAGAGGGTTATGGGGCATACTCCCCCATATCATATAGACAACCAAGTCAGGCACATACACCTGATTTGAGTGGAGATCGTCAGCCTAACCTGACCATCTTTCCTGATCAGGCACATACACCTGATCAGAGCAATCACTTTCGTCATCAAGTGGTTTCTAAAGCGAGTAAGAAGGCATCTAAGAAAAAGATCCGCCCAACACAGTCAGGAGATCAAAGGCCAATCTACAACAAGGCCTTGCTCGATGTTGGAGTTCTTGAAGCCCTCAGACATTTATCTGTTGGAATTCAAGATTCTACTCCCTCATTTCCCAATAACGGGAACATTAATTCTGAAGGTCTTCAACAGACACTTCCTCATGAAGACTTGCTTCATGAAAATTCGGTCAATCTTGAAGTTTCTTCTTCATATGAGAGCCACAGGAACCCTCTGTGTGGTCAGAAGACCAAGGAGCAAGAGATTTCATCTTTTGCTGTAACCCATCATGACGGTCCTCCTTATGGTGATGAACTTCGCTGCGAAAGTCCTCTCTGCAGTAGTGATTCACGTTGTCTCGAAAATTCTTCAGAAGGCAATGTAGTGACGAGAAAGCCCTCCTATCTCGAGGCACTTGCAAACGTAAAACCAGTCATGTTTGATGCTTTACTATCGGCAGGTGAAACTCTTTCTCTATCAGAAGATAGCCTGGGGTTCAGGTTATTCTCCGGACCATCCCTGGGTCATTCATCTTCCAGCATGAATAGTGATTTCTCTACCAATCTTGTTGAATCCGATGAAGCAACAAGGAAACACCAACTCTGGTCCAAACAGGTAGAAGAATCTTCATTTAATGATAAAGAGGAAATGCTGAACATGAGGAAAAAACTGGCAAAAGGTGAAGTACCAGTCATGTTTTGGCCTTTGGCTGACTCCCAGTACGACATTCCAAAGATGTTGACGGATGATCGAATCCATGATATTCGTCTCAACATATGGAAGACTCTTTGTCAATTGAAGAAGAAAGTATTATCTTATGGTGATTATGAAAATCATATTAAGATAACAGAAGGTTTACAACGCCAGATTGATTTGGCATCTCTATCAGTCTCTCGGTATCCAAAGGCTGAAAAGCAACAGAGAACCCTTCAACGTTCATGCCTTGGCGCACTAAGAAAATTGCGTCAGTTAATTGCCAATGCTCCATCTGATGTTCATATCAGAGGATGGGGTGTTCACGGAGCACTACATTTCACAGTGCTTTCCAGTCAGCAAAGCCCGCCGAAAATGGTCTCATGTAATGTTATTGCCCATGGCCGGCCACAGTCAATGGGCTTTGTTCATAATCAAAAACTTGCTCAAGAACAAGCTTCAACTAGTTCCTCTCAAAATCAAGTATATAGAGAACAAGTTGTTGAATTGCTCCTACATCAAGCAGGCGAGAATATTGCACAAGCCTCTCGTCTGGAGCAAACACGTCATCAAATGACAGAAGTTTCGGAAATCATCCAACGGTCTGTTGAACCATGTGATAAAAGTGGATACAGGTTAATGCATCCAGCTAATTTCCGAACTAAGATTCGCAAGATCAAGAGAGATTTTAAGAAGATCTCAGACATAGCATGTCAAGAGACACCCCAGCTTTCCAGACTGGGGACTTCTCTAACCCAACCCTCAGAGTCAACAAATGGGATTCGAGGAGTTGAGCGGAAGCAGCAGGAACATCCCCAGTCCACCGGACTGGGGACTTTTTCAAATCCTCAATCCCTCCCTCAGAGAAAGTCAGTTTTCTCTCGATTAGGGAATAAGCCTCGAGAGGAACGAAGAGCCAAGATATCAGGAGATTCTCTCCAAGTGACGGTTCTCCAAGAAGTTCCTGAGGGATCAAGTCAACGGAATTCCATGTCTCATCATGGACATGGAAGAAAACAATATCACAGAAATGCTGATAGAAAGGATTCCATGCAATATGCATCCATTAATGTCATCAATGTCGTTGCTGCTGATTCACCAGATGAGGCTCAATCAGAAGGATCAGACGAAGAGGTTCCTGCTCAAGAAGTTACGCACAAAGACCTAAATGAAGAAGGTGTGCGCACACGTAATCAAAGGCTTACCCAAAATCTAGGTATTCCTTCAAGTAACCCACTTCCCCCTCTCCGAAAAGGATCCAATAAGGGGAAAGGAAAGAATCAGGTTACTTCTCACCCTTCCTCTGAAGGAGGTCAATCGCTCTCATTAGAGCAAAGGTTTGCACAACAGGAGGAAGAAATGAAAGAATTAAGAAGGTTGAATGCAGAACTACTTCAGAGTAGTCTTCTTCTTAAGAATTCTGAAGTCTGACAGCCGAAGGAATTTGTTGTAACTACTGAGATGGATCAAGAATATCCTCCTTTATCAGTATACCCACAGAGGTCTAATCTTATGGGTCAAACGCAACAACGGTTGGAAGCACTACCATCAGTTGCAGCACCAACCACAACGTCTGTCCAAGCTCCATTCATTGCACCTACCCAAAACCAAGTTCAACCTGATGTTTCTCAAAAGTTAATAACTACTATTGAGTCATTAACAGCTCGGTTAGAAACTATGGAAGGGAAACGGGCGCAAGTTCAACCTGAAAAGAAAGTTTACCCTGAATGGGTAGATTCAATTTATCCTCCATCCAGTTTTGGAAACCCTGTTTTCCCTACTTTCAATGGATCAGGCGACCCTGAACAACATTTGACGCATTACGTGTCTTGTTGTGATCCTATGATGGGAACTCCAGAGCAGCAAGAAGCAGTGAAACTCAGATGCTTCGTGCGAACCTTGCAAGGACCAGCTTTTGTCTGGTATACAAGCTTGCAATCCCGATCAGTCATCGGATGGGAGGATCTTCGTCAAAAATTCCTTCTTCAGTTTAGCTCAACTTTCCCAAAAACGACAGTTTTCGATCTTACAAACTGCAAGCAAAGGGAAAATGAAAGAGTCTCTGATTTCATTGCTCGTTGGAAGGGATTAACGTATTCCTTGAGTTTAGCACTCCCTCAGGAGGAATTGTTGCCAATCTGTGTGGAAAATTTGCGTGACGAATTACGCATGCCGTTGATCCCTGTGAAATACACAGGAGGGTTTCGAGACCTTACTTCAATCGCTCAACAGATTGAATATTCCCTTATACAGGCTAAGGTTAAATCTCGTGTAATTCCATCAGCTCCAGGAAGAAGAATGGGTAAAGCAGAAACTGCTAAAGTTATGCTTAAACAAGCACCTGTACCTATTTCTACTTCAAAACCTTCATCTTCTCGAAGGGATCCACCTCCTGAACGCCAACAACAAAGGTTGTTTCATCCAAATAATCAAAAAGATCAACGACAAAAACAATTTGAGGATATGAAGAGTAAAACATACTCTTTCCGAAGTGAACAAGTTCCTGGTTACTTCATTTCAGCTCTGGAAAATAATTTGGTTTAATTACCAGTGCCCAAGAGGCCAAACAAGGAAGGAGATGAAGACCGTCCCAATTATTGTCCCTTTAATCAAATGTTGGGGCATCCCATCCAGGAGTGTTTTGTCTTTAAAGACCTCCTGCAAAAGATGGTCGACTTGGGACAAGTCAAATTGAAGGGTTCTTCAGCTCATGTAGCGTGTATTACCGCTACAGATCCAGAGGAAGGAGGCGAGTGGCAGGAAGTCAAAAGCAAAACTGCGAAAAAATATGATGATTGGATGGTCAGAAAGACAATCAATCGGACCCATTCCATTTTGCGAACACAATTAAAGAATCCAATTGTGTCTCCTACAAAAGCTGTAGTAAAGCCTCCATCAAAAGACAAATCCTCAAAAGGGCAGCGCAATTCAAAGAAGAAAGAGGAATCAGGAGAAGATGAGTATGTAGCAAAGCCTAAATTTTCTTTGACTCTGGCAGATTTCATGCCATCTACTTCGAAGCCACGGGCACCGTCCCACCAAACGGCATAGCCTAAACAGGCTAACCAGGCAGAGTCTCTATCAGACGAAGAGTTAATCTTTGGTTCTGTTAATATGATTCAATTAACAGATTCATATTCCAGTCTTGATGAGCCTGAATTCCCTGTATCAAATAAGGGAACCCGAGGAAGTTCTAGAGGTTCAGGATATAGGGGAAGACGTGGATCTTTCCGAAGCCACTACTCTAATTCTACCCCTGCTAGCACTGTATATGCAGCAGAAACTCGTGGTAGAGCCCTTCAGCGAGCTCAAAAAGAACAAGCAAGTTCTTCTGCCAATGGCCAACTCAGTTTCGGCACAGTTATTTTGGAAGACCGATTAAAAGTTCCATCTTCTTTATCTCAGCAAGTAAATGGATCTAATCAGTCTAATCTGCCAAAACCAAGGATGTTGCCAGCTTCAATACAAGATGCATCAGCTTCCAAAGCATCTGCTTCCAAGGTACCTGCTAAACCGCATATTCCTATTTGAAAACACAGACCTCTAGATCAAAAGTATGATATATTGAAACACTTGGCCCAAGTACCATCCAAGATATCAATTTTGGATGCTTTGAATCTGTCAAAAGATCTTTGGGAAGCACTCATCGAAGCTTTGTCAAGTCCTCAGGAGTTTGAAGCTGAAATTGCTGCAGCTGAAATTGCTGCAGCTGAAATCTATCACATAGAGAATAATCCTGCAGAATGCCATGCAGTGATATCTTTTACTGATAAAGATGAAGATGATGTTGTGCATGGGCACATAAAACCTTTGTACTTATCTGGAAAAGTCAATGGTATAGATGTTCTAAGAGCTTTCATTGACAATGGTTCAGGAGTCAACCTCATGCCCATTTGTACACTTCGTCGATTGGGCCTTACGGAATCTGATTTATCTCCTTCTACCATGATGTTGCAAGGATATGATAAAAATGAACAAGAACCACTGGGAGAAGTTACGCTCAGAACTAAGTTTGGAGATCTTGTTTCCAATTCGGATTTCATGATTGTTGATCAAGACTCAGCTTTCAATATCTTGCTTGGAAGACCCTGGCTACATCAACATGCAACTATTCCGTCATCATACCATCAATGTCTCAAATACTGTTTCGATGGTCAAGTTGGAACATTGTATGGTGACAAGGCCCCGTTCAAGACATGTGAGTCTCAATACATTGAGGCGGAATTTTATCACATGAAGGGAAGAGAAAAATCTACAATGAAGGAAATTACCAAAGTTAATGCTCCATATGGTTTGGAAAAAATTCCAATAAATCCATTTTCACATGTGAGTACAGATTATGTGTTACCTATCAGTTAAATTGACAAAATAGGCCCAAATCAAAATACTCTTATGGAAAGATCCATAATGTCAATTACGGCAATCGAGCCAGACAACATGGGAGAAATTGGTAACTTACCAAGCAGTGATGAAAGCATAAGTGGTGACGTTTTCATTTCGTCTGCTGAAATCCAACAAGTCTATACTTCGCTAATCAGGCCAGAAGAAGTTATAGCAACACCAGAGGTGAATATTGATGTCGATTCTCAATCCATCATCTCCTCTTTATTTCCCAAAGAAGACCCTTTATCATCAATAGGGTCGGAAATGGAAGCTTCTTCTTCAAAATGTGAAAATTTTGACATCTCTTATGATCATGAGAATTTTGTTTTTTCATCTACTTTGCAAGTAGAAACGGAAGAAATAACACATGATGAAGAGGAAGAGGAAGATCTTAGAGATGCTCCTCCAGCATTTGAAGAGGGTATCTCTACCACTGTGGATGAACTCAGAGAAGTAAATCTGGGTACAGAGAAAGATCCACGCCCCACTTTAATTAGTGCGGCCATGACCCTTGAAGAGCAAGAGATGTATATTTCTTTTCTAAAGAAAAATAAAGATATTTTTTCTTGGAATTATACAGAGATGCCTGGCCTTGATCCTGATGTTGCCACCCATCATTTGGGTTTTCCAAAAGAACATCGAGGATTCAAGAAAGCCGCGAGAAGAACACACCCAACCTATGCTTCCAAAATTGAGGCTGAAGTGGATAAGCTTATCAAAGATAACTTCGTCAGAGAAGTTCAATATCCTCATTGGTTGGCTAATATTGTCCCTGTAAAGAAGAATAACAGACAAATTAGGGTTTGCATCGATTTCAGATATCTTAATCGGTATTTTCCTAAAGATGATTTCCCAGTTCCGATTACAGAACTCTTAATTGATGCGACGACTGGCTATGAAGTACTTTCTTTCATGGATGGATATTCTGGATATAATCAAATCCGAATGGCCCCATAAGATGAGGAATATATAGCCTTCAGAGCTCCTCAAGGTGTGTTTTGTTACCGGGTGATGCCATTTGGTTTAAAGAATGCAGGTGCAACATATCAACGCGCCATGCATCGTATCTTCAAACCTCTTTTAGGGAAATTTGTTGAATGATATGTAGATGATTTGGTGGTTAAATCCAAACAACGTTTTGATCACTTGGCTGATTTAGAAGTCATATTCCACAAGCTTCGACAACATAATTTGAAGATGAACCCCTTAAAATGTGCTTTTGGGGTAACCTCAGGAAAATTCCTCGGCTTTGTTGTACGCCATCGGGGTATTTAAGTCGATCCTGAGAAGACCAAATCAATCCTTGGTATGTCACCTCCTCAGAATTTAAAAGAATTAAGAGGACTTCAAGGACACTTAGCCTATATTCGGTGTTTCATCGCCAATTTGGCAGGCAAAAGTTTACCCTTTACCAAATTATTGAAGAAAGGAGTCACTTACCAGTGGACTGAAGAATGTCAAAAAGCATTTGATGTTCTCAAGAAATACCTCTTGAGTCCTCCAGTACTCATGCCACCTGTTGAGGGTAGACCTCTTATCCTCTATGTGACATCTTTAGAGTGATCATTGGGTGCCTTTCTCGCTCAAAAGAATGATGCTGGGAATGAAAATAGTCTCTACTATCTCAGTAGAACTATGCTTGAAGCAGAAACCCGGTATTCAAGTATTGAAAAGTGCTACCTAGCATTAATCTTTGTAGTTCAGAAACTGAGACACTACCTGCAACATCATGAGGTCCAATTGGTATCTCGTAATAATCTGCTCAAATTCATCCTTAGCCATCCAATGCTTACAGGACGTCTGGCAAGGTGGGCGGTTATTCTACAGCAGTTCGACATTCAGTATGTGTCTCAAAAGGCAATTAAGGGCCAAGCTCTGGATGATTTCCTGGCTGAACATCCTTCAGCGGAAGACACGTATTCAGATATCGAACTCCCTGATGAGGAAGTTTTCTCTATTCAAGAGAGTCCTCAAACATGGGAAATGTATTTTGATGGTGCTTCTAGAAGTCAAACAGGGAAGAAAATGGAAAATCCTAAATTCAACAAAGTTGGTTTAGGAATTGTGCTCATTTCTCCAGATAAGGCAGTGTTACCTTATTCCTTTTTGTTGTGGGAAGGTGGTACCAATAATGAAGCTGAATACCAAGCTCTCATTACAGGCTTGGAGTTAGCGCTTCAAGCAAAAGTGAATCACTTAAAGGTGAAAGGTGATTCAGACCTGGTAATCAAACAAGTCAATGGGGATTATGCCATCAGAAAAGAAGAATTAATCCCTTTGTATGATTACATCAGAGAGTTAATGTCGGAATTCCCTTCAGAACCGACATTTTCTTATGTCCCAAGATCACAAAATGCTCAAGCTGATGCACTGGCTAATATAGCCACAGCTTTAGCAGATCCAAATCAGGACGAAACAACCATCTGTATTGCCCACCGTCGTGCAATTTCACCTTATGTTCAAGTCAGAACAGAGGAAATTAATGAAATTAGTCCCATTCCTGAACCGTATGGTCATACTACAGGATGGATGTCACCTATCAGGGAATACCTTCAAAATGGAACACTTCCACCTGATAGAGCCGAGAAAGAACAAATTCGGCGACGTCTGGTCAATTTTACTCTTTATGATGGCCCAAACCACCTCGAGAAAATTCTCTACAAACGTGGTTTTGATGGAGTTCTCTTCAGATGTATTGATGGTGAAGAGACAATGGCTGTCATAAAAGAAGTGCATGCAGGAGTCTGTGGTGCCCACCAGTCTGGACATAGACTGTCTGATCAAATTCGAAGGCTTGGATACTTCTGGCCTTCAATGATACAAGATTGTGTTAATTTCACAAAGAAGTGTCATTCATGCCAAGTATATGCCAACTTTATTCATCAACCTCCAGAGTTGCTTCATACAGCTAAATACTCATGGCCATTTTCCACATGGGGAATGGATGTGGTGGGACCTTACCCTTCAGCTACGGCCAAGCAGTTTAAGTACATTCTTACTGCTACTGATTTCTTTTCCAAATGGGCAGAGGCAGTACCTCTCAAAGAATTCAGTTCTAAATGCATTTTTAGCTTCATCAAGTCTAACATCATTACTAGATTTGGTGTCCCTCATACCATATTGACGGACAACGGAACCAACTTCTGTTCTTCTGAGGTAAAGAAATTGTATCAAGAATACAACATTAAGTCCAACCATTCATCTCGATATCATGCAGCGGCTAATGGCCAGATAGAGGCCTTCAACAAGACTCTTTCAAATATACTACAAAAGATGGTGGATAAAGATAAGAGGTCATGGCCTGATAAACTCTTTCATGCTTTATGGGCTTATCGGACTACCACTCGCAATGCAACACGGTCAACTCCATATTCATTGGTATATGGAACAGAAGCAGTCTTGCCAATTGAAGTTCAATTGCCCTCACTCAGAATAGCCATTTGTGATCAGTTATCAACAGATGAGAAATCCCAAAAGCGGTTGAATGAATTAGAACAGTTAGATGAGAAAAGATTGTGCACTTTGCACCACTTGGAAATCTATCAGAATCGGATAGCACGAGCTTTTAACAAAAAAGTTCGTCTTCGTTCATTCATTCAGGGAGAATTGGTATTGGTTCTCAGAGCACCAATGATACCAGGAAATAAGCCTCCCAAGCTTGAACCAAAATGGGAAGGACCTTATTCAATACATAAGGTCTACTCCAATGGAGCGTATTCTCTAATCTCAATGGATGGAGAACACATCACGACTCCAACTAATGCCATATTTCTGAATAAGTATTTTGTATAAACACAAAATATTGTTCCTAGAGCCAAAATAGTCACATTGGTTCGTATTTTGTCCCTGCAACATGACATTAAACTGTGCAGCACCAATAGTCCTAACTGCAAGACTTTAAACTGCATAGTCCCTATAGTATGTCCTACATGACATTAAACTGTTATTATGTACTATCTACATGACATTAAACTGTACAGAAGTTCCATATTTTTTCCGAGATGACATTAAACTATATTTTGTCCGAGATGACGTTAAACTATATTATGTCCTAGCAACATGACATTAAACTGTGTGGCACTTTCATCATCCAGCATGACGATAAACTGTAAAAATTCCCCAGAACTGATATCCTCATATTGGTTCACCTTAGTCCTAGCTACATGACTTTAAACTGTACAGCACTAGTTCGTCCTTGCTATATGACGTTAAACTATACAGCAATGGTCCAGTATGACTTTAAACTGCAACTTCGTCCCACACGACATTAAACTGTGAAAAAGTTCCCTAAACCGTCCAGCATGACCTTAAACTGCATCATCCCTAGTCCATGTATATGACCATAAACTATTTGAAAATCCCTTATGTCCAGCAAGACGTTAAACTGTGACGTCCTAAACTACATGACGCTAAACTGTATAAAAGTCCCTCACGTCCGAAAAGACGTTAAACTATATAATCATCAAAGGTCCAGCATGACATTAAACCGCACCATCCACGGTCCATGAATATGACCTTAAACTATTCGCACTTTCGTCCAATATGACGTTAAACAGTATTGTTCCCATTGTCCTAACTACATGACGCTAAACTATACAGAAAGCCTTTGATATGTCCTACATGACATTAAACTGTTATTTTGTCCCTGCTACATGACACTAAACTGTGCAGCACCAATAGTCCTAACTGCAAGACTTTAAACTGCATAGTCCCCTTTTTTATGTCCTACATGACATTAAAATGTGCATCGTTAAGGTTGTTATTACCTCTTGTTTCTCACACCGAGTATGACTCACGTGAGCTTAGAGCGAACATCAACCATAACACTCTCTCTGGGCTGCTAACCATGTGTAAGTCCCAACAACATTTTAAATGGATCGTTGTCCCCAAGAACAACTTGATCATTAATTCATTCTTTAAATTGAACTACACAGACTTTGATCCTTGCCCTCCAGGCTGGGTATGTAGGCAACCTCCCAGGGTTCAAGCCCAAAAACAATCTCTTCACATCGGTTCACCACCATCTCATATGATGTTGATTTGTGAAACCGCCCCTGGAATCAATATCTTTACATTGATTCACTTTCGTCCTTGTTATATGACGTTAAACTATACAACACTTTTGTCCGGTACGACAATAAACTACAATATTCTTTGATTTCCTCATTTGAGAGAGAACTATTATTGACATTGATTTTTCAATCATGGTTTTCATTTTCAAAAGACTACGTGCATACATGGTAATGCCTGAACTTTTTATCTTAGGTTAAACCATCATTGCACTAAAGTCCCCTTTCACCCTTCACATGTACGAACCAAATTTGTACAAAGGGTAATTCTAGAACTACGTGGACTTGATTCCCATCCTTATGGGATACGTAGGAACATTCGAGTGTCCCTCGAATCCAGTCCCAAGTCTTTTGGGCCTAACCCCAAATTTCACTTTCAATCCCTTGGCTGAAAAGTCCTTATGAAAACACACACTGTGTATTCATTATTATGGTCCGAATTCTATGACCCTAAACTAAGATCACTCATACTTTCGTCCTGCATGATGTTAAACTGCATTTCAAGAACTACGTATGGCTTGATTCTCATTCTTATGAGATACGTAGTGAAGTCCAAGTTTCAATTCAGGACCCAGCCACAACATGATTATGGTTATCATTGACCTATGTATCTCTATATACATTGGACAATACCCATCTTTATGTGTTATAATCCTAACCTTAAATATTTTCAGATCTTCATAACCCTTTTCATGACTTCTAATCACAAAAATGTCAAACTTCTGAGAATTCTTTTGCCTGACTATGCAGCACGTGCCCATAGGTGGCCTTGCATAAACAGTCCACATAACAGACTTGTCAGCCAAAAGATGCTATTTATTTGACCATGCAGCCAATGCCCTTAGGTGGCCCTGCATATTTCAACCCCCTAACGGGTTTTCTGTTAAATAATAGTAACTTCATTCTTGGGAAGAATTCCTATTTTTTCCTTATTTGTCTTAAATGACAGTGTGTAGGGATCCGCAAAAAAATAGCCATCCTTAACATATTTGTCCCATATCCTTTTTCATGATCTGAAAGTATTCAAGTCTATGGTTTATTCTTCTTCCCTACGTTTGGGTCAGACCTTCGTAGGAGTGATGTTCATCCAGTTCTTCGATATTCTTGTTCGGAAATATCTTCTCCATATTCAAGTACCTCTTTCCATACAACAAACTGTATACTTTATAAAATTTGAATCTCCATAAACTTTCACTGGCTTTTAACACTAGGAAAGTAAATTTCTGGGAGTTCTTTTGCCTGACTATGCAGCACGTGCCCATAGGTGGCCTTGCATAAACAGTCCACATAACAGACTTGTCAGCCAAAAGATGTTATTTATTTGACCATGCAGCCAATGCCCATAGGTGGCCCTGCATATTTCAACCCCCTAACGGGTTTTGTTAAATAATAGTAACTTCATTCTTGGAAACTACTTCTTTTAATGCCTTTTAGCTCTTTTTCATATCATTCCTCAGATTCAAATATTCTTAAAACCATAATTTACATATTTTCCCTCATACTTGAGTATGGTAGTATGTTTTCAGATGAACTTTCAAGGAATTGTGTCAATTCTAATCCATTTTTGGTCAAAGCTATTTTCGACCTTAAAAATTAGCCCCTTTATGTCTGGCATGCATGACTTTAAACTGCCCACAAAAGACAAAGGAACTCTGAATAAAAGTCAATTTCCAGCACACTTGCGCGCTGCCCTCTGTGCCCTGAAGACTTGCGTGCACCCTTTTCCTTTGAATGTATTCAATTTCCTCAGAGTCAAATCCTCATTTCTTTCCGGATCCAACTCTGAGGGGGGACTTTTGTTGACGCTCCTTTCGTCACAGAATCTAAAGATCGGAAAAGGGAATATCTGAGCTCAAATTGATTTCAACCTTTGAAGAAAACATCAAAAATCGACAAAGGCATGAACACAGGATCAAAAGCAAATGCACCGCGCAAGTTTTACCACTGTCATGCAAGTACACTTGCGCGACGGTCTTGGTCGTGCAAGTGACTTGCGCGACCTAAGTGGTAACCACCCGGTAACCACCCGGGGTCTTCTTTTGCCTATAAATAGACCTTGTGGGCCCCCCATTCGGGAGGATCTTTTTCCAGAAACTCGGATTGAAGCTCCCGACGCCCAAGTCTCTTCTCAAAACTTTCGGAACACTTCTAAGGTAATTTCTTACCTAGAACGGAAGATTTAAAGAGAAGAAGGAAGGCCTAAGTGTTGAAACTCATCAAACACATGCGCGCCGACTTATTTCCTTCAATATAACTTGTGCGTCCCTTTTCTGGAAGAACCTCAAGAAAATTCTAAAGGGTTTAAAAAAGATTCACTCAAGTATTTCAATGCTGGTTGAAAATCGCGCAAGTACACCATGTGCCGCGCAGGTATACCTACGCGACCATATTTGCGCGCCCACGGAAGACTTGCGCGCCTTGCAAGACTTGCACGCCCCTATCTTTTTGGGTGCCCACCTTGCCCATTTTTACCCCTCTTAAGCCATTTCACCTTTCCTTTTCCAGATTCAGTCTTCAAGACACTCTTTAAAGCCATTTATGGCATGATTTCTTGATTTGACTTCCTTATCTGAAAGGAATTCTGTGGAATATCTCTCAAAGTCCAGTGATTTAAATATCCTTATGTCACTAAATATGGAGAGTTCATTCATTCAACCTCATCCTTTAAGATGAGAGAATCCTAACCTGGGTCTCCTTTTCAGGAATAATCCCCAATTATAAATCCTTTAATTTGGGCATCTTCCTCAGGAGTAAGCCCCAAATTCTTAAAGTTCCCAATCTTGGGCATCCTCCTCAAGAGTAAGCCCCAATCAAGTCCTCAAATATGGGCATCTTTCTTAGGAATAAGCCCCAACCTCAAATATGGGAATCCTCCTCAGGAGTAAGCCCCAAACCTTAATCCCTAACCTGGGTCTCCTTTTTCAGGAATAAGACTTAGTCATAACCTTGGGCTTCCTTTTTAGGAGTAAGCCCCAAGTCCCTTAACCTGGGTCTCCTTTTCAGGAATAAGACTCAGTCATAACCTTGGGCTTCCTTTTCAGGAGTAAGCCCCAAGTCCCTTAACCTGGGCCTCCTTTTTAGGAGTAAGTCCCAGTCATAATCTTGGGTTTCCTTTTCAGGAGTAAACCCCAAGCCCCCTTAAATTTCTCTTAACCAGTCCTAATTTACCCTTGATTTGGGTTTCCTTTTCAGGAGTAAAACCCAATCATAAGTCCCCTCCTAACTTGGGAATCCTCCTTAGGAGTAAGCCCCAAGATTAGAGTATTCAAATATCCATGAAGCACATATAACTTTATGGACCTTGTTCATGGATTTTCTCCCTAAAAGTAAATCCTAAACCTTCATCTATCTGGGTAGTCATCCATACATAAGCCCCAAACAAATTCTTATGATTGCATCTTTCATGGCACAATTGTATAATTTTTACCAATACCTCTTGTTTCTCACACCGAGCATGACTCACGTGAGCTTAGAGTGTAAAAGTAATTATGACATTCATCTTTGAGCCATCAATCATAAACATCATACTCCATTTCTCGAACTACGTGGGTTCTGATTCCTTTTCAAAAACAAAGGATACGTAGGTAGCCCATTTATGGGTTCGATCCCAACTTTGAAATAATCTTTGTCCTTCTGAATGATGATAAACTTCAAGTGCCCCACTGAGTGGCTTTAAAACCAGCCTGGTCATCATAATGACCAAGAGAATTTTATATAAATGTTTTTAAGGATACCATTGACCAAGAATCTCTAAACAGATATAGATGATTCTCTATTGATGAAGAACCTCGAATACATATAAAAGATTCTCTAAATTTCTTGCATATTTAATCATTGATTGTTAAAACTAAAGGAAATCTCATTTTATACTTGGTAATATAATAAGGATTCACGAACATAACTTAAATCTATAAAGAGAGTCCCGGAGTAGACAATAATTCCCCTCAAAAAGGTGTGATGAGTCCGACCTCCCATCCTCTCGACCAATGAAAATTCCTAAGCCTCATTAGTCCACAAGCTAATGAGCGCCTGCCTTTGGAAAGTAGGTCCAAACGGATGTGGAATCATTGGATGTTTCCGGTTCTATGAACAAACCCGTTAGAAACTGATCGGAATGTTTGAATCTCCCGTCCAGGAGGTCATCCCCGGATTCCGTGCGAAACACTTGGATATACGAAAACCTAGGTACATGGCGTATATTTGTTTGTACATTCCTTGTAGTCTCCCATTAATGGAAAAAATTAAAATTAAATTAAATTTGAAATTTCATCATTAAAACATTATTTTATTGATTATCAAGCTATTGTGTGTTTGACAATATAATAATGGTTTTAAAGAATTTTAAAATTCTAAAATTAATTTATAGTAATTAATATGTCATTATTAGTTCTGCCATTTATTTTCCATGAACTCCATTAATGATGGGTATCTCCAAATAAGTTTGGATTATCATTAAGATGAAAGGTAATTAATTAATTAATTCAAATGTGTCTATCATAAATAATAAATGAATGAAGAAATAAATTCTATCCATTTATTTTTTCATATTTGTTGTATGTGTGTTCAATCACGAGCTTTACTAAGAACTATGTATGTGTTGGAATTTATTTAATTAAATTTATTTCATGGGTTTTCAATTATTTAATATTAAATTAAAAGATATATTGTGAGTCATCCCTCCCTCTATTATTATGTAGGATCTCTATGTCCAATGATATTTATGTAATTCCCTTTAACAAATCATTTGGTTCCCCTCATATGCATGTGAGTAATAAATATTTGTAAATAATGGAACATCCCAAGGTGTGTGGGGATGGCTCAAGATAGAACCATAATGGTGTTATCTCAATGATACATAGGTGGACATGTGGAATGCTATTGATCATGCCAATTCTAACATAAGGAGTTCTTTCCCCCAGGTCATAGGTTGATTTAATGTATGCTCATTAAATCAAAAATTAGATAAGCTCATGATCAGGTCATTTAATTAATTAATTATTTTTTGTTTAATTCATTAAATTTATATTTATTGATGCAAGACCGGGATCACATAAATAAATGAATTAATTTTCAAAAAATAGAATTTAAATAAAATTGATTATACCTAAATCTTTTACCCAAACATGGAAAATTAATTAAGTAAACATCCACTTAAATATTAACAAGACATATAAAGGATAAAATAAGATAAAAATTTATTTATAATAAAATAAAATCCCTTATTCTAATATTAAGTTATATTAGGCCTTCCGCTACTTGATTAGGAACAAAACTCAAGAGAACTATGTGTTTGACAAACCCTTGTTGGGAAAATTACTTTTATAAGGGGAGTTATTATTAATTTTTTTGATTGATATAACCATTTTACATCAAGGGGATTATCCCTTAATATACTAGATATAAATTGGAGGCAAGTGTTGAGAAAATTCAAGATAGGATTTCAGGATTGGGTAGTCCACTAAACGGATCAAGGAGATGCATGTCCACGGTTGGAAAAGACGTTCCTACCTAAATACATTCAAAAATAACTTGACCATCTCTTGTAGGGTTATGCAAAGGGGAATATGGATCCTTGACACTAGAATGTCCTAGCAACTAGACATTCTGGGTTCAACGGTGAGGGATATTGGAACTTGAAAAAATAGTGGGAAATTTTATAAAATCAATAAATTATTTATCACAAAATATGTAATCAAGAAAAGTACTAATAATGTGCTCTTTTAATTATAAAATAAAATGACAAGCTCACAATCCCTACAATCAATACAGGATAAAGACAATATTCTCTTTGGTAGTAACTTCTAGGAGTGGTTTAGACACCTTCGGTTTGTTCTACACCATGAACAGAAATCTTACATGTTATAATCCTCAATGCTTGATCTGCCTACTCAAGAAGTGAGTGATGAAGAGTTCTTACTGTATGAAAAACATATAAACGATGTGATCGACATTCAGGGTTTGATTCTTTCATCTATGTCAACCGAACTCATAAAGCCTCACAAAAACATGGAAGGTATAGAATGATTGAGTACCTATGTGTTATTTACTAGGAGATAGATAGAGAGGAACAATTTGAGATTTACAAGGTGATCTTTTAGATTAATCTTGGATAGGGTTCCCTAAAATATCCTCACATAGTCAAACTCATTGGCTACATTGAGCGCCTAGAGGTTCTAGGGTTTCAATCCCTAAAGAACAAGGAAATTATCTCATTCTGGAATCACTCCTTCAGAGATTCTCTAGTTTTATTATGAATTTTAATATGAACAACATTGATAAGTCTCTTCCATATCTTTTTATCCTTCTTCTCCAAGTAGATAAATATATGAAGAACAAAAATCATTCTATCATTATGGTGAATAAACAGAAAGGGAAAGAAAAGTGATTTAAGCCTAAATATTCATCAAGACCTTCCAAGAAGAAGAATATCAAAGTGTAAGTAAGGGAACATGATGATTTCTATTTCACATGTGGCAAAAAAAGGCCACTATAAGAAAAATAGCACCCAGTTAAAGAATCAAGGGGAAGCTTTAGGTGTGTATGTTATCCAGTGTAATTTATCTATTTCTACAAATTGGTTATTAGATATAGATTTTATTTTTCACATATATATTCAAATATAGGAACCATTTATTGTAACGCCCTAACCCCAGTTACCCATATTCTTTGAATTATTTTAATACATTGGCATGATTACAAGGAATCAAGTCCCAAAGGACCGATCAGTTTAGAAGTCTTGGAAAATAGATTATATACATTAACATTACAATACAATTTCAAACATAAAACATAGCATAGATATTTCTTTGAGAACACCATTATTAACTTTATCTTAACCCTACATATCAATCATAATACACTTCTCATAATCTTGGGAAAATAAAATATAATAAACGGGTGAGCTCAGATGCTCAGTAAGGGTAAATAATTTAGAGGAAGCTAGAAACTTTTAAGGCAAGATGTTTAATAAAAATAAAATCATTTTTAAACATAATATGGAAAAAGTAAATCCAACATCACCATATAAACATGCACATGTATGTTCTACTAGTCGAATAATCACATGTAATAACTAATTTCATAATGATGGAATGCCTAACACCAGACATCATTACCACATATTCAAGGCCTTGTGCCAAGACTATAAATAAACTTTATGTCAAGGCCTTGTGCCACGACACCAGTTTGTCTCATGATACCAACTGATGCATAAAGGTTTTATAGTGGGCTCCACCCATCACTTATTAATTCCACTACATTCCTCATATGAAAAAGTTGAAACATAACATAAACATTCGTATTAAAACTAGCATTAGAAATGTCAATACATTAATCATAAACCATGAATGGTATAACAATAAAACATTCACAATCAAACATATCATAAATAATTCAATATATTATGGAATATTGTATTATAATAAATCAACCTCAATCAAGAATAATATCTAGTAAATGATGCTGACATAGTTGGAAATGATTAGTGAAACTTTTTGAGATAAATATCACTTTTTGTGAAATCATTTAAAAGTCACACATTTATAAAGGAAGTAATTTAAAATAGATTTTTGAATAAAAGTGTCCCATACCACTTTGAAACTTTTGAAAAGAATTATCATTTCAAAAAATTCATGTCCATATAAATAAATCCTTAAAATCATTTTTGAAAACATGGACATTAATTACAAGAATTTAGAAAGATAGATATTTAAAACATTTAAAATAATGATCTAGTTAAATATAAACTCCCATAAAAACCTTAAAAGATTCATTTTGAAAATAGTTTTATGAAACATGGTTATAATTGATAAATATTTCCCAGTAAATACTTACACATAAACAATCACAGATAATAATGAGATTGAGGAAATAACTCTTACCTTGCACTTTCCTTTGGTAGAGGGTACGTTTAACCTCCTTTATAATGACCATAGTATGTTATTAAATTATACCAGAACCATATTTATATTTATAATATCATACATGGTTCATTTATGACTTTATACTACTCTTTTAATAATGATTTCCATGTTAAATTAACATTTCAGGTAATAATCACTTTCTTTATCGTATATGTTTTAACTTGTTATTCTTGATCATATCATTTAGATCATGATTCAAATACTTAAAGAATATAACACATGATTTAAAAATATCATATATATTAATAATATAAATATTTATAATATATAGATATATGAAATGGAAAACACCATTTATGGAGACGGTATGCCATATGTATGCCTAAACGATGTTTCCATTTTCATATCATATTGAATGGAAGTAAGTGAATAAGATATATGTAAGTACATAAATATATATATATATATATATATATATTCAATATAATTATTATGTCATATATTACATAATTGTTAATAATATATTTTTTTATAATCTTCATTGAATGGTGGATGTGGAAATGAATCTCATTGCGTCGTGGAGACGGTAATCCGTACCTACGCACAAGTGAAAATATCATTATATTGATGGTGAAATAGTATTTAATAGGATGGTATATAATATATATAGAATCACTAAAATGTTATATTTATTATTTACATCATTTATACTCATTATTATACCCATCCAAATAATGAAGTGTTTGAATAACAAACTACACCACGACGTGGAGACGGTAAGCTGTGCGTACGCACATATGGTGAATTTGTCATTCATATGAAGGATAGAATAATGAATATGGTTGTACCATTTTTTTTAGTAACATCACAGTATATAGAAGATATTGGAGTTATTATTTTATAATGGAAACAAAAATGAAAGAGGAAGTGGAAGAATAAAAGAACTTGAAAGAGGGTGGTGAAATTATTACCTCTTCTTCGGGTGTTTCCTTTTGAGTTGATAAAAAGGTATCCATAGGTTGGAATTATGATAAAATTAAGTACTATAGGTTGATTTGAGGAAATATGGTAGGATATTTGGGAAGGCATTGGCCGATCCAAATGTCTTTGGAGGTGTTAAATTTAGAGAATGGGATGTACCCTTTTATAAGAGAGGTGAGGTTCACTTTAGGAAAAGCTTGCAATATTATTTTATAATAAAATAATTATATATTTATAATGGATAAAAAATTATTTATTTAGAGTCTAAGGTGGTTATGGGTTGAAAACCTCTCAACCAATAAGTTTTAGACAGTTTTTGGTCAACATATTAACCTTATCTTTTAGATTTAACTCTTACTCAAATAGTTTGACATTTAGCATGTCTCTTTGTATATTTATTTTATATTGTTAATAAACTTATTATTACAAAACAAACTAACACCAAGTGGTTAATTAATTATATAAATATCATTATATATGTTCTTTTATAGAACCTTATATTTTTTGGACTATTATATAATTTAATAATATAATATTTTTTTAAACTCATTTATGTCAATTTTGATACTATTTAGTTTTTGGTTTTTTTGAAAGTCATCACAACTTGATTATTTCAAAAAAAATACATTGAATCAACCCTAAAATGTCATATTCACCTAAAAACTTCGTGGATGTCATAAAAATGTTGAAATTATATATATTTTAATATTTATAATACCATTTATTTGATTCTTTCATTAATAAGGTAATAACTACATCATCATTGTGTCATAAATAAATTTAATTATTTAATTTTTAAAAATTATAAATAAAATAATATTATGTAGTAAATATATTTATATTTATAATGAGTATTTATAGTTGAAATGATAACTTATATAACCCCATTTAAAAATTGTGTTACAAAAAGATATATATTTTTGTCATTTATGTCTTCACTTTAAATTAATTAATATAAAGTGTCATTATCACTCTCAAGTGGATAAATGGGCTCCCAAAATCTACCCAAGTATGCCCATGGTCAGAAATGTATCAACCAATCTGAATAAGACACATGTTAGGGTAATTTAATATTATTATAATATTATTTTTTACCCTTATTTCCTGATTTACCCCTTAACCATGGTAAATAAAATATTTACTGAAATAATTATTCATAATGTCTAAAAATAAAAGTTAACTATTTAAAAAAATTATACCTCCTGATTCCAAATATGGAATCCATTTTTCCAAATTAGAAACACAGAAGTGGTAGATATTAATTTAAAATTAATTCTCGTTGTCAAAACAAAAAGCGTGTTTTTAAAAAATAATAACTATCAAAATATTGACAGTTGTTTATGTCCAGTTTAAATGTGAAATTATGTAAAATGACCTAAACTATATTAAATGATAAAAATATAATCTAATTATACTTTAAAACCACTCAAATTTATAATTTAACACTATAAATTATTTCGATTAAAAAAGTTGTTTTTAATTAAAATTTATTATTGTTTCACTATTCATCAAAATATGAAAGTTATTAGAAAAGTACCAAAAGTTTATCCAAAATAAATTTTTATATCCCTCTTCTAAATAAGAATTTAATTTCACTAAATTTTAAACATAAAAGTTTCAAATATTGGATTTAAAAAGAGTTCTCCCTTAAAAGGCATAAAAACCACATTTTTTGAAAAATACCTCTTTTATCATAAAAATTGAATTTTTCTTATATTATGTATAAGAAACACAAAATATTAATTTTAATATTATATAGTATATATAAAATGTAAAATTTGGTTAATATTATTCATAACCACTTTTTTGAACAGTTAGTTTGGTAAGTCGTGATGTGCTCGATCTCAGTGTTGCGTGTAGCGCAAGCTATTGAATTACTTTAAAGAGATAACATACTATGAAATATTGGGGTGTTACATTCTCCCCTCATTCAATAAATTTCATCCTTTAAATTTGAAATTGTTCTTCGAAAATAAAAGGTTAAAAATAGAAAAATACCTTTGGGTAAAACCCACATCGGAAATTGGGTTAATAAAATTTAGTCTTAATAAGATGAAAAGGGAAATGAAAAAGTCACCACCAAATTATGATATCAATTAAGAGAACATTGGTGGAAGTTAGAGACACATAATTGGAGGAAAATTTAAATATTTATAGGTATTGATTGAGGTCATCAATCACAAACAAGTGTAAAATTGAGGGCCTCAAAGCCATCAATCTATGATGATTTAAAATATCATCAATTCAACAAAACATATGGTATTAGGATAAAAGATTTTTGGTTTTAATATACTTTCCATAAATTTTAAGAATTAATTTATTCATATAATAAGATGAAAAATATACATGACAATTAGAGTTTTATCCTTCAACTAATTTCTACCACAAAGTCATCTTTCACTCTAAAAGATAATAGAATTCAAAAAAAATCTATGTATCTTAATTGTATAGGGTTCCAAAAATAATGAATTTATAATTAATTTGTCATTCTATTTAAAAGAAATTACATTATATAAACTAGTACATCACATATTCAAGTTTTAGGTGATCCACCCTTGTCGCCCTTTGGTTGTGGGTTCAATTCCCACGGCCTTGTCAGACGCGACGGGTTGTCGCCCGACCTCCAGGTTGTCCTTTTTATGAAAATCCAAAAATAATCTCAAGAAGTGATTTAACCTTAAAAATTTTAACAAATATCCAACATAATCCATTACAACCTTTAGACTTATCCAAAATTCTTCTGTCCAAACTCACAGTCCCAAATTTTTAAGGAAGGTAAACATATTGAAGATCTCTTTTTGCCACATAATAACTTGTGAATACCTTCATCATGTATTCTCATAAGACATGGTAATAAAATGAATTACCAAAAAACCATATTTGAATAGGTATGTACTTCTTTATTTCTTATATAATACTAGATATACTCCTTATATCCAAAAAATTTGTAAACTCTAACAATAATGGAATAAGAAAACAATTAATTAATTTCAAACTAGTCAAGAATATTGAATATCCAAATCAATTATATCTTTTTCCAAAATCACTACCTCAGTATCAAAACCATATTAAGGTTTATCTTTCCTTAAACCATGTATTTTCCAAAAAGTTGAACTTTCTATTGAGTCACTTTTCTTAGAACCATATAATCTCAAATCCTTAATGAAATATTACTATATTACATTCCTTCTATAATTCTTATAACATTTACATCATTAATACAATACTCAAATGACACAATACTTTAATAACAAAATAAGAACTCTAATAATTCATCTTCATCATTGGTAGTGTAATAACATGATTATTATCCAATAGAAGCATTTGGGGTATACTATATTTATGGCATCCCGCCATTTTATAACATAAACTTTCATTACATTACACAAAACTGAGGATCTTTAAGGTCTAGTGTCTTGGAAACCAGGAACATAATACATGAAAACAACATAAAACATTCTTATTAAACACTTTAAAGGCGTCTACTTAAGTTCATTCTAGGTTCATTACTGCATCTCATAACCTGGGGACATACATCAAAAGAAAGGGTGAGCAGAAGGCCCAGTAAGGGAAACAAGAGGAACATTTTACATGTGAACTTGGTATACTTCAATAAGGACATGAAAAGGACTTTAAGGCATGAGAAAGGAAATCATGAGGCATTTCATAATAAAAATAACATTTTCCATAACTTGAAGATGTGGCTACATCATTTAACATAGACAATCATGAACATATCACCAAGGTCCATCCCCAAGGTGTCATTTGAAAATTACCAAGGTTATTCACCAAGGTATCATGAAAATTGTAATCTCTAGTGGTTACATCATTACCCAATGCATTGGAGCGCTATCAGGGAGCACCCTTAAATTTTCCTTTATTATCATGTGAGCCACATATATCATCATCAAACATTTCATAAATAACCCAAATAGCATAAAATAAATGGGTTTCATTTCATAATCATAACGTTTTAAAAACTGCTTTAAAGACATGATCTTTACGTCACTTTAAACCCACGGAAAGGGAAAGCGGGTCTCATGTATGTAAATCCCAGAATTTAAAATGGAACATTTTGATATATATGTGAATACCCTTGTAGAAATAAGAGCTTTGAGTATTCACTTTATAACATAAAATAATTTTTGAGAAAAGAGAGAGAGGCATTTTGAGGGGAAAATTCTGCAGCATAACGGCTAAGTTTCGGGGTTTTAGAAAACATTGAAATGAGAGGGGACATGGGTCACCCACTCATAAATGATACATAAAACAGTAGGGTGAAATAATAAGAAGGACATATGGACATGGTAATGAAATTTTAGGGACATACCATTTGAAATGAAAAACATGGAAGGAAAAAAGATTAGATTTCTCTTATGAAAATTCGGCAGCCTTACGGCGTCACTTAACTTCAAAAAAAAATGATTTGACAAGATCAAATAGGGTCCCTCATCATATGATCATAAGATATCAGTATGATATATATAGAGATCATACCCCAACATAATAAAAAGGAACTTGAAAGACTTGACATGAAAATCAAACTTGAAAAATGAGAAGGGTGAAAGAATCCCTTAAAAATTCGGCAGCCTAACGGTGTCACTTAAACTTTCATAAAACGAAATAATGAGAGTAAGAGGGGATCTCTCATCATATAAACATGAAAGGGCAGTAAGAGGAATATAAAAGAACATCCTCTCACATAAAAACATGGAGCAGAAAAGGAATGACATAAAAGAGATTATATGAAAAGAAAGAGAGGGGTCGGATCCCTTACCTTAAAACGTGACTCTTGAAACTCAAAGGATTGGACCTTGAGGGCTTGGGGGAACCTTGGGAGGACTCCTTGGAAGGTAAGAATACCATAACTTATTTGGGGGAGAGTTGGGAGTGAAAACTAAAGGAGGAAAGGGTGGGTATTTATAGGGAAAGTGAGGGGACAAAGCATTAATGGCCAAGGGACACCTCACTAGTGGTTTTGGCAAAACTATGGGCTTGCCCATGGTATTTGTAGAGACCCGTATCCTGACGTACATAGACTTTACATTACTTTTGCGGAATACTTAGTACATAACAAAAACACACACACAAGGATCGTAATAGTTTAGTGTCTTTGGAAACTCGGAACGTAATCTTCTAATCCTGGTGAAAGATCTTCAATATCTCCCATAAAGATCTTCCCTTTTTTTTTCTTACCTAAAACCTTTCTTTATATCCTGGGGAAAAGAAAACATAAAAGGGTGAGCTCAAATTCTCAGTAAGGGTATACAAAAGAAATAAAAATCATATCATATCTTTTTGAAAATCATAACCTGCAAAAGAGATCATAATATCTTAACATGGAAAAAATCATAGAAGTGAAAATGAGATCACCATAATCATAACATGAAACTTGAAACTTTGTGGCATGCACACATAATCATGGAAAATCATTTCTTGTTAGTCATGACTCATTGCCAAGACTATCTTAGTGGACAAAGTCCCTTTCTGAATCGAGTAACCCTCGTTTCAGTCCTGTTTCACTGAACCGGTATAACCTACCATTCCAGCCATGTCTATCTCATGAGATATAAAATCTTTACCCAATGAATTGGAGGGAGATATAGGTCCCACCCATCTTATAATGAATCCTTTCTTATGTGTGCCACATAATCATAAAACATACATCATCGCATAACCCATGTAATAAAAATGGGATTCTTAAACAACATGACATCATAAAACAATTCATATAAGATAAAGGAATTCATAAAAATGTTTCCATCAAAACATAATCAAATCCATGTAATAATAGGGATAAAAACAGAACCCTTTTATTATCTTAGATGGAATATAATTTTGATAAAACACTTGAACTTCATTCTTGAGGAAAATATCCTTTCTACTTCAAAAACATTTTTCCTTTCATAACATGTCATAAAACTTTAAAATAAAAGAAGTTGATTAAAAATAAACTTTAAAACTTGTAAATGAAGCTTCTTGGAAATAATGTTTTAAAAATCCATTCATTCCGTATAAGTTAAAAAAAACATTCTTCGTACTTTTGTCGGAAAAGTCAAAAAGTACCTCGTACGAAAAACGACAAAAGATTCCTTTTATTTCTTTTACTAAAAACTCACCGAAGGGTAAAAATGGATTTAAACAATTGTAGGTGGATGAAAATAATATTAAATATTGATGAAACATGGATGTGGATGATAAAATACACCCCAGTAAATACTTACGAATAAACAATCTCGGATAAAAATGAGATTGTGATATTTCCCTTACCTTAGGTCCGACTTGCTTTGTAAGTGTCTGAACCTCCTGTATAATGATTTAAATCATGTTATTGACTTATTACAGAATCATATTCATTGTTATGATATCATATATGGTTCACTTATTACATTATATTACCCGTTCTTTTGTAAATTCCATGTTAAAGAAGCGTTTTGGGTAAAATCGTTTCATTTATCGTAGGTGTTTTGACTTGTTGTTCTTGACATCATTATTACTTATATCATGATTTACTTACTTCCAGAATATAAAATATGATTTGTATATCATATATATTCAGTATATATATATAAATAATAGGTAGATAAATAAAATGAAAAACACCGTTCATGGAGACGGTAGTCCGTACGTACGCATGAACGCTGTTTTTCTTTCCTTATTGTCTTGAAATGGAAGTAAGTAGATGACATACATATGTATATATATATAAATCCAGTAGCTTTATAATGTCATATATTTCATTATTATTTCTTATATATACATTATAATCATTCTTAAATGGTTAACATGGAGAATGAATCTCATCGCGTCGTGGAGACGGTAGTCCGTACGTACGCACGAGCGATGATATCATTTCTATAAATATTGAATTGAATTGGAGTGGATTATACAATATATCAGAATCAATATGATGTTGTAATAACTATGTATAGTTATTATTTACACCATTATACCCATCCATGTAAGGTGGCGGTGGAAAATAGATTACACCACGGCGTGGAGACGGTATTCCGTACGTACGCATGCGCGGTGATTTCTTTTTCCGTAGGATGGATAGATGGTGAAATAGGGTTGTTTCATACTTATAATAACATATCAGTATATGAGTGATACTGATGTTATTACTTCATAATGAAACAACCTAAGAAGAAGAAGTGGAAGAAGAAATAAAGATGAAAGAATTGGTAATGGTAATTACCTCTTCTTCGAAGTGCCTCTTTGAGACCTCCTCTTAGGGCACTAGAATTGGTCTTTGAGGAAGACCATAACCTCTAGGATGTTTCTAGGGAAGTGGAGAAGGGATTTTGTCAGGGGTTGGCCGAGCTTGAGTGCTCAAATTGGTGTGAGGAGGAGGGGGAGGAGGTGTCCTTTTATAAGAGAGGAGAGGGGCACCTTAGGAATTCTTAAAAATATTAATTTATAATAAATCTAACCCCACTTAAAAACCTCCAAAAATGACTCATATTCGAAGATTAGATGATATAGGGTTGTAATCTCATCAACCAATTAAATTTAGACATGTTTGGATATTATTTTAAACCTTATCAATTAGATTTAACTCTAAGTTAAATAATTTAACTTTTACCGTGTCTTTTTGTTTTCTTTCACTATATGGTTAATAAACTTACTATAACATGCCAAACGAACCCCAATTTGTTTATTATTAATATATATATCCTTATCTAAGTCATTTGGCCGAACCTTAGATTTTTAGGAATAAAATAACAATTAATAATATAATATTTGATTTAAAAACTATTTTGTGTCAATTTTGACACTATTTGATATATGATTTTTGTGAAAGTCATAACAGAATTATATGTTCGAACCAAGTTTATTAAATCAACATTAATATATCATAGTAACCTAGAAAATTAGTGGAATTCATAAAAAATCTCAAATTACATTTATTTTGGTGTTTATAACATCAATTATGTCAATATTTCATTAATAAGATAATTACTGCATCATCGTTGTGTCATAAATAAATTAAATTATTTGATGTCTAAAAATTACAAATAAAATACCATAATTTAGGAAATCTTTTTATATTTCTAATGAATATTTACAATCGAATTTATCTTATGTATAACCCCATATTAAAAATGATTTACTTATTAAACTTTGATTTTAACTATTTTAACCCTTCTTTAAATAAATTAATAATAAATGTCCTAATCTATTCCAAGTGGGCCTAAATGGTCATATTTTATTCCTAAGTTTGTTTTTTGGTCGAATTACACTTGTCCAATAGAATTTGGACATGTGTTAGGGTAATAGTAATATCATATTTACCCTTAGTTACCCTATTTACTATTAACCGCGGTAAAAAAAAGTAAAAAGTTACTATTCACCAAAAATTATTTTCATCTCATTGAACCACATTTTAGTCCTTGATATTAACCGTGTCTCTTGGATTTTCGAAATTTCATTCACAGAAGGGGTAAAATTAAGTTTTATGCAAAATTCAGTTTTTAACCTACCACTTAGTGGTTTCACTATTCATCAAAAATTGAAAGTTTTCAGAAAAATGCCAAAATTTCATCCTAAGCTATATTTCATATTCCGAATTCAAAAATGAAGTCTATTTTACCAAATTCATAACATAGAAGTTGAATTAATTAATTTTATAATTAAATCCCACTATTAAAACAAATAGCGTGTTTTTACGAAACAATATCTATCAAAAGATTGACACTTGTTTATGTCTGGTTTAAATGTGAAATTACGTCCAATGACCAACATTGTATTAAATTGTAAAAATATATTCTAAATATACTTTAAAACCACTCAAATTAATAATTTATCACTATTAATTATTTCGATTAAAAAAGTTGTTTTTAATTATAATTTAGTAATTTTCACTATTCATCAGAATATGAAAGTTATCCGAAATGTACCAAAATTTCACCTTAGGCTAAATTCGATACTCCGAATCCAAAAATGAAATCCATTTTAAAAAATAAAATTTACAAAATTTCAAAAAGTGGTTATTACTATTCATAACGGCTAGTTTTAATAGCATATCGCTGTTTAGTGAAACTCGTTATTGCGTACTACACACACTATCGAGGAAGGTTGCGATTGCGTGTAATGCAAGGCAAGTCAAGGATGCGTGTTGTGCAAGCTCCTTTTGGTGTAGCGTACAACACAAGACATTAATAAAATTAAAAAGAATATTTTTCATAAAATCTTGGGCTGTTACAGTATTTGACCATGGTATTGGCCACTTGGGACACCTCAAACCTTATCTTACTATTCATAATTCGACCATATTGAATATATACTTAATACATCATTTAATGATGTCATTAAACACCCGTAACTTAAAAACTATACTTTCACTATTCACCGAAAATTCAACTTTCTCAGAATAATCCCAAAATTTCACCTTAACCAAATATCAATGCTATGATTTCAAAAATTAACTCCATTTTATAAAAATAATTTTCTAAATATTTTTAATTTTATTTTTAAATAAATACATTATTCATCGAAAATTCATTTTTTCAGAAAAATCCCCAAAAATTACCATAACATAATATCGATGCTCTGAGTTCAAAAATAAAGTCATTTTTATAAAAATAATTTTCTAATTATTTTTAATTAAATTTTTAATTAAAAACACTATTCATCCGAAAAAACTAATACTTGAATAATAATTTATGAAACTGTTATTTACCCATTTTATTGAATCACATTACTTAATCAAGGTGCCTAGATTATTTTAAAACTTTATTTAAGTGAGATTACTAATCCATTTGGTCACATTACTAATCCTAAGCGTAAAATCACTATTCACTATTTACTGTTCATCAAAAATTAAGTTGATCTTATTAGACTCCAAATTCCTTAATGAACACTTTTGTAGAAGACCATTTTTTGAAAATCATTACACATCATTAGTTATTTAGGGTTTACATAAATATTTCAAAATATCCCTTTTTCAAAATTCATCAATAAAATGCATTCTAAAATTATCCGGACATTTGAAATTTCACAAACATCACTAAAGGAAAAAATCTCAATTTATTCACCCGAAAGGACTACACAAGGAAGCTAGGGTCTCGTCACATAGCCCCTTATAACACCGGCATAAGACCTGAGTGTAAGGTGTGCTATGGTGAGAGAATCTGAGGGAGGCTCAGATAACATTGCCCTAATAGTAATATCTACTAACTTGAACTTCTCCCACAGGCATTTCCATTCAAGCTTGACACGCTGGAGTTCGGCTTGGGCTTGGTCCAAAGCGAAGCCCACAGATGCTACCTCCTTCCCAAGCTCTGATAAGTGGGCTTCATAAGGGTTGAGTCTACTGGATGAAGCCATCGACTCCTCTTTCTGCATTAACCATTAACATCTTATTAAATCAATAAGAGTAAGTTAATATACTACTCAAAAAAAAAAATTGGGTCGTTACAATATTGATTTGGACATTGATTCTCATAGTGTCCCAACTCCTCGTAGATAAATCATTGTACATTTGAAACCTTTTTCTTACCCATGCAATCACGTACTTGGTGTCCTTTTTCTCCACACTTATAACAAGATCCCCTTCCCTTAAATAATTTACCAAGGTGATTCTTTTCATAGTTATCACATATGGGAAAATCCTTCTTTCCCCTTTTCCCTTTATCCATATTTCTTTCTTCCATCCTTTTCATTTCTTGCTTCCCTTAAAATCCATAGGAATCAGAAAATTCTTTACTTATCTTATTAACAATGATAATATTTCTTCACATGATGAGAATGTGTGGGAGACTATTTCCCTTTTAAATGTTGTCTTTATACCAAGAAATATATGATCCTTCTTAATCTTTCAATCAAGAATATTGTTGTAATTCTCATTCCCTCTACTAGGCGCCATTTCTAAATAATGGCATACACTGGGATAGTTTATGAATCGCAATGCATAATTCCAAACTTGTAAAATACCTAATGTAAATTGAAAATATTATGCATATAATCTATAATCATAAAATATTTTCTTTGAGGAAGTATTTACTCTTAAATCCTTCATAATGGCTTTTAATGAAAATGTGAATTATCCTAAGCATATCCCCTGAGAGTGTCATAATGAAGAGTGCAGCAAGGCACATTTTCATGTACCAAGATACCCAGGGTCCAGCCTGAAACTCCTTGTCGAAGTTTCCACTCCTAGGTACATCTGTGCCAGAGCCGCCTCTACTTGCTCATATCCAGACAGAGATGTATTTCTTGGAAAATACACAAAATCTCTACATTATCAAAATTATAGGATGTTCTCTTATACTAATACTCAAAATCTATCTTAGGGTAATGTTTCCTAATTGGATTTTATCTAAATATAGTTTACAAGGTTATTTCTAAACTTCCTCTGATACCAACTATAATGCCCAGACCCCAATTACCCAAATCTAGTGCATTATTTTAATACATTAGCATGATTACCAGGAATCAAGTCTCGAAGGAACTATCTATTTAGCAGTCATGGAAAATAGACTACATACATTAACTTTAAATTACAATTTAGAACATAAAAACATCATAGATAGTTCTTTGAGAACACCATTATTCCCTTTAGATTAACCCTATATATCAATCATAATACACTTCTCATAATCTTGGGAAAATAAAACATAAGAAAGGGGTGGGCTCAGATGCTAAGTAAGGGTAAATAATTTAGAGGAAGCTATAAACTTTTAAGGAAAGATGTGTAATGAAAATAACTACCTTTTTAAACATAATCTTGAACATAATATGGTAAAAGTAAATCAAACACCACCATATAAACATGCACATGGATATTCTACTTATTGAATAATCAGATGTAATAACTAATTTCATAATAAGGGAATACCTAACGTTGGACATCATTACCACATAGTCAAGGCTTGTGCCAAGACTACAAATAAAATTTTTGTCAAGGCCTTATTCCAAGACACTAGTATGTCTCATAATACCTACTAATTTATCAAGGATCTATATCGGGCTCTACCCTTCACTTACAAATTCCACTACATTCCTCATATGAAAAAGATGAAATATAACATAAACATTCGTATTAAAACTAGCATAAAAAATGTCAATACATTAATCATAAACCATGAATGGTATAAAAATAGAACATTCACAGTAAAACATATCATAAATCATTCAATAAAATATAGAATATTTTATTATAATAAATCAACCTCAATCAAGAATAATATCCAGTAAATGATGCTGACATAGTTGGAAATGATCAGTAAAACTTCTTAAGAGGAATATCCCTTTTTGTGAAATCATTAAAAATTCAAAAATTTATAAAGGAAGTAATTTAAAATAGATTTTTGAATCAAAGTGTCTCATACCACATTGAAACTTTTGAAAATAATTATCATTTCAAAACATTCATGTCCATATAAATAAATCCCTAAAATCATTTTGAAAACGGGGACATTAATTAAAAGGATTTAGAAAGATAAATCTTTAAAACATTTAAAATGATGATCTAGTAAAATAGACCCTCAAATAAAAACCTTAAATGATACCTTTTGAAAACATTTTTATGAAATATGGGTATCAATGATAAATATGTCCCAGTAAATACTTACACATAAACAATCTCGAATAATAATGAGATTGAGGAAATAACCCTTACCTTGCACTTTCCTTCGGTCGAGGGTAAATTTATCCTCCTGTATAATGAAAATAGTATGTTATTAAATTATAACATAACCATATTCATATTTATAATATCATAAATTATTCATTTATGTCTTTATACAACCCATTTAATAATGATGTCCATGTTAAATTATCATTTCAGGTAATAATCGCTTTCTTTATCATACATGTTTTAACTTGTTATTCTTGATCGTATCATTTAGATCATGATTTATATACTTTAAGAATATAACACATGATTTATAAATATCATATATATTTATAATATAAATATGTATAATATATATATATATATGAAATGGGAAACACCGTTTATGGAGACGGTAGGTCGTACGTATGCATAAACGTTGTTTCGGTTTTCATATCGTATTGAATGGAAGTATGTGAATAAGATATATGTAAGTACAAATATATATATATATATATATATATATTAAGTAGAATTATTATGTCATATATTATATAATTATTAATAATATATATTTTTATAATCATCATTGAATAGTGAATGTGGAAATGAATCTCATCGCGTCTTGGAGACGGTAATCCGTACGTACGCACGAGCGACAATATCATTATATTGATGGTGAAATCATATGTAATTGGATGGTATATCATATATAAAAAATAATTAAAATGTTATATTTATTATTTACATCAGTTATACTCATTATTATACCCATCCAAATAATGAAGTGTTTGAATAACAAACTACACCACGACGTGGAGACAGTAAGCTGTATATACGCACGTATGGTGAATTTGTAATTAATATGATGGACAGAATAATGAATAAGGTTGTAAACTTTTTATGATAACATCACATTATATAGAAGATACTAGATTTATTATTTTATAATAGAAACAACAAAGAAAGAGTAAGTGGAAGAAGAAAATAACTTGAAAGAGGGTGGTGAAATTATTACCTCTTCTTCAGTTGTTTTCTTTTGAGTTGATCAAAAGGGATCCATATGTTAGAAATATGATCAAATTAAAGACTATAGTATGGTTTCATGGATGTTACGAGGATATTTGGGTATGGTTTGTCTAATCCAAATGGCTTTGTAGGTGTGAAATTAAGAGAAGGGGAAGTTCCCTTTTATAAGAGAGGTGAGAGTCACTTTAGGAAAAGCTTGAAATATTATTTTATAATAAATTTATTTTCGGTTTATAATGGCTCAAAAATAATTTATTTTTAGTCTAACCTCTCATCCAATAGGTTTTAGACAGGTTTTGGTCACCATAATAACCTTATCGTTTAGATTTAACTCTTAGTTAAATAGTTTGATATTTACCATGTCTCTTTGTATTTTTATATTATATGGTTAATAAACATACTATAACAAGCCAAAAGAACCCTAAGTAGTTAATTTATGGTATACCTATCATTATATATGTTATTTGGAAAAACCATAGATTTTTAAGACTATTATATAATTTAATAATATAATATTTGTTTTAAAAACTCATTTATGTCAATTTTGACACTATTTAGTATTTGGTTTTTGTAAAAGTGATCACAAAATTATGACATCAAAAAAAATACATTTAATCAACCCTAACATGTCATATTTTCTTATAAAATTCATGGATGTCAAAAAATCTTTAAAAGTATATTTGTTTTAATATTTATAATACCATTTATTTGATTCTTTCATTAATAAGGTAATTACTGCATCATCATTGTATAATAAATAAATTTAATTATTTATTTTCTAAAAATTATAAATAAAATAAAATTATCTAGGAAATTATTTTATCTTTCTAATTAGTATTTATAGTCTAAAACATAACTTATATAACCCCATTTAAAATTTGTTTTACTAAAAGATATATGTTTATGTCATTTTTGTCTTTACTTTAAATTAATTAATATAAAGTGTCATTATCACTCTTAAGTGGCTTCATGGGGTCCCAAAATAAACCCAAGGATGTCCATGGTCATACATGTATCAACTAATAGTAATATTACACATGTTAGGGTAATTTAACATTATTATAATATTATTTTTTACACTTATTTACTAGATTTACCCTTTAACCATGGTAAATAAAATATTTGCCAAAATAATTATTCATAATGTCTAAAAATAAAATTTACCTATTAAAAAAATTGGATCTCCTGATTCAAAATATTGAATCCATTTTTTCAAATTAAAAACACAGAAGTGGCAGAAATTAATTTAAAATTAATTCTCATTGTCAAAACAAAAAGCGTGTTTTTAAGAAATAATAACTATCAAAAGATTGACACTTGTTTATGTCCAGTTTAAATGTGAAATTACATAATATGAACTAAATTATATTAAATTATAAAAGTATGATATAATTATAATTTAAAACAACTCATATGTATAATTTAACACTACAAATTACTTCAATTAAAAATGTCATTTTTAATTGAAATTTAGTATTTTTTCACTATTTATCAAAATATGAAAGTTATCAGAAAAGTACCAAAAATTTATCCAAACTAAATTTTTATGTCCCTATTCTAAATAATAATATAATTTCACTAAATTTAATATATAAATGTGTCAAATATTGGATTTAAAAAGGGTTCTCCATTAAAAGGTGGAAAAACTGCATTCTTTGAAAAATACCTCTTTTATTTTAAAAATTAAATTTTTCATATATGATTTCTAAGAAACACAAAATATGGATGTTAAAATTATATAGGATATAGAAAACTTAAAATTTGATTAATATTATTTATAACTGTTTTTTGAACGGTTAGTTTGGTAAGTCATGGTGCGCTCGATCTTAGTGTTACGTGTAGAATAAGCTATTAAATTACTTTAAAAGATATTGTACTATGAAATCTTGGGGTGTTACAAGTATATTTAGAAAAAAATACTTAGGGAGGTAGATCTATGAGCATGCAATAGAGATAAACTTGTTGTTGTAGATATTGGGGAATACCACCTCACATTACCGACTAGAATGATCATGGTTTTAAAGGGTTGTTATTATGTGCCTTTAGTTACCAAAAACATTATTTTTGTATCCAATATAGATACATGTGGATTCATTTTAAAATTTGGAAGTATATTTTTCTTCTATTATAAAGATATAATTTTTATGGTAAGGCACATTTATATAATAGTCTTTACATGTTGGATTACATAAACCAAGTAATGGAAATTGATAATGAAGTTAATTTGCATGACTCATACCACACCCAACATTGGCATCACTTGTTATGTCATGTAAATGAAAAAAATTTTGAAAAAACTACATCAAGATGGATATTTATATTCTTTTTAACTAAAACTACTTGGTGTATTTCACACATGTTTAAACAAAATGATCAAATATCCATTTAGTGGGAAGTGTGAAAGGGATAAAGAGCTTCTTGAATTAGTTCATACTGATGTGTGTAGACCATTTTCTGTCGAGGAAAGGGGTGGGTACTCATACTTCATAAATTTTATGGATGATTTTAGTAGATATGTATATACTTACTTAATGAGGTATAAGTCGAATTATTTTGATAAATTTAAGGAATAAAAGAATGAAGTTGAGAACCAGATTGGTAAGATGATTAAGAAACTCTAATCAGACCAAGGTGGAGAATATATTAATCAATACTTCATTGATTACTTATGGGAGTTTGGGATCCTATCCTAACTCACTTTTCCTTACATGCCTCATTGGAATGGTGTAATCGAAAGGATGAACCTCACCTTGTTGTACATGGTGAGATCAATGATGAGTCATGCAAGTCTTACATTATCATTTTGGTGATATGAATTACAAAAAATGGCACACATACTAAACTAAGTACTAACTAAATAGATAAATGGTATTCCATATGAATTTTAGAGTAGAAGAAAAACCATGTTATGGAATTTACATTTGTGGGGGATCAAAGCATTTTTTAAGGCCAATTCAAGTAACAAACTATCACTCTAAGGAACAATGTGTACCTTTTAGGATACCCTAATGAAACAAGGGGATATAACCTATATGATCCCCCATAAAAAGTATTATAGAGTAAAGAAATTCCAAATTACTTGAGAGGGATCACATCTCCAAAATAGATAGTGGGAGCGAGATAAACTTCGACGAAGTTGAGGCTCAAGGAAAACAAGAGTTGGTATAAGATCAGATTCCACAAAGCCCTGTGGAAGAAGAAACTATGAGACATAGGAACTGATTAGAAGTACACAAGATTTTAGATAACTAGAATGATATAGTTTTCTTGTTACCATGGATGGTGACTCATTATTACTTGATAATAATGATCCTCTAACCTATAAGGAAGCAGTAAGTGGAACAGATGTTGCCAAGTCGCAAGAAGCCCTAAATTCTAAAATGAATTCCATGTACCAAAACCAAGTCTTGATTTTGTTAGATCCTCCAGTGGATGTATTTCCTGTGGGTTGAAAATGGGTATTAAAAAATAAACTAGACATATAAGGACAATTAAGGGCTTATAATGCGCTATGGGCTGCAAAAGGGTTTAAACAGTGTCAAAGTATTGACTATGATGAAACTTTTTCACCAGTTGTAATGATGAAATCCATCAGAATTCTACTTTCCATTAAGACTTACCATTACTATGAGATTTGGAGAATGGATTTCAAAATAACCTTTCTTAATGGGAAACTTCAGGAAGATGTCTACATGACTCAACTTGAAGGGTTTGTGACTCTAAAGGTTGCCAATAATATATACAAGTTGAAAAAATATATTTATGGATTAAACCAAGCATCCAAGTCATGGAAAATTCATTTTTATGAATCCATAAAGTAATTTGGTTTTATAATGAACAAATTTGAGCCTTGTGTCTACAAACGGTTTAGTGGGAGTGCAGTCGTTTTCTTAATAGTATATGTTGATGACATATTACTTATTGTAAATGAAATAACAATCTTATAATCTGTTAAGGAATGGTTTAATAAATGATTTTTCATGAAATACTTGGGTGAGGTAGTATATATTCTTGGGATTAAGATCCATCATGATAGATCCAAGAGGTTTCTTGGCCTAATTCAAAGTAGATAGATGACATACTAAAGAAATTCAGTATGGAAAAATCCAAGAGGATATTGTTTCCAGCATTACATGGCATTCATCTTTCTGAGAAAATGTATCCTCAGACCCATGAGAAAAGAAATTGAATGGAAAGGATTCCATATGCATCAGTGATTGGGTCAGTCATGTATGTTATGATATGTACTAGGCCAGATTTCGGCTATGCATTAAGTGTGTTAGGAAGATATCAAGATAATCTAGGTGATTGCCATTGGATGGTAGTTAAGACTATCCTTAAGTATCTGAGGTGTAATAAGGATATGTTCCTGGTTTATGAAGGATATTAAGAACTAGTCATCAGTGGATATGTAGATTCTAGTTTTCAAACTGATCAAGATAACATGAAGTCGCAAACGGGATACATCTTCACTTTGAATGGAGGTGTTGTGAGCTGGAAGAGCTCAAAGTAGGTTGTGGTCACATATTCTACATCAAATTCTAAGTATATTTTATCTTCAAAGGCTTCTAAAAAAATTGTTTTTATGCACAATTTCATCCAAGATATTGATGTGGTACCTAGAAGTAAAGATCCCATCACACTATATTATGATAATACTGCAGTAGTGGCTCTTATAAAAGAGACAAGTTCACATCATTGGATTCAACACATACTTCATAAGTATCATCTCTTGAGGGATTTTTCTTAGAGAGGTGATGTTTTAGTGATAAGTATTTTCATATAAGACAATGTGGTGGACCCCTTGACTAAATCCTTGACTCAATAGAACTGTTATTATCATGTGAGGTCTAGAAAACTGAAAGTCGTAGGCATTTGACTCTAGTCTAAGTAAGAGTTTGTTATATTTGGTGTCTAAGAACTAATTATTTGTAATTTGATTAAATGAATATTTTATTTATTAAATATTAAATTAAACAAATTATTACATGTTTTTCATTTTTCTACATGACTATAATGTAATAATGTCATGTAGTATTTTTCACATTAATAAAGTCATAGAATTTCCCCGTTGTGATGAGAACATTGAAGTTCCATGAAAATATTCTTAATATAGTTCTATGGTTGGATAATATACTATGATGGGACACATAGTATATAGACCATCAGGTATGAGTACTCATAAGTAGATGAGACTAATTTTCAAGAAGTTATCACTTGGAAATCTTCAATATGGGAGATTATGAGAACAGACCCACCAATAATAATTCGGCATGTTTTGGTGTCATTGGATATTCCTATCTAAAAGCATGTTTTATTTTCCTTAGACTTTAATATTATCATTAATTCATGTCATGACTCACACACTCATATTTTCTAATGAAAATCATCATGCCATATGTTGGTGAGAAGTAGAGTACATTGGGTGAATCATGAATGACATTTTATTAATGGATATGTTAAGAAAGTATTTTTCCCTTCCATATTTATGGAAGTTGATATCTTGGCCCTTTTATTGAAATAGAACTGTAGCCCTAAATTCTGTGGTCATGGTGTAACAATGAGTTTATTTTAGATTGTCAAAGAATGGTGTATTAATCTTATAGGTTAATGACACCATCATGTAACTTTCTTGATGATATTATGTGACAAAGGTGTTATATTACATAGTGATCATTTGTATGTGGTTGTCATCATCGAAACATTATATTCTTTATATTGGGTGCCTTGACCCATTTCTATATAGTAATCTTGGACTTTAGGTAAGTCCGCTTAATGCCAATGAGAAAGAATCTTAGAGGGTCGTACACTAAGGGTTTCTATTGGTCTCGATTAAATTCTATTTGAATTTAATTAATGAAATAAATATTATTCCTAAGAATGAGGAATAATTTTATTTAAGTTATATCGATCGGTAAATTAAATAAATATTTATTCACTGGATTGTGAATAAAATATATTTATTTATTTTATTGAATATTTAATAAATATTTATTTACTTGTTTTTTAATAATATATTTATTTAAGAGAATCAAATATTTATTCAGGTGTTTAATAAATGTAATAGGAGTTCAAATGGACCAAGACTGTGTCCGGTGATAAAATAATTATTTAAAAGTTGATAAATATTATTTATCCATTCTAAGAAAGTTGGCGCACCACAAAATAATAATACAGTTATTTTTATTATTATGCGGAATGTGATTTCATTAATGGTTATAGTTATATTTAATGGCTGTTATGAAATTAATGTTTGTAAAGGAAATCCAGGATCTATAAATAAACAACTACATCTAATTTTTAATTTATTTAAAACCAATTCCAAGTTTGTGAATAGACAATTGGTGTGCAGAATGAATTCTATCTCAACTCCTCCTCCTCTCTCCCCCTCAATAATGAGAACCCGTAGAGGGATTTTCTTTAAGACCAAATAACGAGTGATCAATATTGATCAACCCAAGACATTCAATTTGTTATGCTATCACTTGAAGAATGTGTGGCATTTCTCAGAGACCATTGAAGCACATGTAGATCACTGCTAGAGGGATTCTAACCTTAGATACTTATAATAGTAATGAATGAAATCTGGAAGGGCATTTTTGTATGATCAACAGTCATCAATGACGAAATTTCTTAATCCCATGTATTTATTTATTCAGATATTAAATAAATTAATTATAAATTTGACATGCAAGATCCCCGCTCTTGGTTTCATGAAACAATTATTAAAATAAATTTTAATATATCACCCACCACTGCACTCTTCTATTCTGCCTGAAACCAACAGTGATTTCCAATGAAATGAGGAAAGGAAGCGCTCTTAATAAAAAGAACATAGCTAAAAAGAATATATATTTTAAGTCTATAAATCTAGAGTATAGTAGTAATTATGTAAGATAAGTTAAAGATAATTCAAAGGATAGTGAATATGTTAAGATAAAGGTTTCAATTTTCATTTCACTCATCTCAAAAAGTTTACAAAAAGTAAATGGAAAGTAATAAGATAATATTTTATTAATAATTTTATGTGTAAATATATTGGATATTTTGCATCCAACTTTCCTGAATTAAATGATAGAGAAAGTGATGATGAAGTGGAGTCACCAAAAAGTTTTTAAAATAATAAAACGTAAAAAATCAACAAAAATTAGTTTCTATCTAAGGGAAAAGATAATAAATTTTCAATGTAAAACAAGATAAATGTACAACATGAGTTACTTGATGAAGAAACTGATGAATATAAAACTAAATTTCAAACATCAAGTGAAACATATGAGAGAATCTTGATCGCTAAAATGAATGATGATAAGTTTATAAGTGATTAATATAATAGAGATTACAAGGATAAAGAAACTGAAATGAAATTCATGTTGAATCCTAAGTTAAAATGTTGCCTTACAAATCCCAAATAAATAGAAAGAGAATAAATTTTTTAATAAAGACCCAAATTTAAAACGATTTTAATTCTACCCAAATTGAAAAGGAATAAAATTTTTCAAAAGAGATTAATGAACTGAAGGTGTTTCAACTTAAAAATAAGAAGTTAAAGAAGGATATAAAATATAAGGTTAAAGAGATAGAAAAAGGATTTTATGGTGTTTATAAAAAAATAAAAAGTATAAATTTCCGTGAAAAAATTCTGGTTGACTTCAAGAAGTCCTTTCATGAAGTTATAGAGTGCTCGAAGTGAAATTTTAAGTCCAATAATTATGATAATCAGAAAATAACATACAAAAATACAGTATAAGTTCATGGATGTGTGTAAAAAATATTATTTTGAATTTAAAATAAGTTAAAGTGTATATTTTGGAAAATGAAAATAAATTCTATAAAAATAGAAAATCATTATGTTCCAAATTGAGTGAAAATTAAGCTAAAAATGACAGGTTTAAAAATTTAAGGAATGGGTCTAAAGATAAAATAAATGTTTTGAGAGTGTAAAAAATTTTAGTTCAGGAAAATTGAAATAATTAGAGGCCAAAGGTTTGAGGGAAAATAAGTGATACAGTCTTGAAAGAATACTGATTTTAGAAAAAGATCCACATCTTATGGATTTTTCTAAGTATTATGGGGGTTTTAGACATATGGTGAAAATGTGATTTTTTATTAAAGGGTATTTTTATGAACCTAGAATATTTTTAAGGAAGTGTTTTAATGGAATTCATACCACTCAAATAATATAAAATTATATAAAATATTAATTTTCAAAAATAAAGATAGAAAATTCATTTCAGATGTTGGAAAAGTTTTTGGAAGATATGATCAGTTATGTCGTGATGTTGAGAAATGTATTAAAATTTTCCTACTTGATTTAGTATGAATCAAAATAATCAAAAGTCTTATAATAAAATTGAGAAAGTGAAATAAAAATATTTTTTTGTGGAAGTTTCACTAAAATATTTATGAAAGAATCATTTGTGTATTTTGGATAGTGGGTGTTCATCTCATATAGTATGATATTTAAAGTATTATAAAGATTTATGAAAATTTAAAGGAAGGTTTAGTGTCATTTGGGAATGATGGATCCCTAAAAATTTAAGGAGTTTCCCCAATTAATATTAGGGAGAATATATTGAGGCTTATAAATAAAATATATGTTGATGGGTCGAAACATAATATTCTTAGTGTTTCTCAACTATATGATGAATGGAAAAAATTAATTTTTAAAAAGGATGGATATTTGGTGAAGAGGTTAAGAATGTTTATGTTATGACTAAATAAATATTGAAAAAAGGTAACTTTTTTCTATTATGAGATAATGAAATATATAATTATTTGAGCTTAAAGGATGAAAATGATTGTTGATATCGATGCTTGGTCACCTTTCCCAAAGAAATATGAACAAGTTTACTCATGGTGAAAATATTCAAGAATTTACTATGTTTAAGAGAGAAAGAGATTATATTTTTTCAAATTGATAAAAGAGGATGATTTTAAATTCTTCACATAAGAAGGTGGAGATTTAGACTTATCACGTATTGTATTTTCTTCATTTAGATATTTGTGGTCCAATGATAAAGAAATAAATTAGTGCATTTAAGTACTTTATCACTTTAATTGATGGATTTACTCATTTTACATGCACTATATTTATGAAATATATATTAGACGCCCTGAAGATACTTAAAAGTTTTAAGAGAAGTTTATAGAAGTTTGGTTACTCTTTTAAAATGGTTTTTAAAGATAATAGAGTTGATCGAACAAGTAGAAAGTTTGAATCTTATTTATAAAATAATGATATCCAACATAAGTTTAGTGAATTGTATACCCCACAAAAAATGTGTCATTGAATGGAAGAATATGAGTTTGGTGAGGATGGTATAGAAATTTTTTTTGGATAATATTACTAATATAGATATGCCTTAAAACCTTAAATATGTATATATATAAGGTTTATCATTTTTCATGAAAATTTACATTTTCATGAATTATGGGTATATTGTTTTTAATTCTTACAAAATTTCAATCATCCACATATATTTCATTAACACAAAATATTTCATAAGATGAAATGGCTTAGGGAATATATGCATATGATACATTCATGAACTAGAAATGTATTTATTCATGAATTTTAATGAATGAATAAATGAGAGGATTATCTATGGGTGTTAATCATTGAATATATATATATATTTTAATTACATGTGATGGAAGTTTGTGTAGATTGAGATTTACAAGCTTGTATGAAACTCCTTAGACCTGATTCTATCTTTATTCTTCTTCCTTATAATATTGAGAAGCCATCACATCATGGGAGAAAATAGAATCCCATCCAAACATCATATGATCCAGCATAGCCCTTGGATACACTATGTAGAGGGGGTTTCTTTTGTCTTCCCTTGGAAATCTTTATCAAACCCATATGATGGATTTCAAAGATTTAAAAGTATCTAATTTTGTGAATTATACAATTTCATTTACAAAAGTTCTTCATTTTTTACACTACTTTCATTATTTCTTACATAGAGACCCTCAATTTTAGGTTTAATCACTTTAGATTCATTAAAAAGACATTGTTTATTCTCTATCGAAACCTAATAGTGGTACAAATGGAAACCATATTTTAGATTTATAAAATCATTCTATAAATTAAAATGGAAATCAGAAAAAATATTAGAATTTCATAATCTGGATTTTTGGTTTTTAAATCAGTTTTACCATTATGCATATGGGATGTGTAAAGTAACTTAAGCCTTACCCTTATACAACTAGTCTACGTAAGGGTAGCTACAAAAATATCACACCTATATTAACTTTATATAAAGGTTTCATGTAAGGGTAAACATAATTTTACCCATATATGTAAAGGTAATTGGAAACTAACGCTTACCCAAAACAGGGTTGTGTAAGGGTAAATATGTTTTTAAATATGTTTCATAAAGGTAATCAGCCGATTACCATTACACAATACCCTTATGTTAAATATCTGTATAAGGTTAACCTTAGTATTACTTTCAAAAAAATGCATTGTGTAAAGGTATTTCCCTTATGCAATGGGTTTTTCACAAAGGTACATTGCAATTTACCCTTACATATAAGAGTAATGCGTAAAGGTTAAGCCATTACACAATGATTCTCTTGTAAAGGTATATCATGACTTACCCTTCTATGAAGAATTCACATAAAGGTTTTAACCTTACATAGAATGTGTTACATAAAGGTAATCTTTGTATTACCATTATGCAACCTTAGGGAACCAGTGGCATACCCTTACATAGAGTGCCTAAGTAAGGGTAGAAAGAGCTTACCTTTATGCAAGAATGGGTTCCTCTATAGGGTTAAATGAAAAATTTGTTAATAAATGTTTTCAACAAAAAATAAATGATTTAAATGGTTTATAAAATTTTTATAAATCATTATTAAAATTATTTTGGGATATTCTAATTTATAAAATGTTTATAAATTAATTAATTAATTATAAATGGTTTATAATTAATTAATTAAATTTTTATAAAACATTTATATTCCCCACTATTAAATGTTAATATTTGAAATTAATTTTACATTATATGGAAATTATTTTGATATATAAATAAATGTGTTTATTTTTAAATCATAATAAATAATTTATAAATGGTTATAAATTTTGAGATCAGGCCAAAAAATATAAAATGATTGTATTTGAATTATGAATTGTTCATAATTAATTATTTTTAATTGTTTAAAATAAAAAGGGGATGTTATTTGGATATTATTTAAACCAAATAAAAAAAAATTAATGATTTATATGATTAGGGTTTAAATGATGAATAAATATGTGATATTATATTATTTAAAATGTTTACATATTTGAAATTGAACCGTAAATTGTTTACAATTTATAAAATATCATATATTTTTAATAGGAATTATATATAATGATAAATATGAATTATAAAATATTTAAATGAATATATATATATATATGTGGTTTGTATTTAAAATAATTAGTGTCCATAATGTTAGAGCTAAAATTATAAAATGATAATAATTATATTTTATTTATGAATTGTTCATAAATATTTATCTCATGTTTATATATTTGAATACACTATTTATTTAAAGTTTATTCTCAGTTTTATTCATATTTAGTAAATTTTTTAAGAAATTTGAATATTCTATATAATTTTGTTTTATTGTTAAAATGTTTCTAGGATAGAACTTTGCATAACATGCTAGGATTGACTCTATAATGAATTTAATTTTTCATCTACCTTGACCTCAGTTTTTAATTGATTTTATTAGATTTAATATTTTTTTTTAATATAGTTTGTACATATTTGTTAAGAGTTATGATGAATAAGATTATGTCTTGGGTAAAGTATCATCAGGTAGATGGAATTGGGGTGAGACTACCTACTTTTTTGGAAGCCTATGCCTTATCTTAGAAAGTGAATAGGGTTGGCTATCTGTCGCTTCAGGCTTACTCATGTGAATATTTTCAATGTCATATAATTAAAAACCTTTAAATAAAATGTTCATGTACCTTATACAAATGATTCATTTTGATATATATAAATATTTTCATCTTTTATTTGTGGGTAACCAAAACCTATTGGTTGTGTAAAGAGTTACACATAAATATGATTTGAACATATTAGTTTGGTGGAGGGAATATAATTCCAATCTAAATTACTATAAGTATTAATACATAAATGGAATAACATGGGATAATATTATGAGAATAAATCCCCTTTATATATTAAGTGTGGGATTCCTTCCAAAGTGACACTTATCAAGACCTCAATCCTTCAATAGGGCAGGTTCTTCTAAAGTAGGGTGCCACTAGATTATCTTGTATAAGGTAAGAATGTATTGGGTGACACTGAATCATCCTTGGGTAGGTTTTTCCTTCATTGGGTGCCCCTGGGTTTTCCTTTGTTAATCTATTTTTGACATTTTCTTTTGGTTTCACTTAGCTAGGAAACCCTTAGGAAGGATAATAGAGGAATGAATATGAGTTTATACATATAATAGACGAAAAAAGTGTTGTCCGCTCAGCTGTCTAATAATTATATATAATATGATTGGGATGATACCCAACCTAAATAAATAATTTTTGAGTGTAATTCCCAAGAGGACTCATTTCTTAGTGAGATATGGATCTTGACCCACTAATGGATATGATGAATTTTCAAAAAAGGGGTCATCATTTTAGTGGGAGACAATTTAATTAAAGTACTTATTAAATGTTTATTAATCCATGATACTCATTTGATAAAATCTTATGTTGTAGATAATAACATCATCATCATCAATATAAACATTATAATTAATACTTGAAAATGAGTAGCATAGTGTAAGTATATCTTAAGACTAGTAACTTAAGAAAAGTTCTTAAGAAATATTAGTGATCTAAGAAGAGTTCTTAATAAAAATTAAATGTTTCTGAATATTTCCTTCCTCAAAAACCATGTGTTGATGTTTTACTACATGTTAATTTAGATGGTTATGGAAATATAGATTGATTCATTTAAAGTTTCAATGGAATCAAATGTTAAATAACCATAGGAATCATAGTCTCCACTCAATATGATGTGTACATCAAATGATATTTAATATGATTGAATATGTCAAATGAATTAGTAATACTATAGGTTTCCTTAAATATTTATTGGTAATAGAAATCAATTCTATTATTCTGATAGATATAGGATATCAACTGTATGATTTTTAAAGTGTTTTAATTATACAGAAGGTAAAAAGTTTAGAAATAAATGGATCTTGATGGTTTCTTTCAAGTAATCATGAAAAGGAGTTTCTACATTGTTAAATTGAATGCTTCATTCTTTGATAAACAAGTCATAAGATGTGCATTATCTCATTTTCTCTTAGGAAGAGCTTGAAAACAAATGTTTTTTAATGAAAAGGGGTGAGGTTTTTTTGTTACACATGGTTTATGATTTTCTTAATTATATAACACGGTTTAAGGGGAGACTAATATGGCTTGTTCTGGTTATGGAATTCATACTATTTTCATTTCTGGAAATGTTTTGACAAAGTTAATTAATTCAATAAGATTTTATACAATATTATCAATGTGTTGAGAATATATGAATTGGGCATACGATTTCTAGATTATGGTATTGTATGGACAATACAAGTGGGTGAAATTTAAAACCATAAGAATAATTGTTAGTTGAAAAGTTCAATAATGTTTCTTTAAGAATCCAATAATGGTTATTGAAACCTAGGGTTTTTAGTAAGGAAGTGTAATAATTCAATATGATTGAATTATCTAAGCTATAACTAAAATATTTTGTGAGACTCCATGTAATGTTTAGGTTAAGTATTTTATAGAAATTAATTCTTCTATTTTGAAGGGTATGCGATAATGAATGTATATGTTTTATGTTTTATAAATATAAAATAGTTAAGAAATGAAGGAGGAATTTTTTGAGCTTGTATTTTACATTCATAGAGCAAAGAGTTACTGCATTTAAATGTAAAGGATAATTTCAAGATCAGATGAATCTAAGTAAAATATGTGTCTCTTCATCTCATTTCTATTATGTGATAGGAGAACATGTTTGATAAAAAAGGGTTGTTGTGAACAAGTATGAGATAATTAAATTAATACACATGGTTTCTGATTCATCAATTTATATAACATTTTTTGAGAAGAATATTTGGAGAAAAGTTTTTATCTGTCTATTTGTTCAGAATATATATATGAGAATTTGTTCCCACCACCCATCGGAGGAATATTTTAATAATGTCTTACTTTTGAATTTTAAATTTTAAAACACATAGAATACCTTATTTGATATAGAAACAATGTTTTATTTGTTAAATATTAATATTATAAGGAAATAAATGTTATTTATTAACACAAGAGGGGTTATGTTTCTTAGTAATATATTCTGAGAAGAATATAGTGTCTAAGAGACCAATGGGAGTTTGTTTGGACATAGAGAAGTTCAAAATTAAAAAATAAATGATAACACCAATATGAATTTAAAATGTTTTACAATTTATATCCTAAAAGATTTTGGGATATTTTTTGGTAAAGAAAAATGTAAACTGGTTCATTTAATTAATATTTAGAAAGTAGATATCACTATTATACTAGTTTAAGATAAAGTATTTTTCACTCAACATTCTAAAATAGTTTAGGATATGTGATGATAAAGAAAAATGTAAATATTTACATTTAGTTATCATGAAAAATGAAAGAAACTATTTCTTAAAGGATTATACTAGTCAAAAAGAAAATGTAAATTACACTTGATATGTGAAAATAGTTTAGGGTATATAAGTAAAGAGAAATGTAAAAGAGTTACATTACTTACAATAATATAGTGTTACCATTTTAACCTAAAAGAGTTTAGTATACAGTAATAAATAGAAATGTAAGAGTTCCATATAGTTGTCATATTAAAGTTATTTTCAATTTATCCTGAAATAGTTTAGGAGGACTGGTAAACAATAATGTAAGTTATTACATTATTTCAAGGAAAAAGGTTGGTGGAATATGGTTTCAAGGATAATAATGATAAACGTAGAAAGAGTTATAAATATAAAACATAAGTTTAGATCATAAAATTTGATTTTATGAAGTTAATAATATTAAATATGTTCAAGAAGTTGAACAGTTAGGAATATGATTTTTAAGTCTTACTATTATTCATGTTGGATTACTTCACAGATGTTTCTCATTGAAGAGTTAGTGGGAGAGTTTTATCATATGGTCACATAGAGATTTTATGTTTAATAAATATGATACAATGTGTTAACAAAACCTAGAAAGTGTAGAAAACATAAGGCTAATCTGGAATCTTATCATACATGATATGAAAAAATGGTTCTTATGTTTTTTTGTTAAGTATTCTTAAAAAATGTTTAAGAATGCTAAAATGTATCATATTAATATTCTTAAAGAGTTTAATAATTTTAAAATATACCATAGTAAAGGAAAAATACATTTTATCATTCTTTCACATTTTATATATAAATGTATATATAGATATATATTTTTTAAAGTGAGATGATAATTGAACTCTCAAGGTATGACTTTGAGATTATCCATAACCATTGTTCGTCATGAAGTATTATAGGTTATGATGAAATGTTAATGTTAAAATTAGTATTATTTTTTAATAGAGATACTGAATATGCTCTTAAGGCACAAAACAAAGAATATGATATTCTTTATATGTGTTGGATGACCTACTGAGTATACCACAAGGAGTGTCATACAAAAATGTATTTGGTATACTAGGGTGAATGGATTATACATAAACCCCTGCTATCTATGTTGGTGAGATACATAGCATGAGAATCTTCATACTTTGAAACCTTACTTATCTTAGTCTATATATTAATTTATCTAATACGAGAATGGTTGTGTATGTTACTAATCATGTCATCAGTAAGAGCTTAACCAAGATGGGATTTTTCCTATTATATGATGAGTATGACATCAGGGCCCTCGATTGAGATATAATATGGGATTGTTCATTTGATCCAAGATGTTTTATATCTATCTGGATAAGGTGTATGTGATGTGACTATCCAGGAGGATGAATGACATGTGATGTATTCATCAATTAATTTAGTATATACTATAAGAATTGAGAAGAGATGAGTTAACTGTATAGGATTGACATGTTCTTTGTCCCGTGGTCACTCTATGTCATGGATAATGGTAAAATATGAGAATGTACATTTTCATATGATGTAGACTAGTAGACAAAAGTATATAGATACATTTTTTTGATAGAGATCAGGCCATATCCCCTTATAGTTTAAGTATCATTGAATCTTTTCTAGAGGCCACACTTTTATGACATATATAGATCCACATATTTGTATTTTTTAAATTTTTTAAAGTCTTTTAAGGTCACACGTTGTTATTGAATGAATGTATATTGATTTTGACTTGGAGAGATACTCTAAAAAAATTTAGAGTTAATCCAAAAAAAATTGGGATAGTTATTTAAAAGGTATTATATGCTATTTAATACAAGATAGAGTTATGGATGGCTTTTCAAAAAAAATTGGGAGATATTCAAAATATTTTTGGATATGGCTTCAAAAATTATTGTATACAGTAAAATATAATTTTAAATAGAACAAATTCTATTAGGCTTTAGTAAAAGTGGGTGATTTAATGAGATATTCTCTAATGTCTTAAATATGTATATATAAGGTCTATCATTTTTCATGAAATTTAGATGTGAATGCATTATGGGTACATTTCTTATACTTCCTATTGTATTTAAACCATCCATATTGTAATCATTTACGCAAACAATTTTAGAAGATTAAATAACATAGGGGATAAAGGCATATGATGCATTCATAAACCGATCATGTATTTGTTCATGCATTTTAATGCATGAATAAATGAGAGGTTTTCTATGGGAGTTCTTGATTGCCTATATATATTAGACTTCCATGTGATGGAAGTGTGTGTGTGTTGAGATGTACATGCATGGTCAAAAATCCCTGGACCTGATGCTCTCTTTCTACTTCTTCCTTATCTTGTTAAGATTCTATCAAATGATGCGAGAAATGAGAATCATATCTGAACATTGGGTGATCTAGTGAAGCCTATAGATACAATATGAAGAGGGGATATAATTTGGATACCCTTTTTGATCTTTATCAAACACATACAATTTAGTTTCAAGATGTATCATCAACTTCTTAGGTGAACAGTGTGCTTTCAATTATAGTAGTTCTTCATTCTTTTTACGTATCATTCATATTTCTTGCATAGAGATATATAGTTTTAGGTTTAATCCATTCAAATTGATTAAACAAATTTTTTTTAATCTTCATAAAAATATTACATTTAATTCATGATTATTTTTCAGATAAAATATTATAACAACAATAAATATTCAAAACCAATGTATATATCACCAAAATTCAAAGATAAATAAATTTAAGATGTACTATAATTGTGATTCCATACTGTGTACTTAAGTATTTTTTACATAACATATGTTATCAATGTGAAAGATAGAAAGCACTGGAAAGCTTTAATAAATATGTGTTGATAGAATTTATCTTGCTTATCCTATAAATAGAAGAAGATATTATTGTTACAACAAGGATACAAGAAAGATTTTTTTTATTTTTTCCACCAAGTGATTTATGTCTATAGTTTTTTAGATATGTTCTTATTTTTCAAAGGTTGTAAGTAATTGGGATAAGTCAGTGACACTTTGAATTACATCTCAAGGTCAAGGGTATAGGAATTCAACCCATACCATGAGGGTCTTATTGCCTAATATGAGATTGTATTATAAAATTAAGATGTATTCATAAAATACTTATTAACTTGATTGTGAATGTGATAAATTATTACCATACATCAATGTGCATATATATATATATGATATGTTCTCCATATTTCCCTCATTGATTGGTTATACTATTGTTTAAATCCACATAGTTGGAAACTCTATAATTAATCTCCATCTAGGGAGGTGGTAGGTATTGAGGAGGTGGGATTGGTCCTAGGAAAGGGGATTCCTACATATCACTATTAAGGGAATAAAAACCAATGTATTTTGGTTCCACTTAAGGGGACATTCCATATCTTTTATGTTCATATGATGAGGATCAATGTGGTTCCTTTTAAGGTCATGCATGCATGAAAAAAGAATTTCCTTTTAAGGTTGTGAATCCAGGTCTAATGTTATGACTTTTTAGGTTGTGAAAACATGATCAATGAAGTTTCTTTTCAGGTAATGTGTCTAATACCAAAAAAGATACTTTTTATTACATTAATCCATGACCAATGTGTCTTATAATTTATGTTCATATGATTAATAATGATTATGAGTAGTTTAAAGAAATAGAAAACGGAACTCTAAGAGAAACAAACCTATAAATGGTTTGTGTGGGAATTACTCATTAGTGGAATTTTCTATTTCACATGGTTTGTAACTAAACATGAGAGGATATAGTTGGGTATTAAACACATTATAATTACCTTTAGGGTTCATCTATAACCTATCGATTACTAGATGGGAATGAAAGAATGGATTCGCAGTATATTTGAATTATTTAGGAAGTGTTGGGACTTATATCATATCTAAAGAACATTGTATTTAGGGATAGTTGATTGGACTAGGGATGATAATTGAAAGATAAATTTGGAACTTATTTTACATGAAAATAGTTTAAGATAAGTATGTTAAGTAATCTAATATGATTAGATTAGATAAGATTTTATTGATCCTTTTGGAGAGATCTTCCTTGTTATGAAGAGAATACATTATTGATTATATCTCTAGGATTCTATCGAGTGAAGAGGAAAACTGAAGGAGAAATATTATAAGATACATAATTCCCATTATTAAAGTAATTCATAGTTAAAAGGTGTCACACATACATTCATGGTTACCTGATCATGTAAGTTTAGAATCTTTTGAGGCGATATAGATGTAATGGGGATTATGAGGTTTTGACCTTAGTGAAAGGAATATAATGTGGTCATTTGGACTAATTCAACCTAGGTAGATGGGTTGGTTGAAGTAAGGGCCGTAAAGGAGGCCTATTTATCCATAATAGAGGTCCTTCATGAATTAACTAACTAGAGGACGAATCTTTCAATCTAATATACCATTGGAAAGAGTCTAATATTCACTTTAGAAATCCTAAATTTCACATCAAATTGGAGTTCTATATGATTTGGTAGGGTCTTATAAAGGAATGGGTATTTAAAGGCTACTAGTCACATAATAATCACATGGGAATCCCTCCATGAAGAAGCTATGTAGGAATCCTTCAACAAGGGTCTCACGTGGGTGGCATTGTGAAGAACTTGTAATGGGAATTCATTACCATGAAGGTACGTGGGAATCCATCCCCCCTCTCTTAGGAATAGATTGGGAATCCACATGAGGTAATGCATCAAAGGAAATGTGCAAAGGTAGAGCTCACCCATGGATCAATTTATATCAAAATTATTTTAGTGAAGTTGTTTACTAATGTAAATGTGTGCATGGGGTGATATTTATAAGCTACTTAAGTAACCAATACCCTAGGATTGGTGGAACCATTACCAAATACAAAGTACATGGTTTTATAAAACTCCCCCATGGTTCCCTGAATGATCCCCCTTAATATTATGTGGTGGTATATGATACCATTATAATGTTACACAATCACTATTTACATGCATATCCACAATTTTATTCTTATATGGATGCAATGGGAACTTTTTTAATATTATGTGGTTGTAAAGGACATGTATGGCCATAATTTTAATAGTAAATAGCCACAAAGTGTGTCTGCATTGTCTCTAAAAACGTACATGTTTCCATAATGTTAAATAGCTTCAAAGGAATCATGCCAATTATTCACAAATGAACCAAATCCTTATATTTTTCATGCAAGATGTATAATTTTTATGATGTTTCACATATTTTTCTTCATTATGAGGTATATTCTCCTTTGTTAAATTTTTATTTTCCACTTTTTGGATTTAAATATTCTCAATAAATTATTGATCATTTCTTTGTATTAAAAAAAATTTATCCCTGATAAAAGTGGATAAAATTTTAAGGCAAACACTTCACTTTGTATAAGATATACATGGTCCATATAATATTAGAAGGTGAAAGTTCATTTATGACCCTATAAATACACCAAGGTGTGGACTCATTTATTCATTTTTACTTAAATGCCTACTGGATATCATGTCTTCAGCATCAATTTCAATAACCATGCCACAAACTTTAGAAGTCCATGAGGCCAATAATTTATTACATCATCCATCAAAAATCATATGGGAATGTACTAATATTTTATCAAATCACTCAAGTTACATTGAGGATGGGCCCTATCAGAGTAATTTGGTTTTTAATTATATCTTTTTTTTTCACATTGTTCCATGACTCAGACCCTAAGGTAGTGGAATTCTAGGAGATATTGTGTAAGCGAGTATGGGGGACTAGTTGGAGGATAATACGGGAAACACCTCTTGATCATCTTAGTAGTCAACTAAATCACCTTCAACATATGTTCACCACATAGGGTTCTAGCGGGTTCGATTACCACACAATCCATGCTAGTACGAAGCAAGTGATTATCACTCAAGAGAGAGAAAAGGTGCTCCAAATGAATATTTCAACCATGGATTCAATGGTCTATTCCACAAGACATAGGACTATGGTGCTTCTAGAATCATCTCAAAATATAGTTGTAAAGACCTGGAATTTCTGTGGAATTTTTTTTCTTAAATACATCGTAATTTTGCGAGTCCGTGAAAATTGACGGCGCTTGATTCTGAGGCCCGGTGTGCCCGAAATAAATTTCTGAAGTTTTCTTCAGGTGCATTCAGTAAACGTACGAGTGGGTTTTTATAACTTTTGAACTGGTGCACAGAATTGAGATCTGAGGGAACCTTTGAACTTGAAACGTCGGTATTCACTTAAGTAGACATTCACCTTGATGGCAGTTCATCGAGTTTATAAGATAGATTTTGGGTTTTTGTGGAAAGTAATAAAATTAAGTGAGTTTTCACTTTATTTTATTAGAGCCACCATGTGGCTGTTTGGTGGTTAACATCTACTCATGGGAGTTGGATGTGGGACCACCACACCTTAACCTCCCATGAGAGGTTATGGTGGTGGGGCCCACCCGAACATAACCTCCCGCGAGAGGTTACCACGTGGGGACCACACAGGGCTTAACCCCCCTATTGATGGAGGAGAGTAAAACCTCTCAACTCTCCCTCATTAATGAGGGAGAGCCTCTTCACCTCCCCTAATTAATTCCTTGTACCAACCCCTTCAATTAATTAAGGGGAGCCTATCAATTAATTTAATTCTCCTTTTGAATTTTGTGCCAACATCTAAAATAATAGACAATATATTATTATTTTTTCTTGACATTTCTCATTCGGTGGGAGCCTTTGAGAGGAGAGTGTAGGAGAATTATTGTTCTCCAATGAAGAACCCTATCTCCCAATGAAGAACGAAGAATGAAGAATGCCGACCTTCCTCGACTTCTTCCTTGGAGCTTCAACCGTTGAGAGACACCTTCGACGACCGACTTCCATGACTCCATCAACGAACAACAATCGACGATCAATGGTAGGGGGTTGTTATGTGTAATTATTCTTTCCTTTTCTCTTCTTCAAATGAAAGGAATTGTTGCGATGGATTTTAAGAATAATTGAAGTTCAACTTTCTTCCTCTTGATGAACCAATTGATACCGCCCTAAACGCGGAGGGTGAGGGCCAAACCAACATGTCCCGACCCCTCTTTCGATCTTGTTTATGATTGAACTTCGGATTAGCGATGATGCAACGAGGCGATGGAAGCGGCGATGAAAAAGGTCGTGCTACCTGCGGCCTCCGCGAACCGCGCCACCCCCACGGTGCTCCGGTGCTCCAGGATGAACCGCGGCCCTCCGGCTGAGCCACCCCAGTCGCATCGCCGCCAGCCCGCGTCGCGCCGAACCAGCCATCTCAGCTGTCTCCCGGCCCCCAGCCCACCTGCCAAACACCATGCGTGCCCCGCGCATCTCCCCGAACCGGCCCGCCTGTCGGCCTCCGTGCGCGCATGTGCACCTCCCCTGGCCACGCCAGCGTCTCGACCCCCTCCGACCCTGCGGTCGAGCCAGCGTCCCGGCCCCCCTCGTGGCCTCCCAGCCGAGCCGGCATCCCGACCCCCATCGCGGCCACCCAGCTGAGCTGGCGTCCCGGCCAAGCCGGCGTCCCGACCCCCCTCGCGGCCACCCGGCCGAGCTGGCCTCCCGGCCCCCCTCACGGCCACTTGGCCCTGCCGGAGTCCTAGCCCCCTCACGGCCTCCTGGTCGAGCAAGTGTCCCGCAGCCCCATTCACGGTGCCCTGGATGAACCGGCCCCGGTCGTGCCCTTCGGGCTGAGCCTTGTCGGACCGCGCCCTCGCAGCTCTCTGGGCCGAACCGGTCCCGATCCTGGGCCGGGACAAACCCAACGGGCCGGACCACCCAACGGGTCAGGACAGACCCATTGGGTCAGCACTGGTCGACCCAAACTGGGTCGGACTAGACTAAGTCGGGTCGGGTTGTTCCGAGTGGGTCGGACCGGACCCAGACCCACTACTGACCCTTTACTTTCTTTGGCCATATCTTTGGCAGCGGACGTCCGTTTGACGATCTGTCAGCAGTGATGGAAATCAGGGATCATAATCGTCCATTTGATTATACCCCACTAGATTTTGGGGTTTAGTTGAGATATGGTCAGGTTGGATTGTACGCGAATCCAATCGGGCCCCTGGGACTAAAAGGCTAATAACTCACAGACCAGGCATCTGATTAACGCACAATCTGTTGCATTGAGACCCCTATTATGTGGAGGACCTTTGATATACTTATTCTTGGGAATTCATGGTAGTTGATATACCAACACTAGGATTGAGGAGCGGACCCTCCCAGAATCAAGTATGCTTCGTGTGGAACCTTGTGGATGGATGTGCACTAACGACTGTTCCTAGATCCTGTGTGGGTTCGACAGCACTGACGATTGTTCCTGGATCCTCTGTGGGTTCGACAGTATTGACGACTGTTCCTGGATCCCGTACGGGTTTGACAGCTCTGACTACTATTCTTCGATCCTGTGTGGGTTCGACAGTTCTTGACTTATGTTCCTAGATCCTATGTGGGTTCAACAGAATAACTATTCTTGGATCCTGTGTGGGTTCAACAGTTCTTATTTATATTCCTGGTCCTATGTGGGTTTGACAGAATAGATGATTTAGTGGATACATCTAATCATCTCTATCTCTCTACAAAAGATGTATAACTATGTGATCTGATTCAGTACTTTGTGTTTTCCTCACGATTAAGATAGATTACATGATAACTTAGGTATTTGTATGGTCATATACCTAAGTGGGGTTATCTGTTGATTTCTTACTTTGTGGGTTATCCTTGTTAGATTTTGTGAGACCTTGAGGGTCTCGGGATCCCTACTGAGTATCGTTATACTCACCCCTGTACGGTCTATGATTTCACCTCATTGTGTTGGATGCAAACGATGGACAGCGCTGACCGAGGCTGAGTGTACAATGACTGGACGGTACCCGGAGGTAGACCTCACAATGATTCGGTACCCAGAGGAGACTGATAGACGTGGAGTGCTGAAGGATCTATCTGTACCTACCCTTCAGGTAGGATCCATGGTGGATGATCCAAGAGATTCTTTTCACCTTCCAGCTATTTTTTCCTTTTTAGTTGTACTTATACTTTCAGTTGGACTTGTATTTCCAGCCCCTTTACTTTTCGGCACTCTCTTATTATACAGTTTTACTTAGTGATTTGTATCCAGCTGTGTAATCTGTTGTATGTGTTTTTAGTTATAAAGGAAATGCCTTCCCAGTTTAGGGATTTACACCTTTGGTGCTAGTCGCCAGCCCCTAGCCTATGGAAGGCGAGCTTGGGGTAGTCACGGTACGGGCCCCGAGGGATGGGTTATGACCAATTGGTATCAGAGGAGTCGGTTCTACCACGGAACTTAGGACTCTGATCTTTTTTGTGAATCAATAGTGTTAAGGTTACTAAGTGTGGTTTTCAGTTCAGAGAGTCTAGTGTTAGTGTGGAGGCCAGCGTATCCATACACCAGGACCCTGACTTCTGATTTATGACTCAGTGTACGAAAACACTAACTGCATATGTGTTTTCAAGAGTTTACTTTGTGATATTTTGAGTCAGCTCACTAGATATAACTTAATTACTGTGGCACACCTATTTATTTTCAGGATGCCTCCACGTAGATAGTTATCCAGGGTTTCGAGAGTTGTACATAGGGATAGCCCACCGAGCGACGAGGCCTCGGTGTAAGGCCCTATTACAGTGAAGGATCCAGCGGTACCACTACCCGTTGGGCCACCGATACCACCAGCACTAGTGGCAGAAAGTTCATGCCGCCTAAGCGCGTTGCACAAGTTCCAGCGCTAGAGGCCACCCAGGTTCAGGGGTGAGATGGACTCGTAGGAAACTGAGGATTGGCTAGAGGTTGTGGTGAGAGTCTTTAGACTAGTAGGGACACCAGCTGACTTATGGTGATCCTTGCCATGAGTCTCTTTTAGGCAGCAGCAGGCAGATGGTGGATCCTGATGCTCCAGGTGCATGATGAGGTGACACTTCTCTAGGGCAGACTTTGAGATCCTGTTTTGGGTGGAGTTTTCTCATCCACCCTACGTGCGGTGCAGATACAGGATCTACTTCATCTACAGCAAGGTAGCATGATGGTGGCATAGTACTCAGAAAGGTTCACCGACCTCTCACATTACTTGACAGATATGGTATGGGACCCATTCTTCCAGGCCTAGACCTTCGAGCAGAGGCTCGGGTGAGAGATTGGGGCTTCGATGATCTCCCTCAGCATCCCGACGCAGGCAGGGGTGTTGGAGCGAGCCCTCTTAGTGGAAAGTTTCCTTGCTGAGCAGTCAGCAGTAGTGAGACCCGCCACCGGGTATCACGTAGCGGAGTCTTCTACAGCTGACAGTAGAAAGATGTCGCAGAGGTCCAAGCGGACCAGACCATCCGATGGATGACCTCAGGACAGAGGTTCGGTTGTACGAGGCACACAAGACAGAGCCAGTCATTTGAGGAACATGCAATGTTTCACATGTGTCGAGAAGGGTCACATGGCTCGTGACTGTCCGACCCACCGTTTGGATGATCAGTAGACAGTTGAGGGACCTCCCAGACAGAGGCATAAGTTCGATCGAGGAGATCCGCAGGGTGCAGGCGGATGTGGCAGAGGAGCTGGTAGGGAATCTAGCAGTGGACGACATTACGAGGTGTTACCACCACCACCACCAGGAGGTCCACCCCGACCGCAGGGACCAGGTGGATAGGGGAGAGCTCAGCTCCAGGAAGCTGAGGCTTATGTTCATGGTGCTCCGAAGATGATTCAAGGTAAGATCTATGTCCACTCCACCTCAGCTACAGTTCTTATAAACACAGGTGTTAGTCACTCTTTCATTGCCACTTCCCTCGTTTAGCGCTCAGAGTTTCCGACAGAGCTGTTGGCTCAATCCTTATAGCTATAGACACTTACAGGAGCAGACTTGATGATTACGCACTGGTGCCGGCAGTGTGAACTTACTATAAGAGGTGAGAGCTTTGGCTAGGATCTCCTCATAGCAGTGTCGAGGACTTACGACGTCATCTTGGGTATGGACTGGTTATCTCCATTCCATGCTTAGATAGAATGTATTAGGCACAAAGTGTGGTGTGTACGCACATATGGGACCAGGTTTACCTTCACCAGCGATAAGGGAGCCTTTGCAGCACAGGACAGACTTACTCGGATGAGGGTGCGGTCTATCACTTGTCAGTTGGCCTGCCTTACCCTCGAAGCTATAGATGTGGAGATTCTGACTTATCCTATAGTGGTGGATAATTACGCGAATGTTTTCTCTGACGATGTCCTAGGTCTACCTATTCTCATAGAGGTGTACTTTTACATTGACCTGTACCCTAGGAAGACACTGATATCTACACCATCATATCGTATGGCTCCCGCAAAGCTTTGTGAGCTGCGGGTACAGTTAGAGGACTTACAGGAGAAGGGATTCATCTGGCCCAATGTTTCTACCTGGGAAACCCTGATTCTGTTTTCCAAGAAGGAAGATGGGATCTTGAGGCTTTGTGTCGACTACCATCACCTGAACTATGTGACTGTGAAGAACAAGTACCCACTCCCGAGGATTGATGACCTCTTTGATCAGCTGAAGGGAGCACGGTGGTTATCAAAGATAGACCTCAGATTAGGCTATCACCAGCTCAGAGTTCGAGATGAGGATGTGTAGAAAACAGCCTTCAGATGTCATTACAGCCACTACGAGTTTTTGGTTATGCCATTTGGCATAACCAACGCTCCAGCAGTGTTCATGGGACTCATGAATAGTGTCTTTCAGCCATACCTAGATCTCTTTGCCGTAGTCTTCATCGACGATATTTTGATCTACTCGACTACTGAGGAGGAGAATGCCTACCATTTGTAGGTAGTACTAGACACACTCTAAGAGCATCGGATTTATGGTAATCTCTTGAAGTTCTAGTTTTGGATCTGAGAGGTTCACTTTTTGGGACATGTCATCTCGGAGACTGGAGTTGCAGTGGATCTAGCAAAGATTGAGGTGGTACTTGCTTGGGAGACGCCCAGGAGTGTGACGGAGGTACGATGTTTCCTAGGTTTGGCTGGTTATTATCGAAGGTTTGTACCAGAATTATCTAGAGTTACATAACCACTATCATCCTTGAAGAAGAAGGGGAAACCCTTCGTGTGCTCGAAGAAATGTGAGAAGAGCTTTCAAGAGCTGAGGCAGAGGCTGACTAGTTCCCCCATCTTGAGGCTTCCAAAGAAAGTCATAGGGTACGTAGTCTACTGTGATGCATTAGGGACCGGACTCGGGTGTTTCCTGGTGCAGGAGATAGCAGTGATCACTTATAATTCTCATCAGCTGAGATGGCATGATCATAACTACGCTACCCATGACCTGGAGTTAGAAACAGTGGTCCTCACCTTGAAGATGTCACGGCACTATCTAATGGGTGAGCATTTTATAGTCTACTCTGACCACCAGAGTCTCAAGTATATCTTCTATTAGAAGGACCTTAACCTGAGACAATGACGTTGTCTTGAGTTCCTCCAATACTATGACTTTGAGATAGTATATACTCCTGGGAAGGAGAACATTGTAGCAGATGAACTCAGTATGAGATCTAGTATACAGCTGCTAGGCGAGGTGACAGAGCAGCTGACTACTTTACAGATATCCTTTGTGGATAGAGATGGAGCATCCTTTCTTTAGTCTCTTACAATCACTCCCCCACTTCTTCAGCGAGTCAGGGAGGCACAACATGGAGATGCTGACTGTGAGACACGACGTGATCAAATATCCATAGGGAAGGCACCTGATAGATTTTATGAAGGTTGAGAGAACATCATCCTCTTCCGAGGATGTACTATGGTGCTAATTTCACATGAGGAGTAACTGTTGAGGGAGTTCCACACATACCCTCTATAGGTACATTCAGAAGTGGAAAAGATGTACCAGGACCTTCGACGACAGCACTGGTGGCTAGGTATGAAGAAGGTAGTAGCGGAGTTTGTCTCTCGATGCCTCACTTGTCAGCAAGTGAAGGCGGAGAACTAGGTACCAGCTGGCTTGGTTAAGCCTTTAGAGGTACTAGAGTGGAATTGGGATAGGATATCCATGGACTTCGTGATAGGACTTCCATGTACATATAGGGGTCACCACTCAATTTGGGTGATCATCGACCGACTCACCAAGTCATCCCACTTCCTACCGATCAGAGACAGGGTTTAGTAGATAGTTTGGGACGCCTCTATGTGAAAGAGATTGTGTGGCTACATGGATTACCTTTTTCTATCGTCTCCGATCGTGACGCATGGTTTACTTCCCGGCTATGGAAGGGGTTGTAGGAGGCTTTCGAGACGCAGCTTCATTTGAGCACCTTCTTCCATCCTCAGACGGATGCTCAGATTGAGTGGACAATTCAGACCCCCGAGGACATGTTGTGTGCTTGTTTCCTTAACTTCGGTCGTAGCTGGGAGGATCACTTACCTTTGGTAGAGTTTCCTACAAAAATAGTTATCACTCCACCATTGGGATGACACCTTTTGAGTCATCATACAGGTTACCTTGCAGATCACCCTTGTGCTGGACAGACCTAGGGGAGTCAGCACTGGTGGAACCATAAATGGTATGGGCTACCACATAGAAGGTATAGATCATCCAGGAGTGGATTAACACTACACAGAGCAGGCAGAAGTCATATGCTGACAAGAGATGGAGACCTCTGGAGTATGAGGATGGAGACCACCTCTTTCTATGGGTCTCACCCCAATGAGGTTTACGGAGATTTGACAGAGGCGACGGGTTATCTCCGCGTTTCATTGGGCCTTTTCAGGTCCTTAGCAGAGTTGGCGAGGTGGCATATCTCTTAGCTCTTCCACCTCAGTTGCACCGGGTGCATGACGTCTTCCACGTATCTCAGTTGAGGAGATACATGCACGACCCTTCACACATCATCGACCATGGGGAGCTGGACGTCGACAATGGGGAAACTTTTACGGAGGTTCCAGTGGAGATTGAGGATATAAAAAATAGGGTCCTACGTGGATGGTCAATAACTCTGGTGCGCGTACGCTGGCAGCACGGGAACCTCCAGGAGAGCACATGGGATCGGGAGGCTCAGATTCGTGCTCAGTACCCCCATTTGTTCCCATAGTTCGATTTGTAGCTTATGGGGATGTAAATCCCTAAGGTGGGGAGAATGTAAAGATCCGTAATTTCCATGGAAAATTTTTTCATAAATACATGGGAATTTTACGAGTCCGAAAAAACTAACGGCACTTGATTCCGAGGCCCGGTGTGCCCGGAATCAATTTTTAAAGTTTTGTTTGGGTGTGTTCAGTAAACGTATGAGCGGGTTTTTAATACTTTTGAACCGTTGCTTGGAATTAAAATCGGAGGGCACCGTTCAACTTGTAGTGCCAGTATTCTCTTAAGGAGGCATTCACCTCGACGACAGTTGGTCGAGAGTAGAAGATAGATTTTGGGTTTTTGTGGAAAGTAATAAAATAAAGTGAGTTTTCACTTTATTTTATTAGAGCTTCCATGTGGGTGTTTGGTGGTTAAAACCTCCTCATGGGAGTTGGAGGTGGGACCACCATACCTTAACCTCCCATGAGAGGTTATGGTGGTGGGGTCCACCCGAACATAACCTCTCGTGAGAGCTTACCACGTGGGGACCACACGGGGCTTAACCCCCTATTGATGGAGGAGAGTAAAACCTCTCAACTCTCCCTCATTAATGAGGGAGATCCTCTTCACCTCCCCTAATTAATTCCTTGTGCCAACCCCTTAAATTAATTAAGGGGAGCCTATCTAATTAATTTAATTCTCCTTTTTAATTTCGTGCCAACATCTAAAATAATAGACAATATATTATTAGTTTTTATTGGAATTTCTCATTCGGTGGGAGACATTGAGAGGAGAATTTGGGAGAATTAGTGTTCTCCAATGAAGAACCCCATCTCCCAATGAAGAACGAAGAACGAAGAACGATGACCTTCTTCGAATTCTTCCATGGAGCTTCAACCGTCGAGAGATGTCTTTGATGACCGACTTCCGCGACTCTGTCAACGAACAATGATCGATGATCAAATTTAGGGGCTGTTTTGTGTAATTCTTCTTTCCTTTTCTCTTCTTCGAATGAAAGGAATTGTTGTGCTGGATTGAATGAATAATTTTAGTTCAACTTTCTTCCCCTTGATGAACCAATTGATACCACCCTAAACGTGTAGGGTGCGGGCCAAACCAACATGGCCCGACCCCTCCGCTGATCTTGTCTATGATTGAACTTTGGCTTGGCAATGAAGAAATGAGGTGATGGATGGGGCGATAACAAAGGTCGCGCTACCCGCGGCCTCCGCGAAACACGCCACCCCTGCGGCGCTACGTTGCTCCGGGCCGACCCACGGCCCTCCAGCCGAGCCACCCCGGCCGCACTGCCACCGGCCCATGGCCCAGGCTCCTGGCCGCCACCGGCCTCCCGGCCACCCGGCCGCTAGCCTGCATTGGCCCAAGCCACGCTGAACCGGCCGGCCCGACTGTCTTCTGGCAGCTGGCCTACTTGCCGGCCTCCATGCATGCCATGCGCGTCTCCCTAAACCAGCCTGACTACCGGCCTCCTTGCGCGCCCACACGCCTCCCTTGGCCGTGTTGACGTCCCGGCCCCCTCGCGGACACCCGGCTGAGCCAGCGTCATGTCCCCCCTCACAGTCTCCCGGCCGAGCCCGAGTCCCGACCCCCCTCACGGCCACCCAGCTGAGCCGGTGTCCCGACCCCCCTCGTGGCCACCCGGCCGAGCCGGTGTCCCATCCCCCCTCGCGGCCACCCAGCTGAGTTGGTGTCCCAGACCCCTCGTGGCCTACCGGACAAGTCGGTATCCTGCGACCCCCTTCGCGGCTCACTGGCCAAACCAGCCCCGGTCGTGCCCTTCGGACCAAGTTTCTTAGGGCCGAACCGGCCCCGAGCCCGGGCTGGACCGCCCTTGTGGCCTACTGGGCTGGGCCCAGCGGGCCGGGCCAAACCCACCGGACCGGACCACCCAACGGACCAGGCCGGACCCATCAAGTTAGCATGGGTCGACCAGAACTGGGTCAGCCTAGACTAAGTCTGGTCGGGTCGGTATGACTGGGTCGGACCGGACCTGGGGGCCCACTACTGACCGTTTATTTTCTTTGGCCATATCTTTGGCACCAGATGTCCATTTGACGATCCATCAGCGGCGCTGGAAATCATGGAGCATAACTGTCCCTTTGATTTTACCCCACTAGAGTTCGGGGTTTAATTGAGATACGGTCAGGTTGGATCGTACACGAATCTAACTGGGGCCCCGAGACTAAAAGGCTAATAACTCACAGACCGGACGTCCGATTGACGTGTCGTCTGTTGTGTTGAGACCCCTATGACGTGTGGACCATTAATATACTTATTATTGATAAATCATGTCAGTTGATGTATCAACACTCAGCTTGAGGAGCGGACCCTCACGGAATCAAGCATGCTTCGTGCAGAACCCTGTGGCTGGCTGTGAATTGACGACTGTTCCTGGATCCTGTGTGTGTTCGACAGCACTGACGACTATTCCCGGATCCTGTGTGGGTTCCATAGCACTGAATACTATTATTGGATCCCATATGGGTTCGATAGCTCTGACTATTGTTCTTGGATCCTATGTGGGTTCGACAGAATAATTGTTCCTGGATCCTATGTGGGTTCGACAGTTCTGATTTCTGTTCCTGGATCCTGTGTGGGTTCGACAGAATAGATGATTTGGTGGCTACATTTGATCATCTCTATCTCTCTACAAAATTTGTATACCTGTGTGATCTGAGTAAGTACTTTGTGTTTTTCTCACAATTGAGATGGATTAGTTGATAACTTAGGTATATGTTTGGGAATATACCTAAGTGGGGTTATCTGTTGATTTCTTAATTTGTGGTTTATCCTTGTTGGATTTTGTGAGACCTTGAGGGTCTCGGGGTCCCTACTGAGTATCTTTATACTCACCCCTACATGGGATATGCCCGCACCTCGTTGTGTTGGATACAGATGACGGACAGCGCTGACTGAGGCGGAGTGTATGAGGACTAGACGGTGCTCCGAGGTGGACCTCACAACGAGTTGGTACTCAAAGGAGACTGACGGACGTGGAGTGCTGAGGAGCATATTTGTACCTACTCTTCAGGTAGGATCTGTGGTGGACGATCCAGGAGATACTTTTCACCTTCCAGCTGTTTTTGTCCTTTTCAGTTGTACTTGTACTTTCAGTTGGGCTTGTATTTTTAGCCCTTTTACTTTTCAGCACTCTCTTGTTATACAGTTTTACTTAGTGTTTTGTATCCAGTTATGTACTATGTTGTGTGTGTTTTTAGTTATAAAGGCAATTCCTTCCCAGTTTAGGGATTTATGCCTTTGGTGCTAGTCGTCAGCCCCAGTCCTATGGAATGCGGGCTTAGGGTAGTCAGGGAACGGGCCCCGAGGGACGGTTTGTGACACTAGTAATGTTATCAGGTTGGGAACATTGATTCATTGATAGAATAGCATTTTTCGATCAACTTTATCAAAAGCTGACCACCATTGAAAAAGAGGTGGAGGGGAAACAATGGTTGGTTGATGAATTTGGGAAATAGGGGATGGATGTTGTCACAAGGGAGACAATTTTATAGATTTATTAAGAAGTGGAATGTTCCAAATTGTGTAAACTACATCAAATTTTCAATGACTCTATGTAATCAATGATCTGACATTGAAATCAATTGAGAACATCTTGTAACAATAATCCTTTCATTATTGTTTTTATACATTCAAAATAGTCTAGGTAGGGATAAGAAACAATGGTCCCATTTATTAAATGAAAGTAAAAGGATATATGAGGGGAATGGGTTCCTATATGATAACACATCCCTCTTTCAAAAACCATAAAATAGAACAATAGATGATCATAATATAATAAATCATGATCATGATCAAAATCATCATTCAAATCAGATTTATACCATTGATATCAATGAGATTTAGTAACCATAGTTGGTTTTAGACAATAATAGTCCTTGGGACCTAATTTTCTCAGAGGAACTATTTGAATGTAATATATGAGACCCTGGTATAGTAGGTAAACACCATATCCTAAACTAGCACACAATACACTCTAAAGAACCTTTATTCATAAGTATATTTAGATGTTTAATTTATGAATGTTATAATTAAATTTTAACCAAATAAATTTCATTTGCAACTCTTAAAAAATATATTATATTGAGAATAAATTTTGATATTTTTATGAAATGGTTGAATTTTTTTGTAAATAGGGAATAATACGGTTTTTACCAAAACTATAAATTTTATTTATATAAGAAATACCTAGAAGTTTATAAAACCTTTTAAATATTCAAAGGTTTGTTTATAGAGTAAAAACATATGTTTTATAAATATTATTCTTAAATTATATAAACTATGTTAATCATTTTAGGAACTCAAGTAATATTTTCTATTAAAACAAAAAAATAGTAGTCTTTTATTTTAATTAAATACTGTTTTGGTAAAATTTATTTTTGAATTGATTTGGAAGAAACATAATTTTTTTTTGTTTTATAATACACCAATTTATTTCTTGAAAATAAAAATCATTTATAATCTTATCCTAAATAAAATTTTTATTCTTAAAATGCATTCTTCTAAAAATAGGGTATATGCATGCTAATATTAAAATTAGTTTTAATTTTCTCTATACTTATTAATTTTATTTGAAAAAATGGAATTTAAAATTATAGTAATTAGATTAAAATTATTTAACAAGAATTATATTATTATTTTTTATTTTAAATAAATTAATTTTATTAAATAGTAATTACCACAGTAAAAGTAAAATGGTTGATTTCAAGGAATTAATTTTTTATTATTTATATAAATTTCATCTAAATAAATTAGATTAATATATTTTAAATTATGAATCTAATATAATGTTTAAAAGTGTAAAAATATATATAAACACTCATTCAATTAATAATTAATAGAAAATAAGAATAAAAAACACTTAATGTATTAAAAGATATGTTACTATAAAAAAAGTTTTTCATATATCATTTATTTTAATTTAAATGTTTATTTTATCACATTTATAAGTTTAATAAGATTAAATGGAGTCAAAATTCGAATTCATAATGAAAATGTTTTTAAGAGGGGTCATCTTATATTTTTAGCAATAAAATAAATACCACTGTTAATTTTTAATTAAGGATAATAAGCATAAAAATTGGTAAATGAAGTATATAAAATTTTTCATAATAAAATGTCACTTACACCTTGTAGAAAGCATTATTAGGTATTAAATTAATTCCCAAATTTCTCACCTACCATTTATCCACCTAACTCACCCAACCCACCTAACACCCATGTGATTACATTCATTCCCCTTACCTAATATTACTTTCTGTGAAAAATCCCATCTTTTTCACCAATAAAGGATCTCAATCACATCTATTGCATTATTCCACTACACCATAAAAGAATTTATCATGAATCACCTTTCCATATCCCTCTCTAAATTTCATCAAAGGAGTTCCTAAGGATCAAAGGAGTCCTCCCAATATTTAAAAATATTCTTAGAAATGTAGGGTTTCCAATCCTTATCTTACCTTTTTAATTTAAATTATTTTATTATAATACCATTTGTACATATTTCATTTATTTAAATTTAAGGGTATTATCTCCCATTTGATATGTTTTTAATGATACACTACTTATCCCCTCTTATTATAGTCTTCTTTCCTGTATCATTATTATACCAAAAAAAGGGGTCACATTCCACCACTTCCATTTCCAATTATAAACCTTTATTATAATTTCATAAAATATGTAATTATATGGAATTATCTCCCATTTGATATATTGACAATATGATTTCCTCTCATTAAATACTTTTCATAATTCACCGTAATGGCCGAAAGTCCTAAATTTTGGGAAATTAAATACTGTATAGTTTTCCTAGGAATTAAATCCCTATCTAGATACTAGTATGTGGATGTAGCAATGGAATAGATTCACCTAGAGGTAATTACCTCTAAAAGGGTTGGTTAGATAATTTACTCAACCATAACCCTGATGCATGATGAGTGGGCATAAGACTGTACATATGGCTAGACACTCCTGGTGGATATGCTTTGGAATATTCACACACACATAATGAACCATGATGAAGGATTTTTTCTACCATTGCTATGGTATCCCACTAGTGAAAACTATTGAACTCAATTATTATCTTCTATTAAAAACCTAAAAGTTTATATGTACCCTTCACCACTACCTTATCATTATTTATTTGATAAGTGTACTTCCTTTTACATTGATAATACCCCATAGATTCTATATTGATTATCAATTGTTTAACCATCCACCTTATTTATCTAAATGGTTTATGATCATGTCATCCCTTTTATTAACATGAGGAAAAGTATAAGTTTTTTGTATGTTGTTCTTCCAATACATATGATTATTGGAAAATTGACTATATATTTTTTAATCATCCACCTATGGGTTATGATCATGTTATCCCTTTTATTGACATGGGAAAAATTATTGGTGTTTTGTATGTTGTTATCCCAATATGCATAATTATTGGAAAAGTCGATTATAATTTGTTTATTCATTTTATCATCTGATAAATTCATTGGAGAGTTGAAACAGGTTATGAAAAATAATATTGCATGTATAGGGCGACCTACTCATCCACAACATGGGGTAATTATGTTGGACCACTTCATGCAACAAAAACCTTTTACATTCAGTGGAATTAATAATACTTAGGTTGTTGAACAATGGATCAATCCCCTAGAGAATATATTTCTTACATTGAGAAGTATTAAAAAGGAAAAAGTCATCATAATGGTCTATCTTCTAAAGGTAGATGGAGACCAATGGTGTTTGATAATTCAAAAAACTCAAGAGTAAGATGATATAAAGTGCATAGAATATAGAACTTTTAAGGATATTCTCAATGAAAAATACATTACTCATGAGTAAATAGATAAAATAGATAGGATGTTCCTCAATCTTATAAAAAAGGAGGATTAAAATGTTGCTGAGTATGAGGCTAACTTTATAAGTTTAGGTAGTTATATTATGGACTATGCACATAGAAATTAAAGAATGACTAATCATTTCTTTGATTGATTAAAGTTTATCCTTCAAAGGGTGTTTATATCTTATAACTTTTCTTTATTTAAGGATATAGTATCAAGAACCATTAAGATGGAAAATGGGTTCTCCATTGAACTCATCACAGAAACAAGAAATTTATATAAAACTCTCTATAAAATGGAACCATTAGAGTTGGTAGGGTTGAATAAATAGCTATAGTAGTTGTGTGATAATGGATTTATATACCCCAATGTTTCACTATGGGGAGCTGATATTTGTTTTTGAAAAAGCATGTTGGGTATATGAGATTTTTGCATTGATTATAGGGAAATAAATGTCATTACTATAAAGAATATGTATCCATTACCATGAATTTATGAATTATTTGATCAAATTAAAGGATCCTAAAACTTTTTAAATATCAGTCTTTTCTTTTGTTATCATCAGTTAAGAGTTAATAAGGAGGATATACCAAAGACAACATTTCAAAAAAGGTATGCACATTATGAGTATACAGTAAATCCCTTAAGATTCACTAATACACCTTCTGTCTTTATGGATCTGATAAATAGAGTATTCAAGGATTATCCTGATGACTTTTTGATGCTATTCATTATTTTTATCTTGATATAATCTAAGATATTTGAAGAGAATGAGAGTCATTTGTAAATAATTCTAGAGACCCTTATAAATAAAATTATATGAGAAATATAGTAAGTGTAAATTTTGGCTCAATGAAGTTTATTTTCCTAGACATATTGTCTCTAAGGATGAAATATCTGTTGAAATTAAAATAAAAAGCTTGAAAAATAATGGCCTACACCAAAAAAAATAACTGATATTATAAGTTTCTGAGGTTTAGGAGGTTATTATTGGAGTTTTATTCAAGATTTCTCCCAGTTGGCCAACCGATTAACCAAGTTAACATGAAAATGGGATAAATTCACATGTTTAACTTGATGTGAGGATTTTTTTAAAATAATAAAGAGGATAATTATTTGAAACACCCCTGGTTTTATGTAATTTACCCTTTTGTTATGCATTTTGAAGTTACATAATATTTGGGTTGAGTTTCTGGATTTTTGGGTTGTTTTGGAGTGTTTTGGAAGCATTTCTGGGAGTTCATGGTTAAAATATGGATAAAGGAAACCATAAAACTTCTCTAAGAAATCATTAAAGGATGTTTTGAGAGTTTCTAGGAAGGTTTATGGTTGGTGCATGGTTTGGTCAAACCGTGCAACTAACTATGCGAAATGGGAGTATTTGGATAGTAGAAATACACATTTGGCTCATGGTTTTCCTAACCATGTAACACAATTGTGTGTATCTCTTGGTTTTATCAAGTATAAATTGTACTATTGGTTAATAGTTTGTTAAAATATATAACCTAACTATGTGACATGCATTAAATGATATGAAAATTAGAGTTTAACTTAGATTTACACCCTAAAAATTTCTTTTTCATTGTATTTTCCTGGTATCTCAAACTAATCTCCTCTTCTAATCATTCTAGGTGCTTACCCTTGACCAAGAAGTTGATTTTTAAAAATAAAGTTATGTTATATCTATAAAGTTAGTATTAATGCTTTATTATTTCTCATTATCAATAGATCTACTCATCACCTCTCTCACTGAGTGGATACTTTAAATTTAGATGTTTTGATGAACTGTTTCCTTCTATGGAGCTTGAGGTGTTGAGATCTCTATGTTTTATCCATGAAGGATTTCTATTTGAGAATGATGGAGTATATTTTTCAAGTAATTATAGTTTGATAATTACATTGGTGTTTCTATCATAGTTACTGTAGGTACTTCATATAGACCAATATGAGGGAATGTTTTATCTTTTGATGGCACAAAGGTTTTCAAAAGATGGTTCAGGATCCCCATGTAAAAATTTATATGGTTTTTTTAAACTATTTTTATTTAATGTAGTATGTGTGTGTAATATCATATATTTCTTATTGGTGTATGATCTTTCCACCATGTGTTTTCCCTATATCACGTACATTTCTTAATAAAAATTTTAGGGGTATGATTTGGGTGAGCAATTCATATCTCAAATAATTCCAAAAAAAATATTATATAAATATTTCTATGTACTATGATGTGTATTTTTATCATATATCATTTATATATATAAATTAAATAAGTTTCAAGGCCATATCTAGAGGTTTCATGTGACGTTCTTCATTTTCTTCAATAATTGGGAGGTAGGTGTCTTCTCTCCCACACAAATTGTTCTAGGACTTGAATACTTAATGTTTAAATAACACTCCCTTTATTTTTTGGATAACTTCATTGGGTTTAGTATCTAAATATTTGGTTTTTAAATGATACACATAAGGTGTTCAATAAATTACATGTAATAAAATGGTTTTCAAAATAAATTGTTTTTTTGGATAACTTGGCATGTGATATTGGTGTCAGCTTATGAATTTGCATTGTATCACCCTACTAAATTGGACTTGGTTTCGGTTCCAAAGATTCACATGGAAGATTCTATTAGGTGATAATTTAGAGATGAGATACATTTCTATTCATGAGTATAGAAACTATTATTGGGTATACATGGGTGTGTGAGTTGTGGAATGATGATGAAAAGTGGTTATCGTTTTGGAAAAAATTTCAATTTCTTTATTATGGAAAATTTTTAATCTTCCTATACTTTTATTTTGTTATAAATATAAATGTGGTATAACTTGTTCTTATTTCTAGTGGCGTGTGTTCGGGAATCTTTGGGAATTACCTACTGAGTTTTATACTCAATCCCTTCTTGGTAACTTTGGTGTGTTTATAGATGTTATGCACTAAGATATAGGTAATGAAAAGTTATTTTACTTCTATAGTGATGCATCATGATGCAATAATATTGGAACTTGGTGTCTAATCTTGGATATTGTTTGGAGTGATGCTTGGGTTGATTCCACTTTTGGTGTCTTTGGGTTTTGTCTCCCTTTTTTGTCTCGATGTTGTACATTTTATTCTATTTGTGACTTTGATATTTTTTTCTGGAGAGAGTTGTATTATATATCTTTACATGCCTTATATAGAATTTTTTTTATTTGATTCTTCTTTAGTAGTTTGTTCTTGTATCAAGGAAAATAATCTTCTCAACAATCTTGTATTCCCTTGGTACTTTTTGTCATCATTTGGTGTCTTGGGGATGTCACCTAAGGCTAGCAACACATCCTCCTCATTCCAAGACAATGGGTAAGGGGCAGGAAGTTCCAAATGGTATCTGTCTTGTTTATCCCATAATACTAGGGTGGTAAAAAGGATATAAGAATTTTGTAACATAAAATGTATATCATAAAAATATGCAGCTAACCTCTTTATGATGAACTTCAGGTTACTGGGGTGGTTTTGGTAGAAATAGTATTCTAAGACACTTTTAGTTGTGTCTTCATCTCATCATCATGGATTTAGCAGATGAGTGTAGCATATCATGAATTAGTTTTGAGACTTCCTACTAGGAATTCATTTTTTATAATGTGTTTTAATATTTATAGAAATTGGTAATGATGATTGTTGCTTTAGATAATTTTGAATATCCAAATCCTTCAGCTTCAAGTGAGTGATAACTAAGTGGTGCTTCATTCGATGTTTAGAAATAATGGAACCATTTCCCTAACTAAGGAACCCACTGGATAAAGTAGTTGAGAATTATGTTTAACCAAAACCACAATTAAATCTAAAACTTGTCCAGATAATAGTCCAATTACTTCAAGTCGTGTATAGGGGAAATCAAATTACACAACCATTTATGGGATTTTAGAAATAGAATCCACCGATATTTTAGGGAGATTTAGGATCATAAAAAGTAAAGGAATGGATTGGGTATATTAATTGAATTTTCAATTTCATGGGAACCCTAGTGGAAATGAATGTGAAGCTAGCATTTTATATGTTGGAGGATCTTTCTAGGAAGTGGTCATATATTTTTATGCAAACTAAACATCATCAATAACTACCATGGAATGGATTTGATGATTTTTTTCAAAAAAAAAAATTATCCCCACACCTTAAAGATCATAAGGATGAAATATTTATTTACTCTAAACTAAGAAAATTTATTCTTGATGGTGTATGTAGCTCAATTCATTAGGCTTATTCATTTTTCTCCAAAAGTTGTTGCTAGTGAGTACTTGAAAATGATGATCTTTGAGGAAGGGTTGTGGCCTAACATATGATCCATGTTGGTTGTCTTCTATATTGAAAACTATATGGTGATGGTGAATATGGTGATGGTAGAAAAAAGGATATATTAGGATCCTATTTTGTGGTAAAAACTTTTACCTACATGGGTATAAGTGGGAACCCCAACATGGGGAATAAGGGAAAGAGGGAGAATTATTCACAAGAAATAAAAGCACCAAGAAACTAATTCATTGGTTCAATATCCTTTCCACATCACTATAGTAATCAGCTAGGATGTCATCTATGTGAATTTTATAATCATATCAAGTGGGATTGTATAGAACATCTATGGGAATTCCACAATTGTGGAAATTTGGGACACCTAAAATGTCATTGTACAGTGACTCTGAGGATGAATGATGGAAATAGCTTGAACATGTCCCAGGCTTCTTATGATCATAAGGATTGATCGATATGGAATTGTAATCACCCCCATAACTGAGTGACCCAGGGAAAATCTCATATCACACCAACACCTAAGTAGTCATCACAACGACAACAGAGTAATAAATATTTTTCAGGCACACCTAGTAAGTGATTGTATGGTACTAAGTAGATGATCACATAGGATCAATATGTTCCTTCATTTGTAGGTGGTACCATTCTATTTAACTCTAATCTCATGAAGTATTTTTTTTTATATCATCATATCCCACTATTTTATTTCTACTCATTTTGTGGATCATATGGGTTTTCATGTTGAAATGATGTATCATGTCTTGAAACTTTGAGCTCCTCTCACCCAATGAGAATGTTGATCCATTCAGTGTGTCATGTGTTCGTTAACTATCAATGAGGCTGATTTTTTTGGATTTATCTATTCATAATATGGACATATTTGACTTATTTTAGGAATGTATTATTTTACATCCTTCAAGGCCCACACCAACTGTTATGCTAGATAGGTTAGTTTCACATATTCATATGGTATTGAGCATCTATTTAAATAAGATCAAGATGTAAATGTAAGTATAGTAGGGATTTTGGTTCCGGTGGTTAAGAATATCTCTTACCAATTGGTATTAGTTACTTTAGAAACTATTGATACAATTAAACATATATATTTTCCAACCATAATGGGCTAATTTTTTGAGGTTTTCCCTGATAAATTCTCTAGGTTAACACCTGATAGAAAAGTGGAACTTACAATTGATCTCTTACCAGGGACCAATACCATTTCAATTTTCTCCTATAGTATTACACCAATAAAGTTTAGGGAATTGATTATATAGCTATAAGAGTTGGAAAGAAAGTATTCATTCGACCCAATACGTCTCCATGGGTTGCACCAGTTCTTTTTGTAAAGAAAGTAGATGAAACTCTTCAACTTTGTGTGGATTATCATGATCTCAACCAAGTTATGATAAAGAATCGATATCCTATTATATGAATTGATAATTTTTTTTATAAATTTATAGGATCCAAATAGTTCTTTAAGATAAATTTATGATTATGGTATCAACAACATTGAATTTGGAAGGAGGGTATTTTGAAGAAAACATTTTGGAGTCGTTATGGTCATTATAAATATATTGTTATGCCCTTTGGTATTATGAATACACCATATAGGTTTAAGGAATTGATGAATCAGATATTTTAGAGGTATATTGACTCCATTTTTGTATTCATTAATGATATTCTGGTGTATTCTAGGAATAAGGCCAATCATGAACAACACTTGGGAATACTATTGTGTATCTTTCACGAGAATTGACTTGATGATAAGATTTCAAAGTGTTATTTCTGGATACAAGAGGTATATTTCATTGGCTATGTCATTTCAAAAAGAGGAATCTTAGTAGATCCTCTAAAGGTTGAAGTTTTATCTCATGGAAACCACCAAATAATGTCTTTGAGATACGTAGTTTCCTTGGATTAGTTGGATATTACTAATGTTTTGTTCATGACATTCCATGACTCACCTATCTGATGACAACTTTGAAATGGAAAGGTATTCCTTACCAATGGAGCGATGAGTACCATAAATCTTTTCAATAACTTAAGGTTCATATGACCTTAGCACCCATCATTATATTTCTAGAGTTAGTATGAGACTATGTGGTCTATTTTGATGCATCTAGATCTAGTTTGGGATGTGTTCTCATACCGGGAGATCATGTTGCATATTATGGGTCATGACAGTTATGGGTGCATAAGAAGCATTTCCAACATATGATTTTGAGTTAGCTATTATAGTCTATGCCCTAAAAACTTGGTGTCACTATATTTTGATGAGAATTTCGTAGTGTTCATAGATCATAAAATATTGAAAGGAATCTTCTCATATAGAGATTTGAATCTAAGGAAATGAGTATGGATGGAATACCTCCAAATGTTTAACTTTGTATTTATGTATACATCGGGTAAAAGAAATGAAGTGGTTAACGCATTGAGTAGGAATTCATACAGTCATTTCATAAAAGAGGCTTCGGGTCTGTGGAAACTAATGATAATCCAAGCAGATATGCATCTGAATTATGCAAAGAAGGGTGATGTTGCGGTTTTCTTTCCTGTTTATATTGTTCCTGGTTTGATATAATAGGTTAAATATTCTCATACATATAATCAGGAATCTCTAACCATGAGTTTAAAGATCAATGGTGGGGAGACCACTGAGGGGTGGATGTTAGATGAGATATATGTGTTGTCTTTTAGAGACTGTATTGTGGTTCCTCCAACTTATTAAGAACAACTTATTTCTATCTACCACCACTCATGATGATTTTTTCATCCTAAAATTCAAAAGATGTATAAGGTGATGATAACATAGTTCTGGTGGTATGGAATAAAAATGAGGTTCAGGGAGAATGTCTTGAGAGGCCTCACATGTCACTAGATCACGACAGAGCATCAATGGCTAGTTGGTTTGTTGTAATCATTACTTATACCCCTATGGAAATGGGAACATATAGCTATAGAATTTTTATAGGTCTACCAAGAATGGTTCAAAAACATGATTTAATAATGGTGATTGTGGATCATCTCACAAATTCAACTCACTTTATCCATATTCATGAATCCATTGCACTAGAAGACTTAGGAAAATTATACATATAAAAATTTGTAAATTATCATGGCATGCAGTTTCAATTATGTCTGACCGAGACCCAAGGTTTACGTCTTGATTTTAGAAATCCTTACAGCAAGCCCTCAGAACCCAGTTGACTATGAGAACATTTTATCATTCTCAAATTCATAGACAGTTCGAACATAAAATTCAAACTTTGGAAGATATTATTAGAGCTTGCGTTATGGATTTTGGAGGCTTGCGGTAGGATCATATACCATTAGTGGAGTTCCCATATAACAACAGTTATCAGGTTTCAATACACATGGATCCTTTTGATGATTTTTTTGGATTCCCTTGTTGTTCTCCACTTTTTTGGGGGGGAATGGGTGAGACTTCACTTATTGGACATATTATTATTCATGAGAAAACAAAGAAGATTCAGATGGTCAAAAAAAAATATTGATGGCTCAAAGTCATCAAAAATCATACATGGGTCATCCTCATCATCATTCATTATTATTGGATATGGGTGATCATTTCTCTTGAGCGTCTCTTCAAGGATATATAATCATTGTTTTGGTAAGCAAGGTAAACTGTATCCTTGGTACATTGGACCATTTGAGATATTAGACCAAATTGGTTATGTGGATTATTGGTTTCCTTTACCATCAAGATTCAGCTTTTTGCACAATGTATGTCATGTATCTCAATTAAATAAGTATCATTGTGATCCTTATTGTGTTATATGATGGGACCATATTGATCTTGAGCTAGATTCTATGTTAATTTACATGACAATAAGGATTATGGAAAGATAATAGAATCTATTACATGTGAAAAGTATCGATTTGGTACGAGTCTTTTGCTAGTATGGTCAGATTCAGGAAGAGACATGGGAATGTAAGAAAATGCTAAAATAGTTGATCGAGATATTCCAAAGCAATGTAAGTATCCAACATATATTCCCCCTCTTAGAAACTTTATGCCCTAATATGATTCCTTCATTAACCATGAACAAACACTTTTACATGTTTAAGAATATGTTTATCTCTTCACACCTTTGTAAAAAAGATTCCAAATTTTCAAAACAGAATTTAAAATTAGAACCAACAATGGAAAAATCATCCATGAATACTTCAATAATCCTATCAATCATATCAAAAAATATGGCTATTATACACCTTTGAAAGGTTGTAAGGGAACCACACAAGCCAAAGAGAATCCATCTATAGGAAAATGATCCAAATGAAGGTGATTTTTTCCTGGTCTTATGGGGCTATATCAATCTAGTTGTAACTAGAATACCCATCCATAAAATTGAAAAATTCACTTCAAGCCAACCTTTCAAGCATTTGATCTAGAAATGGAATTGGAAAATGGTCTTTACTTGTGGTAGAGTTAATATTTATAAAATCAATATAGTCTCTCTACATTGTAGGATTCCTCACTAGAAATTGTTTATTTTTATTAGTAGTCAAAACATTGAAACCTCCCTTCTTAGGTACAACATGCACAAGACTAACCCATGGACAGTCAGAAATAGGAAAAATAATTCCAACATCAAGAAACTTAATTACCTCCTCTCTAACTATCTCTTTCATAAACTGATTTTCTAGGCTTCTGATCCGACTCCTTTTAGTGTTTTATTCATGCAGTAAGATGGACTTATTACCTTAATATCAGTTATATACCATCCAACAATAGACATGAACTTCCTCAGAATAGAAAACAAACTCTCTTATTGACTCACAGCTAACATAGTTGAGATAATGATAGGTAGGGTAGAACTTTAACCTAGAAAATAGTATTTTAGATGAGAAGGAAGTTACATAAGCTCTAAAGTGGGAACATCTTGACTAGAAGGAAAAAACTTGGGCCTAGTAGGTCCAAGGTCCTCAATATGCTTCCTAAAAAATAAATGAGATCTAAAGAAAGCCTCAAACTCACTATTATATAGATTAGAAAAATTCTCAGATTCAGTTTCCATTTTTTGGTTAAAAAAAATCTATAGAAAATTGATCAATATTTTCCAAAATAATTCCCTCATAAGAATCGCTTGGATCTACCTATGTACTGGAACAAATTCCCATTCAATTCTCAGCATATGTGGTGTTACTATTAATGTCTTCAATCATCCTAAAAAAGTCATATTTTTCTTTATTAAAAGGTTCTTTAGATTCATGCAACTTTTCAGTATAACATTTTCTAGATTTTGATGACACTATTCATTTTTCAAAAACATTAAACTTTCCACTTTTTTATCCCATGTTTAAAATCAATTTTCCATTAGCAACATTTATTACAACTCCAATGGAAATAAAGGGCCCACCAATAATGATAGGGACTTCATGGTCACACTGCATATCTGGTATGATAAAATCAACAGGTAAAAATAGTTTTCTAACCACTTATATCAAATAATAAACTCTTTTTATAGGGAGAATAATGGATCTATTAGCCAACTGCAAGACAACATAATAGTTGAGTAAGGGATAAGTTTAATACTAGCCTCAAGGTAACATAGGCAGTTGACCTATCCACTATTTACAAAGGTAAATAGAATCATAAAAATACCAATATCCTTGAGATTATGAGGAATCATATTTTGAACTATAGTACTACACTCCTTTATAAGACTATAAGTGGCAAAATCATCATGGTTTTTCTTATTTGAAACAAAATTTTAAGCATTTTCAAATATGAAGGAACCCAAACTAAAGCTTGTAGAAATGGGATATTAATGTAAATATTTTTAAACAACTCAAGAAATTATAGAATCTTAGGTTCAAGATTATTATTCTTAATCCTCTCAGAAAATGGAATGTGTTGAGCCAAATTCTTTAAAATTGTAGGCATCCATTCAAGTTCTTTGTAAAATCTTTTCATTCCCTTTATTTTTCATGATTTTTAGCTCTTTATCATCTTTTTTAATAGGTGGTAGAGTAGGTTATTCAGAGATTTCAGTGGGGTTATCCATATTTCTAGTTTCAATGGTTTTATTCTTTTGGTTAATATATTCTTCTAGGATTTTAATTAAAGCAGGTTTAGGATTCCTAGGGGCTTCTTGAAGAGTCTAAAGACCACTCCTAGTAGGGATATCCATCCCTGGGATTAACTTCAATGGTAAATGGAAATTTCCCTTTTTCTATTTGAATCATTACCCTAGCAAGTTGGCCCATTTGAATTTCTAAATTTTTCATCCTAACATTAAACTATATTTTATCAGAATCATATTGGTCTTTTTTCTTATCAAATTGAGCTTTAAAATTTTCATCTTGAGAATCCACCCTTTTCAAATTTTAATCTATCCTGGAAAACATTTTTCCATCAAAGTTCCCTTGATAACTAGAAGGATTTCCCCTTGGTTGGTTCTAGGAATGATGCCTAGGTTGTTGTTTGAACCCAAGGGGAACAACGGGTCTGAAAACCCCCTTCTCTTTCTATGAAAGTTTAGGATGATTTCTATCAACATGATTGGTGTTATTATAAAAGGGATCATCCCATGGCTACAACCTAGGTATGCAACCAATAAAATTGGCATTTCCTTATTTTATTTTTTTTGGTAGGAATATCAATGTTAGGGCATCAATAGTTGGAATGGTCATTCATGCCACAATGGTGAAATTGCATCCTAAGTTAGTTTTGATTATTATCATTAAAATACACATCATCATTGACTTAAGCTTATTGAACTAGGTTATTCTATCTCATAACTACTTTTCTTCTCTTAGAACACTTATTTTGAGAGCTTTGTGAAAGTTTGTTGAATATTTTCTTTAATTCTTTAGTAGTTTTGTTATTAAAATCCCCTTCGAAATATTGATCAACAAAAGTCTAGGTGTATAAGGTGAGGCTATTATAAAAAGTGTTTATGAGGAATTGTGGAGTACACTGGTGGTTAAGGAACTATCTAAGAAGTCCCATAAATCTGTCTCATGCCTCATGGAAGAGATCAATATCATTTTGCAAGAATCCTATGATTTTATGCCTAATCTCAATTATCATTCTCCCTAAATAAAATTTCATCACAAAGGAATAAAATAGTTGATCCCAAGTATAAAAAATTCCCTCATCTAACTTTTGAATCTGCATCCTAGAATTTTCCTTCAAAAAAGAAGGGAAAAATCTATGTTTCAACTCTTCTTCACTCAATACTCTTAAAGGTAGATTCTATGACACACAAAAAAAGTCTATTATGAAGTCCAAAGTGTCTTCATTAGAAATTTCATTATATGATGAACGCATGGAAATATGGGATATCTAAATATCATAGATTCATGCCCTAGTGGTTTTCCTAATACAAGGTGGATTACAAGAGACATTGGGCGCCTAAAATTCTCAAAGGACTACTCTCTCAACCAATTAATTTGTAAGTGGTTGTGGATTAAAATTTTTATTTTGATTATTATTCATATTTTCCATGTTTCCTTCCATTCATACCTTGTTTTTCTTTTTAATCACTGTGGAGTGAATGTTAATATTAAAGTTAACAAGTTCTACTCTTTATGTCTTTGATCTAGTGTACATCAATACATAGATTCCAGATATGGTTAAAGAAAGTTATGAAACACAGAAAGATTTAGTTTTTTAGATTTTTTTATTTTCTTTAACAGTTTCGAATATTTGAAATTTCTACACAATTTTCATGAAGTTGTTTTTTTTTTTGGTCGCTCATGTTTTTCTCAGAAATAGCACCAAAATTTGGAGAGATTGTCGTTGGATGACACTAAAAAAATTATAAAACTACTTAGGTAGTGATGATAAGGTATAGAGCCACAGAGAATGTCTATTAATGTGAACAGAACAAGAAAAATAACTCAAACACACCGAGGAAACAAAAAACATCAAGAAACTAACGACTCGATATGAATGATGAAAATAGAGCTGATATAACACTACTGAAATTACTTAACAAAAACTACAAGAAATATAGCATGAGAATAAGACAATTTATTGAGTAGGGGAGATGAATTGGCTGGATTAAATTATTTATTTCCATGTTCATGCACAATAATGTTTATGAAACTGATTTAAAAGATAGACTGGTCAATTTAGTCAACTGACCAGTCTATGAATGATCAAGAACAACGGTTTCTCAACTATCACACTCAAATTTTCATGAGAAAATTAATCAATTTTCACTATAATAGAATTATCGTCACACTTTTGAAAATAAGGAAAACTAAACAGTAGAAATTTTTTCAATCAAGAACAGTCATCGCTAATTCCTTACGATTAAATTTGTACTGCTTAGAGTTGAAAAGGTGGAGATTTTCAAGAAAGATTTGCAAGAACAAGAAGAAATGATGCCAATAAATTTTACTCCCATAAATAAATCTAGCCAGAAAACATTTTCTGATTCACAATTTCAAAATAAATCATTTTAATCAATTAGAAAAGAAGAAAAGAAAGGGTAAAATAATCTTCTTTGTCATGGATCTTCGCTCCCAAAACCAATCTTCCTTTTTCTACCTGGTTCTCACCTTGCTGCTCTTTACTCGGGAAAGTTTCCAAAAATTCTCCAAATGAATGATCCTCACATTGTCTTGCCGCGAGACTCACTTTCTTTAATGTAAGTCTCAATCCATGAACCCATCTTTGATGCAGCCTTGGAAATTACCTTTACGTGGGCTTATTCTGCATCGTAGTTTCATTGGATCAAATGGCCGAATAGGTGGCGTTCGCCCATCAAAGTCCTCACAGTCGTAGCAGCAGAGACTGATGGAAGATCCCATCTCTTCAACTAATTCTGATTCTTGCCCGTGGACATAATTTCTCCAGCCATCATTGAGGTCATCATGACCTCACATCCCTCCTCTTTGTTCAGGATATCTTGACTTCAATAACAGATCAACCCCTTCCTTCCAAACTCTCAATTTCTAAAATAAATCTGCTACGGTGAGAAAGTATGAACTCCCCGGTATTCCTATCTTAAATTCGACAGCCAAACTCAAATGATTATTCAGGCTTTGATCCAGACTCACACCACTTTCATCAGCTTCACATGATTTCAAAAGCTTGGGAGATTTTTCCTCATTTCGACTTCCACTGCTTCGGCGTACTGTTCCTCAACACGCCCATTTTCATCATACGATGTCAACACAGCACGCCCGCTTTGCACTGGGTATCGTAGGCCCTTCCTCCTTCGAATGGAATTAAGCAAAAATTCAAACATCAATCACCATGATGTTTTTGGAAATTGATCAAGCACAAGGTGTGCAACACCCTTTGATAGCGTAGCAGGAACAAAGGAAAGGATCGAGGACCCCACCATCGTCAAACCTGTAACAGCGAACAAATTAAGAGAACTCAAATCTTTAAACGAGTCATAATCACAGTTCTTCAATAACTTTGGTATGGCTTCCATAGCTTCCGGATCATCGAGAAGCTTGCCGAGCTTCGATCTCAGTGTATTCTTCTTTCGCGCAGGCTTGGGAGCTCGACATCATTAACAGTCGGTGTGTCTCGGTCAACATTCCTTCTTCATTGTCTAGGTTCAAACCACCTGATTTCCATCTTCAAATAGTTAATAGGACTTGAGTGAATCTTCTCCTTCAATCTCTGTGCTGATTCGACCAATTGTGGCATTTCGATCGGAGCTTGACATTGATATCTTCTTTTGCGCTCGAGCAACTCCAAACCACGCTCGGAGACATCTTCATTCAGTTTCTTAGGATCGTTCAATCTCATTCGGGTGGATCAAGTTTGAGATTGGAGTCTCAACTCAAATTAATCCGCATCGGTTTCTCAGGCTCATTCAATTTCATCGGCGAGTCACGATTTTGCATTCGGTGAAGCTTAGCCTTCAGATGAAATTCATTGTTCAACCATTCCCGTTTGGATGAATCCAGATGTTTCTCCACTTCGTAAAATTATTTCATTCTTAGCTAGACTCTTCATCTACAAGCCACAGGTTTTCTTCCTCGAGCTTCGGCTACAACAGATACGGGGCTTCGTCGGCTTCCTCCGGTCAAATCCATCCTCTTCGTCAGTTCGGATCTCACGGATCTAGAAATTTCCAACTGTGTGAGCTCAACTTCTACATCAATCTACAGTGCATGTCGTCTTCGGATTCAGGAGATGCAGCTCAAAATCCCAGGGGTCGATCTCGGTTCCAAGCTTCACAGAAGGCAGCGCCAGAGGGCTTCGCCGCGAATCAACTTAATCGACGCGCTCGGCACAGCTGGAAATATTGGGAATTATTGCCGTTGTTTGCCTTCACCAAATTTAACATCATATACATCGACTATACATGAAAATAAACACTAAATGAGTCAATCCCAACTAAAACACAATAAATTTAATTAAAATTAAAATATTTAGATAAAAAAATAAAAATTAAATTGAAAAATCTTAAAATAATTGAATGCTTATTTAATTAATAAAAACAATGGATTGATAAATGTTACAAAATATTTAATAGCAAATTAAAATTACAATTAATTACATCATGTTATGAATTATCGTTAATTATGTGGATGTCATAAATCATAATGAATGGGGTCTATTCATTTCCCAACAAGTTTCTTCATATGGCTAAACCTTTTGTATTCCCACCGTTAGATTTGATTCATTGGAATTAAATTTATCTCTTGGATCAACCCTTTTGTAATATATAAATACAATGGCATGATAATGGAAATGGGGGGTATGATTTTGTGTGGTCATATACTTGCGTTCTTTCTTTCCTATTATATTATGATTGATGCGTTTTACTTCACCATCGTCATCCAGAGCATTCAAAATCGTTATACACTTTCGCTTCACTTCACCTTCAATCGACAAATTTCACAATACGTTATCAGCATGACTGCTCTGCGAAGTAAAAAGGTTAGTCATACCGGTAAGATAAATTTTTCATGGAAAATATTGCGAACCATGGATTTCTCCCTCTCGACATTTTTGGAAAGAATTACTTGTCGTGGATTCTGGATGCGGAGATGAACCTTGATGCAAACGGCCTTGGCAAAGCAATTAATGTTGGAAATCACGCTTCCGCTCAAGACTGTGCCTGAACCCTAATATTCCTCTGCTATCACCTCCACGAGGATATAAAGAATTAGTACCTCATGGTGAAGGATCATTTGGTGCTATGGTAGAATCTCAAGGAGCAGGATGATCACCTTCGACTTGTAATACTACCAAGAGCAAGGTTTGAGTGGAGCCATTTTCGATTCTAAGATTATAAATCGATAAGTGAATACAACTCTGCAATGTTTAAAATAACATTTCAACTAAAATTATGCGAAGATAATATCACTAATACCAATATGTTTGAAAGAACATATTCTACTTTCCATGCCTCAAATGTCATTCTGCAACAAAAATATTGCGAGAAAGGTTTTACAAAATACTCTGAATTACTTTCATGCCTTCTTGTTTCTAAACAAAACAATGAACTCCTGATGAGAAATCATGAATCCCGACCTATTGGTGCGGCTCCATTCCCTGAAACGAATGTGACTGCTTTTAATCAAGGTCTTGGGAAGAATCGACGCAATCGAGGCCGAGGAAAGTCATTTGCTCGAGGTGGTCGTACACCAAATAAGAAGAGGAAAAGGCACCACCAGAAGTGATCTAATAACGAGCAACCACAAATGAAGAAAGCAAAGAGCGATGAAAGTAATTACTTTTGATGTGGCATGAAGGGGCATTGGTTGCATACCCGTCGTACGCCAAAACATTTTGTTGATCTTCATCAACAATATATCAAAGGAAAGGAAAAGAATGATGAAGCGAATTTTGCTGACCATGATTTGAAATATGATGATGATATTAAAAAATTTGATATTTCGAACTATTTTGCACATCTTGAAGGTGATAATCATATAGATCAAACATTAATGCTCATGACAGAATCGAAGTTTGATTTTTGGTTTTTTTATGCTTGTGGTTGAAATGAACTATGGTTTTAGGTTTTGTAATATTTTTTGTAAGAACCCGGGTTTTTAGAACGGGTCAAAATCCCGACCCTGTTTAAATTTTTGACTGGTTTTTGAGGAAACTGGAGAAAAGTGCAGAGTTTCTGGAAATTTTCAGACTACACGCCGTGTACTTTAAGTACACACCATGTATGTGTAGGCGAGTGGTCGGCCGTGTACTCGCCAAGTACATGCCGTGCGGGTGACCGTGTAGAGTTTTCTTACTACACGACGTGTAGTTTTGAACACGCCGTGTAGACCCCCGACCGTGTGAGGCCATACATGGCGTGTAGGCCGTTGACCGTGTAAGAAGCAGAGGCACGCCGTGTAGTCTAGCCGTGTATGAGGGATATACATGGCGTGTGGGTATATCGGCGAGGAAGAGAAGAGGAACCCAGTACACGCCGTTTACCCAGAGGTACAAGCCGTGTACTCATGTCGGCAGGTTCGGAAAGTAAGTCGGCGGAATCAGCTGTCTTTTGAACAGTTAAATGAAATATACACGGCATGTAGTCCTAAAGTACACAACGTGTACTTTCTTTTTTTCCGCTTAATTCGGACAGTAGCCTCGTTTTTTAGGCAGAACTCATCCCCTTCGTTGGGTTGAGCGGGGAGAGCCGACCGAACCCCATTTCTCCTCCCGATCGTCCGTCCCAGACCCGTTTCGATCACTGATTAGTGCGTTGGAACCCCCTCGGTAAGGCCTCGATTCCGCTTTGGCCGTTTGTCTGATTTTCTTTCTAGAACGAGTTATAGTCTTTTGAGCGGTATTGAATATTTTGTAGATTTACCGCGTTTTAGACCGAATTGGCGGGTGTTACCGGAGGAGTAGCATCGTGCGAGTCTCAGGTAGGTGGTGCATACCTCATTTTGTGTTTTCGTGGTTGTTTGGGTAACGCGGCTTCGGCGCGTTTTCGGGTATTTTTGAGCGGGACCTGTTTTATCTGCTTTTTCATACTGTATTGTTATGGGACCTCTGGGATGCCTTTGGGTATGCCCGGTTACCAGTTTACGTGAGCGGGGCCGGGTGAGGGGCCGTGGCTCATCGGGGCATTTTGGTCGGGGAACTCCAAAATGGTTTTAATTGCAATATTATTGTGTTAAACTATTAGTTTAAATTATTTAAGCCTGTTATAATTATTGGAGGCATTTAAGACCTCAGTGCTGGTATGGGACAACACCTGGTATAATGCAATTCAACTGTTTAGTTTGTTTTTCTGGTTTATGTTTTCCTGTTTAAACATGTTATGTATGTAATTTCTGAATTGCATCTGTTGGACCCTTTGGGTTGTGTTGGGTTTGGCCCGGTTACGCTTGAGTGATGCTGATCACAGGTTGGGGCTTTGCTCGGGTTACTTTGGGTGGTTTTGACCACAGGATTGGGCATCATGGACGTCGGTTTGAGGCAGTACGACTGTCAGGTTGGGCATGGCCCAGGATACTAGGGTGACGATGCCATCGGACTTGAGCGACATGGTCGCAGGGACACGAGTTGTCAAATGTTTTGGTGGCTTAGGACTATTTTGGGTGATTACTGCTCACTGGGACTTTGAGTAGTGTGCACACAGAGATACTCCGTGATGAGGTGGTTTTGACCACTCGTGTGGGTAGAGGCCCCCGTAGTTGCGGTTAGGTATTTTGGTTGGGGGTGCTTGCCGTAGAAAGCCATGGGGAGGTGAGGAGCCTTCAGGGAATGGGCGTGCCTTCGGGACGTCAGTACTTTAGACACGAGATGTCAGGAGGCACATGGTGCCAGGTTACTATTCATGGGCGTGCCTTCGGGACGTCGGTACTTGAGGCACGAGGTGTCAAGAGGCACGTGGTGCCGGGTTACTATTTTGGGCGTGCCTTCGGGACGTCGGTACTTGAGACACGAGGTGTCAGGTGGCACACGGTGCCAGGTTACACGACAGAGATTCCGGCGTTGGCCGAACCAGGTGATACTCCATGGTGGCTGTTGAGCACTAGTGGAGTTTGTGTTTACTTGTGCATAGTGTTGTTTACCGCTTTCCATGAAATGCATGACTGCTTAAACACCTATATTTGGTACGCACCGTTGGGTGGTATCCTACTGAGATTTGTCTCACACCCTGCACGGGCCCTTCGGGACGCGTGCAGACTTTATGGATTTACGCGCAGGAAAGAGGCCAGCTACAGGAGCTGGGCTGCGTTAGTTATTGCATGGAGATGGTATGGACCTTGAGGTCATGCCTAGCTAGGTTTACCATGCTTTATTTACTATTCTGTATTGGCATGCTTGTTGTAGCTACTGTTGGTTAGCCATTGGCGCCCTTTTTATATTCAGTTGTGTATGACCTGCTTTGGATGCATGTTTTACTGTTCAGTAGTAGTTACATGTTATTAGCATGTTGTTGTGTTTATTTCCGCTGTCGTTGTTATAATTATTGCTTCCGCTGTTTGTTGATATTGGATATGCTTCCGCTCTGCGGGTCTGGTTCGAGTCTGCCGAGTCTTTCTTTCCGCTGCATCTTTACTGTTATACTCGGACCAGTACCCTTACTATGATCCTCCGAGAGGGTATAGCCTCCCCACTATACCTATTCAGACCCTCGCTGCTAGTCGGCAGCCTTTGGCGTTCAGGGGAGGTGCGCCTAAGGTAGTGACACCCGACTCGCTCGGCACTGTTCGGGTGGCTGGCCGGGTCTGGGATGTTACAAAGTGGTATCAAAGGAGTTCTTGACAAGGATTTAGTAGCAGTGTTTTTCTGGCTACTAATGAGATTGAGACTTCTCTTTTTATTTCTGCTGGTTTTACTATTTGGGATATGGTAGACTGGAGATAAGTTGTGGTTACTGGGACTGGGTTTTTTAGCTTGTGCTTGGTTGCCTGCAGCCCCAGGTACGAGGGATGGACCTAGTTACTGTGGGTGGGAATTGCTATTTGCTTTTGCTCAGATTACAGTTTATATGATTTCCACCTTGGTGGCTCACTTAGTGTGTGATGTTCTTGATTGTGATATGTGACCCTTGACCCGGTGTGGTAAGGGAGAATTGGACCTTGGCCCGGTATGACAAGGCTTATTGCTTGGCTTTTGATAGGCACATTTCTAGGGTATTCCAATTTCATAATTGCACGTATGCTTTGTGAAGTGATAATACCATGTGAATAAAATAAATCAATTGCCATGCTTTATCTCCTTTGAAATGTAAAATGGTGAAATTCCTGATAGAATTGCTAGTTGTTGTAATGTGTATGCCATGCTTTATTTTTTTTGTAGAATTGCATGTGACATGGTTTTTGGGTCCGACTCTTATGAGAGCAGGCAGGTACTATGACTGAGGCAATGTAACTGTCAGGATTGGGCGACTCGGTCGTCGGTTGAGGCAACGTGAGTTGTCAGGACGAGCATGGCCCGAGGTACTATCGATACTTGGCTCTGTTGAGTGGGTAAGGAGGCCATGAGGCCGGGATGCCGTGGGGCATGGGTTGCGGTGAGGGGGAGTAAGGGTAGTTGTTATGCACTACCTTTTACTGCTTTCCTTATCTGCGTAGAATATATTGTTATATATATATATGGGTTGTCTGACCATTTATGGTATTCATCGGGTTACTCCTTCACGGCTCGATGGAGCGGCAGGCAGGAGATGATACGGTGCCGCAGGATCAGGGTCATAATTCGGTACAGGTAGAACACGAGCCGCAAGTACAGGCTCAGGGACAGGATCAGGTTCAGGATCTAGTGCAGGCAGGATAGCAGCCGGGTTTGGCATCGTTCGGGCCGTGGCTCGATGAGCAGCTCCGGGCGAGTCTAGTACGTGTCTTGCAGGGGATGGATAGTGGCGTTCAGGGTGCAGAGCCTTCTATGGCGTATCTGATGCGGGAGTTCCAGTCGCAGCACCCGCCGCTTTTTCAGGGAGAGGGTGGTCCGCAGGCGGATGAGAACTGGATAGAGTGTATGCAGATGATATTCGAGCAGCTCGAGACGCCTCCAGGGAGGAGGGTCAAGCTGGCGACGTACATGCTGAGAGGACCAGAGAAGCGTTGGTGGGACATACAGGTTCAGGCTCGTAGACACGAGGGACTGGCATGACAGGACTTCGAGGGCAGGTTCTTTGAGCACTTCTACCCGGAGACACTGAGGGAAGAGAGAGCTCGGGAGTTCTTGAGTCTTCAGCAGGGGGACATGTCCGTCATGGACTACACAACTACTTTCACAGAGTTGTCTCGCTTTGCACCTGGTATGGTGAGCGATGATGTAGCTAGGGTGAGGCGCTTCGAGGATGGCTTGCGACACGCCATTCGGGTCCAGGTGAACATTTTCAGGCTGGGTTCTTTCTCTGAGGCGGTGAATCAGGCGCTTATAGCCGAGGGCAATGAGAGGGAGAAATCTCGCTTGGGCAGGACGACAACTTCAGCTGATGGTTTGGACAGCAGGAAGCGAGGACGAGATGAGTTCCAGCAGGGCAGTCAGGCCAATAATTCAGCTAGACCACCTCGTGGGAGTTCTTCGGTGATTTGCTTCCAGTGTGGACAGCCGGGACATGTTCGGGCACAGTGCGACAGGCCTCCGAAGGAGTGCCGGGCATGTGGACAGGACGAGCATCTGGAGAGGTTTTGTAGGCAGCCTTCTCAGATAGCCGGCAGGCAAGGACCAGGACAGACTACAGAGTCTGGAGTTGGTTCAGGTTTGGTACCCGGAGAGGGTAGTCGAGGTTCAGCTGTGCGCGGAGGCTGTGACAGAGACAGTGGGACCCAGCTCAGGGGTCAGTGGCCGGTGACTGGAGCAGCACCGTAGGGAGGTCAGGCATCAGGTGGCCGTGTTTCAGGCCAGGTGCACGCCGTTGAGCTGCTAGAGGCTGAGCAGGCCGGTGAGCCGATGACAGTTAGAGGTACACCGCAGTGTGACCATGATCTCCATGTATGAGGTGCCGTGGGCATCGAGGCATCATGGATGCAGGTTACATGAGGTACCGTGGGCATCGGGGCATCGTGGATGCAGGTTACTTGAGGTGCTAGGCACCGGGACCTCGTAGAGGCGGGCACCGATGCGGTGCGAGATACTTTGGGTGTCATAAGCGACACAGGAGCACCAATGAGGTGCAGGGGTGACGATGCGTCACGGGAGGATTTTGCTTTCGGAAAACAGGTTAGTAAACCCTGTTTGTTTTACGTTTTGTTGGGTTGAGACCGGGTAAGGCAATTCCTAAGGTGGGGAGCCCCCTTGAGGAATTTGGCCGGAACCTTTGAGACCGGGGTAGTCAGGGTTGTTTAACTGGGGTGGGCATGTTCAGTGTCATCTCCTGGTTTCGTTTGGTAGCTCGGGGACGAGCTACGTTAAGGTGGGGAGTTTGTAAGAACCCGAGTTTTTAGAACGGGTCAAAATCCCGACCCTGTTTAAATTTTTGACTGGTTTCTGAGGAAACTGGAGAAAAGTGCAGAGTTTCTGGAAATTTTCAGACTACACGCCGTGTACTTTAAGTACACGCCATGTATGTGTAGGCGAGTGGCCGACCGTGTACTCGCCGAGTACATGCCGTGCGGGTGACCGTGTAGAGTTTTCTTACTACACGACGTGTAGTTTTGACACGCCGTGTAGACCCCCAACCGTGTGAGGCCATACAAGGCGTGTGTGCCATTGGCCGAGTAAGAAGCAGAGGTACGCCGTGTTCCCTTTGGACACGCCGTGTAGTCTAGCCGTGTATGAGGGATATACATGGTGTGTGGGTATATCGGTGAGGAAGAGAAGAGGAACCCAGTACACGCCGTTTACCCAGAGGTACATGTCGTGTACTCATGTCGGTAGGTTCGGAAAGTAAGTCGGTGGAATCAGCCGTCTTTTGAACAGTTAAATGAAATATACATGGCGTGTAGTCCTAAAGTACACACCGTGTACTTTCTTTTTTTCGCTAGTAGCCTCGTTTTTGAGGCAAAACTCATCCCCTTCATTGGGTTGAGCGGGGAGAGCCGGCCGAACCCCATTTCTCCTCCCGATCGTCCATCCAAGACCCGTTTCGATCGCTGATTAGTGCGTTGGAACCCCCTCGGTAAGGCCTCGATTCCTCTTTGGCCATTTTTTCTGATTTTCTTTCTAGAACGAGTTATATCCCTTTGAGCGGTTTTGAATCTTTTGTAGATTTACCGCATTTTAGACTGAATTGGCGGGTGTTACCAGAGGAGTAGCATCGTGCGAGTCTCAGGTAGGTGGTGCATACCTCATTTTGTGTTTTCGTGGTTGTTTGGGTAAGGCGACTTCGACACGTTTTTAGGTATTTTTGAGCGGGACCATTTTTATCTGCGTTTTCATACTATATTGTTATGGGACCTCTGGTATGCCTTTGGGTATGCCCGGTTACCAGTTTGCGTGAGCAGGGCCGAGTGAGGGGCCATGGCTCATCGGGGCATTTTGGTCGGGGAACGCCAAAATGGTTTTAATTGCAATATTATTGTGTTAAACTGTTAGTTTAAATTATTTAAGTCTGTTATAATTATTGGAGGCATTTAAGACCTCAGTGCTGGTATGGGACAACACCTAGTATAGTGCAATTCAACTATTTAGTTTGTTTTTCTGGTTTATGTTTTCCTGTTTAAACATGTTATGTATGCAATTGCTGAATTGCATCTGCTGGACCCTTTGGGTTGTGTTGGGCTTGGCCCGGTTACGCTTGAGTGATGCTGATCACAGGTTGGGGCTTTTCCCGGGTTACTTTGGGTGGTTTTGACCACGGGATTGGGCGTCATGGACGTCGGTTTGAGGCAGTACGACTGTCAGGTTGGGCATGGCCCGAGATACTAGGGTGGCGATGCCATCAGACTTGAGAGACATGGTCGCAGGGACACGAGGTGTCAGATGTTTTGGTGGCTTAGGACTATTTTGGGTGATTACCGCTCACCGAGACTTTGAGTAGTGTGCACATAGAGATACTCCGTGATGAGGTGGTTTTGACCACTCGTGTGGGTAGAGGCCCCCGTAATTGTGGTTAGGTATTTTGGTTGGGGGTGCTTGCCGTAGAAAGCCACGGGGAGGTGAGGAGCCTTCAGGGAATGGGCGTGCCTTCGGGACGTCGGTACTTGAGACACGAGGTGTCAGGAGGCACATGTTGCCGGGTTACTATTCATGGGCGTGCCTTCAGGACGTCGGTACTTGAGGCATGAGGTGTCAGGAGGAACGTGGTGTCAGGTTACTATTTTGGGCGTGCCTTCGGGATGTCGGTACTTGAGACACGAGGTGTCAGGCGGCACACGGTGCTGGGTTACACGACAGAGATTCCGGCGTTGGCCGAAGCAGGTGATACTCCATGGTGGCTATTGAGCACCAGTGGAGTTTGTGTTTACTTGTGCATAGTGTTGTTTACCGCTTTCCTTGAAATGCATGACTACTTAAAGACCTATATTTGGTACGCACCGTTGGGTGGTATCCTATTGAGATTTGTCTCACACCCTACACGGGCCCTTTGGGATGCGTGCAGACTTTATGGATTTACGTGCAGGAAAGAGGCCATCTACAGGAGCTGAGCTGCGTTAGTTATTTCATGGAGATGGTATGGACCTTGAGGTCATGCCTAGCTGGGTTTACCTTGCTTTATTTACTTTTCTGTATTGGCATGCTTGTTGTAGCTACTGTTGGTTAGCCATTGGTGCCCTTTTTATATTCAGTTGTGTATGACCTGCTTTGGATGCATATTTTACTGTTCAATAGTAGTTATATGTTATTAGCATGCTGTTGTGTTTATTTCCGCTACCGTTGTTATAATTATTGCTTCTGCTATTTGTTGATATTGGATATGCTTTCGCTCTGCGGGTCTGGTTCGAGTTTGCCGAGTCTTTCTCTCCGCTGCATCTTTACTGTTATACTCAGACCAGTACCCTTACTTTGATCCTCTGAGAGGGTATATCCTCCCCACTATACCTATTCAAACCCTCGCTGCTAGTCGACAGCCTTTGGTGTTCAGGGTAGGTGCGCCTAAGGTAGTGACACCCGACCCGCTCGGCATTGTTCGGGTGGCTGGCCGGGTCTGGGACGTTACATTTTCAAATATTGAATGTTTGATTTTGGTTTCTTTTATTTTATTCCTAATATTCATGTTTATTTTATTTAATAGAAACAGATGATATAAATCGGTCCGTTGAGAATACTTTCCATTATGAAGATATTTGCCTCATCAACAGCGCAACGATGCACACAATTCATAAACATGAGAAATATTTTATCACCATTAAAATGGGTAGTTCTCATGTGCATACTTTAACCGGTAGTGTGCAATTAATTGATGGATTTGGAAGATCAAGAATATGCCTACCTGGTGGTACAATAATTATGATAAACAATGCTTTGTTTTTTCCCAAGTCTCATCGCAATTTGCTAAGTTTTAAAGATATTTGTAATAATGGATATCACATCGAGACAATGGATGAAGGAGGTTTTGAATACCTCTACATAACAAGCATTAAAAATGAGAAAAATTGATTCAATAGAAGCTTTTGAGACTTTTATTCAGATTATACTTTGTCAATATTTGTACAATTGAATCAAACATGGTAAACCCGAAGTTTATCAACCATGATACATTTATCGTGTGACATGACCATTTGGGTCATACTTGATCAATAATGATGAGGAAAATAATTAAATTTACTCATGACCATCCATTGGTTGATAACAGGGTTCTTACATGCCATGATTTCTTATGTGCTGATTGTTCTCAAGGAAAATTAATCATAATACCATCACCATCAAAGATCAGGACCGAATCCCCGATGTTCGTGGACCAAATTCAGGGTGATATATGTGGGCCAATTCATCCACCATGTGGACCATTAAGATATTTCATGATTATGATTGATGCGTCAACTCGATGGTCCCATGTGTGTTCATTGTCCACTCGCATCCAGGCGTTTGCAAAATTACATTCCCAAATAATAAGGTTAAGGGCGCAATTCCCTAATTATTCAATCAAGCATATTAGGGTTGATAATACTGGTGAATATTCATCACATGATTTTAATAATTATTGCATGTCATCAGGAATAAGTGTTGAACATCCTGTAGCTCATGTTCATACACAAAATTGTCTAGCTGAATTATTTATAAAGTGATTACAACTTATTTATAGACCATTACTTATGAAAACTAAATTTACCATTTCATGATGGGGACATGAAATTTTGTATGCAACATCACTGCTTCAAATAAGGCCATCATGCTATCATGATTATTCCCCTTCGCAATTAATTTGTGGCCATGAACTAAATATTTCACAATAAAGGATATTTGGTTGTGTTGTATATGTGCTTGTAGCACCCCCACAAAGAACAAAAACGGGACCCCAAAGTAGACTGGGGATATATGTTGGTTTTAAATCTCCCTCGATCATTAAATATCTTGATATTACAACAGGAGATATATTCACAACAATATTTGCTGATTGTCATTTTGATGATTTTTTTCAAACACTCAAAAGGGGAAATCAATAGACTTCAAAAGAAATACAATGAAAGGTGACTTCATTATTACATCTTGATCCTCGTACAAATACGAGTAAACTTAAAGTTCAAAATATCATTAATTTTCAAAAATTATCAAATAGATTTCCTAATGCATTCAATGATTCAAAATGGGTTACAAAATCATATATACCTATTGTGATTGCACCGGTAAGAATTGATGTCCTAGAAGGACAATTTGATGGTATTACCAACAATGCTTCCAACCCGCGCCTGAAGTGTGGGAGACCACATGGTTCAAAAGATAAAAATCCCCATCAAAGAAAGGGGAAACAAGCTATGTTGGTTGAAGATATGAATGAATTTTAAGAGAATGTAAATGTACCAGAAATATATGAACATGATCAAGAGGAAATTTCAATAAATTTCACCAACACTGGAAGATGTTGGAACCGAGTGAAGACCATTGTTGATAAATTTTTTTCATACAATGTAGACCTTGAAATTATGGATGAGGATCAAGAACCTAAAATTATTAATCAATACCGTGAAAGGCCAGATTGGGATCAATGGAAAAGTTTCAATCCAATTCGAGCTAGACTCACTTGCTAAACGTGAGGTTTTTTGGTCGATCCTAAAAACCCCTGAAGGGATTAATCATGTTGGATACAAATGGGTATTTGCAAGAAAAAGAAATGAAAATAATGAAGTCATGATATATAAATAATGAATGGTTTCTCAAGGATTCTCACAAATACCCATGATTGATTATGATGAAACATACTCTCCTGTAATGGATGCAATAACCTTTCGGTATCTCATGATGTTTTTTGTACATGAGTAACTTGAATTATGCCTGATGGATGTTGTGATTGCATATCTTTACGGTGATATTGATAATTATGTTTACATGAAAATCCCATAATGATTCAAATTTCCAAAAAAATATCCTGGATCTCGAGATCTTTATTCAGTTAAGATGAATAAATCATTATATGAATTAAAGCAGTCAGGGAATATGTGGTATTACCATCTGAGTAAATATTTTTGAAGAAAAGTTATAAAAATGATCCAATTTTTCCATGTGTCTTAATTAAGAAGTTTGGATATGAATTTTTGATCATTGCAGTATACGTTGATGATTTAAATATAATTGGGACTAATGATGAACTTTCCAAGGCAGTTGAATATTTGAAGAACGAATTTGAAATGAAAGACTTTGGAAAGGCAAAGTTCTTCCTTGGATTACAAATGAAACATCTTATGGATGGAATTTTTGTTCATTAATCACGATATACTACTAAAGTCTTACAAATATTTAACATGAATGAATCACATCCATTAAGTACACCAATAGTTGTACAATCTCTTGATCGTGATAATGATACTTTTAAACCATGAGTGGATGTTGAAGAACTAATTGGTCCTAAAGTACCATATCTGAGTGATATAAGAGCACTGATGTACCTTGAAAATAATACAAGACCTTATATATCATTTTCTATGAATTTATTGGCAAGGTGTAGTTCTTCTCCTACTCATCGGTATTGGAATGATATCAAACATGTATTAAGATACCTTCAGGGGTCAAAATATTAGGGGTTAATTTACTCCAAATCCTCAAAACCAATGTTGGTTGGTTATGCTGATGCTGGATACTTTTCTGATCCACACAAAGTAAGATCTCAAACCGGATATGTGTTTACATATGGTGGAACTGCTATTTCTTGGCATTCTACAAAACAAACCATTATTGTGACTTCTTCCATCCATTTTGAGTTGATTGTTATTCATGAAGCAAGTCGAGAATGTGTTTGGTTGAGATCAGTGATTAATCATATTAGAAATTGTTGTGGTTTAGATATGAATAATAATATTTCTACCATATTATATGATGATAGTATTGATTTCATAGCACAATTGAAAGGCGAGTTTATTAAAGGTGACAGAACAAAGTATATATCACCAAAATTCTTTTTCACCCATAACCTTCAAAAGAATGGTGAGATTGATGTTCAACAAATAAGGTCTTATGAAAATCTCACAGATTTGTTCACAAAGGCATTGCCAACTTCAACATTTTATAAATTGATTTATAAAATTGGAATGTGAAGACTAAAAATACTATCATGATTTTATGAGGGGGAGTTGGGAACACTGTACTCTTTTTCCCTTAATTAGTTTTTCCAACTGGGTTTTCTGATAAGGTTTTTAATGAGGCAGCATATCATGAAATCATTTTAATTTGGCTTCACTTGTTTTTTCCATAGTTTTTAAGTAAATATTTATATTAGATTCCATGGGATTATGACATCCAAGGGGAGTGTTATGAATTATGATTAATTATGTGGATGTCATAAATCAAAATGAATGAGTTCTATTCATTTCCCAACAAGTCACTTCATATGTCTAAAACTTTTGTATTCCCACTGTTAGATTTGATTCATTGTAATTAATTCAGTCTATTGGATGAACCCTTTTGTAATCTATAAATACGGTGGCACGATAATGGAAATTGGGGGGGGGGGTGATTTTGTGTATCCATATACTTGTGTTATTTTTTTCCTGTTCTATTGTGATTGAGACGTTTTACTTCACCATTGTCATCCCGAGCATTCGACACCATTACAAACTTTCACTTCGCTTCACCTTCAATCAAAAAATTTCACAATACATCATTTAAAATATGATATTTACAATTAAATTAAACTTCAATTAATTAATTAATATATTAATAAGAAAATCACATTAATGATTATTTAATTCAAAGATCACAGGAACTAACCTATAAAACTAAGAATAATTTTTTAAAAGATAATATAGAAATAAAATAAATAAATAATTCAAAGAATTAACAAAAGATAATTTAAACAAAAAAAAACAAAACTTTCTTAATTATCAATAATTACTAAGTTCACTTCAAAATAACCAATAAATTATAATTAACCAATTAAAGTCTAATTAAAGCTTAAAAAATCATAAAATGCACAAAAAAATGATATGATAAAGCATAAGAATTAAAGGTCATATTAAATTCTCTCACACTTAAACATTGTTTGTCTTCAAACAATCAATTTTACCAATTAATTGGAAGAAACAAATTCTTAAAAGTGAAAAAGTATGTTTCCACTAAGAATTAGTTTTCAAAAATATTTTTCCCCATGACTCTTTCTGGAAAGAAATGGGATTTACACTTTTATAAAAAAGCGGTTTGGTAAAAATTTGGTTTTAGTTTTAAAAATAAGATTGATATTGGAAATTTTGAAAAAGTTTAAACAAACATAACTTTGAATTTAACTGAGACTAACAAACTTCTCTTTACATCCAAGAGAACTGTCACACATAATTAAAAGGCATAATAATTAGTAACTCTTTTTGGATGAAAAAATTTAATAATTATAGATAGTATAAATAACCCATCCAATATATTAAATAATTAAAAGATGAATGAATAAAGAGAAGAAAAGTCGAAAATGGATTAGGATTTTAGTTTCAAATCTCATGTAAATGAATAGATTAAAAGTTTAAAACCTAGTTAAAAGGTTCAAAAATAGTGATGATTGTAAATCCTACTTCCAAAATATGACCCAAAAAAATTCAAGAGATAAAGAAATTGATGAACAAGATTAAATCAATGTGAAAGCAGAATAAGGTAACCTCCTCAAGGAGGAAAGACAAAACTCAATCTTCAGAAAAAATTTAATCTGCTAAATAAGAAAGTTGATGTTCAAAAAAAACCAATTATTAAAAAATTTAGGGTTTATTGATGGGTTTATATTAAACCTTATTTTAAATCATTTAATAAAACCCCATAACCCACACTTAAAATCCAATAATGTAACCATTGTTGAACCTCAAGTTGGAAGAAACATTTAACACGAATTTTTTCAAAAAAACTTTCAACTCATCATTTTAAAAAAATACTAAAGGGTTACAATAAATTCAAAAGGAATGTTTGCCAAAAATTTCAAAACATCTCTCAAAGAAAATATAAATAAGTATTTGTTTTAACCTCATATAACACAATTTTTTTTAAACAAAGCACAAGGATGTAACATGTTTAACAATTGTTTCAGCAATCAAGAGAAGCTCTTAACAAATTATAGATTTTCTTAAGTAATTTCCAAGAAAAATTAAAGGTATTAAGAAGGATTTAAATTGCTTCATAAGAAATTTCAACATATCATAGAAAAGAAATCATAAAACCAAACAATTCAAATTAATTTAAAATTCAAAGGAATTTTAAAAACAATCCAGGGGGTTTCCCCCTACACATAATTTCATGAAATATGAAGAAATGGATTATTAGAATTTAGGTAAGGGAAAAAACTAAAAACTCTCTCGGTGATAGAAGATTTACTCATTTAATTTCATTCAAATATACTCCCCATATAATTCTTGAGTGAAGTGAAATGGCTAGAAAGTTATAGCTACTACATGATGAGAAGATTAACATAAGATTCAAGAATGTAGAGTTAAAGAAAAAAAATATCAAATATAGAGTTAAGGAAGTTTTATCTAGTTTTCTCAGGCTTGTAGATTCTCTTGGTATTGAAAATTAGTTGAAACTTCAACAAAAAACTAGTTGGTACTACCACAAAATCTACTTTCTTTATTACAGTTGAATGACCTATTGCAAGACCATGTAAAACACTTTACTACAGAAATAGTGTTTCGAGATAAATTCCTAACAACATTTGAAGAAAATTTGAATAAATAGTAGACAATAAGAATTTATTTGAAGTAAAGAAATAAAACTAGAAAGATATTGGGTTGACTCCCATAAATAATTGAGTTCTAAATACTCAATTAGACTCAGTGGGTGTTCAAATTTCAAGAATAGATATGGAAATCGAGACCTTTGGTTTCCCATCAAAAAAGTGTTTAGCCCTCTGAAAATTAACCAGGAATAGTATATGTTCCTTTCCAACCAACTCCAATTCCCCATTCATAATCACTCACAGGATAGTGAAAGGTACATACCACTTGGTTTTATGTTTCCCATGGAGAAGGTTCAACATAGAATTAAAAAGTAAGACCCTATTTCCATCCTTAAGGTGACTATTTTCAATAATAGAGTGAATAAAATATTTTGTTCTTTATTTATCAATTTTAGAATTCTTATAACACTCTCTTATAATTTTTTCCATCTCACTTAACTCTAAAAACCTCCTCTCTCCAGGAGACTTAAAATCATAGTCGAGGGATTTCACTAACCAATATGATTTCTTATACATATCTACAGGAAAATGACATGTATTACCAATGATAATTCGGTAAGAAGACATCCCAATAGGATTTTTATAAGTGGCCTAATAAGTCCACAAATCTTTATACAACTCAGTAGACCGGTCCTACATAGAACTAGACACAATTTTTTCCAAAATTTCTTTCAATTATCTATTTGAGATCTATTCCTGCCTACTTGACTATGGGTGATAGGTGGTAACATTTTTATAAATAAAACCATACTTTTTTCATTAATGTTTTGAATTTATGGTTTTTAAAATGTGTACCATTATATGTGATGATGGATTTTGGTATAAAAAAATTTGGCAAAAAATATTCTTCTTGATAAAATTCACAACACTACCAGTAGGATTGTTTAGAAGTGCTAATGACTCTACCCACTTAGAGAAATAATTTATAGAAATAATGATATAACCATTCTAATAAAAATATGGGAATGGTTGCATTAAATCTAGCCCCAAAACATCAAATATTTCAACCTCTAGAATCCCCTTCTGTGGAATCTCTTTCTTCCTACTCACATTTCCTAGCCTTTTACATTTATCATAACTTATAACAAGACCTATTGCATCCTTGAACAAGGTAGGCCAATAAAAACCTCATTGGAGAAACTTTGGGGCAGTCCTCTCCATGTGTTGTCCACCCCATGGTGAAGAGTGAAAAATTTATAAAATATAAAGAATTTACACCTTAGGAACACACCTCCAGAGTATCCCATTAGCACACATCTGTAAAATAAAGGGATCATCCCAAAAGTAATACTTAAGCTCAGCAATAAAATTATTTCTTCATTTTTTGTGAAAGTTCTTTGGCAATGACTCCTACAACTAATTTTTTTCATATTTTTCAAACCAAGAAAATTGTTTTATAGAACTAGAAAATAGTTATTTATCTGGGAATGGTGTATTGATCTGTGTTGGTTCACTACTTTGAGTTGTGATTTTGGGTAACCAAGACAAGTGGTCTGCTACCACGTTTTCAACAACTTTTTTATCTTTTATGTCTAAATAAAAAAATTTCAATAGTAAATTCCATGTCATAATCCTTGGTTTGGATTTTTTTAGTCAAAATATATTTAATAGAAGAGTGGTAAATAAATATTATGTCTTTTGAACCAATGAGATATTGTCAAAATTTGTATAAGTAAAATATGAAAGTAGTTAACTATTTATTAGTAGTAGAATATTTTTTTGGGCATAGTCTAATAACTTTATGGAATATTAAATCATAAGTTACCTATTCTATTTTATTTTTTATAAAACTGCTTCTACTTCCTAATCACTGGCATCACACATAACCTCGAATTGCAATTTCTAGAAAGGGGAAATGATTATTGGTTAATATGTGAGATTTTACTTCAACAAAATAAATTATTCTAGGTAATTTAAACAAAAAACAAAATTTTTATCACTAACTAAAAGTTAACAAAGTGGAATAATGATTTTAGAAAATTCCTTGATGAATCTCTGGTGAAAACTGACATGTCCTAAGAAACTGCTAATTCCTTTTACATTTTTTGGAGGTGAAAGATTTTTAATCACTTCAATATTAAAATTGTATACTTATATTAACCTCTTAGAAAATTTATGTCCTAAGAAAATTCCTTCAGTAAATATGAACTGACACTTTTACTAGTTTAAGACAAGGTTTATCTATCCACACATCTATAAAATAGTTTCCATATTTTCCAAACAACCATAAAAATTAGAACCAACTATGGAAAAATATTCCATCAATAAATCAAAAATTCTATCAATAATATCAAAAAATATGGCTATAATACACATTTAAAATATATAAGGGACACCACATAAGCCAAATGGAATCCACTTGTAGAAAGATGTACCAAATGGACATGTGAAGGTTATTTTTTTGGTCTTCTAGTGATGTGAATATCAGATTGTAACGAAAATAGCCATCCATAAAATAAAAAAAACATTTCCATCCAATATCTCAAGAATTTTATCTATAAATATAATTTGAAAATGGTATTTCCTAGTGGCAGAGTTAAGATTTATATAATCAATATAGACTCTCCCCTTTGTAGTTTTCCTAACACAAATTTTTCCATTTTTATAATTATATGAAACTATGAAACCCCCCTTTTCAGGGAAAAAATTCAAAAGACTAACCCATGGATTTTCAGAAACATAAAAAACAATTCCAATATCAAAAAGCTTAATTAAATTCTCTCTAATTACCTTTTTTCATGTTTGGAACTAATCTTCTTTCCCCTTGACTCTAGGATTGTGATCTAGCTCCATTTATATTTTATGCATTCATAGATGGACTTATTATCTTAATATCAGTTATAGATTATTCAATGACAGTCCTAAACTTCCTTAGAATAGAAAACAAAGTCTCTTCTTGACCCACTACTAACTCAGCTGAGATAATGACAGGAAGGGAAACAATTTCATCTAGAAAAGAGTATTTGATATGAGGCGGAAGAGGATTTAGCTCTAAAGTGGGTTATTATTGACTATAAAGAAGGAATTGGTCCAAGTAGGACTAATATCCTCAATATGATTTCTAAAAAATAAATGGGAGATAAATAAAGTCTTAGCCTTACTTCTTTCTAGATTAGAAAAATCCTCATATTCAGTTTCTAATTTTGGTTTTAATTTTTTTATACAAAAAATTGATTAATATTTTCCAAAAACTTACCCACATAAAAATTAATTAGATCTACCTCATAACTACATCAAATTCCCATTTAAGTCTCAGTTTTTGCAGTGTTACTATTAATTTTGTCAACAATACTAAAAAATTATTATTATTCTTCATCAAAAGGTTCTTCAAATTCATATATATTTTTACTAGATTTTTTTTTCAAATTTTGGTGACACCTTAAATTTTTAAAACACATTAAAATCTTCACTTTTCTATCCCAGATTAAAAAACAATTTCAATTTAGCAACATTTATTGCAACACGTCCAGTAACAAGGAAGGTCAAATAAATAATGAGAGGGAATTCTGTTTCACACTCCATATCTAGTATAATAAAATTAGTAGGAAAAAAAATTCTCAAACCCTAATATAAAATCATCAACTCTTTCTATATGGTAATTAATTTATATATCATCCAACTGTAAGACAACAGTGGTGGGAGACAAATCTCCCAAAAGGTTCTGTGTGTTTTTTTAATAAATGGGTTTATCCTCAACTTTTTTAATAAATATGAAGAAGCTTGAACTAAATCTTATAGGAATGAGATATTAATTTGAACCCTTTTAAACAAATCAATAAATTTAATAATATTAGGTTCATGATTATTCTTCTTAATTCTCTTAGGAAAAGGAATATGTGGATCCAAATTATTTAAAACTATAGGAATCCATTAAGATTATTTATCAATATTTTCCCTTTATTTTTCATGATTTTAAGTTCTTTATCATCCTTTATAATAGGTGGTATATTAGTTTGTTCATATATTTTAATGGGGTTGTCCATATTTCCAGTTTTATAGGTTTCATTTTCTAGTTAATATTTACTTCTAAGATTTCATTTACAATAGGTTTAGGTTTCCCAGAGGCTTATTGGTGAGTCTGAAGACCACTCCAAGTAGTGATATCAATGATATTATCCATGGTATTGACTTCATTAGTACTTGGCAATTCCCCTTTTCTCTTTGATTCATTACCCTAGCAAATTAACCCATTTTAATTTCTAAAATTTTCATCCTTGCATCAGACAAAATTTTATCAGAATCATATTGGGACTTTTGCTTATCAAATTGAGTCTTGAACATTTCATCATGAGAATCCACCATATTCAAAATTTGATCCATCCTAAAAAACATTTGGCCCTCAAAGTTACTTTTATAACTATAAGGTTGTGGCCTTGGTTGGTTCTAGAAATGTTTCCTAGGTTGTTATTAGAAACCAGGGGGAATAACAGGTTTGAAAACCAATTAGTCTTTCCATGAATGGTTATGATGATTTCTATAAGCTTGATTGAATTTATTGGAAAAGGGATCATACCTTGGATGAAATCTAGGTTTCTAACCTATAAAATTTGAATTTTTAGGTTGTTGGGAAGGTATATCAATGTTTGGTAAACAAGAGTTGAAATGGTCATACAAGACATAGTGGCGGAATTTTTCCCTAAGAGAGTTTTGATTATTCTTATTAAAATAACTAGAAACATTTATTTTCATATTATTGAATAGAGTTATTCTCTTTTCTAACTATTTTTATTCTCCTAGAACACTTATGTTGAGATTTATGTGAAAGTGTGTTGAATATTTGCTTCAATTTTTTAGCAGTTTTGTTACTAAATTCCCCTAAATAAGATTTATCAATAAGGGTATGGTGGTATGGGGTGATGCTATTATAAAACCTTTATATAAAGAACTATGGAGTACACTATTAATTAGGGTACCATCTAATAATTCTCCCAAACCTATCTCAAATCATGTTCTAAAACACAATATTTTTTGTTTTCATATTTTTTTATTTTTTTATACTTTTTATTTTCTTAAAGAGTTTTGAATATTGGAATTTTTAATAGAGCTTTATTGATGATTTTTAATTTTTTTTGGTCACTTGTGGATTCCCTGGAAATGGTTCCAAAATTGGGTGATATTTTCACTAGATTAAACCAAAAAAACTAAAAACTAAAACTACTTAGCTTGTAATGATAGGGTATCAAACCACAAAGAAGGTGTATTAATGCGGGAAAACCAAGAAAAAGAACTCAAAACACATAGAAGAAACAAAAAAATCATCAATAAACTCATGAATTAGTATAGATAATTAAAATAGAGGTGATATGATGCTACTATAATTACTTATAAAAAAACAGAAAGAACTATATCATAAGAAAAAGATAATCAATGGAGTAGGATAACTCAATTGGCTGGATAAAATTACTTGTTTCCTTGTTCATACACAATAATGTTTATAAAATTGATTTAAAAGATATACTGGTCAATTTAGTCAGCTTAAAAATCTTGGAATGATTAATAAAAATAGTTTCTTAACTATCACACCCAACCTTTCATGATAAAAATAATAAATTTTCACCAGAATAGAACTTTTATCAAGTTCCAATGTACCAATTTTAAAACAAAGAAAATATAAATAGTAGAAATGTTTTCAAACAAGAACAGTCATCACAATTTCCCAATAATTTAATTTGTACTGCTTAGAGTTGAAATTATGGTGAATTTAGAGAAAGATCTGCAATAACAAGTTGAAATTATGCTAGACAATTTTATTTCCTTAAATAAATCGATCCAAGAAACATTTTTGGAATTAAAATTTCAAAATAATTCATTGAAATTAATAAGAAAAAAAAACAAAGGGGAAAATAATTTTCCCTATCAAGGATCTTATCTCCTAAAACCAATCTTCCTTTTATCGCCTCGTTCTCACTTCACTGCTCTTACTTTGGAATGTCTCTGAATATTCTACAAATGAATGATCCTCCTTCTCCATCTTTGTTCTACCCACCAAAATTTATTTATATTCTTATTTATAGGTTTTTCATAGTGGTCCTGCACTGACTTAACTCATTTTTCACCATGTCACTAAACACATATCACCCATTATTTTTCTCTTTTACCCGTACATGACTTAATTAGTACCCTTATAACAACCGTGATAAGCCCATGTGCGATCTGTTTAAAATTCTTTTGGATGTGTTTCCATGTTGGTATATTCTTTATGATTTCACTGACACTTCCCAACATGTGACTTTAAAGTAGTCACATGTTAATTCTAACTATAATTGTATTGTTAGAATAAACTTAGTCTCCCTTGAATCGCATTTAATTTATTCATCTTTATAGAATTTATTCAAGATTAGTAAGTCCTTATCTTCGATCACTCTTTAACTCAAGTTCGACAGATCAACCTTTTCTTTCCAAAAGACTCACTTTACATGATGTAACTCTTAATCCATGAACCTATCTTTGAAACATACTTGGAAATTACCATTACATAGGCTCATTTTTCATCTTAGTTTCATTGGTGAAAATGACTAAACAGGCGGCGCTCTCCCCTCAAATTCTTCACAGTCGTAGCAACAAAGATTGATGGATACTACCATTTTCTTCAAATAATTTTGATTATTGCACATGGGATTAATTTATTCATCTATCATTGAGGTTGTAATGACCTCACATCCATCCCCTTTGGTTAGGATATATTGAATTCAATAAAAAATGAATCACTGCCTTCATCTAAAATCTCAATTTCTAAAATCTATCTGTTATAATGAGAAAGTTTGAGATCCCCATCATTACTATCTTATATTTGAAAAAAAAATCGAATGATTCTTCATTACTTGATCCATAATAACACAATATTCATCATATTAACATGATTTCATAAACTGGGGGTATTTTTTCTTATTTTTATTTCCACTACTTTGGTGTCCTCTTCCTCGACACACCCATTTTCATCATGTGGTTTCAACATAGTAAACACTCTTTGAACAAGGTATTGGAGGAAATTTATCCTTCGAATGGAACTAAGTAGAAATTAAAACATCAATCACCAGGTTATTTTGGTCAATTCATCAAGAAAAAGGTGTTCAACACTCTTTGATTGCGTAGCATAAATAATTGAAAGGATTGAGGCCCCCACCATCGTCAAACCTGTAATGGTGAACAAAACATGAGAACTAAAATCATCAAAAAAGTCATAATAATAGTTATTTAATAGATTTGGTCTAGATTCCACAAATTTTGGAATGTCGAGAGGATTACCAAGCTTCGATATTAGTTTCTTATTATTTCACATGGACTTGAGAGATCATCATCGTTAATAGTCAATGAGTCTAGGTCGATAATTATTCTTCATTAGATAAGTTCGAACAACCTGATTTCCAAATTAAAATCATTAATAAGACTTGATCAAATATTATCCTTCAATCTTAGTCTTTATTTGACCAATTGTGGAATGTTGATTGAATCTTGAAGTTGACCTCTTATTTTGCGCTTGAACAACTCCAAACTATTCTCAGGGGACTTCTTTATTCAGTTTATCAGGATTGTTCAATCTCCTTCAGGTGGATCAAGTTTGATATTGGAATCTCAGATCATATTCATCAGCCTTAGTTTATTATTTATTTTATCGAGTGTAGATGCATAAAAAAAATAAAAACTTCCAATTCAGACATGAATTCCCTAATGAAGTTCAAACTCATCGATGACTCACAATTGTGTATTCAATGAATCCTAACATTCAAAAAACCTTCATCATTCAACCATTATCATTTGGCTAAATTTATATGTTTCTTAACTTCATTAAATCATGTCATTCTTATCCGATCTCTTCATCTACAAGACTTAGGTTTTATTCCTATAGATTCAACTTAAATAGGTATGAGAATTAATCCTCCACCTCCAGTCAGATCTATCATCTTCAATAATTCGGATCTCATGGATCTAGAAATTTTCAACCGTGCGTATGGAAACCCATATTTTAATACACTTTATTTTGTGATCTATTACATAAAGGCACACATAATACAATACCATAAGATTGTAAATCCTAGTTTCTTTGTGAAATTAGGTACATAGAATAAAAATTTGAAACACAAATACAATGACATTATTGAAATCTTCCTTAACATACTTATAAAATTCCATCATTCTACTAAAAATGCATGGGATGACCTAGGGACATACATAAGAAATGTGTGAGATATAAATCACGATAAGGTAATAATCAAATAATAACATGATAAAATCAATAAATGTTAGTCAATAGAAATATCATAGTGACATAAAAGGGCTAAGAATCATAAATATGGTCATCAAAGAATGATACAAGATGATAACATAAAGACAACATGAGAATGTGGCTACAACATAAAAAATGACATCAAAAACATAAGTCAAGGTTAACATCCAAGTCATCATAAAATATTTTGCTTAGGATAACCTCCCTTTCACTATATATGGCATCTCATGAGATAAAAACATTACCCAATGCATTGTAGTGCTATCTGGGCACATCCATCATTTTTATATCATATATATGCATAAGTGTGCCACATAGATCATACAAAATAAGATTATTTTTCTTCACTTTTAAACCAGATATCAAAGAGTGTGGGTTATATAAATTTAATTATACAATCAATGAACTATAGGTACATCTAAGAGAATACACTTGAGTGGAAATAGTGATGGGTATTCACTATAAAAATGTTTTTCATGTAAAATTTTAGGAAAATTACAACAACATAATAGGGGTACATAAGAATTCCTTAGGAGGGTTTAATGAGAGTGAAAGGGGTCTTTCATAACATTTAAATCCCAATAAAAGTAAGAGGGATATTTAAAAATGTATCCTAATATGAGAGATGAGAAATAAAAATAGCAGAATATAAATAAGGTTCTTGAATAAAAAAGAGGAGAGGATCCCTTACCTTGAGAGGGAACTTTTAAAATATTAGGAGGAGCTTCTTAAGGGATTGGGGGAACCTTGGGAGGTCACTATAGAGAGAAGGGAAGAGTAAATTCATTATACAAGGGATGCTAGTGAAGAGGAATAAGAGTTTGGGTGGGTTTATATAGAAAAAGATAATAGAGTTCTTTATTAATTTCAAAAACTTTGGTTTTGGACTTCATATGATAATGTAATCAAAATCACAAACCTTCCCATGGTTTTCCCATGGTTTCTACCAAAGAGGAGTATTTTTAATTATTTTATAAGTCTAAAAACTTAACTCATTAAAATAATACCCCTGGTGATTTGGAAGTGAGTCATGTTTATAAAGAATTGATTTTAAAACCTTAAAATATAATATAGGTTTTGGAGGATTCATGAAGGGTTTATCATCATAATCATAATCATTATATTTATTAAAAATAAAGGAGTAAAAAAGAACAAGAAAAAAAACTTATGGAGGTCAGAAATAATGTAACTCGAGGGAATCCCCTTTCACAATGTTCTTCCCCTTAGGGGTCAAATAGTCCACTCTGGTAAAACATGTAACACTAGTCCCTTGGACCATAGTGGAGGATAAGTGGTCAGTAACTTTGTTACACTCCCTCTAGGTCTGGAGAATCTCTATATCATATCTTAGATAATTAGTGAATCTTCTAATGACATATGATATTGACCATGGAATGGTACCTTTTCATTACAATACATTTCCAATAATAGTAGAATCTGTTTCCACAACTGCAAGATCAATATGCATTTGATTGAAAAGTTAGAGGCCCATAATCATTACCAAAACCTTTTCTTGAAGTGAGTTACCACCTCCAAAGTGGGATGAGAACACTAGGATGAACAAAACCATGGTTTCATGAACCACTCTGCCTCCTTTCATGATTTCCATGGCACATAATCTATCCGTATTCAGTTTGGTTCAAGAGGAATGGGGGATCTAGTAAACCAAATTACCCTATCTATCTACAAGAGTGGAAAGACCATGAAAGTTGGTCACTAAAATCGGTCTGAGGGTAGCATAATCCAACCAATATTTTATGGTCTATTCCAAATAAAAAAAACTATTCCTGGTACATGTGATAAATGTTTTCCCAGAGCAGTGGTTCTACTCATGAAAAACTGAATTCCGAGCTTTCTAGATGCACCGACATCCTACAGCCATCACCATAGCACAATCCTGCTTCTCAGGGATGACTACACCCATGATGTAGAACCAATTCACTATAAATGGGGATTCCAAAATATCATAGAGTTGAAGACTATAGAATTCTCCAAAAAAACTCGATATAGAACACACCCATTTGAATTTGAAGAAAAGGTCCTCTAAAATCTCTTCCTAACTCTCCATGCAGCAGTAACACCTAGAATCAAAATGAATTCACATTTTTTTAATATTTTCATCAGTGGGTATTGCACAGTTTCAAATTATCCACAAAATAAAGTTGAAATTAACAAGAATCACTTTCCACCATAGGATTTATCCTCAGATATCTCCATGGTTTCCATCAACCATCCCCCTAAGATAGTCTTCCATAGAAAAAGTCACTGAATTGGAAAAAGTGAAGACCCACCTATCAGGATCATTGGAGATGTCAATTAGATCAAATAACTTCTGCTGGTCATTGTCCAATATAATCTGATGAAGGATGGATGCTCGCTAGCCTGTCAAAAAGAAATATCTAGAACATGATAGCTCTAGAAATTGAGACTGGTTCCTGACTAGTTTTGGTTCCAAAATGATATATCCCCTATTCCAAAAATCCATATGGCATGAGATTGAAGAGAAACGATATGTGGGAGAATAATAGGCCAAAAGGAGGATCCGATTCGGCCTGTCTCACCCAAATTCCATCAGCTTTTAGACCCCATGAATCATCCCCAGAGAGTCCACTCTTCGATAACCTCCCATGAATGTTTTTTATGCATGTAGTGAAGGGTTTCCGCTAAGCTCCTTATATTAATACCACCCTCCTGGATAGGTTTTTCCATATTTACCTAGGAGGACTTGTTCCACTTCCTCTCCGAGTGAACATCCCATATAAATGAGGCTAAGATACTATCAATGTTCAATATCAATCCTTTTAGGACCATGGAAGATAAATCATGGATCAAGATGGATGTAAGAACTCTATTAACCAAGGTTCTCCTTCCTCTGAAAGATAAAAATAAATTTTTCTAGTTCAATACATGACCTATGATCCTTCCAAAAATATGATCAAAATTGTGGGTACACAACCTCCATTAATAAATTAAAGCACCTAGGTATTCCATGGGTAGCCTCCCTCATTTCAAATCCAAGCTACCTTCCATAAGACCGATCCTCCTCTTCGTGCATCTATTTGAAGTGTGTAAGTTAATTTTGACTCAGTTGATGATTTGTCCACTCCAATGAAAATAGTCTCTAAGTACCTAATTAATTCCACTAATAAATATCCTACTAGAATTCATGAAAATGATTGTATTATTCTCAAACATAAGATGGGATATGCAATTAGTGCAATGCCTAAATCGATAAGGAAAAATATTATCCCTCTCCATGTTCCTGTTGATAAGAAGGATCGATACATATTGGGAAATAATAAATATTCTAGGAGATAAGGGATCACCTTGTATCAACCCAAAAATATCCTTGAATAAGACATAATTTTCCCCATGAATCAGATAACTATCCATGAGGAGTTGAAACACCTGAAAATTAAGTCTGAAGCCCAATGGGAGAGGCCCAAACTTTTCATCACCTTGATGAAGAATCTACACTTGAATATTTCATATGATTTATCCATATCCTGCTTTATAGATATGTTATAACCATGAAACTTGTGATTAAGATCACTGACCACTTCTTGAGATAAGGCCGTATCCCCTTGAATAGAACTTCCTTTCATGAAAGCATGCTTCTCATCAGAGATCCACCGGGGGGTGTGTTGCTAATCTTCTATTAATAACACAAGCCAACACCCTATAATAAATGTTTCACTTACTTATTGGATGATAATTTTTAAAGGAATATGATCATTTATTTTAGGAATAAGGACCAATGTTGTAGCATATACAACATGTGGGATACTACCTCCTCAGAAGAAATCTTGCATGTCCTCCACTAGATCACTACTGATAATGTCCCATGATGACCTATAAAAAGATCCTAGAACACCATATGGACCTGAAGTGCTCTATAGGTTGAGAGTTAACATTTCCTCTTGGATTTCCTTATCATCACTAACATCATCAATGAGGGAATTATCTTGGTCTGAGATAATATTTGGGACTACCTCCATGAGCTCTCCATGGACCATTGGACAACCTTCGAGCATTCAAGGGTTCAAACCAACAAGAAGAACTTTAAGAAAAGATTCATCCATGCCCCTAATCAAATCCCTACCATCAGTATATGAACCATCCTACAACTGAATATTGGGAACAATACTATGATTACTTTATTTAATACACACATGAAATTATGCAGTGTTTCGATCTCCCTCTCTTATTCATTTTATTCTTGAAAGATCACGTGCTAGGAATTCTTTCCAAATAATCATCTCTTCCATTGACCCCTTCTTAGTGTCCAATTTTAAAAATAGATCATCATTCCATGTAGATTGTAGAATGGATTCCAGATTCTCGATCTCCCTATTAATAACATCAATATCATTTTTACTTGGGGGATTCTTGTTGATCCACACCTGGAGATCACCTTTAAGGTGCCTAAGTTTGTTATGAAATCTAGTCCGTCCTCTTCCCTATGTATCCTTGTTCAACGATTCACCCACTTCCTGATGATAAACCAGTTTGTTGATCCACATATGGGAGTAGCTATAACATACTTTCCTTTCATTCCTTAAGGAAAATGACACCAAAATGGGGGGATGGTCATAAATTCAATTTGAGTTTTATCGTATTAAAATAAATTTTTTTATAAAACTCATTATTTAGTCATTAATAAAGTAATATTAAAAGATAAATGTATTCATTAATAAAAATACAAAAATTCATACTGTTAGGACCAATATACATAGCCCTTTATTACACTAGTGAATTACTTAAGGGCAAGGTGTGCGATGGTGAGATTTTCATAGGGTGGTTCAGCTAACACAGTTTGGGTTGTGATCTCGATGAGATTAAACTTCTCCCATAAACAGTTTCTATCATGCTTTATTTTTTGAATCTTAACTTGAGTATGGTCATGGAAAATTACCAGTAATTCTATCTCCCTTATAATCTCTGCTAAATGGGCTTCATAGGGTATGATCCTATTGGCCGAGTTCATCTATTCCTTTGTCTGTGAAAAATGAACTTTATTATAACCCTTAATATACTAATATTAATGGTCAATATGAAATGACTATATTATAAATGGTTATGATTCTTAACAGTCTTTTAAATACAACATGATATAACTTATAATGATCTAAAATAACCAAAATAGTGAGTTTATTTTCTAAAGATGCATTTCTTAATAATGAATTTAGTCATTCAAAAATGGAATATCATTTATACAAGTTTGGGTTGTTACATTATCCACCCTTCAAAAAATTTTCCCTCAAAATTTTCATTTCATACACTAAAATATTTGAGGGTAAATTTTTTTCATTTCCTTTTCTGTTTCCCACATCACTTCCTCAAACTTGTGGTTCTGCCACAACACTTTGACTAGGTGAGTTGTCTTGTTTCATAGAACTTTTTCTCTATGATTGAAAATCTTCACTAGCTGATCCTATTATTAAATTTCATTCTCCAATGATACCAACTTTATATTCAGTACATGAGGTGTTTAGTATGTACTTCATCAAGAGGTATACATGAAACACATATGTACTTGAGGTAGGTTAGGTGAGAGTGCTATTAGACAGACCATTGCTTCAATGCAATCAAGGATCTCAAAAGGGATAATGTATCTAGGAATAAGCTTTCCCTCCTTCCCAAACCTCATGAATTTATCCCATGATGATATATACAGGAATAATTTATCTCTAAACTCAAACTCTAGGTCTCATAAATGATTGTATGGATAGATTCTATGTCGAATTTGTGTAGATTTCATATGATTTTGAATAGTTTGAACCTTATCTATCATTTCCTAGATGAGATCAAGTCCCATAAGCTTTCACTCTCCAACTTCATCCTAGAATGTTTTATTTCGACACGTCTTCCCATACAAAGCCTCATAAGGGTTCCATTTGAATGCTAGAATGGGAACTATTGTTATATGAGAACTCTATTAGGGGAAGGTGTTGATACCAACATCCTTAGTAATCCATTTAACATGATATCAACATATCATCTATAGTTTTAATGGTTATTTCAGACTATACACCCAATTGATTGTGATAAGTAGTACTGAAACTTACTATGTATCCAATGCTTGCTAAAGGATTCTCCATAACCTTGATGTAAACCTCATACCTTGATCAAATACAAAAGAGAGTGGAACTCTATGCAGTCTTAGCACTTCCCTTATATATATATTGGTGAGTAGGTCAAGGGAGAAATATTACTTGATATAAATTAAATGCGCTGACTTGGTAAGGTGATCAACTACCACCCAAATGAATTTATTTCCTTTAGGGGTCCCGGGGAGTCCTATGAATAAATCCATGGTTATGTTTTCCCATTTCTATACTGGTATGGTTGAATTATACCCTTAGACTTATATCATTCATCATTGACTTGTTTTCATACCAATCATCATGATACAAATTCCACAATCTCCCTCTTCATGTTATCCCACCATAAGTTTTTCTTTAAATTTCTATACATCTTGGTGATTCCTAGATGAAAAGAGAAGGATGACCTATGACCATTATCCAAAATCTTCCTCTTCAGTTATTGTTTTTATGGGACACATATGTAGGTTCAAAATTTAAAATTAATTCTTCAACAAAGTTTAACTTCGAAATATTCACTGCCTTATTATGTATAAAATCATCATCTTTTTGGGCCCCTTGATCCTCTCAAAAATCTATGGCTAAGCAGTTATTTGAGAAAGGAAGGATGGATATGATTTTATTATTCCCATTTCTATCCTCTTCATTTCCAATAAAATTGGACCCCTTGAAATCCTCATCATGGATAGGATTGCATGACCCTTTTTACTCAGAGCATCTTCCACTTTGTTCACCTTCCAAAGATGGTAATGGATTAAACAATCATAATCCTTGATCAGCTCTAACCACCTTTATTGGCATATATTAAGCTCCTTTTGTGTGAATATATACTTGAGGATTTTATGATCTATTTATATTTCACACTTATCCTCATAGAGATAATTTCATTAAATCTTCAACACGAATATCATTGAAGCCAATTCTAGATCACGAGTTAGTAGTTTTTCTTATTGATATTTAATTAGTGGGAGATATAGGCTATCAATATTTCATATTTCATGAGAACACAACCCAATCCAATTTTGGATGCATTACTATAGATCACAAATCCTCACCACTGGTGGGTAATGTGAGCATAGGTGCAATTATTGGCCTCTTATTCAACTCTATAAAGATTTCTTTACATTCATTAGTCCATAAAAACTTGACACCCTTACAAGTTATCTTAGTTAGTGGGATTTAAAATCATTATAATTTTCTGAAAAATAAATGATAGTACCTACCAAATCCATGGAAACTTTGGATTTCCATCACAGATGTTAGTCTTATCCATACTTCAATTGCCTCAGTTTTTGAAGGATCCAAAGATATCCCTATGCTGGTGATAACATTCCCTAGTAAAGTTACTTTCTCTCTCTCCAGAACTCACATTTAATATACTTTGAAAATAACTTTTCCTTTTTCAAAATATTCAGTACAGAATTCTAATACTTCTCATGTTCCTCCTTTATTTTAGTGTATATAAGAATATGATCTATAAATAATACCATGAATTTGTTAAGGTAATCCCTAAAGACCTTATCCATCAATTCCATAAATCTTGTTAGAGCATTATTGAGTTAAAATGGCATCACTATTAACTTGTAGTACCCATAACTTATATGAACATAAGTCTTGGAGATATCCTCCTTGTTTACCTTTACCTAATAATATCCCAAATGAAGATACAAATTAGAGAAATATCAGGATACACATAGCTGATGGAAAGGGATACTTTGTCTTTATCACGATCTTGTTGAGCTTGTGATAATCAATACAGAGCTACATTGAACCATCCTTCCTCTTGAAAAAGAGGACTGGTGCTCCCCATGGTGAAGCACTTTGTCATATAAACCCTATAACCATATTCTCCTGTAACCGATTCATCAACTCACCAATTTCAATATTGGAAATTCTATATAGAGTCTTGAATATTGGAAAAGATATGGGTAAAATTTTGATTAAGAACTCAACCTCCTATCTATGAGTAAGACCAAGAAATTATTCTGGAAACACATCAATTAATTCCATCAAAATAGTCATGTATTTAAGGATAATGTTTTCCTTAGTATCATCATTTGATCTAGATAAACTTTTGCATAGGGTAATAATATCCTTAGATTATATGATGATACTTAAGTAGATCCATCCTCCTCCTTTCACTTGAATAGAATTAGAGGATGATTTTCAATAAAGAGGGTAATTTCCTTCTCTCAATAATTTATGATGGATCTATATAAGGAAATACAATCCATACCCAGAATGATATCAAATTCTATTAAAGGGAGTATCACAAGGTTTTTAGGGAAATTAAACCCAAAAATTTAGGAAGGGGATGAGTTATGTACATGGGTTAAAATAATTTACCCATTCATTGTCTTCACCAATTACATAACTTCCATGTTTCAAGGTGGTTTTTGAATAGTTCTTCTAAACATTCATGATATGAAATAATTCATAGAGCCAGAATCAAAAACTACATTCACTATTCTTGAACGAATAACTAGTGTTCCTATCACCACTTCATCACCGGTATCCACCTCAGTAGTTGTGATTGTATAATATCTATCTTGATCTCTTTGATTTGGAGGATTTTGTCTTCTATTTTTTTTGACAACCATAGGCTTAGGGAATTGAGTCACATAGTGTCATTTTTCCTAGCAGTTGAAACATTAGAAAAAAGGGTAAGGGTTGACTAGAGAATTATTTTCTTTCATCACATTGGTGGGTTTCTCCAATTGGAAATTTCTATCTAGGTTCCCTTACTTCCTACAACTAAATATTTTCCTTACCCCCTTTATGAAATTTCTGGGATGCTTCTTCCCATAATTTTGACAAGTGGGGTGTTTTAATTTCTTTCCCCATGAAATTTATCCATTGCACCACTGGAATTTAATTCCATTATCTACTTCCTATCTCTAGTATCATAAGACCCTTGAAATTTTTTGATCACAATTTTGAATTTGAGGTCACATATAAAAATTTCCTCATAGATTTCAAAGTCGTGAAGGGATAAGGTTTTTCATAAACCCAAAGTTAACATACCAAAGAAGCGGTCAATATTACATTAAGGGGTAAAGACAAAGACCGAGGTGTGTCATGAAAGCCTTGTGATGTTTTCATCATATTCCCCAATGGATTATTCATCCTTTTTCATGAGGCTAAGTAAATACCACTCCATTTTATGTCAGAGAGTGTAAAGAAAATATTTTTTGAAAAACATTTTATGGAATTATTTCCACTCCATCGCTTCAATATCATCCTTGGTATTAGTATATTTACCAATGCAAACTATTGATCAACTTATACTTCCATATGATAAACAGTCGACATAAAATTTCCATGATCATATCATTTAAGGACAAATAAGAACTTTTCAATAGAGTTGATCCATTGTTCCGTGATTAAAGGATCAAAAGATACACTGAAAGTTGGAATCCTTTGTCACATAAAGGTCTCAATTATTACTTTCTCTTTCCTTGGGAAATTCATGAATTATTCTTGATTTAGGTTTCTATTAAAAACCTGAATAAATTGAGAAATTATTATCATGAATTTCATGATTCATGATACCATTGGGTTGGAAATCTCATTTGGATAGTCATCACATTACCCCTCACATTGGTTGTTGACTCAGTTCCCCCTATTTCCACCGATTGACTAGAATAAAGGGAAAATTAGGGATTATTATTTTTAAACTATTAAACACATAAATGGGAAACCATGAACATTAAAGGTATAACTCATAAATTATATATATTCCATAACCTATGAATTTTTAGGATTCAATATAAGTTTTTCCATGATCTATTTCATAATATAAAATCTTATAGGAATTTTTTCTTCTTCATAATGGTTCATAAAGGGATTGTGAATTAACTAAAGAATATCCTTTGGGAGTGTCAAATTAGGTGAGTAGTAAGGCCTATTTTCATATATTAGGTAATGATTGAGTCCAGCTCAATGCACCCTTTTCAGTGTTATTACCACTAGGTACAACTATTATAGATCCACATCCACTTCTAGTATCCATACAAGGATGTATTTTCTTAGAAACCACTTACAATATACTTTAAAAAAAGCTATGTATGTTTTAATATGTTTAGTCTTATCCTTGATGATTTCACTATGATTTTCTAATCATAATTCCAAAATAACTAAACTTTCCTCTGATACCAACTAAGAAAACCCATATTTTAATACACTTTATGTCATGATTTATTAGATAATGGTACACATAATACAATCCAGGAAGATCATAAATGCTATTGTATTAGGTAAATTAGGTACATAGGATAAAAAATTGCAACATAAATATAATGAAATTATTTAAAACTTCCTTAACATGATCCTAAAATTCAATTGTTCTTCTAAAACTGCACGGGATAACCTGGGGATATAGCTCAGTAAGAAAATAATCAAAGCATAACATGATGAAATCAATACATGTTATTCAATAGGAATATCATGGTGACATAAAAGGGATGCGAATCATAAACATTATCATTAAATCATGATACAAATGATAACATAAAGGCTAAATGAGAATATGAAAACAACCTAAAACATGATATTATAAACACAATTCAAGTTTAACCACCAAGAAATCATAACATAGTACCCTTAGGATAAACTCTATTTCAATATACATGGAATATCATGAGATAAAAACATTACGCAATTAATTGAAGCACTATTTGTGTGCACCCATCATTTTTATATCATATACATGCATAAGTGTGCCACATAGATTATACAACATAAGATCATTTTCATCACTTTTAACCCCATGAATAAGGAGTGTGGGTTAAATATATATAATTCCTCAATCAATTAATGATATCTAAATATTTTTTAATACCCTTGAGGGTAAATAAGGATGGGTATTCAATATAATTTTTTTCCTAGAAAATCGTAGGATAATTTCGACACCATAATGGGGGTACATAAGGATTAATTGGGAGGGTTTAATGAGAGTTAAAGGGGTCTATAATCACATGTAAAACATAATTATAGTAAGATGGATATATAAAATCATATCCTAACATGAGATATTGGAAATAAAAAGGCATAATATAAAGAATGTTCTTGAATAGAGAGTAGAAGGAGAGGATCCCTTACCTCAAGAGGGAACTTCTAAAAGATTGGGAAGAGATTCTTAAGAGATTGGATGAACCATGGGAGATATTTGGAGAGGGAATGGTTGAGTAAATTCCTAATCCAAGGTACTTTAGTGAAGAGAAATGGGAGTTTGGGTGATTTTATATAGAAAAATAGTGGACAATTCTTATTAATTTCCAAACTTAGGTTTTGGACTCTATATGATAATGTTATCAAAACTAACTTTACCATGGATTATTACCATGGTTTCTAAAAAATAGGAGTTATTTTCATTATTTCATAAGTATAAGAACCCATATCATTAAAATAATACCCTTGGTTATGTTAAAGCGAGTCATGTTTCTAAAGAACTGATATTAAAACCTTAAAATATAATATAGGTTTTGGAGGATTTATTAAGGGTTTATAAAATTAATAGAATAACCTAAAAACACATTATTTTATAGGTAAAACATAATTTTGGTTTTGAATACTCTTTATAGTATTTATTACATCAATTTGGGGCTTTTATGATGTCATAATACACACTATATTTCGATACCATACTTAATTTTGATCCAAAAATTCAACTGTCTCCAAAAAATTATGAACAGATCACTTTTGATTAATTTAAATGTACTGATTTAAAAAATAGTATTTATTTTAACCAAATAATTCTCTAAGCATGATATTTTTCCAATTTTAAATAAAAAATCCATATATATTAAAAAATACTGTTTTTTTCCAATAAGAGTTTTCTGATCCCTATAAATTTTATTTTTGACTTCATAAAATTATATTATCATTTATATTTAATAAATATTATTTATTATTAATATTTAATTAATATATCATTTATTTAAAAAAATCTTGAATTCATTAAAATGAGTGTCTAGGTTGAAACTATATATTTACCAAAAATACAATTTGAGTTTTGTCATATTAAAATATAATTTTCATCAAACTCATTATTTAATCATTTATAAAGTATCATTAAAAGATAAATATATTAATTAATAAAAATAAAAAAAATCACACTGTTAGGGTCTAGATACATAGCCCTTTATTACACCTACTAATTCCCTAAGGGTGAGGTGTGCGATTGTGAGATTTTCATAGGGTGGTTCAATGTACATGGTTTGGGTTGTGATCTTGACGAGCTTGAAATTATCCCATTAATAGTTATTCTCTTGATTTATTTGTTGAATCTCATCTTGGGATTAGACAAGGGAAAATACCAATGATTTTATCTCCCTTGAAAGATCTAATAAATGGCCATCATTGGGTACGATCCTTCTGGGGGAGGCCATCGCTTCCTTTCTCAGTGTCAAATGGACTTTATCTTAACCCTTAAATATACAAATCTTAATAGCCATTCTACAATGGATATATTATCAATGTTTATGATGCCTAAAGGTATTTTAAATCTGACAAGACATAACTTATAATGATACAAAACAACCAAAGTAGTGGATGTGTTTCCTATAGCTATATTACTTTATAATGAATTTATTCATTCAAAAATGGAATTTCATTTATAAAAGTTCAGGTTATTATAGTGAGATTTCAACTTCTTAATCAAGATGTAGTTCATTTTGGATTCATATCCATGAGATGTATCCCAAAATCCCATGGTTGAGCTTGGTTCCAAGCTTTTCAGAAGGAAAAACTGGCTTTGATGGAGGTTGTTCTTCTTCTGGGGGATTCACTATGAATCAAATTCATCGACATGCTTGGTTCAGTTGGAGTTTAAATAACATGTCAAAACCCCAATTTACTTTATTCAGTTTTGTTTCATCATAAAAAATATTGATGGTGGATTCGGTTGTCGATTCATCTTCTTTTGAACTCAACCAGACACTCATTTGTGATTCTCAGGGCCTTTTTCTTCTTCTTCAAACTCTTTTGATCATCTATATAGGAAAAATCAATAAATTTAGCCTCATAATTGATGAAATATCTACAAATGGTCTCTTGGAAGGATCTTTATGCTCAATCTTATACTTTTCAAAATATTCAAGTTTTCTACAAAAGAAATAAAAATCACAGTCGAAGAAATTCCCATACGATCGATCCCAAACTTTTTCATTTTCTCAAGGCACCAACTTCAAGCGGTGTATTGGATGAAGGCATGAAAGCTTCTATTCCTTTTCCAATTTTCCAGTAGAAAAATTGGGACTTCTTGCAGTCACTTGCGTTTTCCAAATTTACATCACATACATCGACCGTAAATGAAAAATAAATAGTAAATTATTCAATCTCAACTATAAAAAAATAAATTAAATGAAAATTAAAATATCAAGATAAAATATTAAAATTTAAAATAAAAAACTTAAATAATTAACTAAATATTTAATTGACAAAAAATAAATGAAAAATATTTAAAAATATTTAATAGAAAATTAAAATTACTATTAATTACATAATTTAACTATGAAATTTACAATTAAATTAAACTATTATTAATTAATTAATATATGATTAAAAAATAATATAAATGATTATTTAATTCAAATATTATAGGAATTAACCTACAAAACTAAGAATTAAAAATTTAAATGATAATATAAAAATAAAATAAATAAATAATTCAAAGAATTAACTATTGATAATTAAAAAAACAAAACTATCTTAATTATCAATAATTACTAATTTCAATGTAAAATAACCACATAATTAGAATTAACCAATTAAAGTCTAATTTAATCTTAAAAACATAGAGAATACACCAAAAATGATGTGGTGAAACACAAGAATTAAGGGCACATCAAATTCCCCCACACTTAATCATTTCTTGTCCCCAAACAATCACTTTTACAAATTTAGTCAAAGAAAATCATTCTAAATAATAAAAAATGAGTTTTCACTAAGAATTGACTTTCAAAAATATTCTTCTCCATTGAATATTTCAATCAAGAAAAGGGATTTAAAAATATGATTGAGATTTAAAATTTTAAAAAAGTTTAAACAAACATCACCTTTAATTTGACTAATACTCCCAAAATTATCTTTACCTCTAGGAGAATAGTCCCACATAATTAAAAATAATAATAATTAGAAACTCTGTTTAGATGAGAAAATTTAATAATTATATTCTAAAAAAATAACCCATTCAATATTTAAATAATTAAATATTGAAATAATAAATATAATAAAAGTATAAACTAGATTAGGATTTTTATTTCATAGATCATGAAAATTATTAGATTAATAGTTTAAAACTCAGTTAAAAGGTTCAGAACCAATGAAGATTTTAAATTCTAATTCTAAAATTTGGCCTCAAACAAAAAATTTAAAGAGAGTAATAAATTGATGAACATGATTAAATTCATGTGAAATGAGAATATGTTAACCTCCTCAAGGTGGCAAGACAAAACTCAATCTTCAGAAAAAAATTGATCCACTAAATATGAAAGTTAAATATTGAAAAGTAAACAATTTTAAAAAACCTTAGGGGCTATTGATGGGCTTACATTAAATCATAGTTTAACTCATTTAAGAATAACCCTACCCCTATACTTAAAATCAAACAATGTATTCATTATCAAACCTCAAGGTGGAAGAATCATTTAACTAAGATTTATTCAAAAAAATTCAACTCAACATTTTAAAAGAATGATCAAGGGTTATAATAAATTCAAAAATCATATTTACCAAAAATTTCAAAACATTTTGAAAATAAAATTCAATAAATACACAATTTAACCTCATACAACACAACATAATGATTTTTAATAAAGCATAGGGATGTAACATTTTAAACAATTGTTTCAGCAAGTAAGAGAAGCTGTTAACAAATTAGAAATTTTTTTAAGCATTTCAAAACAAAAAATAAAGGTGATAAGTAATATTTCAATTAATTCACAAGAAATTTCAACATACCATAGAAAAAAAATCACAACACCAAAAATTCAGATTAATTTCAATTTTAAATGAATTTTAAAAAAATCCAAGAGTCCCCCCACATAATTTCATGCAATATGAAGCAATGAATAAGTATAATTTATGTAAGGGGAAATAAAAAACTCCCTTGGTAGTAGAATCTACACTCATTTAATTTCATTCAAATGTGCTCCCTATATAAGCCTTTAGTGACATGTCATATCTAGAAAGTTACTATTACAATTAGATGAAAAGATTACTATAAGATCCAAGAATGTATGGTTAAATAATAAAATAACTAGATATATAGTCAGGGAAGTTTTATCTAGTTTTATCAGGTTTTTATCTTCCCTTGTAATTGAAAATCAATTGAAATTTCAACATAAAACCAGATGCTACTAAAAAAAATCTCCATGCCTTCTTACAGTTGAATGACCTACTACAAGAACATTTAAAACATATCGCTATAGACATAGAGTTTCTAGATTACTTCCCAAAAATAGTTGAAGAACATTTTAGTACATAGTCTTAAATAATAATTTATTTTAATAATGTAAAGAAAACTATAAAGACCATGGGTTGACTCCCATGAATCACTAAGTCTTATGTCCATAGTCAGACTCAGTGGGTGTTCAACTTTCAAGAAGAGATATGGAATCCAAGACCTTTGGTTTCCCTTAAAAATACTATTTAACCCTCTAACCATTAACTAGTAATTGTCTAATTTCTTCTCAAAATAATTCCAATTCCCCATTCATAGGCACTCTTAAGATAGTGAAAGGTCTAGACCACATGGTTTTAAGTTTCCCAAGGAGAAGTTTCAATGTAGAATTAAAAATTAATACCCCATGACCAACCATAAAGTTCCTATTTTTAATAATGGATTCATGAAAATATTTTCTTATTTATTTATAAAATATTTCATTCTCGTAAGACTCTCTTATAATTTCTTACAGCTCACTTAACTCTAACAACCTTCTCTCTCCAATAATAATTAAATCATAATTTTGGGATTTCACTTCCTAATATGATTTATTATGTAGATATATAGAAAAATGACATGTATTACCAAAGTGAAGTCTATAAGGATATATCCTTATGGGATTTTTATAAGTAGTCATATAATTCCACATAATTTTATTAAATTTTTTTGACCATTCATTTTTAGAACTAGACATGTTTTTACACAATTTGTTTCAATTATGTATTTGAGATCTTTGCCTTCCCACTTAACTGTGGGTGATAGGTTGTACCAGTTTTATGAATACAAACATACTTTTCCATTAATGATTTTAATTTAAAGTTCTTAAAATTTCTACCATTACCTATGATAAAGGATTTTGGAACACCAAATCTAGAGAGTATTTTATTCCTAATAAAATTAAAAACACTACTATCTAGATTATTTGTAAGTGAAACTACCTCTACCCACTTAGATACATAATCTATAGAAACAATGATGTACTCATTCCCATATGAAAATGGGATTCGTACCATGGAATCTATCCCCCAAACATCAAATATTTAAACCTCTAGAATCCTATTCTTTGAAAACTTTTTCTTTATACCCATGTTTCCCAATATTTAATATTTATCATAGCTTATAACAAGGCTTCTTACATCCTTGATAAAGGTAGGCGAGTAAAAACTTGATTAGAAGACCTTCTAGGAAGTCCACTCTCCCTTGTGTTTTCCACCCCATAGAGAAGAGTGAAAACCTTCTAAAATAGGATTCATTTACTCTATAGGTGTAAAGACCCGTAAAATTTCAAGGAAATTTTTTTTCTTAATTTTCTTTGGAATTTTACAAGAACGTAGTTTCTGACGGCACCTGATTCCGAGGCCCGGTGTGCCCAGAATCATTTTCCGAAGTTTGGCTCGGGTACGTTTAGTGAACGGACGAGCAGGTTTTTCTAACTTTTGAACCGGTGCCCGGAATCAAATTCTGAGGGCACTGATGAAATCGCAGCGCCGGTATTTGCTTAGAAACGCCTCTTCCGGAGTTGCGTTTTCTCGAGTGTGGTTTTTAATTTTTCGGCTTAAAGTTAAGAAATAAAATAAATTGTTCGACAAACTTAATTTTATTTCACTTAAGCCACTTGGAAGCCACTTGAAGCCACTTAAAAGCGGCTTAAGCTGAGTTGATCCGGATAGGATGCTATCCAGAAATATCCTACCCTCTTGGTAGGATATTTGTGAGGTGGGGCCCGCACGATCCCCGCCGTTTCTTTTCCGCTAAGTAACGCACCCGCGAAAACCCGTCATTATGAAAGTCAACTGACGCGTTTTCTTAAATTCTTAACGCACCATTTAATTGGGCAGTTTTGTTCGGAAATTAAATGGGCGGTTTATTCGTTGAAATTAATTCTATGAATTAATTTCATTCGTTTCTTAACCAGTTTGAAATCCGTTGGCGTAATAATAAAATAAGACCAACGCACGGCTTCTGGAAAAATGTTCGTTGAGAGGATTTGACAGAAACCAAGAGTTCTTCATCCTCCTTCGCGAAGAACGCGAAGAACGCGAAGAGCACGAAGAACGCGAAGAACGCTGAGCCCTCGGAAATCGACGACACGACGCCAAGTTCCGCGACGCCAACGATTCTTCTTCCGCGACGTTCTTCCACGGCAATCCAACCCCGCGACAACCTTCGATCGGCAGCGACAAGGTAGGGGGTTGCGCTCTTTTATTTTTTTAAATTACCATGTGGATTAAAACAACAATATTGATTTAATTATTATTAATTAAATATTTTTGTTCTTGAACCTCGGAGTTTGTCGACGCGACACCCTTACGCGACGACGCGACAATCCCCTCTTTCTGCGAAGAAAGCGCATGCGACGACTTGACGAGGTGGGGATTTTGTTTTGGAAATGCCCTCTTTCCGGTGAATGTTTCTTTAAAATTAAAGAACCTGTTTCAAATGAACAATTTTAATTTATTAAAATTGTTGTTTCATGTGTTGAATTATTATTTTTCCCGTTGTTTATCACTAACGCGGAGGGTGCGGGCCAAACGAACACGGCCCGATAACCCTCCGCCGATCTTCATGGTTGTGCGGTTTTGGCGGGCGACGGAAAATCATGACGCAAGGGTAGTTTGTCAATCCCGCAGTGAAGAACGGAACCCGAGAGGAACAACGGCACAGACGGGAAGGAAAACGGACCACCAGAGCAACTCCGGTGGCCTGCCGCGGTTGAAGCCGCGGCGGCAGCGGCCAACGGACCCGCGGCCGCGCGGGTCCGGTTCTCACGCACGGGATGTGGCATAGCCGCGTCCGTTGCTCCAGCGCGGCCCCAGCGCAGGGCCGCGACACCTCCAAGCCGCGGGGGCGGCGCCCCGCGGCGTCCAGCTGCTCGGCCGCCCGGCCGAGCCGAGCCAGGCCGGTCCGACCGGCCGGGCCGTGCCCTGTCCGGGTTGGAACGGGTCGGGTCGACCCGGTTCGGCCGACCCCTGGGGGGGGGGGGGGGGGGGGGGGTGGGGTCGGGCCGGGTCGCCCCGGGCCCGGACCCCCCGTCTTCAGACCGTTTTCGATCAAATGCCCGTATCTTGAGCTACGAGACTCCGAATGATGCTCCGTCAGCGGCAACGCGATCCTTGGATCGAGAGGTCATTTCGGTATATCGCATTCAAGTTTTCAGAATACTTTCGGTTTGTCTGGGTTGGTTTGTACACGAAACCAACCGGGCCCTCGGAGCGGAAACACTCATATCTTGAGCTACGGACGTCCGATTGATGTGCCGTAGGCTTTGGTGGATTACTCTAAGTGAGACGGATCTTTTGGCATACTCCGCCCGAGGTTTGGACGCAGGTGGAGTATGGTCGGGTTGGTATTGCTTTAAAAACCAACCGGGCCCCTGGGACGAAAAAGCCAATAACTCTCAGACCGAACGTCCGATTGACGCGCCGTCTGCGACGTTGAGTTCCTGTTGATGATACAAAACTTTTGGATACATCAACTTCGGACCTTGTGTCAGTTGATGTATCGGCCTCTCGGCTCGTGGAGCAGACCCTCCCGAACGAGCTTGCTGTGTGCGGGAACCCTAGAGCTGGCTGCGACTGCGACTTCGACGACGACGATTGTGCAGAGATCCTCAGTGGACTGCGACGATGAAGACAACTGGTCTTGTATCCTATGTGGGTCCTAGCTGTGCTGGTCTTGTATCTTATGTGGGTCCCAGCTTAGATGATTCAATACTGGTCTTGTATCCTATGTGGGTCCCAGTATAGATGATTCAATGAAGACAGCTGGTCTTGTATCCTATGTGGGTCCTAGCTGTGCTGGTCTTGTATCCTATGTGGGTCCCAGCTTAGATGATTCAATACTGGTCTTGTATCCTTTGTGGGTCCCAGTATAGATGAATCAATGAAGACAGATGGTCTTGTATCCTATGTGGGTCCTAGCTGTGCTGGTCTTGTATCCTATGTGGGTCCCAACTTTGATGATTCAGTGCTGGTCTTGTATCTTATGTGGGTCCCAGCATAAACGAAACAATGAAGACGGCTGGTCTTGTATCCTATGTGGGTCCCAGATTAGATGATTCAATATCTATGTCTGATCATCTCTTTCACCTTTTCGATGATGTATACCTGTGTGAGCTGAATTACTGTTTACTCTCCTTTGTGGATTGTGTTGTGCTATCCTGTGTGGATTACGTTTTGCTCTCCTTTGTGGATTGTGTTGTGCTATCCTGTGTGGATTACGTTTTTCTCTCCTTTGTGGATTGTGTTGTGCTATCCTGTGTGGATTACGTTTTTCTCTCCTTTGTGGATTGTGTTGTGCTATCCTGTGTGGATTACGTTTTTCTCTCCTTTGTGGATTGTGTTGTGCTATCCTGTGTGGATTACGTTTTGCTCTCCTTTGTGGATTGTGTTGTGCTATCATATGTGGATTTACGTTTTTCTCTCCTTTTTGGATTGTGTTGAGCTATCCTGTGTGGATTTTACGTTTTTTTTCCTGTGTGGACTGGGTTGTGCTTGGGCTCGGATGTTGGAGCCGAACGGGGATTGATGACTTAGGTATATGTATGGGCATATACCTAAGCAGTGTCGGTTGTTACTTCGTGATTGTATCTTTCCGTTGTGGTTTATACTTTGTGGATTTCGGGAGACCTTCGGGGGTCTCGGGGTCCCTACTGAGTAGCTTATACTCACCCCTGCACGGGCTATGCCCGCACTACGTTGTGTTGGTTGCAGACGACGGACAACGTTGATCGTGGTTGAGGCTTGCAGAGCAGGACGGTACCTGGAGGTGGACCACTGGGTGGGACGTACTCGGAGCGGATGGCGGGACCCGAGGAGCAGTGGAGCTATCTGTACCCACCCTTCAGGTGGGATTTCCAGAGGACGGCCCGACGCTGCGGCTTTTCTTTTCAGTTGCTGTTTTCCCCTTTTAGTTGTACTTTACAGTTGGGCTTGTATTTCCGGCCCCTTTTTACTTTCAGCACAGCTTGTTACAGTTTTTACTTTGTGTTTACTCTTTCCGCTTGCTTACTCTGTGGTGGTTGTTTTCTTTACAAAGGCAATGCCTTCCCTGTTTATTGGGATTTACGCCTTGGAGCTAGTCGCCAGCCCCTGGCCTATGGAAGGCAGGCTTGGGGTAGTCACGACACGGGCCCCGAGGTCAGGTCGTGACAATAGGAACATAATTCCTAAGTATCCCATCAACACACCTATCAAAAATAAAGTGATCATCCGAAATGTATTACTTAAGCTCAACAATGAACTTATTTTTTTTTTGATTTTGTGAAATTTATTTGGGAATTACTCCTATAACTATAAATTTGGAATAATCTGCAAACCATGAATTTTTTTTTCACAGAAGTATTAAAAAATTATCCATTTGGGATAAATGTATTGAACTATTTTAGTTCACTAGTTTTATTTTCAGTTGTGGGAAACCTAGAAAAGTGGAAAACTACCATGTTCACATCCACTTTTTAATCATTTATGTCTAAATAAAACTCTTGAAATAGAAAATTCCATATCATAAGCTTTGGTTTGGATTCATTTTTTAGCTAAAAGATATTTAAAATTAGCGTGTTTAGTGAATATTATGACTTTTGAACCTATGATATATTACCTAATATTTTCTAAGTAAAATATAAAAGTAGTTAACTATTTAATAGTAATAGAATAGTTCTTTTGGGAATCATCTAACAAATTTTTGGAATAATAAATCACATATAACCTCTTCTCTTTTGTTAATCCTAACACTTACCTTACTTCCCAATCAATAGCATCACACATAACCTTGAACAGAAATTTCCAGTTAGGTACAGTGATTATTGGTGAATATGTGAGATTTTCCTTTAACAAATTAAATGATTCCAGGCACTTTCCATCAAACTAAAAAGTGAATCCTTTAATAAAAGTGAAGAAAGTGTCCTAATGATTTTATAAAATTCCTTGATAAATCTATGATAAAAACCAACATGTTCTAATATAATAATAATTCATTTTTCATTTATAGGAGGCATAAGATTTTGAATCACTTCAATATTAGAATTTTCTACTTCTATTCCCCTCTTATAAATTCTATAAACTAATAAAATTCTTTTAGTAATTATGAACTGAAAATTTTCCTATTTTAAGACATGGTTTTTCTCTTCACAACTCTATAAAATATTTTCCAGATATTCTGAAAAACCTTAAAAAGTAGAAAAAACTATGAAAAAATCATCCATGAATACTTCAATAATTATCTCAATCATATAAAAATATATAGCCATTATACACCTTTTAAAGGTAATAGGGGAACCACACAATCCAAAGAGAATCTGTCTATAGAAAAATGTCCCAAATGGACATCTGAAGGTGTTTTTTTCCTAGTCTTCTAGTCTTATGGGAATCTAGTAGTAACCCCAATAGCCATCTAGAAAATAGAAATAAAACATTTCTAGCCAACCTCTCAAGCATTTGTTCTATAAATGGAATTGGAAAATGTTCTTTCATAGTGACATAGTTAAGATTTTTATAATCAATATAGACTCACCACTTTTTATCTTTTCTAACATTATTTTTTTCTTCATTTTTATCATTAGTAACAATTGTGAAACCTATATTATTAGGGACAACTTTCATAGGACAAACCCATAGACCATTAGAAATAGGAAAAATAATCCCAGTATTAAGAAACTTAATTACCTCCTCTCTAATTTCCTATTTCATGTTTGGATTAAATATTATTTATCCCTCAACTCTAGGCTTGTGATCTTAATCCATTGGTATTTTATACATGTAGTAATATGAAATTATTCCCTTAATATCTGTTATATAACATAAAATAATAAAGCTTAAACTCCTCAGAATGAAGAGGATTCATCTCTAAAGTGGGTGCTCCTGGACTAGAAGGAAGGTACTTGAGCCTAAGAGGTATAAGGTCCTAAATATGATTCCTAAGAAATTAATGAGAGATAAATAAACCATCATAACCACTACTATCTAGATTATACAAATACTTATATTCAATTTCATGTTTTGGTTTTAATATGTTCTCTATAGAAAATTGTTCAATATTGTCCAAAAACCCACCCTCACAATAATAAATTGGTTCTACCTCATTACTAGAAAAAATTGACATGCAAGTCTTAGTTTGTGCGATGTTAACATTAATTTCTTCAATCATCCTAAAAAATTATTATTCTTATTCATTAAATAATTCTTCAGATTCATACATATTTTTACTAGAAATACTTCTAGATTGTGGTGACACATTTAATTTTTCAAAAACATTAAACTATTCAATTTTCTCTCCCTAATTAGAAATCACTTTTCTTGTAGTAACATTTATTATAGAACCTCCAGTGGCAAGTAATGTCCAACCAATAATGATAGGGAATTCCTTATCACACTCCATATCTAGTATATGAAAATCAGTAGGTAAAAATAGTTTCCAAAACCATGATTTAAAATCACGAACTCTTCATATAGAGTGAGTGATGGATCTATCAGCCAACAGTAAGACAACAGTGGTGGAAAACAGATATCCTAATATCCACTGCATGAAAAATGAGAAATGGATAAGGTTAATACTAGCCCCAAGGTCACATAAGAAGTTATCCTAACCCCTATTTCCAAGGGAGCATGGAATCAAAAAACTACTAGAATCCTTGAGCTTAGGATCTATCCTATGTTAAACTACAACACTACACTCTTACGTAATACTATAAATGGAAAACTCTTCAAGGGTCTTTTTATTTGAAATAATTTTTTAAGAATTTTGAAATATGAAGAAACCTGAATTAAATACTATAATAATGGAATATTAATGTGATGATTTTCAAACAACTCAATAAATTTGAGAATCTCAACTTCATGATTATTCTTCTTAATCATCTTAGTAAAAGGAATACATGAATTTAAATTCTTTAAAACTATAGATAACCATTCAGATTATTTTTCAATATTTTCTTTCGCTTTATTTTTCTTGATTTTAATATCTATATAATATTTCTTAATAGGTGGTACAAAAGGTTGTTCATAGATTTCAGTGAGGTTTTCCATATTTACAGTGTCCATGGTTTCATTGATTTGGTTTATATTTTCTTCTAGGATTTCAGTTATAGTAGGTTTATGATTCCAAGGGGATTCTTGGTGAATTTGAAGAATAATTCTAGTAGTGATAGCCATGATATTATCTATAGTATTGAATTTAGTAGTACTTGGTAATTTCAATTTTTCTATTTCAATCATTACCCAAAAATTTGGCCCATTTTAATTTCTAAATTTTTCATCCTATAATCCAATTGATTTTTATCAGAATCGTATTGGGTTTTTTTTCTTATCAAATCCAGTCTTGAAATTTTCATCTAGAGAATCCATCCTATTCATAATTTTATCCATCTTAGAAAACATTTGTCCCTAAAAATTCCCTGGAGAACTATAAAGATATACCCTTGGTTGGTTTTGGAAAGGTTTTTTTAGGTTGGTGTTGGAAACCAAGGGGAACCGTAGGTATGAAAACCCTTTGCTCTTTCCCTAAAATGTTAATATTATTTCTATAACCTTGATTGTATTTATTAGAAAAGGGATCATCTGATGGTTGTAACCTAGGTCTATAACTAGTAAAATTAGAATATTTAGGTTGTTGGATTGGCATATCAAAGTTAGAGCACCAATAGTTGGAATGGACATACATTCCATAATGGTGGTAATGCTCCCTAAGTGAGTTTTGATTTTTTTCTCATTAAAGTACCTAGTAGCATTTAATTCATCTTGTTGAATAAGTTCATTCTCTTTTATAAATATTTTTCTTCCCCTAGAACACTTATGTTTATAGTTATGTTCAACTGTGTTTAATATTTTCTTTAATTATCTAGAAGTTGTTTTACTAAAATCCCCTCAAGAAGATTGATCTACAAAGGTTTTGTGGTATGGGGTGAGGCTATTATAAAAATTTTCCATGAGGAACTATGGATTCCAATGGTGATTATGGAACTATCTAATAAGTCCCATAAATATTTACCACACCTTGTGGAATATCTCACCCCCATGTTACAAAAATCAAGTGATTTTATACCTAATCTATCTTATCACTCTCATTGGACAAAATTTCATAAAAAAAGCAATTAAAAATTTGATACCAAGTATCAAAACTTTCCTCATCCAACTGTTGAACCCATTTCCTAGAATTTAACTTCAGAAATAATAGAAAATCTATAAGTTTCAACTCTTCTTCAATCAATCCTCTTAAAGGTAGCTATTGCAACACACAATAAAAGTATATGATGAAGTCTAAAGAGTATCCATTATGAATTCTATTATATGATGGAAGCATGGAAAGATGAGATTTCTTAATATCATGGTTTCATTACCTATGGTCTTGCCTAATAAAATATAGATAACTAGAGACATTGGGCACTTGAAACACCCTAATGACTACTCTCTCAACCAATTAATTTATAAGTGTTTATGGATTAAAATTTTTATTTTGATTATTATTCATATTTTCCATGTTTCATTTCATTTTTACCTTGTTTTTATTTTTAATAGCTATGCAGTGAATTTTAATCTTAGAGATAACAAGTTCTAATATTTTTTCCTTTGATATAGTGTGTATAAAAAAATAGATTCATGATATGTTCAAAGTAATTTCTAAAACAAATAAATGTTCAATTTTGAGAATTTTTATATTTTTATATTTTTTTTATTTTCTTTCATTTTTTAGAATATTTGATTTTTATAGTGTTTTCTTGGAGTTTTTTTTAAATTTTTTTATCTTGGTCACTTGTGCCTTCCCTAGAAATAGGACCAAAATTTGGTGAGATTATCATTGGATTACACCAAAAAAATAAAATCTAATACTACTTATCAAGTGTTGATAGGGTATCAAACCACAAAGAAGATGTATCAATATGAATAGACTAAGATAAAGAACTCAAAAAACATAGAATAAACAAAAAACATTAAGAAAATAAAGACTCGATATGAATGATGAAAATAGAGGTGATATGTCGCTACAAAAATTACTTATAAAAAACAACAAGAAATAGTGAATGATTAAAAGAAAATTGATAGAATAGGGGAACTCAATTAGCTGTATGAAATTATTTATTTGGTTGTTCATACACAATGGAGTGTATGGAACAAATTTAAAAGACAGAATAATCAATTTATTCAACCAAACAATATATAAATGATCAAGATCAATAGTTTCTCAACTATCACACCCAAACTTTCATGTGAAAATTAAACAGTTTTCTTTGGAATAGAAATATCATCAAGTTCAAGTGTGCCACTTTTGAAAATAAGAAAAGATAAATAGTAGAATTTTTTTCCATCATGACTAGTCATAAATAATTATTGACTATAAAATTTGAAATTCTTAGAGTCAAAATGATGGTGACTTTCGAGAAATATTTGAAATAAAAAGTTGAAATGATGCCAACCAATTTTATTCCCCAAAAGAAATCTACCCATATTTTTTTAGATTCACAATTTTAAAATAGTTCATTGCAATAAATAAGAAAAAATAAAATAAAGGGGAAAATAATCTTATTTATCAATGATATTCTCTCCTAAAATCAATCTTACTTTTTTCACCTGGTTCTCACCTCACTTATCTTACTCCAAAAAGTATTTAAAAATTCTCCCAATGAATAAACCCCTTCATTGTCACTGTTCAGTCCCCCAAAATTCATTTCTATTATTCTTTTTTAGTATTTTCAAAGTGGTCTTGCACTGACCTAACTTGGTTTGCACCAAATAACATAAAATGCGCCACCCATCATTTTTCTGTATTACCCTCATGTGAATTAACCAGTCACCTTCTAGTAACCATGATAGGCCCACATGTGATCTATTTAAAATGAATTTAGATGCATTTCCATCTTTGTGAATTCCTCATGATTTCACCACATCTACCCAACATGTGAATTTAAAGTAATCATCTATTAATTCCAACTATAAGTGTAATGATCTCTCAGATTTGGTATCAATTGAATCACATTTAATTTCTTCATCTTCATATAATTTATTTTTGCTCAGAATCCCTTGTCTCCAATCACTCTTGAAATAGACTTCGATAGATCGAGCTTGTCTTAACATGAGACTTACTTTCCTTGATAGAACTCTTAAACCATGAACCAGGATATGACACATCCTTGTAAATTATATTTACACAAGATCATTCTTCATTATAGTTTCATAGGATCAAATAATCAAACATGTGGTGTTTTCACCTCAAATTATTCATAGTAATAGAAGTGAAGATTGATGGAAGATCCCATATTATTCAACTAATTCTTATTATTGAACATGGAATTAATTTATCCTATTATCAATGAGGTCATCATACCCTCATATTCCTCCCCTTTGGTTAGGATATCTTGACTTCAATAACAGATGAATCCCTACCTTTATCCAAACTCTAAATTTTTAAAACCAATCTACTATAATGAGAAAGTACGAGCTCCCTGATATTAATATATTAAATTTGACTATGAAACTTGAATGATTATTCATTATATGATCCAAAATCACAAAAATTTCATTATATTCACATGATTTCATAGGCTTGGGAGATTTTCCCTCATTTTGACTTCCACTTATTTAGTGTCCTCTTCCCTGACACACCCATTTTTATCACGCAGTTTCAATTCAACACGCCCAATTTTTAATGAGGAAAATAATACCTTTCTCCTTAAAATGGAACTAAGTATAAATTCAAACATCAATCACTGGGTTATTTTCAGTAATTAATAAAGAACAAGGTGTGTATCACTCTTTAATTGCACATTAGCAACAATGGAAATGATCTTGTCAAACTTGTAATAGTGAACATACCAAAAAAACTCAAATATTCAAACAATTAAAAATCACAGTTCTTCAATAGCTTTTATTTGGCTTCCACCTCTTTTGGAATGTCGAGTGGCCTAATGATCTTTGATCTTAGTGTCTTAGTCCATTATGAAGGCTTGGGAGCTAGATATTGTTAACAATCGATATGTCTCATTTGAAAATTCTTCTTCATTAGCTTGGTTCAAAAAACATGATTTCAAAAATCAAATCATTAATAGGACTTGATTGAAACTTCTCATTTAATCTCAATGCTGATTTTACTAGTTTTGTCATGTCAAACAAATATCAAATTCAATCTATTCTGTTGCACTCGAACAACTACAAATCATGCTCATGGGACTTCTTTATTCAGTTTCTTAGGATTTTCAATATCCTTGTGGTGTATAAAGTTAAATATTGGAGTCTCATATTTCATTAATCAGCATCATCTTTTTAGTTCTTGTGTTGAGCTTAGATACCATCAATAAAATCCAAAATTACATCTCATACAAGAATTCCTTAATGAAATTTGGACTCATTAGCGAGTCATTATTGTGGATTCAGTGAATCTTGGACTTCAAATGACTTTCATCATTTAACCATTTCCATTTGGTATAACGTAGATATTTCTTGACTATGTTAAATTAACTCGTTCTTAGCTGGATACTTCATCTACAAGACTTATATTTTCTTCCTTAAGATTTTTCTTTAATAGGTATGGGGATTTTTCGGCCACCTCTAGTTATACCCATAATATTTGGTGGGTTGGATATCATAGATATAGAAATTTCCAACCCTGTGATCAAAACTTGTTCATTAATATATGATGTAGATTAGCTTCAGATTCATGAGATATAGCTCAAAATCTTAGGGTAAAGCTTAGTTCCAAGCACTGTAGAAGGCAATGAAGGCCTTGATAGAGGTTTTTATTCCTTAGGGGGCTTCGTCGTGTATCAAATTCATCAGCACGTTTATATTTTATGGAGGTTTAGTAACATATAAAAACCATCATTTCCTTTATTTAGTTTTGGTTCATCATCAATATCTTTGAAGGTATATTCGACCATCAGTTCATCTTCTTCTGAACTTAGTTGGATTCTCATTCACAATGCTCATGGGATTTTTCTATTCTTATAACTCATGTGATTTTCCATGGAGAGAGAGTAGATAAATTTAGCCTTACGGTTAAATCAATTTATATGTGCTTTCACATGGAAGGCTCTTTACAGTCGGTCATATTTTTTTCCTAATATTCTGGTTTCCCGTGGAAGAAGTAAAACTCACGGTTGAAGTAATACACATACGGTCGATCCTAGCCTTTTTCATTTTTAAGGAACTAACTTCCTGATATGGCCTGGATGAAGACATGATAGGTTCTATTCCTTTCCAAATTTTTCATTAGGAAAATAGAGACTTCTTACAGTCACTTATCTTTGCTAAATTTACATCATATACATTAACAATTCATGAAAATTAAATAATGAATTAGTAAATTACAACTAAAACAAAATAAATTAAATAAAAATAAAAATATTTAGATAAAAAATTAAAAAGTAAGATTAAAATAATTGAATATTTATTTAATTAATAAAAAAAATAAATAATAAATCTTATAAAATATTTAATAGAAAATTAAAATTAAAATTAATTATATCACTTAGAATACAAGATTTATAATTTAAATTAAACTTCTATTAATTAATTAATATATCAATATAAAAAATCACATAAATTATTATTTAATTCAAAGATAATGAAAATTAACCTATAAAACTAAGAATTAAAATTAAAAAAGACAACAAAAAAATAAAATAAATAAATAATTCAAAGAATTAAAAAAGGATAATTTAAACATAAAAAAACAAAACTATACTAATTATCAATAATTACTAATTTCACTACAAAATAACCACTTAATTATAATTGACCAATTAAAGACCAATTCAATCTAAAAAAATAGATAATACACGAAATATGATGTGGTAAAACATAAGAATTAAAGGTCACATCAACTATTCAAATATAGATTCTAATAATGGAGACGATCCAAAAGTTCTTATCTCATGTATGCCTCTTGTACAAATACCTCTTGGTCTAAACTATTGTGACTTTTGTGCAATATTCGCAATAAATCACATGGATTCTTCTGGTGATTTATCTATCAGGGATCCTATAGATGATGCATCTTGTAAGTTCCTATAATTTTACATAAATCCTTGTTAAAATAAGATAAGAAAGTGTTTCTCCTCAATTTATTAATATGGGAAACTAACACATAGCTTTTTAAACCTCTCCCATAACTCATAGACAGTCTCTCCAGTAGCTTGTCAGATGGAATATGGATTCATCCTGATGTATGTTCTCTTAGAATTAGGGAATAATCTTTGAATAAATAATCTTTGTAGGTCATTACATTCATGTATCTCTCCTAGTTGTAGTCTTTACAATCATTCTTTTTGTGCTTCTTCAAGAGAAAAAGAGAATGCCCCACACTTTACTTGATATTCAGCTACTCCTTGGGGTTTTACTATGTAGAAGATACTTTATAACTCATCAACATGTTTGTTAGGGTCTTTAACTACAAGACCATTGAATTTTGGTAATAGTTACAACAATTCACTTTTTCATTCAAAGTCATTCTATAAATCAGGCATAGAAATTTGGTTATGCTGATTAACAAACTTAGGTTTACACGAGTATCTAAGGTTCTAGTTGGGATTTCAAGCCTTAATGGCAGGCTTGGAGTGTACACTTGTTGTTTAACTTGAGTCTATAAGAGCAATTTCCTAAAATTATTATTAAAAATTCAAGTTTCTTAGTTTAGTAAACATTCCTTTAATTTGGGATCCAAAGAGATAAAATTTTCAATTGAAGATCTGGTCATACAATTTAGAGTTAATATTTTTTTATTTTGGAATTGTCTACCTAAAAAAGACACCAAGTTTTGGTGCACACCTATTAGGAGTATAGAAAAGGTAGTTTCATTCCTAGGATAAATTTTTTATTAACTATAACATAAGGTTGTATCCTATAGATAAGTTATCAAAATCAGTTATCAATTTTAATTAGAGAAAATGGTGTTTTAAGTTTTTGTTTTTGTTTTCAAAAATTAAGTAAACCAATGAAGTAAAGATTTGAAAGAAGAATGGTGATAAAGTGATGGGTTTAATTTTACCTTTTTTAATTTTACCAAATTATTTAAAAATGGTTTTTATTTTATTCTTATTTAGTGATAAATGAATGACTCCCTGATTGATTTTTCAATCTCCATTGGTTGAAGATTATTATGGAGAGTCACTTAACGGTAATTACTACTTGGTTATACCCCCATCTTGTATGATTGAAAAGTTAGTAAACCACCCAAAATACCAAGGAAATACCCAATCATTCATTTACTATCATTAGAAGTTCAAAAGTAACTCACTAACTTTACACACAAACCAACGATTTATAGACACTCACCATATAATACAACCTACTCCTTAGAGAAAAGTTTCACTAGATAGAGATAGATTACAAATGATCAACCTCATCAGTAAATAGTGAAATAGTTTAAGACATTAAACAAAAATATATTAAAAGTTTTAATCATCCACTGAAAAATTAATTCATTCAACAAGACGGAGTTTTCTTTCAATAATGCAGGACTCCATGATTACAAAGGATCTATTTCCCTTCCTCGATCACTCAGAATATTACCCTTCCACTCAAAGAGAATAAGGGAAGAAAGGGGTGAGAATAAATCATTCCAAAACCAAAGTAAATAGACAATAAATAAAAAAATCAGTAGCAAAAATAAAAAAATCTATAAATCTGATGAGAAAAAAAAATCTCCTGAGCCTTTAGCCTTGTCTTTCTTTTATAGATTCTTGGTTTCCATTTTCTTCATCATGGTAAATCCTATGAGATACTCATTGAGTATTGATATATATTTTTCTCCCAAGGTCACTATTATTATCCATTATCTTTAAATATACATAAAATTTGAAGCTTCCACCTTTTTCATTATTAAAATATTATTCATATTATGATCCACATGGCTACCTTCTATTGATCACATACATGCTAATGTGGCACACCAGAGATTCGGTTAGAAGTGTGGTCATTTATGTATATTTCTATCCGTAAAAGTACATTTATTTATCCTCATTCATGGTTAATTACCCTTACGTGACATCTAATTTCCCTTTTGTAGGTATTGTAATCTATAAAGGTACCTTTATGTATTGATTTCCTACATATGATACATTTACACAACGACTTGTTTACATTGACATAGTATGAGGTATGTACTTTCTACCCTCATGTGGAATGAAGAATATGTCACAAGGATACCTTTCCACCATGGAATAATTTATACAATCCTTCCTGAAGTCTGAAACTAAGTTCATAAGTCCTATAGTTTCATTGAAGTCTTATAATTAGGAAGTCTTACGACCTCATGGGGAAATTCATATGCTCATAAAGTCATATGATTGATAGTAGATTCATATGATCAAGTAACATGATCCAAATTCATGTGCCTCAAATTCATAAGGAATTTCCAAATCTATATGATTTATTTCTAGAAGGTCATACACCCAACCCCTTTGTTAATTCTAGACCTAAAAATATAAACAAAAATAAAATTAGTGTAGAATTTACCCAGTCATTCCAAAATTAATATAAAATAATAAAGATCAGCTTCAAATACTATAAAAAATTTAATTCCATAATCAAGGTATGGATTTCCTAATAAATTCCGAAGTGAATAATGAAACTAAAATTCAAGATTTGATCAATTTGAAAAATAAACTATATTATTCACAAAAAAATAAAAGCAATATTTATAAATAAATTACTTAAAATGGTGGGATAAAAACCGTTGAAACAAAAGAAAAAATGTATTAAAATATTATCTTTTCAATAGCCATAACTTAACATATAATGTATAGTGTGCGGGTATAGCATATCCAGAAGTTGATTGGAACACCCTAGTTCAAAACTAACCAAGGTTGGCCTGTTATAAAGTGTTGAATGTGGAGTGGTAGTGGATGAATATCTAAATTTGGGCCAAATATAGATGATTTATACATTGATATATATATATATATATATCCTATAATAAGATAAATTAGGATATACATAGTTCTTAGATATGATATAATAATTTCTCATTCTAGAACTAGGTTAATCTGGGCATACTTGATGTTAATTAAAGAAACTAAGTGCAAGAATAATGTGGGGGGGGGGAATGGGATGGAAATGAGATGTTTGACTTGGTCCAAGATAGATGGTCTAAATGTCACTATATATCTTGGAATAACATGAATCAAGTCATATGTATTTTTTGGAAGGTCTCTATGTATATCTAACTAATGTGTAAGGTAAATGGTGATGAAATGAATTAATGTCCTAGCGAGAGAAGAAAAGAAACCCATAATGAATGAGGTTTCAACCCCAAGACAAAGTGAAATAGTTCCATTTTAATGTATGTACATAGGGAGACCTATCATGAATTATTAAGGATCCATACACTAGGATAGAGATGGATGATAATTGATTAGGATTGTTACTGGACCTAGGTTGATGTATTCATGAGTCACTATGTATCCTATAAGAATGGGAATCAAGCAACACATAGTTCTAAAAAGAGAGATTTTTTTATTCTGGTATAATATTGAGAAAAAATTAGGACATATGGTTATAACCATGATAGTAGATCTCAGTTTCATCATATGGTGTCTTAGTGTATGGCTAATACAAATAACATATTGTGAATTGGAAAAGGCCTATACACTGAGGACTAAAGTTGATGATATTTGTAGCTGGAACCAAAATAAGAAATATGGGAATCACTGCGTATCATGAAATAACTAGAATCAAGGATCATGTAATTATTGGAAGGTCTCTATGTAGATTTGGCTTATATATAGAGGAAAATGAGGTGTCTTTTTCTTGGTGCTAGTTTATTTCAGTAGACCTAGCATGACATAGTAAAATTATGAGCAGTAGGATTAATGGTGGAAAGATTTATGGTTAGGACAAAAATGGGAAGATTAGGAATAAATATATATTATACGAGGACTATAATTGATCAAAACATTGTTCTTTGTAGGGTAATTGTTATCCTAGCATTGGATTTTAAATAAGTAAAATTATATTTTAGGACTCTTACATGGATTGGAATCTAATTTAAGGTGGTTAGGTCATACATAATGAACCACTCGAAGTAGTTAAAAGGATATATAAGGTGACCATATGTCATATGGTTTAATTTCATGTGATAAGGACTTAGGTGCCATATGTTTTTGGTTTATATGATGAAGACCTATTCTGTGTAGTTTACAGTCATGTGGAATGGACCTTAACATAAGTCCATGCAAATTACTTCTTAAGAAAACTTTCATTGGTGGAAGACATGACACAATCTACATCCATTGTGACTAAAGATTATTCTTTGTTAGAGTATACCTTATATATAGTGTAAGTTCCTTCCCATTTCTACTCAAGTTTTATGGGATTCTCCCCATGTATCATGGGAGTTATCATATCTAATATTATTTCTACTTGGATGAATGAGTGGAGGAAAACCTTCTTATTAAACACTCATGCAACACTGTTTTAATGGATTTCAAGGTTGTGAAACATGTATATCCTTTTCTAATCAACTTATTCTAATTAATCAAGTCAAATCTGGGACTACTTATCTTTAGACAATCAATCACAAATGGAAAGACCAAGAGAGGTAAATTGAATGTTAATGGAAAAAATGGATTTTGTACCATATACCATTGAGTATGGGGTTTCCCACATAGAAATACGGGTTGTGATGTGATAATCCCACACAAAATATAATAACTTGTACGACCAAAATTTCTTTCCTTTTCCACCATTTTCTGAAGGATATTGGATAGATTTTCTTTAAAGGCCTTAATTTATCCATTTTCACCACATGATAGCAGGATGAGTGGTTGTAATGATTTTTTTACTCCTTATATAATTTATTCAGTTTAGAGGCACACAAATTGGGGTAATTTTCTATCAATATCATGCAAGGGAATATGAATCTAGTAATGATGTTATAATTCATGAAATTAATAAATCTCGGGTTCTGATATCCTTTTGGGGTATAACTTTATCCTATTTCAAGAAGAAGTCTATGATAGTGATGATGAAATTGAATTTTCTTATTATATTTATAAGGTATAGACCAATGGAATCTATTTACCATATGAATAATGACAAAAAGTATTTGGCAGTGTGCAACAACTTAGGGGTCGATGAATAAAATTCTCATGAATTTGACATGTATGGAGCTTCTTTGTGAATGCTATACAGTCTAGCATCACTAAGGGATAAAATTTTCTTAGTATCTTGATTTGGTGGAAAATATTATCCCTTGACTGATTAGTACCATAGGCACTAACATGTAATTCATATATAACGACAAGGATTTATCCTCCTATAATGAACATCTGGAGAATCCCATCAAATACTTGTTTGTGGAGGACATTCTGGGAATTTTAGACATCCTGAATGAAGGTACCTGGGTAGGGCATGCAACAGAAGTTAGTGGGTTAGGGATTTAAAAATTTTCACCACCAAAGTGATGAAACTTGTCATATATGGTGATTCGAGCCCTAGTAGAGGTCTGAGGATCTCACATGAATTTAATAAGCATAAAATAAATAAAATGAGTACTTCATTCAATTCAGTGGAATGTTTAATTGTAGGTTTTTGCTTGTGATAATCGCTCAAAGGATATAAATCTGAACCTCTTTTGATCACCCACACATGCTCCAAAAATATGTATACTCACCATTCGTTGAATTTCAGGAGCTATCATGAAGCTCCGATGAATCCTTCAATGTCGTGATGATTACCTTTATCCCATACCTTTGAATCGTCAATGGTGTATTGGATAGATCTCTTAGGAGAGGCATTATCTCTCTATAAATAGGGAGGATATAAAATCTCTCATTATAAATGATTAGATAGTTTTAGGAATAAGATTCTCCTCTATTATATATAGTGGATGCTCAAATACCTGGAAAGGGTTCCCTGGCCCCCATATATCAATGTCCACTAAATAAGTAATAAATAAATAATTATGATGGAATAACTATGTTATAAATATTATTTATATTTTTTCTCTTCATTTTAATATAATAAATATATTATGTGGTAAAACCCAATCCATTTAACTGGACTTATAATTCTTGGTAATTTTAAACAAACCATGAATATTAAAATAATATTCATTTATATAATATTTTTCTTGTATTCACTAAATAACTCATGAATAAATTTAATAAATAAATTCAAAACAATTATTTTGTACTTGAATTATAACGAATTTATTTATTTTTTGGTGATTGTTTAATTGGACAACTCTCGACCCCATGGTGGGTCCTACCATGTCCTATTTACCTATTCACGAGAATAGAGAAAATTATTGAATATGCTATTGTGTGTAACCCTCTAGGCTATTATATTGATAATAGTAAATAGTATTCACAATCCAAGAGTGGAGTTTAGAAACCCATAAAGGCCCCAAAAGAGATAAAAAATAGTCTTAACAACAATAACCATCCTACAAACACGCATCGTGTAATATAATCTCTTTGTCTTTAGATATCTCATAAAGCAGGAAACACACTTGTGTTATCATTCTTTGTTTTTTAATTATTTGTTGATCTAACTAGATAGTCTTATCTATGACTACCCTGGACAAAGCTATATCAAGGAACTACAGTTCTGATCAACCAGGATTGAGATATTACTTCCTCAACTCAAAAGTGAAAAATTCTATCTTGAAAATTCAACCAACGTCATACCACTAATGATGAACCCAACACAAGATACCTCACCAAAATTTAATTATCATGGTTTTTTCCTTACATCAATGTACATGATAAAATAGAACATATTGATAATGATCTCAATTCCGGAGACCAGTACACATGTATGTAGATAGAAACAACAAATGACATGTAAAACATGTGGTGTTCCTAGTGGAAGGTCTGTCCTCATGACTTCACTTACCATAGATCACCAACTGTGAACTTCATGAAAAGAAGTATCAATGCTTATGGGCCTCTAACACCTGATAGCTATACATCAACTGTGTCCAGTCAATATGATGTATCTAGACCATATGATATTTGTTTAATATTAATATCATAGTATCTCAAGTTTCTCGTTATCACCTAGGATCATCTTTAACCTTTTGATATGATAAATAATCTATGGAAATTACCATTTAAATAGTGGACACATAAATATCTACACTATAATGGTATGTGTACATCATTTATAACCTACTATGTCCTAGATGTGGTTATCAAAAGTAACGATCAAGTTGATTCAAGGGAACCCACTAATACAAAACTCCCACTTGCACTAGAGACAACTTTCTAACCATCCTTTTTAGCTCCCACATTATTAAGATCACGTTTCTTCTAAGTGAGGAATTTAGTTTCTGGGTATTCCACGTGTCTTCTATGTGTCAATTATTCTAAGAGTGATCCATCCTCCTTGAGTAAAATTTCTCAAGATATGGAATCTTGAGTATATCCCTTTTTTCCACTATCAAAACATGAAATCTTGGCTAGTACCAGTAGTAGAATTATCATAATTAATATTATGATAAAAATTTACTTATTAGTTATAATTACAAGATCTAGAAAAAAAATATTGTGTTTTTAATACACTCCTTCTTAGCTACCTCAGAAGCTAAAACATACTTGGTATTTGTAGGTATGGATACCACTAGCTTGTATGAGCTTGTTTCGCTCATCACCTTAGCTTGACTATGATACTAGATCACATTAATCCAAGGAATACTAGTTTGTGTCTTCTCAAAACTAGTATACATTCCTCTCCACATACTAGTTATATATCCTTTATACTTATTTAAGTAGGATAGGATAGTTCTAACTTCTTCCCTTGTAGTTCTACTTGATATAAATGATATTTTCCCATCATAAAGTTTATGTTGGAAATAACATGTCTTATACGTATCATGGAATATGTGATTGATCTATCACATAATCATATAAAATTCAACTCACCACTTTAATATCCTCCTATGTATATGAATTTCTTCTTGGAGAGATTAATTCCACGTGACATTGGAAATAATTCTCTCTCATATTGTTCCAACTTTTATTTTTGAATAGATTTTCATTATATGTACCATTAACCAGGTCTAATAAACTGTTAGATCTACCATAGTATAACATGTTCCCTAGAAATTAAGTTTCTAATTTAAGTAAATCTCCAGAGAGTTACTTTTATTCTGGTATTGACTAACTGTAGGACTAATAGTTGTTTTCCGTATATTACCAAATATGTTTCACTTGGAAAACAATAACGATCACACTAACCTCCTGTAGACACATGGGAAAAATTAATTACAAATAAATGTTCTATGTTATTGTTGCTTACTTTAGTAATGAACTGTATTTGAGTAACTTGAACCTTTTAATGGAATTCTGTGATGTCACCATCCCTTTCTGATTGTGTCATATAGACACCTTCCATGATTGGTGCTCTTGACATCAAATTCACTACAAAATCATCATAGATAATGTAACATCCCAGGTAAATAAAGAATAAAGAATTTTCATATTTATTAATATTTACGAATTAAATATTAATTTTATTTTAAAGGGGTTTCTATGTTCGATAGCGTACCCGATACGCAACGATGAGTTTCTTTGAAACTTACGTGGCACAGTAGTAATAAAATAATATTATTTTAAATGTTAGTTAACAAGTAGCCGTTGTACTGGCGGGAATGGATAGAAATAACTAAAATATGATTAGATATGTTTTTAAATGTTTATACATTTACCCAATAAAAGATAAAGGCTTAAAATACGGAAAGAGTTCAATTTTACGGGCATATATACTCTAATTTTCACTAAAGGTTCACTTATCACCTTTTGATGGTGAACCGTAATTAAATATAGTTTTGATCACTCTTATACTTTATTTTGGATCAAATAAAACTCTTATTAAGAATCGGGACATCAAAATTTACTTTGTGTAAATTTTTGGTACCTTTCTGATAAAGTTCATTTTTTTTGAATAGTGTAAAATGTTGTATTTTAATTCAAAACCTCTTTTTAATATAAATTATTTATATGATTAGATTATTATTTTAATTGGTTTTAAAGTGAAATTAGAAAATATTTTTACCAGTTAATCCAATGGTGGCCATTGGAATCAATTTCACTTTGAAATTAGACTTAAACTGGTGTCAATCTTTTGATACTTATTGTTTCACAAAAACACGCTATTTGTCATGACAGCGGGAATTAATTATTAAATTAATTAATTTGACTTATATGTTTTGAATTTTGTAAAATGGACTTCATTTTTGAATTCGGAATATCAAATATAGCTTAGGGTGAATTTTTGGTAATTTTCTGAAAAACTTCAATTTTTGATGAATAGTGAAACCACTAAGTGGTAATCAAGCAAACTGATTTTTCAGTTAAATGAAAGTTTACTACTAATGTGTATTGAATTTTGAAAATCCGACATACATGGTTGTCATTAAGAAGTAAAATTTGGTTCAATGAGATTAAAATAATTTTTTGGTGAATAGTAACTTATTAAGTTCTTAATCGCGATTAGAGGTAATTAGTGTAGTTCAAGGTAAAAATGGTATTATAAGAATGTGAAAACACCATGACACTTGTCCTACACATATTGGGTGAGTCATGGCCGAACAAGACAAGCCATGGGCCAACTTGGGGACCCCATGGAGCCACTTTAGTTGGAAAATGACATTAATATATTTTTATTTAATGTTAAAGTGAAAATGACACTAACATAAATTGTTTTACTAAAATAATTTTTGAGTGGGGTTATACAAGTCCATATTTTGATTATAAATAGTCATTGGAAAGATAAAAAGATTTCATACATCATAGTGTTTTTTTTATAATTTTTAGACATTAAATAAATTAAATTATATATGAAATAATAATGATGCAGCGATGACATCATTATTTGACGATTTAAATAAAATGGAAAGATAATGAAAAATATAAAACCTAAACATGGCCAAAACCAATTGGATGAGTGGATTTCGAACCCTTATCACCTTATCCACGAATTATATCAATGTGGGACCTTTTAAAACCGAAAAACATTTTCAAATAAAGTAATATTTCTTTACTTTCCAAAAGTGCCCCTCCTCTCCTCTTATAAAAGGCCCCCACCTCTACCACCTTACACACACTACTCAAGCCTTTGGATCGGCCAAACCCTGCCCAATTACTCTCTCCACATCCCTCTCCTCATCCTAGAGGATTCACTTTGGGCTGAATCCTTTCAAAGGAATCCTTTAGGCTCAAATCAAAAGGGAGTTACACTTTTAAAGGTAATTCATTCTCTCTTGTTCATTTGTTTTATTTTGCTTCTCCAACCCCCCTAAACTCTTTTTATTTACTTCTTTTGTAACAACACCAGTATCTTCAATATACTAGGATGTTGTTATAAGATTTATTCGAGCTACACTCTCACACAACTACATCAAATGGTTAAAGAACATACGGTTTCCGTGGATAGTGAAATTCTGCCTCCCGAAACGATGATTGTTCAATACTCATTTAACACCTTCAAGGGTGGCCATTATGATGTCACTATTTTTATATATGATATATAATATGTTTATGTTTTCTTTAAGCTTCTGTATTTTTCATTTTTGGCATACCTTTATGGTTTCCATTATGGGTAAACACGATATCTTCATTTAAGGAAGTGCGGACTACCGCCCCCTAAAAGTGATGTGATTCGTTAATGCCATATGTGGGACGTGTAAAGGATGGATTTAAAGTTATTATATATGATGTTATAATGGAATTATAATATACCTATATATCATTATTATTTATTTCCATTAAAGTATGACATAGAAATGAAAGTAGCGTTCATGCGTACGTACGGCTTACCGTCTCCATGAACGGTGCATTTCATTTCTTATCCCCATATGTAATGTACTATTAAAAGTACATGTATATAATGGATATATATAATTAATGATATATATAAATGATGAATATAATTCTGGAATTAAAATATACATACCTCTCATTTAGTTTTAATTCCATTAATATGACAAAGAAATGAAAGTAGCGTTCATGCGTACGTACGACTTACCGTCTCCATGAACGGTGCATTTCATTTCTTACCTCTAAATGATTATGTAATATTATAAATACATGTATATGCTTGATATATATGATATATATGATATCCAAATCAGGAATTTCATTCTGGATATAAATAACCTTTGACCACACGAACAACATGTAATTGTAAGAAGTCCACTTTCGACTTAAGAACCAAATATTGACAAAACAAACATTATTAACTTAAATGGTTACATAATGTTTATAACATGGCAATAAGTGATATAAAAGGAATAATGAACTTTAAAAAGGTTCTTAATCAAGTATAAATTAACTCAAGTTTATTATTCAGGACGTTAAAGAACGATCGAGTCAAGTCGGACCCAAGGTAAGGGACTTCGTCTCAATCTCCTTTCATTGAGGCATATTTCGTTTTATACACAAATTTCTTTTATACGGTGTATAAACTCCTTTGACTTTTACTTTTATACAAAAGGAATCTTTTTCTAAGAAGCGTTTTACTAAACGACAAAAAGGAATGTTTTTTTTAACGTACGCGGTGACAACGACCTTTTTCCGCCGCCGCGAGTATTATTTGATCTTTGGATTTCTCAACAAGCCGTAATGTTTTTAGAATAAAATAAATACCATATACTCTTTTATGTATTTTGGTATTGAAAATGGTTTTGAAAAAGGATTATATTATGTCAATATATTTATGATATATTGTGATTGAAATGTGGAAATGTCATCATTCCTTTATATTGGTTTTATGTTTTATGATTTTATACTGGTACTTGGACATTTTAATAGGTGGTTACGTTATAAACCATATGACGGGTGGTGCCGTGAATACCAGGATGGGTGGTTACGTTATAACCTCCAATGCATTGGGTATGGAAGTCGTCCGTATGGCTATTCCATTATGTATGTATGGAAATTGGCCGTATGGCTATTCCATTAAGTGATATGTGTGGAAGTCGACCATATGGTTATTCCACTTAAGTATGTTTATGTCCCAAGTTACCTTTATATATTCTATGTGTTCTTTATATGGGTTTTATGGTAATCCTTTGGTTACAAAAAGGTAAGTAATGATACTTTATTCAGTGAAGATTTTTTTTTACTACTTCATGAAGGTGAAGGTATTACTTTGATATAGTATACATGGTTTACTTGATGTTTGAAAAACTAACAGTTTTCATTCTTTTTGTATCCCTTACTGAGATTTTTATGCTCACCCCAAGTTTTTCGAAATGTTTTTCACAGGACTTAAAGTGGAATAAGGTCAAGGATGGGATCAAGGGAATTTCATGCTATCTAAAACATGGAATCTAGACATCTTTCTTTTTAAGAGTTTTTATTTTATGGAGACTTAGTAGAAGTGTCTACTTTGTAATCTTTTAAGATGTAATAGTTATGTTCTAATTCTCTAAAACTCTAAACCTGAAAAGATCCTCAATGTGAATTATTCATTTAATTCAATATTAAGTAAGGTTTAAGGCTGGGGCCTTATAGTTGGTATCAAAGGTCGGTTTAGACAACTTTAGGAGTTAGAAAAGTGTTAAATTATAATATGATTGAAATGATATAGCATTTACGGATTACCATGTTGCTTCGCCTAAGATATTTCTATGTTCAGAATGGTTTTCCGCAAAGGAAACAAAGCAGCTATGTTAGGACAAAATCAAGAGGAAGATAACCTTCCAAATCAGCAACCTGAGATGGTCGGAATCGGAACTGAACAGTTTGTTGCAGTGATGGCACAATTGAATCAGGCTATAAATGGTGGTGGTATACATGCACGAGATCAGCCAGATTAACCACAGAGGAACATGTTAGTGGTGGAACACTTCATGAGGCAACATCCCCCATCATTCAGAGGATCATCTGACCCTGTGCTAGCTGAAGGGTGGATTAAAGCACTGGAGAAGATTTTTGATGTCATGGGGTGTTCAGACAATCAAAAGGTTAGTCTTGATATTTACCGTTTGGAGGGTGAAGAAGATCAGTGGTGGTCTATGGTTAAAAATATCAGGGACGCCGATGAGATTGATTCTCTTGACTGGGATGAATTCAAAGGTATGTTTCTTGAGAAATATTTTCCTAAGGTGGTTCGTCTTAGGATGGAAAAACAGTTCCTAGAATTGAGGCAGGAGGATGATTCAGTGGCTGCTTATGAAGAAAAGTTCACTCAATTGGCAAGGTATTCTCCAAACTTCATACGAGATCTTGATAGTAAAATAAACCGTTTTTACTCAGGGTTAAAGCCAAAGTATCGAAGGGCTTTAGCTTGTCATGAGTTCAAAAGTTATGAAAAACTTGTTTGATGTGTGGAGAAGGTGGAAATGGAGTTTGTCGATGATCAGGTGTTCTATGACAAACAACAGAATAAGAGGTCTAGTTGGCAAGAAAAGGGGAAGAATTCATCAAAGAAGCAAGGAGGTAAGAAAACCAAATATCCATCCTGTGAGAAGTGTGGTAAAATGCATCCTGGAGAATGTTTATCCAAGTCTGGAAAGTGCTTTTGGTGTGGTAAGTCTGGTCATATTGCTCGTAACTGTAAGGAAGATGATCAAGCAGGAAATGAAAAGCCAACGGTAAGATGTTTTAAGTGTAATGAAATGGGTCATTATGCAAACGAGTGTCCAACGAAGATCTCAACTGGGGGAATGCAGCTAGACTACAAGCAGAAAGGGGTAGTAAAATCTTTTGCAACAACTTCAGCAGATGTTGGGCCATCGAATGAAGTGGTATCAGCTCCAAGGAGCTTAGTATTTTTCGAAGATTGACTTGAGGTCAGGGTACCATCAGTTGAAAGTAAAAGAAGCAGACGTTCCGAAGACTGCGTTCCGTACTAGATATGGCCATTATGAATTTTTAGTTATGAATTTTGGGTTAACCAATGCACCTACTGTATTCATGGACCTTATGAATAAAATTTTCCATGAGTTCTTGGATATGTTTGTGTTTGTGTTTTGAGGTTTGTGAAGAGGTTATGTGTGCCTTGTGATTCACAGTTGAAGAATGAGTTGTTTTTTCATCCTGGCAGTACTAAGATGTACAGAGATCTGCGGGAGTATTACTGGTGGGATGGAATGAAAAGAGATATTGCTGATTTTACTGTGAAGTGTTTAACTTGTCAACAGGTTAAAGCAGAGTGGCAGTTACCGAAAGGGATGCTTCAGCCTTTACCAGTGCCAGAGTGGAAATGGGAAAACATATCCATGGACTTTGTTGTGGGATTACTGAGGACATCTCGAGGTAATAATGCAATCTGGGTTATTGTTGATCGCTTGACCAAATCTGCTCATTTCTTTTCTATACGAGATACTTTCTCTCTTGATCAACTTTCCCATTTGTATCTTAAAGAGATAGTCAGGTTACATGGAGTTCCTCTCTCCATTGTATTGGATCGTGAACCCAGGTTTACTTCTAACTTTTGGAAAGGCCTTCAGAAGTCGTTGGGTACTGAATTAAAATTTTAGTACAGCTTTTCATCCTCAATCAGATGGGTAGTCAGAACGAACAATTCAGACATTGGAGGATATGCTACGAGTGTTTTCTATGGATTATCAGGGAAGATGGGACCAACATCTTTCTTTGGTTGAGTTTTCTTATAATAACAGTTTTCATTCCAGTATAAAGATGGCACCATTTGAGGCATTATATGGGAAGCGGTGTCGAACTCCAGCATTTTAGAATGAAGTGGGTGAAAGGAAGCTGATGGGACCAGAATTGGTAGAAGAGATGGCAGAAAAAGTTCAGTTGATTTAGAAAACACATGAGAACAGCTCAGAGCAGGCAGAAGAGTTATGCGGATAACCGGAGGAAGGATCTATCTTTTGAGGTAGGTGATCATGCTTTTCTCAAGGTTTCTCCTTGGAAAAGTGTGATGAGATTTGGTAAGAAAGGAAAGTTGAGTCCAAGGTTCATTGGACCATACAAAATTCTAGAGAGAGTTGGATCAGTTGCATACCGAGTGTCTTTACCTCCGAGTTTATCTCAGGTACACAATGTTTTTCACGTTTCGATGTTGAGAAAGTATATGCCAGATCCATCTCATGTTTTGAGCCCAGAGGTAGTTCAGCTAGAAGAGAACCTATATTATGAGGAACAACCGGTCCAGATTCTTGACCACAGGGAGCAAGTGTTACGGAATAAGGTGATTCATCAGGTAAAGGTTTTGTGGAAAACCCATGTGATTTAAGAGGCAACGTGGGAATCTGAAAAATGCTATGAGGGATAAATACCCCCACTTATTTTGATAAGTGAATAAAATTGCGAGGACGCAATTCCCAAAAGGGGGGAAGGATGTAACATCCCAGGTAAATAAAGAATAAAGAATTTTCATATTTATTAATATTTACGAATTAAATATTAATTTTATTTTAAAGGGGTTGCTATGTTCGATAGCGTACCCAATACGCAACGATGAGTTTCTTTGAAACTTACGTAGCACAGTAGTAATAAAATAATATTATTTTAAATGTTAGTTAACAAGTAGCCGTTGTACTGGCGGGAATGGATAGAAATAACTAAAATATGATTAGATATGTTTTTAAATGTTTATACATTTACCCAATAAAAGATAAAGGCTTAAAATACGGAAAGAGTTCAATTTTACGGGCATATATACTCTAATTTTCACTAAAGGTTCACTTATCACCTTTTGATGGTGAACCGTCATTAAATATAGTTTTGATCACTCTTATACTTTATTTTGGAGCAAATAAAACTCTTATTAAGAATCGAGACATCAAAATTTACTTTGTGTAAATTTTTGGTACCTTTCTGATAAAGTTCATTTTTTTGAATAGTGTAAAATGTTGTATTTTAATTCAAAACCTCTTTTTAATATAAATTATTTATATGATTAGATTATTATTTTAATTGGTTTTAAAGTGAAATTAGAAAATATTTTTACCAGTTAATCCAATGGTGGCCATTGGAATCAATTTCACTTTGAAATTGGACTTAAACTGGTGTCAATCTTTTGATACTTATTGTTTCACAAAAACACGCTATTTGTCATGACAGCGGGAATTAATTATTAAATTAATTAATTTGACTTATATGTTTTGAATTTTGTAAAATGGACTTCATTTTTGAATTCGGAATATCAAATATATCTTAGGGTGAATTTTTGGTAATTTTCTGAAAAACTTCAATTTTTGATGAATAGTGAAACCACTAAGTGGTAATCAAGCAAACTGATTTTTCAGTTAAATGAAAGTTTACCACTAATGTGTATTGAATTTTGAAAATCCGACATACATGGTTGTCATTAAGAAGTAAAATGTGGTTCAATGAGATTAAAATAATTTTTTGGTGAATAGTAACTTATTAAGTTCTTAATCGCGATTAGAGGTAATTAGTGTAGTTTAAGGTAAAAATGGTATTATAAGAATGTGAAAACACCATGACACTTGTCCTACACCTATTGGGTGAGTCATGGCCGAACAAGACAAGCCATGGGCCAACTTGGGGACCCCATGGAGCCACTTTAGTTGGAAAATGACATTAATATATTTTTATTTAATGTTAAAGTGAAAATGACACTAACATAAATTGTTTTACTAAAATAATTTTTGAGTGGGGTTATACAAGTCCATATTTTGATTATAAATAGTCATTGGAAAGATAAAAATATTTCATACATCATAGTGTTTTTTTTATAATTTTTAGACATTAAATAAATTAAATTATATATGAAATAATAACGATGCAGCGATGACATCATTATTTGACGATTTAAATAAAATGGAAAGATAATGAAAAATATAAAACCTAAACATGGCCAAAACCAATTGGATGAGTGGATTTCGAACCCTTATCACCTTATCCACGAATTATATCAATGTGGGACCTTTTAAAACCGAAACACATTTTCAAATAAAGTAATATTTCTTTACTTTCCAAAAGTGACCCTCCTCTCCTCTTATAAAAGGCCCCCACCTCTACCACCTTACACACACTACTCAAGCCTTTGGCTCAGACAAACCCTGCCCAATTACTCTCTCCACATCCCTCTCCTCATCCTAGAGGATTCACTTTGGGCTGAATCCTTTTAAAGGAAGCCTTTAGGCTCAAATCAAAAGGGAGTTACACTTTTAAAGGTAATTCATTCTCTCTTGTTCATTTGTTTTATTTTGCTTCTCCAACCCCCTTAAACTCTTTTTATTTACTTCTTTTGTAACAACACCAGTATCTTCAATATACTAGGATGTTGTTATAAGATTTATTCGAGCTACACTCTCACACAACTACATCAAATGGTTAAAGAACATACGGTTTCCGTGGATGGCGAAATTCTGCCTCCCGAAACGATGATTGTTCAATACTCATTTAACACCTTCAAGGGTGGCCATTATGATGTCACTATTTTTATATATGATATATAATATGTTTATGTTTTCTTTAAGCTTCTGTATTTTTCATTTTTGGCATACCTTTATGGTTTCCATTATGGGTAAACACGATATCTTCATTTAAGGAAGTGCGGACTACCGCCCCCTAAAAGTGATGTGATTCGTTAATGCCATATGTGGGACGTGTAAAGGACGGATTTAAAGTTATTATATATGATGTTATACTAGAATTATAATATACCTATATATCATTATTATTTCTTTCCATTAAAGTATGACATAGAAATGAAAGTAGCGTTCATGCGTACGTACGGCTTACCGTCTCCATGAACGGTGCATTTCATTTCTTATCCCCATATGTAATGTACTATTAAAAGTACATGTATATAATGGATATATATAATTAATTATATATATAAATGATGAATATAATTCTGGAATTAAAATATACATACCTCTCATTTAGTTTTAATTCCATTAATATGACAAAGAAATGAAAGTAGCGTTCATGCGTACGTACGGCTTACCGTCTCCATGAACGGTGCATTTCATTTCTTACCTCTAAATGATTATGTAATATTATAAATACATGTATATGCTTGATATATATGATATATATGATATCCAAATCAGGAATTTCATTCTGGATATAAATAACCTTTGACCACACGAACAACATGTAATTGTAAGAAGTCCACTTTCGACTTAAGAACCAAATATTGACAAAACAAACATTATTAACTTAAATGGTTACATAATGTTTATAACATGGCAATAAGTTATATAAAAGGAATAATGAACTTTAAAAAGGTTCTTAATCAAGTATAAATTAACTCAAGTTTATTATTCAGGACGTTAAAGAACGATCGAGTCAAGTCGGACCCAAGGTAAGGGACTTCGTCTCAATCTCCTTTCATTGAGGCATATTTCGTTTTATACACAAATTTCTTTTATACGGTGTATAAACTCCTTTGACTTTTACTTTTATACAAAAGGAATATTTTTCTACGAAGCGTTTTACTAAACGACAAAAAGGAATGTTTTTTTTAACGTACGCGGTGACAACGACCTTTTTCCGCCGCCGCGAGTATTATTTGATCTTTGGCTTTCTCAACAAGCCATAATGTTTTTAGAATAAAATAAATACCATATAATCTTTTATGTATTTTGGTATTGAAAATGGTTTTGAAAAAGGATTCTATTATTTCAATATATTTATGATATATTGTGATGGAAATGTGGAAATGTTATCATTCCTTTATATTGGTTTTATGTTTTATGATTTTATACTGGTACTTTGACATTTTAACGGGTGGTTACGTTATAAACCATATGACGGGTGGTGCCGTGAATACCAGGACGGGTGGTTACGTTATAACCTCCAATGCATTGGGTATGGAAGTCGACCGTATGGCTATTCCATTATGTATGTATGGAAATTGGCCGTATGGCTATTCCATTAAGTGATATGTGTGGAAGTCGACCGTATGGTTATTCCACTTAAGTATGTTTATGTCCCAAGTTACCTTTATATATTCTATGTGTTCTTTATATGGGTTTTATGGTAATCCTTTGGTTACAAAAAGGTAAGTAATGATACTTTATTCAGTGAAGATTTTTTTTACTACTTCATGAAGGTGAAGGTATTACTTTGATATAGTATACATGGTTTACTTGATGTTTGAAAAACTAACAGTTTTCATTCTTTTTGTATCCCTTACTGAGATTTTTATGCTCACCCCAAGTTTTTCGAAATGTTTTTCACAGGACTTAAAGTGGAATAAGGTCAAGGATGGGATCAAGGGAATTTCATGCTATCTAAAACATGGAATCTAGACATCTTTCTTTTTAAGAGTTTTTATTTTATGGAGACTTAGTAGAAGTGTCTACTTTGTAATCTTTTAAGATGTAATAGTTATGTTCTAATTCTCTAAAACTCTAAACCTGAAAAGATCCTCAATGTGAATTATTCATTTAGTTCAATATTAAGTAAGGTTTAAGGCTGAGGCCTTATAGATAATAGCTATGATAAGTAAAATTCTAATAGATTTAGTCATAATGACTTGGTATTACTAATAAAGCCTCATTGGAACCACACTTGTACCATCCATGTATAGTCTCCCTTGAACACCCACTGCAATATTCAAAATAATAATAACCTTTTACTTTGATACACAGATTCCATTATTGAATTTTAATTGATCTTGTCAATCTTAGATAATTTTCATATACTACTTACATGTAGGATTTATTATTATCAATTAATAATGTATCATCAACCGTGGTAAATATAAAACCATCACTATGGTTTCATATTTACAATGCAATATGTGTCTCTGGAACATTCCTCTTCCACAAGCTCTTATGGAAGTTGATCCTATGCCAAATACTTGTTCATCTCAAGCATTTACTAAACCTAAGTAAATATTTATCCCTCAATCTTGAATAGTTATGTGCACCCTTATATGAAAATTTAGACTATAAATTTACTATAAATTTTCTATCTTAGGGATTTATTTAATATCCTAAGAAAATTTTAGGATAATTTCTTTAGACACACATTGTGTTTTTATTGATGCAGGTTTGTTTATATCCTTAACAAAAACTTTTCATTAAAACACATGTTCTTATGAAATAATGGATTTCCATTATACTATAACTCATATGATATCTATTTTTAATGAGATTTGACATATAGTTTTGGGACAACACTATTATTTTCAATTCATATCTTGAAAAATAATGGAAGTATATGCAATGAATATAAGTTTCATCATTGATACTCCTTTTACTTACGTCACAACTCTGATGTATATAAAGAAATGCACGTTTAAGAATTAATCCACGCCACATTTTTTTATCAATGCTAACATACAAGAATCATCATCAATCCTCATTATTATAACTATAACACTGATGTGGATAAGGTAATGTGCATTTAAGAATTACTCCAATCACATTATAATGATCAATGAATGCTTGTTCAATATATTTTTTGGTGCACCATCCCAAAGAAACTCATATCTTATGAACATGCATATAGAATAATTCACTTTCATATTCCTTAAACAATTAAAGTAATATCATAAATTATACTTACCACTAGATTAACCTTAGAATAGTTTACACTATCTAGCTGAACTAATTCTAAAAGATTTGTGTCATACCTTTATTTATAAAGGTTTATTTATCCAATCTAAATAAGTATAAACATATATAATATCTATTGTGGTTAACTCTATTGAGTCTAAATACCTTAATAGGTATATCCTTGACGTCCAATTTTAGTTTTACTTGACAAGAATTATCTTTACACAACTAGGTATATAAGTCTTACATTTCATATTCATCATGTATTACCTATGATTCATGTATCATTGAACTATTGGTTGAGTACGATAAACAAACATCATTCATTCTTTATCTGGAATAATGTCTCCTAGTGTTCAATAGACACATGAGATAAATGTTTTCAGTAATACTTAACAAAATTTCTACTTGAACCATTAAACTTGGAAATATATAAGTTGTGTGATTCTTACCATTAAATTAGGAACCACCCTATCTTAGATTCTTAGAGAGCACACCTTACTTCTTGTAATTTTTCTTTTATTCCTCAGTTACTTTATTTAAATACACATATATGATAAGAATATTGTATTTAACACCTAAGACGTATAATTTAAACATTACTTCTAGTCGATGAATATTCTTGAAGAATAAGTGACTACTTTCTTCTTCAATTTAGTCCATTGCATTTAAAATTCCATATGTTTATGTAAAGAAAATAACCTCTTATATGATAACCAACCTATCTTCTTTGAAGGACATTGTGAAGGTTTATTTGGTGTCACACTTTACATTTTCGTTTTTTCCCTTTCTTTAAACATGTTCACCATAAGAACTAAAACTTTCTATAATTTCTCATTGACTTAGTGAACCTTACCTAAAATCTAATGAATTGTTTCCTCCATAATGCTCATTTTATAATCTTAAATGAGACTAGAGTATATCAGAGAAAATTATATAAGAATGGTATGTTTTTAAAGATTTTGACCCACCTTTCAATTTACACATATCCAATGTAATCATCACTCATTCATATCTCGCTTCACATTCTCCTTGAAAACGTCTCAGAGATAAGACTACATGTAATATCATCTATTTCTTGATGTGGTATCTACAACACACATCATAAATTGATGATATAATTATGGAATATACATATGTGTTATACATGAGTCTCCTGTAATAATATTTACACTCTCGATTCCTAAGGTGGAATAACTAGTAACGGGGATACCATCACCTTGAATTTCCTATTAAGTACTCTGTGAAAGTGCCTATACTACTCTTAGTAACTCATGCTAGTTTGGACAAGTTATTTTTACAATAATTATCACACTGTACTTGTTATATTACTTCCAATTTTCTAAAAAAATAAAAACTAGAAGATTAGTAATTTTATCTTGATTATTAATTAGACATTATTGATTAATTAATTAAATCATTAAATGTATCTCAATATTTTATTGAATTCTAACAACCCTTTTTACTAGAATCGAAATACTCTACCACTTGAGTATTTTAGTAGAAAGTATCCTCAAACCTCTCCTCATATTATACAAGATATGGTTACACCACTACTTAAAGTTTTCAAGGTAGGTGTTTGTCTAGCCAACCACATTAACTCTCTTTGTAACACCTTGAGTTTTTTTGAATTCTTATTTTTTTTAATTAATTTAATATTTTTGATATTTTTTACTTCACGCAACATTGAATATATTTTTTCTATATAAAATCACTATGTTTTTATTGCATTATATGCAATACCAAGTTAATCATTAACTACATTCAATACTTATATTAGCTTATGGTACATGTAACACTATGTTTTCTTTCATTACAAACAATGCCAAGTTCCTTCAATAGATTGTGTTACACGCAAGACCGAATTTTACAGAACTACAATATAATACTATTATTAAAATATTATAGTTATCACTCAGCTATTATAATGTAATATTTGAATGATATTAAATAATTTATGAAACTATGGTTTATACATATATATAAAATTAATTCCTTTGGTTAACAATTAGTTTGAAATTAAAGTAAGAACTATTTTAAAATAATGAAATTCCTTTTCTAAGAAAACTATATACAAACACCATTTTATCTAAATAAATTAAACAAACCACCGTTGATGAATATTTTTAATAAAATTTATATTTTATATATTAAATAATTTTTTTGACACTTATCCAATAGACATGACAGCCATAAGATAATAATAAATCTAATTATATGAATAAAAAGAGGGTTTTTTCTAAATGGCAATTATACCTCCTTTCAATGGAAAAAATATTTTAAATATAATTTTTGAAACTTTTATAATTTTTATTTTATAAAATAAACATAATTTTCTAAATATAAATATCAAAATTTACTTTGGGATATTTTTTGGTATTTTTTAGATAAGTTTCATATTTCGACGAATAGTAAAAAAAACTGAATTTTAATTCAAAAATTCATTTTCGTTAGATTTATTTATAAGGTTAAATTATATTTCAAATTATTTTTAAACTGAATTTAGATCACTTATAAAAAACCTAATCCAATTTAGGTCATTGGAATTAATTTTACTTTGAAATTGGTTATATAAACATAGTAATCTTTTGAACAGTTTTACTTATAAAACCCACATTCTTGTCCCGTATATGTGATTAAATTTAAATTAATATCTGACAACTTTTTATTAGAATTTATAAAAATGGATTATATATTTTTAATCATAATATTTTATAATTTATAATAATTTAAAATTATTTTTTTATCAAAAATATTAGTGAAAGTGATTAAAATCAATTATATCGATTAAGAGGAAAATAACTTAAAAAGGGACTAAACCTTAAATTTAAGGTCCAAAATAATCTATAAACTTTTCAAAATCAATTATATCACCATATTTAGACCATATCCTACATTATATAGTTTTATAACATTATTGGATCCAATTTTCATTGAAAAAACATGGGTGGAATTCCGTTTTAAAAAATTTACAAGAATGTCACTCTTACTCCACTATAAGAAGACACTCACCCCTACCACTTATTCATATTTCTAAAGAAATTTGGATCACCCAAAATTTTATAAAATAAGCTCCCAAAATCCATAAATTACTTATTTAATCCTATTTTTGGTAATAAATCCAACCAAGGAATCCCTTTGGTGCAAACCAAAAAGAGTTACCCAAAGAAGAGGTAACATCCTTCCTCAAGCTCCTTGTTTTTTTTCATTCTCCACCTCCTCAAATATTCTTATTACATGACTAAATAATAATATAATTATCCTAAATATATTAATATATTGTTATATTAAAGTTATTACATACACTTACACACACTTCTATCAAGTGGGTAACGAACTTACCGTTCTTGTGTATGGCGACTACCGCCTCATGAAACAATGTTGTTCATTTTTCCTTTACTGCCTCTCATGGTTGGTCATTATGAAGAAATATATGTATTTATATGATATATATGATATTTATTATTTATTTATGATTCATGAATTTTTATATAAAACATACCTTTATTCTTTTTTTATTGTGGATATACAATAACTTCGTTTATGGACGTGTGAACTACCGCCTCCTCAAAGCATGGTGATTCGTTCACACTTTACATCGAATGTATTAAGGATGGTTTTTGTAAAAATATATGATATATATGAAATAATAATTATACTATAACAATATTTTATATATAAATATACATACATTTCATTTACATTATTTATTTCAGTATGATAAGAAAACATAAACATCATTCATGCATATGTACGACCTACCGTCTCCATGAATGGTGTATTTAATTTAATATTAATATATTTTATATATTATTATATATAAATAAACAAAATATATATTATATTTATATCATGGTTTACGTTATGTAAATAATTAAATCCCAATCTAAGTATGTGGATCCAGAATAACAAGTCAAAACATATACGAAAAACAAGCGGATATTACCCAGAACATAAGAAAAACATGGAATTGTTAATAAAGGGGTAATATAAAGTCATAATAAAATAATATATTGTATTATATATAATAATTTTTTTATACTTATAATAAACTTATACTTTTTATAAATAAGGTTTGAATGTGTACTAAGAAAGTCAATACTTAAGGTAATGGAATTGCATCTCACTTTTTTATTTCTCTGAGATATATGCCATATTCACCACTAGATTCTTTTATACGGTGTACATAATTCACTATGAAATTTTATATTATTAATTTAATTCATTTATTTATATTAAAATATTTAATTAATGTTATTATTTCATTGAGATCATGTTTCTAATGTTACTCAAGTCGTAAGGGGTTTCTCATCTCACTTGTTATATCCGTAAGATACATACCACATTAACCATTAATTTATTTTGTGTAGTGTATATAATACACATGAATGTAGTCTATGATACTTATAATTAGATTTATTTTTATTTATATATCCATTTAATGATATTTTTTTCATGGGTTTTATGGTTTAAAAGTTACCAAATCGGTAAAGTAGTTTTTTTCTCAATTTTACTTGTTTGAGACACATGCCATGTCATGCACCTATATTATTATATGAGGTGTATATAAAGACCTATGAAATGTTATATCATGAACATAATTTTTTTAATGATATTTTATTCTTCATGTAATTTCATTTTCTTACATGGGGGGTATGATTCAAGGTTACCAAGTGGTAAGAGTTTATTGAAACAATCTCATTATTTATCAGGATTGTTTATGATTATGCTTATATTGATAAAATATTATGGTCTATATCTCAATAAATATACAGAATTTTCTTAGCCTCTGGTTAATCATGTTATATCCAAGTAATAGTACCATTTTTTTAAATCTTTGGTACTTAAGATAATTAATAAAATGTTTTCAGAAAAATCAGACTTTATTTCTCCTTTCGGTCGAAAATCTATGTTATTTAAAAACCATGTTTTCTAAAAATGTTTTAAAAAATGTTTTAAAACTATAATATGAGGGTAAAAGGGATTTTTTACCCATGTATTACCTTTTTAAAAAACGGTTTTAAAAGGAACATTCTTTTCATTTTTCGACCAAGGAAATTTTCTAAACATTTATGGTGTGAAAGGAATTTTCGACATATATAGACTTACCCATCATCATGAACTTAATATAATTGATGATTCCTTTTTAAGTTTACAATGTTACTTTTTAAAAACAAAACATTTTTTGCATATTCTAAAATTTGTGTTTTCAAAGAAAAATGGTTTTTAAAATTATTTTAAAAGTGTTTGGAATAATTTTCAAAGATTTATTTATATGTTTTCAAAAGTTTTTTCTCAAAGAAAATGAATTAAATGATTCTAAATATTATTTTATAAGTTTTAAAGTATTTTTAAAGAAAAATGTTTTTGAAAATTTTTTCAAGCTCATTTTATATTTTTTCATGGAAAATAATTTTCAAAATGTTTTCAAGATTATTTTATAATTTTTCAAGGAAAACAGTTTTAAAAATGTCTTCAAGATTTTTTTATATTTTTTCCAAGAAAAAGGTTTTAAAAATATTTTTAATCTTCCTTAATATGTTTTCAAATAAAATGGTTTTCAAAAGACTTTATGTTTTAAAAATAATTTTTAAAATAAGAAAGTATATTTTCTTAAATAAATGGTTTTAAAGGATCTTTTAAAATTATTTTCCATCTAAGATAACATCTGTTGGTGTTACTCACACCTTTCTAGAAAATTATCCCAAGGTTCCATTCATATTCTTTCTCTGAATGGTTTATGTTTTTATGGAATGATGTTTATGAAACCAATTTCTCTTTCATAGGTTATATGTTTATGAAACCCATTTATCTTTAACAGGTTATATGATTATGAAACCCAGTTCCTTTCATGGGTTATGATTTGATGAAATGATTATGAAACCACTCTCTTTTTCTACAAGTTATGATATGATTACATGTTTATGATACCCATTTTACTTTAGGGATTATGATATGATTTTTTTATGATCTTGTGGAACACATGTGTATGATTTCATTATGAGATGTGTAAGAAACTGGGTTTTTGGAATGGGTCAAAATCCTGACCCTGTTTAAATTTTTGACAGGTTTCTGAGGAAACTGGATTTAATGGGAAGTTTCTGGAAATTTCCAGACTACACGCCGTGTACCTTTAGTACACGCCGTGTATGTGTAGGCGAGTGACCGGCCGTGTGATCGCCGAGTACATGCTGTGCAATGACCGTGTCAAATTTTCTTACTACACGATATGTAGTTTTGAACACGCCGTGTATACCCCCGATCGTGTGAATCCATACATGGCGTGTAGGCCGTTGGCCGGGTAGAACTAGGAACACGCTGTGTCCCCATTGGACACGCCGTGTAGTCTAGCCGTGTATGAGGAATATACATGGCATGTGGGAAAGTCAGAGAGGTAGGGAAGAGGAACCACGTACACGCCGTGTACCCCTAGGTACACGCCGTGTACTCATGTTGGCAGGTACGGAAAGTAAGTTGGCGGAATCTTTCCTTCTTATGAACAGTTAAATGAACCATACACGGCGTGTAGTCCCAAAGTACACACAGTGTACTTTTTTTTTTTTGCTTAAAATGGGAAGTAGCCTCGTATTGAGGTAGAACCTCATATCCTCCGCCCAGATACGCGAACCAGGCCGGCCAAACCACTCTTCCCCTCCCGATCGTCCGTCCGAGACCCGATTCGAGCTCTGATTAGTGCGTTGGAACCCCCTAGGTAAGGCCTTGATTCCTCTTTGGCCGTTTTGTTTGATTTTTTTCTAGAAAGATTTATAGGAATTTGAGCGGGTTTGAATATTTTATAGATTTACCACGTTTTAGACTAAATTGGTGGGTGTTACCGGAGGAGTAGCATCGTGCAAGTCTCAGGTAGGTGGTGCATACTTCATTTTGTGTATTCACGGTTGTTTTGGTAACACGGCCTACGGTGCATTTTTGGGTATTTTGAGCGGGACCCGTTTTATCTGCTTTTTCATACTGTATTGCTTATTGGACCTCTGAGATGCTTTTGGGTATTCCCGGTTACCAGTTTGCATGAGCAGGGCCGGGTGAGAGGCCATTGCTCGTCGGGGAATTTTGGCCGAGGAGCATCAAAATGGTTTTAATTGAATTATTATTGTTATAAACTGTTTAGTTTAATTTGTTAAAGCCTGTTATAAATTGTTAGAGGCATTTAAGACCTCAGTACTGGTATGGGAAAACACCTTGCATAGTGCAATTCAACTGTTAGTTTGTTTTGCCTGGTTGTGTTTTCTGTTTACATACGTTATATATGCAATTGCTGAATTGCATCTGCTAGACCCTTTGGGTTTTGTTGGGCTTGGACCAGTTACACTTGAGTGATACTGATCACAGGTTGGGGCTTTTCTCGGGATACTTTGGGTGGTTTTGACCACAGGATTGGGCATGATGGATGTCGGCTTGAGGCAGTATGACTATCCGGTTGGGCATGGCCTGGGTTACTAGGGTGGCGATGCCATCGGACTTGAGTGACATGGTCACAGGGACACGAGGTGTCAGATGTGTTGGTGGATTAGGACTATTTTGGGTGATTACCGCTCACCGGGACTCTGAGTAGTGTGCACACAGAGATACTCCGTGATGAGGTGGTTTTGACCACTCGTGTGGGTAGAGGCCCCCGTAGTTGCGGTTAGGTATTTTGGTTGGGGGTGATTTTCGTAGAAAGCCACGGGGGAGGTGAGGAGCCTTCAGGGAATGAGCGTGCCTTCGAGACATCGGTACTTGAGACACGAGGAGTCAGGAGGCACATGGTGCCGGGTTACTATTTTTGGGCGTGCCTTCGGGACGTCGGTACTTGAGACACGAGGTGTCAGGAGGCACATGGTGCTGGGTTAGTATTTTTGGGCGTGCCTTCGGGACGTCGGTACTTGAGACACGAGGTGTTAGGAGGTACATGGTGCCGGGTTACTATTTTTGGGCATGCCTTCGGGACGTCGGTACTTGAGACATGAGGTGTCAGGTGGCACGTGGTGCCGGGTTACACGACAGAGATTCCGGCGTTGGCCGAAGCAGGCGACGCTCCATGGTGGCTGTTGAGCACCAGTGGAGTTTGTGTTTAATTGTGCATCATACTATTTACTGCTTTCCTTGTAAATGCATGACTTCTTAAACACATATATTTGGTATGCACCATTGGGTGGTATCTTACTGAGATTTGTCTCACACCCTACACGGGCCCTTCGAGACCCGTGTAGACTTTATGGATTTACGTGCAGGAAAGAGGCCAGCTTCAGGAGCTGGGCTGCGTTAGTTATCACATGGAGATGGTATGGACCTTGAGGTCATGCCTAGCTAGGGTTTGCTTTGTTTTGTTTACTTTTCTGTATCAGAATTCTTACTTGTAGTAGCTACTGTTGGTTAGCCATTGGCACCCTTTTTATATTCAGTTGTGTATGACCTACTCTGGATGCATGTTTTATTGTACAGTTGTAGTTACATGTTCTTAGCATGCTGTTGTGTTTCTTTCTGCTGCTGTTGTTATATTTACAGCTTCTTCTGTTTATCTATATTGATTATGCTTCTACTCTGCGGGTCTGGTTCGAGTCTGCTGAGTCTTTCTTTCTGCTGCATCTTTACTATTATACTTGGACCAGTACCCTTATTATGATCCTCCGAGAGGGTATAGCCTCCCCGCTATACCTAATAGACCCTCGCTGCTAGTCGGTAGCCTTTGGTGTTTAGGGAGGTGCGCCTAAGGTAGTGACACCCAACCCGTTCGACACTGTTCGGGTGGCTGGCTGGGTCCGGGATGTTACAAAGTGGTATCAGAGGAGTTCTTGATAGGGATTTAGTAGCAGCCTTTTACTAACTACTAATTATTTTGAGGCTTCTCGTTTCTTTCTGCTGGTTTTACTATTTGGGATATGGTAGACTGGGGATAGTTTGTTACATGGACTGGGTTTTTAGCTTGTTCTTGGGTGCCTGCAGCCCTAGCTACGAGGGATGGACCTAGTTGCCGTGGGTGGGAATTGTTGTTTGCTTTTTCTCAGATTACAGTTGATATGATTTCCACCTCGGTGGCTCACTTGATGTGTAATGTTGCTGATTTTGATATGTGACCCTTGACCTAGTATGGTAAGGGAGAGTTGGACCTTGGCCCGGTATGGCAAGGCCGGGTTGCTTGGCTTTTGATAGGAACATTTTAGGGTATTTAAATTTCATAATTGCACGTATGCTTTGTGAAGTGATAATTCCATGTGAATGAAAAATAAAATTCCATGATTTATATGATTTAAAATGTGAGTTGGTGAAATTCCTAATAGAACTTCTAGTTGTGCAAATGTGTATGCCATGCTTTATATTTGTAGGATTGCATGCTGCAGGATATTTGGGTATGACTCTTATGAGAGCAGGCATGTACTATGGGTGAGGCAGTGTAATTGTCAGGATTGGGCGACTCGATCATCAGTTTGAAGAAACGTGAGTTGTTGCGACGAGCATGACCCGAGGTACTTTGATACTTGGATCTGTTGAGGGCGGGTAAGAAGGCCATGAGGCCGGGATGCCGTGAGGCATGGGTTGCGGTGAGGGGGAGTAAGGGTAGTTGTTATGCACTGCCTTTTACTGCTTTCCTTATCTGCGTAGAATATATTGTTATATATATATATGGCTTGTCTGACCATTTATGGTATTCAGCAGGTTACTTGAGGTGCCGTGGGCATCGGGGCATCGTGGATGCGGGTTACTTGAGGTGTCGTGGGCATCGGGGCATCGTGGATGCAGGTTACTTGAGGTGTCATGGGAATCGGGGCATCGTGGATGCGGGTTACTTGAGGTGATAGGAACCAAGACCTCATGGAGGCGGACACCGATGCAGTGCGGGTTACGTTGGGTGTCGGTAGCGACACAGGAGCACCAACGAGGTGTAGGGGTGACGATACATCACGGTAGTACTATGCATCCGGAAAACAGGTTAGTAAACCTTGTTTGATTTAAATTTTGTTTGGTTGAGACCGAGTAGTCAATTCCTAAGGTGGGGAGCCCCTTGAGGAATTTAGCCAGAACCTTGGAACTGGGGTAGTCCAGGTTGTTTAACCGGGATGGGAATGTTCGGTGCCATCTCCGGGTTTCGTTTGGTAGCTCAGGGATGAGCTACATTAAGGTGGGGGAGTTTGTAAGAACCTGGGTTTTTGGAACGGGTCAAAATCCCAACCCTGTTTAAATTTTTGATAGGTTTCTGAGGAAACTGGATTTAATGGGAAGTTTTTGGAAATTTCCAGACTACACGCCATGTACCTTTAGTAGACGCCATGTATGTGTAGGCGAGTGACCGACCATGTGCTCGCCGAGTACATGCCGTGCAGTGACCGTGTAGAATTTTCTTACTACACGGCGTGTAGTTTTGAATACACCGTGCATACCCCCGACCGTGTGAAGCCATACATGGCGTGTAGGCCGTTGGCCGGGTAGAACCAGGAACACGCCGTGTCCCCATTAGACACGCCGTGTAGTCTAGCCGTGTATGAGGAATATACATGGCGTGTGGGCAAGTCGGTGAGGTAGGGAAGAGGAATCACGTACACGCCGTGTACTCATGTTGGCAAGTATGGAAAGTAAGTCGGTGGAATATTTCTATCTTATGAACAGATAAATGAACCATACATGGCATGTTGTCTCAAAGTACATGCTGTGTACTTTCTTTTTTTTTTGCTTAAAACGAGCAGTAGCCTCGTATTGAGGCAGAACCTGATATCCTCCACCCAGATATGTGAACCAGGCCAGCCAAACCTCTCTTCCCCTCCCAATCATCTGTACGAGACCCGATTCAATCTCTGATTAGTGCATTGGAACCCACTCGGTAAGGCCTTGATTCCTCTTTGGCCGTTTTGTTTGATTTTATTTATAGAAAGAGTTATAGGCGTTTGAGAGGGTTTGAATCTTTTGTAGATTTACCGTGTTTTAGACTGAATTGGCGGGTGTTAGTGGAGGAGTAGCATCGTGCGAGTCTCAGGTAGGTGGTGCATACTTCATTTTGTGTTTTCGCGGTTGTTTTGGTAATGCGGTCTACAGTGCGTTTTTGGGTATTTTGAGCGGGACCTGTTTTATCTTCTTTTTCATACTGTATTGCTTATTCGACCTCTGGGATGATTTTGGGTATGCCCGGTTACCAGTTTTCGTGAGTAGGGCCGGGTGAGAGGCCGTTTCCCGTCGGGGCATTTTGGTCGGGGAGCACCAAAATTGTTTTAATTGAATTATGATTGTTATAAACTGTTTAGTTTAATTTGTTAAAGCCTGTTATAAATTGTTAGAGGCATTTAAGACCTCAGTGCTGGTATGGGACAATACCTTACATAGTGCAATTCAACTATTAGTTTGTTTTTCCTGGTTGTGTTTTCTGTTTACATACGTTATATATGAAATTGCTGAATTGCATCTGCTGGACCCTTTGGGTTGTGTTGGGCTTGGCCCGGTTACGCATGAGTGATACTGATCACAGGTTGGGGCTTTGCCCAGGATACTTTGGGTGGTTTTGACCACGGGATTGGGCGTCATGAACGTCATCTTGAGGCAGTACGACTGTCTGGTTGGGCATGGCCCAGGTTACTAGGGTGGCGATGCCATCGGACTTGAGTGACATGGTCGCAGGGACACGAGGTGTCAGATGTGTTGGTGGCTTAGGACTATTTTGGGTGATTACCGCTCACCGGGACTTTGAGTAGTCTGAACACAGAGATACTCCATGATGAGGTGGTTTTGACCACTTGTGTGGGTAGAGGCCCCCATAGTTGCGGTTAGGTATTTTGGTTGGAGGTGCTTTCCGTAGAAATCCACGGGGGAGGTGAGGAGCCTTCAGGGAATGGGCGTGCCTTCGGGACGTCGGTACTTGAGACACGAGGTGTCAGGAGGCACATGGTGCTGGGTTACTATTTTTGGGTGTGCCTTCGGGACGTCGATACTTGAGACACGAGGTGTTAGGAGGAACATGGTGCCGGGTTACTATTTTTGGGCGTGCCTTCGGGACGTCGGTACTTGAGACACGAGGTGTCAGGAGGCACATGGTGCCGGTTTACTATTTTTGGGCGTGCCTTCGGGACGTCGGTACTTGAGACACGAGGTGTCAGGTGGCACGTGGTGCCGGGTTACACGACAGAGATTCCGGCGTTGGCCGAAGCAGGTGACGCTCCATGGTGGCTATTAAGCACTAGTGGAGTTTGTGTTTAATTGTGCATCGTACTGTTTACTACTTTCCTTGTAAATGTATGACTGCTTAAACACATATATTTGGTACGCACCGTTGGGTGGTATCCTACTGAGATTTGTCTCACACCCTACACGGGCCCTTCGGGATGCGTGTAGACTTTATGGTTTACGTGCAGGAAAGAGGCCAGCTTCAGGAGCTGGGTTGAGTTAGTTATCGCATGGAGATGGTATGGACCTTGAGGTCATGCCTAGTTGGGGTTTGCTTTATTTTGTTTACTTTTCTGTATCGGCATGCTTACTTGTAGTAGCTACTGTTGGTTATCCATTGGCGCCCTTTTTATATTCAGTTGTGTATGAACTACTCTAGATGCATGTTTTACTGTGTAGTTGTAGTTACATGTTCTTAGAATGCTGTTGTGTTTCTTTCCACTGATTTTGTTTTATTTACTGCTTCCACTGTTTATCTATATTGATTATGCTTCCGCTCTACGGGTCTGGTTCGAGTCTGCAGAGTCTTTCTTTCCGCTGCATCTTTACTGTTATACTTGGACCAATACCCTTATTATGATCCTCCGAGAGGGTATAGCCTCCCCACTATACCTAATAGACCCCTGCTGCTAGTTGGCAGCCTTTGGCGTTCGGGGAGGTGCACCTAAGGTAGTGACACCCGACCCGTTCGACACTATTCGAGTGGCTGGCCAGGTCCGGGACGTTACAAGATGGGTGGGAACTATATCTCCCTCAAATTAATTGGGTAAATATTTTTATCTCACGATATATACATTCCTAGAATGGGGAGTAAACTAAGTTTAGTAAAGAAATTTGTCCACTAAGATGGTCTTGGGTGTGAACCTCAGATATTAAGATGGTCATGGGAGTGAACCATGACTACCAAGATGGTATAGGTAATGAACCTATACAACTAATATGGTGTTGGGAGTGAACCTTGACTACTAATATAGCTATGGGAGTGAGACATGAATACCGAGATGATATGGGGAGTGAACCTGTGCTATTAATATGGCCTTGTAAATAATCCTTGACTACTATGAAAATATTTTTTATATGATTATGTGTCTTATAAATATTTTATGTCTTATTCCTATGATATGATTTAATGTATTATGATCTTTTTTACCTTATGATTCATGCCTTATAAACTACCAATATTTACGTCATGACTCATGTATACGATCTTTGATATATAGGGTATGATCTTCAAATGTTATTCTCATGTTATTATACCCTTATGCTCATGTAATGCTTGTGTATATTCTTTGATTACCCTTACCAAGCATCAAATGTCTCCCAATTATTATGTTTCCTTTCCCTGGGTTATGAAGATAGGTTTTAAGTATAATTACCAAAGGGGAAGATCTTTGTGGGAAACATTGAAGATATTTCACCGAATTAGAAGATTTTGTTCCAATTTTATAAATACACTAAACTATTATGGTACTAGAGAATTTATTTCTATAATGTGATGAATATTCATCTATAGTTATATAATAACCATTTATGTTAAGCCTAGGTCACTATAGTTGGAATCAATGGAAAGATTTAGTAAACCATGGGAAAATAGGATGAGAAAACTTTAGTGAGATCCTTAGGGATATTTTTAAGGATATATATAGGTATATCTCTAAGGATATGTCTAAGGATAAGGAAAAGTATAGGAAAATATCCTAGAATCTTTTTAAATGATATGGTGAGTGGTTTATAAGAAATACATCCTTGCCTGGACACTACAAGTGGATGTGGATTTGGAATAGATGTACCTAATCCTGACTCGAGCATAACCCGGTGCACAACAATGGGCCTTGATACACACCTTGTTTGAAAATCCTGGGGGATATGCATTGGGAATTCACAAACACTTTATGAACCATCATGAAGGATTTAAGTAGAATATGATTATGAATAATCTAGGATAAACCTAAGGTGTCATAGATTAAAGAATTAAGAGCCATGATTTAGGCATACTATAAGTGATTTTTTATGATTATGGGGTTTTATATTTTGGTAAGTGCTTATATCACTATGATTTCTAGTTTTAGTTAATAGTAGGAACTAGAAGGAATTAGGTTAACATTGAATGTGATGGAAAATTTTCTGATCAGGACTCAAATGGGATGATCACTGTATTGAAGGATGTTTCAATCATGCCAAATCATTTTTAATGGAACATGATTAAAAATGAATACCTTAAAAAACTACCAGACTCACCACAGAAGAGAAGGAGAGAGTTATCTTAGATTTTTAAATCTAGAGTCCATGGAAGAAATAATATTCAGTTTACTTTGTGTTAAGATTGTGGAAATAATCACCAAAGTGAATGTCTTAGAGGAACAAGAAGATGTTTCAACTATATAAAAGTGGGAAAAAAAGAAAGTAACTACAATGGAAAAATGAAGGGTTTAGTTAATGGAATGGATGAGAATATTGGCCTCCCTAAGACATCATCAAAGGTTAAATTATTTAAGTCAAGAATGAATGATCATTATGAAAATCAATGTCCTAAGTGGAAATATCCTGAAGGGAATAAAAAAGGTGGTATGAGTAATGGTCATTTTGTTGATGATGATGAAGATTACAAATGAAATTTTAAAGGAAAAAGGTATTAAGTAATAAGATGAGGTATCTATCTTATAGATTAAGGATAAAGTGTAATAATCACCATTTTTATGTATTTGGATTCAAGAATTATGTTATATGAATGGTGAAATATATATGAATTATTTATTTTATGTTTTTTCACTAAGGATTTACAATAATACGTTGAATGGTTCTGATGGAATAGAAAATTTATTTAATTGCAAGGTGATGTTCATGAAAAATACACAATTAAGGGGAATATAACCCTTAGTATGCTCCTTATATTAAGATAATTTCATTTGGATAAATATATTTTGGATATGAATAAGTAAATTATATGGTACTTATTACCTTGGAACTAATTAAGGAATTGTTGATAAGTGGTTTATGCTATCTTTTATAAATTTTACAACATTATTGGATTTAAGAAATATATCCAATATACTTTGTAATATGGAGACATGCATGTTTTCAAAAGGGATTTATGGTAATTCAGGTCATTACCATGCTTTAAAAGAACACTTGATAAAGGTATTCACATGTTTGGTAGGTGACAAAAAAGAGCTACTATATGATATATAGGGGATCAATGTTAAGCTAATTTTAAGAAATTTAGTGACATTATTTCTAGTGTTTTTTACTTTAATATTCTGGAAGGGTTATATGGTTAACCATTTATGGAATGGTATATGTTAAACTTTAGATAATGTTTTAGAGATTAAAGTATTGTCACATCATATGAGGATTTTTACATATTGGATAACTTGTGCTAAAATTTTCAACTTTAGGAAAAAGGATCTTGAAACCAAAAATTTTATCCTAGTACCTTTGCTTATAATGAATCAAATGACCCCTTAGATCATCATAGATTTATGGATTTGTGATTTTTAACATTCTTTTAAACATGTTCTCTATCACTCTCCATCAGAACTTGATTATTCCATGTCCATGTTTTCACTTCCCACTATTGTTATCCTATATATAAACCTAGTTATGTGTTACTTTTGGTAACAATTATGTTTCCAACTTTCCCCATTTTAAAGGAAGTTTTAGTATTCATTTAAATGATATGGGTTTATTTGAAAGAAAATTTTAAGTATTAAACCTTTGATAACCTAGACTAATTTTTAGGGAAAAATTCATTTTAAGGGGGGTAGAATGTAACACCCTGAGATTTTATAAATTATTATTTTTCAAATTAATTTAATCTTTTTGATATTTTTCACTTCACGCAACACCGAGTATAGTTTTTTTTATATAAAATCGCTATGTTTTTCTTATGTTATGAGAAACACCAAGTTAATAATTAACTACAAACAAAACATAGATTAGATTTTAGTACACACTAAAATATGTTGTATTTCATTAACAGAAATGTCGAGTTCCTTTGATAGTTTTCATTACATGCAAGAATGAGTTTTACTAAACTACAATATACTATAATTATTAGAATATTACAGTTATCACTTAGCCATTATAATGGTAGATATTAATAAATTTAAATAAATTATGCAACTATGGTTTACACGTGTATATAAAATTAATTTCGTGGGTTAATAATTATTTATAAATGAAACAAAGAACTATTTGAAAATAATGAATCCCTTTTCTAAGAAAACTATCTACAAACACCATTTTATCTTAATAAACTAAAAAAACCACTATTGATGAATAATTTTTAATAAAATTTATATTTTATATATTAAATCAATTTTTTACACATATCCAATAGACTTTATAGACATAAGATAAAAATAAATCCAATTAAATGAATAAAATGAGGTATTTTTTTTTCTAAAAGGTAATTTCACCGCATTTTAATGGAAAAACCATTTTAAATATAATTTTTGAACCTTTTATAATTTTTATTTTACAAAATTAACTTCATTTATGAAATATAAATATCAAAATTTACTTTGGGTGAAGTTTTTGGTATATTTTGGATAAGTTTTATATTTCAATGAATAATGAAAATAATGAATTTTAATTCAAAACTATATTTTTGTATGATTTATTTATAAGGTTAAATTATACATAAATTAATCTAATTTATGTCATTTAAATAAATTTCACTTTGAAATTGGATATAAAAACTTTGTAAACTTTTGAACATTTTTACTTTAAAAACCTACATTGTTGCCCCATCTGTAGGATTAAATTTAAATTAATTTCTACCAATTATGTGATTTTTATTTTTAAAAATGGATTATATATTTGTAATAATCATAATTAATAATTTATAATATGTTCTACTTAGTTTTTGACCATAAACATTAGCGAAAGTTGTTAAATTAATTACAGTGATTAAGAGAAAAATTAACTTATTAGGGGAATAAAAATTAAAATTAAAACCCAAAATGATCTATAAAAATGTAAAAAATAAATTTATAGACATATTTTGATGATATAATCTCTATTATCAGTTTTGGACCATTATTGGAGCCACTATTTATTGGGTAAACATGTGTTGTATTCTCTTTTAAATGTTTTACAAGAATGCCACTATTCTTCCACTATAAAAAGGTACTCACCCCTCCCACTTATTCACACCTCTAAAGACCTTTGTATTTCCAAATATATGATAAAATAATCTCTAAAAATCCCCAAATTCCTCCTTGAAGCCTCTCTTTGGGAATAAATCCAACCAAGGAACCCCTTTGGTGTAAACCAAAAGGAGTTACCCAATGAAGAGGTAACATTCTTCCTCAAGATCCTTTGTTTTATTTTCATTATACACCTCCTAAAATGTTTTTATTCCATGATTAAATTATAAAATAAGTATCCTAAATATACTTATATGTTTTTATATAATGTATTTTACCTAAATTTACACACAATTACATTAAATAGGTAATGAACTTACCATTCTTATGTATGGCGAACAACCGCCTCATGAAACGATGTTGTTCATTTTTCCTTTACCACATCTAATGGTTGAGAATTATGATAGAAACTCAGTTTTTATATCATATATATTATAATTATTATGTATTTATGATTCTTTAATTTTTATATAAAACATACCTTCTTGATTTCCATATTGTGTATATATGATAACTTTATTTGTGGACTTGTGTACTACCACCTCCTAAAAGTGATGTGTTTCATTAATAATTTACATAGAATATATTAAGTATTGTTTTAGTAAAAATATATGATATATATGAAATTATAATTCTACTATAATTATATTATATATATAAATATATATAAATTTCATTTACATTCTTTCTTTCAATATAATAAGAAAACGAAAACAATGTTCATGCATACATACAACCCACCGTCTTCATGAACGGTGTATTTCGTTTAATATTCATATAATTTATATATTATTATATATAAATATATACTAAATATATATGATATTTAGTTCATGGATTACATTCTGGTAATAAATAAATTCTTATCTAAGTAATAGGATGAATAATAACAAGTCAAAATGTATACGAAAAACAACCATATATTACCCAGAATGTAACACTAACATGAAATTATTAATAAATGGGTAATATAAAGTCATAAATAAATAATAAATCGTATTATATAGAAGAAAATGGGGTTTTTTAGATTTAAAATAAACTTATAATTATTATACAGGAGGTTTTAATGTGTACGAATAAATTCAAGACTTAAGGTAAGGGAATTTCATCTCACTTTTTATTTCTGTGAGACACATGCCATATTCACCACTAGATTATTTTGTGTGGTGTATATAATTCCCTATGACATGTTATTTAATTAATTTCCTTTATTTAATTATATTTAAATCTTTAATTAATGTTATTATTTTATAAGGATCGTGATTATAAAGTTACACAAGTAGTAAGGGTTTTCTCATCTCACTTTTTATATCTGTGAGATACATGCCATGTTCACCACTAGTTTATTTTTTTTGGTGAATATAATACTACTGAATATATTCTATGATACTTATAATTAGATTTATGGGTATTTAAATATCCATTTAATTATATTTTTTTCATGGGGTTTATGGTTCAAAAGTTACCAAATCACTAATGCAATTTTGTCTCAATTTTCCTTTTTTGAGACACATGTTTTGTCATGCACCTATATTATTTTAAGAGGTGTATATACTACCCTTTTAAATGTTATATAATTAATATTATTCTTTTAATAATATTTCATGCTTCATTTAATTTCATTTTATTACATGGGGAGTATGATTCAAGGTTACCAAGTGGTAAGAGTTTAATGAAACAATCTCATCATTTATCAAGATTGTTTATGATTATGAAAAGTTATGAAATTATAATTAAAGGAAGAAGGAATATGAATAAATAACTCTACTATGAGTCATGAATGATTTTCTCTATAGGATTTATTTTGGAGGGATTAATTTTTCTACTTTCACATAGATTTTATTTGCCTCGTTATAATGCATGTTTTCTATTTAAAGATTGTTTGATTTGGAATCCATGTTGAGATTATTTTTTCTTAAGGGAAAAAAATTATTCTAGTGTGGGGGAATTTGACCAGCCACAATTTTATATACATTTTTTATACATTTCATTAATGTTTAATCATGATTTACTTAATAATACAATAGGTTTCGATGCTTTTTTCCAGGAATTAGATTCAAGTCTCAAAGTTGGAATGTTGAAAAAATGATTGAAATCATCTTTATATGTCATGAATCTGAAGTAAAAAATTTTTACTCCTCAAAAATACCATATCCTATATAAATTATAAGTCTTAAAGTTTCAAGCTAAAAAATCCTTGAAGATCCAAAATATTCAGAGGATTTTATGGATCTGAAGTAAACAATATGAAAAGTAGTTACACATCAAGTAAGTATCTAAGAAGAATCCACTTAAAGAAGTAAATGATGTGAATTGTCTAAAAGTCATGTAATTTTTTAGATATATAAATATTCTAGTGCCCTTGATTTAAAGGAGGTCACTAAGACCCGAGAACATATTTTAATACTTTATTTTATTCATCTCTATTTTTTTTTCAATTTTGTTTGTCTTTGTTACTTTATTTTATTATTTAACACATTATGTTGTTGCCATTTTTCAATTAAAAGATGTATTTTTTGATCATTATTGTTCCAACATTCCATTTCTAATCCCATTTCCATGCAACTTTGACCACCATATAATTATTCATTGTTTTTCCATCTAAGTTAGTATTTAATTTCTTCTTCATGATTTCAATTGTGAATTTCTATTCTTTTTATCATTTATTTTTTATTACAATCATTTTTTATTCTATTTACCTTCTTTCATTCAAATTCGTCATGCATGGATAATCCGCTTAGGGTTAAAGGTTGAAAGTAGGGGTGTTTTGATCCAAATGAGTATCTAAAATTGAAACTGAGTAACCCTATGGCTAGTAACTAGGTTTTAAACAATTTTATATCTCATTCTATTTCATTATCCTTAACCATTGGAGGTCCAAGTTGAAAAATAATAACCTATTTATAGAATATTAGGATAGGAAAAATAGCTTATAATTATTTCTTCTTAGAATCCAAGATTCATGTGCTTATATTGTCAATTACCCTAGACCATGGAGTCTTTTCTAGATTAGGTTGATCTAATTGGTTGGACTATGACCAATTGGTGTCTTTTTCACCACTTTTCATCCTACACTATAGGTCTATCCCAAGTTAGATCTAATATTACCCTTTACCATATACCTTGAAATTGACCCCAAAACCATCATTTAATCTATTTAAATACCCAAGATACTTAGTTTTAATCAAACCAAACCAAAGAGAGTAAACAGAGGAATACCAAAAAAGGTTATGACTGTTGGGTTGCATGTCTAACAATCCATCTCTATGGATTCGACCATGTACTACCACTTACTACACCTTAGTAGCTTAGTGTAGTTTGGGAAAATAAATATTTAATCTAATCAACACCCAAAGGAATCAAAGATGCCTTCAGAGTGCACCATTAGGTGTTATATTGTAGTGTTCTTCCCACTTTTGGTGATTTATTTTTCTAATGCGTCTTATGTTCCAATGATTTTCATGGAATTGTTAATCCTAGATACTTCTCTCATGGGAATGTAAAGGCTTGAATTTGGATTAAATTCAGGGTCACATTCTTTATAGTGGGAAGTTCAAGGTTAATAATTATGTGGGTGTCTTTATAGAAATTTATCTCTCATTCCACATCAATTTTTATATATATATATTAATACATTTATATATATTTATGTATATCTTTGTGTGCATATATATATATATACATATTTATATTTATATTTAATTATATTTAATTATATATAATAATATATATGTATTTGTATATATTTTTTTAAATTTATTTATATGTATAGATATTTATATGTATTTATTTATATTTGGGTATATTTATTTATATATATGCATATTTATGTATATTTATATGTATATATATATATATTATATGGGTATATATATATTTATGTGAGTATGGGGTCTTGGGAGATCCCTAAAGTCAAAAATAGAGGTGATTAGGGTTCCACCATGGTATGGTACTTTAATTCAATATATTCGGGCTCTAAACACCTGGTTGGGGGATGTCACACTAATGTGGTACATCCAATTCATGCTTCTAAAGAGATAAAAAAAGATAGCAAAAACATGTATAATTGAATTTCACTAGGTAAAGATGAAAACATAAGACATTTTACATTGTTTAATGATGTTTCTCTTGAGCGTATCATCCTACAAGGTTCAAAAGATAATGTAAAATCCAACAAAGAATCTATATTTCACTATTTCATGATTTTTCAACACTTTATTATTTCTCGATTGTTCTTACCTACAGGTGAGAATCCATTAAAGGTAAATTATTTGATGAAGAGATTATCTATTTTATTTTTTTCTCTTAATTTTTTTTGAATTGGGAAATCATTTTTTCAAATTTTATTTCCCTCATAAGAGTTTATGTGATAAGCTTGGGGGATCTATTTGATCTCTCTGAAACTATGTATACTTACTATATAGGAGTAGGTTTTTATTCTAATCCATTCTCTCCCATAAACACTAGAGTCTAGGTATGTATTATAATCCTATGATTTAATTGGATTTTATAGTACCATTAGATTCTATTTGATGTTGCATCCAATATGTGTATTCCCATAAAAATGGACAGAGTAATGAAAGTATCTTGATTCGAGTATTATGCTCGAATTATTGTTATGATTGATCTTAGTTAGATTTTAATTAACTAAATTTTTCTTTCATATTTAGAATATGAAATATGACTATAAATGTGATATGATAATCTTCTTTATATTTTCATTGTATGACAAAAAATTGGGAATTTTAAGGAGAAATGTTATAGAGATGTGGTCTGTGCATTTTTTTTTCATAAAGGGACATAATCAAAATACCTATTAGAAAAATGAAGGGTAAGGATGGATCTGGTGCTATTGAAACTAGTAGACAGAGATAGGGACATTGACTATAGGGGGAGTTTTCCAGTGATTGTACAATATTGTAATCATAATTTGGGACATGGTCAACCTATTGATAGTGTGTCTAAAGAGAAAAAGAAAATTCAATATGTAGAAAAGTTTATTTAGGAGAAAATGTTAGGGTGGGGGCTGAGACTTGTGGTTTAGAAGCCTGTCCCTGCATCTATAACTGGGAAAACTATTAGTTTGGAATAGGGGAAAGAGTAGAAAATAATGATCACTAGGCTACTGGTATGGGATATTCTATAAGAAATGTGGTTGTCTAGTGGAGTGGTGATTCATTTATTTTAGTATTTGATTCAAATACTAATAATTGGGATCATGATGATGAGATGGTTCAAGATGGTATGTGTGAGATTTTATCTGGTTGTGTGAAAGGGATTGTCCTCTAGGAGCAAGGGATCTCATATGTAGGGGTGTATGGCGTGGGTCACCAGGTGCTTTGAAAACTGCAATCTAATTATGATCAAATGGATTAGGCTGGGAGTTTTGACAAAGGAGCCTTAATTCTTGAGTATGGATTTTAATGGAATATTGAAATATCACAAGGGTAGGTATAACCAAAAATTCTTATTCATGCTCATGAAAAATCTTATCAGGAAGATATAAATAAGATGTGGAAGCTTCATGGCTTTCATAGTAGTTGGGATGACATGGAAGAACCTGGTCCTCCTAAAAACACTTATTTCAAAGATGCATTGTCCAAGGGGAAGAATTTATTAATATAAAATGGAGAGTTTCAACACATTCTTCTAAGGAAATCAAGGTGCAAGAAAGAATACTCTTATCTACAACTGAATATGGTTAATAAATCACATTGATATCTAAGGTATAATTATGATTGGAGTAATGATTTTGATTATATCATAAAATTATGTAGTTTGATCAATGGTTGATTCTTTCAATCTTTTATAGTCTTCTTGAAAAAGGGAATTGCTGTCATGTATGACCCCTTTATCCTCTTGTACTTTTTTCTTTTAGTTAATAAATTGGACTTGGATATTTATTCCTTTCCTAACATGTTCGAAGTGTGTATGTATTTATATGTGTTTATATATATATAATTATATTCACTTATATATATATATGTATTTATACATAGTCATATAAATTTATTTATAGTTATATATATATATATATATTTATAAATATTTGTATGCATTTATGTATACTTATGTATATTTATATATGATGTGTGTGCCTATATATATACATGTGTTCAAGTGTATGTGTGTGTGTTTGTTTATATATATATATATATATATGTTTATATATATTAATATTTAATCATGTATATATATCCATGTATATTTAATTATATATATTTATTTAAAATTTTACATGCTTGTATATTTTTATATGTATTTATGTATATTTATGTAAATTTATAAATATTTATATTTATATATATTATTTGGGTGTGTGTATATATATATACATACACATATACATATATTAGGCATGAATGATTTTATCTACAGGATTGATTTTGGAGGGATTATTTTTTCTATTTTCACATAGATTTTATTTTCCTGGTTATAATGCATGTTTCCTATTTAAAGATTGTTTTATTTCGAATCCATGTTGAGATTATTTTTTCTTAAGGGAAATAAATTATTCAAGTGTTGGGGAATTTGACCAACCACTCTTGTATATACATTTTGTATACATTTCATTAATGTTTAATCATAATTTACTTGATAATACACTAGGTTTCGATGCTTTTTTACAAGAATTAGGAATTCAAGTTTCAAAGATGGAATGTTGAAAAAATGGTTGAAATCATCCATATATGTCATGAATCTGAAGTAAAAAATGTGTACTCCTCAAAAAGACCATCTCCTATATAAATTATAAGTTGTGAAGTTTCAAGCTAAAACATCCTTGAAGATCCAAAATATTCAGAGGATTTTATGGATTTGAAGTAAACAACATAAAAATTAGTTACACATCATGTAAGTATCTAAGAAGAATCCACTTAAAGCAGTACATGATGTGAATTGTCTAGAAGTCATGAACTTGTTTCGATCTATAAATATTATAGTTCCCTTGATGTAAAGGAGGTGGCTCAGACCTGAGAACATCTTTTATTCCTTTCTTTCATTCATCTCCATTTTTTTGTTTTCAATTTTTTTTCTCTTCATTACTTTATTTTATTATTTAACACATTCTGTTGTTTCCATTTTCAATTAAAAGATGTATTTTTTGATCATTATTGTTCCAACATTCAATTTCTAATCCCATTTCTATGCAACTTTGACCACCATTGAATTCTTTATTATTTCCTCATCCAAGTTAGTATTTAATTTCTTCTTCATGATTTCAATTGTAAATTTCCATTCTTTTTATCATTTATTTGTTATTACAATCATTTTTTAATCTATTTACCTTCTTTCATTCAAATTCATCATGCATAGATAATCCACTTAGGGTTAGAGGTTGAAAGTAGGGGTGGCTTGATCCTAACGAGTATCTAAAATTGAAACTGGGTAACCCTATGGCTAGTAACTAGGTTTTAAACAATTGTATATCTCATTCTATTTCATTATCCCTAACCATAGGAGGTGCAAGTTGAATAATCATAACCTATTTAGAGAATATTAGTATAGGAACAATATCTTATAATTATTTCTTCCTAGAATCCAAGATTCTTGTTCTTATATTGTCAATTACCCTATACCAAGGAGTCTTTTCCAACATAGGCTGATCCAATTGGTTGGACTACTATCAATTGGTGTCTTTTGCACCACTTTTAATCCCACACTATAGGTCTATCCAAAGTTAGATATAAGATTAACCTTTACCATATACCTTGAAATTGACCCCAAAACCTTCATTTAATCTATTTATATACCCAATATACTTAGTTTTAATCAAACCAAACCAAAGAGAGTAAACATGAGGAATACCACAGAAGGTTCTGACTGCTGGGTTGCTTTTCTAACAAGCTGTCTCTATGGGTTCGACCTTGGACTACCAATTACTACACCTTAGTAGCTGAGTGTAGTTAGGAAAAATAAATATTTAATCTGATCAACACCCAAAGGAATCAATGATGCCTTCCGGGTGCATCATTAGGTGTTAAATTGTAGTGTTATTCCCTCTTTTGATGATTTATTTTTCTAATGTGTCTTTTGTTCCAATGATTTTCATGGCATTGTTAATCCCAGATAATTCTCTCATGGGATTGTAAAGGCTTGAATTTGGATTAAATTCAGGGTCACATTCTTTATAGTGGGAAAGTTCAAGGTTAATAATTATGTGTGTGTGTTTATAGAAATTTATCTCTCCCTCTACATCAATTTATATATATATATATTAATACATTTATATGTATTTATGTATATCTTTGTGTGCATATATATATACATATTTATATTTATATTTAATTATATTTAATTACATAATATATATATATATATTTTTATACATTTTTGTAAATTTATTTATATGAATAAATATTTATATGTATTTATGTATATTTTGGTATATTTATTTATATATATGCATATTTATTTATATATATATATTAATATGTATTTATATGTATTTTTATATATATATATTCATATATATTATATGGGTATATATATATTGATGTGAGGATGGGGTCAATGGAGATCCCTAAAGTCAGAAATAGAGGTGACATGCAATATATTCGGGCTCTAAACACCTGTTTGGGGGATGTCACACTGATATGGTACATCCAATTTATGATTCTAAAGAGATAAAAGAAGATAGCATAAACATGTATAATAGAATTTCACTATGTAAAGATAAAAGCGTAAGACATTTTACAATGTTGAATGATGTTTCTCTTGTGCATATCATCCTCCAAGGTTCAAAAGCTAATGTAAAATTCAACAAAGAATCTATATTTCAATGTTTCATGATTTTTCAACACTTGATTATTAGTCGATTGTTCTTGCCTACAGGTGAGAATCCATTAAAGGTAGATGATTTGATTAAGAGATTATCCATGTTATGGAGTTTTTATTTTAAAAAATTTATTTGAATTGGGAAATGGTTTTTTCAAATTTTATTTCCCTCATAATAGTTTAAGTGACGAGCTTGGGGGCTCTATTTGATCTCTCTAAAACTAGGTATGCTTACTATACTGGAGTGGGTTTCTATTCTAATCCATTATCTCTCATAAACACTAGAGTCTAGGTAGGTATTATAATCCTATGATTTAATATGATTTTATAGTACCATTATATTTTATTTGATGTTCCATCCATTATGTGTATCCCCATAAAAATGGAAAGAGCAATGAAAGTATCTTGACTCGAGTATTATGCTTGAATTATTGTTATCATCGATCTTATTTTGACATTAATTAACCAATTTTTTCTTTTATATTTAGAAGATAACATATTCCTATATATGTGATATGATAAGCTTCCTTATATTTTTATTGGATGACAAACAATTGGGAATTTTAAGGAGTAATGTTGTAGAGATGTGGTGTGTGGATTTTATTCCATAGAGGGACATAGTCAGAATACCTATCAAAAAAATGAAGGGTAAGGATGGATCTGGTGATATTGAAACTAGTAGACAGAGATAAGGATATTGACTGTAGGGGGTGTTGTCCAGTGATTGTACGATATAGTAGTCATAATTTGGGACATGGTCAACCTATTGATAGTGCGTCTAAAGAGAAAAAGAAAAGTTAATCTGTAGAAAAGTCTATTTAGGAGAAAATGTTAGGGCGGGTGCTGAGACTTGTGGTTTAGTAGCCTGTCCCTGCATCTATAACTAGAAAAACTACTAGTTTAGAATAGGGGGAAAGAGCATAAAATAATGATCATTGGGCTACTGGTATGGGATATTCTATAGAAAATGTATTTGTCTAGTGGAGTGGTGATTCATTTATCATAGTATTTGATTAAAATAATAATAATTGGGATCATGATGATGATATGGTGCAAGCTGGTATGGGTGGGATTTTATCTGGTGGTGTGAAAGGGATTGGCCTCTAGGAACAAGGGATCTCATGTGCAGGGGTGTATGGCGTGGGTCACCAGGAGCTTTGAAAAACGCAATCTAATTATGATCAAATGGATCAGGCTGGGAGTTTTGAAAAATGGGCCTTGATTCTTGAGTATGGTTTTCAATTGAATATGGAAATATCATAAGGGTAGGTACAACCAAAAAGTCTTTTTCATGCTCATGAAAAATCTTATCAGGAAGATATAAATAAGATATGGTAGCTTCATGGCTTTCATAGTAGTTGGGATGACATGAAAGAACCTGGTCCTCCTAAAAACACTTATTTCAAAGATGTGTTGTCCAAGGGGAATAATTTATTAATAGAAAATGGAGAGTTTCAACACATTCCTCTAAGGAAATCAAGGCGTAAGAAAGACTACTCTTATCTACAACAGAATATGGTTACTAGATCACATTGATATGTAAGGTATAATTATGATTTGAGTAATGATTTTGATTAGATCATAAAATTATTTTGTATGATCAATGGTTGATTCTTTCAATATTTTATAGTCTTCTTGAACAAGGGCATTGTTTTCCTGTATGCCCCCTTTACCCTATTGTAGTTTTTTCTTTTAGTTAATAAATTAGACTTGGATATTTAATCCTTTCCTAGCATGTTTGACGTGTGTATGTATTTATATGTGTTTATATATATATATATAATTATATTCAAATATATATATATATATATATATATATGTATTTATACATATTCATATAAATTTATTTATAGTTATATATATATTTATAAATATTTGTATGCATTTATGTATACTTATGTATATTTATATATGATATGTGTGCCTATATATATACATGTGTGTATGTGTATGTGTGTGGGTGTGTTTATATATATATATATATAAATGTTTATATATATTAATATTTAATCATGTATATATATACTTGTATACTTAATTACATATATTTATTTAAAATTGTATATGCTTATATATTTTTATATTTATTTATGTATATTTATGTAAATTTATAAATATTTATATTTATATATATTATGTGGGTGTGGGTATTTATATATATTCATACACATATACATATATATGTGTGTGTATTTATGTATATTTATATGTATGTATATATATAATTAGATATATATATATATGTGTGTGTGTGTGTGTGTGTGTGTGTGTTTTATGTATGCATGTATTTATATATATATATATTTATAATTATATACAATTATATGTATTTATGTATAATTATATGTACTTAAATTTTTATATATTTTTATATATTATGTGAATGTATATATATATTATTTATTTATAAGCATGTATATACTTTTTTCTCATCGGAGCTAGGTAAGTGGTACCATGTCAGGATGTCCCTCTCCGACAAGGGAACTGGCTCAGGTTTGAGATTTTCCACACTAAAATTTAGTTGGGGGATGATGATACTTAAGGGGAGCAAGTTGGGATGAGGAAAGGCGTGATGTGGCATCTACCAATTCCTACATTACCCACAATATGTTTGAAGTTGGAGGCTTATCTTAGTGGTAAAGTCACTCCATAATTCAACATCCAACTAAAATTTGAATCATATTGCCACCCCTTGAAGGGGTATTTATCTAGTCATTTATGACATTAAAAAAGTGTCTCATAACATGGAAATGAACAAGGTGGTTTCACAAAAGCCGAAATTATGGAAACATACTAAGATAAAGTGAATGATGTAGCAAGATTAGGTAGATAGTGCGACATAACAACACATAGGCATCACCGGGTGGGCAGCTTGAAAGAGTGATGGATGTATTGGCACCCATTAACTGGCCCTATAACCACTCATATTTCTGATGTGGGACCAAAGGGTGACCTTCCGGGGTACAATGGAGGGAAACATGGTGTGATAGTTGCTGGTAGAGGGGGCACAACATGCCTACTGGTGGCACAAGTTGCTCATGTGACCAGGCAGATGGTTCAGAGTAATTGGTAGGTGGAACAACGTGGCAACATGTAGGCATTGTCAGGTGGGTGAAATGAAAGAGTGATGGGTGCATTGGCCCCTATCAACCCACCCTCCACCCACATAGATTTTTGATGTGGTGCGGAGGGATGGACTTCCACAATTTGATGAAGGGAAATACGGTGTGACTGTGCTGGTAGAGGATAGTGCGATGTAAAGAACGGTGACAGAGTGTGATGTAAGGCTACTCATTTAGGCCTTCAGGGCATTTACTTGAGGGGCCTTTGGGACACATTCATCTAGGCATTTGGACCATCAAGAACTTGGGTCTTTAGGGTACTTATATTTAATAAAATTGTACATTTTGGTGTTTTTCAATCCTTGTAGGGAAAGATGAGGCTTGACCCGCTGAAATGTTTGGGTACGTGTGTATTTACAGTTTGTAATCCTCTCTTCCTGATACATACATACATACATATATGTACATAAATACATTTATATATACATATATATAACTATAAATATATATGTATATATATTGGTAAATTTATTTATATTTATAGATATTTATATATAATTATGTGTATTTATATACATTTATATTCATTTATATATATTGTGTGGGAATATATATATATATATATTTGTATATTTATATGTGTTTATATCTATAGATTTCTGTATATTTATGTTTATATACAATTATTTGTAATTATATATATGTATGTAAATTTATTTATATTTATATCTTATTATGTATATTTATATACATTTATATATATTTATACATGTTTGTATATATATACATATATTTATATGTGTGTATATATTTATATTTAATTATATATATGCATCTATATACATTTATGTAAATTTATTTATATTTATATATATTTAATAAATATTTATATATATTTCCATATATTTAATAATTTATGTATAACTGTATTTATATAAATTTATATGTAGTCATATTTTTATATGTATGTATTTATAAATTATGAATAAATATATGCACACATATATATGTATTTACATGTATTTATTTGTATATATATAAGTATATTAACACCTTCCTAGTCACTACATTAATGGCTTGGTGAAGTGGTAAAGACTTTATGAAAAAATCAAGAGGTAATGAAGTCAAATATCACCTTACACATATATATGTTTAGTTTTGTAGTAATAAATTAAAAAATAATAAATGATAAAATAAAAAAATAAAAAAATAATTTAAAAAATAAATAAATAATAAATAAAAACCACCATAAAAAAACTAAATGGTTTTTTAAAAATGTTTTTAAAAAAAAGAAAAAGAAAAATGTTTCTAAACATTGAAAATCGATGCTAAAAATTGTCTCTAAATGATTCATAGTGGGTTTTTAAAAGTGTCTTGAAATAATTCCCGACATAGGAATTCACTATGGTTTTGAAAAAATACTTGGAATCATTTCACAGAAGATTAAACTACCGTTAAATGCAAAAAAATACCAACAAATGGAATTTTTGACTTAGTGAGTGAGCATAGAGGCTCATCTTATTCTAGTGTGCCACTAACTTCATTGATATTCTATATATCATTGTCGATGAACTAAGATACCACCCTTTGATGTGTGATACAAATGATCATTTCATCCTAATCCAGGCCTTCCAAGGTTGTAGTTTCATTGGCCATTCCATTTTCTTGAGCATTCTATGAATGCAGGATGTGGGACAATGTTTTCTATAAAGGAAATTCAGCCATTAATCCACACAAATAATCAATAAATGGAATAAAATTTTCCTTTTTTGATGTCATAATCACCATTGATTTTCTTAATTAAATAATCTGAATCACCTTTGAAATCTAATCAGGTGATATGTATTTGCAAGGGAAATTTAAAGCCTGTTGTGAGAGATTTTTATTCTACCTCATTGTTGGTGCATCCTTCAAATAATAATAAAGAGTAGGGTTGAACCAGATTTTCATGGTAGGTAAACATAAATTTTAGACCAACCTTGTTGAGATTCAAGTCTTCCATCTTTATTCCTATTGGAATCTTATAAGCTTCGTTAAATTACATTTATCATATTTGGGAAGCTTCATAAATGGAGAAGATTTCTTCATCTAAGAGTCTCATGTCTATTGGAGACTACATTGGGGTAGGGTGTTTTGTAAGAAAATATGCTAGGTATTATCTCATGATCAACTTTTGAGACATAAATTGGATGTAAAATTGTTATAGAATGAATTCCCATCACATCGAGCACTAAATGAAAGATAGTTCTTCTCAATACTAGAACACCAGGTCTTAGCATCAAAAGATGTCATGAAAAGATAATAGAGATTATTCTCCTTACTTGCATCATTTTTGTGGGAAATAAGGGCACCAAGATACCTCTCCATGGTTGAAACATAAAGGATGAGTGGTTTTCTTACTATGGGAAGCATCAATACTGAAGGGATAAAGAGGTACCAATTGAGATCATTGAAGGTTTTCTAAAAATTATCATCCCATTGGAAAGAGACCCATTTTTTCATCATCTTTGTGAAGGTAAAGCACTTTCTAACATCCTGGTACTTGTTTTTAGGTATTCCTTGACCATTTTTTTGATCCTCTTTAAGTTGGGTCTTGTTTTAGGATCATTCTAGGAGATTTTGGAAAATTTTCAAGGGTTATTAGGATTTGCATAGTTGGCGCATTAATTTCCCAAATCATGCACCCCCAGTGCTAACTATGAACCCCCTGGATAGTGGGGAATGCATAGTTGGTTCATATTTTCCCAAACTATGTTCCCACCTAGGGGAAACCATGCACCTGAATGATTAAGGGTTCACTACTAGCACACAGTTTCCGCTAACCATGCACCCCCTTCAGCTAACTGCGCGGGAAGTTATTTATTATTCTAAAATTTTATTTTAAATTTCCAAACCCATAGTTTATGATTTAAATCACCACATTTGGACCTAAATTTATTTTACCTTCCTTTTATCCTCCCTAGAAGAGATTTTGGTTTCTTTAACCACCTCCTTTGGTGAATCAATGGGACAATGGAAGTTCTGATCCCTCTCCGGTAAGTGGATCCCCTCTTGTGTAGTCTCTTATAATATTTCTTCCTCTACTCTATAGAGAGTATTATATAATCAGGTTTTTAATGGATCTAAAATAAATTTCAATGGATACAATACTTTTCTTGTTATATATTTATTTGAGGTTTGATTCATAGATCTCCCTCACCTTCAATCATCATTGGTGTTCCCATTGTGGGTGTTGATCATTTGATTATGTGATTAAAGGTTGGTGGTTCCATTTGAGGTTTTCTATGTAATTTAATCCTTGAATTTATTTATTGGTTTTAAATAGATTTCAATTGATTTATAAAACTATGATTTTATGTTATTTGAAATTAGAATTTAAAATTTCATATATTTTGATAAAACCCCCAAATTCTAATGGAATTGGAATTGTGGGATGTATTTTGAGAATGATGGAATTGATGAAATGATTTGAGATTTATTTTGATAAAATGTATTAAATTAAAATTATTTAAACCTATAATTAGTTTTATATTGAAAAGGCATCAAATGATGAAATACCCATGTTTTGGTTTTGAAATTGAATGGGCATATTAAAACTTAATATAATGAAATTTAACCATAAATGATGTTTTATTGGAAATGAGATGATTTTACCATTATTTATTGATTGATCATGCACATGAAATCCTAGGTAGTTAGTGGATTTTTTGGGGCAGGCACACTAGGATCTTGACCCCCTAGGAATTTATTGATGATGAAAACTCTATCAAAAACCCTTTTCAACATGATTATCCCCAATGGGATGTTAATGAGTCCTATTCATCTTGAGCCTGAGGGACATGCATACACATATTATTCAATGATCACTGATTTGATAAGTATGATGATCCTATAGCCAGAAACTAACATCCTTCATGGAATATGACTATGGTGCTTGTTGTGTATGTTTTTTTATATATTTTGTTGATTATAGAACTATTTTACTCATTCTAAGTGATTTATATAAATGATTTTGTATAAAATGTTTGTTTAAGACTTTTTTGAAATGTTTTTACATTTATTGAAAAGAAATCATGTTTTATTTTAAATGTGAAAATGATATATTATGCCATTTCCTATTTTATTTAAATTTTAAAAATGATTAGTTTATTGTTTTGGAATCTTTTATGGAACACTTCATGAGATCCTACTGAGATTTATAGCTCACACCCTACCTTTTACTTCAAGAATTTTTATATTTTCTTATGCCAGGTCCGAGCAAATGGACAGCACCACATGGAGGTGGTAGATGTTCTTGATCATTTGGAATGTGGAGTGGTGATGGTGAAAATTGGAGCTATTATACACTTTTTACATAGGGATAATAAGTTTTTTGTCTGGTTGGTGTTTTGGTTACCTTTTATTTGTTAATCTATCTACTTGTTCATTGTTTTACCTATTTGACTTATGGTAATTTCTCCTTGAGGTTTGTTTATATACCGACTTATATCTTGTTTTTTCCCGTTGTTTTTTTGGAAATTTTTTTCCTTATTTATTCATGTATGATGCCAAGTATTTTTTTCCAACTTGTGAGTATTATAAATTCCCTTTAGGCCATGTCAGTTCCATCTTAGGTATCAGGGTACTAGGGTATCTGAGCTATTTTTTAACAAAGTGGTATGAAAAGTACAATTTAAGTATCTTTCCTAAAGTCGATATGTGGTCTGGGTTGTCCTATTAAAAAAGGTAGGATTTATGGGACTTGGGAGGTAGTTATGATCAAGTTATTTTATATATATTCTCATAAAAATCCTTAAGTCACAATTTTTGTTGGGGAAGAGTGTTTGTGAGGATTATTTTGATCTATCTCTAGTATTTTCTCTAGTTGAATAGAGTTTTCTGAAAATCCTATACTTTTGAATCTCGTTTGAGTTTTTGATTTGAGTATCCTTGTTAATGTTATTATTGTTGTCTACTAATGGTGTGTAGAAACATGCCTCCATGAAGTTTTTTAAACCATCCTGAGGAGGGAGCTACTAATGAACTGCAGCAAGCGAACCCTCTAGTTGACCAAAATCTTATTGTGATAGTGGTGCATGTCATCCAGGATCTGGGATAGGTAGCCACACCCATACCCATTCAAGAACCAATCATGGAACCTTGAAGGGATGACTCTAAAGATCATTCATAAGAGTTTATTCACTATAATCCACCCAATTTCCAAGGGTCTAATGATCCTCAAGAGGACGAGGACTGGTTAAAAGGATTTGAGCGTCCTTTTGAGCTCTTAGAAATTCTTGATTAAATTAATGTGAAGTGTGATACCTAACATTCTCATATTTGGTGCATATTTTTAAACAATTTTTAGGTGTTTTAAGGGATTATTTTTCTTAATACCAACGTATTACATCATTTTATTAAAAAATGATAAATTGTGAAAGTAGAATTAAAATGGTATGAAATGAATAGAAATATTTGATTTTGGACTTTTCAATTTAATGTTGAATTTTTTATTCTGTTATTTGAATGGTTTTAGGGGTTTATTTACATAAAATATATGTTTCCTTCTAAGGTATCACTCATCTCTAGTGGCTAGAATTCCACTTAGCTAGCTCAAGAGGAGCCAACTCGCCATGCATATACCTCAAGTAAGGATTCCAGTTGACAAAGGAGACACATGGGGAATTAGTTTGTATAGGAGAGTGGCTCGTGGGGGTTCAATACCATGGGTTCATAGTGTAGGTATAAGCCTATGTGGGCCAAACAGTGAAACTTAGTCTATATGGGTGTGTGTATGTGTATCCAGGAGCCCACCCTAGTGCATGCTTCTAGCTGGCTGATCTTGTGACTTTGTTTATAAAAGAGTTCCCTCCTCATGTTCGTTTTGATGTGGGATGACCTATTTTGAGGCTACTATTCATTTTTTTTACCAGAGGCATCATTTCACCTATATCTATGTGTCCTACACTGGGTTACAAATCTCTACCCCTCGTCATGCCCTCTTCCACACTAATCTTGTCGGTTTCCCACTGCTTCACGGGGGAAACACCATGAGAGAATCAGATGAGATCCACCTGAAGTTGAACAACCACTTCCATCACCATGGATGATCTATAGACCCTAAAACTAGCTTCATGAATCATTTTTTGAGGATTCCTATATCCACTTAGAAGGCCAGAGGAAGTGTAGGCAGTCCACTCCCACTGATCATTGATGCCATGCACCGTTTATGGTGCTCTACTACCACTATCATTGCTTCCCATGAAATCCACTACTGATCACCATGATTATTATTTACTTACCACATCCCCATGCATTCCACCATGAAAATATGACCACCACCTCCACTATACACTTTTTCTACACGGAATCCACTATCCCCTGATGGTTTAAATTTTGAATACTCAATTTATTCGGGTGTTTCCATTTGACAGATGAATGTCATGGGTATTGGGGGAGATAGATATTCCATTTTTAAAATTTAAAATTCTTAAGACTCAGGATGGAGGATTAAATAGAGAGGCAAAGATGTTTGGTTCTATCACTTCCAATATAAGGGAGTCAAGTTCAGTAGAAGTCGACACTATGATTTGGGAGAAAAAGAACCAGAGGCTAAAGAAGAACACCCACCGCCAAAGGGGAATATTACTATAATCCATTCTCCGTGACTTTATTTTATTTTATTCAATCTCTAATATTAATTCTTACCCTCTTATTTTAATGAAACCCCTTCAATAGAGGGTCATTAGCCTTATGGTTAGGTTAAGGGTAGGGGAACCCTATGCGATTCTTTAGTTCCAATTCTAATCAAAATCAAAATTATAGTCTTATTTATTTAATGGTTTTCAATTTGAAATTTTTTGAATTTAAATTAAATACGATTGTGTTTTTATTTAATTCTAAAATTTAGAATTTCATTTATTAAATATTTTATTCTCCCTATTCTTGGTATTGGATTATACTTATTGGTTGATTTAAAATCATGTTAAGAACTGTATTAGTGATTTATATACACATGAGGAAGGAATGGTGGAATAATTTGAATATTTAGGGAATATAAATACTAGATTTGGTATTGCCTAAATAATTTAAAGAAGGAACATTATGAATTTCACACATTTATAAATCTTAATCAAATGTGAATAAAAGAGAAATTATTATTACTCATTTCATCTAATCATTTTGATAAATACTAAAGATTCATTTTTATTAAATACCATGATAACATTAAAAAGGGGTAAAACTAACCTAAATCTAATCACTTTGATCTCATCTAAATTTCACATGATCCAATTTTATTTTCTTTCTAATATTTTCAATATTTTTCTTTTATTTAATTTTGAATTCATGAAAATAATATTGAAAAACTTCTCTTTGATGGTGATTTTTTATTAATAATAATAATACACCCCTAAGAGAAAATAAATTGCTTTTTTCGCACCCCACAACAGGTATGTTTCAAAACTGGCATCGCTACCAGGGAAGAAGTGTTAATCTAACACTAAAAATTTTCATGACTAGGACCTCCAATGAGGAACTATTTGTTTTTGACCCTGAGATATAATAAACTTTGATAACTAGGATTATGAGTGTTAATCTTTATTTTATTTGAAGAAATCAATTTAGAGGACTCAAGTGGAACTTTAAGTGTTCACTCTGAGCCACTAAACATAGAAATTAATCCATGACAGACCTTAAGGGACCTTTTTACCCCACAATTTTCCAACCAAAAAAATTAGTTAACCAAGACTACATAGAAAAATGATTTTAAATTATATGTAAACATTATTCCTATAAATCTAAATTTAATTTTTTATTAAACTATTTTAAGAGAAAATGGGAAACCATAGTTCACAAAAAAGATACCATTATGTGATGAAAGATCTCAAAAAACGATTAAACACCAGACTAAGATTACTTGACTCAGCTAATCTATAAAGTCCCTAGTAAAACATACTATCCTGGGTATCCATATCCTCTCTGATGAACTCTTCAAGGTGAGTGATCATCCATTCCATTGTCTAAATAAATTCCTCTGTGTTTATTTTTCTCTGATTGAAGCCCCGAACCAGTATTCGGTCTTGTTTATCTATCCACACTTCTTTATCCTCGTTGGCATCAACTTGAAACCTCCATTCATAAATTCTTTTAATATCCTCTTCTGATACATTAGGGCAGAGATTTTTTTCAAGCATTTATTCCTTGGCGTACAGGATTAGTTTCAAGAACTCACCATTATCTTCTTCCCTGTCTCTTATATTCCTGCTAGATTCTTCACTTTCCCCATTCTGTATTTTTTTTCCTTCCTTATTTCTACCCTTCTTGTCTGACCTAATCTCTATTAGTTTTGGAAAGTGGAAGTAATCCTTGCGTCCCTTTGGTTTTTTTTCCTTTGAATCAAAATACATTTCCCTGAGCCTCGAATGCCTTTTTTACCTTTCTTCCTTCTAGGAATGTGAGGAACTTTCCCTTGAATTCGGTCCATACTATCCACTGAGGGGTGACTATAGATTTCATCCCCTGAAGAATCCTCCTGTTGAGGTATTGGTGGATCTTGGGCACCCAGACCATCAAAATGGTACCCCATCTTTATCGTTTAGCCTTCCTTGAGGCACCTTTGCTTACACAAAGACATATTCTAACATGTTTTATTCTCTATTCCAGTTTCCTTCCCTGCATTCCAAGCCTTCATATGATCTTTGTATTTGGCACTGAGGGTGTTTGGGTCTAAGGGTCCCAAGACATCCACTCCGTCCAGCCTCCCCTATCCATGGTGAGAATCTATTGTTGCCAAAAACAAGGGCTTCCCCTGCACCATTTCCAATCTTGTGGGCTACTCATATTCACGTCCAATAAACTGGGGTTTCTTGTTTGTTTCCTCCTAGCCTTGAGCTTGAGATCCACTGAGACTTTGGCCATCATTCACTATCAAGCTCACCTAACTTTCCTCAATGGATCCAGTTGTTCCTGGTTGATCCACCATATCCATTGCTAAGGGATATTCCTTATCTGCTCCTTTTAGTCCCAAATCCTGTTTTAAATGGGAAAATATATCCACTAACCATGGATCTTCATACTTAAGCTTCACACACTTCACTTCAACTGGAGAAACCAAGGGAGGCCATCGCTGGAGATGAACCTCTTGGGTACTGGACTCCACACCTGGGAATTCCTATTGTCAGACTTGATCCAACACCTTTGGTACTGCCCTGTTCACCTCTTCTTTATCAACCACACCAAAAATATCCCACACCTTATGGTTCACTACAGGATCATCCATCACCTCATACCCCTCAGTTTTACTGATTATAGCTTGCCTATCCCTGAGTCCATGACAACAAATAGAGGCCACATGGCCTAACCCGTGACATACCAGGCAGAATGTAGGCCAAGATTCAAAGACAACCCTTTCTTTCCATCTTATTTATTCTCCGACCAAAATCCACAGCCACTCTATAGGAATATTCAAAACATCAACCTCGATACACAAGCGAGGGGAGATTGGGTGACAGACCACTGATGTGAAAATATCAGAGCACAAATATCTTTCAACCATATTGACTAACATTAATATAATTGATGGATTCTAGAAAGGGAGTGGAAGTTCTGGAAAGCTTACCCATACTGCAGACGAAGACATCCCGTGGTTCATGTTGAGTTCAAAAGACCAAAGTATAAGTTAAAATCAACATCTGTTGATAGAATGATGAGATCTGGACCAGACGATGATCAGATCGTCCTTCAAGGAGAAATGAATCATAAAATGGAACTGATCAAAGTGGCCCACCACCACACAGTCTCGAAGATCCCATGATTCAAAGACAAATCTATCAAAAGTGTCAACTAAGGGATGAAGACCCCTGAATCATGCTATAAGCATCGAACTATGGTGATATGAAGCTTCGTTGAACTCTTTTATAGAAATCGAAAGCTGGGGTGAGCTGTTGTGAAGGTTAGGGACCTTAGGGAAAAGTGGGATCAATGGGAAGGTAGGATGAAAATTCGGGTTCCTAAAAGGGGTGAAGGACATAACTGACAAGGAGGAAGGGAGTACATTCACCCCTCACCCATCTAGGGAGGAGGGGTTCGAAGCCTCGAGCATCTCTATTATGGCATCGCCACTGAAGGCTGAGCTCTGCTCCACCACATCAATCTTTTTTTTCATTTATTTCTATACTACCTAAATTCCATGGCCTTGAAAATGAAGACCCCATCTAGAACATTCAGTAATTCAGCTAGTTTTGCTAAATATTCAAGCTGAGAGGAGAACCTAAAGACCAATTTTAATTGAATTTATTCCCTTTCAAACATGAAGAAGCAGCTAAGGAATGGTTGTGCAATATAAAACATAGGGGGATAAATGACTATGAATGAATAAATATATACTTCATGTAGTGATTATTTCCCACATCCTGAATCATAATAATCAAAAAATAAATTTACGTCATATGAAAAACACCAGGAGAGACCCTCTATGAGTACTGGGAATAGTTCAAGAAACTCTAAACCAGTTTCCCACTTCAGGAAGTAGATGAGCATCAATTAATTATATGTTTCCACCATGTACTTCTTGATGATGATAAAAATATTCTAGATTCCTCATCTAGAGGAACCCTAATTGAAAAATCAATAGAATATGGAAGAATACTGATTAAAAATATTTCTCAAAACTCACAGCAATTCAGAATGAGAGGTATGAGAACTAGGGGAATTCATGAGGTGATAATATTTGATTAAATATATTTAATTATAAGTGAAATGAGTGAACTTAAAATATTAGTATGAAAAATATTTTTGACCCAAGAAATTATAAAACAAGCTTCGTCTTAGGTATATTGTTTATGTTCTACTTCAATTCATTATATTGACCAGTGTCTTGAGATACAAGAGACAGAGAGTTGTGCAGCTACATTTTAGTCAAGGAAATTTACAAAAAAATAATAATGAAGAGAAGGAAAATACACATAAGGATTTAGAGGCCAATAGAACCAAAACATACCCCCTTCTTCCAATCATCCACCTTTCCAACAATAATATCAAAACTCATCACCATTAAAAAAACATAAAACAACCCTTCCAATAATAAAAATCATTTCAACAACCACCTTTACAATGAAATTCATTTGAGTAACCATAAACTAGTGCACCATCAAATGAGAACCAATAGCTAGATTCTGATGTTGAGGGGTTAAAAGAAAATGTTAAAGATTTATCCATCTAGTTATAAAATGTTTTATATTTTATTACCAAGAATCTAGGAAATCATCCAGCACAAATAGTTCTAAATACCAAATAGAATGTCAGTGTAATTATTATAGGAAGTGGGAAAGAGCATTTGACACATGAATCAAGTAAGTTTGATAATTCTAAAAAAAATCATAAAGATCAATACATCCACCCAAAAGAGAAGCCAAAAACACAATTAAAAAGGAAAAAAAGTGAGAAAAAAGGAACAAAATGAACCATTCCCTTATTTATTAACTCGATCAACAATGGTTGAAGAAGAGAAAATTCAAAGAGAGATCTAGGAAACCTTCCAAAAAGTTGAAATAAACATTACACTACTTAAGTAAATCTACCAAATCCCAAAATATATTAATTTTCTAAAAGAAATATGCACCTAGTGAAATAGGTTTTATGGGGATGAAAGAATCATATTTGGAAGGATTGTCTCTATGATCACCCCACCATTGCCCAAAAAATTTCAAAATCCAGGGAAATTTTCTATTCCCTGCATTATTAATTATTTGAAATTTTCTAGTGCTTTGTGTGATTTTGGTTATTCCATTAATATCATGTATAACTTTGTATTTTCATATTTATAAATAGTTTAACTAAATCCCATAAGAGTGGTTGTCCAACTAGAAAACCAATCCACTATTTTTCCAACCGGAGTTGTGGAAGATGTACTAGTAGGAGTTGAAGGACTGATTTTTCAGTATATTTGTACATCCTCACCATAGAAGAAGATAAATCACCAAGTTATTCACCTATTATTTCAGGAATAACATTACTAAAGAAATATAAAATGATCATCAATGTGCATGAAGTAACCCTAACCATAGAGTTAGGAGATAGTAAGTAAACTTCAATGTTCTAAACTCCAAAAGGTACCCATAAAATAACCATTACCTATTTTCAATTTTCCATAAAGAAAGTATTGATTCCTTCGAAGAATCAGGTATGCTTTGAGAATTCTTAGCATTAGTAGATCACCTTACTTTTGAGATAACTAGGGAATAATATAATACTAAAAAATCTAAAAATTATGTCTTTAAAACTCAAGAAGAAATAAACTACAAATTCTTTGAAAATTTCCTCTAAGAAACTTATATGATACCCTTTAATAAGGTAATTCAATATTTTGAAGTGGGAAATTTGAATTAACTATCATCCATATAATGACCCCCCAAATATTGAATTTAAACCCCTCCCACGTGACTTAAAATATGTGTATCTTATAGAGGGAGAACATTTTTCAGTTATCATTGCCAATAATCTATTTGAGACCTAAGAACAAACTCTGATTAACCTTTTAAAAAGAAATTCCTGAGCCCTAGGATGGAGTCTAGGAGATATACTTAGAATCAAACCCAAGGTATGCTCCCATAGAATATTTTCATAATAGGACTCCCAACTTGTTAGGAAAACCCAAAGAAGACTTAACCCCAACATCATGGAGGTTATTAAAAAATAAATTGAAACATTATTGGATGACAAAATCATTTTCCACTTTTTTTATTCTAATGGGCCAGACCAATCCATGTGGTTCCTAAGAAAATAGTATTGACCATTGTGGAAAATGAAAATAATGAATTAATTCCAATGAGAGTCCAAAATAGTTGGAGGGTATACATTGATTATAGAAATATAAACAAAGTCACTTGAAAATACCACTTTATAATCCCATTAATTGATCAAATGATATAAATACTAGAAGGTATGACCCATTACTACTTTTTGGATGTTTTTCTAGTTATTTTCAGGTACTAACTTCCATAGAAGACCAAGAGAAGTAATTAATAACCTATCCATTTGGGAACTTTCATACAAGAGTATTCCTTTTGGATTATGAAATTCCCCAAGTACATTTCATAGGTGTATGGTAAGAATTTTATCAGATCACATTGGGGACTACCTAGAGGTATTCTTTATTGCCTTACTATTTTTTGTAACTCCTTTGATTATTTATTATAGAATTTAGAGAATTTTTTGAAAACATGAATAGAGAAAAATCTAGTTTTTAAATTCAAAAAGTGTCACTTTATGGTTGAAAAAGGAATAGTTATAGGTTATATCATTTAAAAAAATTAATTGAGGTGGATAAGTCTCAATTTGAATTGATCAATTCTTTTTCATATCCTACCAGTGTGAGGCACATTAAATTATTTTTGGTGAATGTTGGATTTTATAGAAGATTTATAAATTAATTTAGTAAGATTTATATTCATCTTTCTGAATTACTTTTAAAATAAGTTGATTTTTTTAATGATAATTTTAGGGAGTCATTTGATGAGTTGAAATAGAATTTTATTGCCACATCGATAATGAAACCATTGATTTGGGAATATCCATTTTAGTTGCTTTATGATGCATCAAAAAAAGTTATGGGAGAATTTCATTCCAAAATAATTAAAGGAAAACCCCAAGTAATAACCTATGCATCAAGAATCTTGGATGCCACTAAGATCAATTACACAACCACTGAAAAAGAGTTTCATGTTGTTTTATTTATATTAGACAGATGCAGATCATATTTACTTAGAAATGATGTAGTTGTATTTTCTGATTTTTTAATCATTTAGGTACTTGATGAAGAAGTTAGATGAGAACCAAGGCTAGTAAGATGGATATTACTCTTTTTGGATTTTAATATAGAGATTAAAGACAAAAAAGGAGTTGAAAACTAAGTGTAATATCACCTTAGTAGGCTACCCAACACTGCTAAAACAAAAATTCCATTACTAATCCCACTCAATGATCACATTCCTAGAGAGAAATTTTACATCATAGAATTTTAAGTACCATGGTATTATGATATAGTAAATTATTTGACCACATATCATGTACCTTCTTCCCTTAACTCCCACCATAAGAATAAACTCAAAGTTGATTCTAGATTCTATATCTGGGAAGATCCATTTCTTTGGAAAAATTGCAATGACCAAGTGATAAGAATATGCTTATGAGTAAGTGAAATATAACATGTTTTCTAATTTTTTCATACACTTTCTTGTGTAGGACACTTTTTTAACTCTCAAATTTTGTGAATTATTTTTTTTGAATTTATTGAACCTTTGTAATATTTTGGATTTCCCATAACACTTAAAATATTTTATTTTATATTAAAGAACTATGTTTGGATTAAATTATACACAACACCAAGTTAATTATACACTACATATAACATAAATTTTAGATTTACTATACAGAACACCATGGTTAGCTTGCAACATAGCGTATGAAACACACAAAAATTAGTTTCTACGAAACATATTTTTATTATTTTTATTATTTTAATGATATAATTATAATCCATATGTTAAAATTAGTAATATAAATGGTTTTAAAAAAATTTAAAATATTTTTTATAATGGTTTTATATAAATAAAACACATTTATTATTAAAGATATAATTTTTGGTGAAGTTCATATATGTTTTAAAATACTATTTTCTCAAATGAACTGCTTTTAATGTCCTTCTATGGAAAATAATGAAATAAAATTTAGACACATTCAGATATTTAATTTCATAAAATAAAATAAAATTTTGAATTTATAATTTTTAAATTATCTTAGGGTGAATTTTTGGTATTTTTATGAGAAACTTCATTTTTGGATGAATAGTACAAAACATCAGATTTTAATTCAAAACTTCTTTTTTATATAATTTATTTACAAGGTTAAGTTATATTTTAATGTGGTTTAAATTTTTATTTTTTTTATATTTTTATCAATTAATCCAATTTAGTTCATTGGAATTAATTTCACTTTAAAATTGGGTATAAAAACATAGAAAAAGTTTGGATGTTTTTACTTTAAAAACCCATAGTGTCATCCGGTCAACGTGATTAATTTTAAATTAATTTATACCAATTACGTGATTAGAATTTGGAAAAATGGATTTCATATTTGGAATCATCCTAATTTATAATGTTTAATAAGGTAAAATTATTTTTTTGACAAGAAATATTAGTGAAAGTAATTAAAATTAGTTACAATGATTAAGGTACAATTAAGCTTAACTAAGGACTAAACCTTATATTTAAGACCCAAAATGACTAAGACACTTGTAAAATACCCATGTTATGGAAATTATTTGGCCATTAACCTTAAATTATTTATTATTTTTTTATTTTTATGACTTTTTAAGGTAAAAATGTGGGTACACCTATCTTGTTTTAAACAATACCAAGTGATTCCTTTCCCTTCCCTTTGAAAGGCCACCACCTCTCCCGATTCTTAACACCTCTAAAAACACTAAGTTTTAACCAATATATACCCAATAAACTTTCCAAAATCCATCCCTTCCTCCTCTAATCATCCCTTTTGGTAGAAAGTAATCCAAGAATCCTTTTGGCACAAACCAAATGAAGTTATCCGATTAAGAGGTAACGTCTTCTCTCAAGATCCTTTTTTTTCACCCCATAAAATCTCTTTATTCCCTAATTTTATAAAAAAACCGATATCTTAAATATAATATTATGTCTTTATTATAATGGTTTTACTTACACTTACACACACCTCCAACTAATGGGAAAGGGACACACTGTTTACGTGTACGGTGAAATACCGCATCACTAAACGATGATTGCTCATTTTTCCTTTACCACATATCATGGTGAATATTATGATGGACTCTCTCTATATATATTTTATATATTATATTTATTATTTATTTAATTTTATATAATTTTTTACAATATATATCTTTATGATTGACATTTTTTATTAATATAATAATTTCGTTTGAGGAAGTGTGGACTACCTCCCCCTGAAAGCAATGTGATTCATTCATACACTACATAGTATCTATTAGGGATGGATTTAGTGAATATATATGAAATATATTATATAAAAAATATAATTTAATAATGACACACACACACACACACATATATACATATATGTCTTTTACTTTCTTTCTTTCAACACAATAACTAAACGAAAATAACATTCATGAGTACGTATGACTTACTGTCTCCATGAACCGATTATTCCATTTCATACATTGATATCATATGGATTATTATAATACACATATAATTAATAAAAATTATATTTAATTCATGGTTTACATTCTGGAAGTCATGATATAAATATAAGGACCAAAGATATAACAAATTAAGACACATGCAAAAAACAAAGCGGATATTACCCGAAGTGAAACTTTAACATAGAATTGTTAACAAGAAGGTAATATAAATCCATAATCAAACCATATTTGGTATTACAAGTAATAATATGGTTTTTTATATAATTATAATAAATTTATATTTATTATATATGATATTTTAATGAGTACTATGAGAGTCAAGACACAAGGTAAGGGGATTTCATCTCGCTTTTTTATTTTTGTGAGATACATGATTTATTCAACACCCATTAATTTTTTGTTGTGTGTATACTGACCATGGATGTAATAAATTATTATTATATTAAAATTTATGTTAATTTAAATATCCATTTTATGATCTTTATTTCATGTGGTTTAAGTTTCAGAATTTACCTGATCGGTAAAATAGTTTTGTCTCAATTTGCCTTCTTTGAAACTCATGTTTTGTTATGTACCTAAATTCATTTTTGAGGTGTATATAATTCAAGTTTAAATATTAAATATTGAATATAATTATTTTAATGATATTTTAATCTTCATTTAATTTCCTTTTCTTACATGGATATTATGTTCCCAAGTTACCGAGTGATAAGAGTTTATTAAAATAGTCTCATCGCTTTTCAAGATTGTTTATGATTATGCTTCAATTAATGAAATATCATGATCCATATCTCAAGAAAATTAATAAATTTTATTCACCTCTATTTATTCATGATATATTCATGTATTGGTACCATATTTCTACTCTTTTATACATAATATAGTTAAGAATGTGTTTTTAGAAAGCCCGAATTTACCCTCTATTCGGTTGGAAATATGTTTTCCTTCAAAACCATGTTTTCTAAAAAAGGATTAAAATAATTTTATACTAATATCATATAATCATTAAAATAAAATGTTACCTTTTTTTATTTTACCAATCTCTTAAAAGGAATCTTCTTGTCACTTTAAGAACAAGGCATTTTTCTAACATTTTTACCATGCAAAAAGAATATTCTTTTTTCCTCATACGATATGTACGGATTTACTCACCATCATTTCCTTGAAGATTCCTTTGAATTTTTAAAAGGTTAATTTTTAATAATTTTGTTTTTAAAGTAATTTGGAAGGAAATATTTTTTCAAAACGTTTGGAATATTCTTTTATAAGTTTTCAAGGAAAATTGTTTTCAAAATGTTTTCAAGCATCATTTATAAGTTTTAAAAGTATTTTCAAAGAAATGGTTTTCAAAAAAAAATATTATTCTTTTATATGATTTAAATTAAAATAGTATTCAAATAATTTTCAATATTTATTTATAATTTTTTATATAGATTTCAAAGAAAAAGTCTATTAAAATATTTTGAAGCTTATTTTATAAGTTTTCAAGGAAAAAGGTTTTCAAAATGATTTCAATTATTCTTTATAATATTTCAAGGTATTTTATAAGAAAATGAGTTTAAAATGGATTCATGTATTAAAAATTTCTTTTTAAAGAATAAATGATATTTTCCTTAAGAATTTTTTTTGAAAGATATTTCAAAATTATTTTCCATCTAAGATGGAATCCATTGATGTTACTCATTCACTTCTAGGAAATGATATAATGATTCCATTCATATTATTTCTATGAATGGATTATGATTAATGTTATGGTCTTTATAAAACTTTATTTTCCTTTATGGTTTATATGTTTATGAAATCTATTTCTCTTTCACGAGTTACGATTTTGATGAAATTATTATGAAACCTATATCTTTTTCTATAGGTGATGATATGTTTATATGTTTATGATACCCATTTCATTTCATGTGTTAAGATATGTTTTTTATGACATTGTGGAACATGTATGTATGATTTAACTATGAGATGGGTATGACCTATATCTCCCTACATTGAAATGGGTAATTATTTATATCTCTTGAGATAGACATAAATGGAATGAGAAATAAACTTGGTTTAGTATTATAAGGATGGAATGAGAAATGAACTCAGTTTAGTAATACAAGGCTGGAACTAGGAGTGAACTTGATTTAGTAATACGAGGCTGGAACGGGGTGTGAACCCATTTAAGTAAAGAAGTTTGTCCACTAAGATAGCCTTAGTAGTGATGCCTTGACTAATATGGAAATTATTATATATGATTATCTGTCTACCATAATTCCATGTTTTATTCCTATGTTATGATTTTATGGCTTATGTTCTTTATTTCCTTATGATTCATGTCTTATGAACTATCAATATTTATTCCATGATTCATGTATATGATATTTGATATGCAGGGTATAATCTTCTATTTTCACAATCATGTTATCATACCCTTATTCTCATGATTATGCTTATATATATCCCTTATTTACCCTTGCTGGGAATTTTAGCTCACCCCTTTTTATGTTTCCTTCCCTAGGTTATGCAGATATATATTATGCTTGATGTGTCTAAGAAGGGTGATAGTCATGAAGAACCTAGTTGGAGATAATGCATCTCATTTATGTACAATTGTTTATTTTTCCATGTTTCTAAAGGCACTAGACTAGTACGGTCTTTGGGAGTCTATTTTTATAATGATTTAAGTATTTCAAAAAAGTTATGTAATGTCTATGTATGAAAAGTAGAGGTCTCTATAGTTTTTATTAGATAAAAGTTTTAGTTAAAATTTGGAATCTCGGATGAGAAAACATTTGTGATAACCCCAAGTACATGTCTAAGGATAAGTCTAAGGATAAGAAAAAGATTAGGAAAATGTCATGGAATTTTGGTAAAGGATTGAGTGAGTGGTTTTCTAGAAATACTTCCCTATTTGGATACTACAGGTGGATATGGCTCTGGAACATTTTTAAATAGGAGTAACAACTCAAACAAGATGTTTCGAGCCTGACTTGGGGTCATTTGGTGCACAAGAATGGACCTTACTACACACCTGGTTTGAAACTTCTGAGGAACTAGCACTACAATATAAATAGGCTTTTGCGGCGGTTTTTTATCAATGGTTTAAAAAACCGCCACTACTTTTTGTATAAATGATTTAGCAGAGGTTTTTAATAAACCACTGTTAAACTGTTTTTTTCAACCCGACAATTCTCCCTTCGTCAACCCCCGTGAGACCCCCCTTCTCCCCCCAGACACCCCTGAAGCCCTATGACTCCCCTTATCATTCCTTACCGCCCCTCAGCGCGGATCTACGACCATCGCCACCAACCCCCCAAAACCCTAGCTCGTCTCCCCACTGCAGGACCTGACCCGTGGTGCCGCTCGAAGCTTCTTGCCGCCCCTCAGTATCATCCTTCTTCTAATAATAGGTCAGGATAGATCCATATAGATCCTCAAATGACATGTTTTTTTATTTCATTTTCCTCTTGTACTATTTTATATTTAGGTTTCATATTTCTTTTTAAACCCAAAAATATTTTGATCACTAGATATTATATAGTATGAGTATAATTAAGAGACATTCAACTGTTTCATATATTAGTAATGTATATAAATTGTTAGTTTTAATGACTTATTGGAAATGGGATTTCAAAGGGGATTAAAGTGACATAGAATTCTAATTATTTTCATAAATATCATTTGTAACTATCATAATTAACTACTTATAATGTATGTAATACCCTCATTGGTTCCCCCTTATCTTTAGATGATTTTTTATGACATGGATGATATTTTTGGTTTTGTTTATTGCAATGGTGTTGGAGGTGAGGTTAGATTTATATAATGTTTTATCATTAATCATGCAACTTGTTTGATCACTCCTCTCCTATTATTTCTATCATGGGTATATTAGGAACTGATAGAGAGGTCTATATTTATGTTACCCTAGATAGTCACAGACTATTGGTGTCCCCTAGTTGTGTTGTATACCATGGATAATGGGGAGTTCCCCCTATGATTATAGGTGCAAGATACTCAAGTGACTTGTGTTGTTTGGATGAAACATATGTCAGTGGTAGGTATCATGTATTGGTAAGGTCTAGGACTATCTTACTTTATGACCTTTTTTATTTCCCATGATACTATATAGATTCCATTTGGGGACTCTCATTCCTTGTGTCACCTAGTTTGATTAATATGGTGGGAACCATGGATTTTTCTACTTGTATACTCATATCTCATTTGTGATTTGGTGACTTGGTGTTTTATTTTTACAGTTTATGAGAATGGGTTTGTTTCATTAAATTATTTTTGAAGTGTTTTCAAAAGACTGTTTCTAAAGTATTTTTAAAATTGAAACTGTAATGGGTGGTTTTAAAGTATGTAAGGGTTTTAAAGTAATATTTTTAAAATGATTATTTTCATTTAAAGAAGAATAAAATAGAAGTTTATAAAATGGATGTTAAGGAGATATTTTGGTTTTCATGTGATTATCAATAAAAATCTATTTTCTAACTATATTTAAAACTATCATAAATTGAGATGTGTTTTGAAAAGACTTTTATATAATCCTTGTTGAGATCCTATTGGGATTAGTTTTTCTCACACCCTATATACATCATTCGATATATAAAATATTATGGTTTTCTTTTTTTAGGTTCCCTAGCCTTTTTTTTGGTTTCCTAGAGAGGGGGTGGGATGTCTAGGTGGGGGGGGGGGGGGGGCTGTACAAGGGGGTAAGGAGGCTGTAGGGGTATGGGGGAGGGGGGTGTGGGCTATCCAGGGAGGGGGGGTGGGCAGTCTAGGGTGTGGGGGGTGGGATGTCCAGGTGGGGGGAGGGGGTGTGGGATTTCAGGGGGGGGATGTCCAAGGGGGGGTGGGGGTTGGATGTCCAGGTGGGGGGAGGGGGGTGTGGGATGTCCAAGGAGGAGGGGGGGGTGTCCAGGTGGGGGGGTGGGCTGTCCAGGTGGGGTGGGGAGATCTCCAGGTGGGGGGGGGGGGGTCTCCAGGGGGGATGCATGTGGGGTAGGGGGGCTTCAGGGGGTGGGGGGGTGTACAGGTGGGGGGGTAGGGTGGGGGTGGGGGGTGGCTGTCCAGGTGGGGAGTGGGGGTGGGATATCTGGGGGGTGTTTCCAGGTGGGGGGGGGGGGCTATCCAGGGTAGTAGGGGGGCTGTAGGGGTGTGGGGGAGGGGGTGGGTTATCCAGGGAGGGGGTGGGATGTTCAGGGGGTGGGGGGGTGGGGGTATGATGTTCATGTGTGGGGGGGGGGGGGGGGGTGTGGGATTTCCAAGGGGGTGGGAGTGGGTTATCCAGGGGGGTGGGGATGGGCTATCCAGGGTGGGGGAGGGGGTGTGGGCTTTCTAGGGGGATGGGATGTCTAAGGGGGGGTGGGGGGGTGGGCTGTCCAGGTGGCGGAGGGGTGTGGGATGTCTAGGGAGGGGGTAGGGGGGCTATCCAAGTGGGGGGAGGTGGTGGGATGTCTAGGTGGGGGGGGGATCTTCAGTTGGGGGGGGGGGGGGTGTCTAGGGGGGATGTAGGGGGTAAGGGGGCTGTAGGGGTGGGGGGTGGGCTGTCCAGGGAGGGGGTGGGGTGGGGTGGGGTGGGGTGGGGGCTATCCAGGTGGGGGTGGGCTGTCTAGGTGGGGGGGAGGTATCGAGGTGTGTTGTGTGTGGGGGGGGGGGGTCCAGGGGCCATTAGGGGTTTGAAAGGGTGTGGGGTAGGGGGGGTGTAGGCTATCCAGGGAGGGGGGTGGGATGTCCAGGGGGTGGGGTGGGATGTCCCAGTGGGGGATGGGGTGTGGGATTTCTAGTGGGTGGATGTCCAAGGGGGGTGGGGGTGGAATGTTAAGGTGGGGGAGGGGTGTGGGATGTATAGGGATGAGGGAGGGGGTGTCCAGGTTGGGGTGGGGGGTGGGGCTGTCCCTACGGGGTGGGGGATCTCTAGGTGGGGGGGGGGGGGGATTTCCAGGGAGGGGTTGGGATATCCACTCTAATACTCTACAAAAAATAGGAATCCCATATAACCATCATATAGTTTCTTTCACACATCAAGAATTTTCTTGAAGTTCCATACCAACACTCACTCTTACTCTTCCCAGAAGAAGTGATCTCTACAAATAAATATCACTCATGTTCTTATCAACTATCCATATTGATCTCATACAAATTTAACATTCATTCAAATCCATATCACCTAATAATATAACAAGGCTCATATTGCCATGAATAGTGTCCCATCGAAAACATGGATCATATACCTAAACAACATACATAGGATTATATCTGACACACACAAACATTTTTGTAAACATAGGAAATAATATATTTACACCTTGTATTACAACCTGAAACTATCTCTCAACTATCCTCTCAAGGCATCAATAAGCCACATTCCTAGCTCAAAATTTAGAGGTGTGTTTACAATTAGGTGTGTTTTTTTAGAATTAATGTATGATATTTATAGCGGAAGATAAAATCCAATCTATATATGATATTTGGAGGTGTGTTTACAATTAGGTGTGTTGTGATTTATATGTATGCTATTTATGGTTTACACCAACTGTCTTTTGGGTCATCTATAATAGGCTTGAATTCATGCTACAATTGGAGAGATATTGGATCTATGGGTCACTTAAGAAATGTCATTGGGGAAAGGTTAAATCATCTAAATGGTTAATTCCAATTTAAAAATTGTGCCAAGAACGTATGATATCTTTATATTATTTTATGGATCTTTTTAATTTGCATGCTTTGGTTTTCTAGTGGGTGGGTTCATTATTTACCATATTTATTTATATAGGAAAACTTTATCTAACATATTTAAATATTTTTTACACTATTATATATGAATATTTTTTCTCTATTTATTAATAGTTATGTGCTTTAATTTTTTTAATATTTTGTAGGTAAATTGTGATATACATGGATAAAAGCTGGATCACATTACCAGGGAACACACCTCAGTATGTTAAGGGATTGGAGGAGTTTTTAGATTTTTCAATTTCCAATTGATCCCTTGAAGAAAGAATAATATTTCCATGTACTAAATGTAAATTTGGAAGATAGTTGAAGAGAGATGAAGTTTATGAACATTTAATATTGAAGCAATTCACTAGTCGATATTTTTGTTGGATTTGGAATGGAGAATCGAACATTATAGAAAGGATGAGCACTGATGTCAATCCAAATAATGATATCCCAACGTCATTGAAAATGTAATATGAAATTAAAAAACTTATGAATAATGCATTCGACACTGCAAGACACCACAATCATCATCAAAATATATCAGAACAACCAGATGTGGGTGATAACAATAGAAATGTGACAAGTGATGTTTTTGAGACTGTAGGACAACCAGATCAAGACTGTAACATATCAGTGGATCCTCCTCTAGATTATGTGCAGACTGATGTAAGAGAAAAATTCACTGAGGAAAATATGTTTCATGATTTAATTGATGATGGAAAACAAGAGTTGTATAGTGGATGTTTGAAATATTCAAAACATTCTTTTTTACTAAAGTTGTACCATATCAAATGCCTATGTGGAATTACAAATAAGGAAATGTCCATGATATTGGAATTGTTGTGTGATGCATTTCCTGAAGCAAACATCCTCGAGTATTTTTATGATATGAAAAAAGTTTTTATAAGGCTTAGTTTGAATTATAGAAAAATACACGCGTGTCCCAATGATTGTATGCTTTATTGGTGAGAGGATTCAAATAGACATGATTGAAATTTTTATTATTCTTCTAGATAGAAGTAAATGGGTGATGTTGGAAGTCTAAATAAATATAATACCACAAAGAAGAAGAAAAGAAACACACCTTCAATGGTTTTTCATTACTTTCTATTAAATCCTCGATTGCAATGATTATTCATGTCATCGAAAACTTCCGAACACATGAAGTGACATTCTATAGATAATAAAAATGATGGATTAATATGTCATCCACGAGATTCAAAATCATGTAAGACATTTGATTCATTACATTTGGATTCTTAGATGATCCTAGAAATATTCGATTGGGATTGGCTGCCAATGGATTCAACCCATTTGGGACTTTGAGTACCAGTTATAGCATTTGGCCAGTTATTTTGATCCCTTACAATCCACCACTGTGGATGTGTATGAAAAAAAAGTCTTTTATCATTTGTATGATTATTACTAGAGAAAAAATGCCTGGAAATAATATTGATGTATACTTGCAGCCTTTAATTGAATAATTATAAGACTTATGGAGCAATAGTGTTGAGACATTTGATGTTTATTCTAAAACAATGTTCAAAATGCATGTTGCTTTAATGTGGACCATTAGTGACTTCCCTGGTCTTGGGAATTTATCTAGTTGGAACACTTACATGGGTTTGGATTTTCCTGTTTGTAACTTTGATTTTGAGCCCAAATGGCTACCTCACAGTAGAAAATAGTGCTTCTTGTGCCATCTAGTATTTCTCGATGCATCTCATAGATTTCGGCTGAACAGATCAAAATTTAATAGTTTCATTGATCTTAGACCACCTCCAAAGTTATTAACTTGTTCTGAAATATTGACACAAATTGGAAATGTTGAAATAGAATTTGGAAAGGTTCATCATTTGAATGATAGTGAGAAATGGGTTCAAAGTGCACCATCAAGTGAAATCGGAACACAAAAATAGAAGAAAACAAAATATATTATTCAAACTTCTGTATTGGGAATTTAATTTGTTGTGGCATAATCTTGATGTGATGCATATTGAGAATAATTTCTATGAAAATTTTATTTCATATTGCTCAATGAGCATGCAATGTCGATGGATCATCTCAATACTCAGAAAGACTTACAAGTAATGAATATAAAATGTGATCTTTTTCCAGATGAGAATGAAAAGTATGCTCTGGTAATTTTTGCAATGAAAAATAGGGATACAGATACATTCCTTTGAATTTTAAAGCATGTGAATGTATCCGATTGGTTTTCAAGTAAAATATCAAGGTGTGTTGACTTAAATAATCGTAATTTAGGTGGATTGAAAAGTCACGATTCACATATTTTGTTACAATAGTTACTACCATTGACATTACGTACATTATTACTTGAAAAAGATACTATTGTTGTACTCCAATTATGAAAATTTTAAAGAAAACTATGTGAGAAATCTCTACATCCATTTGATCTTGAAAACCTTTAGGAGAGGTTTGTACCTCTGTCGTTTTTTACTGTCATGATGTATTTAACTGTGCATTTGGTTGAGGAAGCTAAATTAGGAGGCCCTGTTCATTATCGATAGATGTATCCAATTGAGAGGTAATTTATTTATATGTTTTTCAGTTAAGTAAATTTTTTTGTAACTTAATTAAATGTATAATTGTTTTTATTTATTTTATTTCACAGATATCTTGGGAATTTGAAATCATACGTGAGAAATAAAGCTCAAACAGAAGGCTCTATTGCTGAAGGCTATTTGGAAGAGGAGCGACTTACCTGTTGTTCTAGATACTTGGATGATATTGAGAAAAGATTTAATTGAGTTAGACATGTTGAAGACACATCGAATAAATCTCAAATACATGGGAAATAAAAAATATTTCCTTCTATTGGCCGATTAGTTGGGAGGACCTCAAATATTACACTAAAAAAAATTGAATTATTACAGGCACATAAATATGTGCTGTTAAATAGTGAAATTACAGATCCATTTATTGAAGAGTTGATGATACAAACAAAGAGACGAATGAGTGGCTGAACACGAAATGAGAAAGATATTACTAAAGATGTTAATAAATATATTGTAAATGGTTTGCACGACATTTATGTTCAAAAATATTTCATTAAATATGAATATTAGGATGGCACTTATATTTTGAAATTCTAATAAAGTATATTTCTTTTTTTAGATCATGAATACTGATACTCGAGTAGAGTTTTCAGAATATTTGAAGTTCGTTTCTCAAGGTCCACTAAAAAAGTTAGAATGTTCGACGCTTACAATGTGGATGACTTTAGGTTTCGTACAGTCGATCGAGAAGAGGGTTTGAAAACATAGAATAGTGGTATATTTACATTTTCTAAAGTGGGTTACTATAGAAAGCTGACCAATATTATTGAATTAAACTACCACAGTAATTTTTCAGTTGTTTTATTCAAATTCAATTGGGTCGATATTATTAGGGGTGTTAAAAGATATTCCTTGCAATTTACTTTTGTGAACTTCCCTTGCATGATGGATGTTGGTGATCGGGAACTACATCAACCATATATATTATCATCACAATAAAAAATGGTATATTATGTGAATGATGTTGTGGATGAAGGGTGGATTGTGGTTTCTCACATAAAACAAATAGATTTGTATGATATGGGTGATGAAGTGAAAGATTTGACCTATGACATTGAATCTCATCAACAAAAAGAATTCGAATTATTTTCCCATCATGATTTTGAAAATATTAGTCTAGAAAGGATGAATTAATTGGATGAAGTAATGGAGTAGGAAACCGACATGATTGAAAGAGAAAATGTTTGTTTGTACAATTATTCATTCATTTAGAAACCACTTATTTCATTTGTACAATCATTCATTATCATTGTTATGTATATTTTGTTTGTTAGTACTATGCATATGTTATCATTTTTAATTATTTTTTCTGCATATTGTTTTTGAAATATATGTTCTGAACTTAATTTAATTTGATTAAATGATAGGAATGCTAAGGAGGAAGCGATATACTATTTCATCGACCACTGCGACAGATGACGATCCATCTGTCTCCCTCCCTATGACATCTGAGCCACCATCCGCTTTCCCCCTGCACCATCTCCCTCTGAACCATCTCTCAAACCCTCTGTGAGTATCCCTTCAGAAGATCAGTCGTTGGCTCCCACTTCAGGATCCTCTGTAGTGGGGGAGCGACATGCTACTTATAGTTTTTCATGGGGATACTGGAGGGTGACTGTTATAGGTACAAATTTTAATATGAATAAATTTATTGAAATTTTTTGATACTAAATGTTTGTTCATTAAAGATGGAAATAATTCAATTGTGGAGGAAAATATAAAAAGTTCAGATTTATGTAATCTAACCAGAGATAAGGTAGTTGTCCCATTTGATTCAAATGGGGACCCAACCGATGATTCCACATGATTACTTGGCCAGATTTTTGGCCAGCTAGCCGCATAGCCCATTTCCATTCCTATTTCGTATGATTATTGGAGGCATGTGCCTGAAATTTGGAAAAATGAAGTTTTTGATTCCAAAATAAAGGTAATTTTAATATATTATGGTGTAACTGAATTTCATGTTATTAATATTTTCAAAATAAATTTCTATGTATAGATGTTTTTCCAATTTATAGTTGCTGATGTGATAGAATGAATGTGGGCATTGAAAAATCTTGGAAAAAAATGGAAAGAAAATAAATGGAGATTGTGGGGAAATGTCAACGATACTTTGTTGAACACCCAATAGATATATGACAAGCTACCCGATGGGGTACCCAAAGAGAAATTGAATGTTTTTGTTGACAGACATCGTGATGAGAATCAGATGGTATTTAAATATATATTACTATATTAATATCATTTTACATTTATACATGTATATGAAGAGGAGATGACATTGAATATATTACTATTAAATTTCATTTTATTTATTTCAGTATCTTTCAAGAAAGAATGCATCAAGTCGGGCTAAGTAGGTCATCCCTCACACTATGGGGTCAAAGAGTTTTTCTATAGAAGCCGATCTGCTCTGGTAATCTTTCCATTAGTTTAAATATTTATAAGAAAATATTTTTTTTAATATGTTAAATTGTTTATTTATATTTTTTAATGTATTCACATAGTTTAGGGCATGAAGTATCCCGAACTGAAGTGTGGTTGAATGTTCATAAAAAATCTGATGGAAGTTTTATTAATGAGCCTGCCAAAGAAGTTGGGGTATGAACATATTTTTCATTATAATAACTTATTATTAGTTGTTAATATGTTAATATATATTGTTCTAATATGACTTCTATTTTATTTATAGGTAAAAATTAAAGAACTGTGGGATGTCAATCTTGCTCAGTCTTACTCAGTCTCCCAGGATGACCCAGTTGCTAAATTCCTTGGGAAGGAGCATCCTGGTAGAGTGCGCGAGATGAGTTTGGGAGCCATAGCATCTGAGGTCTTTGGAAGGCCACCAGGGATTGAAACTGCATATACTCCTAGTTTTAGTCAGTCCATACCCTAAGATACTCAGAGAGAGATTTTTTCTATACGAAGCACAGTTCAAGACTATGGGGCTTAGATATCCACTTTTCAGAAAGTGTTGATTGATTTATATCAGAAGACGACCAGATCTTCCCCCAGTGGTATTGCATCGACTGGTGGTGAGAAGGTAAATCCTAAAAATAAAAAATCATTTATTTTACAAACTTTTATTGGTTTTAAGTTTAAATATAAATATACAATAGTATTTTATATTCAATATAATGTTCTTATAGGTGGTAGAAGGAAGTAGAGATGGAGGTGGAGCGGGTGACGAGCTGTGTTCATCATCAGACCATGATTAGTTATATTGTTGATATGTTGGACAAATATTCTAACAGTCGGTTTGTATATGTATCATGTGTGGCACATAGTTTCCACCAAACATTTTCATGACCTAACATTTTCTTGATTTCTTATGTTTTCTTTTATGTATTTTATTTAATTTTGATGTTTCCTTTTATGTATTGATTTCTCGAGTCTGGTATGAACCATATATGTCAATTAATTATTGTCATGAATCATTTTTTATGATTAATTTTTCCTAAATTTATTAGTTTTTTTACCAAAGGATGAACAATCAACCTTCTTGTTGATTTTCTTGGGAATATCCAGTTTTTTAACTCCCTTCAACTTGTTTTTAGTGGATAACCATTCTTTCTTTAAATTTTATAGCATTCTCTTCTCATGTTTTATAGTTGGCATGTGATCACTCCCACTTATGGTTTCCTCTTATTAAAAATAGTTTTGATAAGAATTTACAAATATCTATTGAACACTTGAGTGTATTGATCCTGTTAAGGTAGAGGGACTATCCACTTCATTAATAGTAGAATTTACAAATATCTATTGAACACTTGAGTGTCTTACACTACCAAAATTTGTATATCCCCAAAAGATGAATATGGTGGATAAAATATATAATATACTCCTGAAGCATGTCCTATATGGTTTGGATAATCCTTCCTGACTTCTCATCGATCTGAGGATAACACGTTATAAAAAACTTCAACTATAAACTTATAGACTTATATTATAATTACCAAAACTATGAGGTAAAAAAGGTTGTCCCTAGGTGAACATCCCACTTAAAATATCAACTCTGACACTCGGTGATAATTTTTGGACAAGTCAATCAATGGGAAACAAATCCTTCAATGTCTCTTACTATGGAGGGCCACCAAAACATCCACTTTTCATTATTATAAATCATGGTCAGACCTGGGTGAAAATACCACTTCAATGCATTATATGATCTCATAAACTCATCACTCATGAAATATGTGACCATTACCATGCTATGAACTATAAACACTCCATGTATATCAAAATTCAATCCTGAAATAGTTTCACATTCTTCCAACCTATCACAAATCATGATACATTCCAAAACAATATTCTAACTTGAATTTACTTGTTTAACCAATGAAGACATTATCTCTAAGGATACCCCCATTGCTTCCCCTAAACCCTCAACTACACCCACCATCTAATCTTACAGTGAAGATAAGATCTTCTATTCAGCTAATGAAATCTTTTCTCCCATCTCCTACATTTTCTAGCCCAATTCATTTACCACTACATTTTTATTTATAGTTGAATACTATTTATCGATGTCAAACATATACAAGTACTATATGGAATTCATATAATAAAGATTATTCCCATGAAGTGAGAAAATATTATATGCAATCTATGTGCCAAAGTACCCAACAAATCTCTCTCCCAAGAGGTTCTATCATGATCATTTCAATGCATGGACCACAACTACAAACTAAAATACAGGATTAGAGTATCTTATCTTGTGTGTTAAAAGCTGATGAAACCCAAAGTGAATAATTTATCACTATACATCATAACATATCTTAATACAGAAAAATATGTATCACATTTCACTACATGTCCAACGTTAGGCTCAGAAATGCTTAGGATCAGAGTTGACAATAACCACTTCTTTAACACTATGGAAACTTCCTCACACTAGCATGTACAATCAAACATGCATCCATTCTTGGTAACTATGGTCATTGGAAATGCTAAATGAGAGATCTCAAAAATTATTCTCCTATAATTTCCATACAATCCAATAAAACATCAACTATCGATTACATTCATTGGTTATGATAGATATACAAATACATTAGCATACTTGAGGTCAACTGCTATCCATAATTGTGAAACCACTATATCCAAAAATGACACTTCATGTACATAGAAAAAATTTTATGTACCAAATCATACTAAACCTATTATTCAAGTATCTATCATGTGATTATTATGAAAATTTTATTCTTTTGGTATTATTTTGGTATTCTTTTGGACGTGGGATGTATGTGTATGTGAAATTGGAATGGTTTTTTTCAGGGCACTGGTACTGGGGCTGTAGAATCAGCTGCATTTTTTTAAAATCTATCTTTAGCAGTGGTTTTAACCACTGAAAAATAAATGTATTAAATTTAGTGTAAGTTTTAACCACCAATACAATTTTGGTAATTTTTTATCCACTGCGGTTAAGACTGCCTTTATAGACAGTAATATAGCAGTGGTTTTAACCACTACTAAAACCATAAAAAATCACCTCTAAATGCATCAACTACAACAGTTGCCATAAAAAACTGCTAAATCGATTAAATTTCCGTGTATTGTATGCCGACACACAATTTAGTGGTGGTTTTTGAAACCGCCTTAGAAGCATATGATGATGGTTTAAACCACCACCATATTACAAAAAACCACAGCGAAAGGGTCATTTTCCTGTAGTGTAGATTGACGTTGAATGTGATGGAAGATTTATTGATGAGTAGTCAACTGGAATTATAATTGTAGTGAAATATGTTGTGATCATGCCTAATTAGTTTTCATGGAACATGATTAACAATGTGTACCTTAACCAACTCTCAGACTCAGTAAGAAAGATAAAGAAGGAGTTCACTGAGAGTTTAGGTAATAGAGACCATGGAGGAAAGAATATTCGGTTTCCTTTGTGTCAATAATGTATAAAGAATCACCTAAGTTAATTTATTATAGGAATAAGAACATGTTTTAACTATGGAAAATAAGGACACAAAGATAGTGAATTTAAGGAAAAAATTCTAAGTTTGGTTTACAATATGAATGAAAATATTGGACTCCCAAAGGTATCATTGAAGGTTAAGTGTTTTTTGTGTGGAATAAACAGTCATTATGAAACTCAATGTCTCAAGAGGAAAGCTCCTGGAGAGGATTAGCAAGGTCATTGGAATAATAGTTATATTGCTGATGATGACAAGACTACATATGAAATGTGATAAGAAAGGGGTATTTTATATTAAGATGATGCATCCTTGTTAATAGCATAAGGATGAATTGTAATAATAGAAATTTTTATGTATTTGGATTTAAGAATTATGTTATATGAATGGTGAAATATATAAGGATTGTTCAATTAATATTTTTCGCTATAGATTTACAAGAACGTGTTGAATGGTTCTAATAGAATAGAAAAATGATATAATGGCATGGCGATGTCCATGAAAAACACATGATTAAGGGAAAAATAACCCTTAATATATTCCTTATGTTATGATAATGTTGTTTGGATAATGATATGTGGGATATGAATAAGTAAATTTGATAGTACTAATTACCTTGGAACTAATTAAGGACCTATTGAAAAGTAGTTCATGCTATCATGGATGAAGTTTACAACTTCTTGGATTTATGGAATATACCCATTAATTTATAGAATAAGGAATAATGCATGTTTTTTCAAAAGGATTTATGCTAATTCAGGTTTTTACCATGTTCCAAGATAATTTTCCATGAGGGTATTCATATGTTTGGAATGTGACAACCAAGTGCTACTTTGTGATATATGGGGGATCAATGTTAAGATGATTTCAGGACTTTATTTCTAAATTTTTGGATTTTCATCTTTCATAAGGGTTATAAGGTTAACCATTAATGAAAATTTTAAGTTAAACTTCTGATGAAGTATTTATGTATTGATATTGTATTGAAATCCTTAGTTAAAAGGCTATTTAGTGATTAACCATATTTCAAGGATTTCCATCATATTTTGGAAATATATTAGCGTGGTTTCATAAAAAGACATCATGTATGTTAGGTGACAACCAATAAAGTTCAGAAAGGGCATAGGTCTTGAACCCATGACTGAAGGATGACAACAGGTTCATGCCTACCACTCACCTAAGAGATGTCCTAGTTAATGTATAATTATTTTTTTATGAATAATTATTTATGATGATAAAATAGTGTTACTTTTTATGTTCACATATTAATGTATTAACCATATTGATTTTTAATAATAGTTATATATAAATAGTTATACTTTTCATTATTTTATGGGCCTTAATATCTTCTAAAAGTGTATTTTAGTGCTTCATGCATCAAAGTTAATTTTTGGACATCCATTTCTTGAAGTACTGGATGAATTAGAAATAGTTAAAAGAAAAACCAAAAAATGATATATTTTTATAGAAATATATCAAGTAAGTATATTTCCTTATATTATTAGTCAATAAAATAATTACTCAAAGATAGGATAATGATAATTTTTTTTCTTAATACCTTAATTTTTGTTGAATTGATGTCCTTATAAATCATCATAGATTTATGAATTTGAGGCCCTCAATTTTTTTATCATTACCTTGTTTGTGATTGATGACCACAATAAATCCCTATAAATACTTTTTATTTTCCTCCATTTCCAATATTCACTATCAACCAATGTTCTCCTATGTGGAAACCTAGTTATATGTTACTTTGGGTAACTATTATGGTTTTGAATTTCCCTTTTTAAGGAAATATTTAGTATCCATTTTTATGATGTGGGTTTCTATAAATGAATAAGTATTAAACCTTTAATAACACCTAAAAATTTATAGGGTTAAATTCAATCAAATGGGGGTAGAATGTAACACCCTGAGATTTTGAGGAATTTTTTTTTTCAAATTTATTTATACTTTTCAATATTTTTTATTTCATGTAACACTGAAAATAGTTTATTTTATATTAAATAATTTTCATTATGTTTGGATTGAATTATATGAAACACCATGTTAATCATGCACTACATAGAACATAAATTTTAGATTCACTACAAAAAACACCTAGGTTAGCTTGCGACTTGGTGTACGCAACACAAAACACTAGTTTCTACGAAACATCTTTTTATTGTTATGATTATTTAAACGATATGATTATAATCCAGAAATTAAAAGTAGTAATATGAATAGTGATAAATGTATTTTCAAATATTTTTTATAATTTTTTTATATAAATAATACATGTTGATGATGAAATATATAATTTTTTAATAAATTCCTTATATGTTTAAAAATACCATTTTCTCAAATGAATTACATTTAATATCCTTCTGTGAAAAATAATAAAATTAATTCTAGATAAATTTAGTAATTTAATTTGATAAAATAAACTTTATTTAAGAATTTATAATGTTTAAATTATCTTGGGGCTAATTTTTGGTATTTTTATGAGAAACTTCATATTTAGATGAATTGTGAAAAATACCGGATTTTAATTCAAAACTCTTTTTTCATCTAATTTATTTATAAGGTTAAATTATATTTTAAATTGATTTAAAAGTTTAATTGGATAAATTTTTTATCCATTAATAAAATTTAGGTCATTGTAACCAATTTCACTTAGAAATTGGGTATAAAAACTTATCAAAAGTTTGGATGTTTTTACATTAAAAATCCGCAGTGTCGTCCTATCATTGAGATTAATTTTATATTAATTTCTGCCACTTCTATGATTAGAATTTAGAAAAATGGATTTAATATTTTTAATAATCATAATTTATAATATATGATAAGTTAAACTTATATTTTTACCAAAAATATTAGTGAAAGTAATTAAAATTAATTACATTGATTAAGGTAAAATTAAGATTAACTAAGAACTAAACCTTAAATTTATAAACCAAAACAACATAGAAACTTGTCCAACACCCATTTTATGGAAATTATTCTAACATTAAGCATCCATTATGGAGTTTTTTTGTTTTGGTTTGACTTTTTTTATGTCAAAATGTGGGTACACCAAACTTGTTTACAAAAATACCATGTGAGTCCTTTCCATTCCCTATAAAAGGCCACCACCTCTCTCTCTTCTTCACACCTCTCAAACCACATTGTTTTGGCCAATATATACCCAATAAAATTCTAAATATACATCCATTAATACTTTAATTTCCCCTTTTGGTAGAAATAAATCTAAGGAATCCTTTTGACCCAAACCAAAAGAAGTTACCCGATTAAGAGGCAACGTCTTCTCTCAAGATCATTTCTTTTATTTTCTTTATCCAGCCCATAAAATCTATTTATTCCATGATATTATAACAAAAAATTATAATAAATATAATATTATGTTTTTATGCTAAGGGTTTGACCTACAATTACACACACCTCCATCTAATGGGTAACGAACATACTGTTTACATGTACGAAAAACTACGGTCTCACTAAACAATGATTGTTCATTTTTTCCTTTAATGCCTCTTAGGGTGGAAATTATGATCTAAAATATATTTATATATGTTATATATTATATTTATTATGAATTTAGGCTTCTATAATTATTTTAAAACACATATAATTATATTTTCTATTTTGTGTTAATATAATAATTTCGTCTGAGGAAGTGTGGACTACCGCCCCTAAAAGCGATGTGATTCATTCATACACTACATGGAATGTATGAAGGAGGGATTTGGTGAATATATATGACATATATGATATAATAAATCTAATTTAATAATGATATATATACACACATATATATACATATGTATTTTACTTTCTTTCTATCAAACCGACATTTAAACAAAAATAGCGTTCATGTGTACATACGACTTACTATCTCCATGAAAAGTGTATTCCATTTAATACTTATATATTGTATGTATTATTATAATATAAATATAATTAATATAAATTATATTTAAATCATGGTTTAAATTATGGAAATCATGATATAAATATAAGGACCAAAGATATAACAAATTAAGACACATGTGAAAAACAAATCGGATATTACCTGAAGTGAAACCTTAATATAGAATTGTTTAAAAGTGGGTAATATAAAGACATAATAAAAACATATTTGGTATTATATGTAATAATATGATTCTTTTATATATTTATAATAAATATATATTTATTATATAGGAGGTGTGAAAGAGTACGATGAGATTCAAGACACAAGGTAAGGATATTTCATCTCACTTTTTATTTCTGTGAGATACATGATTTATTCACCACCCATTACTTTTATGTGGTGTGTATAATTCCTATATATGTAATAAATGATTAATATAATTAAATTTATTAGTATTTACATAACCATTTTATGATATTTATTTCATGGGGTTTAAGTTTCAAAAGTTACCTAATCTGTAAAAGAGTCTTGTCTCAATTTTCCTTCATTGAGAATCATGTATTATTATGCACCAAAATTATTTTTTGAGGTGTGTATACTTAAATTTTACATGTTATATCATGAATATATTTATTTTCATGATATTTTAAGCTTAATTTAATTTCCTTTTCTTACATGTAGATTATGATTCCAAGTCACCAAGTGATAAGAGTTTATTGAAACAATCTCACACTTTTAGATATTTTTTATGATTATGATCCAATTAATGAAATATCATGATACATATCATAGGAACATTCAATAAGTTTAATCTAATATAGTTATTCATCTTATATTCATGTATTGGTACCATATTTTTACTCTTTGGTACATAAGATGTTTAAGAAAGTTTTTTTAAAATGCCTGACTTTATCCTCTCTTCGGTTAAAAATCTATGTTACTTAAAAACCAAGTTTTTAAAAAGGGTTTTCAATTTTTTCTTTAATAATATACTTTGATCATTAAAATAAAGTTTTACCAATTTTTTATTTTACCAATCTCTTTAAAGGAATCATCTTTTTTATTTCTAAACAAGGTGTTTTTTAACCATTTTAATATACAAAAGGAATGTTCTTTTTACCTCGTACGACATGTATGGATTTATCCACCATCATTTCTTTGAAGTTTACTTTGAATTTTTAAAAGTTTAATTTTTAAGATTTTTTAAAATTAATCTTCATGGAATATTATCTTCACAATGTTTTCAAGATTATTTTATAAGTTTTCAAGGAAAATTGTTTTCAAAATGTTTTCAGGCCTTATTTATAAGTTTTCAAAGTATTTTCAATGAAATGGTTTTAAAAAGAATTAAAGATTATTTCATATTATTTCAATTAAAAATGTTTTAAAAATATTTTCAAACTTTATTTATATGTTTTCAAAGTGTTTTCAAAGAAAAATGTTTTTAAAATATTTTGAATCTTATTTTATAAGTTTTCAAGGAAAAATATTTTCAAAATGATTTCAAGTATTCTTTTTAATATTTCAAGGTATTTTATAAGAAAATTATTTAAAAATGGTTTTATGTATTAAAATTCCTTTTTCAAAGAAGAAATTATATTTTACATAAGAAATAAATTTGAAATATATTACAAAATTATTTTCCATCTAAATGAAATCCTTTGATGTTACTCATTCCCTTCTAGGAAAATATTTATAGGTTCCATTCATATTATTTCTATGAATGGGTTTTTCTTAATATCATGGTCTTTATGAAACCTATTTTTCTTTAATGGGTTTTATGTTTATAAAATCCATTTCTCTTTCATTTATTATACTTTTTTTGAAATGATTTTGAAACTTGTATATTTTTACACAGGTTCTGATATGTATACATGTTTATGATACCCATTTAATTTCATGGGTTAAGATATGATTATTTTTGATTTTTTTGGCACATGTATGTATGATTTCACTATGAGATGGGTGAGACCTATATCTACCTCTATTGAATGGGGTAAAGATTTATATCTCATGAGATAGACATGGATGGAATGAGAAGTAAACATGGTTCAATATTATAGGGCTAGAACGAGAAATAGACCCAGTTTAGTAATATAGGGATGGAATGAGGAGTGAACTTGGTTAAGTAATACATGGCTGGAACAGGGTGTGAATCCAGTTCATTAATGGAGTTTTTCCACTAGGATGGCCTTGGAAGTGATGCACTGACTAATATGTAAATTATTATATATGATTTTTTGTCTTCCATAATTCCATTTTTTATTCTTATGTCTTGATTTCATGGATTAGGTTCTTTATTTATTTATGATTCATGTCTTATGAACTTCCAATATTTATGCTATGATTCATGTATATGATCTTTGATATGTAGGGTATGATCTTCTATTTTCACTATCTTGTTCTCATGCCCATATGGTCATGATTATGCTAACAAATATCCCTTGTTTTCCCTTACTGAGCATTTGAGATCACCCCTTTTTATGTTTCCTTCCCTAGGTTATGAAGACATGTATTATGTATGATGCGTCTAAGAAGTGTGATAGTTAAGAAGAACCTAGTGGGAGATAATTTAGCTCACTTATGCACAAGTGTTTATGTTTTCCATGTTTACAAAGGCACTATACTAGTATGGTCTTTGGGTGTATATTTGTATAATGATTTAAGTATTCCAAAAAATTTATTTAATGTATATATATAAAAATTGGGGGTCATTATAACATTGGACCTCAAAGAAAGACTAGAAAATTATTAGAATATAGAATCTATTGGCTGAACTTATTTATAGATGCCCATGATTATTATAAAAAATACAAAAAATGTTAATTTTATAGACATTGTTGGCGCCAAAATCTTGCACGCAAAGAAGGGACAGAAAAGAAGCCCCGCGCGCTACCTCGCGAAGCTATGGCACGAATCACCCCCGAGCATCGCGGCCGCCATGAAGCATAGGAGGAGGTAACGCTCCACGAATGCCCTGACGTTCGCGAGCACGCCCCGAAGACCGTGAGGCGATAATGCTCTTCGAATGCCCTGACGTTCGCGAGCTCACCGCGAAGCACCTGCCGCCTCTTCGCGCCGCGTGAGCTCTACTTCACGGTTCCCCTTGACTATAAATACTGGGTTCCCCCTGAGCCCAGAGGATGGACGATCCGACCTTTCGGCTTCTCAGCTCCCTAATCGCGAAGGACCCTTCGCCCCCCGGGAATCATGAGCTCTGCGAGGTACTTCTACTTCGCGAGATGCCTTCGCCCTGTCTCGTCTTGAGCCCCTCTTTCGAGAGGGATGCCCTTAGCGAAGACTAAGGGAATTTGCGAAGGAAGGGGATTCCCAAGGGAACCCGGGTAGCCGCAGAATGTTTATGCTTTGAGAAACACCTATCCGGTACTAGTGATCCACATGCCAAGGTAGGGTCTTTGTACATCGCGAAGCACACTGCTTCTCAGCACCTTGCTCTGCGAGGCCCCTCTTCTTTGCGACGTAGTGCTCTGCGAATACTATTCCACTTCATGAAGAACCTCCCAGTCACACCACTTCCCCATGATAAGGACAAGGCACTCCACTTCACGAAGCATACTCCTTTTCTTGGAAATTTTTCTTCCCATGAGACCCTCCAGGTTTGCACGATGTGATTTCAAAATCCCATGGACAACACCACCCATAGCGTTGCTTCGCCTAATGCTTCTTCGCATAGGCACACTAACGGCTATTGATTCTTCTCATAGCCATGCTAACGTGGACCCCTCGATGGTTCGCTCTGCAACCCCCTTTTAACATGGCCTTTCCAGTACCTTCCCTCCCCCAAGGAACAGAGGGTACCGATTATGTAAGTCCTAGGGGTGTGGAGTAAACCCACCTCATCCGAGCTGCAGGACGTTAAACTGCCAAGCACCTCGTCCTCAACACATGACGTTAAACTATGATCCGGCCCCATTCCTCACATGTAGGGTCCCCCCACCTCGGACATTTTTTACGCCACTCGTCTCCATAGAGACGGGGTCACCCCCTCCACAAGGGATGATATCCTCCTTCTCGGAGTAGCGTATGTCCATGGGAGAAGGGAAACCACCCCGGTATAAGCCCCAAGCCTCTCTTGCGGAAGGTAGAACCCATGCACCTCCGCACTTCTCCACTGCCAAGGATAGCGGAGGGCACGATAGGGAACAAGGAACCTTCCATCGTTGGTCCCAAATCCCTCTCCCGCCACGCTTTGTCACACTTCGGGCCTCCATCCTAGAGTAAGTCCCAGCACCATGGGCCACCTAACGCATAAGCCCCTCTTTGCTTCTCACTGACGCACCCTTCGCGACGTGATCATCAGGTCCTTGCTGCCTCTTGTTTCTCACACCGAGCATGACTCACGTGGGCTTAGAGTAATCATCAGTCATGGAAATGCCCTCGTCCAGCATGACGTTAAACTGTATTCCCTCGTCTAGCATGACGTTAAACTGTATTCCCTTGTCCTGCAATGAAATTAAACTGCACACCCATTCTGAACTACGAGGTCTTTGATCCATGTCACGACATGGTACGTAGGAAGCCTCCATGAGGTTCAAGCCCATCCGTCATTTCTTCACGTCAGGTTCCACCCTAGTCCAGCATGACGTTAAACTGCATTCCAGTCCGACAACAAGCCGTTGTGACCAACCCAAACTACAAGGACTTTGATCCATGTCAAGGCATGGTACGTAGGAATCCTCCACGAGGTTCAAGCCCACCTCTCTTCATTTATTCACGTCAGGGTTCATCTTCGTCCCGCATGACGTTAAACTGCATTCCGGTCCAGCGACAAGTCATTGTGACTAACCTGATCTACGTGGTCTTTGATCCATGCTAAGGCATGGTATGTAGGAAGCCTCCACGAGGTCCAAGCCCACCACCACTGGGACCCCCCCTGGTCCTCCTCATTCATGTTGGCCTTCCGACGTCCAACCTGAACTACGTGGTCTTTAATCCATGTCAAGGCATTGTACGTAGGAAGCCTCCTAGAGGTTCAAGCCCACCACCTATTGGTCACTCCGACCTTCTTCACGTCAAGTCACCAGCACCTGGGCGGCCTAGTGTGTAAGCCCCGCACCATCTAGAACAAGGTCCTCATTCGCGTCGGTTCACCGACACACCATTATGAACTATGGGGACTTTGATCCATGTCAAGTCATGGTACGTTGGAAGCCTTCACGAGGTTCAAGCCCACCACCAGTGGACTCCCGGGTTCACCTCCACGACGGTTCGCTGGCGATGCCCATCGGGACAAGGTCCACATTCACGTCGGCTCATCAGCACCATCCCGAACTATGCAGACTTTGATTCCCTGCCACGGGGATACGTAGGAGGTCTCTTCAAGGCTCAAGACCAATCTCACTATCTCCCTTTCGATAGTCCCATCTCAGTCCCCCTCCGCTTCATCCAACTTTCCATCATCCACCCTGATTCTCACCCAGACCGTCATATCCTGGCGAGATCATGCCATTCCTCTCCTCTTCACAACATTCAGGAAGCCGGCAATGGGTTGGCCCCGATATCGGCATCCCTTCAAGGGAAATTCTTCAATTTGATTCACTCCAGCTAGTGTTTTGATCAGGCTGACCCATCTCCACTGGATGTTAAACTTGCGACCTACCTCGTGATAAACATGAGATGCCTGAGGAAAACCTCAGATGGCACGCCCTTGGCGTAATTGTCTCCACTGGATGTTAAACCTGCGGCATACCCTGTGTCAAACATAGGAAGCTGAGGAAAAACTCAGATATATGCCTAGGGCGTATGATTCCCCATGCTCGATATGGGATTCCTCTGGCTTCCACGCCCTCGAGAAGCCCCATGACAAGGGACAAAAGAAAGACACGCCAGTTACCCAGCATACAGACACACTACTGATGCCTCGACGTGACTACTCCCCCGACTGAAGGTTGCTGCCCTGACCAGACCCTTTGGAATGTCCTGACAGAAGTAGTGTAATTAACCGACGTCCATGGAAACATGGCACTGGGAAGAGTTTCACAAACAATGTATTAAATCTATGAGGGAGACCCAGACTAGGTGACGAGTTCTGAGGAGGAATCTACAGAAGGAAGAACTGAAATCTCATCATCCCAGTTTCGATCAAGGAGCAGACATCCCTGAATAAGGAGCGGATGCCTCCCGCCTTTGGAAAGCGGTAATGCGGGGCAACAGAAGCACTTCCTCCATAGAAGGATGCGCACGCCCCGGAGAAAGCATCGGAAATAGAAATGGTGAACCCGACGTGAAATTATTCTCCTCAATGTGAAGATTAGTAGCGTTCGAGACACCGGTAGATTAACGTGTCACCAGATCCAGATATCTGGCGCCGGGTCCTGCCAAGCAAATAGCGGGCCTGGCGTGAAACTCACCGGAAGTTGGGGCAGTAGAACATGGGGCATTCCATTCTGCAACGTGTTGGCGTGGATCCTTCTTACAGACGTGGAGAATGGAATGACACTGGGGCACTGGTTGTCAATCCTTTTCCTCATAGTGCTCATGAGTTGATCCCTCCGTTTCCTAGGAACTAGGTTGCTGCTATGGAGACACGATCACCGCCCGCTCGCCTATGTAGGGGCAGGGGAAATACCAGAACAGCTGCCCCTCATGGATCCGCTGCCGCCACGACGACCTCTACATCCGTGAATACGGGGCACCCACGTCCCCTCTCCCAGTCAGAGATCATCCATCGAAGGGTGATCAACAACCTTGTACGCAGGTACGAGGAGGAAGGGGTCATCCCAACTCGGGATATGGCCCGCCTGGACCTGGAGGCATCCAGGACCTACCATCAACGCCTCCCTCAAAGGCCGCGCGGGGAGCCCATGCTCCCCACCCCAACTTTCAATCGTTTCGGGAGCCTGTCCTCGAAATGCCTCGATGACTTCTCACCTTACGCTGATGAGGCGGGTGATATCCGGCTCGGCCCGCTCAGAGTCCCAAGTCAGGGGCTCCAGGTAAGGGCTCCCACCCAGATACATCAGTACCTTCGACCGGCTTCGATAGAAGAGCAGGTAGGCTATGCCCCTGCACCACCTGCGCCAGCCCGTCTGACCCGATGTCAGCGCTGGGCCTGAGCTGAGGACGCTCGTCAAGGTGCGTCGACATCAACAGCTACTGTGGCCCAAGACACCACCGATGTGTAGCATAGAGTCCCTATATACACTGAGCAGGGTCACTCCTTCACCCGACTAGGACCGAGGCTCCAACCGCCCCATGGGCAGGTTGGGTTGGCTCTCGGGGTTACAGGCCTGAGTGGTGATTGCCCCGAATCAATTCGCGGTAATGTCACCCCGTACGAAGGACCTCCCCATACCACTATTCTGCAGAGCGTGAGCCTCCCCCGCTCTGAAGCTCGTCATAGAGACATGCCTCGTGCTACCCCAATATCGAAGAAAGACCTGCCCCGCGACAGTGACGCTCGGCGCGAAAACCTCTCTCGCGCCCACCATGCAGGGTATGGAGTCCCTCCTCCTACCCCTGACCATCGATGTGAAGGCACTGCCCATCCGGTCCCTCTCCAACATGGGGGTCCTCCCTACATCCTCTCTACAACTGGCGAAGGTCCTCCTCGCCCCGACAACTCGACGAGTGAAGTTCAGCCTCGCTTCGCCCATTTGGGTACTGTCCATAGAGGCCCTCCCCATGTTCCCTTCGACATTTTCCCTGGTTCCCCTCGCAACCCAGTTATCTCAAGCGGGATCCCTCTCCTCCATGGTGTCAGCGCCGCCCTGAGACCACATGTTGAGGATCAACCTTGTCCCAAAAAGCCATCTAGGGGCAGGAGAGCGGGTCGTCGCCGCCACAAGAAGAGTCATGGGAAATCCCAGGTGGAGATCAAACCTGCACGTTTCTCGGACTCTGAAGTGGAATGTGACTCAGCGATGGAACCTTATCCCCACTCCTCCATGTCAAGGACTAGGGCAGGGACCAGGCGCGTCAGCCTCATTCTCCCAGAATGCGAGGTCCACTGGATTCTGGGCTCCCTCTGCAGGTACATCCAGGAGGAAGAAATTGTGGAAATGCCGCAGGTCCCGACTGCGCAATCCCCACCGTCATCACCAGAAGTTCCCTCTACCTCTATCAGAGATCACATGGATCTATTTTGGGGACCAACGACAGTAGAGAAACAACGTAACCCATCGACAGTGGCTGCAACTCCTGCGCCATAAGCTGTAGCTATCAGCCCATCGTATCGTGATATCGTGGTTAGGTCACCTCACTCTTCAGAGGATGGCCAGGAATTCGGCAGCCAGTCAGCTTGTTTGTTGTATTCTCCACCGCCAAGTTTACTATCCCAGCGGTCCGCCTCGGTTCTGATACCGGTCCCTCAGCCGCCCCCAGTTGATGAGTGGGGCAATACAAGGCCAGACCCCGAGACCAAACCCAAGAGCTTCTGGAGAATTCTCGCAGTGGATCACTTCCTGGAGAAGTTCTGGCCGACGGAAGCACCGAACTTTCACGCACCAGAGTCCCTTACCCCAGAGGAAGTGGGGTGCTTCTTCCAAACCCTATGTGCGACACACTTCCGCCTTCATTATGAGCGGGTGATGTACCCCAGGAGTCGAGAGCACTTTGAAGAAATCGGCGAGCAATGATGCCTGATCGATTTGGACGCACTCCCTGTGGCCCAACACCCTGAGTCACCAGGCCGTCAGAGCACCCTTCAATGGAAATGCGTTAAGAGTTTCAAAGTACTCCACCGACGGCAGCCCGATTCTTTATGTGACATTGAGGACATGCCCTCAAGAGGGGTCACAGTCCACATGGATTATGTAGTGGAAAAGGAAGACGAGCTTGAATTTCTCGATGGAGACTTACCCCCCGAGGGCGTACCGCCACTGCTGGACCCATCAGGGAGGGTTACCTGTCAGTAGAGGAACCTTCTAGGCCTCCCTGTACCCACCGAGTCGCTGGTACTCAGTCAAAATGCCGGTAAGGGTAAGGAGAACATCAGAACTGTCAAGAACTCCAACCCGTCCACCTCTATACTGAAGACGAACGAAGATACCGAGAAGGCCGCGTTACGCCAGCAGCTTGCTGAGAAGAAGAGGCTGGTTGAAGAACTCTTGGCTGAGCGCGCTGCAGAGCGGAGCCCCGACTATGGTAATCCCAAGCCGGGGCAGCAGGGGAAGGAATAATTCCCCCCGGTGAGATGCCTCCAGGCAACTCTGATCATGCTACTTCCGCAGACAGGGCAGAAGCCGGAACTTACGGCAAGAGGGCGCGATACATCTCGCCAAACCCCCCTGAATGATGGGGCAATCTGAGGATTCCAGCCCGGGTTCCCCCAGCCGACCCGCAGGCCGTTCCGCCAGTCGCTCCATGAGCTGTTGAAACCATCTACCATGTCAAAGAACCTGGAAACGCACTTGTGATTAGGGTTCCCCGTCAAGACAGGGACCCCCACCCGGATGATCTTATAGCGGCACTCATCACCCGCCTCGAAGCGTTGGAAACACGGCAGGTGGCGGTCCCACCGTATGGCAAGCCATATCCTGCGTGGGTGGATGATATGCCCGCACCCCCGGGTTTTGGGAACGCCACTTTATCACCCTTCAACGGGACAGGGGACCCACCGCAGCACTTGGCCCACTTTTCTTCCAGGTGTGGCCCCATGTTGGGGACTCCGACCCAGCAAGAATCCGCCAAGCTCCGATGTTTCGTACAAACATTGGAGGGCCCCGCATTCATCTGGCATAGCTAGCTCCCTATCGGATCGGTGACTGGTTGGGAGGATCTCTGCCGACAGTTCCTATACCAATTCAGATCCACCACGTGAAAGACCAGCATCACAGACCTCTTCAAGTGAAAACAAAGGCCTGATGAGCGAGTCACTGACTTCATCGCCCGGTGGAAGGGACTCACATACTCCCTCGACATGCCACTGACTCAGGAGAAATTACTGACGATGTGTGTATGGAACATTAAAATAGAGCTGTTTCCTTCCCTGATCACCCAGAACTACCCTGGAGGGTTCCAGGATTTCTCAGATAAGGTTCAGTGCCTTGAGGAGGCTCTGCAACAGGATAGTCAGACATGTTTGCTGCCCCCTGTGATCCCGACCAGGAGGGCTGCCAGAGCTGAACCCACCGAGGTGGCCCAAATAGAAGCCCCCAGGCAGTTGGAATTACTGCCGGCGGCACCGTCCCCGCAACCACGCAGAGGTCCTCCACCTCAAGCGCAGGATCCTTCCTAGCAGCGACCACCTCAGAATCGACAGGTTCCCCCGCGCAATGCGCCACCACCACCTATGAAAGACAATCAGGCGCCACCTCCTTGGCAGGCCCCTTGCCAGGGCCAGGCCCCCAGGGCCCCCTATCCAGAAAGAAGGCACCGGTCCTATTCGTTCAACGAAAATCAGGTCCCTGGCTACTTCCGAAGTGCTCTAGAGCAATGGATTGTGCGCCTACCCGAGTACAGAAGGCCGGCAGAGGCAAATCTCACCGATCACCCCAACTACTATCCTTATCATCAGATTCTGGGGCACACCCTCAAGAAATTATATGTGTTTAAAGACTGGCTTCAGGACCAGGTTGACAACAACATAGTCAGGTTGGGCCCGACACCGACACAAGTAGTGGGTGTCTTTGTAGGGTCAGAGATCGGTAGCGACAACGAAGGTGAGTGGCAGCAGGTTCCCAGTCGTGGGTCCCATAAATACGACGACTAGATGGCTTGAAAAACCGTCGCCCGTGCCCATGGTATCATTCGGGCATGCCTGAATCAGCTGGAGCCTTCGGGGGAAGTAGCCAGTACCTCTGCATCGTCTTCACATCCGACCTCTTCCCAAAAGGGCAACCAGCGACGACGCAAGAAGAAGCAATGCACTCCACCACTGCCATCGTCATCCCGCACTCTTGGCGACTTTATGCCTCCTGAAATGGGAATTCCTCCCAGAATCCGCCCGGTGGTGGATGACTCATCGAGTGACAGCCAGGGGTATGCTTTGGTTAACACCGTGGAGCTGGTAAAGCCCTATATGACTCCCGATGAAGGGGAACGCCAGGCGAGCCTCCCCAACATCCCCAGCCGATGTAAACGTCAGTGGAACCACAACCATGCCGGTCATCGAGGCATGTCAGCGGGCACTTTCAGCCAGGCCGTACACGCTACTGAGACCAGACAGCAGGCTCAACGCAGAACTCCGCACGCGCAACCTCATCTGATGCCCTCAGTTCTACCTCCACCGCCATTTGTGCTACTAGATCAGGCAGAGCTGCCTCGTCCGTATCACAGTCAGTCTTTCCCGGCTACAGACCAATCTCCACTTTCTGATCCTAATCCGGAGACTACTCTCTAGGCTTCAACTAGTAGGCAGCGGGATGTAACCAGCACTAGCCAACCGCCGGTTCAACCGACAGGACCCGCTAAGCCTCCAACTGCAGAATGACCTCCTGTAAGCAGAGGATCGCGCTTGGCACGAAAGTATAATGTCTTGAAGCACTTGGCCGACATTCCAGAAAGTCTTTCTATCCTTGAGGCCCTTAGCCTATCGTCTGAAATGCGCGAAGCACTTGCCGAGGCCCTAAGGAGCCCCCTTCAGTTTGAGATGGAGGTAGCAGCTGTGGAACCCTTCAACGCCGAGGCAATTGAGAACGCCAAATGTTAGGAAGTTATCTCGTTCTCTAGTGAAGATGAAGACCCTCCCATACATGGGTATATTCGCCCACTGTACATCACTGGCCACTTCAATGGCATGGAAGTCCACCGCTGCCTTGTTGAAACGGGTTCCGGGATCAAGCTAATCCCGACTCAGACACTACGAAAGCTGGGTATATCTGAATATGATTCGACGCCCTCCGACCTTAGAATCCAGGGATACAACAGGACCGAGTAATCCCCAGTCGGCAAAATCCGCCTGAAGACCTAGTTCGACGACCTAATTTCCAGCACCGAGTTCATAGTTGTATCTAAGGACACCACCTACAATGCATTGATGGGTAGGCCATGGCTCCATCAGCATGCAACGGTCCCTTCTTCGTATCACCAATGCCTCAAATACTCCCTTAATGTTCGAGTAGGCGTGCTCCAAGGAGATGCGTCTCCTTTCGCCTCTTGTGAAGCCCGCTATCTGGAAGCCGATTATTACAAGAGCAACGATAAGAAAATTCTAGTAAGTGAGGATGAACCTGCCCCGGTCATAAGTGATCCATGGGCAGGCCTGGATGACGCCTACATTTTCCCAATCCATCGATTGGAGGCCACAACCCCGGACATGGGGCAGTGTTTTGTTGTTTCGGGTACGCAAGGAAGGCGTGTTCCCATGTCCAAGCGATAACGGAAAATCACCTCGTACTCCTAAACCAACCAGGCTCAGGTGATCCCGGAGCCTCCTACCCCTGTGTGGTACCAGAATTTAAAGCTTATAACAATGGCAGTACGTCATACATGTCTCTTCCGTTGGGCTGGAATCAATCGACTCAGGCCGACGCGTCACCACTGCTTTGATGTCATCAAACGTGGCCCCTTGGGCCGAAGGCCAGATGGGATAGGATTGACTGCCTTCATTGCTATGGTCTCAGTGGCGAGTGGGTCTCCTAATACGATGAACACTACTGCCCAAGCCGGCACCAGCTGCCCGTCAGGGTTGGATAGCCCAGAAGAAGCCCCCTTTTCCGGAAACCCCTCCACGGGTGGAGAGGAAGATCTGGAGGATGCTCCCCCCGCCTTTGAGGAAGGCGTCTCTACCATGGTTGATGAACTGGTACAGGTGAACCTTGGTAGCGAGGCAGATCCGAGACCCACATTGATCAGTGCAGCCATGTCCCCTGAGGAGCAGTAGGGGTACGTAGACTTTCTCAAGAAACACCGTGATGTGTTTTCCTGGAGTTACAACGAGATGCTAGGACTAGATCCCCAGGTAGCCATTCACCGCTTGGGCCTCCTGTCAAACCATCGTGGGTTTAAGCAGCCCCCCAAAAAGATGAACCCTTCTCACAGTGCTATGGTTGAGGCCAAAGCTGACAAGATTATCAAAGACAACTTCATCAAGGAAGTCCAGTACCCCAAGTGGCTTGCCAACATTGTGCCAGTCAGGAAGAAGAATGGGCAGATCAGGGTCTACATCAACTTCCGCGACCTCAATCACCATTGCCCAAAGGATGAATTTCCCCTCCCGGTGACCGAGTTATTAATTGATGCTACGGCCGGGTTCCAATCCCTCTCTTTCATGGATGGGTATTCCGAGTATAACCAGATCTGGATGGCCCCTGAGGACGAGGAGTCAACTGCCTTTAGGGCTCCCAAAGGTACCTTTTATTACCAGGTTATTCCCTTCGGCATGAAAAATGCAGGTGCCACTTATCAGAGGGCCATGCATCGCATATTTAGGCTGATTCTCGGGACGCTGGTGGAATGCAACGTGGATGACCTAGTGGTTAAATCGCACCAGTTCCAGGACCATATCAAAGACCTTGAGAAAGTGTTCGGTATCCTCTGTCCCCACCACCTGAGGATGAACCCGTTAAAGTGTGCCTTCGGGGTCACCTCTGGGAAGTTTCTTGGCTTTGTTGTTAGATATCGGGGCATTGAGATCGAACCAGAGAAGATCAAGGCCATCAGCCAAATGCCTCCCCCGAGCAATATTCGGGAACTTCGAGGTCTCCAAGGCCACTTAGCCTATATACGCCGATTCATCGCGAATCTGGCCGGCAAGTGTAAGCCCTTTTCACGGCTCATGAAGAAGGGCACCACCTACGAATGGGATGAAGAGTGTCGGACCGCCTTCGAGGAAATCAAGCAGTACCTGCTCTAACCTCCGGTTTTGATGCCACCTATCTCCAAAAAGTCGATGGTCCTTTACGTGACCGCCCTGGAACAATCCCTCGGTGCACTGCTCGCCTAGAAGAATAATGAGGGTACAGAGAACAGTCTCTACTATCTCAGCTACATGCTTCTCTATACGGAGATCAGATACTCCCCTATCGAAAAAGGATGCCTTGTGCTCGTTTTTTCCGTACAGAAGTTGCAGCATTACCTGCAGCACCATGAGGTGAAATTGGTCTCTCGGGTAGCCCACTGAAGTACATCCTGAACCGCCCCATGTTGACTAGCTGACTAGCATGGTGGGCAGTGATTCTCCAGCAGTTTGATATCAGGTTCATACCTCAGAAGGCCATTAAAGGATAGGCGTTGGCAGAATTTTTAGCTGCCCATCCAACCTCTGCGGATCAATCCCTGGACCTGGATTTTCCTGATGAGATGATCCTCTCAGTCGATCGTGGCGTCCCATGTTGGAAAATGCACTTCGACAGTGCCTCCCGAATCCCCACCAGTAGGAGGATCAACAATCCTAAGCTCAATAGAGTGGGACTGGGTATCATCTTTATTACCCCGATGCAAGCCGTCCTACCATACTCGTTCCTGTTGTCAGAAGGCTGTACCAACAATGAGGCAGAGTACTAGGCTCTCATCACCGGACTCGAGTTGGCCCTTGAGATCGACGTTCCCCATCTACATGTGAAAGGAGATTCCGAGCTGGTAATCAAGCAGGTCAATGGAAATTATGTCATTAGGAAGCCGGAGCTTGTGCCATTGCTGGAGTGCACCCTTCGCCTAATGGCCCGGTTCTCCTCTCGGCCAGAGGTCACCCATGTCCCTTGGTCACAGAATGGTCGAGCTGACGCTTTGGCTGGCTTATCTGCGTCGCTTGCGGAACCCGATCAAGATGATTTGATCATACATGTGGCACACCGGAGAGTCATCGCCCCCGTAACCCAAGAGGACAATGACGGCCTGCGGGTAAGTCATCTCACCGCCGGGCCCTCTACGTCAGGGGTCTCGGGTTCGTCAGACACAGTGGTTGAAGCCACTCCCGACTAGAGGGAACCTATTTTCGAGTATCTCCAAAATGGTTGCCTCCCAGACGACCGGGCCGAGCGCGAGTGAATACGACGCCGTGCGCTGCAATTTACCCTCCAGAGTGGTCCCAGTCTTGAGAAGATCCTCTATAAGCGGAGCTTCGATGGCGTTCTCCTCTGTTGCATTCAAGGAGTTGAGATTTCTCAGGTTATGCAAGAGGTCCACGCCGGTTCCTGCGGTGCCCATCAAGATGGGCCAAAGCTGTCCCATCAAATCCAGAGGTTGGGGTACTTCTGGCCCTCTATGATCCATGATTGTATCGAGTTTTCCAATAGATGCCATGCGTACCAAGTTCATTCCAACTTCCTGCATCTGCCGCCGGAACCCCTCCACTCCACCAGGTACTGTTGGCCATTTGTGGTGTGGGGAATTGATGTAGTGGGACCATATCCACCAGTGACAGCTCGCCAGTGTAGGTTCATCCTAACTGCTACAGATTTATTCTCCAAGTGGGCAGAGGTAGTTCTACTCAAAGAGGGCAAGGTCCATTCCATCGTCGACTTTGTGAGCTCTAATATCATTCACCGGTTTGGGGTCCCTCATGATGTCCTCACCGATAACAACACCAACTTCTGAGCGGCTGAGCTGAAAAAATTGTACGCCAAGTACAATATCTATTCGAACCATACCTCCCGCTATCATGCACAGGAAAACGGGAAGATCGAGGTGTTCAACAAAACCCTCTCTAACATTCTGTAGAAAATGGCTGGTCAGAACAAGAAAAGTTGGAAGAACAAGCTCCCCAACGCCCTCTGGTCTTATCGGACGACGACTCGCAATTCCACCCAGGTGACCCCATATTCCCTGGTGTGTGGGGCTGAGGCCGTCCTACCCATTGAGATCTAGATACCATTGTTACGCACTGCAGTCTATGACCAGCAAGCGCCAGATGAGGTGGCCGAAATCCATCTAGCTGAATTGGAAGCACTGGACGAGAACAGGCTTTGTGCCCTGCACAATCTGGAAAGACATCAGAATTAGATAGCAAGGGCCTTCAACAAGAAGGTTCGCCTTCGCTCTTTTTTGTAGGGCGATCTGGTTTTGTCCCTTCGAGTGCCAATGATCCCCAGTAGGAAACCACCCAAGCTAGAGCCCAAATGGGAAGGACCCTAAGTCATCCACAAGGTTTACCCCAACGTAGAATACTCCTTGGCAACCACGAATGGTGAGCGCATAACTCCTCCCACCAACGCCAAGTTCCTAAAGCGATACTTTTCCTAGGGAAAAAGGGTCCTGCACGACCTTAAACTGCATCCTTGTCCTACAAGATGATAAACTGCAAGATGGTCCGATCTCTATAACCTTAAACTAAGATCTCCCCCCGTCCTTACTACAAGACGTTAAACTGCAAGCCAGTCAGGCCTTCCTGACTGAGGCTCAGCCTCAGGTCCCTTAGCCCCGTCCTTACTGTAAGACATTAAACTGCAAGCCAGTCAGGCCTTCCTGAACGAGGCTCAGCCTCAGGCCCCTTGGCCCCGTACTTACTCTAAGACGTTAAACTGTAAGCCAGTCAGGCCTTCCTGACTGAGGCTCAGCCTAAGGCCCCTTGGCCTCCTCGGGCCCACGACCCCCGTCCACACTACAAGACGTTAAACTGCAAGCCAGTCAGGCCTTCCTGATCATGGCTCGACCTCAGGTCCCATGGATTTCGTCGACTCAGGTTCTCTTATGGAATTTTACAGCGTGGTGTGGGACTACGTCCTCATTCACATCGGATTACTTTCCATACCATACATATCCCCAAATGAGACGCATCCCTTGTCCAGCACGACATTAAACTGCATGACGCTTCCAGAACTACATATGGCTTGATTCCCATCCTCATAGGATACGTAGAGACACCCTGGTATTTTTCCTAGGGTCCATCCCATATTTTTTATGGTCCTGGACGACCTTAAACTGCATCCTCATCCTGTAAGACGATAAAATGTAAAATGGTCCGAGCTCCATGACCTTAAACTAATATATCTCCCCGTCCTCATTGCAAGATGTTAAACCGCAAGCTGGTCAGGTCTCCCTGACCACGACCCAGCCTCAGGCCCCTTGGTTTTCCCCGACTCACCCTCTTGTGGGATTGTACGGTGTGGTGTGGGACTACGTCCTCATTCACATCGGATTAATTGTCATACCGTACATATCCCCAAATGAGATGCATCCTTTGTCCAACATGACGTTAAACTGCATGGCTGTCAAGAACTATGTATGGCTTAATTCCCATCCTAATGGGATATGTAGGAACGCCCAGACATTTCGTCTATTGGCCCAGCCCAAAAGCCAAAATCTTCCCCTTGGGTCAAGACATATGGTGTGGTGTAGGATTACGTCCTCTTTCGCGCCGGGTTACTCGCCGCGCTGTACACCTCCCCAGATGAGATATAGTTATCTCTTTCCCTCGTCCTTAACACAAGATGTTAAACTGCAAGCAGGTCAGGCCTTCCTGACCAATGCCTAACAATCAGGCCCCTTGGCCTTTTCGGGCCCCCGACCCAGGTCCTCTCTTATGAGAGTGTATGGTGTGGTGTGGGATTACGTCATCATTCACGTCGGTTTATTCGCTGTACCGTACACCTCCCCTGTTTGGGGGTATATTACTCCCCTCCTCATCCTGCATGACGTTAAACTGCATCTAGAGAACAACGTGTGGCTTGATTCCCATCCTCATGGGATACGTAGGATCACCTGAATGTCTAGGCTTTGGGTCCAGCCCCATCTCTTGGGAATCTTCATCCCACCTTGGCCCCTTGGATTACCCTTCCTCCACGATGGGATTATATGGCGTGGTACGAGATTATGACCTCATTCACGTCAGTCTTGTAATAACCACGCTATGCGCCTCTCATTCTCGAGCTGTTTCGTAGACCCTTTCCGACGGTTCACCAATGTGCCTAAGGGTACTCCAGTTTATTACCTGGAATGCCAGAATTTACTCGGACACGTCTGCACCCGTCTTCCAGGATTTGCGTATCCATTCGTCAAGGCTTCCTTTATCTTTCACACCTGGAGGGACCCCCAATAATGGCTTGGATACTATGCCCAAGGTCTCTCCTACCATTACGGGCCAACGCCCCTGAGGGTTTTGGACAACAAATCGATAAAATCTTGCATTGCAAATACGATCAACGGTCGATGCTAGTTTGTTGTTCCCACTTCATGCTAACGCGATATAGATACCGTTTTCTGCCAAAGTCAAAAGTTATCCTCCATCGCCATGCCAAATCCCCATTAATCCCAAAGTGTTGGGTACACGATTCACATCCTTCTTCACTTCATCTTGTCGAAGTAGAGTTTCGAAGCTCTTGGTACTACTTCTCAGTGCGCATCTGCACGTTACGGGGATAAAGCCACGTTAAAGGTGTCCTTCGGGGCTCTCTTCCGACTCCCCTTTGATGGACGCCCTAAGTATTATGATAAGTACTCCCCCCTTGTTTTCCACACCGAGTTTAACTCACGTGGGATTAGGGATCGGGTTGACGTCTGCGCTTACTCGGGAAGTTGTCACCATCCATGGTCCGAGCTCTAAGACCATAAACTAGGATCCATCTAGAACTAAGTTCAGATTGATTCCCATCCTCATGGGATACGTAGGCCCACCCGGACGCCTTGTCTTCGGGTCCAGCCCATTTGGGGAGCTAGTCTCTCCCCCCCTATTTTCACCTCTTACCTCTATATAGGCCCCTCGGCCTGAGGTCTCCCTATCGGAGTGGCGTACAGTGTGATGTGGGATCATGTCTCCATAAATTGTGTTTCATGACACTGCGCACATTCCCCGCCTAGCATCGCCTCTGCTACGTCTGCACTACATGACGTTAAAATGCATGCTTGGTCCTGTCACACGACCCTAAACTGTGACATTATCGTCCTGGCCGCACGACGAAAAACAACACTGTATTGTGATGACCTCGCTGTAGAGGAAATCACGTTGGGTATTGGTCACGTTCCATGCCATTTGTCAATGCCTATCACAGCTTGATTCTTGTGGAGAAACCAGGGCCTGCTACCCTAGGCCTATCGATTCACAAAAAAACCACTCACCTTAAAGGACAAACAAGATTTATCAAATTCCACTTCTTTCAGTGCAAGGGCCATGCCCGCACTTCCCTTTTTCCCCTGGCACTGTTATCTTACCATGACACCCTTCATAACTATGTATGGCTTGATTATCATCCTCATGAGATACGTAAGAGCATCCGGGCACTTCCCCACAGGCCCAGCCTAACCTTCATGTTCGGTCCCTCGACTCGAGCATTTCCACAGAGAACACATGTTAAGTAGGGATTAGGTCCTCATTCGCGTCGGGTTTTGTAACCACCTCACCATGTGTCCCCTTCCCCCCTTACCCATTCATGGTCCGAATTCTATGACCCTAAAATAAGATCTCCCTATTGGAAAGGACTCTGCCCCCTCTATCTAATACGTCTCGTTGCCATATTCAGATGTGTTTTGACAAAGAGCCCAAAGTGTGGGATTTTCATGGGGACATTCCCCTCGTCCCATGACCAAGCTTCGTGAGCTCGCTATTTGGATCCTCATCCTGTTCCATATCCAAAAGGACCCTCAGACAACATGGATACTAGGATTAAGGGCACTCTATGGATACTGGACCTAAGGGCCCTCCAATCGTTTCAGGCCAACGTCCCTAAGGATCTTTGACAACATTTGCGACATGGTCCCGTGTTTCGAACATGGTCAACGGTAAACCCTCATTTGTCTATCCCCATTCTAGGATAATGCGATATGGACGCTGAGTTTCCGTCACGGTTAACAGTTATCCTCTATCGTCACGCCTCCGTCATTCTGATCCAACTCTATAGCGTCACGATTCACACATTTACACTTCCTCATGTTCAAGTGGAATTCCAACATATTCGGATCTATCTCTTCGCGCATCTAAGTGCGACACATGGGCATGTTAGTATCATGGGGCTGGTATTCACCAAGCGTCCCTTCACCCTAACCTTCCCTTTTCTGTGTCGGGAAAGTCCCACCACTACTTCTTGTTTCCCACACCGAGCATGACTCACATGGGCTTAGTAGTTTTGGCAGGATGTGTACCAACATGGCCAAACTTCTCATCATCCTGCATGACGTTAAACTACGCTCATAGAACTACGTATGTCTTGATTCCCATCCTCATGGGATACGTAGAGACACCCTGGTATTTTTCCTAGGGTCCATACCATAGGAATTTTCCTGTCCGTTCTCCTATAGAACTACGTATGGCTTGATTCCCATCCTCATGGGATACATAGAGACACCCTGGTATTTTGCCTAGGGTCCAACCCATAGAAATCATTAATCCCATCCTTCCCCTTTCCAGACCCCTGGCCGGACCCCTCGCTAGAGAGGCCCTATCCCAAAAAAGGAAGGATCCATGACCAAACCAATGCGCCCATCTGGCGTACTCCCACCAAGGTGGTGTAACTACCTAAGTGTTGGATTCTGTTCGGACAAACCATCGCTCCATATTCCATGCTTTGCGTACCCCTTTTTCGGACCCTCGTCCCCTTTCATGTCTGAAGGTACCCCCTAACGGCCTGGTCTAATGCCACATCGGCTCACCTACTGTCCTGGGCCAACGTCCCGGAAGACTGGTCATGTTTGGAAGGACCCCCTAACAGTATGGATGCTCGACCTAGTGTTCGCCTACTATCATGGGCCAACGTCCCAAAGGATTGACCGACAACATTTGTGACCTGGTCCTGTGTTTTGAACATGGTCAATGGTCGACCCTCATTTGTTGTCCCCATTTCAGGCTAACGCAGTAAGGATATCGTTTCTCCGCCATGGTTAACGATTGTCCTCTATTGTCATTCCATCCCCGTAGTGTTCCGAATCTTGGGTATCGTGATTCACACTTCCCATTTCCATCTGTTCGGACCGATTTCAGCGCCCCTGGAATTGCACCATTCGTGCATAAGAGCATGCTAAAGAAACGATAATTCGGCTGTTCTAAGGACCTCCTTCTCCGGCCAGGCCTCACCCACCTTCCATAAATCCGGACTGGTTATCCAAACCCTAGATGCTCGAAGCTTGTTTTCCACTCCCATGTTGGGAGGGACGATGAGGCAACTACCTCCTGTTTCTCACATCGGGCTTGACCCACGCGAGCTTGAGGAATTGTCACCAGACGTCCCGCCAACATTATAGGGATGTAATGAACCGATTCAAACAGTGAAAATCGTGCATGCTATGGTATTCAAAAGAAGAAAAAAATTGAAGTGCGAAAGTACCATTAAAAGGTTTGTAATTTGTTACAATACCCGGGGGTCGACTCTCCCCATGGACGGGTTGAACCCATAAAAAGAACATTGCAGCTCCGCCACCCTTCGGCTTGTGGCATCCAAGACTTGCTGCCGCCGACTCAACTCCCTCTCCTCCTCAGTAGCGGCGGGGCACAGTTCGTCAGCCTTGGCTCTGGCCCTTTCTACGCCATCCTGAATGGCATCCATCTTTCCAGAAGCCTGCCTCATATGTTCTTCTTCCTCTTCCAGCTGAGCCTTCATCTGTGAGATCAGCTCAGATTGTGCATTAAGAGAGGCTGAGTGCTCATCTACCCAGTTCTGCATCTGTTGGACCTCACTTTCAGCCTCCTGGAGCTTCTTGATGTTGGTCGCCTTCCTCTACTGCCAGCCCACACTGAGCCCGCGATCATACTCCCAAATTTGCTCGGCCATGAGATCTCGGATGAGCGCAAGAGGACAAGAGTCGCGAGATGACAAAAGAGAGGTCAGACCCCTATTTATAGGCAGCGACCCCGGATCTTCGCGGCGCGTCCTGCCCGCGCGGAGCATCACGGCGTGTCCGGACCGCGTGGCCGCCGACAGCTCGGCGGCCCCCTTTGCGAGGCCTCATCGCGAACCGATAATAATTTTGGCGATTTTCCCTCAGACTTCGACCGTTCATCCCTCCGCAGATCCAAGTTTGAGGGGGGGCATTTGTTGTTGCCAAAATCTTTCACGCAAAGAAGGGACGGAAAAGAAGCTCCGCGCGCTGCCGCACGAAGCTATGGCGCGAAGCACCCTCGAGCATCGCGGCCACCGTGAAGCACAGGAGGCAGTAACACTCCGCGAACGACCTGACGTTCGCGAGCCCGCTGCGAAGCACAAGAGGCGGTAACGCTCCATGAACGCTCTGACGTTCACGAGCTCGCCCTGAAGATCATGAGGCGGTAACGCTCCACGAACGCCCTGACGTTCGGAAGCCCGCCGTGAAGCACCCTCCTCCCCTTCGCGCCGCGTGAGATCTACTTCGCGGCGCCCCTTGACTATAAATACAGGGTTCCCCCTAAGCCCAGAGGACGGATGATCAAACCTTTCGGCTTCTCAGCTCCCGAATCGCGAAGCACCCTTCGCCCCCTGGGAATCATGAGCTCTGCGAGGTACTTCTACTTTGCGAGATGCCTTCGCCCTGTCTCTTCTTGAGCCCCTCTTCCGAGAGGGATGCCCTTCGCGAAGCCTAAGGGAATTAGCAAAGGAAGGGGATTCCCAAGGGAACCCGGGCAGCCGCAGAGCGTTTATGCTTCGCGAAACACCCATCCGGCACTAGTGATCCACATGCCAAGGCAGGGTCGCTGTACATCGCGAAGCACACTGCTTCTCAGCACCTTGCTCCGCAAGGCCCCTCTGCTTCACGAGGCAGTGCTCTGCGAATACTATTCCACTTCGCGAATCACCTCCCAGTCACACCCTTACCCCATGCTAAGGCCGAGGCACTCCACTTCGCGAAGCATACTCCTTTTCTTGGCAATTCCTCTTCACGTGCGACCCTACAGGTTTGCACGATGTGATTTAAAAATCCCATGGACAACACAACCCATAGCGTTTCTTCTTCTAATGCTTCTTCGCATAGGCACACTAACAACTATTGCTTCTTCACATTTCCACGCTAACGTGGACCCCTCGATGGTTCGCTCCGTGACCCCCTTTTACCATGGCCTTTTCAGTAGCTTCCCTCCCCTAAGGAACAAAGGGTACCGATTATGTAAGTCCTAGGGGTGTGGAGTAAACCCACCTTATCCGAGATGCAGGATGTTAAACTACCAAGAACCTCATCCTCAACACATGACGTTAAACTATGATCCGGCCCCGTGCCTCACACGCAGGGTCCCCCCAGCTTGGACATTTTTTACGCCACTCGTCTCCACAGAGACGGGGTCACCCCCTCTACAAGGGATGATATCCTCTTTCTCAGAGTAGCGTATGTCCATGGGAGAAGGGCATCCACCCCGGTATAAGCCCCAAGCCTCTCTTGCGGAAGGTAGCACCCATGCACCTCTGCACTTCTTCACTGCCAAGGCCAGCGGAGGGCGCGATAGGGAACGAGGCACCTTCCATCGTTGGTCCCAAATCCATCTCCCGCCACACTTTGTCGCACTTCGGGCCTCCATCCTGGAGTATGTCCCAGAACCATGGGCCGCCTAACGCGTAAGCCCCTATTCGCTTCTCACGGACGCACCCTTCGCGACATGATCGTCAGGTCCTTGCTGCCTCTTGTTTCTCACACCGAGCATGACTCACGTGGGCTTAGAGTAAGCATCATCCATGGAAATGCCCTCGTCCAGCATGATGTTAAACTGTATGCCCTCATCCAGCATGACGTTAAACTATATGACCTTGTCCCGCAATGAAATTAAACTGCACACCCATTTTTAACTACGAGGTCTTTGATCCATGTCACGACATGGTACGTAGGAAGCCTCCACGTGGTTCAAGCCCATCCGTCATTTCTTCACGTCAGGTTCCACCCTCGTACATCATTACGTTAAACTGAATTCCAGTCCAACGACAAGCCATTGTGACCAACCCGAACTATGAGAACTTTGATCCATGTCAAGGCATGGTACGTAGGAAGCCTCTATGAGGTTTAAGACCACCTCTCGTCGTTTATTCACGTCGGGGTTCATCTTCATCCTGCACGACATTAAACTGCATTCCGGTCCAGCAGAAAGTTGTTGTGACCAACCTGAACTACGTGGTCATTGATCCGTGCTAAGGCATGGTATGTGAGAAGCCTCCACGAGGTCCAATCCCACCACCACTAGGACCCCCTGGTCCTCCTCATTCACGTCGGCCTTCCGGCGTCCAACCTAAACTACGTGGTCTTTGATCCATGTTAAGGCATGGTACGTAGGAGGCCTCCCAGAGGTTCAAGCCCACCACCTATTGGTCACTCCGAACTTCTTCACGTCAGGTCACCAGCACCTGGGCGACCTAGTGTGTAAGCCCCGCACCATCCGGACCAAGGTCCTCATTCGCGGCGGTTCGCCGACACACCATTCTGAACTATGATGACTTTGATCCATGTCAAGTCATGGTACGTAGGAAGCCTTCACGAGGTTCAAGCCCACCACCAGTGGACTCCTGGGTTCACCTCCACGGTGGTTCGCTGGCGATGCCCATTGGGCCAAGGTCCACATTCACGTCGGCTCGTCGACACCATCCCAAACTACGCGGAATTTGATTCCCTGCCACGGGGATACGTAGTATGTCTCTTCAAGGCTCAATCCCAATCTCACTATCACCCTTGCGATAGTCCCATCTCAGTCCCCCTTCGCTTCATCCACCTATCCCTCATCCACCCTGATTCTCACCCAGACCGTCATATCCCGGCGAGATCATGCCATTCCTATCCTCTTCACAACATTCAGGAAGCCACCCACGGGTTGGCCCCGATATCGGCATCCCTTCAAGGGAAATTATTCAATTTGATTCACTCCAGCTAGTGTTTTGATCAGGCCGACCCATCTCCGCTAGACGTTAAACTTGCGACCTACCTCATGATAAACATGAGATGCCTGAGGAAAATCTTGGATGGAACACCCTTGGCATGACCGTCTCCGATGGATGTTAAACTTGTGACCTACCTCGTGATAAACATGAGATGCCTGAGGAAAACCTCGGATAGCACACCCTTGGCGTAACCGTCTCCGCTGGACATTAAACCTGCGGCATACCCTATGCCAACCATAGGAAGCTGAGGAAAAACTCAGATATATGCCTAGGGCGTATGATTCCCCGTGATCTATGTGGGATGCCTCGGGCTTCCACACCCTCCAGAAGCCCCATGACAAGGGACAAAAGACAAACACGTCAGTTCCCCAACATAAAAACAAGCTACTGATGCCTCAACGTGACTACTCCCCCGACTGAAGGTTGCTGCCCTGATTGGACCCTTTGGAATGTCCTGACAGAAGCAGTGTAATTAACCAGCGTCCATGGAAACATGAAACTGGGAAGAGTTTCATGAACAACGTATTAAATCTATGAGGGAGACCCGGACTAGGTGACGAGTTCTGAGGAGGAATCCACAGAAGGAATAACCGACATCCCATCATCCCGGTTTCGATCAAGGAGCAGACGTCCCTGAATAAGGAGTGGATTCTTCCCACCTTTGGAAAGCGGTAATGTGGAGAAATAGTAGCGCGTCCTCCACAGATGGATGCGTACGCCCCGTCAAAAGCGTCGGAAACAGAAATGGTGCAAAGAGACAAGAGATGATCCAAACCCGTATTTTTTTTGAAATCTTTTAAGTATAGGGAATTGATTTTCTAGGATCCTATCCCATGTGTTTTGGGAAATATTATATTTTACTTCTCTTGATTTTGTCTCCAAATGGGTGGAATCCAAGGTCACCAAGATTTATGATGCCAAAGTTTTACGTGATTTTTTCAGGTCCAACATCTTTTGTAGGTTTGTAATGCCAAGATCCATAATCAGTGACCAAGGGATGCATTTTTTGCAATATAAGAATGGATTATGTGGTTAAAAAGTATGGCTTTCACGATAAGACATATACACCTTACCATAACAAAAAATGGCTAATATAAAGTGTCCAATCATGATATTAAAGGAATTTTAGCAAAAACAGTCAAACAAAAATGAAAGGATTGGATCCAAAGGCATGAATACACTTTCTTGGAATACTGAAAAGCATACAAGGAACCTCTAGTTATGAGCCCATACCAGTTGATTTATGGACAAAGTTGTCATCTACTAATTGAATTACAACACCAAGCATATCGGGCTATTAAAAAGGTGGATTTAGATTTCGTGAGTAATAAAAAAATTTAAAAATTTAACTATAAGATATGGAATAAATAAAAATAAAATCTTTTGAAAATTGTTGAATTTACAAAGAAAAGACCAGAGTGGAACATGATAAACTAATTCATCCAAAGACATTTCAACCTGGAAACCAGGTCCTTTATAATTCAAGATTGAAGGTAATGTTTGATAATATTTATTATAGGTGGGAATGAAATTTTATTATTACTATTGTTAATCCTTTTGGTTCCATATAGATCAAGAAATAAGAGGAAGTAAACCCATTCAATGTAAATGGGAAAAGGTTGAAAAGGTTTAATAGAAGTTTACCTCAAGAACCTGTGGAGGATCTCAAACTTCTCCAAACCATATACTGATTTATTCTCATGAGGTGAGGTTGATCCAATGCAATTAACCAAAGGAAATTCTGGGAGACAACCTGAGTTTTACTATTTTCTTATGATTTAGGATTCAGTTACCTCTTACTTCACCCCTTTGAGCATTAATAGAATAGTTCTTACACTGGTATGAGTTGTTATGATTTTACAGGACTATAATGGAAGGAAACCACAAGGTATCTCCATGAAGTGGAAGAAGATGGCTTAATCTCCACGGGAAATGGAGTTCAATTTTATTTTTTTATCTTTTAAAACTCCCTACATTTTTTCCAACAACATGTTTTGAGATTTAAATTAAAATTTCATGCCCTAGATTTAATTATTATTTACTTGAATTATCTAGGAGAAATGAGTTTCCTAGGAATCTTATGATACCATGTTTTATATTTCAATGATAATGTAACTGAATGAGTAAAATGGAGAATTTATGATTAAATTGAAGCATGGATATTAAAATATGGAATCATGAATTGAAAAAATTAAATCATTCATGTAAATGAAATCTCATAATCATTTTTTCATGCTTTAAATTTCTAAAATTTATGTGAATTGATTTATTATTGTTAACCATGCATTAATTGATTGTACAAAATCATATATCACATTATTGAGAGGATTTATAGACCAAATACTTCCAACCTATTATTGAAAATATTTCTTGAGTGTTCTTGGGGCATACCACCTTCAAGAACTTGCATTGAAACTTATCAAAGTTATGACTTTGAAAAAAAAATTAAAATGATTGAGGCAACTTTTGAAAAGACCTTATCTTTAAAATACCACCTTTAGATCAATACTTGTTTAGGCCATAGAAAACATGATTTAACTTGTTATATATTATCCATATTTCAAACCATTTTTAACCATTCATACCTTACTCTTACTATTTACATGATATTTTAATTTTGAAGTGTGAGAGTGAAGGGATTCATTGTAAAAGGGATGAAATACGTTGTAAGGAAAACTTGTGAGGGTGATAATTTTTGGTATTGAAAAAAACTTAATTCCTATGTTGTAATATATTATTTCCCCCCTATTTAATAAAAAATAAACTGAAGAAATAACGAAAAAAACGAAAAAATGGGTTGTGATTAGGGAAAACCAAAAATCACCATTACTAGACCTATGATTTTTATCATATGTGTTTAGGTAGTGTATGTGAGGTTTATTATAAGCCTAAATTTCAAAAAATTAAAAATGATGATAAAGTAATTTTAAAAAAAGTATAAAAGTAGATAAAGTATTTAAGTGGGTGCATAAATCATTCATTATGCCTTATTTTGATCATAAAATTGCTTTGAGTTTGGGGGAAGTTGGAGTTGCTAATTTAAAGAGGATAATGTAATTAATATCTTACTTTTGATATCATGCACTATACTTAAGAGATAAGCCTCCTATTTGAGCCTTAATCTTTAAAACATTTAATCCTACCAACCTTAAGCCTTAGAGATAGTTGAACCTTGATTGAAAATCCCTCATGATTTTATGTGAATTTTTTCTTTATAAAGTGGATAAATTAGTTCCTTTACAATACTATGGATAAGGAGTATATTATCATGATATGAGCTTAACTTTACTTTAATTAATATTATGAGTTATGAGAGGGAATATTCAAAAGAGAGGTAAATCATGTTTTGATGTGTTTAATAATAATGAATTGAGGAACTTAAATGAATGGGAAGAGATGTTTCCATAAATTTCAAAATTGAAAAAGTAAAATGCTTGAATTGATAATTTATTTGAAAAGTGATAAATTTAATTGATATTTAATGTATAATTTTAAAAGTCATATTTAAAATTGATAATCATTTAAATTTTTTTCTTTGGAATTTAAATATTTATAACATTGGTGCTCTATGATTTTCAATGTTGAGATTTTATGCTTGTGGAAAGGAATGGTTTAAGTGTGGGGGTATTTGACAGACTCATATTTGGTGCATATTTATTTTAAAAAAATATGGTTTTTAAATGGTTCTTTATCTTAATACCCATGTATTACATTGTTTTATTAAAAAATGGGAAATTGTGAAATTAGAATTAAAATGGTTTGAAATTAATTGAAATTTATGATTTTGAATTTTTCAATTTAATGTTGAATTTTTGACTTTATCATTTGAATGATTTTTCAGGTGTTACATTTAATAAAAAACATGTTTACTATTAAGGAAACCCTTAAATCAAGAGGATTTCATGCCGCTTATCCAGCTCAAGGAGAGTTGGCCGACCATGCACAACCCTCAAGGAAGGCCGCCTGACTGGAAAAAAGATACATAGGGCATCAGTTCGTGCGGGAGAGTGTCCCAAGAGGGGTCACTCCCACGGGTTCATAGTGTAGGCCTAATCTTGCACAGTTCGAGTGGTGTGGCTCAACCCATATGGGTATGTGCATGTGTGTTTGGGAGTCCACCCCGATGCGGGCTTCTCGACGACTAATCCTTCAACTTTGTTTATAAAGGAGCAGCCTACCCATGTTTGTTTCGATGCGGGATGACCTTTTTTTTATTACTATTCATTTTTTTCCAAATTAGTGTCATTATGGATAGCTCCACATGCCCCATTATTAGTTACAAATCTCCATCGCTCGTCATGCCCTCTGCCGCAATGATCTTGTCGGTCACCACTACTTCACTGAGGAAACACCATGTGAGAACCAGACGAGCTCCACCTTGAATTTCAAAACCACTGCCTCCACTATTGATGATATCTAGACCCTTTTCTGGGATTCCTGAATCCTTTTTTGATGGTTCATCTATCCACATCAAAGGCCAGAGGGAGAGGAGGCTAACCACTCCCACTATTCACCGATGCCATGCACCATTTACCATGCTCCACCACCACTATAATTACTACCCATGTAAGTCATTTATGATCACCATGAATAATGTTTCCTTACCATGTCCCCATGGATTCCACCATGAAAATCCATGCACCTCAACCAATGTCCACACTATCCATGAGGAATCCACCATACCAAGATGGTTTAAATTTAGAACACCCTTTTTATTCGAGTGTTTCCTTTTGAAAGATGACCATCATGGGTCATGGGGGGGAGTGATCTTAAATTTTAAAATTTAAAATTTCCGAGAATTGGGATAGATAATTAAAGAGGGATGTTGTGTAATATTGTTCTCTCACTGACTATATAAGGGAGGCATGTTCGATAGAAGAGGACACCATGATTTGGGAGAAAAATAACCAGAGGATGAAGAAGAACACCCACTTCCAAAGTGGAATATTTCTTCACTCCATTCTTTGTTCTTTAATTTTTTTTATTTCATTTCTACCATAACTTATTACCCTCTTGTTTCAATAAACCCCCTTCAATGGATGGGTATAATCCTTATGGTTGGGTAAATGGAAGGGGACCCCTTTGTGATGCTTGAGTTCAAATTTTAATTTGGATAAACATTGTTTCCGTATTTATTTAATGGTTTTAAATTATATATATATTTTTTAATTTCAATTAAATTCGATTGTGTTTTTATTTAATTTTGAAAATTTTAATTTCTTTGATTAAGAGTTTATTCTTCCTCTGTTTGGTATTGGATCATACCGATTGGTTGATTTAAAATCAAGTTGAGAAGTGTTTTAGTGATTTCTAAACATGTGGTGAAGGAATGGTGGACAAATTTGAAAGTTTGGGGAATGCCAATACTAGATTTGGTATTGCCTGAATAATTTAAAGAATTCAAACTACTAATTTCAAATATAAGTAAATCTTAATCAAAGGTGAATAAAATAGAAATCATTGTTACTCTATTAATCCAATCATTATGATAAAATAAAATTATTCATTTTTATTAAATATAATTATGAAATTAAAAAAAGGATAAAATGCAACCTAAATCCATTCACTTTTCTATTATATGAATTTCAAAAAATATAAGTTCCTTTTCTTTCTAGTCTTTGAAATATTATTCTTTTATTTAATTTCTCATTCATAAAAATATTATTAAAATATTTCTCTCTGGAGATAGATTTTTATTACTATTAATACTACACCTCTAGGGGAAAATAAATTTATTTTTCCACACTCCATGATAGGCGTGCATCACTACATTTAAGATTGAGGGGACTAGAAGAATATGTTGTGATTCTATAGTGATGATGAATAAGAATGAAGGCTTTGAGTGGAAATAATTCAAGGTCATTTGATAATTTCTATCTAGAGTATATGTTTTTATAAAATTCAATAGAGTTTCCTAATCTCTGTCAAAGTGACAAGACCGTGTCTCGGTATGAAAACTACTTTATTAAGTTGTTTTAGTTTTCTTCTGAGATTGTGAATAATGAGAAGATGAAGGCATGGCGATTTGAGATGTAACTTTGAGTTGAAATTTGATCCCAAGTTTTCATGCTAAATTTGAATTCATATTCTAATGTGATGGATAGAGTGTTGATGGATGAGATTGATCTGGCTGGTAAGTCAGAGTTGATGGGAGTTACTTTTTCTCCCAGTAGAAATTTTGTGAGTTCCTTTAAATTAAAAAAGAACCGTGATGAGTCTAATGGTGGATCTCAATAGAAGGGTTCTTCTAGACCTCATACAGTACCTGGAATATTCCCTTTTAATTTCTTCTAGTGTAGAGAGGTTGAGAATTCAAAATGGGTTTGCACTGAGGCACCCAAGATCTATAGTTCCTATGGATTCTCAAGTAACCCATGGAAGTTATATTATATCTTATTTACTCCACGTAGTGGAATGGGATCATTAGAACAAAAAACTACTATGGTGAAATTATATTCTTAAAAAAGAATGCTTTTTTAGCCCTACGAATCTGGAACAAAGCTTCTTTATGAAGTGGAAGAGTCTGTAGAGGAAGATGACACAGGTCCAATGACTGCGAGAGGTACCATCACTATAACTTCATCCTTAGTGACTACTTTATTTGATACTGGTGCATCTCAATCATTCACATTGAACCATGTTTTATTTATTTTCTAAGCCTTCATGTGCAGATTTTATCTTATGTGATGGATATTATTATTCCCCTAAGAATGAAGAGAGAGTCGGGTATTAGGTGTCCTACTTGTGTTTTCTCTTTATCAGAGATTGAACTTACCTAGAATTTTTTGGTCCTTGGTATGAACTCTCCTAATTTCATTCTCATGATGGATTGGTTGATCAATCATATGGACAAGATTGAGTGTTATCTTTGGTGGGTCTCCTTTACCATGCCTGATGGGGGTGGCCATGTCTTTCAGGTAGAATGAGACCCAATATTGAGTCGATTCGGGCCTTCTTTTTTGGATCTAGGAAGGGTAATATCGGTTTTTGATTTTAACTTAAGTCTGAGAAACTTTGAAAAATGGTCTCCCTCTAGTTATCATTAAATTTCCCAATGTGATTACATCTAATTTCTGTAGTTTTCTTCTAGTAAGAGAGGTAGAGTTTTCTGTTGATTTAGTTCATAGTAATCAATCAATATCTATTTATTCTTACTATATGAATCTAGTAGGGTTGGAAGAGTTGAATAAATAGTTGTATGATCTGTTAGAGAAAGGACTTATATTCCCAAGTGTGTCACCTTGGGAAGCACCTATTCTCTTTGTAATGAAGGATAATGAGGTGCTTTGTTTATGTATTGATTACTGTAAGATCAACCGAGTTATGGTAAAGAAATAGTTTCTGCTAACTCAGATAGATTTTCTATTTGAACAGTTGAATGGGGTGAAGTGGTTATTTAAGATTGATATTTTATTAGGTTTCCACCAGTTTTTAATTAAAGATTTTAACATTCCAAAAACTACCTTTAAGAGTATGTATGGAATCTATGAGTATCTTGTTATGCCTTTTTTATGACCAATACTCCTAATTTTTTAATGTCTTTGTTGAATAAGATTATCTATGAGTACCACAAAAAATTCACTATATTATTTATGGATGAAATCTTGGTCTACTCTAAAACTGAGGAGAATCATGTGTGTCACATGAGGAAAAAACTGTAAATTTTTAGAGATCACTGAATTTATACCAAGCTTTCAAAATGTTGTTTCTGGATTATGAAGTGAAGTTCTTGGGACACATGGTCTCAAAACATGGTATTTCAGTTGATCATGAGAAAGTGTATGTTTTTATGACATGGGAACAATCGTGACATGTTTTTGATATTTAGATCTCCTTGGGTTTAGAGGGGTATTACCACCTTTTTGTAAAGAATTTCTCAAAGTTGGCTTCTCCAATGACCTCTCTCACTTGGAAAGAAGTGAAGTTTATTTGGGATGATAAACGTTAGAGTTATTTTTTTGAGATGAAACATATTATGAATTCATCACTTTTATTGACTCTTCCGAAGTTCGGGTAGGGCTATGTGGTATTCTATGATGCATCAGGTTCAAGTTTGGGTTGCGTTGTTATACAGGGTGATCAAATCATTACCTATGGATCTAGAAATCTTAGGCCACATGAGAAGAATTATCTGACCCATGATCTTGAAATCATAGCTATTAGGAATTCCCTTAAAGGATGGATGAATTTACTTTTTGGAGAAAGTTTTACCATCTATTCTGATCACAGAAGCCTCAATTATATACTCCAAAAATATTTGAGCCTTCTTCAGAGATGTTGGGTGATGTACTTGAAATATTTTGATTTCAACATTTCCCACACCCTGAGGAAGGGTAATTTCATTGTATAATACTTTAGAAAGATACTTCAAACCCATTTCATGAAAGATTAATTAGAATAGTGGAAATTGATGGATCTTTTTGCATAGTTTCATTTAGGAGCCTGGGAGGAAGAGCCCAGGTTTTCTTAAAAAGTGTTTAGTTGAACTCCACTCATATAAATATGATTCTTTAGGAAAAACATCTTGATGATTAATTCTATGGATTTAGGGACTATCTTTATAGTGGTTAGACCTTTGGTGAATGGTCGTTTCCATGGAGGGTATTTTATGTTTCTAGAACTGGTGCATCATGAATTTTTCCATGAAGAAGGATGTGATGGGAGAATTTCATGGTTCTCAGTGGGAAGTTCACTTGGGTACCACGAATATGTTCTATGATATGCAGTGATTACTCTGATGGCTAGGTATGATACATAACACTTTTGACTTTGTTTCTCACTGTGACACTTTACAGTAGGTCAAGGCCAAGCACCAAAGACCATCAGGGTTGCTTCAAACAATTCCAGTGCCGACATGTGAGTGGGATGTGATTTCTATGTACTTCATGGTGGGTTTTAATCATAAACCTAATAAGAATAATTCCATTTGGGCTTTGATCAATCATATGACCAAATTATATCACTTTTTACCCATCTATTTTACAACCAAAGTTGATGACATGGGAATCCTATATGTGTAGGAGGTTGTTAGGTTGAACGGTGTTCCATATGTGATAGTGTCTGATAGAGATCCTTAGTTTACTTATTTTTTTTGGAGAGGACTCCAGGAGGTAATGGGGTCTCAGGTGGGCTTGATCATGACAAGACATACATATATGGATGGCTAGAAAGAATAGGATATACAGATTTTGGAAGACATGTATCATGATTTCATCCTAAATTTTGATCGATCTTGATATATCTAATTGGTACTGGTTGATTTTTCCTATAACAATAGTTACCAGTATTCCATTCATAAGGATCCATTTGAGGCTATATATAGTCACCCATGTAAATCCTTGTTGTGTTGGTCAAATATTGGTGAATATTACTTGTTTGGACCAAGTTTGGACCAAGTGATGACGTATAATATTCATTTGATTCATCAGAGAATGGTGATGACATAAATCAATTATAAATCTTATGATGATCTTCATTAACAACCCTTGGAGTTTTTAGTTGGTGATCAGGAGTTCTTGAGAGTTTCACCTTGGTTGGGTTACCTACATCTTAGAAAACATGAAAATCATGCACCATGGTTTGTGGGACATTTTTTCAGTTATTGAGAAGGTCAGGAAATTATATTACTATTTGTAAATTCCACCACAATTTATGTTGATACATAATGTGTTCCATGTATTGTAGCTTCAAAAGTATCTTTATGACCCATATCATGTCTTGATCTTAGAGGATCTTATTGTTGAGCATGATTTATCTATGAATGAGTACCCAGTTATGAATATTGATTCTGAGACAAGGGTACTTCATGGTAGGATGATAACTTTAGAATGTATTTTTTGGAATCATGGTTCTAATTATAATGAGACTTGGGAGCGAGATACACTAATGAAAGAATAGTAGCCTCATTGCTTTGATATAGAAAATTCTTGACATGATTTATGGGAAATTTTTTTGGTGGGGAGGTTGTAACATATCGTTACTTGTTTTTAGGTATTCATTGACACTTTTTTTAATCACTTTAAGTTAGGTCTTGTTTTGGGGTCGTTCTGGGAGATTTTGGAAACTATTGGAAGCTTATTGGGCTATGCATGGTTGGTGAACGATTTTCCTAAACTGCACCCCCAATGAAAATCATGAACCACCTGGATAGTGGGGAATGCACATTTGGAACATTTTTACCAAACCATGTGGCCACATATGGTAAAACATGATCCCTAAAGAGTAGGGGTGCATGACTGGTGCATGGTTTCCCCTAACCGTGCGCCCCCCTTTAGCAAACCATGAAAATGAATATTTATTTTTCTAAAAATTTATTTTAAATTGGTGAACCCATAATTTATGTTTCCTATCATCCCTATTCAGACCTAACTCTATTTTCCATTCCTCGGAGGCTCCCTAGAATCTAATTTGGATCCCCCCAACCTCTTCCTTTAGCAAATCAAAGTGTTGGTGGGAGATCTGATCCCTCTCAAGTAAGGGGACCTCTGCTCGTGTAGTGTAGAGACCCGAAGCTTATCGTACATGGACATTACATTACTTTTGCGGAATACTTAGTACATAACAAAAACACACACACAAGGATCGTAATAGTTTAGTGTCTTTGGAAACTCGGAACGTAATCTTCTAATCGTGGTGGAAGATCTTCAATATCTCCCCTAAAGATCTTCCCTTTTTTTTACCTAAAACCTTTCTTTATATCCTGGGGAAAAGAAAACATAAAAGGGTGAGCTCAAATGCTCAGTAAGGGTAAACAAAAGAAAAATCAATCACATCATATTCATAAGAACATAACTTTTGGAAATCTTAACCTGCAAAAGAGAGCATAATTTCATAACATGGGATAAATCATAGTAGTGAAATGAAATCCCAATAAGCATAACTTAAAACATGAAACTTTGTGGCATACACACATAATCATAGAGATTCATTTCTTGTTAGTCATGACCCATTGCCAAGACTATCTTAGTGGACAAAGTCCCTTTCTGAATCGAGTCACCCTCGTTTCAGTCCTGTTTCACTAAACCAGTATAACCTACCATTCCAGCCATGTCTATCTCATGAGATATGAAATATTTACCCAATGCATTGGAGGGAGATATAGGTCCCACCCATCTCATAATGATACCATTCTTATGTGTGCCACAAAATCATAAATCATACATCATTGCATAACCAATGTAATAAAAATGGGAATCTTAAACATCATGACATCATAAAACAATTCATATACAATAAAGGAATTCATAAAAAATAATTCCATCACAACATAATCAAATCATTGTAATAATAGGGATAAAAACAGTACCCTTTATTATCTTAGATGGAAAATAATTTTGATTAAAAACTTGAACTCCATTCTTGAGGAAAATATCCTTTCTTCTTCAAATTTTTTTTTCCTTTCTTAACACGTCATACAACTTTAAACTAAAAGAAGTTGATTTGAAAACTTGTAAATGAATCTTCTTTGAAATAATGTTTTAAAAATCTATTCATGCCGTATAAATTAAAAAAAACATTCTTCCCGTACTTTTGTCAGAAAAGTCAAAAAGTACCTCGTACGAAAAACGACAAAAGATTCCTTTCATATCTTTTACTAAAAACTCACCGAAAGATAAAATTTTATTTAACAATTGTAGGTGGATGGAAATAATATTACATATTGAGGAAACATGGAGGTGGATGATAAAATACACCCCAGTAAATACCAAAGTATAAACAATCTCGGATAAAAATGAGATTGTGATATTTCCCTTACCTTAGGTCCGATTTGCTTTGTACGTGTCCGAAGCTCCTATATAATGGTTTAAATAATGTTATTGACTTATTCCAGAATCATACATATTGATATGATATCATATATGGTTATATTTCTAGCTTCTTGTTAGTAATATTTCATTGTTACTTGTTACTCGGGTCTTTATTGCCTTTTGTTCTTATGCGTGTTTTGCCGAATAAATTCTTATTCTTCTTTTAAGGTTATAGATACCTTATATCCAGAATGGTATTAGTGTAACATATATCATATTTATTCATTCAATTCATTTATATAATTACTATGTAATGATGATCATGTAGAATGAGTCGCATCACATCGTGGAGACGGTATTCCGTACGTACGCACGAGTGATGATATCGTTCCTATGATCGTGGAATTGTATTTGAGTATATATATATTATTTCAGTATCAGTATTACATTATAATAATCATAAATAGTTACTCATTACACCATTATACCCATCCTTGTAAGGTGATGGTGGAAAATAGATTACACCACGGCGTGGAGACGGTATTCCGTACGTACGCACGCGCGGTGATTTCATTTTTCCGTAGGATGGATAGAGGGTGAATTAGGGTTGTTTCATATTTATAATAACATATCATTATGTAAGTAATACGGATGTTATTACTTTATAATGAAAAAACTAAAGAAGAAGAAGTTTAAGAAGAAAGAAATTGAAAAGATCAGTAATGGATATTACCTCTTCTTTGGAACGCCTCTTTGAATCCTCCACTTAGGGAACTAAGATTGGTCTTTGAAGAAGACCAGGACCTCTAGGATTATTCTAGGGAAGTGGAGAGGAGAAAATGGCAGGGGTTGGCCGAGCTTGAGTGCTCAAATTGGTGTGAGGAGGAGGGGGAGGAGGTGCCCCTTTATAAGGGAGGAGAGGGGCACCTTAGGAATATCTCCAAATATTATTTTATATTAAAGTCAAAATCGGTTTATAATGGTTCCAAAGGGTCTTATTTCGAAGCTAAAGTGGGGATGGGTCGAAATCCTATCATCCCATAGGATTTAGACAAGTTTAGGGTATTATTTTAACCTTATCAATTAGATTTAACTTTAAGTTAAATAATTTAACTTTTACTGTGTCTTTTTGTTTTATTACACTATATGGTTAATACACTTACTATAACATGCCAAACGAACCCCAAATTGTTTATTATTAATATATATATTCTTATCTAAGTCATTTGGCCGAACCTTAGATTTTTAGGAATAAAATAACAATTAATAATATAATATTTGATTTAAAAACTATTTTGTGTCAATTTTGACACTATTTGATATATGATTTTTGTGAAAGTCATAACAGAATTATATGTTCAAACCAAGTTGATTAAATCAACACTAATATATCATAGTAACCTAGAAAAGTAGTGGAATTCATAAAAAGTCTTAAATTACATTTATAATATCAATTATGTCAATATTTCATTAATAAGATAATTACTGCATCATCTTTGTGTCATAAATAAATTAAGTTATTTGATGTCTAAAAATTACAAATAAAATACCATCATGTAGTAAATCTTTTTAGCTTTCTAATTAATATTTACAATTGAATTTATCTTATGTACAACCCTATATTAAAAATGTTTTAGTAAATATACTTTGATTTTAACTCTTTTAACTCTTCTTTGAATTAAATAATAATAAATGTCCTAATCTAATCCAAGTGGGTCTAAATGATAATATTTTACACTTAAGATTGTTTTTTGTCGAGATACACTTGTCCAATAGAATTAGGACATGTGTTAGGGTAATATTAATATCATTCTTACCCTTAATTACCCTATTTACTTTTAACCGTGGTAAATAAAAGTAAAAAGTTACTATTCACCAAAAATTATTTTCATCTCATTGAACCACATTTTACTTACTGACATCAACCGTGTCTCTCGGATTTTTGAAATTCCATTCACAGAAGCAGTAAAATTAAGTTTTATGAAAAATTCAGTTTTTTTAACTACCACTTAGTAGTTTCACTATTCATCAAAAATTGATGTTTTTCAGAACAATGCCAAAATTTCATCCTAAGCTATATTTCATATTCTGAATTCAAAAATGAAATCTATTTTACCAAATTCATAACATAGAAGTTGCATTAATTAATTTTATAATTAAATCCCACTGTTAAAACAAATAGCGTGTTTTTAAGAAACAATTACATTCAATGACCAACATTGTATTAAATTGTAAAAATATATTCTAAATATACATTCAAACCACTCAAATTAATAATTTATCACTATTAATTATTTCGATTAAAAAAGTTGTTTTTAATTATAATTTAGTAATTTTCACTATTCATCAGAATATGAAAGTTATCCGAAAAGTACCAAAATTTCACCTTAGGCTAAATTCGATACTCCGAATCCAAAAATGAAGTCCATTTTGAGAGCTAAAATTTCTAAAATTTAAAAAGTGGTTATTACTATTCATAACGGCTAGTTTTAATAATATTTTAATAGCATATCGTTGTTTCGTGAAACTCAGTATTGCGTACTACACACGCTATCGAGGAAGGTTGCGATTGCATGTAATGCAAGGCAAGTCAAAGATGCGTGTTGTGCAAGCTCCTTTTGGTGTAGCGTACAACACAAGACATTAATAAAATTAAAAAGAATATTTTTCATAAAATCTCGGGCTGTTACATTCTACCCCCCTTAAAATGAATTTCGCCCTCGAAATTCGTCGAGGTTATAAATGGTTTACTATTCGAAAGTTTCTTTAATAGAAACCCACATCGTAAAAAGGAATATCAAAACCAATCTTTAAAAACAAAAGTATGAAACGTAACGGTTACCCAAATAAACTAATCTCTGGGTTTCCACATAGGTGAAAATATGGATATGGAAGAGAAATCTAACCATCATGTTCTGATGGAGAGTGGTAGAGAACATGGCTATGGAAAAGCCAGCAATCACAAAGCCATAAATTTGTGACGATCTAAGGTACCATCTGATTCATCAGATATAAGATCACTAGGACAACATTTTTGGTTTTCAAGATCGTTTCCCTAAAGTTAAAGAATTTGAATTAGAATAAATACTTACTTTATTTTGGTACAATCTCACTGTTGTTCGTGCCTTTAACAATTTCCACTTCATCTCTTAAATAAATGAAGTTGAATTTGTTATTCGTGAAGTGTTAGCAGATCATGTGATAGAATGACGGGTCATTCCATCTGTCTCAAACAAAAGGTTAACAAAAAAAATTATATACATAAGTCGATCTATAGTGAGATTAATCATATATGGTTCCTAAAAAGGACTTATACATCATATGTCATACAGCTTAATATAATAAAACTAGTTTCTACTAAACAGGGACTTCCTGTAGGCCAGTGGTAGGCGATAAAGGCCAGTCGCACTTCGGTTGTGGGTTCGATTTCCACAGCCTTGTCCGACGTGATGGGTTGTCGCCCGTCCTGCAGGTTGTCCTTTTTCTAAAACTATATTACTATAACATCCCATCAATAATATCGAGAAAACTTCTATCCTTAAACAATACTAACTTATGTCCAACATAATCCATTCCAATCTTTAGGCTTATCCATAATACTGCAGTCCACTCTCATAACATAGTGAAAACGATTACCAGAGATTTAACACCATCGTTGATCCCCATATATCATAAGATATGTTTTGTTGGTCACAGTCCAAACATTAAAAGTCCTTAATCATGTATTCTCTTGAATACCTTAGTGAAAACATGAATGCAGTTAAAATTTAACACTTTCCACATACCAAAATCCTCAAAATTTTATATACTCAAACAATGATATCACTTAGTCCTTATATCAATCATGAGATCATGAATACTGTTAAACATTTCATTTTCTCATTTTCCCTTCATTATGCTCATATCATCTTATTTCCAAAAATATCTCAATCACTTTGAATACCACATTAGACCAATACATAAATATTCCAATACTTTATGATACAACATTATTTTGGAATCCCATTACATAAACACTTAATCATTCCACCAAATCGTTATCATATTCAACATCGCCAATGGTGATCGCATGTGACTTCCCTTTGTCCTTTTCCTTAAGTGGTTGCTCATGTCAATCATCACTAACCCTTGGATTAGGGAATTTATTAGCATAATGCCCCATTTCCTTTCTCTTGAAACATTGAAGTGTTGGTGGTGTGTTCTCTGTAGTGTTTGCTTTATTCACATCACTAGAATACCTTTTTCCATTACTTTGACACTCAGCTGCTCGATGACCTTCTTTTCCACACTTAAAACATTTTCTAGTCCCTTTAAGACAATCTCCACCATGCTTCTTTCCACACTTTGTGCATAAGGAAACATTCATCTTCTTTTCACCATTATTCTGAGATTTCTCCTTGAACTCCATCTTTCTTTTCTTGTCAAAACCATGAGATGGATATGTAACACCAACTTCCATTTCTACCTTGATAGCACAACGCACAATTTCTTCATAGCTACTAAAGTCTCTTATAGCTAATGCCCTTCGAAGAATTGGTTTTAAGCCACTGAAAAATCGATCAACTTTACTTTCAGGTTGGATGATAATGCCAGATGCATACCTTGCAAGTCTTGTAAAATTTGCTTCGTATATACCAACAGATTCATCATCCTTCTGCTTCAGCTCAAGAAACTCCTTTTCCATCTTTGTTCGAAGAATACGAGGGAAGTACTTACTGAAAAACAAGTTCTTGAACTCGTCCCATTCCATGGACTCAATTTCATCTCTTTGCCTCGTATTCTTGATAAGATTCCACCATTGATCAGCTTCACCTTCCAAACAATATACTGCTAAGATGGCTTTATCATGATCAGAACATTGAAGAACTGAAAATATCTTTTCAGTGGTACTGATCCATTGTTCAGCAACAAGTGGATCAGAAGACCCACTGAAAGAAGGTGGACGTTGCCTCATGAAGGACTCAATAGAATATTGTTCCCTTCTCTGCTCATTTGGAAGTCCAGAATGATTCATAGCTTGTGTAAGTATAACAATAAGATTTTTCACTCCATCTCCCATAACATTTGTTTGTTCAGGAGGGAAATCATTGCATTGTCCATTGCATTGATCAACACGGTTCCTTCGGGTTCCAGCCATCGTCTAAAACCCAAAAAGAATAGTGTGAGAGGCAAAAATCATGCTAGGGAAAACAACATAATAAAGGGGGAGTACCTTCAATATCTAACATCTTAGGTTTAATTCTATGATCGTTAGCGTAATTCTAGTACTATAACCTATACGTATACTTAACCTTAGGGACATCCCTAGACATACCTTAGAAATATCTATAGGGATCTCACTAAAGTTATCGCATCCTAGTTTCCAAAGGTTGACTAAACCTTTCCTCTGATACCAACTGTAGAGACCTGAAGCTTATCGTACATGGACATTACATTACTTTTGCGGAATACTTAGTACATAACAAAAACACACACACAATGATCGTAATAGTTTAGTGTCTTTGGAAACTCGGAACGTAATCTTCTAATCGTGGTGAAAGATCTTCAATATCTCCCATAAAGATCTTCCCTTTTTTTTTACCTAAAACCTTTATTTATATCCTAGGGAAAAGAAAACATAAAAGGGTGAGCTCAAATTCTTAGTAAGGGTAAACAAAAGAAAAATCAATCACATCATATTCATAAGAACATAACTTTTGGAAATCTTAACCTGCAAAAGAGAGCATAATTTCATAACATGGGATAAATCATAGTAGTGAAATGAAATCCCAATAAGCATAACTTAAAACATGAAACTTTGTGGCATACACACATAATCATAGAGATTCATTTCTTGTTAGTCATGACTCATTTCCAAGACTATCTTAGTGGACAAAGTCCCTTTCTGAATCGATTCACCCTCGTTTCAGTCCTATTTCACTGAACCGGTATAACCTACCATTCCAGCCATGTCTATCTCATGAGATATGAAATCTTTACCCAATGCATTGGAGGGAGATATAGGTCCCACCCATCTCATAATGATACCATTCTATGTGTGCCACAAAATCATAAATCATACATCATTGCATAACCCATTTAATAAAAATGGGAATCTTAAACATCATGACATCATAAAACAATTCATATACAATAAAGGAATTCATAAAAAATAATTCCATCACAACATAATCAAATCAATGTAATAATAGGGATAAAAACAGTACCCTTTATGATCTTAGATGGAAAATAATTTTGATTAAAAACTTGAACTCCATTCTTGAGGAAAATATCCTTTCTTCTTCAAATTTTTTTTTCCTTTCTTAACACGTCATACAAATTTAAACTAAAAAAAGTTGATTTGAAAAATTGTAAAGGAATATTCTTTGAAATAATGTTTTAAAAATCTATTCATGCCGTATAAATTAAAAAAAACATTCTTCCCGTACTTTTGTCGGAAAAGTCAAAAAGTACCTCGTACGAAAAACGACAAAAGATTCCTTTCATATCTTTTACTAAAAACTCACCGAAAGATAAAATTGGATTTAACAATTGTAGGTGGAAGGAAATAATATTACATATTGAGGAAACATGGAGGTGGATGATAAAATACACCCCAGTAAATACCAAAGTATAAACAATCTCGGATAAAAATGAGATTGTGATATTTCCCTTACCTTAGGTCCGATTTGCTTTGTACGTGTCCGAAGATCCTGTATAATGGTTTAAATAATGTTATTGACTTATTCCAGAATCATAAATATTGATATGATATCATATATGGTTATATTCTTAGCTTCTTGTTAGTAATATTTCATTGTTACTTGTTACTCGGGTCTTTATTGCCTTTTGTTCTTATGCGTGTTTTGCCGAATAAATTCTTATTCTTCTTTTAAGGTTATAGATACCTTATATCCAGAATGGTATTAGTGTAACATATATCATTTTTATTCATTCAATTCATTTATATAATTACTATGTAATGATGATCATGTAGAACGAGTCGCATCACATCGTGGAGACGGTATTCCGTACGTACGCACGAGTGATGATATCGTTCCTATGATCGTGGAATTGTATTTGAGTATATATATATTATTTCAGTATCAATATTACATTATAATAATCATAAATAGTTACTCATTACACCATTATACCCATCCTTGTAAGGTGATGGTGGAAAATAGATTACACCACGACGTGGAGACGGTATTCCGTACGTACGCACGCGCGGTGATTTCATTTTTCCGTAGGATGGATAGAAGGTGAATTAGGGTTGTTTCATATTTATAATAACATATCAGTATGTAATTAATACTTATGTTATTACTTTATAATGAAACAACTAAAGAAGAAGAAGTTGAAGAAGAAAGAAATTGAAAAGATCGGTAATGGATATTACCTCTTCTTTGGAACGCCTCTTTGAATCCTCCACTTAGGGAACTTAGATTGGTCTTTGAAGAAGACCAAGACCTCTAGGATTATTCTAGGGAAGTTGATAGGAGAAAATTTCAGGGGTTTGACGAGCTTGAGTGCTCAAATTGGTGTGAGGAGGAGGGGGAGGAGGTGCCCTTTTATAAGGGAGGAGAGGGGCACCTTAGGAATATCTCAAAATATTATTTTATATTAAAGTCAAAATCGGTTTATAATGGTTCCAAAGGGTCTTATTTCGAAGCTAAAGTGGGGATGGGTCGAAATCCTATCATCCAATAGGATTTAGACAAGTTTAGGGTATTATTTTAACCTTATCAATTAGATTTAACTTTAAGTTAAATAATTTAACTTTTACCGTGTCTTTTTGTTTTCTTACACTATATGGTTAATAAACTTACTATAACATGCCAAACGAACCCCAAATTTTTTATTATTAATATATATATCCTTATCTAAGTCATTTGGCCGAACCTTAGATTTTTAGGAATAAAATAACAATTAATAATATAATATTTGATTTAAAAACTATTTTGTGTCAATTTTGACACTATTTGATATATGATTTTTGTGAAAGTCATAACAGAATTATATGTTCGAACCAAGTTGATTAAATCAAAACTAATATATCATAGTAACCTAGAAAAGTAGTGGAATTCATAAAAAGTCTTAAATTACATTTATAATATCAATTATGTCAATATTTCATTAATAAGATAATTACTGCATCATCTTTGTGTCATAAATAAATTAAGTTATTTGATGTCTAAAAATTACAAATAAAATACCATCATGTAGGAAATCTTTTTAGATTTCTAATGAATATTTACAATCGAATTTATCTTATGTACAACCCTATATTAAAAATGTTTTAGTAAATATACTTTGATTTTAACTCTTTCAACTCTTCTTTGAATTAAATAATAATAAATGTCCTAATCTAATCCAAGTGGGCCTAAATGATAATATTTTACACTTAAGGTTTTTTTTGGTCGAGATACACTTGTCCAATAGAATTAGGACATGTGTTAGGGTAATATTAATATCATTCTTAACCTTAATTACCCTATTTACTTTTAACCGTGGTAAATAAAAGCAAAAAGTTACTATTCACCAAAAATTATTTTCATCTCATTGAACCACATTTTACTTACTGACATCAACCGTGTCTCTCGGATTTTTGAAATTCCATTCACAGAAGCGGTAAAATTAAGTTTTATGAAAAATTCAGTTTTTTTTAACTACCACTTAGTAGTTTCACTATTCATCAAAAATTGATGTTTTTCCGAACAATACCAAAATTTCATCCTAAGCTATATTTCATATTCTGAATTCAAAAATGAAATCTATTTTACCAAATTCATAACATATAAGTTGCATTAATTAATTTTATAATTAAATCCCGCTGTTAAAACAAATAGCGTGTTTTTAAGAAACAATTACATTCAATGACCAACATTGTATTAAATTGTAAAAATATATTCTAAATATTCTTTAAAACCACTCAAATTAATAATTTATCACTATTAATTATTTCGATTAAAAAAGTTATTTTTAATTATAATTTAGTAATTTTCACTATTCATCAGAATATGAAAGTTATCCGAAAAGTACCAAAATTTCACCTTAGGCTAAATTCGATACTCCGAATCCAAAAATAAAGTCCATTTTGAGAGAAAAAATTTCTAAAATTTAAAAAGTGGTTATTAATATTCATAACGGCTAGTTTTAATAATATTTTAATAGCATATCGTTGTTTCGTGAATCTCAGTATTGCGTACTACACACGCTATCGAGGAAGGTTGCGATTGCATGTAATGCAAGGAAAGTCAAAGATGCGTGTTGTGCAAGCTCCTTTTGGTGTAGCGTACAACACAAGAAATTAATAAAATTAAAAAGAATATTTTTCATAAAATCTCGGGCTGTTACATGTAGTCTCTTCTGATTTTCCTTAATTTCCTCCTTAGAGAGTATTAAATCATCATTTTTTATAGATCTAAAATCCTTTTCAATTAATATAATCCTTTTTTAGATATTTATTCTAGATCTGATCCATATATCTCCCCCCTTTGATCATCGTTGGTGTTCTCATTGTGGGTTTTTATCATTTGATTCAATGATTGAAGGTTGGTGGTTCCATTTGATATTTTCCATGTAATTGAAACCTTTAATTTCATGATTTTTTTAAATAGATTTCCATTTATTTATAAAACCCTAATTTGATGTGTTTTTAAATTGGAATTTGAAATGGAATTTATTTTTAGAAAACCCCCAATTCCAATGGAATTAGAATTGTGGGATAATTTTTGAGAATGATGGGATTAATGAAATTATTTGAGATTTATTTTTAGAAAATTAATTAAATTGAAATTATGAAAACCTATGATTGGGTTTATATTTATAATTCATGACATGATGAAAAAACCATTTTTTGTTTTCAAAATTAAATTTTCATATTGAAACTAAAATTTGGGAAAATGGGATGTTTATGGTTCCTATTCAGCTTGAGCTTGAGGTACATGTGCACACATATTTTGTAGTGATGACTGATTTGAGAAGTTTTATGATCTTATATCCAAAAATCTAATGTAATTTAGTGCAGATGACCATGGTTCTTATTGTGTATGTTTTGATTATATATGATGTGGATTATAGAACTGTTTTAATCATTCTAAGTGATTTATATAAATGATTTTGTATAAAATTTTTATTTAATCCATGTTTGAAATGTTTTTCTATCAATTTAAAAGAAAGAATGTTTTGTTTTAAATATTCAAATGATATATTATGACATGTCCTATTTATTTTAATTGAAATAATGATTGGTTTATTATTATGGCATATTCTATGGAACACTTGGTGAGGCCCTACAGTGCTATATATCTCACAACCTACCTTTATATTTGGGAATTTGTAGATTTTCTTATGTCAAGTTAGAGAAAAGTGAAAGAACCACATGGAGTTGGTATATGTTCTTGATTCTTAGGACTATGAAGTGGTTATAATGACCTATGGATCTATTGTCCACTTGTTACACAGGGATCCTGAGACTTTGGTTTGGTTGATGTTGTGGTTTCCTTTGAGTTGTTTATCTATCTTTTTGGGGAATATTTTTCCTAATTGACTTATAGTACTTTCTCCTAGAGGAGTATTGATATACCAAATTGTATCTTGATTTTCTTTTGATGTTTTCTTGCAAACCGTTCCTTATTTATTTATGTATGATGCCAGGTGATTTTTACAAACTTGTGGGGATTGGGAATTCCATTTGATCCATGATCGTGTTAGCTTGGGTATCAGGGTGCTAGGGTATCCAGGATGGTTCTTGACACACTTTATGATGAGGTTTACTAGGAAGAAATTTATGTAGGATATATATCCCTGGAATCCTCTCAATTCCTTAATTTTTTAGGGGGAGGCTTATCAAGTTTCACCTTAGTCTTCCAAGGTTCGAATTCAATGCCATGATGGTCTTCCAAGAATATGAGGAATTTTATTGATGTCACCCTAAAATCACATTTCAAGGGGTTTTTTTTCAGGCTATTTCGATGCAATATTTTGATTTTTTTTTCAAAATTTATGATTTTTAAGTGCACAAATGTGTTTGGTTATATTTGTTTTCAACAAATGTCACTATGTAAGTCGAAGTAGTCATGGGGGATGTATTGATTATCCAACCATTTCATGAAAATTAGAGGTGTTTTCCATGAATCATGGGTAATTAAAGAAAGATGTTGAATACCCTTGAATACCTAGCCAGAATGATTCAAGTGGGAATACCACTTTAATCATATGATTTATGAATTTTTCTTCAATGAGACAAGTGTCATGTGTTATTGGAGAAAAATGAACTATCCACTACATAACATATTGAATGAGCTACTTCCATTATGGATAAATGAAAAAGATAAAATATAATGATTTTTTATCCAAACTTCATGTCAAGATAAGCATCAAATCTTGGAGAAATGGTCTACTATAACCACTTATACAATTTAACATCTGAGAGAAGCTAAAAACTATACCTATAATGAATATATTGGATAACTATGAATAATAAAGTATAAAACATGTTAAATGTTTTTTCAAGAATATGTAGATATATTTTGACAATCCATACTTTGATTACCATTCATTATGTTTGCTGAAATTAGTGAGAAACACTCCTAGATGAAGGATTATGTGAATTGAGATAGCTCGAGATTGATTTATCAAGATGAATTATAGAAAAAGTAAAGGGGTAATATGAGTTCATAAAAATACTATATCTTTATTATTTTATATTCCACAAGACTTTATAAAAATATAAAAGGGATTAAAAATTATTTTAATAATTTCCATCATTATTTAGAGCTATTATGAAGTTATTTGAGGTGATTGAGAAGACCCAGAGATGATTTGAAGAAGCTCATAATTAATTTGAAGTAATTTTAGATTTACTATTATCGCTATGAAATTATAAAAATAGGTAAAGGAAATTGATTTATTCAAGATTCTCATAAGATAATTTATCTATGAAAGTCACCACATAAGATAATCCATATATGAGGAAGTAAAGTGACTAGTGTGTAAGAGAAGTTATCCATACTGGAGTGAAATAACAAGTGATTTCTTTAGTAATGAATGATAATTTGATCCATGTTTGAAAATTATGTTTCAAAAAAGTGTGAGATGATAATTTTGTAATGATTAATAAAATTTATCTATATATATGAAAGTGAAAAAGGTAATTAATATATGAAAAAGTGAAATGAATAAGACATAAGTGAATATATCTATGTGAGAAGTCACTATGAGATAATTCATTTACATGGAAGAAATTCTAGTGATTTCATGTGATATTTGGATAAGTAAATTCAGACCGTGTGAAGGAATTGTGACCCAAATAATTAAATTCATTTATGTGAAACCAAATTGTATCCTTATACAAGAATTGACTTGGAGAATTTTGGAGATCTCATCATAATTAAAAAATAAATATTTCCAAAATTATGAGTTTATAAATAAAAAAGTTTAATGATACTTTGAACGATATTAAAAGACAAAAATATTGGAAAATAATAGTGATACAAGAAAAATAGTATGAGTTTTTGAACTTAAAGATATTGGAGAATAAGATCAGGAATGAACAATTCCTACAACATCAAAAGTTCAAAAAATTAATTTATTATATTTTCTTGAATAATGAATAAATTATTGAGACATGGCTTATATGTTTATAAGTACCTAAATTTAGTTATGGATTAAGATGTTTGAGAAATAGAAAATCAAAATAAGAGAGGTGAGTTATTAGATGAGTAACAAGGTAATAATAAGTTTCTATGACACAATCTACCACTTCTTGATGCAAACTAAGTTCCACATAACAAATATGATTGTTATATAGTTTATAAAACATTAGAGATTTAATTATGAGACTCTTTGGGGGATAATTTGAAGAATATTATGTTGATACTATATAATAACGAAATAAAAATATATCCACCCATGTAATGAACATTAGATGAGGGTATTTTTGGAATATACCTTGAGTTAAAAAAGGCTACATAAAAAATATTGGGAACACAAAAATAGTATTCTATAACATCACATTTTTCATTGGTGGTTGTTTTTTACCTCAATAAATCATTTATGGAAATTAAAAATGATATAAAACATTTAATTTATTTTCCAATACATGTGAGATGGTGAGACGATCAAGGTGGAAGTTATAGAAAAGGAAGTACAAGAAAGTGTTGGGGTTGGAAAAGGGAGTGTTGAGAGCTTATTTTTGACATGAATAAATAGAGAATCATAATGAATCATAACAAGGAGAATTAATTTCATGTTTTAGTGAAGGAATTTTTTTAAAATGGTCTTAAAGAGATTTTATCATTGGTTATCGAAGCTGATGGAAGAACAAGAAGCATATCATTATTCTATGTTCAGTTCAGTTCAGGTGAGTTGAAGTAGTGAGAAGGAAACATATACGAGGAGATACTAATTTTTTAGTTTTTTAGATCATTTATGATTCAATCCTTTTAGATAATTATGGATATATCTAGGTAATAAAATTCTATAAAATCCTATATAGTTGAGCTGTGAGAAATGAATGAGTTACAAAGCATTCTTGAAGACTTTCTGGCATTAGAAGTATCTACTACTATGAAGAAAGGGATGTATCTTATTGATTCAATTTCATACCCAACCTCAATTTTGTTTTATTTTATTCATTATTTTTTTCTTGGTGTTGGATCTTGTTTATTGAGGTTCTGGTTGAGTTCCTGATGAGTATTTGTTTAGTTTTTGTGTTTTTAGTTTGTTTTTGTCCCTATGCACGGTTTGGGGAGAAACCGGATAGTTGGTAATGGAATAGGTATTTTATTGTTCATTTTTTATTGTATAGTTTTTATTTCATGACATGAACATGGTTTCACCCAAACTATGTGAGGAAAATGAGAAATCATGTGGCATATTGGAGGTGACTGGTACAAGGCACAGATCTTGCACACTGTCAGTAGAAACCGTATGAAAAGCATGTGAGGGTTTTTATAATTTTTAATACAGAAAAATTGCATGATAGGAAAAATATTTCTCAAACTGTGTGGCCAGACTATATAGGTTTCCCTTCCTTTTAGTAGGATATGCACTATTGGCACACTGTTTGGAAAATTGTGTGGCTAAACCAAGCGACTTTCCCAGATTCTTAAAAATATTGAAATCCCTATTTGTCCCCTTTTATGTTTTAACCTTATTTGGGATTCCCCTCACCAATTTGACTTAGTCACACCAAGGGGGATCCTAAACCACTTTTCCTTGCTTCTCCTTCCACCATTGATGCTCTTTTAAGGTTCTGAGGTATGTTTCTTTGAATGTTTTTGGTGTTTTTCTCCTCTACTCTTATCCCTCTCTTGGTTTCTTGGTCTTTCATGGTTGGTTTATCTCTTGGCCGAACCATGGGTGGATAGGTGATGGTCACTTGTGTTTATTTGGATGTCAGGGTGTGAAATTTTTTCATTGGTATTTATTCTTACCTCCCTTGGAGTTTCATCGCTTTCGTACACCTTGAGATAGGTATTTCCATCCATTACCTTTACAATGAATTCCATTTGATGCTTTTATATCTATATTTAATTTATAAATGTTTTATTAATGTTTTTTATGTTTTAGTTTGATTTATTATGGTGTTTTCATTGTATAAATTTTAATAAAACGGTGTTTTAAGATATTTCCTTAGCTGTACCTCTCTCTCTATATATATGCATGCAAGTTGTTTGATAAAATATAAATTAGTATTTTAAAATGAATTTTAGTACATTGAGATTGTTTTTTTTATCTCAATTGGGTTTTGATAGAAATGTGGCATTCAGAATTTATCTTTTTGTGTAGGTTTTGGTGTTTTTTTATGGTTATGTTCTTTTTTGTGGATCCTTGTATTGATGGTAATGTGGAATGCAATTCCTTGATTTAAACCTTGGTTATTTTTATGGATTTCCATAAATATATTTTGTTGGATGTGGGCATATCTATATGTGTATGGGGAGAATATATGGATAGAAAAACACATATATAAATGTAATTCCACAAAATAATAATCTTGAACTATCAGTTTTCAAAACACTCTTCACATTATATCTTTTTCTTTCCTCCACTCTTTCTCTTAGATGTTTTTCTAGAAAAACTCCATTGTTATCAAAAATGATTCTCGGTTTTCAAATAACCTCAATGTGGTTTCTAAATGTTTTAGATAAAACTTGGTCTGTTTGGTACCTTGAAACAACAATTGGTAACCCCAGGGTTTCAAATTCCTGTTTGGTACCTTCTGAGCATGAATAATGTTTTCACTATGGGGTTGGATTATAAATGTTGAGGCTCGATTGGGACTTTTGGATGATTGGGGTATTTTTTTAAAACTCATATAATGTGTAAGACCAGTTGTCACTTTTGGATGGTTCTATAAATGATGGGAAACCCTATGGTTGTCCTTCTATTGAGAGGCCCTTCAGATAGTTGGTGTCAGAAAATGGGAAAGGCAAGCATAGTGGAAATTGTGGGTTATGCCAAGGATGTGATAACCTCCTCACTCCCCCATATACTATCACGAACCAACCCGGGTCGACCCTGAACCGGTCACATGAGCCGGTCCGCGACATGGCCCGAGAGGCGTTCCCGATCCTCCCGAGCTGGCGACAAGCGCCAGGTCATCAACAGAGGTTATGGGAACGATTTCGCCCATTATAAATAAATAAGACAGCGAAAAATACTACAGAGCAGCGCAGAAAAGATAAACCAGATAAAGTGACTAAACAGGAACAAACAAGAAACAAACTAACCAAACACGACGTGCGAACAAACTCCGTGCGACGTCGCAGGTCGCTCTCCGACTCAACGATCAAGCGTCGCCCTAGGCGAGCGCACTCAAGCTATAGCCTGCCCAAACACTAAAAACAGAAAACAACTATAGGCGTGAGTATTAAAACTCAGTAGGCTAGCCCGATATCTATTCCCAATGCACTACCTTTAAAATAAAAGAAACATCATTTCAAGTTTGAACTACAATCTATAAAAGTATGTTTTTAATAATATTCTACTTAAAAACAAAGTACGAACCATTGCCCTTAGCCATTTCCAAATTCGTGTTCATTTCATTAGTGCCAATGACATTTCAGGAAAAGGGGAAAGTGATGTTTAAATTTTCAAATTTGTACAAAAGGGATTAAACACTTCCATTTGAAAACAATTTTTAGAAACCCATTAAAAAGCAATTTATCAGTTTCCAAGGAAAACAATATGCCAGAATGCACAAAGTAAAACTTACAGCAAGGGCAATGTAAGTATACACGTGAGCATCATAATCATTACTGCAAGCTACAAAAGCTGAATAGACATGGGTGAACCTAGGAGATCGAGAATAAACCAGAAGACACCAATACATGAGAAATCATCCTTATTGACATGTCACGATGAAATCAAAACGCACAAAACGCTCGACCATCCACTCACAGGCAGGTCGAGGGAAAATCCCATAGTAATAAACCCAATATATCCACCTACTATGGGCCACTGGTCAGTACCATAACCTACCAGTGCAGCAATCGTTCTTAGAATATTCTCTCAATATGCCAGATTCCCATGTCTCAAGTGTTTGAAAAAAGGGGTGAGCCAACTAATGCCAACCGAGCATTCAATCATATATATATATATAAAGCACAACAGGCATCACCCGAGCCACTCCGTGGGACAACCTCATGCCTTTTTCTACTCAAGTACCCGGGAGCCTCTAAGCGCGGCCTCCCAAACAATCAATTTCAACCAAGGCATGAGAGTCGCCCTAAGAGGGTTTTTATCAAAACATTTTTATCGCTTTCAATAAAGTGCCAAACGGGCATTTAATACATTTCACAAACACTACTCAAAGACAGGTACAACTTCTTTATGAGACAAAACCCAGTTTAAAACCGTTAAAGAACCCCAAAACACTACGTCACAGGCTAACCATATTTTTATAAACCAAACCAAACCATTTTCTTTTTCCAAATAATCTTTAAGAGCCAACCGGGCAATTTCTCAAACGAACCAAAGTATTTGTTCATGCTTCAAAAGAAATAATTTCTCATTAAACCAGAACTCTGTTTTACATTCCGTGAATTATGTTTAAAATCGAAACGGGCATTCTTTCATTATTGGGTGTCCGCTCGTAAAAAGGATGTTTCATGTGTCGTGTATAAAATAAACGGCTCCTTTTGACATTAAATAACCATTTAAAAATTAACCATATTATATTAAAATTTAATTATCGTATATTATCTCATATTTATTACAATTAATAAAATGTTGATTTTGAACAATTAGGGTGCGCAAACAGCATGAAATAATATAACTTAAATTTTAAAAGCAGTGCAAAGGGGACCTACCTCAAAACCAAGCGCGTCGACACAACAACCTCGGATCCAAGGCGCGATGACACGACGTGTGTCCGAAACCACGTGACAAGGTCTAACACTCTGCATAGTCAGTACCAAGGACTCAGACACATACAAAAACTCACTAGAGCATTCGAAACCAAGCGGCGGGAATAAACGCTCACCTTGAAACCAAAGCGCGGTGACAACGGAACCTCGTAAACAAAGCGCAGCGATGACGCTCACTCGGAAACACCCTGCGCGGGTCCTAAAAATCCTAAACCAAAAGAAACATAAATTGATAAACCTCTACAGAGCAAAAGACAGAGCAGGAATAATAATGATAATAATAATAATAATAATAATAATTGTAATAATAATATCAATAAAAATAATAATATTAATAATAATAATAACAATAATAAGAATAACAAGATTAATAATAAAAACAAAAATAAAAATAATAATAATAATAATAATAAATTTAATAATAATATCATTAATAATCATAACATTAGTAATAATAAGAATAGTATGAATAATAGTAATAATAAAATAATAATAATAATAATAAAAATAATAAAATTAATAATAATAATAATAATAATAATAATAATATTAATAATAATAATAATAATAATATTAATAATAATAAGATTAATAATAATAATAATACTCATAATAATAATAAAAATAAGAATAATAATAAGAATAATAATAATAAAAATAAGACTAATAATAAGAATAATAATAATAATACTAGTAACAATAACAAAATAATAATAAGAGGAATAATAATAATAAGGATAATATTAATAAGGAGAATTATAATAATAATAGAATAATAATAATAATAATAATAATAACAAAAATAATAAACAATAAAAATATAAGAGAGAAAAAAAAATGAAGCAAACCCGACACGAGGGGGGGGGGGTGCTGGTCGTGCCTGGTGTGCGAGCCCGGCGGGAGGGCTTTCAGCCGGAGGGGGGTTCGCCAGAGGGAAGACGGGCAGGAGGCAGAGGCCGGGGTGTTCCAGGTGCGGCGGCTGCTGCTGCGGAAGGAGGAAGAACAGGAGTGCGGTGATGCTGGTGCCTGGTGCCGGGAGCCGGAGAGGGAAGCCGGCTGGGTGATGGGTTTCCGTTCTAGGGAGTAAGAGAGGATAGAGGCCGAGCGGCTGGCTGGGGGGGGGGGGGGTGCCTGCGGAAAGAGGAAGGGAGTCCGAGGCGCTAGTGGGCTGCGTGGGCTGTTGCAAGGGAGGTGGGAGTCGGGCGAGCTTCGGCGTCAGTTGGCCAAAGGTTGGAGGCCGTGAACTGCTGAAGGAGGGGGAAAGAGCGTCGGAGCGGGGAAGCGAAGTCGGCGACACACTGCAAGGGAGGGGGATGAGGGCGACTCTAAGGGGAAGGAAAGCCGCTGGGGGATGGTGCGAAGGAGGCCGAGGCTGGGTGTGCGCCGCCAGGGGGTTGTTGTGCGGCTGCTGCAAAAAGGGGAGGAGGAGAGGAGGCGCCGGGTGCGGGTTGTGCAGGAAAGAATAGGCAGGCTGGCTGGGTTGCAGCGGCGGGCAGAGGAGGTTGGTAGCAGGGGTGCTGGGGTGCCGGAGGTGGGAACAGGAAGTGGCTCCGCTGGAACCAGCGCAAGGATCCAAGAGAGAGCGAGGGAGAAAGGGAGAGAGTGGGGGGTGGCGGCTCCCGCGGGGGAGAGAAAAAAAGATATATATATATATATATATATATATATAGGGGTGGCCCGCTAGGGTTAGAAGAAAAAAGAGAATAAAAGATAAAATAAATAAATAAAAAATTAAATTAAGCAAATCAAAATCATTGTAATAATAAATTACCATAATAATAATAACAATAATAAAGATCAATAACAAATCATTTTTAATAATGATTATAGTGTCCGCAACACTAACGATTTCATTAATTATTTATTTATAACATAATGATAAAAATAATAATAATTAAATTACAAATGATAAAAAAAATATTCACTTCGTCTTAAATAATAAAAATAATTATTAACTTATAATAATAGATGTGCGCGTTAAATATAAAGACTCTATTTAAAATTTTTCAAAGACAACGGGATGCGCAAAAACACCGGGCAGGGACGCGCGGGGCTTCCAGAACAGTCTCCGCTCACGCTCCCCACGACGTCGCGTCAAGAAGTGCACTTTTTAACAAAAACTCAAAAATCTAGTCCGATACTGAACACGAACCACAGCAAAAATAATTTAAGCCAAAGAAATCATAAAATAAAATAAACGCGCATGTCGGGGTGTGACAATTCTCCCCACCATAATGCTTTCCGCCCCCGGAAAGCCACCACACCAACCATTCGACCGATCAACACCTAAGGATTCCACACAACACGATCCGACCTCTTAACCAAGGATGTCACAACGACTACCAGCGGGACTGAACCTCATTGCCCAAAGTAAATCACCAACAGAGGGAAGGCCTGAACGGGCTCCCCACCATAAGAACTCAACTAGAATTCAATAACGATTTAAGAGAAAACCCAAAGAGACTCATGGTGGGTCTCCCCACCATAAAGAACCGACCAACTAACGACCAAACGGGAAACCAGCTTAGACATGCATGAGACCTTACTCCAACTAGAAAGAGCACAACAAGGACCTTTAAACCACTTACTCACGTCCAAAAGGGATAGAAGCTTAAATGGATACTTAGCACAACTAAAAACCCTAACCCCATGGGTGGGGAGGGTGGCCCCAAGGATCATATCACTGAAACTACGACATACGACTACTCACGACCCATCACTTCGGGATGGACCCAAACCAGTGCCGCAACTGATTTACATCAGTGGCCCATGAAAAGTCACTGGTCAGCAACTTACATCCAAGAGGCACGATTCCCGACACTACGTGAGGGATAAGTCCATCACGTGCTTTACGACAAGAGGAAAACTACAATGACAGAGGAACCAGAGCAACAACACCAAAATTATCTTACTACGACGATAGAAGCACGACTTTCACCAGAATCTTTAAAAAATTCCCCCTCCCCCCGGGGGTTCCTGACTACGCGCCGGCTTCACTCCGAGACCTTTTGGCTGGAGCTCTGATGGATGAAGCATCTCCTGCCTCGCAGTCAGGTTCTGATAATCCCAATGAGATACATACATCTTTTGATCTGACAGATTGAAGGACAAGATTTTAAAATTAAAAACACACTAGCATTGAAATCCGAGGTTCGTCAAAAGACCCATGACATTTCCATACATTTCAAACCCAAAACAACACCCATACATAGGCCACGATAATAGATCACTTACACTGAAAGGAAACTAACACTAGAAACTTTGAACAAAGACCCTACAACACATTACTTCTGAGAACTTCCTCTGCGATGCTTCCTTGCAACACCCCGACAAAATCGTCGCAAGTGACCCAGGCGTCCACATGCCCGGCAGGGCTTCGGAGTGCTTGGGCACGATGACTTCTTGTGACCCCGCTTGCCACACTGATAACACACAATAATCTCTCACTCCGAAGAGGTTGATGAAAGATCTCTAGGCCTCTTGATTCCACGACCTGATACATCCACTTCCATTTGCTTACTCATCTCCTTTCTAGAATCTTCACCACTGCTCTTAGGGATCGAAGGAGGGAGGACTACTTCGAGCACTCCTGCCATCGCGGCTTCGATACGAAAAGCTTGTCTCGCCACATCGACAAAAGAAGTCAGGTTGGACTCTGAAACTTTCGACTGTAGATCAGGGCGGAGACCCGCCTCGAAGCATCGAGCCTTCACGGGGTCATTTGTGGCATACTCTGAATCATAAGGTACTAGCTCCACAAAGCAATGGAAATATTCTAACACGGATCCGTCGCCCTGCTACAGACAACACATTTCCATCCCCTTCCTCACCCTATCTTCCTCAGAGAAATACTGGCGAATGAACGAGGCCTTGAAAAACTCCCAAGTAACCTCTTGACGGGGCTTGTCCCGAGACACTGACTTCCACCACATCCACGGTGAACCTTCAAGCATGAAGGTCGCAAACTTGACCTTCAACGACTCGGGAAACTCAATGAGGCTAAAGTCCCTTTCAATCTTCCGCATCCACTCCTCTGCCACAAAATTTTCTTCTTGACCATAAAAGAGAGGTGGATCGAGCTTCCGAAACTCAAGCATAAAATCCTTAGGTTGATCAACCGCACTACGATCACCTATCGAAGCTTCAAAGGGATAACCGCTGGACAAGGAAAAGTCAAAACCCCAATCAAGGCCAACTCAACGAATGAATAACAACCTCAAAATCAAACACTGCATAGGTGAAAAGCTCAAAATCCGAGAAAACAAGTTATCATAACATCAAAAAAAAAATTTCTCTTTGAAAACATCTTTAATTTAGAACAACCTTAGTGGGTTAAACCTTCGCCATTGGTATTCTTTAGAGCCTCACTCACATGCATGTATCCATGCCACCCAGGGCATCCATCCATCATACCAGAAATCCATCCACATTTCCAACATACCACAATGCATGTGAGCACTCATCAGAACACCAAGGTCAAAACAATGCAACTTCATTTTTCAAAAACAATTTATTCATACCACTTCTTTTAAAACAATATACAAATTTAACATGTCATTTCAAACAACCATTTTTTTTCAAAACCAACCTTTCTAATTCAAACCACTTTCAAAAATCAAGGGGAACTCAAAAAAAATCAAATAGGGGACTAGTGTCAGTGGGTGACTTGACCATATGGTTGGCGGCCATATGCCAAACACGCCACTGACACAGAGAGCCTTCTTGGACCATGCCCCTAGATCCACATGGCTTGCCAGGCCGCGCGGGTTAGGAGGAATAATGGCCCAACTCCCTTTGTCGTACCCCAATCGCAAAACATTTCCATAAAAACCCAAACAAACCAATTAAACCGAACTTCCCATGGAAACCTGAGGATCAGTACGGGAAAGAGTTCGCGACTCTCTTCTCGCACCTACCCCTCAAGTCCCGACAATCCTACTTCATCTACCTTGACATCCCAAATAACAAAGGGCGCTCTGAAAAGTGAGGTCTGCTAAGAGCAAACCTCCTCTGATACCATTTTGTCACGAACCAACCCGGGTCGACCCTGAACTGGTCACCCGAGCCGGTCCGCGACATGGCCCGAGAGGCGTTCCCGATCCTCCCGGGCTGGCGACAAGCGCCAGGGCATCAACAGAGGTCATGGGAATGATTTCGCCCATTATAAATAAATAAGACAGCGAAAAATACTACAGAGAAGCGCAGAAAAGATAAACCAGATAAAGTGGCTAAACAGGAACAAACAAGAAACAAACTAACCAAACACGACGTGCGAACAAACTCCGTGCGACGTCGCGGGTCGCTCTCCGACTCAACGATCAAGCGTCGCCCTAGGCGAGCGCACTCAAGCTATAGCCTGCACAAACACTAAAAACAGAAAACAACTATAGGCGTGAGTATTAAAACTCAGTAGGCTAGCCCGATATCTATTCCCAATGCACTACCTTTAAAATAAAAGAAACATCATTTCAAGTTTGAACTACAATCTATAAAAGTATGTTTTTAATAATATTCTACTTAAAAACAAAGTACGAACCATTGCCCTTATCCATTTCCAAATTCGTGTTCATTTCATTAGTGCCAATGACATTTCAGGAAAAGGGGAAAGTGATGTTTAAATTTTCAAATTTATACAAAAGGGATTAAACACTTCCATTTGAAAACAATTTTTAGAAACCCATTAAAAAGCAATTTATCAGTTTCCAAGGAAAAAAATATGCCAGAATGCACAAAGTAAAACATACAGCAAGGGCAATGTAAGTATACACGTGAGCATCATAATCATTACTGCAAGCTACAAAAGCTGAATAGACATGGGTGAACCTAGGAGATCGAGAATAAACCAGAAGACACCAATACATGAGAAATCATCCTTATTGACATGTCACGATGAAATCAAAACGCACAAAACGCTCGACCATCCACTCACAGGCAGGTTGAGGGCAAATCCCATAGTAATAAACCCAATATATCCACCTACTATGGGCCACTGGTCAGTACCATAACCTACCAGTGCAGCAATCGTTCTTAGAATATTCTCTCAATATGCCAGATTCCCATGTCTCAAGTGTTTGAAAAAAGGGGTGAGCCAACTAATGCCAACCGAGCATTCAATCATATATATATATATATAAAGCACAACAGGCATCACCCGAGCCACTCCGTGGGACAACCTCATGCCTTTTTCTACTCAAGTACCCGGGAGCCTCTAAGCGCAGCCTCCCAAACAATCAATTTCAACCAAGGCATGAGAGCCGCCCTAAGAGGGTTTTTATCAAAACATTTTTATCGCTTTCCATAAAGTGCCAAACGGGCATTTAATACATTTCACAAACACTACTCAAAGACATGTACAACTTCTTTATGAGACAAAACCCAGTTTAAAACCGTTAAAGAACCCCAAAACACTACGTCACAGGCTAACCATATTTTTATAAACCAAACCAAACCATTTTCTTTTTCCAAATAATCTTTAAGAGCCAACCGGGAAATTTCTCAAACGAACCAAAGTATTTGTTCATGCTTCAAAAGAAATCATTTCTCATTAAACCAGAACTCTGTTTTACATTCCGTGAATTATGTTTAAAATCCAAACGGGTATTCTTTCATTATTGGGTGTCCGCTCGTAAAAAGGATGTTTCATGTGTCGTGTATAAAATAAACGGCTCCTTTTGACATTAAATAACCATTTAAAAATTAACCATCTTATATTAAAATTTAATTATCGTATATTATCTCATATTTATTACAATTAATAAAATGTTGATTTTGAACAATTAGGGTGTGCAAACAGCATGAAATAATATAACTTAAATTTTAAAAGCAGTGCAAAGGGGACCTACCTCAAAACCAAGCGTGTCGACACAACAACCTCGGATCCAAGGCGCGGTGACACGACGTGTGTCCAAAACCACGTGACAAGGTCTAACACTCTGCATAGTCAGTACCAAGGACTCAGACACATACAAAAACTCACTAGAGCATTCGAAACCAAGCGGCGGGAATAAACGCTCACCTTGAAACCAAAGCGCGGTGACGACGGAACCTCGTAAACAAAGCGCAGCGATGGCGCTCACTCGGAAACACCCTGCGCGGGTCCTAAAAATCCTAAACCAAAAGAAACATAAATTGATAACCCTCTACAGAGCAAAAGACAGAGCAGGAATAATAATGATAATAATAATAATAATAATAATAATAATAATAATAATAATAATAATAATAATTGTAATAATAATATCAATAAAAATAATAATATTAATAATAATAATAACAATAATAAGAATAACAAGATTAATAATAAAAACAAAAACAAAAATAATAATAATAATAATAATAAATTTAATAATAATATCAATAATAATCATAACATTAGTAATAATAAGAATAGTATGAATAATAGTAATAATAAAATAATAATAATAATAATAAAAATAATAAAATTAATAATAATAATAATAATAATAAAATAATAACAATAATAATAATAATATTAATAATAATAATAATAATAGTAATAATAATAAGATTAATAATAATAATAATAATACTCATAATAATAATAAAAATAAGAATAATAATAAATATAATAATAATAAAAATAAGACTAATAATAAGAATAATAATAATAATACTAGTAACAATAACAAAATAATAATAAGAGGAATAATAATAATAAGGATAATATTAATAAGGAGAATTATAATAATAATAGAATAATAATAATAATAATAACAAAAATAATAAACAATAAAAATATAAGAGAGAAAAAAATGAAGCAAACCCGGCACGAGGGGGGGGGGGTGCTGGTCGTGCCTGGTGTGCGAGCCCGGCGGGAGGGCTTTCAGCCGGAGGGGGGTTCACCAGAGGGAAGACGGGCAGGAGGCAGAGGCCGGGGTGTTCCAGGTGCGGCTGCTGCTGCTGCAGAAGGAGGAAGAACAGGAGTGCGGTGATGCTGGTGCCGGGTGCCGGGAGCCGGAGAGGGAAGCCGGCTGGGTGATGGGTTTCCGTTCTAGGGAGTAAGAGAGGACAGAGGCCGAGCGGCTGGCTGGGGGGGGGGGGTTCCTGCGGACAGAGGAAGGGAGTCCGAGGCGCTAGTGGGCTGTGTGGGCTGTTGCAAGGGAGGTGGGAGTCGGGCGAGCTTCGGCGTCAGTTGGCCAAAGGTTGGAGGCCGTGAACTGCTGAAGGAGGGGGAAAGAGCATTGGAGCGGGGAAGCGGAGTCGGCGACACGCTGCAAGGGAGGGGGGTGAGGGCAATGCTAAGGGGAAGGAAAGCCGCTGGGGGCTGGTGTGAAGGAGGCCGAGGCTGGGTGTGCGCCGCCAGGGGGTTGTTGTGCGGCTACTGCAAAAAGGGGAGGAGGAGAGGAGGCGCTGGGTGCGGGTTGTGCAGGAAAGAATAGGCAGGCTGGCTGGGTTGCAGCGGCGGACATAGGAGGTTGGTAGCAGGGGTGCTGGGGCGCCGGAGGTGGGAACCGGAAGTGGCTCCGCTGGAACCAGCGCAAGGAGCCAGGAGAGAGCGAGGGAGAAAGGGAGAGAGTGGGGGGTGGCGGCTCCCGCGGGGGAGAGAAAAAAAGATATATATATATATATATATATAGGGGTGGCCCGCTAGGGTTAGAAGAAAAAAGAGAATAAAAGATAAAATAAATAAATAAAAAATTAAATTAAGCAAATCAAAATCATAGTAATAATAAATTACCATAATAATAATAACAATAATAAAGATCAATAACAAATCATTTTTAATAATGATTATAGTGTCCGCAACACTAACGATTTCATTAATTATTTATTTATAACATAATGATAAAAATAATAATAATTAAAATACAAATGATAAAAAAAATATTCACTTCGTCTTAAATAATAAAAATAATTATTAACTTACAATAATAGATGTGCGCGTTAAATATAAAGACTCTATTTAAAATTTTTCAAAGACAACGGGATGCGCAAAAACACCGGGCAGGGACGCGCGGGGCTTCCAGAACAGTCTCCGCTCACGCTCCCCACGACGTCGCGTCAAGAAGTGCACTTTTTAACAAAAACTCAAAAATCTAGTCCGATACTGAACATGAACCACAGCAAAAATAATTTAAGCCAAAGAAATCATAAAATAAAATAAACGCGCATGTCGGGGTGTGACATATACTATTTTCATGGGATTCTCAGATAGCATCTAGAGGTTAGAGTAATGATTTATTTCAAGTCCTGATTAGATGAATTAGACTCCCTGGATAGATGATAGGCTCAGTGGGATTTTCCACTAGTGAGGCTAGTTTAGAGAAGTTATGTTGGTTATAGACTATGGAGGTGTAGTATATTCTAATAGGTGGGTCCAAACCGAGTGCATCAAGGGATCACTTCTAGGTATTTTTAGTAAATTCCCATGATTACATATCAATTTACTCCCAATTTATTTTAGATCACTTTGGTTACTTCTTCATTTAGTTTTTTCCTGCCTGTCCATGTGCAATTATATTTATATATGGCTTTAATGGTAACTCCTTTCTATTTATACTCAGTTCAGTCTTTATTTTTTAACATGCTTTATCATAGTGTGGTTTTTATTTTATTTCCAAAGTAGGTTTCAAAAAAGGAAAGGTGTACTGGATTTTATAAATGATAAAAACCCAAATTTTCACTATATGTATTTCAAACTAGAGTTTATGGACTATTTTAGGAAAGGACATGCATGTAATCTATGGTGTTTACCTACTGAGATGTTTTATGCTCACACCCTACTTTTGCAACTCTACATTGGTAGACACATTTTTTTTGGCTTTTTTATGAAGTCGGCTAGTCTTATGGATGGTGGTGACCAAGAGGTCGCACAAGGATCATGTTGGGTTATAGTTTGGTTTTAGTTTTTATTTTTTTTAGTTTTATATTTTGGTTCTAATATAGTGTATCTAGATCATTTTATGTATTTATTTGTATTTAGTGACTTTGAGAGAATTCCTAATTTCATAAATCATAAATATATCATCAGGGAATCAACCAAGATGTCATAAGTAATGGTTAAAAACCCAATATAGTTTGTCTCATGAGACCTACCGATGCATCTAGGGGATGTAGCGGGATACACTCATCATTTACTAAGTCCAATACATTCCTCATATGAAAATAATGAAACATAAACAACATAAACATTCGTTTGAAAAAACTAGCATACAAAATGTGAATACTTCAACCATAACCTATGAATGGTATCAAATAGCACATCCACAGTCAAAATGATCATGAACCATTGAACAAAATATGGTATATGGTATCATAAGAGATAAACCTCAATGAATTAAAATATTCAATAAAGTAATTTGACATAGATGGAGACATGATTGAAAAATTCTTGAGGAAATTAATCTTTAAACATTCCAATGTGTCCCAGACCACTTTGAAACATTTAAACCATAATAACTATTAAGGAATCATTAAATGAAACTTATAATGTAATGAGAATAATAAGACTCATTAAATTATATATCAATGGGTAGTACATACACCACACACACAAGGAATAAGCGTTGAATAAGGCATATATCTCACAAAAGTAAAGGTGAGACATGAAAAATGCTTTTTTTACTTTGGAAAGAAGATTTATTTTGGAAAATCATTTGTATTAGACATAAAATCAGATTGTAAAAATGTATCTCCCAGAAAAGAAAAGGCAAGGACATTGAAATTATATTTTATTCCTAAATGACTTCCCACGGAAGTGAAATAATTTAATATGAATTTTTAAGAATATTTAAAAATAAATCATTTTAGTGTGGTTTAAGGAAAATATTAAAGTGATTTTAAATATAAAATTCATGTTGGTATTAAAAAAACTAGAAACGAACTAAAATAGTTTTTCAAATAAAATGTGTGGTTTTAGAAAAATAATTATGGCTTAAAATAGATTATATAGTGAACTTGAAAATGGGTAATAATTCAAAAAGTTTCCTTGAATCGGCCTTGTTTATCAGAAAGAATTGAGAGGGGGGCCATTTTAAAACATTTATATCCCAATAAAATAATGATTATATGATCTGGATATATGATTTTGGAATATATAAATATAATTGATAAGAAATATAAAAAGGAAGAAGCATTACATTTGAGTAAAGGTAGAGAAAGAGTAACCCTAAGGAAACATGAAGGTTCAAGTAGAATCCATTACCACTTTGTAATCAATCAAATCATATGCACAAAAATAAATAATCATCCAATGAATCATTTAATACCATAATGAAATAATTTTTTTATACATATACCACATATAATAATCAATTGTTGAATTATGGAAATCTCACGAAAATGAAAGTGAGATGCGAAAACACTTACCTTATGTTTGAATGTGTTATGCACTTGATATTAATGACCTGAATAATAAAATTAAATCCATTAATTAATTAATTAAGAACCTTTTATATATTTATTTTATTCATTATAGTTTTATTAAGTTCATTTATGGAATTATTACTAAGTTATAGAGTTTAATTTCATTGTTTGGGAGCATTCATATTCTTGGTTTTCATGATCGGTTTGAATGTTTATAAGTAATGATATTCATTTAAAATAGGTATAATTGTTTAGAATAGGAATTATATAAAATTAATGAACATCCATTATTTTTAATTGATTTTATATATTGTTTTATTCCTATATATGAGGTTGAATCATTAGATAACATGTTAATGATAATCGTTTAGATAAATTTTAGTGGTTTTAGATCCAACAAACTCATTTTGTTTTATAATTTATTATTATGTAAATATGTTACATACAAACATAAAAAGGGTTTTAATAAATTTATTATATTTGGTTTAATGACCATCCTTGATGTATAATTTGAATAATAAAAATTCGTTGTCCATGAAGGTTGTAAATCGACACCCCATGATTGATGAATTTGTTTTTAAAATAAAAGAGATAGATAGATAGAGAGAAAATATTTTGATGAAGGATATTTCATTAACATGATATAATTATCGTATATAGATGACACTAGAGTTATCATACTCATTTTTATAGATGTGGTGAGGAGAGGATAATAAATGAAAATATAAATTGAAAGGAAGTTAAAATAAAAAGAAAGGGGATTTACCTATCGAATACTCCTCTTTGAGAATCTCCTTAAGAAACCTTGTTTTGGTCTTTTATTGTAATAAGAACCTCATGGACGTGGGGGAGAGTCTTTGGAAGAGTATTTTATTAGAAATTTGACAAGTATAAAATACCGTAAGGTGTGAGGATAAGGTTGGTGAGGGGTGGTATTTATAGTGAAGGAGAGAGGTGATTTCTCATTATTTTATTTATTATTTTATTATCTTGTTCAAGAAAACCAATAATGTTGATTATTGTGACCATATACACTAATAAGTGCATTTTATTTCGAACAAATGGTGCTTGCATCAACCAAAAATCACCTATGACTCAATAAATCATGTATTTATCATTTATTGTAAATTATTGTATTTTACTATTCACAAAGAATTCAAGCATTTTAGAAAAATCCAAAAGATTATCCCAATTTTTTTTCAACATGAAGAATTAAAAAATGAACTCCATTTTATGAAAATAATTATCTAAATACGAGAAATTTAATTTTTAATTAAATCCATAATTTACTCAAAAAATAAGGATTTTAAATTTATAACAGATTTTATAACCCTTTTAAAAATTTAAAAAGGTCTCATAAAATTATACTAAATTAATAATATTTTTTTTAATTTATGAATAAATTTTATGTAAATAAATTTTCTTTTAAATCATTTTATTAATTATAAAATTGTAATTAAATATTTATGACTTTAAAAAATACCAACACTTAAATATTAATTTTTAAAATATTAACTTACTTATACTATGATATAATTATATCATACCTTAATTTATAATTTTCCAAAATTTTAATTATACTTTCATGGGTGAATTTACTATTCATTTGGTCATATTACTATTCATAAGGGTATCATTTCTATTCCAAAGGGTCAAGATACTATTCACTAAAAAATTAAGTTGGTCATATCTAACTCTAAATATATTACTTATCAAAAAAATATATGTTCTTTATTCGAAATTAAATTAACAGAAGTGGAAAATTTATGTTTCATGCTAATCCTGCAAGTGTGGCGAGAATGCAGATAAAAAGAACGTTTAAAAGTTTAATAAATATTTATATCTAATTTCAATATAAAAATGATTCCAATGATCTACATTGGATTAATGTATGAATAATTAATAAACTGTGAATTTCAAAATCAAATTAAAGTATAATAATTATTTAAATGAAAATCACAATTTTTAACTAAAATGCAGTATTTTCACTATTTATCAAAAAAAATGAAACTTCTCAAAAAAATACTAAAATTAACCCAAAGTTAATTCTGAAAAAACAATTTTTTACCAAAAAATATATATTTCATTATAAATATGTTTTATTTATTTTAAACCATAATAAATAACATTTAATAGTAGTTATTAATGTTAATATTACTATGTTTAATGACTAGGTTATAACTATTATAATAAAAAGTGTTGTTTCATAGAGAAGCAGTGTTGTGTACATTCCATTATTTATTAAATTTATTGATAAATCCTTGGGGTTTTACACCTTTTTAATTTAATGTACTTTTATTTTAATTCAATTTATATTTCTATATATGTATAATGCACTTTTAGTTTATCCAAAATGCAATGTATTTTTAATTTTTCTCTGCATGATAACATTGTATAACCTTTATTTAGTATATTATGATTCTATACATATAAAATTGAATTTAATATTATTAACATTACACAATACCATTTTCATTTTTCTTACCTTATGTATAAATTCATATTCATTTTCTACATTCCACTTATTTCATTTACCAATATAACAATTAATTTTTGGTCATGTACCATGGGTAATTTATTATTAAAAAAATTATAAGATATTAATTAATCATGATGCTCACTTTTATATATTTCATCTGATGTATTTTTTGCACTTCAATAATATATGTTTGCCAATATTTTGTATATAGATTACAATTATCATATATTTTATATCTTTTATTTGATACATACCATCTCTCCATAAAAATCAATATGTGTCATCTTAAATATTTTAGATATTGGTTATTTGTTTTACAAAATGTTGGGTTAATCTAGAAATTCCTTGTTTTAATGCTAACATATTATGTTTCTTATGTTATTAATGATTTTTTATGTTTTATGATAGAAAATAGATTATGAAAAGAATATAAAGAATTGTTAAGTCTTGAATTGACCGCATGAGAAATCAACCTACCACATGAAGAAATTTAACTGAAACAGAAGGAAAACTGGTCATGTTAAACTAAGTGAATAAAGAAGTACACCCGACCACATGAATAAACAATTGAATGTGGGTCAAATATGTGAAGTTTCTATAAGTACTCAACTGACTGCATTTGTACTTGACTGACTGCATGAAGGGTTCAAGTGACCGCATGAAGGCTTCTAACTACTGTGATAAAATTTGGAAGTCTTTAACCGACTGCAAGAAGAATTCAAATTAACACATGAAGACTTTAACCGAACACATTAGGTCTTTAATCGAACACATTAAGTATTTAACCGAACGTGCTAAAAAATATAGAATTTTTTTAAGTGTTGAACCTACCACACATTAAGATCAACCAACCATAAGAAAAAATCAACTGACCGCAATAAGGATTTATGAACCTAGCATATAATGAAGTGACCTCATGAATACTTGACCTGCTAATAGTGAGATATCAAGTGATAATGTCTAAGTACATACTTATATTGATCATGTATAATTCAAGTATTAATGAATATTAAAATTCCAACAGCCATATTTTGGATAAATTAATGAGATTTAGAGTATTTAAAACTTCTAGATCAGAGTAATCATTATAAAAATTTATTTATCATTATTTTTCAATGCCTAATTAATAAATTATTTTATTTAGGAGGAAGACCTACTCATGGATAAAAAAACAAATATCTGACTAACTAACTAATAGAATCTCTGATTCCACAATACTCTGTTCTTATGCACTAAACTGCAAGATTCAATTGAAGTTTCTCAAGGGTAGATTAAAAGAAAATTATCAAGAGAAGAGAACCTCATTGATCAAAGTTAGAGCTTCATCAATTATCTATATAACTTTTATCTCTATATTTTTATTTACATTCAAGTTGTTCTTATATTATTTTGAAAATATGTTAGAATGAACTTCATATCTATATTAAAGAGTATTTGATACTCCTTTCTTTTATTCTTTATATTTTTTCTCTCATGTTTACTGTGGAAGAGGCTTGGTTGCAATACTAGGCTTCCTAGTGTGTAGTTGTATTTGTAAAACCTGATCTATGCTGTGGATATATTTATTTTTTAATAAATGTGATCTATAATAGGTTACTATCAAATGGAGAGGACTAAGTTCTATCTTGGAACCATGCCTCTTATTTTTATTCCATAATGTGTTTTTTTCGTTCTTTATTTACTCTATTTTAAATCTTTATTAACTTAATTCATTTTTTCTTATATTTTTTATTAATTATTACCAAAAATGTTTTTTCCAGAGAATATCATTGATAGTTAACTTATATATGTGACATATATAATTTGGTTTTAGTATAATGTATTCAATTGTTAAAATGATTTCAAAATATTTTAGCTGGGTTTTGATCAGAGCTTTGAGAATGTCTTAAAAAATATCAAATTATTTATACCTATTTTATTAGTTAACTAGGCCATTTTAATTTTAGGGGATTTGAAATTATTTTAATAGATATTTTATTTTAGAATCTGAATTCACCCCCCTCTTGAGCTGTCTGTTGTGACCAGTATTTGGTATTAGAGCATGGTTTTATATGCTCTTATCTATTTAATATTGATGAAGCTTTTAGAAAAATAAATTAGTTTATTCTATTTTTATTCTACTATTATGGATATGATACATGAAGTTCAACTTACAAATCAAACTCCTCTCTTTGATGTTCAAAATTATGCTTAGTAGAAAATCACTACCACAAAAATAGTTTTTCCCAGTGCTGACCTTTATCAGCACTAACCAAAAAGTGCTGATAAAGGGGGGTGCCTTTATCAGTGCTAAAAAAGTGCTGATAAAAGCACCCCTTTATTAGCTCTTTTTTTAGCACTGATAAAGGTACCCCCTTTATGAGTTCTTTTTTAGCGCTGATAAAGGGACCCCCTTTATCATCACTTTTTTAGTAGTGCTGATAAAGGGGGGGCCTTTATCAGCACTTTTCAAAGGGCTGATAAAGGGTCAATTTCAAAAAAAAATTAATTAAAAATAATATATTAATATATTAATATATAAATATAGTTATATTGATATAAATATAATATATAATTTTTAAATATATTTTAGATAAGTATAAATATACATTTACACTTAATATACTTAATATATAAGATATTTAGTGAAAATGTCTTATAAAAAAATTAAAAAAAATATTTTTAATTAATAATTTGCTAATTATTATGCAGTAATAGTCATTTAATAACAATTTTAAGACTAAAAAAATAAAAACAAAATTAAAAAACGATCCAAAATATGTTGAAAAGGCAACTCGAACTTTAAACAACCATAACTTTTGATCCGGGTGTCCGCTTGAGCTCCACCACAGATCAAATCAAAGACTGCGACGAAATATACATCGTTGTGACCACGAGGGACCCCGTTCAAGGTTTTTTAATTTCCAAAACAGGCCCAGAAGGCCTCCAAAACTGTGTTTTTAGTTGGGGTACCCCGATTTTTAACATTTTGTGGATTTTCAGCCTCGTTTAAGGGGGTATTATTCGCTTTTTTTGGTGGGGACTGAATTTATTCCAAGGTATTACATTCATATTGATATTATGTCTTTGAAATTTCATCGTTTTTTATAATGCACTGCTATTTATAATCAAATATATAACAATATATACATATTTTTTATATATTCACACCTAAAAATTTAATTATAAATATAAATAATACAATATATTTACATATAAAATATATTAGCTTTATCTAAATAAAAAATAATATCCATTTTATTTAAAATAAAAATATATTAATATTTATATACCTATATATTAATCTAACTATATATATATATATATTAATCTAACTATATATATATTAATATAGCTACATATATATATATTAATATTACTATAAATATATATATTAATATCACTATAAATATATATATTAATATCACTATAAATATATATATTAATATAACTATATATATATATTAAGATAACTATATATATATATATATATTACTATACGAATAAATATAACTAAATATATATATATAGATATATTAATATAATTATATATATATATATATTAATATAACTATATATATTAATATAACTATATATATTAATATAACTATATATATTAATATAACTATATATATATATATTAATATAAATATATATTACTATAGGAATAAATATATATATATATATATATATATATATAAATAGAGATATATATTAATATAATTATATATATATTAATATAACTATATATATATTAATATAAATATATATTACCATATGAATAAATATAACTAAATAAATAAATAAATATATATATAGAGATATCATGAAATGGAAAACAAATCAAAATAGAGGAGTGGTAAGGGCTTAGGCGCGCAAGGGGGGGGGGTATTGAGTTCAAATCCTGGTGGAGGCAGGGGCGTGCACGCATGAGGGAATATGGGAGAAAGCGCTGATAAAGGGTGGAGGGGGTGTGTGGGGCGCTGTAGGGTGGTGGAAAAGAGCTATAAAAGGGGGGGGATCAAGCGCTATAAAACCCCCCCGATTGGCAGTATTTTTTTAATTTTTTTTTAATTTTTTTAAATTTTTTAAATTTTTTTACCTTTTATCAGCACTTTTTTAAAGTGCTGATAAAAGGGGTCCTTTATCAGCGCTAAAACGAAAGCGCTGATAAAGGAAGAGCTCATAAGGGTTCTTTTATCAGCACTAAAACAAAGCGCTGACCTCCTTTTATCGGCGCTTTGTTTTAGCGCTGATAAAAGGGGTCTTTATCAGCTCTTTTTGGAGTGCTGATATAGGGGACCCCCCTTTATCTTCGTCAGCTTTAACAGCACTTTTCTAGCGCTGTTAAAGGCCATTTTTAGCGCTGATAAAAGGCATATTTGTAGTAGTGAATAAAAAAGAAGATTTATATGGAAAGCATAGGATTTGATATTTGGGGAGTAATTGAAGATAAATTAAAAAACACGAGACAATTATAAAGGAATGTGATTCCAAAAATAATGATTTATATGATTTTAATTGGAAATATATGAATTCTTTTTTTTTGATTTATAATAATAAGAATTTTAATATGCTATCTACTTATGACATGACTTATCATATTATGGAAAATTTAGCTATTTCTCAAGATAGAAATTCTAATATTAAAGAAATAAGATTAAATACATATACTATTAAATATTAATTTTTTAAAATAAAACTTGGTGTGGCCATTTTTTATATATATGATAGATTTAATGAAATCATCAATACGATGAAGTATCTTGGGAAAAAAATGGACGAAAAATAACAATTTGTGAAGTTGTTTAGGTGTTTTTCTAATAGATGGAGAAGCATTATTGTTTTCAATAGGGAATCATGGGATATTAGTAAGATGACACTCAAAGAGATGATTGAAAAATTGATGATGTGTGAAGAGGAATAAAAGGGTGACAATGAAAATTCTAAGCTAAAAACCATAGAATTTAAGACATTTGTGTCTAAGTTAAAGGAAGTGATCAAAGATGGTTTATGTTTTAGTGAATTATATTCTGGGAGTGATGAAGAATTGGATCATTTAATCAAAATATTCAATAAATTTTATAAAAATAAGAAGTTTTTCTACAAATAAAACTATAGAGGAAAGTATGAAAAGAGAGGAAAGTGAAAGAAGGACTAGAAAATAGATGACTCCTCCAATGATGTTATATTATATAAATATAAACTTAAAGGGAATATACAAGATGACTATTCAAATATGAAGTATAAAAACAGGTATGATGATAGTGAAAAGAGACCAAATAATGAGATAAAATAAACCTTGATCGCTTCAAAGGGAATATCCAATGAATGTGACTCTAGTAGTAATTACATAGGTGAGCAAGAAAGGTTATTATTTATGATCATGACATCTGAGGTACACACTTCCACACCTATATGTTCAGATAATGATGTTTTAGAAGATACTAAAATGTCTAAAAAATAATTTTTTACAAAAGTGATGATTATTCCTATTTGGATAAGTTTTCTAGAAGTGAATAAAACATTAGTGGAATTACCATTAAATCATTTAGAAGTGATCATGGTTCTGAATTTTAGAATCAAGACTTTGAGACTCTATATTGACAATGTGGTTATATACACAATTTATCTGCACTTATAACACCTCAAAAAATGGATTTGTTGAAAGGAAAAATAGAAATATTCAATAGATTTCCCAATCTATGTTTAATGAGTATGAATTACCTATTTAACTTTGGGATGAAGTAGTGAATACAACTTGTAATATTATAAATATGTTTTAAGTTAATTCTTTTTTAAATAAGTCTCATTATGAATTATTGAGTGATAAAAATCAGATGGTAAATTATTTTAGGTTTTTTGGTTATAAAGTATTTATTTTTAACACAAGGAATAATATATAGAAATGTACACGTAAGAGTGATGAAGGGATTTTCGTGGGTTATTGAACCTTTAGTAAATCATACTGAGTCTTTAATAAATAAACTAAAGCTGTGCAAGATTTTTTACATTCCATTTTTTATGAGAGAAATCCACATGAAACTGAACCTATTATATAAAAACTTTAGGATTATATGTAAAATATGAATATCAATAATACCTATAAATCCATTAACCTTGCGACATATTTATTTCCTACACTTTCACCATGGCCCACACGTCTGTCTACTTGAGTGTGATAGGCATGACTTTTTGTTACCCCACATTCCTGCTTTCCAAAGGCGGGCGACATCCGTTCCTTATTTAGGGACATCTGCTCCTTGATCGAAATGGGATGATGGGATGTCGGTTCTTCTTTCCGTGGATTCCTCCTCGAAACTCGTCACCTAGTCCGAGTCTCCCTCATAGATTTAATACGTTGTTCATGAAGCTCTTCCCAGTGCCATATCTTCATAGACACCAGTTAATTACGCTGCTTCTGTCAGGACATTCCAAGGGATCCGGTCAGGGTAGCAACCTTCAGTTAGGAGAGTAGTCACGTTGGGGAATCACTGGCACGTCTGGACGCTGGGGGACTGGCGTGTCTATCTTCTGTCCCTTATTATAGGGCTTCTTGAGGGCACGGAATCCCAAGGCATCCTACATCGAACACAGGGAAACATATGACATAGGTATGTATCTGAGGTTTTCCTCAGCTTCCCATGTCCAACACAGGGTATGCTACATGTTTAATGTCCAGTGGAGACGGATCAGACTGATCAGAACACTGATTAGAGTGGATCAGATTGAGTAACCCCCTTGAGGGAACCCCAATATAGGGGCCAACATGTGGGTGGCCTCCCAAATGTTGTGGAGGGGAATGAGGTGGCATGATCCCACTGGGATGTGGCGGCCTGGGTAAGAATCGGGATGGATGATGAAGAAGTTGAATGAAATGGGTGGTGAATGGTGTGGAAACGTCATGGAACAACAATGGTTTTGGGCTTGAGCCTCGAAGATGCTTCCTATGTATCCCCGTGACAGGGAATCAAAGTCCACATAGTTTTTTTGATGACATATTACCTCTAAATGATGTTAAAAAAGGCTTACCGCTGAATGAGGTTGAAACGACTTACCGTTGGATGGTATCACAATGGATTACTGTTGGATGGGGTCGAACTGATGTAAAGGAAGTTGGAACGACCAGGTAGTGATGGGCTTGAACCTCAGGGAGGCTTCCTACATACCATGCCTTGACATGGATCAAAGACCACGTAGTTCAGGTGTACAGTTTAACGTCACGCGGGATGAGGGTGAACCGACGTGAAGGGGGTCGGAATAACCAATGGGTGGTGGGGCTTGAACCTCAAGAAGGCTTCCTACGTACCTTGCCTTGACATGGATCAAAGACCATATAGTTTAGTTGGTTGGGGCGTGTCAGCGAACCGACGTGAAGATGTACCAGGGGTTCGATGGGTGTTGGGCTTAAACCTCATAGAGGCTTCCTACGTACCATGCCTTGACATGGATCAAATTCCTTGTAGTTAGGGTAAGAGGCTTGGCACACCGACACGGAGATGGTCGAGACCAATGGTTGTTGGGATTGAACCTCATAGAGGCTTCCTACGTACCATGCCATGAAATAGATCAAAGACCATGTGGTTCAAGTGGTGTTGGTGAACCGACATGAATGAGGACCTTGGTCTAGGTTAATGGTGGGCTTGGACCTCATGGAGGCTTCCTATGTACCATTCCTTGACATGGATCAAAGACCACGTAGTTTAGGTGGGGGGCTTGGAACAACGACACAGAGACGGTCGGGACCAATGGTTGTTGGGCTTGAACCTCGTGGAGGCTTCCTACATACCATGCCTTGAAATGTATCAAAGACCACATAGTTTAGGTGGTTTCAGTGAACCGACGTGAATGAGGACCTTGGTCCAGGTGAATGGTGGGATTGGACCTTGTGGAGGCTTCCTATGTACCATGCCTTGACATAGATCAAAGACCACATAGTTCAGGTATATAGTTTAACATCATGCGGGACGAGGGTGATTTCATGGTCGATGCTTACTCTAAGACCATGTGAGTCATGCTTGGTGTGAGAAACAAGAGGCAATAAAGGCCTGACGACCACGTCGTGAAAGGGGCGTCTGTGGGAAGTGGAGAGGAGTGGGGATTATTCTCTAAAGAGACCCAAGGTGCCGAGACTTACTCTAGGATAGAGGCCCGTGGGCGACAAAGCACAGAGGGAGAGGGATTTGGGACCAAATAAAGGAGGAATTTTGTTCCCTATCACGCCCTATGCTGGCCTTAGCACCAAGGAAGTGAGGAGGGGAATGGGTGCTGCCTCCTGCAAGAAAAGCTACGGGCTTACACCAATATGGCTTCCCTTCCCCCACGGACAAATGCCATTCCCAGAAGGAATATATCACCCCCTGTGGAGACCGGGGGGCGTGGAGAATATCCAAGGTGGGGGAAACCCTCGTGAGAGGCACGGGGAGAGGTCACAGTTTAACATCATGTGATGAGGATGATGGTTCTTGACAGTTTAACGTCCTGCAGCTCCGATGTGGTGGGTTCACTCTGCACCACCCAGACTTACATAACTAGTACCCTCTACTCGTTGTGGGAGGGAAGGCACCGATAACTCTGTAATGAGGGGGGTATCGCAGAGTGAACCATCGAGGTGTCCACGTTAGCGTGGTTATGTGAAGAAGAAATAGCCATTAGTCTGCCTATGTGAAGAAGCATTAGGAAAAGCAACACAACAGGCGGTATCGTCTAGGGGACTTTGAAATCACATCATGCAAACCTAGAGGGTTTCACGGGAAAAGGAATTTCCAAGAAGAGGGGTCCATAGGTAGGGGCCTTGTGGAGCTCTGTTGCTCCGAATGGTGGAGGGCACTTCCAAAGGGGTGTGCTTCGCGAAGTGGGGTGCCTTAGACTTAGCATGGGGCGGAGGTGAAAATGGGAGGTACTTCACAAAGTGGAAGGGCATTTGCGGAGCACAGCCTCATAGAGCAAAGGTGCCTCATGAAGCAAGGTATTGGGAAGAAATGTGCTTTGTGAAGTAAAGTGACCTTGCCTTAACACATGGATCATGTGTAAATGAATGGTGTTTTGCGAAGCATAAATTATCCATGATAACCCGGGTCCCCTTGGGGATCCCCTTCCTTTGTAAAAGCCTTTAGGCTTCATGAAAGGCATCCATCTCGGAAGAGGGGATCAAAACGAGACAATGGGGAGACACTTCGCGAAACAGAAGTACCTCGCACATATCATGGTTCCCCAAGAGGAAGAATTCTTCGCAATTCGGGTGCTGAGAATCCTAAAGGTCGGATTGTCCATCCAGAGAGCTCAGGGGGAGCCTGATATTTATAGGAAAGAGGTGCTACGGAGCGGAGCTCACGTTGCGCGAAGAGGGGCACGGTGGCTTCGCGGTGGACTCGCAAGCATCAAATGCATTCGTGGAGCGTCTAGACTCCTTTTCTTTATGGTGGGTTCACAAACGACAAATTCTTTCTCAGAGTGTCCCACCTCCTTTGCTTTGCAGCGGGTTCGCGAACGTCAAATGGGTTTGTGGAGCATCCCGCCTCTCTTGCTTCGTGGCGACGACGATGCTTGGGGGACTCCGCAAAGTGGATTCACGAGGCAGTCCATGAGGCCATCTTGGGGCCTCTTCTTCGTTCCAAATTTTGGCGCCAACAAATTCCCCCCCTCAGACTTGGATCCTCGAAGAGATCAAGGGTCGATGTTTGAGGTAAATCACCAAAATCCTCAGTTATTCGCAGTGCTGACTCGCGAAGAGGACTCGTGAGGTGGATCGAGCATGTGGGGGCCTAGCGTGCTGTGAATCTATGGGTGATCTGGATGTGCGAAGAGCTAAAGCCGAGTATGTCGGAATTCCACTTGAACATGAGGAAGTGGAAATGTGTGAATCGTGATACTTGAGACCTGGATCACATTGATGGCGGCATGATGATAGAGGATAACTGTTGACCGTGGTGGAAACGCATCATCCACACTGCGTTATCCTAGAATGGGGACAATAAATGAGGTTCGACCATTGACCATGTTCAAAACATGGTTCATGTCGCAAATGTCATCCGAGATCCTTGGGGACATTGGTCTGAAATGGTAGGAGATCCCTTAGGCCTAGCATCCGTGCCATCCGAGGGTCCTTTTGGATGTGAAAGAGGATGAGGATCCAAATGGCGAGCTCACAAAGCCTGGACATGGAATGAGGGGAATGTCCCCATGAAAATTCCACACTTCGGGCTCTTTGTCAAAATGCATCTGAATATGAAAACGGGACATATTAGATAGAGGGATTTGAGTCCCTTCTAATAGGGAGATCTTATTTTAGGGTTGTAGTACTCAGACCATAGATGGTAGTAAACACGGGAGACACATGGTGGGGTAACTAAAAAAACACGATGTGAATGGGAACCGATGGTTCCGACCACCACATGTTCCTTGGAGAGGTTTTAGGTCAAGGGACCAAAAAGAGAGTTGAGCTAGTGTAGAGACCCGAATATTGACGTACATGGACAATACATTACTTTTTCGGAATACTTAGTATATAAAAAAAACACACACACAAGGACTGTAATAGTTTAGTGTCTTTGGAAACTTGGAATATAAACTTCTAATCATGTTGAAAGATCTTCAAAATCTCCCATAAAAATTCTCCCCTTTTTGTTTCCTTACCTAAAACCTTTCTTTTAATCCTGGGGGAAAAGAAAACATAAAAATGGTGAGCTCAAATGCTCAGTAAGGGTATGCATGGAGAAAATAAAACAAACCATATACATTTGAACTTAAAAACATGAACATAATATTTAAACATAAAAATGTTGAGCAATGACATAAAACATGGAAGTACGTAAGACATAGATCATAAAGACACATTAAGCATGATAAAATAGCATGGGAGTAAAACATGTAATTGTGGAAACCATTCATCACATGTCAGGATTTCTATAGTAGCCAAGACATTGCTGCCAAGACCATCTTAGTGGACAAAGTCCCTTTCTGAATCGAGTTCACTCCTCATTTCAGTCCTGTAACACTGAACCAGATTAACTTACCGTTCCAGCTATGTCTATATCATGAGATATAAATCTTTATCCAATGCATTGGAGGGAGATATAGGTCCCACCCATCTCTTAATGAAATCATTCTTACTTGTGCCACAACATAAACATAAATCATTCATCATAACCCAAAGAATAAAATGGGTTTCATAAATATCATCCCATCATCACACAATCCATATAAAAGAAATGGATATCATTTCATAATAAGGAAAGTGAAACCATGTAAATCATAGAGACATGATACTTGAAACATACACATATGAAATAATGTCATCTTAGATGAAAAATGGTTTTGATAAAACACTTGAAATGAATTCTTGAGGAAAATATCCTTTCTTCTTCAAAATCAATTTCTTTTCACAAAACATCATGTAATTTTAAAAGAAAAAGATTTTGTTGAAAATAGTCATGAAATATTTTGGAGTAAGATTCATGAAAATAAGTCTTTATAAAACTATAAAAATCCGTTCGTGCCGTATAAGTGAAAAAAACATTCTTCTCGTACTTTTGTCGGAAAAGTCAAAAAGTACCTCGTAAGAGAAAGATTTCTCCCATACGATTCTGTAAAAGTAGAAAAGGGTAAAAATGACTTTAAACATACATGGAAGAAAAGTAAACATTTTATGAAAACATTTTTAGAACATATGGACATGGATAATAATCATAACCCCAGTAAATACTTACGAATAAACAATCTCGGATAAGAATGAGATTGGAACAATTATCCCTTACCTTACGTCTGATATGCTTCGTATGTATCAAAACCTCCGGTATAATGATTTAAATAATGTCATTGACTTATTACAGAATCATATTCATTGTTATGATATCATATATGGTTCACTTATGACTTTATATTACCCATTGTTTTGTAAATTAATGTTAAAGTAGCGTTTTGGGAAAAATCGTTTCATTTGTCATTCGTGTTTTAACTTGTAATTATTTATATGATTACTTATATCATGGATACTTACATCCAGAATGCAAAACATGATTTATATATAATATATATTCAGAATATACATATATATAAAATATCGATAAATGGAAAGAAATACACCGTTCATGGAGACGGTAGGCCGTACGTACGCATGACGCTGTTTTCGTTTCCTTATTCAATTGAATGGAATTATGTAGGTGACGTACATATATATATAAATAAGTCCATTATCATTATTATTTCATATATTTCATGATTACTTATTATATATACTTTATAATCATTCATGAATGGTTAATCATTGAGAATTAATCTCATCGCGTCGTGGAGACGGTAGTCCGTACGTACGCACGAGCGATGATATCATTACCATGATCGTGGAATTGTATTTAAGTGTATGTATAATATTTAAGAATAAATATCACTTTAAAATAATCATATATAGTCATTATTTACACCATTATACCCATCCAAGTAAGGTGGTGGTGGAAAATAGATTACACCACGACGTGGAGACGATATTCCGTATGTACGCACGCGCGGTGATTTCATTTTCTGTAAGATGGATAGATGGTGAAATAGGGTTGTTTCATACTTATAATAACATATCAGTATATGAGTGATACTGATGTTATTACTTCATAATGAAAAAACTAAATCAGAATAAGTAGAAGAAGAAATAAAGTTGAAAGAATCGGTAACGGATATTACCTTTTCTTTCGACACGCCTTTTGAAACCTCCTCTTAGGGCACTAAGATTGGTCTTTGAAGAAGAACATAACCTCTAGTATGTTTCTATGGAAGTGGAGAAGAGAATTGGGCAGGGTTTGGCCGATATTGAAGGCACAAATTGGTGTGAGGAAGAGAGGGAGGAGGTGCCCTTTTATAAGGGAGGAGAGGGGCACCTTTGGAAAAACTAAAAATATTATTTTATTATAAAGTCATATTCGGTTTTAAATAGCTCCAAATTGATTTATTTAGAAGTTAAGGTGGGTATGGGTCGAAATAATCTCATCCAATATAATTTTTACAAGTTTAGGTTTCTATTTTAACCTTATCATTTAGATTTAACTTTAAGTTAAATAATTTTACTCTTACCTTATCTTCTTGTTTTCTTACACTATAAGGTTAATAAACATACTATAACAAGCCAAACGAACCCCAAGTTGTTTATTATTTATATATATAACCTTATATAAGTCATTTGGACGAACTTTAGATTTTTAGGAATAAAATATCAATTAATAATATAATATTTGTTTTAAAAACTATTTTATGTCAATTTTGACACTATTTGGTAATTGATTTTTATGAAAATTATAATATAATTATTAGTTAGAACCAAGTTAATTAAATCAATTATAACATTTCATTTTAACCTAGAAAATTAGTGTAATTCATATAAATTCTAAAATTATATTTATTTGGGTATTTATAACATCAAGTATGTTAATATTTCATTAATAAGATAATTACTGCATCATCTTTGTGTCATAAATAAATTAAATTATTTAAGGTCTAAAAATTACAAATAAAATACCATTATGTATGAAATCTTTTTATCTTTCTAATGAATATTTATAGTCGAATTTATCTTTTGTATAACCCTATATTAAAAATGATTTAGTTATTAAACTTTGATTTTAACTATTTTAACCCTTCTTTAAATAAATTAATATTAAATGTTCTAATCTAATCCAAGTGTTACTAAATGGTCATATTTTATTCCTTAGGTTGTCTTTGGTCGAATTAAACTTATACAATAGAATTAGGACATGTGTTAGGGTAATAATAATATCATTCTTACCCTTAATTACCCTATTTACTTTTAACCGTGGTAAAAAAAGTAAAAAGTTACTATTCACCAAAAATTATTTTAATCTCATTGAATCAAATTTTACTTACTGAAATCAACCGTGTCTCTTGGATTTTTTAAATTCCACTCACAGAAGCGGTAAAATTAAGTTTTATGAAAAATTCAGTTTTTTTAACTACCACTTAGTGGTTTCACTATTCATCAAAAAATGAAAGTTTCCAAAAAAATACCAAAAAATAGGCCTAAGATATATTTGATATTATGAATTCAAAAATGATGTCTATTTTACAAAATTCAAAACATATCAGTTTCATTAATTAATTTTAAAAAATTAATTCCCGTCGTCAAAACAAATAGCGTGTTTTTAAGAGATAATAACTATCAAAAGATTGACACTTGTTTATGTCTTGTTTAAATGTTAAATTACATCCAATGACCAACATTGTAAAAATATATTCTAAATATATTTTAAAACCACTCAAATTAATAATTTATCACTATTAATTATTTCGATTGAAAAAGTTGTTTTTAATTAAAATTTAGTAATTTTCAGTATTCATCAAAATATGAAAGTTATCCGAAAAGTACCAAAATTTCACCCTAAGATAATTTCGATATTACGAATCCAAAAATGATGTCCATTTTGAAGGATAAAATTTATAAAATTTCAAAAAGTGGGAATTACTATTCATAACGGCTAGTTCATATAACATATCGTTGTTTAGCGAAACTCGGTATTGCGTACAACACACGCTATCGTGGAAGGTCGTGATTGCGTGTAATTCAAGCCAAGTCAGAGATGCGTGTTGTGCAAGCTCCTTTTGGTGTAGCGTATAACACAATACATTAATGAAATTAAAAAGAATATTTTTCGTAAAATCTTGGGGTGTTACATTCTACCCCCCTTAAAATGAATTTCGCCCTCGAAATTCGTCGGGGTTATAAATCGTTTACTACTCGAAAGTTTCTTTAATAGAAACCCACATCGTAAAAAGGAATACCAAAACATGGATTTAAAAACTAAAGTATGAAACGTAACGGTTACCCAAATTAACTAATCACTGGGTTTCCACATAGGAGAACATAGGTGAAAATATGGATATGGAAGAGAAATCTAACCGTCATGTTCTGACGGAGAGTGGTAGAGAACATGGCTATGAAAAATCCAACAATCACAAAGCCATAAATTTGTGATGATCTAGGGTAACATTTGATTCATCGGATATAAGATCACTAGGAAAATATTTTTGGTTTTCAAGATCATTTCCCTAAAGTTGAAGAATTTGAATTAGAATAAATACTTACTTTATTTTGGTACAATCTCACTGTTGTTCATGCTTTGAACAATTTCCACTTCATCTCTTAAAGAAATGAAGTTGAATTTGTTATTCGTGAAGTGTTAATAGATCATGTGATAGAATGATGGGTCATTCCATCTGTTTCAAACAAAAGGTTAACAAAAGTTATCAAATATACATAAGTCCATCTATGGTGAGGTTAATTGTATACGATTACAAAAATGAACTTATACTTCATATATCATACCGCGTAATAAAATAAAACTATTTTCTACCAACCAGGGACTTCCTGTAGGCCTGTGGTAGGTGATAAAGGCCAGTCGCACTTCGGTTGTGGGTTCGATTCCCACAGCCTTGTCCGACGCGATGGGCTGTCGCCCGTCCGACATGTTGTCCATTTTCTAAAGCTATATTACTATAATATCCCATCAATAATATCGAAAAAAGTTCTATCCTTAAACAATACTAACTTATGTACAACATAATCCATTCCAATCTTTAGGGTTATCTAAAATATTTCGGTCCAAGCTCATAGTATAAAGAAAATGATTACTTGAAATTTCACATAACAATCACATGAATGCCATCATTTATCCCCCATATATCATAAGATATATCTTTTTGGTCAAATTACAAACATGTGAATACATTAATCATGTATTATCTTGAAGAATGAATACCCATTGAACCTTAGTGAAAACATGAATGTAGTTAAAAGTAAACACTTTCCACATACCAAAATCCTCAAAATTCTATATACTCAAACCATTATATCACTTAGTCCTTATATCTATCATGAGCTCATGAATACAATCAAACATCTCATTATCTTCTTATCCCTTCATTATGTGCATATCATCTGCTTTCCAAAATATTTGAATCACTTTTCATGGTTACCAGTACCATAAAATTATTGAAAACCACAATAGACTAATACAAAAATATTCTAATACACCATAAAAGTACCTCAACAACATTATTCATGAATACCAATAAATAAACACTTTAATCCATCCTCTTCAATGATTGTCCTGGAATAAGTCCTTCCTTGATTTAGAAGCAACTTTTTAGGTCAGGGCATTGAGTTTGGGTAATGCCCATGTTCTCCCCAAATAAAACATTGAACTCCATAACAGTCTGTCACTCTATGAACCTTTTCTCCACACAGATAACATATGTCCCTCCATTTGAGGTATTCCTCAAGGTTCTTCTTCCCTTCTTTAGAAATCTAAATCTTCCTTTCTTTATGCTCCTCACTATGAGAACATGCATAAAATTTCATCTTCCTCTTATTTGATGACTTAGGAATACCACTAAATTTCACATTTTTAATCATATATTGCGATGAATGATTCAACATAATCACAATATCTTTCTATCTAGGAATTACGCAATTTTGTTGCTCATAGTAACAAATTTTTCCATTGGATTCAATGTTAACCAAATTCCTTCTGGTTCCCTCCATTGACTAAAACATAAAATGAATTCTGTGAGAGGCAAAAATCATGCTAGGGAAAACAACATAGTAAAGGGGGAGTACCCTCAATATCTAACATCTTAGGTTAAATTATAATATCGTTATTGTAGTTCTAGGACTATATCCTATATGTATACTTATCCTTAGGGGCATCCCTAGATATACCTTATAAATATCTCTAGGGATCTCACTAATGTTTTCGCATCCTAGTTTCCAATGGTTGACTAAACCTTTCCTTTGATACCAACTGTAGAGACCCGAATCTTGACGTACATGGACAATACATTAATTTTGCGGAATACTTAGTACATAACAAAAACAAACACACAAGAACCATAATAGTTTAGTGTCTTTGGAAACTTGGAATATAAAATTCTAATCATGTTGAAAGATCTTCAACATCTCCCATAACAATTATCCCCTTTTTGTTTCCTTACCTAAAACCTTTCTTTTAATCCTAGGGGAAAAGAAAACATAAAAATGGTGAGCTCAAATGCTCAGTAAGGGTAAGCATGGAGAAAATAAAACAAACCATATACATTTGAACTTAAAAACACGGACATAATATTTAAACATCAAAATGTTGAGCAATGACATAAAACATGGAAGTACGTAAGGCATAGATCATAAAGAAACATTAACCATGATAAAATAGCATGGGAGTAAAACATGTAATTTTGGAAACCATTCAGCACATGTTATGATTTCTGTAGTAGCCAAGGCATTGTTTCCAAGACCATCTTAGTCTACAAAGTCCCTTTATGAATCGAGTTCACTCCTCGTTTCAGTCCTGTAACACTGAACCAGATTAAATTACCGTTCCAGCAATGTCTATCTCATGAGATATAAATCTTTAACCAATTCATTGGAGGGAGATATAGGTCCCACCCATCTCTTAATGAAATCATTCTTACTTGTGCAACAACATAAACATAAATCATTCATCATAACCCAAATAATAAAATGGGTTTCATAAACATCATCCCATCATCACATAATCCATATAAAAGAAATGGATATCATTTCATAATAAGGAAAGTGAAACCATGTAAATCATAGAGACATGATACTTTAAACATACACATATGAAATAATTTCATCTTAGATGAAAAATGGTTTTGATAAAACACTTGAAATGAATTCTTGAGGAAAATATCCTTTCTTCTTCAAAATCAATTTCTTTTCACAAAAAATCATGTAATTTTAAAAGAATAAGATTTTGTTGAAAATAGTCATGAAATATTTTGGAGGAAGATTCATGAAAATAAGGCTTTATAAAACCGTAAAAATCCGTTCGTGCCGTATAAGTTAAAAAAACATTCTTCTCGTACTTTTGCCGGAAAAGTCAAAAAGTACCTCATAAGAGAAAGATTCCTTCCATACGATGTGGTAAAAGTAGAAAAGGGTAAAAATGACTGTAAACATACATGGAAGAAAAGTAAACATTTTATGAAAACATTTTGAGAACATATGGACATGGATAATAATCATAACCCCAGTAAATACTTTCGAATAAACAATCTCAGATAAGAATGAGATTGGAATAATTATCCCTTACCTTACGTCTGATATGCTTCATATGTATCCGAACCTCCTGTATAATGATTTAAATAATGTTGTTGACTTATTAAAGAATCATATTCATTGTTATGATATCATATATGGTTCACTTATTACTTTATATTACCCATTGTTTTATAAATTAATGTTAAAGTAGCGTTTTGGGTAAAATCGTTTCATTTGTTGTTCGTGTTTTAACTTGTAATTATTCATATGATTACTTAGATCATGGTTACTTACATCCAGAATGTAAAACATGATTTATATATAATATATATTCATAATATACATATATATAAAAGATCTATAAATAGAAAGAAATACACCGTTCATGGAGACGGTAGACCGTACGTACGCATGAACGCTGTTTTTGTTTCCTTATTGAATTGAATGGAATTATGTAGGTGACATACATATATATATAAATAAATACACTATCATTATTATTTCATATATTTCATGATTACTTATTATATATACTTTATAATCATTCATGAATGGTTAATCATTGAGAATGAATCTCATCGCGTCGTGGAGACTGTAGTCCGTACGTACGTAGGAGCGATGATATCATTACCATGATCGTGGAATTGTATTGAAGTGTATGTATAATATTTAAGAATCAATATAACTTTACAATAATCATATATAGTCATTATTTACACCATTATACCCATCCAAGTAATGTGGTGGTGGAAAATAGATTACACCACGGCGTGGAGACGGTATTCCGTACGTACGCATGCACGGTGATTTCATTTTCCGTAAGATGGATAGATGGTGAAATAGGGTTGTTTCATACTTATAATAACATATCAGTATATGAGTGATACTGATGTCATTACTTCATAATGAAACAACTAAAGAAGAAGAAGTAGAAGAAGAAATAAAGTTGAAAGAATCGGTAACGGATATTACCTCTTCTTTCGACACGCCTTTTGAAACCTCCTCTTAGGGCACTAATATTGGTCTTTTAAGAAGACCAGAACCTATAGGATGCTTCTAGGGAAGTGGAGATGATAATTTTTCAGGGTTTAGCCGAGATTGAAGGCTCAAATTGGTGTGAGGAAGAGAGGGAGGAGGTGCCCTTTTATAAGGGAGGAGAGGGGCACCTTTGAAAAAACTAAAAATATTATTTTATTATAAAGTAATATTCGGTTTTAAATAGCTCCAAATGGATTTATTTCTAAGCTAAGGTGGGGATGGGTCGAAATCATCTCATACAATATAATTTTTACAACTTTAGGTTTCTATTTTAACCTTATCATTTAGATTTAACTTTAAGTTAAATAATTTTACTCTTACCTTGTCTTCTTGTTTTCTTACACTATAAGGTTAATAAACTTACTATAACAAGAAAAAAGAACCCCAAGTTGTTTATTATTTATATATATAACCTTATCTAAGTCATTTGGCAAAACTTTAGATTTTTAGGAATAAAATATCAATTAATAATATAATATTTATTTTAAAAACTATTTTATGTCAATTTTGACACTATTTGGTAATTGATTTTTGTGAAAATTATAACAGAATTATTAGTTCGAACAAAGTTAATTAAATCAATTATAACATTTCATTTTAACCTATAAAATTAGTTTAATTAATAAAAATTCTCAAATTACATTTATTTGGGTATTTATAACATCAATTATGTCAATATTTCAGTAATAAGATAATTACTGCATCATCGTTGTGTCATAAATAAATTAAATTATTTAATGTCTAAAAATTAAAAATAAAATACCATTATGTAGGAAATCGTTTTATCTTTCTAATTAATATTTATAGTCGAATTTATCTTATGTATAACCCTATATTAAAAATGATTTAGTTATTAAACTTTGATTTTATCTATTTTAACCCTTCTTTAAATAAATTAATATTAAATGTTCTAATCTAATCCAAGTGGACCTAAATGGTAATATTTTATTCCTTAGGTTGTATTTGGTCGAATTAAACTTATCCAATATAATTAGGACATGTTTTACGGTAATAATAATATCATTCTTACCCTTAATTACCCTATTTACTTTTAACCGTGGTAAAAAAAAGTAAAAAGTTACTATTCACCAAAAATTATTTTCATCTCATTGAACCACATTTTACTTACTGACATCAACCATGTGTCTCGGATTTTTGAAATTACACTCACAGAAGCGGTAAAATTAAGTTTTATGAAAAATTAGGTTTTTTAACTACCACTTAGTGGTTTCACTATTCATCAAAAAATGAAAGTTTCCAGAAAAATACAAAAAATTAAGTCTAAGCTATATTTGATATTATGAATTAAAAAATGATGTATATTTTACCAAATTCAAAACATATCAGTTTCATTAATTAATTTTAAAAAATTAATTCCCGTCGTCAAAACAAATAGCGTGTTTTTAAGAGATAATAACTATCAAAAGATTGGCACTTGCTTATGTCTGGTTTAAATGTGAAATTACGTCCAATGACCAACATTGTAAAAATATATTCTAAATATATTTTAAAACCACTCAAATTAATAATTTATCACTATTAATTATTTCGATTGAAAAAGTTGTTTTTAATTAAAATTTAGTAATTTTCACTATTCATCAAAATATGAAAGTTATCCGAAAAGTACCAAAATTTCACCCTAAGCTAATTTTGATATTACGAATCCAAAAATGAAGTCCATTTTGAAAGATAAAATTTATAAAATTTCAAAAAGTGGGTATTACTATTCATAATGGCTAGTTTATATAACATATCTTTGTTTAGCGAAACTCGATATTGCTTACAACACACGCTATCGTGGAAGGTCGTGATTGCGTGTAATTCAAGCCAAGTCAGAGATGCGTGTTGTGCAAGCTCCATTTGGTGTAGCGTATAACACAAGACATTAATGTAATTAAAAAGAATATTTTTCTTAAAATCTTGGGGTGTTACATTCTACCCCCCTTAAAATGAATTTCGCCCTCGAAATTCGTCGGGGTTATAAATGGTTTACTACTCGAAAGTTTCTTTAATAGAAACACACATCATAAAAAGGAATACCAAAACTTGGATTTAAAAACTAAAGTATGAAACGTAATGGTTACCCAAATTAACTAATCATTGTGTTTCCACATAGGAGAACATAGGTGAAAATATGGATATGGAAGAGAAATCTAACCGCCATGTTCTGATGGAGAGTGGTAGAGGACATGGCTATGAAAAAGCCAACAATCACAAAGCCATAAATTTGTGATGATCTAGGGTACCATCTGATTCATCGGATATAAGATCACTTGGAAAACAATTTTGGTTTTCAAGATCATTTCCTTAAAGTTGAAGAATTTGAATTAGAATAAATACTTACTTTATTTTGGTACAATCTCACTATTGTTCGTGCTTTGAACAATTTCCACTTCATATCTTAAAGAAATGAAGTTGAATTTGTTATTCGTGAAGTGTTAACAGATCATGTGATTGAATGATGGGTCATTCCATCTGTTTCAAACAAAAGGTTAGCAAAATTTATCAAAAATACATAAGTCCATCTATGGTGAGGTTAATCGTATACGATTCCAAAAATGAACTTATACTTCATATATCATACCGCGTAATAAAATAAAACTATTTTCTACTAACCAGGGACTTCCTGTAGGTTTGTGGTAGGCGATAAAGGCCAGTCACACTTCGGTTGTGGGTTGGATTCCCACAGCCTTGTCCGACGCGATGGGCTGTCGCCCGTCCTGCAGGTTGTCCTTTTTCTAAATCTATATTACTATTTATCCCATCAATAATATCGAAAAAGTTATATCCTTAAAAAATACTCACTTATTTCCAACATAATCCATTCCAATCTTTAGGGTTATCTAAAATACTTCAGTCCAAGCTCATAGTTTAAAGAAAATGATTACTTGAAATGTCACATAACAATCACATGAATGCCATCATTTATCCCCCATATAGCATAAGATATATCTTGTTGGTCAAATTACAAACATGTGAATACATTAATCATGTATTATCTTGAAGAATGAATACCCATTGAACCTCAGTGAAAACATAAATGTAGTTAAAAGTAAACAGTTTCCACATACCAAAATCCTCAAAATTCTATATACTCAAACCATGATATCACTTAGTCCTTATATTAATCATGAGCTCATGAATGCAATCAAACATCTCATTATCTTCTTATCCCTTCATTATGTGCATATCATCTGCTTTCCAAAATATTTGAATCACTTTTCATGGTTACCAGTACCATAAAATTATTGAAAACCACAATAGACTAATACAAAAATATTCTAATACACCATAAAAGTACCTCAAAAACATTATTATTGAATACCAATACATAAACACTTTAATCCATCCTCTTCAATGATTGTCCTCGAATAAGTCCTTCCTTTATTTAGAAGTAACTTTTTATTTCAGGGCATTGAGTTTGGGTAATGACCATGTTCTCCACAAATAAAACATTGAACTCCATAACAGTCTGTCACTCTATGACCCTTTTCTCCACACAGATAACATCTGTCCCTCCATTTGAGGTATTCCTCAAGGTTCTTCTTCCCTTCTTTATAAATCTAAATCTTCCTTTCTTTATGCTCCTCACTATGAGAACATGCATAAAATTTCATCTTCCTCTTATTTGATGACTTAGGAATACCACTAAATTTCACCTTTTTAATCATATATCGCGATGACTGATTCGACATAATCACAACATCTTTCTCTCTAGGAATTACAAAATTTTGTTGCTCATCATCACGAATTTGTCCATTGGATTCAATGTTAACCGAATTCATTCTGGTTCCCTCGATTGACTAAAACATAAAAAGAATTCTGTGAGAGGAAAAAATAATGCTAGGGAAAACAACATAGTAAAGGGGGAGTACCCTCAATATCTAACATCTTAGGTTAAATTCTAATATCGTTATCATAGTTCTAGGACTATATCCTATACATATACTTATCCTTAGGGGCATCCCTAGACATACCATAGAAATATCTCTAGGGATCTCACTAACATTTTCGCATCCTAGTTTCCAAAGGTTGACTAAACATTTCCTTTGATACCAACTGTAGAGACCCGAAGCTTGACGTACATGGACAATACATTAATTTTGCAGAATACTTAGTACATAACAAAAACACACACACAAGGACCATAATAGTTTAGTGTCTTTGGAAACTTGGAATATAAAATTTTAATCATGTTGAAAGATCTTCAACATCTCCCTTAACAATTCTCCCCTTTTTGTTTCCTTACCTAAAACCTTTCTTTTAATCCTAGGGAAAAATAAAACATAAAAATGGTGAGCTCAAATGCTCAGTAAGGGTAAGCATGGAGAAAATAAAACAAACCATATACATTTGAACTTAAAAACACGAACATAATATTTAAACATCAAAATGTTGAGCAATGACATAAAACATGGAAGTACGTAAGGCATAGATCATAAAGAAACATTAAGCATGATAAAATAGCATGGGAGTAAAACATGTACTTTTGGGAACCATTCAGTACATGTCATGATTTCTATAGTAGCCAAGGCATTGCTGCCAAGACCATCTTAGTGGACAAAGTCCCTTTATGAATCGAGTTCACTCCTCGTTTCAGTCCTGTAACACTAAACCGGATTAACTTACCATTCTAGCCATGTCTATCTCATGTGATATAAATCTTTACCCAATGCATTGGAGGGAGATATAGGTCACACCCATCTCTTAATGAAATCATTCTTACTTGTTCCACAACATAAACATAAATCATTCATCATAACCCAAAGAATAAAATGGGTTTCACAAACATCATCCCATCATCACATAATCCATATAAAAGAAATGGATATCATTTCATAATAAGGAAAGTGAAACCATGTAAATCATAGAGAAATGATACTTGAAACATACACATATGAAATAATTTCATCTTAGATGAAAAATGGTTTTGATAAAACACTTGAAATGAATTCTTGAGGAAAATATCCTTTCTTCTTCAAAATCAATTTCTTTTTACAAAACATCATGTAATTTTAAAAGAAAAAGATTTTGTTGAAAACAGTCATGAAATATTTTGGAGAAAGATTCATGAAAATACGGCTTTATAAAACCGTAAAAATCCGTTCGTGCCGTATAAGTTAAAAAACATTCTTCTCGTACTTTTGCCGAAAAAGTCAAAAAGTACCTCGTAAGAGAAAGATTCCTTCCATAAGATGTGGTAAAAGTAGAAAAGGGTAAAAATGACTTTAAACATACATGGAAGAAAAGTAAACATTTTATGAAAACATTTTGAGAACATATGGACATTGATAATAATCATAACCCCAGTAAATACTAACGAATAAACAATCTCAGATAAGAATGAGATTGGAATAATTATCCCTTACCTTACGTCTTATATACTTCGTATGTATCCGAACCTCCTGTATAATGATTTAAATAATGTCATTGACTTATTACAGAATCATATTCATTGTTATTATATCATATATGGTTCACTTATGACTTTATATTACCCATTGTTTTGTAAATTAATGTTAAAGTAGCGTTTTGGGTAAAATTGTTTCATTTGTCGTTCGTGTTTTAACTTGTAATTATTCATATGATTAATTAGATCATGGTTACTTACATCCAGAATGTAAAACATGATTTATATATAATATATATTCAGAATATACATATATATAAAAGATCGATAAATAGAAAGAAATACACCGTTCATAGAGACAGTAGGTCGTACGTACGCATGAACGCTATTTTTGTTTCCTTATTGAATTGAATGGAATTATGTAGGTGACATACATATATATATAAATAAATCCAGTATCAGTATTATTTCATATATTTCATGATTACTTATTATATATACTTTATAATCATTCATGAATGGTTAATCATTGAGAATGAATCTCATCGCGTCGTGGAGACGGTAGTCCGTACGTACGCACGAGCGATGATATCATTACCATGATCATGGAATTGTATTGAAGTGTATGTATAATATTTAAGAATCAATATCACTTTAAAATAATCATATATAGTCATTATTTACACCATTATACCCATCCAAGTAATGTGGTGGTGGAAAATAGATTACACCACGACGTGGAGACAGTATTCTGTATGTACGCACGCGCGGTGATTTCATTTTCCGTAAGATGGATAGATGGTGAAATAGGGTTGTTTCATACTTATAATAACATATCAGTATATGAGTGATACTTATGTTATTACTTCATAATGAAACAACTAAATAAGAAGAAGTAGAAGAAGAAATAAAGTTGAAAGAATCGGTAACAGATATTACCTCTTCTTTCGACACTCCTTTTGAAACCTCCTCTTAGGGCACTAAGATTGGTCTTTTAAGAAGACAAGAACCTCTAGGATGTTTCTAGGAAAGTGGATAAAAGAATTTGGCAGGGTTTAGCCGAGATTGAAGGCTCAAATTGGTGTGAGGAAGAGAGGGAGGAGGTGCCCTTTTATAAGGGAGGAGAGGGGTACCTTTGGAAAAACTAAACATATTATTTTATTATAAAGTCATATTCGGTTTTAAATAGCTCCAAATTGATTTATTTATAATCTAAGGTGGGTATGGGTCGAAATACTATCATCCAATAGAATTTTTACAAGTTTAGGTTTCTATTTTAACCTTATCATTTAGATTTAACTTTAAGTTAAATAATTTTACTCTTACCTTGTCTTCTTGTTTTCTTACACTATAAGGTTAATAAACTTACTATAACAAGCCAAACGAACCCAAAGTTGTTTATTATTTTTATATATAACCTTATATAAGTCATTTGGCCGAACGTTAGATTTTTAGGAATAAAATATCAATTAATAATATAATATTTTTTTTAAAACTATTTTATGTCAATTTTGACACTATTTGGTAATTGATTTTTGTGAAAATTATAACAGAATGATTAGTTCGAACCAAGTTAATTAAATCTATTATAACATTTAATTTTAACCTATAAAATTAGTGTAATTAATAAAAATTCTCAAATTACATTTATTTGGGTATTTATAACATCAATTATGTCAATATTTCATTAATAAGATAATTACTGTATCATCTTTGTGTCATAAATAAATTAAATTATTTAATGTATAATAATTACAAATAAAATACCATTATGTAGGAAATCTTTTTATCTTTATAATGAATATTTATAGTTGAATTTATCTTATGTATAAACCTATATTAAAAATGATTTAGTTATTAAACTTTGATTTTAACTATTTTAACCCTTCTTTAAATAAATTAATATTAAATGTTCTAATATAATACAAGTGGGCCTAAATGGTCATATTTTATTCCTTAGGTTGTATTTGGTCGAATTAAACTTATCCAATAGAATTAGGACATGTGTTAGGGTAATAATAATAACATTCTTACCCTTAATTACCCTATTTACTTTTAACCGTGGTAAAAAAAAAGTAAAAAGTTACTATTCAACAAAAATTATTTTCATCTCATTGAACCAAATTTTACTTACTGACATCAACCGTGTCTCTTGGATTTTTGAAATTCCACTCACAGAAGCGGTAAAATTAATTTTTATGAAAAATTCAGTTTTTTTAACTACCACTTAGTGGTTTCACTATCCATAAAAAAATGAAAGTTTCCAGAAAAATACCAAAAATTAGGCCTAATATATATTTGATATTATGAATTAAAAAATAATGTCTATTTTACCAAATTCAAAACATATCAGTTGCGTTAATTAATTTTAAAAAATTAATTCCCATCGTCAAAACAAATAGCGTGTTTTTAAGAGATAATAACTATCAAAAGATTGACACTTGTTTATGTCTGGTTTAATTGTGATATTACATCCAATGACCAACATTGTAAAAATATATTCTAAATATATTTTAAAACCACTCAAATTAATAATTTATCACTATTAATTATTTCGATTGAAAATGTTGTTTTTAATTAAAATTTAGTAATTTTCAGTATTCATCAAAATATGAAAGTTATCCGAAAAGTACCAAAATTTCACCCTAAGCTAATTCCGATATTACGAATCCAAAAATGAAGCCCATTTTGAAAGATAAAATTTATAAAATTTCAAAAAGTGGGTTTTAATATTCATAACGGCTAGTTTATATACCATATCGTTGTTTAGCGAAACTCGGTATTGCGTACAACACACGCTATCGTGGAAGGTTGTGATTGTGTGTAATTCAAGCCAAGTCAGAGATGCGTGTTGTGAAAGCTCATTTTGGTGTATCATATAACACAAGACATTAATGAAACTAAAAAGAATATTTTTCGTAAAATCTTGGGGTGTTACAGCTAGGCCTGAGGAAAAGTGCACAGGCGTTCCTACATAACCCATGAGGATGGGGATCAAGCTGCACGTAGTTCTTCAGGGGGAACAGTGAGGTTCCAATGCCAGGGATAAAAGGGGCGTGCGAGCGTTGCCTCACACCAAGAGAAGCGGTATTTGATTAATCTTGTTTGTCCTTTAAGGATACTGGTCTTTTTTTGTGAATCGACAGGCCTAGGGTAGCAGGACCTGACATCGCCACAAGAATCAAGCCATAGCATGCATTGAAAAATGGCATGGTGTGAGATCAATACCAAACATGGTGTCCCCTTGGGTGAGGACATCATGATGCAGTTCCGTTTTTCGTCATGCGACCAGGACAATAATATCATAGATTAGGTTCATGTGATGGGACCAAGCATGAATTTTAACGTCATGCAACACATACATAAAAAAGATGATGCTAGGCGGGGAATGTGTGCAGCACAATAAAACATACCCAACGTGAATGGGGAAATGATCCCGCACCACACCGAACGCAATTCTGAGAGGGGAACCCTGGGCCAAGGGGCCCAAATAGGGGTAATAGGGAAAGGGTGAGGATAAATTGGCTCCCAAGTGAGCTGGACCCGAAAACTAGACATCCAGGTGGTCCTACATATCCCACATGGATGGGAATCAAGCCACGCGTAGTTCTAGGAGAGATCTTAGTTTATGGTGTTAGAGCTCGAACCATAGATGGAGTGAAAAACCTCCAAGTAAGTGCAGACCTCAACCCGATCCCTAAGACCACGTGAGTTAAACTCGGTGTGGGAAACAAGGGAGGAAGATGTCTTTTGCAATACTTGGAATGCCCGCCAAAGGGCAATCGGTTCAGAGCCACTAATGACGCCCCTATCATGGATTTGGTCCTCCTAATGCGCAGATGCGCACTGAGGAATAATACCAAGAGTTTTTAAGTTCTACTTGGACATGATGAGGTGGAGAAGTATGTGAATCATGTAACTAACATTTTAGGCTTAATGGGGTTGGCGTGGAGATAGGGGATAACTGTTGACCATGTTCGAAACACAGTATCCATATCACATTAGCCTGAAGTGGGACAACAAATGAGCATCAACTGCTGACCATATTCGAAATGCGGGATTTGTATCAGCTTGTTGTCCATGACCCTCGGGGGCATTGGCCTGTAATGGTAGGAGAGCCCTTGGGCCTAGCATCCATTCCACTCAGGGGTCCCTTCAGGTGTGAAAGGTGATGAAAACCCTAATGAAGGGGAACATAAATCCTAAAAAGCGGGTGGAAGCATGTCTGAGCAGAGTCCGACATTCTAGGTACTAAACCAGAGTACCCTTAGGCACATAGATAAACTGACGAAAAGGGGTTATGAGGGTGTTTAAGAGGGAGAGGGTAGGCCAAGGGGCCAAAGTGAGATGGAGATTTATAGGAGATGGGGCTGGACCCGAAGTCTAGACATTCGGGTGGTCCTACGTATCCCATAAGGATGGGAATCAATCCACACGTAGTTCTTGAAGATACCCGGGGGTAGGATACCCTAACGTGGGGGGTGTACGACACGATGAGTAACCCGACATGAATGAGGAAAAAATCCCGCATCACTCCATACACTTCGGGTAAGAACTTGGGCCGGGGGCCCGAAAAAGGCTGAGGGGTTTGAGGCTGGGCCTCGGTCAGGAGGGCTAAGGTGTCTCGTCCTGGGATGTGTATGGCACGGTGAGAAAACCAACGTGAATGAGGACATAATCCCGCACCACACCATACACTCCCATAAGAGAGTACCCGGGCTGGGGCCCAAAAAGGCCAAGGGTCCTAAGGCTAGGCCTCAATCAAGAAGGCCTGACCAACTTGTAGTTTAATGTCTTACAGTGAGGACGGGGGTCGTGGGCCCGAGAAGGCCAAGGGGCCTAAGGCTGGGCCTCGGTCAAGGAGGCCCGACCAGTCTGTAGTTTAACGTCTTGTAGTGAGGATGAGGGCCGAGGGCCCGAAAAGTCCAAGGGGCCTGAGGCTGGGCCTCGGTCAGGAAGGCCTGACCAGTTGGTAGTTTAATGTCTTGTAGTGAGGACGAGGGACGAGGGCCTGAGAAGGCCAAGGGGCCTGAGGATGGGCCTCGTTCAGGGAGGCCTGACCAGTCTATAGTTTAACTTCTTGCAGTGAGGATGAGGGAGAGGCATCTCATCCGGGGATGTGTACGATGCAGTGAGTAACCCGACGTGAATGAGGAAATAATCCCATACCACACCATACACTCTCATAAGAGAACCTGGGCTGAGGGCCCTAAAGGCCAAGGGGCTTGTTAGTTGGCATCGCCCAGAGGGAGTTCATCGCTTGGAGATACAACAGTGTAGAATGAAACACTACACTTGATGTTTGGGACATCTTGGGGTGACCCTAATGATCTAGGAAAACTGTTGACCATGTTCTAAACATAGCGTCCCTATAGTGACCTGTAATGGGAGCAAAAAATGAGCATCGAACACTGACCATATTCAAAATGCGGGGCTTGTATCAGCTTGTTTCTCAACATCCTCGAGGTAATTGGCCATAATTGGTATGATAACCCTTAGGCCTAGCATCCATACCATTCAGGGGCCTTTCTGTAAGGGGAAAATGATGGATCCCCAATCAAAGGAGAGGGCGAAGCATGATCGTACCCATCCCGAAAATAGGCGAATGTCTCCAGGGAGCGGGATGTATGGCCGGATCGAGGCTAGCTCGATGTGAATTGGGCCAAAATTAGTCACCCAACCATATGTCTTGACCCAAGGAGAATATTCTGGTGTTTGGGCTGGGCCAACAGATGAAATGTCCAGGCATTCCTACGTATCCTATAAGGATGAGAATCAAGCCATATGTAGTTCTTAAAGGCCATGAAGTTTAACGTCGTGCGGTGAGGACGTGGTAGAATAGAAGAACGAGGGAGCAGGCACATGGTGAAAAAATTATAATCCTCGTATGAGTGGGGCTAAGGAATACTACACCACATCATGTGAGGATCCTTCAAGAGAACTATACCCATGGGGAATAGTCAAAGAGAGGAGCTCGGGGCTGGGCTCAAGACAAAGTGTTTGAGCGTTCCTATGTATCCCATGCAGATGGGAATAAAGCCATACATAGTTCTCAAATTGCAGTTTAACTTTATACAGGATAATGCGTAGTTTAAAGTCATTCAGGACTGGACAGTTTAAGGTCATGCGGGACTATCATGTAGTTTAGGGTCATGCGGGACCGTGGTTCCATTTAGGGTCATGCGGGGCTTTTTTTCCATTTAGGGTCATGCAGGACCATCCATTATAAGGTTGTGCGGGACCAAGGGGATTAGGAAAATTATTTCTTGAGGAATTTGGAATTGGTGGGAGGAGTTATATGCTCACCATCCATGGTCACCAAGGAGTATGCTCCACTGGGGTAAACCTTCTAGACTATGTAAGGTCCTTCCCATTTGGGCTACAACTTGGGTGGTTTCCTTCCAGGGATCATTGGTGCTCTGAGGGCCAATACCAGGCCACCTTGCAGAAAAGAGCGGACGTGAACCTTCTTGTTGAAGGCTCTAGCTATCTTGTTATGATTCCATTCCAGATTGTACAGGGCACAGAGCCAATTCTCATCAAGTGCTTCCAATTCATCCAGAAAAATTTCATCCACCTCATATGGTGCCTGCTGGTCATAGACCGTAGTGCGTAATGATGGAAGATGGATCTCGATGGGTAGGACGACCTCATCCCCGTACACCAGGGAATATGGAGTCACCTGGGTGGAATTGCGTGTCATTGTCCGATAATACCATAGGGCGTTGGGTACCTTGTCTGACCAACTATTATTATTCTGGCCAACCATTTTCTGCAAAATGTTAGAGAGGGTTATTTTGAATGCCTCGATCTTCCCATTTTCTAGCGCGTGATAATGGGAGGTATAGTTGGAGGGAATGTTGTACTTATCATATAATTTCTTCATCTCGGCTGCACGGAAGTTGGTGCTGTTATCGGTGAGGATGACGTGAGGGACTCCAAACTGGTGGATGATGTTGGAGCTCACGAAGTCAATGATGGAATGAGCCTTGAATTCCTTGAGTGGAATTGACTCTGCCCACTTGGAAAAGAAATCCATGGCGGTTAGGATGAACCTGCATTGGCGAGCTGTTGCCAGTGGGTATGGTCCCACGACATCAAGTCCCCACACCGCGAATGGCCAAGAGTACTTGGTGGAGTGGAGAGGTTCTGGTGGCCGATGCAGGAAGTTAGCATGAACTTAACTTGCATGACATCTCTTGGAAAAATCAATACAATCATGGATCATATAAGGCCAAAATTACCCCAGTCTCTGAATCTGATGGGATAGCTTCGGCCTAGCCTAGTGGGCACGACAGGAAACAACATGAAACTCTTGCATGACCTATGGAATCTCGACTCCTTGGATGCAACGGAGGATAAAACCATCTAAATCACGCTTATAGAGGATCTTCTCAAGTCTAGGACCACTCTAGAGGGTAAACTACATCGCACGACATTGAATTCGCTCACACTTGGACCGGTTAGCCAGGAGGCAACCATTTTGGAGATACTTGAAAAAAGAGACCCAGGTTCAAAACCAGGTGGAGGCGAATTTCCGGGAACTATAGAAGGCACTGTAGCAGGAACTCTTCAGTACTGTAGCATCCGGATGGACTATTCACCTGATTTGGGATTTCGGGCCACCAGTTTGGGCCTACGGGTCTTAGGGCCTTTGGGCCATCAAAGGCCTTCGGGCCATTAAAGACCATGAAGTAGCCCAGTTCACAAAGAGAAGGCCCCAAATGAAGATCAAAGAACTAGTAGCAGTCACCAGAAGCAGAGCTAACCGGATTGGAAGAATGAAAGGGTATGGCAACCGCTATCGGGACCAGGCACCGTGCAGCTTTGTACGAGGCAATGCTACTCGATCAGCAATATAGCTGGGGAGCTAAAGGCAATCAATGATGCAGAAGCTGGGGAGGGGTAGTTCTAGTGGGCTGGGCCTACGTGTCATGTATTGGGCATGGTATGCCTCTAGGCCTTCGATTCATGTATTATGGGTCATGTCGGGCCTTGTGCCTTGGGCCTACGGGTCATGTACGAGTTTCCCTTCAACCCTTAGAAGGGGGATTATCTATAATAAAATAAAAAATAAGGCCTTCGTGCCATTCGAGCTCTACAGTTGGGGGTTGCTTCAACAAATGCATCTGAAGAGCCTAGCGGTCCTGAAGTGGAAGCTCCGGCAGTAAGATGGCTTATCTGAAGGCCGTTGTCATCCTCTGGGGTGACAGACGCATTGACTCTCTGATGTTCCATGTGGATAATCAGGTCATCCCGCTCGGGCTCTGTGAGTGATGTAGCTAAGATGGACAAAGCATCTGCTCGAGCATTCTGGGACTGAGGGACATGGGTAACCTCTGGTCAAGAAGGGAACTGAGCCATTAGATGGAGGGTACACTCCAACAATGGTATGAGATCCGGATTTCTGACAGCATAGCCATCATCGACATGCTTGATGACTAGTTCAGAATACACCTTCACATGAAAATGGGGCACATTGATCTCAAGGTCCAGCTCGAGGCCAGTGATGAGGGCCTGATACTCTGCCTCATTGTTGGTGCAGCCTTCTGACAACAGGAATGAGTACGATAGAATGGCTTGTGTCGGGGTGATGAAGATGATACCCAGGCCCACTCTGTTAAGCCTAGGATCATTGAGCCTCCTACCGGTGGGGCTCTGGGAGGCACCATCAAAGTGAATTTTCCAACATGGGACGACTTGATCGAATGAGAGGATTGCCTCATCAGGAAAATCCAGGTCCAGGGACTGATCCACGGAGGTTGGATAGGCAGTTATAAATTCTACCAATTCTGTCTCCTTGATATCCTTCTGGGGAACGAACCTAATGTCGAACTGCTGGAGGATCACCACCCACCATGCTAGTTGGCCAGTCAACATGGGGAGATTCAGAATGCACTTCAGCGGGTCTACCCGAGAGACCAATTGTACCTCATGGTGCTATAGCTAATGTCATAATTTCTGTACAGTGAATACGAGCGCAAGGCATCTCTTCTCGATAGGGTAGTATCTAGTCTCTGTGTCGAGGAGCATGCAGATGAAGTAGTGGAGACTGTTTTCTGTCCCCTCATTGTTATTTTTGGCGAGAAGGGTGCTAAGAGATCAATCCAGGGCAGTGACATAGAGGATCAGCGGCTTCCCAGAGACGGGTGACATCAAGACTGGAGGCTGGAGAAAATATTTCTTAATCTCCTTAAAGTCGGTCTAGCATTCCTTGTCCCACTCATAAGTAGTTCCCTTATTCATTATCCGAGAAAAGGGCTTACACTTTCCAGGCAGATTTACAATGAATCAACATATGTAGGCTAAGTGGCCTTGGAGACCTTGAAGATCCCAAATATTTCTTGGGGGAGGCATCTGAATGATGACCTTTATCTTCTCCGGGTCAATCTCGATGCCTCGGTACCTGAAAAAAAAATCCAAGAAAATTCCCGGAAGTGACCACAAAGGCACACTTCAACGGGTTCATCTTCAAGTGGTGAGAACGAAGGAAGCCGAAAACTTTCTCAAGATCCTTGAGATGGTCCTGGAGCTGGCGAGATTTTACTACCAAATCGTCCAGATAGCACTCCACCATTGTCCCGAGGATTGGCTTGAATATGCGGTGCATGGCCCACTGATAGGTGTCACCTGCATTGTTCAGGCCGAAGGGAATAACCTGTTAATAGAGAGTACCTTGGGGTGCCCTGAAATATTTGGACTCTTCATCCATGGGGGCCATCTGGATCTGATTATATCCAAAGTAACCATTCATGAAAGAGAGGGCCTGGAACCTGGCCGTAGTGTCGATCAACAACTATGTCACTAGAAGGGGAAAATCATCCTTCAGACAGTGACAGTTGAGATCTCAGAAGTCGATGCAGACTCTGATCTATCCTTTATTCTTCCTGACTGGCACGATGTTGGATGACCACTTGGGGTACTAGACCTACTTAATGAAGTTGGATATGATGATCTTGTCAAATTCGGCCTCGACCATGGCACCATGAGAAGGGTGCATCTTTCTGGGAGGCTGCTTGAACCCGCGATGGTTTGTTGGGAGACCGAGGCGGTGGATGGTTACCCAGGGATCTGTTCCTAGAATCTCATCGTAACTCCAGGAAAATACATCATGGTGCTATTTAAGGAAGTCCACATACTGTTGCTGCTCCTCAAGGGACATGGCGGCACTGATCAATGTGGGTCGCGGGTCTGCCTCGCTGCTAAGGTTCACCTGTACCAGCTCATAGACCGTGGAATAGATGTCTTCTTCAAAGCTAGGGGGAGCATCCTCTATGTCCTTTTCTCCACTTATATAGGGATCTTCCACGGGGGATGTTTCTTACGATCCACCAGACCCTGATGGGAGGCTAGTGCTGGATTGAGCGGCAGTGGTCATTGCATCAGGGAAATCTGGTGCTGCCGAGATCGTAGCGATGAAGGCTGTCGACCTGATCCCATCTGGTCTCTGGCCCCACTAAAAAATATTTCACTTTTTCCAACAGGGACATATCTGTTGGTAAAAGTGCATTTTCTGTTGGTAAAACGTTTTACCAACATATATGTCCATGTCACTAAACTGTTGGTAAAAAGTTTGTTGCTAAATGTTTTTGCAACATATAAAATAGTTCTGTTGCAATTATAACAATATCAATAGATAATATATATATTGGTAAAAGTGTTGAAAAAAGTTCTGATGACAAATTTATCTGTTGGTAATAATATTTCCAATATATAATATTTGTTTATAAAATTCATTTAAATAAAAATTATAAATTTTTTTGCCAATAAGATTTCATATTATATTTATTAATTTATTATATATAATACATATATTTTAATTATTAAACTGAATAGGATTTTAAAACATGTTAAAAAATAAAAAATAATTAATTATATTAATAATGAAATTCATTACAAACAAAACCTCTTAGATCCCCACCAGGATTATTCCACAATTTTGGACAACCCTGCCCCCCCACTGGATCCCCCCAAACAGAATCAACCACCGCAACAACTCCAACCCATCATCGTCAGCGACTCCATCCCAATAGCTACAGCCCATCCATGTTAGCTACAGCCCCAGCCCAACCATTCTATATCTTGATCCATCCATGACAGCTCCAGTCTATGCCAGCTCATCCAACTCTAGACCCATCCATGCCAGCTCCGGCTCTAGCTCATCCATGCCAGCTCCAGTCTATGCTCCATCCATGCGAGCTCCTGTATATGCACAAACAGATGAGCAACGACTTCATATGGAATTGAGGGAGGTACATAGAAAAGTGACAGAAATACGCTTACATGATAGGGATAAAGGTAGTATCATCACAAAAAGAAATAAACATTTGTGTTGAACTTCCTACATTTTTGTTTAACTTCCTTTTGACTTTCAACAAAGGTGGTACCTGAAAAAGTAAATAAACATTCAAAGACAACCTTTTATTTAGAAAAAATATATACTTGGAAATAGGTTTGAAATAATAACTCACAAAGTACCCATGAAATCTTATTTTTCAATTCAGTGGACCTAACAATATCAATAACCCGCCTTCCAGGAATCATCTCCAAGAATAGGACACAAAATTTGAACTGGTCATCTCATGCATACTAAAAAGCACAACATACATAGATCTCTATGAATCAAATGGTTGAAGATGTTTCATGAGAAGATAATGGAGGTTGCCACCTTGATTATAATTATCTAAATTTAATTTCCCTCTATTCAATTTCTGATGAAAAAACTCTTTATTTTCTGCCCTAGATCTGATCCATACCGACGAAAGCAGAGATTAAACCATCGATCATGGGCCGTGGAGTCAGCAGTGGAGGAGGACAAAGTTAACTTAACTATCTCTTTGGGGGTAGTGAATCTCCAAAACCATCTCCAAAACCAGCTCCAAACAATGCTGAAGTTCCTCTCAACTAGAGGTCTGCTGCTGCTGTCATTCCACCTAAAGAAATCAACAAGGAGATCCCTGCAGGTGTCCACCAGAACACTCCAAACAACACAAACAACTACTTCTGAGATGATGGAAAAAATACCAGCAATTTTATCACTGAAAGGCCTTCTGTGAAGGTCCAGATGGCCCTAGGCGGTGGATCTTCATTGTATTACCTATTTGGAGGCGGCGACAGCAAATGATGCAGGCCACATTCCCAGATAAGAACCATCTTTAATCTCCTACACACATTGTTTTTTTTTCTTCTTTTTTTTGTATCATGCAATGCAATTTTCCTTTCTATGTTGGGCCACCCCCATGGATCTTTCATCATCAATTGTAATTTTGTGGCTGTTTTTGAGTAATGAACAACCTCTTTTATACCCCCTAGGGGGGGACCTTCCTATAAAACTACTTTGTTATCCTAAATCCTATTATTATCATGGTTGTTTTACTTACTCAATTTCATTTTATTCTATTGATTTATATTATTCTAATTTCCATGCTAATTACATAACCAAATTGATTAATGATTAAAAGAAACTAGTTAATAATTTTTTAAGAAATGCGCACAAAAATGTGACTACATCAAAACTACGAATAAATTAATAGTAGGAAAAACACATGAGAATATCAAACCATGATCCGAAGCCACCTCCATAAAATAATTACGGACATTCAAAAAAAATCATGGGTTGAGGAGGATGCAACTTACCGGTTAGATTCTACAAGATACATGAGATACCCACCCTCAAATAATATGATAAGTACATATACACCATGCCACTAGAATGCAAAAAAAGAACCTAAAAATCACGAGAAAGACAAGAATACTTACAATGATGGTTCACAACACTCATTAGTACACGAAACTAGATGATCCCATCAACTGGAACTTGAATATGAACACCCACTCTACTACACATCACTATCTTATTCACATTCCCTATCATCAATGATGATTAAAACACTAAAATAGATACCAGATTCCAAATAGAATGAAATGAGAACTCTAAAATAGATTATATATTCCATATTTCACAAACAGGCCATGGGTGAAATCTAGGTAAAATCTGGACTGTGTTTGTAAAGTGGAACACTAAGAAACCAAATTGAAAAATAATTGAGGGGATAGAATGTATAGACATAAATTCACATTGTATTTATACCAAATAAAAATATGCACAGGTCTAAAAATATTCCCTCTGCCCAATAATTGTAGTATACTTTCTAATCACTCTCATCAAATATAACTAGTGCACATTTCATCTTTTCAATGGTTCTCTATATCAGGTTAATTGATTAATTAGGAGAAAGAGAGGTGAATGTACCTTTTTTGGGGAGACTTTTCCCTTTAAATGCTAGTTGAAAAATGTCAGCCAATATTGATCCATCCATCTAATAAAACGAGTAGGTACATGTTGAGCATGTATCTTCCTATGGGAAGGACATCCAACCTCTTCTTTGTGGCATCATATCTCCCCTTCCAAAGCTGGTAATGTTGCGCCATAGGACAAACCATGTGGGCCTAGCCTTAAATGCTCACACTCTCCCTGTAATGAAAATTACATATTTCACAAATAGCACATAAATTCTATACATGGTCTGGCCTTCAATGATCACCCTCTCCCTGCAATTAAAATTCAATATTTCACAAATAGTACATAGATTCTAGATTTCACACACACTAAGAAACACACCTGGATTCTACTTAGATTACACACATGGATGAGGCATAAATTGAATAAATGAACGAGGCATCAACATATTGTTAGTGATAACACTAAAACAGATTCCATATTACAAACCGAGGCATTATAAAGAGGTGAGGGGAATTAAGATGTTAGTGAGAACACTACAACAGTAATGAGGCATCAATATATTACCTTAAACACACGGTCCCGACTACTCCACACTCCATGACCAACAATGGATGAAGTAAAACCTTTCGACTCTTCATGATACACATTATCAAGGGATCAACGGAATACTACATTTCCATGTCAAAAACTTCGAAAACTTTATTCTTTTCATCCACAAGAGGTACATGAATCTGCAAATAAAAACACAAGTAAAAAACGACATCATTCCTGTATTATTATCATCACCGGGCACATTGAAAAAATATTTATGAAAACAATCAATTTTTACCATGTCAAGAAATTTATCCTTATCATTTTGTTGGTGAATTTGGAATTGAATTCAAAGTGATTTGTCCCTTTTTATGTTGTCGGCACATCCATCCAAAGGCTTCGTTTGAGATAACAATATGATCCCAGTTTGATAAAAATGGAGAATAAGGTCATTTTACAGGATTTCTAGCTTTGCACATTCAACATAAGGTTTCTAATGAACATCACTCTAAAGAGGATCGATAGTATATGTAACCCACTATTTATTTTTATTTTCTTTACAATCACAGTACACACACTTTCCACTACTCAATATGAAATCATATCCACATATACAATGAACTCTTCATGTACTGATCATCGGCTTCTCAACACTTCGTGCAAGTAATGACACACTAGCTCTTGGATTTAATGTGTGTACACACAACTCAAAAAAAATCCTCTCTATAAACAAATTCCCAATAATCAAGTGTGTGCGTGAAAATATAGTGATATACATTGTTTCCTTCATGAAATAGTGTGATATTGTTTTAGGCTATCTCAATGCCTTCACGGAAGGAGCAATTCAAAGATTCAAGTTTCATCATGAAAGCATATACTGATGTATAATGTCTCCTTCACGAAAATCTTCATCACAAAAATAGTATGCGGTAACCATTCAATTTTTGTGTAAAAACAGAGCAGTATGCGGTTCTACAAATTTATTCGTGCAAATCTGATACACACTGTCTCCTTCTTGAAATTTTCCACACAGGGATAAATTCTCAATGTCCTTCTTGAAAGGAAAAGAGATGTGAATCATGATATCTCAGGATTACCACACGTTCCATCTTAAGTCCTGACATACACTATTTATCGGTAAAAAAGCTACCCAATTCACCCCTAGTTATCCGATTTAAATTAAATGGCATGGTTCCATTTATGTTGTATGTGTGAGTGATTGGTAAAAGAAACCAACTGTCTCCCCTTATGTTGTGGGAAAAGAAAAATCTAGGAATTTTTTTTGAATAACATGGATGAATGCATACCTGGTTTTATTGGTTCAAAATGTACAGTCCGAATAGAACCATGCCGGGACACGGGGCGATGATCATTGAGAAGGGGTAGAAGAGGTGGATCTGGGAGAGGAACTGGCAGGGAAACTAGCATGTGGGGTGAGGGTCGGTCGATTGGGGGAGGCACAGAGGCTGAATGGTGGTGGGGGAGTCGGCCGACCGGGGAGGCGCAGAGGCTGAATGGTGGCGAGGGATGCGGCCGATCAGGGAGGCGTGAAGGATGAGCGGTGTCGGGGGGGGGGGGGGGATCGGGGAGGCGCAAAGGCTAAGAGGTGGTGGGGGAGGCAGGGGAGGTAGTCGATCGGGGAGGTGCAGAGGCGATGAGGGCCATGGGGTGAAGGAGTGGGTGGGGGTGGGGGCGGGGGCAGGGGTAGGGTCTTAGGGTTGGGGAAGGGGGGTCGCGGGGAATGGGGAACGGGACGGGTCACTATTAATTTAGGTGGTTTAATTTTATTTTTCATATATGGGGGTCTATATATATATATATATAAATTCATAACTTTTTTTCATATATGGGTTGTGTGTGCATATATAAACATAAATATTATATATGTATAAATTAATAGATTTCTTCATTATATACATATATATTTCCTATTACAACCATATCAAAATGTGATTAATTAAAATATCCATAATTAAGTAATATTTATTGATATATATATTCATTGTTTGGTAAAATATTTGATATAATTGAATAATTCATTTTAAAAAAATTTTATTATGGTAAAAGATTTGTTGTTAATAATAATTAATAACAATATATTAATTTATCGGTGAATCAATTGTTGGTATTATTATGATAAGAAAACAAATTTAAATGTTGGTAAAAGATTTGCTGGTATTGAACTACTAATATAAATAGATATATCTGTTGGTAAAAAAAACTATTGGTACCTATAGTTAATATCAACATAATTGGATATCTGTTGGAATTAATCATTTTTACCAATAGATATATTATCTGTCAGTAATTTTCTATTGGTAAAGGTCACTTTTTTTTGTAGAAATAGTAGTGCATTGGTTGGAACTGACTAATTCCAGCCTAGAAAAACAGACACGTATGAAGTACTGCCATTTCCATGGGGCGGACATCCCGATATTTTATAGGGTAGGAGGTTCCAGGATTACTCGAGCCAGGTTTGTGTAAGAGTACGAGGTGATTTTCCACCATCAATTGTACTTGGGAATATGCCTTCCTCTTGTACCATAGACAACAAATCATTTCCCCTTGTCAATGGTCGTGTCCTCCAATCGATGGATTGAGAAGATGTAGGCGTCATCCAGACCTACCCAGGGGTCACTTGTGACAGTGGCGGGCTCAACCTCACTTGCTAGAATCTTCTTATCCATGCTCTTGTAATAGTTAGTGTCCAGATAACAGGCTTCACAAGAGGTGAAAGGAGATGAATCACCTTAGAGTAAGCCTACTCGACCATTAAGGGAGTACTTGATGCACTGGTGATATGATTAGGGGACTGCCGCGTGCAGGTGGAGCCATGGTGTACCCATCAATTCATTGTACGCTGTGTCCTGGGAGACGACCATGAACTTGGTGCTATCAACTAGGCCACCGAACTGGGTATTCAGATGGATATTACCGACTAGGGTCTATTCTGTCCTATCATATCCCTAGATCCTTAAATCAGAGGGAGTCAGGTCATCCTCGGATAACCCCAGTTTATGCAGTGTCTGTGTCGGGATAAGGTTGATCCCGGAATTGGTGTCAACGAGACAGCGGTGAACCTCCACACTGTTGAATTTTCCGGTGATTTATAGCGAGCGGATGTGCCCCTATATGGGGGAGCCTTCATCTTCTCTCGAGAACAAGATGATGGGCTGTCATTCGGAATTCTCAACTACTTCAGTATTAAAGGTTTTTGCAGATGCTACCTCTATCTCAAACTGGAAGGGGATTCTTAACGCCTTAATGAGGGCCTCACACATATCTGACGATAGGCGGAGGGATTCAAGGATGGAAATCCTCACTGGGATTCTAGAAAGGTTCTTGAGGACATAATACTTCCGTGCCAGGTGAAAACTTATGCTTACAGGAGGCCGCTCTGCGATTGGAGGCATGGTGGGCCCTACCGGCTGGATCGACGACTGGTTGGTACTAGGGATATCCCACGACTCACTAGTCGAAGCCTAAAGAGTAGCTGTCGGATGAGGTCCAGACGACTGAGATTGGACTATAATGGGGCGAAGCTAGTTGCGGCACGACTGAAGTGGTTATTCTTGATCCCGTAGCACAAACGGTGGTGGAGGTAGTCTTGACGACACCAGATGAAGAGGCTGCGTGTGCTGAGTTCTGTGTTGAGCCTGCTATCTGGTCTCAGCGGCATGCACGACCTAGTTGGAGGTGCCAATTTATGTGCCTCAATGACCCATATACCCATGGCTTCATCGACGTTGGTATCAGCTGGGGACATTGGGGAAGTTCTCCTGGCGTTCCCCATCATCGGGAGTCATATAGAGGTTTACCAACTCAACGGTGTTAACCGAATCATACCCGTGACTGTCACTCGAAGAATCATCCACCACGGGGTGGATTCTGGGAGGTATTTGCATCTTTGGGGGCATAAAGTTGCTGAGAGTGTGAGACGACGATGGCATTGGTGGAGCGCGTTGCTTCTTCTTGCACCACCGATGTTTTCTCTTCTGGGAAGAGGCCGACTACGATGATGATGCAGAAGTGTTGGCCGCAGCTTTTGAAGGATACAGCTGATTCAGGCATGCCCGAATGATACCATGGGAACGAGAAACTCTCTTATGATCCATCCAGTTGTCGTACTTCTAGGATCTGCGGCTGAGAACCTACTTCCACTCGCCTTCATCGTCGCTACCACTATCTGATCTCACAAAGACGCCTGCCACTTGTCCCAGGACTGGGCCCAACCTGACTATGTTGTTATCGTCCTAGTCTTAGAGCTAGTATTTAAACACATATCACTACTTGAGGGTGTTTCCTAGAATCCGATGATAGGGGAAGTAGTTAGGGCGATCAGTGAGATTCACCTCTGCCGGCCTTCTGCACTCAGGTAAGCGTACAATCCCCTATTCTAGGGCACTACGGAAGTAACCAGGGACCTGATTCTCACTGAACGTGTAAGTCTGGTGTCTTCTTTCCAGATAGGGATCCCTTGGAACCTAGCCTTGATGAGGAGAAGGAGGGGCCTATCGAGGAGGTGGATCCTGATTGTCCCACCTAGGCGGTGGTGGCACATTATGCGGGAGCGCCTGCCGATTCTGAGGATACTGTAGAGCCGGAGGCTATGCCTGAGGTGGAGGACCTCTGTGAGGCTATGGGGCCAGTGCTACTGGTAACAACTCTAACTTCTTGAGGGCCTCTACCTGGGCCACTACGGCGGACTCGGCTCTAGCAGCTCTCCTTACTGGGATTACAGGGGCAACAGACGTGCCTGTTTGGCCTGTTGCAAGGCTTCCTCGAGGCACTGGGCCTTGTCAGAGAAGTCTCGGAACCCTCCGGGATAGTTCTAAGTGATCAGGGAGGGAACTGGTTTTGTCTTGACATTCCCCATGCACATTTTCAGTAATTGTTCTTGAATCAGTGGCTTGTCAAGGGAGTATGTGAGCCCCTTCCACCGGGTGATGAAGTCTGCAACTCGCTCATCAGGCCATTGTTTTCACTTGAAGAGGTCTGCGATGCTGGTCTTCCGGGTGATAGAGCTGAACTGGTAGAGGAACAACCTGCGAAGGTCCTCTCAACTGGTCACAGATCCGACAGGGAGCTGGCTGTACCAGATGAATGCCAGCCCCTCCAGCGTCTGAACAAAACATCGGATCTTGGAAGCCTCCTGCTGTGTGGGAGTACCTAACATGGGCCCACACCTTGAGTTGAAGTGGGCCAGATGCTGCGGCGGGTCCCCTGTCCCATTAAAGGGGGAGAAGGTGGGATTCTCGAAACCCGGAGGCACCGAAATATCATCCACCCATGCCGGGTATGTCTTGCCATTTGGTGGGATTTCCACCTACCATGTTTCCAATGCCTCAAGGCGAGCTATGAGCACCTCCATAGGATCATCCAGGTGGGGGTCCCTACCTTGACGGGGATCCCTAACCACGAGTGTGTTTTCGGGTTCTTCAACACAGTAGACAGGCTCAGCGTCTCATGGAACGGCTGGTGGAGTGGCCTGCAGGGCAACTGGGGGAACCCAGGCCGGGTTCCTTGGATTGTCGCACCGTTTGGGAGGGTTTGGTGAGACATACTGCACCCTCTTTCCGTGAGTTCCGATCTCAACCCTATTCACGAGAGTGGTATGATCAAGGTTGCCTAGAGGCATCTCCCCGGGGGGAAGTTGTTCCTGCCCCTACTGCCCCGGCCTAGGAATTTTGTAGTCAGGCCGTCGCTCTACAACGCGTTCAGCCAGGAGTTCTTCGACCAACCTCTTTTTCTTAGCAATTTGCTGACACAACGTGACTTTCTCGTGGTCCTCCTCCGTCTTCTACACTGAGACAGATGGGTCAGAGTGCTTGACAGCTCCGATGTGCTCTTTTCCCTTATTGAAATTCTGGCTGAGTACCAATGACTCAGTGGGTGCAGGAAGACCTAGGAGGTTACTCTGGTGATGAGTAATCCTCCCCGATGGGTTCAAAAGTGGTGGTACACCTTCAGGGTGTAAGTCTTCGTCGAGAAACTCCAGCTCATCCTATTTGTACACTATTTCAGCCTTGTGGACCATGACCCTTCCTGGGGGCATGTCCTCAATATTGCATAGTGAGTCTGGCTGCCATCCAATAGGGCTGAAGAGAAGTGCAACATACTTCCCCCAACCAAAAACTTGCACATGGGGGGTAGCCTCCTTGACAATTCTGCGGAGTACCTTGATACTCTGAACGCATTACTGCTAGAGAGCCTCACAACACCCTGGCGACTCGGGGCGCTGGGCCACAGGGAGTGCGGCCAGATCGACTAGACGGAACTGCTCACTGACATCATTGAAATGCGCTTGGATCCTTGGATAAAGCACATGCTGATGATAAAGACGAAAATACATCACCCAGAGGGTGTAGCAGAAGCACTCAACTTCCTCTGGGGTGAGAGACTCGGGTATGCAGAAATCCTATGATACACGGGCCAGAACTCCTTAGGGAAGTGGTCCACTGCAGGGATGCTCCAAAATCTCCTTGACTCAAATTCAAGGTCTATCACTTGATTTCCCCACTCACCAACTAAGGGTGGTTGGGGGAACTGGCAGCAGTACTGAGGAAGACCGCTGGGACGGCAGGTTGGCCGGTGGAGAATACAACGAATGGGCTGACTGGCCACCGATTCTCAGGCTATCCTTCAAAGAGTGTAGCGACCAGGACACTACATCACGGTAGGAGGGGCTGACGACCACCGTTACTGGCTCAGGGGATAGGGCTGTTGGTGATAGGTCGCGATGCTTCTCGCCTGCCATTGGTCCCCATAATAGCTCTCCGTGATCTCTTGTAGTGGTAGAAAGTGCTTCCGGCGATGACGGTGGTGACTGCATGACCGTAACCTATGGGGTCGTCAGGTTTTCATCATCCTAGATAAACATGCGGAGGGAAGTGAAAATCCTATGGACCTCACATTCCAGGATCACCAGGCTGATGCGCCTCATCTCGGCCCCGACCCTTGACTCGGATGAGTGAGGGAAGGGTTCATGAGCGGAGTTGCAATCTGGTTCAGAGTCTAAGAAGCATAACAGTTTGATCTCCGTTCGGGACTTCCCAGGATTCTTCTTGTGGCGGCGATGACCCACCTTCTAACCCCTGGGTGGCTCCTCGGGACATGGCCAATTTCTGACATGTGGTCCTTCAGCCGCATTGGTGCCAGGTCAGAGAGGGTTTCAAATTGAGAAAGTCGAGGTGCAAGGAGCACTAGGAAAGATGTTGAAGGAGACATGGGGAGGACCTCCACGAACAACACTAGAGTGGGAAAAATCTCGGCTAGAACTGACAGGAGCATGGGGAGGACCTCCATGCTTGGTACTGGTGGAGCGAGGCTGACCTTCACCCCTCTGGTTTCCGGGGCGAGGAGGGCCTTCGCCAGATGAGGTGAGGACATAGGGAGGATTCCCATGTTGGAGAGAGACTGGATGGATGATGTACCCACATCGATGGTCGGGGGCATGAGAAAGAACTCCATACCCAGTACGGTGAGCATGGGAGAGGCTTTCGTACCGAACATCACTGCCACGTGGCAGATCTTCATTCGGGTTGGGGGTATCATGGGGTAGACCTCCATGATGAGCCTCAGAGCGGGGAAGGGCCCATGCTCAGTTTGTTGGTGGTATGGGGAGGACCTCCGTATGGGGCTACATTGCTGCGGGTTGTCTCACGACGACCCCCGCTTGTGCATGCAACCAGGAGAGTCGACCCAGCCTACCCTTGGGGCGGTTGGGGACTCGATCCTAGTTGGGCGTATAGGGAACCCTGCTTAGTGTGTGTAGGGACTTGATGACATGCGTCGACAGTGGATCAAAACATAATAGCCATCGATGTTGACACCCCTTGGCGGGTGTCCTCAGCTCGCGCCCGATGCTGGCGTCGGGTCTGACGAGCCGGTGCTGGTGGTGCAGGTGCATAGCTTGCCTGCTCCTCCAGAAAGTTCGGGCAGTGGCGCTGACATGGCCGGGTGGGGTCCCTCGCTGGGAGCCCCTAGATTGAGACTCTGACTGGGCTAGGCCGGGCGTTACCCACCTCATCAGCGTAATACAGGGAGTCGTCAAAGCGCTCCGGGGACAGGCTCCCGAAACGGTTGTATGTCGGGGGTGGGGAGCAATGGCTCCCTGCGCGGCCCTCAGGGGCGGCATCGATGACGAGGTATAGCTGCCTCGAGGTCCAAGCGGTCCATATCATGAGTTGGGATTATGCCCTCCTCCTTTTACCTACGTACAAGTTCATTAATTACCCTTCGCTGGATAATTTCTGATGGTGAGGAGGAGGCGTGGGCGCCCATTAGTTGTGGTGGTCAAAGACGTCATGGAAGATGAAAAACCATGTGGGGTAACTGCGTCGGTATTTTCCCTTCCCCTATGCTGGTGGGAAGGTGATCGGGCTCTAGATGTAACAAATTGGTAACTGGAAGCAGGGGAGATAAACTCATTAAAACTACAAGTAAAATAAATCGACAACCAGTGCCCCAAAGCCGTTCCGTCTTCTGTGGTCGTTAAGAGGGATCCATGCTGAAAACGTCATAGAACGGGATTTCTAATGTCCTACTGCCCCAAATTTGGGTGATTATCATGCCAGGACCGCTATTTGCTTAGCGGGACCCCGACGTTGGATATCTAGATCCGATTACACGTCAATATATGGATGCCCCGAACGCTATTAATCTCCATATTGTGGAGAAGAACTTCACGTTGGGTTCACCATTTCTGTTTCCGATGCTTTCTCCAGGGCGCGCACGTTTTCCTACTTGAGTGCGACAAGAGAAACCTTTTGTTACCCCGCATTCATACTTTCCAAAGGAGGGCGACATTCGTTCCTTATTTAGGTACATCTGCTCCTTGATCGAAACATGATGATGGGATGTTGGTTCTTCCTTCCATGGATTCCTCCTTGAAACTCGTCACCTAGTCTGAGTCTCCCTCATAGATTTAATATGTTTTTCGTGAAGCTCTTCCCAATGCCATATCTTCATGGACACCAGTTAATTACACTTCTTTTGTTAGGGCATTCCAAGGGGTCTGGTCAGGGCAGCAAACTTCGGTTAGGAGGGTAGTCACATTGGGGCATCACTGGCATGTCTGGACGCTGGGGGATTGGCGTGTCTGTCTTCTATCCCATATTATAGGGCTTCTCGAGGGTACGGAAGACCGAGTAATCCCACATCTAATGCGGGGAAACATATTCCATAGGCATGTATCTATGGTTTTCCTTAGCTTCCCATGTCCAACACAGGGTATGCCGCAAGTTTAACATCCAGCAGAGATGGATCAGAATGATCAGAACACTGATTAGAGTGGACCAGATTGAGGAACCCCCTTGAGGGAACACCGATATTGGGGCCAACACATGGGAGACCTCCTGAATGTTGTGGAGGGGAATGAGGTGTCATGATCCCACCGGGATGTGGCGGCCCGGGTAAGAATCAGGATGGATGATGAAGCGGTTGAATGAAATGGGTGGTCAATGGGGTGGAACCATCATGGAACGATGATGGTTTTGGGCTTGAGCCTCGAAGAGGCTTCCTACGTATTCTTGTGGCAGGGAATCAAAGTACACATAGTTCTTTTGATGACAAATTACCGCCAAATGATGTTGACAACGAATTACCACTGAATGAGGTTGCAACGGCTTACCGCTATATGGGATCACAATGGATTACCACTGGATGGGGTCGAATCGACGTAAATGCGGTTGGAATGACCAGGTAGTTATGGTCTTGAACCTTAGGGAGGCTTTCTAAGTACCATGCCTTGACTTGTATTAAATATCATGTAGTTCAGGTGTACAGTTTAACGTCATACGGGATGAGGGTGAACCGACGTGAAGGGGATCGGAACAGCCAATGGGTGGTGGGGCTTGAACCTCAAGAAAGCTTCCTATGTACCATGACTTGGCATGGATCAAAGACCATGTAGTTTAGGTGGTTGGGGCATGTCAGCAAATCGATGTGAAGATGGACTGGGGGTCCGATGGGTGTTGGGATTGAACCTTGTAGAGGCTTCCTATGTACCATTCCTTGACATGGATTAAAGTCCTCGTAGTTTGGGTAAGGGGCTTGGAACACTGACACGAAGACAGTCAGGACCAATGGTTATTGGGCTTGAACCTCATGGAGGCTTCTTACGTACCATGCCTTGACATGGATCAAAGACCACATAGTTCAGGTGGTGTTAGTAAACCGATGTGAATAAGGAACTTGGTCTAGGTGAATAGTGGGATTGGACCTCATGGAGGCTTCCTACGTACCATGCCTTGATATGGATGAAAGAGAATGTAGTTTAGGTGAGGGGCTTGGAACACTGACACAGAGGCGGTCAGGACCAATGGTTATTGGGCTTGAACATCGTGGAGGCTTCCTACGTACTATGCCTTGAAATGGATCAAAGACCACATAGTTCAGGTGGTGTCAGTGAACCGACATGAATGTGGACCTTGGTCCAGGTGAATGGTGGGATTGGGCCTCATGGAGGCTTCCTACATACTATGCCTTGACATGGATCAAAGACCACGTAGTTCAGTTATACAGTTTAACGTCATGCAGGACGAGGGTGATGTCATGGTCGATGCTTACTCTAAGCCCACGTGATTCATGCTCGGTGTGAGAAACAAGATGCAGAAAAGACCTGACGACCACATCATGAAAGGGGCATCTGTGGGAAGTGGAGATGAGTGGGGATTTCACTTTGAGGCGGCCCGAGGTGCCAAGACTTAAACTAAGATGGAGGCCAGTGGGCGACAAAGCGTAGCAGGAGAGGGATTTGGGACCGAAGAAAGGAGGAATCCCATTCCCTATCACGCCCTCTACTGGCCTTGGCACCGAGGAAGTGAGGAGGGGTAGGGGTGATGCCTCCTACATTAAAATCTAGGGGCTTACACCAATATGGATGCCCTTCCCCCATAGACAAACACCATTCCCAGAAGGAAGATATCATCCCCTGTGGAGACCAGGGTCATAGAGAATGTCCAAGGTGGGGGAAACCCACGTGAGAGACATGGGGTGAACTCACAGTTTAACGTCATGTGCTGAGGACGATGGTGCTTGGCTGTTTAACATACTGCAGTTTGGACATTGTGGGTTCACTCTGCGCCCCTAGGACTTATATAACCGGTACCCTCTGCTCTTTGTGGGAGGGAAGGAACCGAAAATGCTATACTGAGGGGGTGTCGCAGAGCGAACTATCGAGGGGTACACATTATCATGGATATGTGAAGAAGAAATAGCCATTAGAGTGCCTATGTAAAGAAGCATTATGCAAAGCAACACAATGGGTAGTATCATTCAGAGGACTTTGAAATCACATCATGCAAACCTGGAGGGTCGCACGAGAAAAGGAATGGCCAAGTAGAGGGGTCCATAGGCAGGGGCCTTGTGGATCTCTTTTACTCCACATGGTGGAGGGAACTTGTGAAGGGGTGTGCTTCATGAAGTGGAGTGCCTTAGCCTTAGCATAGGGCGGAGGTGAAAATGGGAGGTGCTTCGCAAAGTGGAAGGGCATTCACGGAGCACAGCCTCACAGAGAAAAGGTGCCTCATTAAGCAAGGTGTTAGGAAGCAATGTGCTTCACGAAGTACAGTGAACCTACCATAGCATATGGATCATGTTTACATGAAGGGTGTTTAGCGAAGCATAAATGCTCCATGACGACCCGGGTCCCCTTGGGGATCCCCTTCCTTCATGAAAGCCCTTAGGCTTCGTGAAAGGAATCCCTCTCGGAAGAGGGTATCAAAACGAGACAATGGGGAGGCACTTCGTGAAGAAAAAGTACCTCGCGCAGCTCATGGTTCACCGAGCGAAAGAATGCTTTGCGATTCGGGAGCTGAGAAGCTGAAAGGTCGGATTGTCTGTCCAGAGAGCTCAGGGGGATCCTAGTATTTATAGGCAAGAGGGGCCACAGAGCGGAGATCATGCGGCGTAAAGAGGGGCATGGTGGCTCCGCGGTGGGCTCACGAACGTCAAATGCGTTCATGGAGTTTCCCGCCTCCTTTGCTTCATGGTGGGTTTGTGAATGTCAAATGTGTTTGCATAGCATCCCACCTCCTTTTCTTCACGATGGGTTCACGTATGTCAAATGGGTTCGTGGAGCGTCCCGCCTCCGTTGCTTCGCGACAACCGTGGTGTTGGGGGGACTCCGTGAAGTGGCTTCGTGGGGCAGTCCGTGGGGCTATCTTGGGGACTCTTCTTCGTTCCAAATTTTGGAGCCAACAATATTTACATGATAAATATCATAGTAAATATCAAGTTGACCTACCTAGACAAAAGGAAGGCTTGGAAGAACCAAAAACATGAATTACTAGAATTTTTAAAACCCATAGAGACCATCCTTTAGATATTGTTATAGGTGATATTGATAGAGGAACTCAAACCCTATTTTTTATTATAAATAGGGTTAAACATCATGCCTTGTTATCTTAGTTTTAACCCAAAACATCACAAAAGAAATTAATGATGAAAACTATGTGATAACTATGAAAGAAGAGTTGAATCAGTTCAAAAAGAATAATGTTTTGGAGATATTTGAAAGAGATAATGGATACCTAAATATTGGCACTAAATTGGTATATAGAAACAAGGTTGATGAATCTATCAAAATAGTTAGAAAAAAATATAGTTTGGTTTTATAAGGTTATAGTTAAGAGGAAGGTATTAATTATGAAGAAACATTTTCACCAATGGATATTTTTGAAGTAATTTAAATATTGATTTCTTATGAAAATCATCTTAATTTTAAATTATATAAAATGGATGTAAAGAGTTTATTCATAAATGATTATATTATTGGTGATGTTTTTATTTAACAACCCTTTGTATTTAAAAACCCTAAATTTCGAAATTATTATTTTTAAACATTATAAGGATCTTTATAGTTTAAAATGGGTCTTAGATCTTGGTATGATCGGATCAACTCTTTTCTTATTTAATTTTTTCTTCCAAAGGATAAAATCATCCTAATTTATTTATAAAAATAATTTCAAAGTATTTTTTAGTAGTTCAAATCAGAAATGATTATATTATTTTTTGTTTTTCCAAATACTCTTTGTGTATTGAATTTTAGAAAATGATATAGACAAAATTTGAAATGAGTTTAATGAGTGAGTTAAAATTCCTTCTTAGTTTTCATGTTTTCCAAAAAAGATGGAATTTTATTAAATGAAAGTAAATTCATAATGGATATTTTAAAAAAATTTGGTTGGGATAGTGCCAAAGGTAGTGATAATCCTATGAGTACAAGATGTAAGCTATATCAAGATGAAACTAGAAAATCAGTTGACCAGACTACTTATAGAGGTATGATTTGAATTTTACTATACTTAGCTTCTAGATAACATGATATTATGTATATTTTTTGAACGTGTTTCCATTTTTAAGAAAATCCAAATTAATATAATTTAAATTATGTTAACATTATTTTCTAGTTCCTCAAGAATAAAAATAATTTTTGACTATTTTATTCCAGAGTTCATGAATTTAAATTAGTTATTTATTTTTTATGTTGGTTTTTGTGGCTTTAAGTTAGATAAGAAAAGAATCTCCAGAACATGTCATTTTTTGGGAGAGTATCTAATTTATTGGTTTATTAAAAAATAGAAATCTGTTGGATTATATACTATTGAATATGAATACATAGCTATTGGATGTTTTTGTGAAAATTTTTTTGGGTGAAATTCACATTACTAGACTATGAATATTAATTTCAACATGTACCTATTAATTGTGACAACATAAGTACTATTAATATTTATAAGAATCCTATATCTCCTTCCTTGAGTAGAAATATTTATATATGAAAATACATTTTGAGAGATCAATTTCAAAAAGGTGATATTACTCTTGAGTTCTTTGACACTCAACATTATCTTGCTGATATTTTTAAAAATCCATTAAATATAGAGAGATTGGACTATATCAGACATAAATTATGAAAGATTAAATAGTCCTAAACTTCTTATTTATATTTACACCGTTTATGTTTTATAGTTTTAATTATTATTATTTAATTAATTATTTTAATATTTACTTGATTACTAATTATGATATATTACTTAAAATTTCACTTTTTTTGATATTTCTCTTATTATACGCTTAATTTTGTTGTTTTTCTATTTTGATTATAAGTGACTGTAAGGAATGTTCATACAGTCAGTTAAGTAACCATGAAAACTTTTTCATGCGGTAAGTTAACCTATCATGAACACCCATAGTTTTCATAAGTAATGATATATGGTAAGCCAACTAATCATGACTTACTTAAGACATTTCAAGCATTATATCATGATCAGATAACCCACTATGACCATTCAAGATTAAAAATTGTATTAATATTTTTGTAGGATTCCATTTTAGTTTTTCTTTATATTAAATTTTTATTATGACCTAAATGACTTAAAAAATCAAATAAAAATTCAAATCAACACCCATATATCTTTATCAAAACCCTATATACATTTTTTAAAACATTATAGTTTTTAAAACCAAACCCAACCAACAAATTTTCAAATCAAGATGAAATATGGTTAGAATGAAATGAGATTATGAAGTTTCATCTCTTAATAATTTACCTACATTAAAGAGATAAAATAAGAATAAAGAAATATATGTAATTTTAGTCAAGCCTCACAACACACATTTATTATATTATCTAGTGTCTACAGAAAAAAAAGTTGTGGTAGAGTAGCTACGATTGAGAAAGTATTTATTATGGAAATTGATTCAGAAATAAGGGTGGACTAAGTGGTTTAGAGAAAATAGTAATCCATTTTATCATAAATTAGTCAAATATTTTTTTATTGAATACTGAGTTTAAAAATGGGGAATAAAGGGATTATATTTAAACTACTATCAATGTAAAGAAACTGATAATTTCTTTGAAACTATGGTCCAAGAGTTTAGATATGATGTATAAGGGTTAGTATGTGGACTATCAAAGTTATTATCCTATTAATCATTTTCCTTTTTAAATTGAAAGTGATTTTTAGGTGATAATAGTAAATGTAAAACCTAGAATACATAATGTTGTAGAACTATATGGTGAGTGCAGACTATTGGTGAAGTTCATTTAGCACTTGATTTATCTCAGTAGAGGGTATTTTAGTATACTGAGGTATCAAGATCTAGTTTTTGTGAATCTGATAAGAAATTTAGTTTAGATAAGATTTTCTAGGTACATTATGAGATGCATGGAAGAATTATCTAAACCCTCTTTAATATTTAATTCCATGCCTTATCCTAAGAACATTTCAGTATTGGTAGAGTATAGAGCTCAAGTTCTTCAGCGGGAGGGAAAAATAATTTCATCTGGTGGATATTGACTTAATTATAAAATTTGTATAAAAATGATTGTGAACAGAAACCCATAGAATAAAATATATGTACATAAAAGTTAAAAGTTATATGGAAACTCCAATCTTGTTAAGAATCTTGTGAGTCCAAAATAAAAAGATAATCCAGGTCTAGAACCTGATGAAATTGCTAAATATTCATCTAAAGAGGATGGAAATTAATTATATATTGAAGAAGATGAGGATTAGGAATCAAGGGAATCTCATGATAATGACATGAGTCTTTATTATTTCCCTATATATCCTGTTATATCTTTTGGGCCTCCCGATTTACCTCTATATTTACCTTATCTGGAATAAGAGTTGAGAGATGATGATCTTAATGATACTGAAGTATCTATGAATAATATTATTGAATCCATAGGTTATGAGGACAATGATTCTGATTGAACAAAATGAAATAAATATAGTAATGAAAAAGATTATGATTTGAGTTTGTTGATTGGTAGTTATATAAGTTCTAATAAGATTGAAGCAACTCTTGAGGGTGAGGAATATACTTTGAATGATAGTAGTGATTATGGGGAAAGTCCACCTAGACATGCTGGACCTACCATATCTATGACAACCCATATCTATTATAAACATAAATTCATGATTTATTACATAAATATACAAATAATAAAATACCTAAAGATCAATAGGCCTAATGTATTTGGTAAATTTGATACATAACATAATAACATAAAATAAGGATACAATGATATTATTTAAAACTCCTTAACATGCTCTTAAAATTTCATCGCACTTCTAAAAATGTAGGGATAACCAGGGGACATACATAAGAAAGGGGTTGACTTTAAAGTCCATAAAATGTAATAATAAAGGCATGAAATGATAAAATTAATACATGTTATTCAACAGAAATATCAAGGTGACATAATAGGGGTGAGAATCATAAACATGAGTATTTAATAATGATATAATTTTATAGAATCATGGCCAAATATGAATGTGGGAATAACATAAAAGAAGACATCATAAGAATAAGTGAAGGATAAGTGCTAAAAAATCATAACAATGTGTTCTTAGGATAAACTCTCATGCACCATAAATGGAATTTCCTGAGATAAAGACATTACCCATTTCATTGGAGGTATATATAATTTTAATCCCCCCATCACATTTATATCATGTACATTCATTTGCACACCACATAGATCATACAAATTAAGGATGTATTTAATCAATTTTAATTACAAAATTAATGAGCATGGGATAAAAACATGGTATTAACCAATCAATGAAGTATATGTTCACCTAGGTGAATACCATTGAGTGTAAATGGGGATGGGTATTCACTACATAAATGTTTGTCCTGGAAAAATTGTAGGATAATTTTTGAATCATAAAAGGTGCACAAAATGGATAAAGGGAGGTTCTAATGAAAGTTAAAGGTGGACTATAATTACTTGTGAATCACAATGTAATGAAAGGGATGTGTAAAAACACATTAAAACTTGAAAAATTGGAAATCAAAAGGCATAATATAAATAAATTCCTTGAATAAAGAGAAGGAGGAGAGAACCACTTATCTTAAGAGGTAACTTCTAAAAGCTTGGGAGGAAATTCTTAAGAGTTTTATAAAACCTTGGGATGGATTTGGAAAGGTAAAGAGAGAGTAAATTCGTCCTCAATTGGGTTTTAGGGAATATTAGTGGGAGTTTTTGTGGGTTTTTATAGTGAAGGAGGGGTGAATTATATAAAAATTTCAAAACGTAGGGTTTGGACTTCATATGAACAAATAATCAAAACAAAAAACCTTACCATTTTATTTGTTCATGTATTCTACTAAATATTAGTGTTTGTTAATATTTTATAAGTTCATGAACTTAAATCCTTAAAATAAAACCCTAGGTGATGTGGAAGTGAGTAATGTTTGTAAATAATTGATTTTAAAACCTTAAAATATAATATAGGTTTTTTAGGATTCATCAAGGGTTTATAAAATTAATAAAATATATTAAAATGAACATTATTTTAAATGGGAAATATATTTCTATACATGTTTTCCATTTATATTATTTATTACTATAATTTCAGGCTATTATAATGTCATAATATATACATTATATTTATATTGTATTTATTTTTTACCCAAAAATTCGACCTTCTAAGAAAATTGTGAAAAAATAAAAAATGGATAAATTCAACATTCATATTTCAAAAATAATATTTCTTTTATAAAAAATATATCTAATTATGATAATTTACACTTTTAAATCAAAATTCCCATTTATTAGAAAATATAGGTTTTTACAACAATAACATTTTTCTGACCCTTATAAAGATTATATTAGACTCTACTAAATTATATTATCATTTATATATAAATATTATTTAATAATAATATTCTATGAAAATAGAATTCGTTTCAAAATTCTTTAATTTATCAAAATACTATTTTAATTAAAATCGTATATTTTCAAAAAAAATACATTTCTGGTTTCTTCATATCAAAATCTAATTTTCATCTACTCATATGAAATTGTAATAATGAAAATGGATAAATAAAATCATTATTTTATTAAAAATGAAAATATATAAATTCATAATACTAGGTTCTAGATACATAACCACTTATTACACTAGAATATAGTTTTACATAACCAAAGTAGTACATTGTTTTATATAGGCACATTAGTTAATTATGAATTTATTCAATAAAAGGGAGAATTTAATTTATAAAAGTTTGGGTAATTAAATTATACCCACTTGAAAAATTTAATCCCCAAAATCTAAATTGTACACTTAAATATATATGGGTATTTCTGTTTCATCACCTCCTTTAGTTACTATGTTGATTCTTCAAGAATTTGGTTTCACCAAAACACTTTGACTAGGTGAACTATCATGTTTCTTAGAACTTGATCTCTATAATCTAAGATCTTAACCTGACACTCCTCAAATAAAAGATCATTCTCTAAGGGTACCACTTCTATATTTAGTACATGTGGGGGTTCTTGCATATTCTTCCTCAAGAAGGATAATTTATGTGGGAGTGAAGGTCGATAAGCCAAAAATCTAATGCAATCAAAGATATAAAAGGGGATGATGTGTCTTGGACTAATCTTTATCTTATTCCCAAACTTTATGAATTTCTTCCACAGAGATATAAGAAAGAATACCTTATCTCAGACCTCAAACTCTAGGCCTCATTGATGATTGTATGCATAGATTTTCTATAAAATTTTCATGAATTTCATATGATGCTAAATGATTCGAACCATCTCTGTCATCTCTTGGATAAGATCTGTTCTCATCAATTTTCACTCTCCAAATTCATGCCAACATGTTTGAGTATGGAACATATTCCCATATAGAGTCTCATAAATTTTTATTTGAATTCTATAATGGAAGTTTTTGTTATATGAGAACTCCTCTAGGGGAAGGTGTTAATCCCCAAATCCTTGAAAATACACTGAACATGATCCCAACATATCCTCTAGAGTTTAAATTGTTCTCTTAGAATGACCATACATTTGAGGGTCATAATTAGTATTGAAACTTAGTTCAGTATCCAACGCTTGATAAATACTTCTCTAGAACAGCAAGGTAGACCACAAATCTTGATCAGATACAATGGAGAGTGGTTATCCATGCGGTCTTACCACTTTCATTGTGTATATCATGGCTAGTTGGTAGAGACATAAATATTTTTTGATAGTAATGAAATTCACTGACTTTATAAGGTGACTGACTACCATCCAAATGAAATTATTTCCTTTAAATTTCTTTAGTAACCCTAAAATGAAATACATGGTTATATTTTCCCATTTCCATAATTTTTTTGTGTAATGGTTGCATCAAACAATTAGAATTCTATTTTTTAGCCTTTACTTGTTGGCATACTAAGAATTGAGATATAAATTTTTTAATCTCCATCATTGTGTTATTACATTAGAAGTTTCACTTCATTTCCCTATACATATTAGTAATTCATAGATTAATAGATAAGGATAAGATATTTGAATCATCTAGAAGTCCCCTCTCCAGTTTAGGTTTTAATGGGAGAAATATCCAAGTTCCAAACCTTATAACTCCATATTTAAAAAATTTGATCTCTAGAATATTCACTACCTTTTTCTATAGTTTCACTTCATCCTTTTGGGACTCCTTGACCCTCTCAAGAATGAATGGTTGAGTAGTTATTTGATAAAGGTAGAATGAAGATCCTTTTATTATTCCCATGTACATAATTTCTATTTCTAAGAAGATTGGATCCATTTAAATCCTCATCATGGATAGGGTTTCATAGTACTTTCTACTCATATAATCTTCCACTTTGTTTTCCTTCCCAAGATAGTAATGGATTGAACAATCATAATAGTTGATTATGTCTAACCACCTTGATTAGAATATATTTTCATTCTTTTATGTGAATATATACATAAGGATTTTATGATCTATATACACATCACACTTCTCCTCATAGAGGCAATGTCAACAATTCTTAAATGTGAATATCAATGTAGCCTATTATAGATCATGTGTTGGGTAGTTTATCTCATATAACTTTAATTTATGGGAGGCATAGGTTATAACTTGTTTATCTTGTATGATTATACATCTCAAGACCTTTTCGTACGCATCTCTATAGATCACAAATCCATCCCCACAGGGGGTAATGTGAGCATAAGTGCAATGATTATCCTTTTATTTAACTCTTCAAATCTTTTATCACATTCATCAGTGCAAAAAAACTTCAATCCATTTTGAGTTATCTTGGTTAGTGTACTTGATAATCATGATAATTTTCTCAAATTTAAAAAATAGCACAGAGTTAATATAGGGAAAATATGACTTTCCATCACAAATGTTGGTCTCAGGCATCCTTCAATTGCCTCTATTTTTTGAAAGATATACTGATATCTCTTTATTAGTGATAAAATTATCCATGAATGTTACTTAATCCACACAAAACCCACACTTACTATACTTCACATAAAATTTTACTTTTTAAAGGTCTTCAGTATATAATTCAAATTCTCCTCATGTTCTTCCATGCTTTTGGAGTAGATAAGAATATTTCCTATAAACACTACCATAAATTTGTCAAGGTAATACCTAAAGAATCTATGCATTAAGTCCATGAATATTTTTATATAATTAGTTAGTCTAAATTTAATTACTATGAAATCATAGTGCTCATACCTTGTACAAAAAGTAATATTGGGGATATCCTCATTCTTCACATTTACTTGATAATATCCCCACTAGAGATCCACCTTAAAGAAGTACTAGTCTCCACTTAGCTGATTGAACATTTCATCAATCTATGGAAGATGATGATTATTTTTTATCACGATAAAGTTGAGCTCATGATAATAAATGTAGAGTCTCATTTATCCATCCTTATTCTGCATGAAGAGAACCAGTTCACCCCATGGTAAATAACTTGTGTATATAAACCCTTTATCCAGATCCTCCTACAGTTACTTCTTCAGCTCTTCAAGTTTAATAATGGTCATTCTATATGGGGTCTTAGATATTTTCAAATATCTAGGTATAATATCAATGTAGAATCCAACCTCACATTTTGGAGGAAGACTAAGAAATTATTTAGGAAACACATTATCACATTCTCTTACAATGGTCATTTAATCAAGGATGATATTTTCCTTAGTCTCAATCATTTAAGCTAGATACACTTGATTATGAGGTAATAAGATACATTCTTAAAATGATGATACCAAAATATATCCATCATCATCCTTGAACTGGTATAGAATAATTGGGATATTTTCAATACAGAGGGTGATTTCATTCTCTTAGAAATTTATATTGGCCCTATACAAAGAAATCCAATCCATACCTATAATTGCATTGAATCTAACTAAATGGAGTATCATAAGGTTTTATGGGAAGTTTATCCCGAAAAAATGTATAGGGTATAGGTTATATACTTGGGATGAAATAATTTCACTATTTTATATTTTCATATATAGCTCCACTTACCTATTTTGAGTTGGTATTTGAATAGTTCTACTAAACATGCATGATTTGAAAGAATGCATAGATCTATGGTAATATAGTACATTTTATGTTCATGAATGGATGATAAGCCTACATTTTACTATTTGATTCTTGTTATAATAATTTATTTCATCCAAAATAGGTATAAGGACAAGAATTTTTAAACTATTAAGCATATAAAAGGGAAACTTATGAAAATAATAGTGATAACCCATAATTGACATATATTCCTTAAGCTATAAATTTCTAGGTTTCAATATATTTTATCCATTTTTTATTTCCTAATATAAATTTTTATGCATTTTTGTTCCATTCATAATGGTTCATAGAGATATTGTGAAATTACCAAATCATATCCCTTTGGAGTGTCAAAAAAGGTGTACAATAAGGCCTCTTTTTCATGCACCAGGTGAAAATAAAGTTAATACCCAATTTTCCCTTTTGGGTTTATTACCCCCAGGTACAACTATGCTAGATCAATATCCACATGTAGTATCTATATAGAGATTTCATTGCTTGTAAACAACTTATTATATACTTTAATAAAATTTAGGGATGTTTTCCAATGTTTAGACTTAACACTAATGGTTGAATACGTTTTTCTAATCATAATACCCAAAAATAACTAGACTTTTCTTTGATACTGACTATGAGAACCCATATCTTTTATAAAAATTAATTCATGATTTATTACATAAAGATACACAAAATACAATCCCAGAAGATAGAGAGGACATGTTTCTTTGGTAAATTCAATACATAACATAATATCTTAAAATAGGTATACAATGACATATTTTAAAACACCTTATCATGTTCTTAAAATTTTACCACTCTTCTAAACCTGCACTAGATAACATGAGGATGCACATAATAAATTGGTGATCTATAAAGCTAAGTAAGGGAATACTCAAGAAATAACATGATTAAAGTGTCACATTTTCGTCAATATTCATATAAAGGTTACATAAAATGTGTGAAAATCATAAAAATAAAAATCAAAACATGATATTATTTGATAACATCAAAGAGACATAGAAACGTGTAAACAATATAAAACATGATACCATAAGTATATGTCAAGGACAATCACCATGAAATCATAAAATAGTGTGATTAGAATAAACTACCATAAACCATACATGGAATCTAATGAGATAAAAATATCACCCAATGCATTAGAGGTAAGTATAATTCAGGTCCCATCCATGACATTCAAATCATGTACTTTCATTTGTGTGCCACATAAAGACAACAAATTAAGGATATATTTCATCACTCTCAATCCCATGATTAAATAGTGTGTGTTACAAAAATGGGGTTACCCAATCAATGAAGGAAATTTGAATCTTAGTGGATAACCATGAGTTGTAATGGGGATGTGTATTCACTATATAAATGTTTGGAATAAAAAATCACATGATAATTTTAGCAGCATAATAGGTGCACATAAAGGTTCAAGGGAGTGTTTAATGAGAGTGATGGGTAACCTATCATTACTTTGGAATAATAAAAGAAGTAAGTGTATGTGTAAAAACACATTAAAACATGAACAATTGGAAATAAAAATGCATAATACAAATAAAGTTCCTGAATAAAGAGGAGGATAAGACCCCTTACCTTGAGGGGGAACTTCTAAAAGCTTGGGAGTATCTTCTTAAGAGACTGGGAACACATTGTGAGGGATTTATAGAGTTATATTGAGATTAAATTCATACTGAATGGGTTTTTTCTGAAAAGTATTAAGAGGATGGGTAGATATTTATAGAAAAATAAGGGGGGATTCTTTATTAATTTCTAAACATGGGGTTTGGACTCTATAAGATAAAACTATCAAGACCAAAAACATTCCCATGCTTTCTTCCCATGGTTTATACCAAAGAGTAGTGTTTTAAATATTTTTTAAGGACTTGAATTGAAATACTTAAAATAGTACCCTTAGTGATGTGGAAGTTTGTCATGTTTATAAATAATTGGTTTTAAAACCTTAAAATATATTATAGGTTTTGGAAGATTCATTAAGGGTTTATAAAATTAATAAAACAAGTTTAAAAAAAATCATTTAAAAGGGAAAGATATTTTTCTTTTTTTAGTCCATTTATACTATTTATGATACAACTATTGGGATATTATGATGTCATAATACATATTGTATATTTATAACATATTAAATTTTTACCCAAAAATATGACTATATCATAAAATTATAAAAAATTCGCCATTGGATAATTTCAAAATGTTGATTTAAAAATTATATTTATTTTATCTGAATAAATATCCAAATATGATAATTTAAACTTTTAAATCAGAATTATAATTTATTGAAAATTACTTCTTTTTTACAGAAATAATAGTTTTCCAACCCTTATAAAGATTATATTGGACTTTACTAAGTTATATTATCATTTTTATATAATTATTCTTTAATAATAATATTATTTTAAAATAAAATTTATTTCAAAATTCTTGAATTTATCTAAAGTGTGTTTAATTAATATCGTATATTTTCTAAAAATAAAATTTGAGTTTCATTATATCAAAATATAATTTTCATCAACTCATATAAAATTTTTATAATGAAAATTGGATAAATATAATAATTATTTTATTAAAATGAAAAATATTAAAATTGACACTACTAGGGTCTATATACATAAATCCTTATTACAATAGAGTACACCTTAAGGGTAAGGTGTGTGATGATGGGGATTTCTTGGGGTGGTTCAGTGAATATGGATTGGGTTGTGATCTCGATAAGATTAAATTTCACCAAAAAACAGTTTCATTCATGCTTCGATTGTTGAACTTCATCTTAGGTTTGGTAAAGGAAAAAGCCTTGTGATTCGATATCCCTCAGAAGCTATGATAAATGGTCTTTATTGGGTACAATCTTATTGATAAATGCCATCTATCCATTCATCTTTATCGATTAGACTTTATAATAACTCATAATATATTATAATATTAATGGTCACTTTACAAAGACTATATTTTTAATGATTAATATGATTAATGGTCGTTTAAATATGACTTGCTATATTTTATAACAGTCTGATATAATCAAAGCAGTCCATCTGTTTTATATAAATACATTAATTTAAAAGGAATTTATTTATTAAAAAAGGGAATTATATTTATAGAATATTGGGTCATTACAATGTCAACTGTTCAAAGATATCTTGAAGGATAATTAATTTCATAAGTATATTTTCAATAAAGGGTTGACATATCTCTTTCTAGATCATATTTTATTAATGATAATCTTACTTTATCAGTGGAACAAGTGCTTTATGATATTTTTGGTTCTAAACCTATAAAAGATGGTAAGGATTATGTTAATAGAGATGAGAACAAACCTATTGAACTACTCATATAGAACTCTTTCAGGGTATTTAGGAAGATGTTTTTGTATTAAATGAGGTTGATACTTTTAGATTGGGTACTATATTTAATGAAGTTGAGTTGGATGGTAGGCAATCAACTCCTTATAAATAAGCACCACTACCAAACTCTACTTATTTTTCCAATTTTGTTATAAGGAATATTTTAATGAATTTATACTAAATTTTTTGAAAGTTTTTAAGGAATAATTACTAAATTTTGGTTCTTTTATTGAACTTGTTAGAAAGGAATAAATTTACAAAATAGCATCCTTTGTCATTTTTCACCTTCAACAAATAAGTTTCATCAAGATAGATATGATGAATGGTTAAATTGAGAATCTCATAGATCAATTTAGAGCTTCATAAGAAGATTTATATCACGTTATGTGTAATCTAGATCAAAGATTTTTGAATTTTCTTTTATAGCCACCCTCTTCTAGTGCGCCTCCTCTTCTTGCACCACCTTCTCCTCCAACGAACATTGCTATTGATAAGAGTCTGATCAGATATATTATCAAAACTATAATGAAAATTGTTTTTGGATGAATATTGAAAGACCTTAGATTTGGTTTCATATTGTTTTTAGACCCATGATACTATAACACATAAACTAGTTCATAGAGATGACAATCAAGCAGCATGTGGAAAAGAAGTTATAAAAAGGTCCATTGATTATTATTTGAGTGGGATTTTCACTAAATATAATTTGAAGTCAATGTTTATAACATTATCTAATTATCATAAAATTACTCCATGGACTCATGCTTTTAAATTTGAAGTGATAAAATTGATGGTGTTAACACCTCTTCTGGAAGAATTTATAAAAGAAAAAAGAAGATTATTTTTAGATAATAGAGCATGGATCTTGAGCTATGAGTGACGTTACTCAGATTATGGTCCCTTAACATTATACTAATAAAAAACTATCCTATACCCTTTATCTCTAATTATGATATCTATTCCTACCTTTACCATTTCTTCTTTATCCAATCCTTTTAGACTTATCCCAGCACAAGCTCTTCATTAGTTACAAATAGTGGAAAAGGGAATTTTTATTATAGTACCTACACCTATTTAAACCTCTACACCTACTCCGAAACCTTCTACAATCAAATATAAACATCCCATGGACCCCCAAGCCATTCAATATTCAAATTATGATTCAGATTAGAGTACCTCATAGGGTTTTTGTATTTATTTATACCTTTTTGGACTATAATGAAATCTTCCTTACTCATCATTGTTTCCATATCTATTTCACATTTTCTCTTTATTTTTATATTTTTGTAATAGATAATTTAATGAATTTTTTATTTCTACATTAATATCCTTAAACACATCCCTACATACTTTGTGATAATCCCAAAATTGGGAGTATAATATAACATTTTATATTATTTTATATTGAATGATTTTAGTTCTTTATTTTCTATTATAGTACTCAATCATCTCTATTTTTATTAAACTTTAATATATTGAGATTTTTGATCCTAAAAAGGGGGATATTGTTGGATTATTCTATTAATTCATTGTTTTAATTATTACAAATCATATTTCTTATATTATTATTTGATTCTATGTTTTATGGTAGAAATTTTTTTTGATCAGAATATAAAAAACGGATAAGTTTTAAACTAACCACATAAGTAATCCATTAGAGTTAGTGATCTAGAACCAACTGTTCATACTTTAGATTAAATTTATATTCAAAATGGTTAATATTAATTAAAAATATTATTTAAATTTTTTAATTTTTCTATATAACTTTAATGTAATAATTCCCTAAAGTATCTATCTAATTGAAAAGGGAATTATAGTTCCCCTATATGATGAGAACCTTGAAATACCATGAAAATATTATTAAACTTAGTTCCATGGTTGAAGAAAATTCTATGATAGGGAATATAGTATTTTTAGTTTCAAGTATGAGTACTCATAAGCATAATAAACTTCATCTCATGGAGTTTGAACTTGGTAATCTCTAAGATGAGAGATTATGAGAATAGACCCAACAATATGAAGTTTTCATGTTTATGTGTCATTGGATATTACCATTTGTGAATGTGTGTAATGGAACTTATACTTTAATATTATTATTAATTCATTTCATGGATCATACACTTAGATTTACTGACCAAAACTATAATTCCATATATTCATGGTAAATAAGGTACATTGAGTGCATGATGAATGACATGTTATTAATGAACAAGTAAAGGAAGTATTTTTCCCTTCCATATTAATGGAAATTTATATCTCAACACATTTATTAAAATAAAACAATCACATTAAAATTCATCATCATGGTGTAATGACGAGTTTATTTTAGATAGTCAATTAAAGGCATATAAATCATATAGGTTGATGACACTGGTTTGAAACCTTATTGATGAGATTTTTTGACAAAGGGATTATATTATACATCATGAACTTGTATGTGGTTTCCAACATTATAACATTAAATTCTTTCTCTTGGGTTCATTTAATTGTTTCTAGATAGAAATATTAGACTTTAGACAATCCTATTTATTTACAATGAGAAATAATCCTAGAGGGTTACACACTAAGTTATTCAATTGATCTCAATTAAATTCTATTTGAATTTTATTAGAATAAATATTATTCCCAAGACTGATGAATAATTTTATTCAGGATTAATGATTTGATAAATTAAATAAATATTTATTCATAAGTCAATTGTTAAATAACATAGATATAGAATATTTATTTATTTATTTATCAAATTACTAAATATTTTTTTTATTTTGGTATTCAATAAATGGTAGGGAGTACTAGAATATTAATATTGAGTATGATGATAAACATTAATATACAAGATAGTAAAATAATATTTATTATTATGCCAGTTAGAACATTCCATGGAATAAAAATAATACTGTTATTTTAATACATGGATTTGGGTTAGAAATGGGTTTAACATTATATAAAGGTTACTTGTGTAATTAATTAAATTAAAAACCTTAACCCTAGGTCTATAAATAGACGTCTAATATATTTTAAGAGTGGTTAACTGAGAATCATTTTTCATAATGGATTGATATCTAAAATCCCCCTCTTCATTCTCAAATTCTCTTAAGAATGAAAATATCAAGGGAAAATTTTTCAAGACTGAAAAAATTGAAGCAATAAAGAAAAACAAAACATGATGAACAATAGACCATGTTAGAACAAAAAAATCATTAGATTTATTCAGAGATCATAGGAGAACATGTTTATCACTACAAGAGGGATTATATACTTGGATCCTATAAGTGCAGTGATAGATTACTGAAAAGGGTTTTAGATGATAAATATCTATAATGAATAAATATCTCAATAATGAGGTAATATTTATATCGATATAATTAAATTAATTTTAAATTTAACATGAAAAATATATTCCCTTGGTTCTAACATCCTTTATTTTCAATATTCGATTGTAAAATTTTCATTGGTCACAACGTTCACATCTTGTACAATATATGAATGATCCATTAGATATGATATAATATAAGTTAGTATTGGCCCTGATAATCACTTTCACTATACCCAAAAATAATAATTGGTATCAGATTAGTCACATTCAAATTTATAATGATTTATTTGATTATTGGACATTACACATTTACAAGTTAAAATTCATTTCAAGGTTTAATTATTTTTTGATCCTTTTTCAAAATATCTTCTTCCTCATAATTGTTTCTCACTCATATTACTGAGATAAATTAATAATTAATGAAGATCACATCTACATAACTCATTCAGAGGTACCATGACTTTTGGCTGGACATTACAAAACTACACATCATGTACTCCTTTTTTGTATGTCTTGTATCCTTGTTCATTACACAAGGACACCCATGTTGATTTTGGGTCATCGTGTAAACATGTATAATAAATTCACTATGTGTTGACCCACAAGGGTGGAACATCAATTTATCAGAGTATACGCTGTGTATATTTACTATACTCCATGAATTCCATGTATTTTCAAGGAAAAAAACACATGGTCAAACCACATCATGTGTTTAATACACCATGTGTATTTAATACACAACACATACAAAATTGTTGATAGGAAACATTTAATACACATTCTATATTCTTTTTACATGAATTTATATTATAAATGTTCACAATAAGTAAACATTGAGTCCCTAGGTGCATACTCTAGATATCCAACAAAGATAAGTACACTCTATGTGGCTGGCTTTCACATGTTGTGTACTTTACTAGTTTTCATGGAAATATTAAATTTAATTAATTACTAAATTAAACCTTATAAACCTCTATTACTTGGATCATTAAGTTGATATTACACATCAGTTGTTAGGTTTAATATTGTATTAAATTCTAAATTAGTTTCATAAAATATTTGAAAATATGAATATTGTATACTAAAGACTCAACACACTAAATTGTGTAGGATATGTAATTTTCATGTGTTCCGTGTGGAATTAAATTTGCAGTATACTCCATGAAATAATGACATTTTCCTTTTAAAAAATATTTTATATGAGTTCACTATTTAAAATTGAAACCATACTAAGTAGTTTAAATAGGTAATCATCGATTTGCTTCTAAGTAAAAAGTCGTGTACTATTATATCGAGTTTTAAAAAACTAAATTACTTATTTTATTTAAAATCATAATTGATAGAAATTTCAGGATGATTAGATGAAATAAGATGAAATTAATGAATGAATTAATTATATAGTTAATTAGATTATGTTTTTCATGTATTTTATTATTAAATAATGAATACAAATGAATGTTATCTAGTTGTTTTAAATTCATAATCCTTACATGTGTATGAATGATCATGATATTTGAATAGACCTATATGTATGTTGGTTTTAATTTATTTTATTTTTATATTATATGGGTTTTCAATTATTTATTATTAAATTCAATATAATTACCTACAAGTCATCCCTCCCTCTTTTATTATGTTGGACCTGCATGTCCAAGGTTGTTTTTATGTAATTACCCTAACCAATCCTTTGGTTTCCCTCACATGTGTGTGAGTTATAAAACATATAAAATAAAAGAGTTTTTGAAGGTGCATGGAGTTGATTCAAGATAGATCTGAGGTGGAGGTGGTCAATGGTGTAACTAATAAGAAACCAACATAATAGATACATAGGTGGATAGGTGGGATGTTGCATCTCATGCCAAGACCGGCATAAGGAGTTTATCACAAGGGTCATAGGTTGATTTATTGTCTTCTCAATAAATCAACCATTAAATAAATATCATGATCATGTCATTTATTTATTTATTTTATTTCTATCTTATGCATGATTTATTTTATGGATACAAGATCTCAGTCACATAAAAGAATGTAATAATATGTAAAGATAGAATTAAAATAAATAGGTTATGCATAATGTTTTATATCAGAACATGGTTAAAACCTAAAGTAAAATCCAATTTTTATTAACAAGACTTGTTAATGATAAAATAATAAATTTTATATCTAATAAAAAATTCCTTATTCTTACATTATGTCATTTTGCCTTCCATTTTTTTGAATTAAGATGAACCCATCATTAAAGTTATGTTTGACTTTTTCTAGGGAAATTTTAATTATCAGGAGGTATTTACTAAGATAGTGGGTCAACATAAATGAATCTATATTGGGTTTAATGGACTCTATCTATCCAATACCAATTCATATGAATGTGTTGAGAAAAGATATGTCAATATTTTTAGATTAGGGAGTCCACTCAATGGTTTAAGGAACTACCAATTTTTAGTTGACAATGTCATCTACCTAATTAATTTCTTATAATTTCATAGCCTCCATATATATTATAAAAGGGAAATATGGACCCTTTTCAATAGAATTTATACAATGATGATACATTCTATGTACAATGGCGAGGATCGATGTTTCTTGATAAAATAGTGGGAGACTTATTAAAATTAAAATTATTATAGTCTCACATAATTTTTAATTAAGTGAAGTACTAATGATATATTTTTCAATATTTTAGAATAATATAAGCTCAAAAACCACATTATCCCTATGATAAACTTTGGATAATGGTCATCTCCAATCTGGTAGTAGTTTCTTGGAATGGTTCAGATTCTTATAGATAGTATTACAACACGAACACAAGTATTATGTGATAGAATCCTCAATTATATAATTTCTTGAAAATTTGGTGAGTGATGGAGAATTATCTATCTATGATAAACATTTGATTGATGTGGTAGAAATTAAATGTTTAATGTTTTCATTTATGTCTAATGAACTCATGAAGTCACATGAAGACATGGATTCTTATAATATGATCCAACATCTCTTTGGTCTATATCAATAGAGAGCTATACAAGAGGGAACTCAGATATCAAAGGATATATTTTAGATAAACTTAGATAAGGTACTCTATCTAGGCCTTACATAGTCAAACTCATTGGATACAATGAGCACTAAGTGGTTCTAGGGTTTAAACTAACTGATGAACTATGCATTGATCTCATTATTTTATCACTCCCTCATATATTCTCCATATTGTTTTGTTAATTTCAATATGAACATTATAGAGAAGTCAATACTTGATCTTTTCACTCTACTTACCCATGTTTACAAGGATATAATGCATTAAAATACTTCTATTATTATGGGTAATAAAAGAGAATTCTATGTGAAGAGCAATAAAAAAATATTATTTTCACTCCCTTATAAGAAGATAATGATCAAGGGATAAGTAAGGAAATGAGATTCTACCAATTTATTATGTGGAAAGAAGGGCCACTGAAATAAAAACTACACCTAGGTAAATAAGAAAGGGGAATCTTCAACTGTGTTTTTTATCGAGTGAAATTTATCTATTTCTAAAAATTGGGTATTAGATACAACATGTGGTTATCAAATATGTATTAAAATATAGAAACTAAGTAGATTATTTAAGATATCCATATTTTAGGTAGATATATGAACAACCAAGGAAGATAAAATTATTTTTGTTGCTATAAGGGACTACCAACTCATATTGTCGACAAGAATGATCTTGGTTTTAAAATATTTTTATTATGTTCCTTCAGTTAAAAAAACATTATATCAATATCCAGACTTGATACATATTGATTTATTTTCAAATTTTAGAATAAGTGTTGTTTATTTTATAAATAAATAATTTTTATGCTATGTAATATTTAATAACCATTCATTACCTATTGGATTACACAATCCAAGTAATTAAAATTGATAATGAGAGTAGTTCACATGATTCATACTACACAAAAATATGGAATCACCATCGAGGTTATATAAATTATAAATGTTTGGCCATATTACACTAATATGGATATTTAGATTCCTTTTATCTAAGGCCGCTAGTGTATGTCATGTGTTTTTATAAGAAAAAATGAACAAATCTATATTTAGTGGAAAAGGTGAAAGGGCCATTGGGAATATTGAGTTAGTTCGTACCAGTGTGTATGGACCACTTCCAGTTGAATCAAGGGGTGGGTAATCATACTTTATAACTTTTTTGGATAATTTTAGTAGATATGAATATGTATAATTAATGATATATAGGTTGGATTCTATTGATAGACACATGGAACATGAGAATGAAGTTGAGAACTATCTTGGTAAGACGATTAAGAAACTACACTCAGATTATGGTCTGGAATATCTTAATCAAGTCCTCATTGATTATTTTCTTGAGTTTTGGATTATATTCCAACTCACTCCTCTATATATAACATAATGGAATGGTGTGTGTGAAAGGAGAAATTAGACCCTTTTATACATGGTAATATTAATAATGAGTCATGTGAGTCTTCCATTATCCTTTTGGTGATATGCATTACAAACAGAAGCACACATTCTAAAATGAGTGATAACTAAAGTGGAAAATGGTATTCTACATAAAATTTGGTATAGAAATAAACTTGTGTTTTCCCAAATACATGTGTGGGTATAAAAATAATTTGTTAATGTTATTTCTGAAAAAAAACTTACACCCAAGGAACTAAGTGTATATTTATATACATCCCATGGAAATAAGGGGATAATACCTATACAACCCATCAAATAAAAAGGATTTGGTTGATAGAAATCCCATATTACTTGAGAAGGATCATATATATAAAATAGATAGTGGGAGTGATATATACTTAAATGAAGTCCACGCTCAAGATACACAAGAGTTGGAACAAGAAGAGATTATAAAAATACCCATAGAAGAGAATGTCATAGAGACACAAGTATTTCATAGGAGTAAAAGTGTGATTAGAGAACCTGAATGATATGGATTTTTAATCAACAAGGATAGGGACTCATTATTAGTCGATAATAATGATCCTCTAACCTGTAAGGAAGTATTAAGTGGCACAAATGTTTCTGAATGAAAAAAATCTATGAATTCCAAAATGGATTCCATATACCAAAACCAAGTCTATATTTTGGTAGATCCTCCAGTGGATGTAAATCCCATTGGATTTAAATGGGTATTCAAGATGAAACTAGACATGTGTAGACAAGTTAGTAATTATAATGCATGAATGGTTGCAAAAGGGTTCAAACAACATCATGGTAATAATTATTATGAAACATTTTCACCAATTTTTATATTGTAATCTATTAGAATTCTACTTACCATATTAGTTTTCCATGACTATGAGATTTGGGAAATGAATGTAAAAATATCCTTCCTTAATGGGAACCATTAGTAAGATGTCTATATGAAATAACTCAAAGGGTTTGAGACTCCAAAGGATGATAACAAGGTATACAAGTTACAGAGATCCATTTATGAACTAAATAAAGCATCTAGGCCATTAAACATTCATTTTTTATGAATCCATAATAGAATTTGGTTTCATAAATAATGAATGCGAGACTTGTTTCTATAAAAAATTTAGTGGGTGTGAGTTCATTTTCTTGACAGTTTATGTTGATGACATGGTACTTATTGGAAATGAAATAATAATCTCACATACTGTTAAATCCTAGGGAAATACATGCTTCTCCATGAAGAAATTAGGTGACTTAAGATATATTCTTGGGATTAAGATCCATAATGATAGATCTAAGAGACTTCTTGGTCTAAGTTAGAATACATATATTGACAAGGTACAAAAGAGATCCAGTATAGAACAATTCAAGAGGGTATTGTTTCCCGTGTTGTATGTAATTCATGTTTCTAAGAAAATGGGTACTTAGACAGATAAAGAAATACAAAGGATGGTAAGGATTCCATACGTGTCATTGATTAATTCAGTCATGTATAGGATATATGTCTATTATTCTTTAAGTTTTGTAATAAGATATAAATCTAACCCAGGTGACCTCCATTGTATGAAAATAATGAGTATCCTAAGTATCTAAGATGAACTAAGGATGTTTTCCCATAAAATGGATGAGAAGAAAAATTTTTCATCAAAGGATATGCATATAATAGTTTCCAAAGAGATCAAGATGACCTAAAATTATAGTTGGGATACATCTTCACTGTTAATAGAGGCTCTATGAGATAGAATAGCTCAAAGTAAGTTATGTTCATAAATTCTACAGTATAGTCTGAGTATAGTGTGATTTCTAAAATAGATAAATAAATAGTTTGAATATGAAACTTCATTTAATATATTGATGTGGAACCTATAAGAAAATACCCTATTATACTCTATTGTGATAATAATATATTGGAAAATCTTGAAAAGGATCAAAGGTAACATCAATGAACAAAGAACTTACTTTAGAAGTATCATCTCTTGAGGTATTTTTATCATAGAGGTGAAGTTGTAGTGAGAAGAGTCTCCATGAAATACAATATGGTAGAACCCTTAACTAAATCCATAACTCAGTAGAAATATTATCTTTAGGAAAGGTCTAGAAGACTAAAAGTCATTAGGAATTGGCTCTATTCCAAGTCGGAGTCTCTTACAATTGGTGTGTTAGAACCAAATCTTTTTTTACTTTGTATTTAATGTATATTTAAATAAGTGAATATTAATTAAAAACCATATTACATACCATTCATTTTTCTGCATGACATGTAATAATTTCTTAGAGTATCTGCATCATTGAAAAGAGCATAGTAGTTCCCCTCTATGATGAGAACCTTGAGATTCAATGAAAATATTATTAAACCTAATTCCATGGTCAGATAAAATTCTATAATGGGGAATATAATATATTGACTATTAGGTGTGATTTCTTTTAAGAAGATGAGACTTCGACTTATCAAGTTTTAACTTAGTAATATTCAAGATGAGAGATTATGAGAATAGATCCTCCAATGGGAATTATGTATGTTTATGTGTTATCTGATATTCTTGTATGTGAGTGTGTGTAATTTTCCTTATACTTTCATATTATTATCAATGCATGTCATGACTTACACTATTATATTTACTGACCAAAATAGTGATTCCATATGTTTGGGGGAAGTAGAGTACGTTGGGTGAATCACAAATGATATTTTATTAATGAATAAGTCAAGGAAGTATTTGTCCCTTAAAATTTATAGAAGTTGATATCTTTGACCCTTGATTGAAATATAACTTCCACATAAAATTTTGTAACCTTGGTGTAACAATGCGTTTATTTCATATGCTCAAATAAAGATATATCAAGCATATAGGTTGATGACATGGGTTTGTAACCTTCTTGATGAGATATTGTGATGAAGGGATTATATTACACATTGAGTTCTTATATGTGGTTATTGAAATTATTACATCAGCATCATTCTATTAGGTTCCTTAACCCAATGCTAGATAGTGATATTGGAATTTAGGAAATTATACTTAATGTCAACAATAAATAATCCTAGAGGGTCACACACTATGTGTTTTTATTGGTCTCAATTAAATTCTATATGAATTTAATTAGAATAAATATTATTATCAAGAATGAGAAATAATTTTTTCAGGATTAATGATCACATAAATTAAATACATATTTATCTGTAAGGTAATTGTTAAATTACTCAGATATATAATATTTGTTTATTTATTTAATGAATAAATATTTGATTTATTCATGTATTAAATAAATATTTAGGAGGACTAGTAGATCAAGATTGATTTTAGTGATAAATAATAATTTAAAATCTGGTAAAATAATATTTATCGTTTCACTAATTAGTGCATTCCATGAAATAGAAAAATTATTCTTATTTTAATACATGGATTGGGGTTATACATGGGTTTAAACATTTATTAAGGGCCCTATGAAATTAATTAAATTACAAACCCTAACTCTGAGTCTATAAATTTATTGTTAATACATTCTCTGATAGGTTTCAAGAATCATTGTGCTAAGTGGATTTCTTTATAGAATCCTCTTTTTCATTTCCAAATCCTCTTAAGAATAAGAAGATCTAGAGAAATTTCTTCATGAATAAAGAAGCATTAAGTGATCAAGAAAAAAAATACAAGGTTATTAATCGACTGTGTTGTCACATGATGATTCATTGATGTAGTTTGATGATAATTGGAGTGAATTTGGATCATTGGTAGAGGTATTATTCACTTGGATCCTACAAGCACAACGATGGATTACCAAAAATGATTTCAGATAATCAATATCTACTATAAAGAAATATATTAATAACAAGGTAATCATCATACTAATATAAATAAATTAACTATTAATTTAACATGAAAATGATATTTTATTTTTTTTGATATATTTTCTTATCACTATTCAATTGAAAAAATTTCATTTGCCATGATGTTCACGTATTGTACAATATGTGAATAGTCTAAAAATCTGACATTAGCTGAATCAGGATCAGCCATGATAAGTGCTTTCACTATGCCCAAAACTAGTACAATTAACCTACCATATAAAGAAATTCAACTGACCATGAAGGAAAACTGACTATGTTAAACTAACCATAAGAAGTCCACCCGACCTCTTCAACATATAAGTTATTGTGTGTTAGATAAATGAAATTTATCTAAGTACTCAGTTGACCATACATGTACTCAACCAACCATATGAAGTGTTCAAGTTACCACATGACGACTTATACTCACCATGAATAAAATTTAGAAAATTATTCAACCAACTGCATGAAGACTTCAACTAACTGTGTTGATAGATGGAGAAATTTATCAAAGTGTTTAACCTACCATACATTGAGATCAACTGACTAAAAAAATAAGTCAAATAATTTTAAATAATATTTATAAACCTATCATGTAATCAAATGATCATATGAAAACTTTACCAACCAAATATGTGATATCATGTGACCGTGTCTAATTACAGAATTAGATTGACCACGTATAATCCAATTAGTAATGAATTCTTGAAATTTCAATAGTTGTATTTTGGGATAGTTAATCCGATTCATAGAATTTAATAATTCTATATCAGATAAATTAATATAAATATTTATTTATGAATATTTTTCAATGGATAATTATGAAGGATTTTATTTAAAAAGAAAACCTACCCATGGATAAGAAAAATATATATTCAACTAACTAACAATTGTAATCTCTACTTACACAATAATTTATTCTCCATATCTTCATTGTAAGATCTGATTGACGCTTCTCAAGGAGATATTTAAAGAAAATTATAAAAATAATAGAACTTCATTGATTATATATTGAGATGAATCCATTATATCTATTCCTTTTATCTCTCTATTGGATAGTACTTGGTACTCTTTTCTTTACTTATTTACATATATTCCCCCATGGCTACTATGGAAGTGTCTTGGTAGTAAGCATGGACTCCTTAGTGTGTAGTTTTAATTTTAAAATCCAATACAATTTATGGAACTATTTATTTTTCAATGAACATGTTTGGAATTAGGTGACTGTCAAGTGGAGAGGACTAATTTCTAGATTGGAACGGAACTTCTACTTTTTATTCTATTATGTGTATTTTTCATTTTTTTACTCTGTTTTAAATCTATTTTTACTTATTTCATATTTTCTTCATTTTTTCAATAATTATTTATTAAACCTTGTTTTATAGATAATATCTTTTATAGGTATATTTCATATGTGATATATGTTATTTGGCGTGATTAAAATATTATTGAGAGTTAATTTTTTTTCAAAATATTTTATCTTGGTTTTGGTAAGACAAATGAGAATCTATTTCAAAACATCAAATTATTTTTAGTTACATGATTAGTTTATTGGGTTGTTTTAATTTGATGGAATTTCAAATTAATTTTACATAAATTATAATTTGAAACCTCAATTCACCCCCCTCTTGAGCTATCGACTAGGACCAACAAAAAATATCCGCATTAAATAAATATATTTTATTTCAATGTCACTTCATAATATTACTTTTTGTCATATAAATGAAATCTACAACATTTTCTATAAAATACTTTATTCTCCAAAAAATCCTCAATTTTTTTAATTATTTATCATTAAAATATACTTTTAATACCATAAAAAATATGTAATGAATTTATAAAAATCAATAAACCTACTAAAAGGAAGCAATGATACATTGAAAGTTAAATATGAAAAAAAATTCTTTTAATTTTGGACAAAATTAAATTTTTATGTCATTATTTTTTTTAAATTTAATTTAGTTTTATAGTTGTGATTACTTATATACTCATTTAAATTCCCTCTATTTTTGCAGGTTTAACTATAATATGTAGTTTACTAAATTCTATTAATCAAATAACAAATGATGGTGATATAAACCAAATATATTGTAGTGAAAATAACATACCATGTTGATATTGAATTCAATTATAAGAATTGATAGTGAATGGTTTTATAGACACTCTATTTTATTTTATAATCACAATAAACTTAGTTGATTCAACTCTAAATGTTATTTTCACTCTTTTATTTTATAAATTACAATACACTTTTACTTTTTTTTATTACAATATATTACTAATTTATTTTTTCGATCCCCTAGATAATGATCAAAACAGCAGAACCACATGGAATCTTACCCAATCTCCTAATAAAAAAATATTTTGACATCTTCTAGAAAATAATACTCCACCCTCTACTATAAATACACCACCATAATGTAAAAATTCTCATTCCATGTTAAAATTGTTAGAGTATCCACTAGTTTCTTATACCTTTACGTTATTTTTTATAAATACTACCCTATTTTCTCACACTCAAATTACTAAAAAATGATCTTTGACATTGTTATATTATAGGATCGAATTATAAAAAAAATATTATTCAATGATTCAAAATTTTTAGTGAATATGGTATGCCTATAATTACCATGTATATAATTGTATTAATATTTTGAAAAATACAGTACCAAATTTGGATATCAACATAATTGTTTCATACTTATTATATTTTATTCATGCTGACTAATGAAAGATATCATAATTTTTACAATAACAATGTGTTATTTAGGATTCTATGATCAATAAATTTTGAAATTTCACCAAAAAAATAAAATCACTTAGTGTAAATTATAATGAAATATTTAAAAATTTAGTCTTAATTTTTTAGTTTTCATTTTACATCTATGGAATCCCTCTTTTTTGTTATATAAATTTTCAATACATGAAAAAAAACATAGGATCTTTTCAAGTTTAGTTTATTGTAAATAAGGTATATAATATATGAAAAAATAAAAAATTATTTTAAATCTACTTGAAAGACATCTTCATGGTTTCACACTTGGTTACTTCTGTTTAATTTCATATCCTAGTAACATACATCAAAGGAAATGGGTGAGCATGAAGCTCATTAAGAGAAATAAGCAAGAGAGACAATTAACAGGTGACCTTGGGAAATTTCAATATGAACATAAGTCATAATGATAGGGAATGATAAAGAAACATATCATAATAATAAGAACATGAATAATAACATGGAAATGTGGATACAATATTTAAATGAGAAATTTATAATCATATCACCATGGTTTGTTACCAAGGTGTTGTTAATAAAAATTACCATGGTTATTCACCAAGGTATCGTATAAAATGTTATATCTAGAGATTATATTATTTATCCAATGAATTAGAGTGATATTAGGGAGAAACATTCATATGTATTAATCTCTTGTGATCCACATAGATCATAATAAATAATTTCATTAATAACCCACGGAGAATAAAAAATATGTTTCTTATAAAAAATTTTGGCACACAAAAGAGCTTAATGACAAGATCATTACATCATTTTTATCCCACGAAAATGGAATACGGGTTCATGTATTTTAATACATGAATAAAATAAATAATTTTAATATATAGATGAATACCCATGGAAAATAAATATATATGTGCATTCACAGAAATAAAATAAAATAGAATTTCTTAATAAGAAGAGAGAAATTTGGAGAAGTAAATTTGGCGACATGGCTAGTATAAAACATTATTTTTAGAAAATGGAAAAATTGGAGGGGAAAAGGGTATACCATTAATAAAATAATATTATTATATTAAGGGTATAAAATAATGTGGAAAAAAGAACCTAGTTTTGAAATTGTAAGGAATACCACATAAAAAGTGAACTTTAATGGAAAAGGGAAGTGAAGATTTTCCCTTACCTTGAAGATTTGTTCCTAAAACTTGTGGATGGAACCTCAGGGGTTTGGGGAAAAATTAGGGGACTATTTGGGAGAAAAAATAAACATAAATTAATGGAGTATAGACTTTTAGTGAATTTATATGGATAAATGGGTGGGTATTTATATGAGAAGAAGATAAATTGTTTAATAATTTCCAAATATTGGTCTCGGAAAACATGGTTGTCGAAATTGAAACACTATTGGATTAACCATGGTTTTAGAAATTTGGTTCAAATTTTATGATAATTCAATCATCATGAACCAAAAAAATTAGCTAATACTTCTTGTTTTTCAAGAAAACCAAATATTCTAAAAAGTATTGTTTTTAAATTTCTTTTTCACTTTGGAAAGTAACATAGAGTTTTAAAAATTGAATTTAATATATTAAAGTACATAATATTAATAAAATCACATATTTTAGGTATTAGATTATGTGTAAATAATTCGTATATAATTATTACATAAATATGATGTCATAAAATATACGGAAACCCTAAAAGCGTACTTTCTTTATTATTCAAAAAAAGTATTTTTGATAATTATCATAAAGTCACCCTTATCTAATTTTGATGTCCTTATTTAAAAAATTATGTTTATTTTATCAGAAAAATTCTATAAATATGTTTTTTTTTAATTTTAAATTAAAAAAATCCTTATTTACGAAAATAGTTGTTTTTTGGCACAATCAAATTTCTGACACTTATAAAAAATATCCTAGGGATTTATAAAATTATTTTATATTTTATTATTTAAATAAAATTATTTTAAATGACTATTTAATTTAAAAAATAATATTAATAATTCCATGGTTTGTTATAAAAATTGTATATATTTTCTAGAAAAAAAAATTATGTTTTATTAGAATCCAAAAAAAAATTGTCAAATTCATCTCAATTAAACATATATTTTATTAAGAAAAACTATTCTTAATAGGAATGGATGAAATAAGAATTTTTATTTATTAAAAATAAATTAAACTTTATTTAAATATGTTTTGGACACATAAACCCTTATTATACCCACATACGTCTTGAAGGTATGATGTATGATTGTGGTAGTTTTGTGGGGTGCCTCGGCTAACATAGACCAAGTGATAATATCCACTAACTTGAACTTATACTATAGATGATTTCATTCAAGAATAAATTGTTGAAGATGAACATGGTCTTGTTCAAGGGAAATCCCCAATGATGATACCTCCCACCCAAGTTCAAAAATAGGCTTCGAATGACATGACTATACTGGTTGAGGTCATTGATTCTCCTTTACATATCAATTATATTTTTTAATTACTACTTATAAACACTAATTATAATGGTAAAATTATCAAAAAAGGGTATAGTTTCCAATAGTCTTATTGACCTATGGTCATTTTTACCAATGGTAACATTGACCAATGGTCATATAATAGTTGAATACTAATGTTCAAATTTCCATTGATATCTTATAAATACTACTTCGTTATTTCACTCAAAATTCACTATAGTTTTTGTGAAGATTATATTTTATTTCATAATATGTTTATTGGTTTACTAATATTTTATTTTATTTCAATAGAGTTTTTAGTAGGGGAGATGATTCTATTATATTGGAGTGATCCATAATTTCTTTGTTCCTATTTATTTTTTATAATATTATATAAAAAACACTTTTATTCAGAAAATAAATATCATTTATAAATTTTTGGTTGTTACATTCTCCCCCTTAAGAAATTTCATCCATGAAATTTTAACTCATTATCTCAGTTGAGAAAAGGTGAGGGTACTTCTTTCCCATTGTGTGCACTAGTCCCCACTTCACTTATTCATATTTATGGCTCCTCCATAAAAATTTAACAAGGTGGGTAGGCTTGTTTCATAGAACCTTGTCTCTTCTATCCAAGATCTCCATCGGATTCTCCTCATAAGAGAGGTTACGTTCAAGTTGTACCACCTCTAAAAAAATTACATGTCAGGGATCAAGAATGCACTTCCTCAAGAAAAATCATGGAATACATCATGAACTTGAGATAGTTTTAGTGAATGTTTTAGCTAATATTCCACTACTTCTATGTGATAAAGGATTTCATTGGGTCCAATGTACCTAGGTATACACTTTCCTTTCTTTACAAATCTCATGAATCTCTTCCAAGGTGATATCTAAAGGAAAACGTTTTCACCAACATCAGACTACATATCCCTTGAAAATTGTTGGCATAGCTATTCTGTCGACTATGAGATGCCTTTATATATTTTTGTATGGAATGAACCTTTTATGTAATCTCTCACAGAAGATCAGGCCCCAGAAATTTCCTCTCACCAACTTCATCCAAAAAAGTAGGAGTTATACATTACTTTACATATATAGATTCATATGGTTCCATATGAATACTTGAGTGGAAGTTGTTGTTTTATGAGAACTCAACTAATGTGATATGTTTATTCCATTTACCTTTATATTCCATTGATCATTTTCTCATAATGTCCTTAAGTATATGAATAGTCCTTTTAGACTGGACATCAGTTTGGGGGTGATAGGCCATACTGAAATTCAATTTAGTATTCAAATCATGTTTGATACTTATATATATTTTAGATGTGAACCTTGGATCAAGATTATGAATGATATAAAGTGGAACCCCATAAAACCTGACCACTTCATTTACATATATATTGACAACTTGTTCAAGATAGAAATAATCCTAAATAGAGATTAAATGGGTAGTGTTGGTGAGTTGAACCACTATAACCCATATCTTATTGTTTCCTTTGGATGTTCTTGCGATACCATGATGAAGTTTATAATTATATTTTCCCACTTCCATGTTGGTATGGGTAATGGTTGCAATACAAATTTAGGAATATTTTGACTCCTTCACTTTCTAATATGCCAATCACCTTTCAGTGTAGTCAGCAATATATATTTTCATATTATCCAAAAAATAATGATCACAAATATCCCTATATATTTTAGTGATTCTAGGATGTATAGAGAATGTAGAGTAATGAGATTCATCCATAATCTCCATCTTTATCACCAGGAGATATGGAACACATAGTCTTTTATAGAATTTCAATACACCCTCTTGATCAATATTGAACTCAAGAAACTCACAATTATTCATATCCACTATCCTTATTTGTAATAAAGGATATTCTATTTGAGCTTTATTAATCTTATCTAGTAATAATGGTTGAGAAATCATTTGGGATAGTGTTGATGATGTATATTACCTTAAAATTCCCACATCTAGTTTTATAGGTTCATGATCAAAGGATATCCTTGAATCCTCATCATTGATAGCACAACAAGGTCTTTCCTACTTAATGCATCAGAAACATTATTCTCACTTCTAGGGTGATAATGAATTGAATAGTCATAATCTTTAAGAATTTACAGGCACCTCATTTGTCTCATGTTCAATTCCTTTTGCATGAAAATATACTTCAAAATTTGGTGGTCTATGTATATATCACATTTATCCCCATAAAGATAGTGCATCCATATTTTCTGGGGAAAAAATAACTACAGTTAGCTCCAGGTTATGCGTAAGATAATCCTACTAATGAGGATTTAAATTTAAAGATGCATAAGAATTCACCTTTTCATTTTTCATGATGATTCACCCAACCATTTTTAGAGATTCATCGCTATAATTATATAATAATCCTCCTACAAAGGGTATAGTTTACACAGGAGCAGTAACAAATCACTTATTTAGTTCTTAGAAACATTCCTCACACACCTTTTTTCTGGGTGAACTTAACCCCTTCTTGAGTTAACTTTGTTAATGGATTAGAAAGTCATGATTTTTTTTCAAAAACGTCCTATAATATCCTTCTAAACTAAGGAAACTATGAATCTCAGTTACTGTATTAGGACGATTCCACCCCTCTATATCCTTTTCCTTCACAAGGTCCACTAAGATTCCTTTATTGGTTACAATGTTTCCAAAGAGATAAAATTATTGTAACCAGAATTCCAATTTTCTAAACATTCCAAAAATATTATTCTTCCTCTGAGTTTTCAATATAACCCTTATATGATCCTCATGCTCCTCATAAATTATGGAATATATCAGAATATCATCAAAAAATCTACAACAAATTTATCAAGGTAGAAATTAAAGACTATATTCATCAAATACATAAATATATCAGGGCATTAGTCAAGACAAAGGTCATAACAATAGACTCTTGATGACCATATCTTTTTCGTAAGGAAATATTTTTAATATCTTCTTTATTCATATTCAATTGATGATAACCATATCAAAGGTCAATATTGGAGAATAATTGATGCTTACAAATCTGGTCAAACAAATCATCAGTCCTTGGGATAGGGTACTTTTTCTTCACTATGATTTTATTCAGTTATCTATAATCACTGCATAACCTCATTGATACATCCTTATACTTTATAAAGAGAACATGTTCTCCCTAATGAGACACACTTGGTCAGATAAATCAATTCTAAAAAATATCATTAAGTAGTCTCTTTTATTCATTTAAATCCATATTTTACATTCTACATGGGGTATTTGATAATGGATTGGATCCAGGTATGATTTCAATAGAGAACTCTACCTCTCTTTCTAGGGGAGGTCTAGATAACTCTTCATAAAATATGTCAATGTATTCCTAAATTATAAAAACATTTTTTATCTTTATACTTTTATTTCCTTATCCCTATCCATCGATCATCTTTATAAAGAAGGCTATGGGTGGTTCTTTAAGGAAAATCTCTACTCAGGATATCTTTCCTTTGAAAATGATTATGGGTTGAGCATTCAAGACTATTTAAATTTCCTTGCTTCTATAGTTGATCTAATAATTATACATTGTGATCCAGTCAATACCTAGTATAGTGCCGAATCACAACATGGTAATGAATACTAGATTTTTGATGAGATTGTACTTTACAAAGTTAATACTAGAGTTTCTATACACTGATAATTCTAGGATACTTCCTCAAGGAGTCTTGACTAAAAAATATAGTTCTAGAATTTTGGGTATTGATTTTATATTCTTTACAAATAAGGAAAATGTAAAGGAATGTGTAGAAATAGAATCAAACAAAGCACTTGCTATCTTTGAGAGAACAATGAGTGTACCTGCCTCTATATCATTTTTGTGCCTTCACTTCATCCGTCATAATAAAAAAATCCTGACCTTTCTCCCTTGGCCTAATTTGAGGTTGAGGGTGGTTGCCCACCATTATGTTCTGATTTGGAAATTGATTGGAAAATGGACCAATCAATCAATAATTGAAGAATGGAACTTTTAGAAGGGCCTACACCATCTTCCCTTTGTCATTAGTGTTGGTAAGTTGAGGATTCACCACACCATGATAGTTTCATGATATATGACCACCTCTTCCACACTTGTATTGCTTTACACTACCAATAAATAACTTCCACTAATACTTATTCCCACATTTTTTCATGTAGGAAGTTCCAATTTCTTTCCTCTTACTCTGTGATCAAAGTTCCTCCTTCAGTTTGGATATATTAATCCCTTCTTCTCATTCAACCTATGCCACCATTTTGTCTCACCAAAATCTACTTAAACCTTCATAGCACTCTTCACTATCTTCTAATAGCTGTCATAGTCTCAAATTTCTAGATTCCTCCACAGATGGAGTCTCAACCCACTGAATAATCTATCAACTATTCCCTTAGGATCTATATTGATTATAGAGTTGTATCGAGAAAGTATTATAAAGATAATTTCATACAATCCCACTGATTCATTTTCTTTATGATTCAATTCAAGGAATTCCTTATCCATTTTAATTCTCATTGAATGGATACAATAGTTATCAAAAAAGATTCTCATTAACTCTTACAACACCATAGAATCGATCTCCCCTCTTGGATTCATATTTTTAATCAGTTTCCAATAGTGATCAACTTCTCCTTATATGAGGTATAATACCAGGGTTACATTATCTTTATCCGAACAATGTATTAAAAAGAAGATATTTTCTATAGAGCTTAGCAAATTTTTAGCTGTCAAGGGGTCGATAGATCCACTAAAAGAAGGTGGTTGTTGACGTATAAGGGACTCAATGGAAAGTTATTCCCTTCAAGGTGAATCTGGTATCTCAACATGATTCAAGTTATTGTTCATAACTTGGGTTAGTTGATTCATCATCCTCATGATGTTTTCTATTCCAACGTCCATCGAAACATTTTTAGTGCATCATCCATTGCACTCATCATTTATGTGTTTCCTTTTATTTGCAAAATTTTTTCTAAAAGAATAAATCCTTAGTGAGAAACATGTTACTTTTAAAAATATTAAAATTCTAAAGGGATTTTATGACTTAAAAACCCATTCTTAAATATGTTATTAATATCTTCTAATAATAATTACATTTTATATATATCATTTATAATGGTTCATGAAACACATGTGATTAACCAAACATATCCCTTGGGAGTGACAAACTATGAGTGCAACAAGGCCCGTTATAGTGTGCTAGTTTCCATTCGAGTCTATCTCAAAGTGGTATTTTCAGGTGTTTCCCCTAGATACATCTGTGCCAGATCCACATCCACCTATTTGTATCCAGATAGGGATTTATTTGATTAGAAACCACTTAATTAAAACTTCACCAAAATAACATGATGTTTTCGTATATGTATACTTGTCCATAGGGTTCTTCCTAAAGTTTTCATGTAATAATTTCCACAAATAACTAAACTGTCCTTTGATACCAACTATGGAATCCCACCTTTTCATTACACAACTTTTCATTGCATGATATAAGAAAGAGGATCTTTTCATGTTTGGGTTCTTGTAAATAAGTTACATAATACATGAAAACATAAAAAATTCTTCTAAATACAATTTCAAAAAATATTCATGGGTTAAATATAGGTTACCTTAACTGAATCTCATATCTTGAGGACATTCACCAAAGGAAAGGGGGTGATCATGAATCCCTATAAGGGAAATAATCAAGAGAGACATATATCATGTGATCTTGAGACATATCAATAAGAACATAATCCAAAAAATAAGGTCTGACCAAGATGCATTTCATAATAATAAGAACATTAATAATAACATAGAAATGCAGCTACAAAATTTATGTGATACATTCATAATCATATCACCATGTTTTATCACCAAGGTGTCATAAATAAAAATTGCCAATGTTATTCACCAAGGTATCGTATAACATGTCATCTCTAGAGATTAAATTCTTTACCCAATATATTGGAATTCTATAAGGGCACACCCTTAATATGTATTAATTTCATGTGATCTACATAGATCATAATAAATTATTTCCCTAATAATCCGTGGAGAATAAAGAACGGGTTTCCTATGGAAAATCATGGCATACAAAAGAGCTTAAACAAATGATCATTATGTCATTTTTAACCAACAGAAATAGAATGTAGGTTTCATTAATGTTAATAACCAAATAAATTAATAATATATATATAGTTTAATATCCCTAGAAAATAAATAGGTTTGGGTATTCAAAAAAACAAAAAAAAAGATAATTTCTTAAAGAGATAAGATAATTTTTGAGAAGTAATTTCGGCAGCATGATGGGTATGAAACATGGATTTTAAAAAAGGGAAAATTAGAGAGGAAAATGATATCCCATTCATAAAAGTATCTTCTTATAGTAAAGGGATAAAATAATTTGGAAAAAATAACCTAGTTTGGAAATGGGAATACATACCCCATAAAAAGAGAACTTGAATGGAAAATAGAAGTGAAGATTTTCCCTTCCCCCTAAATGGCTTGAAGGCCATCATTTTTTATAGATTTTTGATAACCCCCATTTAAAGGGAGGAGGGGAAACCCTTACAAGGACTTTAATCTTAGATATTACATGGGTCATAGGATTAAGAGACATTACATGACCCGAAGGTCTTAGGGAATTCAACCAAACTATAACTACAAGGAACTACCCCTCTCCAGCATCTGCGTCATGATGATAGCTCTCCACCTTCGCATGGTTGTCCGGCTAAGCTTCCCATGCAAGAACATGCTAGTCTAAATGGAGTTTCCATACCCTCTCATTCTTCCAAATACACTGGGTCTACTCTGGTGAGTGCGCCTGCTCTAAATCCTCTTCTAGGATTGCTTCTTTCTATAGAGTTTGATTGGGGAAAATTCATTGATCGTGTGGCCCGAAGGCCTTGAAGTGGCCCGATGTCCTTAAAGATAGCCCGAAAGACTTAATAACCTTAAGGCCTAGGTATCCCAAAGGCCTTAAGGACTCCAATCCAAAATTGGTGGACCAAGGTGAATAGTTCTAGTTGCTACAGTACCAAACAGTGCTTGCTACAATACTTTCTACAACACCTTAGAATTATGCCTCTTCCTGGTTTCAAACCTAGGTCTTGTGGATGCACTTAAAGAGACATCACCAACTGGGCTGAGCCTCATGGGCGGATATTTTCCCTTACCTTGAAGAGTTGTTCCTAAAACCTGAAGATGGAAACTTAGGGGGACTCCTTGTGAGGAAAAATCACCATAACTTAATAGAGGATGGATTTTGAGTGAATGGAAATAGATAAATGGGTGGGTATTTAAAGGAGAAGTGGAAAAATTATTTAATAATTTCCAAATATAGTTTTTGGAAAACTAAGTCATGGAAATTGAAAAATAATTAGCTTACCCATGGGTTTTGCTTACGGTTTTGGACATTTGGATCACATTTTATGATAATTTAACCCTATAGAACATAAAAAACATTACTTAATAAATATGATGTCATGTAATATACTAAAACCCTAAAACTGTATTTTTTACTATTTATGATAAAATAAAGTATTTTATAAAATTACCATAAGTTAAAGAAAACCTCATTTCGATATGATGATTTAAAAAATGATGATTATTTTATCATCAAAATTCTCTAAATATGAGAATTTTTACTTTTAAATATAAAAATAATTATTTATTAAAAAATGTTATTTTTAAGGCATAATCAATTTTTTGACAATTAAAAAAAATTCCCTAGGAATTCAAAAAAATATTTTATCATTTATTATTTAAATAAAAGTGTTTTAAATTACCATTTCATTAAAGAAATACTATTCATAATACGATGGTTTAATATAAAATATATATATTTTTTCTAGAAAAAAGAAGTTATGTTTTATTTGCGTCCAAAAATAAAATTATCAAATTCATCTCAATTGAAAATATATCTAATTAAGAAAAAATATTATTAAGAGGAATTGATGGAATAATAATTTTTAATCATAAAAAAATTACACTTTATGTAACAAAGGTTTGTAAATGTAACCCCTTGTTTCACCTGCATATGCCCTGAGAGTAAGGTGTGCGATGTTTGTAGTTTTGTTGGGTGCCTCAGATAACATCAATTGAGTGGTAATATCCACTGACTTGAATTTATCCCATATCTGATTTCTTTCAATCTTCACCTTTTGAAGCGTGACTTGGGATTGGTCAAGGGTGAACTCCAATGGCGTTGCCTCCCTTTGAAGTTTTGATAAATGGGCTTCAAAAAGACCAACTCTACTGGTTGAGGCTATTGATTATCCTTTATGTATTAATTATCTTTTTTCATTAATACTTATCAAAACAAATAATAACCATAAAATTATCAGCCAATGGTATAGTTTCCAATGGTCATATTGACTAATTTTCATATAATGGTTCAATACCAACTGTCACATTTCCATTTATACCCTATAAATACCACTTAATTATTTCACTCAAAATTAACTACAATTTATCCTAAGGATATATTCTATTTAATAATATATGAAGGACCTCAAAACACCTTGAGAGGGGAGGGGTGAATCAGGATGTCAAAATTTTCTTTTAAACTGATGGATCTTGTTCCCAGATTGGTAGGAACCTGTTAAACCTGTCTGATGAGAATCAGAGAAAATAAAAAATCACATGAAAAGTGATGACAAAAAATTTACTTGGTTAAACACTAAGGGATATGTCCAAGGATCATATTCCAATAGGTTTTCATTCATACCAAATTCCACTAATCTTCAATAGTTTTGGATTATAGAAGTTTATCACAATCACTCTGTATGAGGTGCACTACCTTTACATAGTTTTGTGGATATCACACTGCATCCCTCATATAACTTCTATTGAATCTCCCTTGCTCACTGAATTGGGAAGAATCTGAACTCAGTTTATTGATTTGAAGATCACTTCAATTTGTTGACATTAAATCATGCATCCTTAACTGTAGATGGATGCTTGGCTGAAGTCTCGTTTTCTCCCATAGATGAAGTTCACTTTTCCACGCACTGATAGTTTTTGAATTTCTTATTTGTGAAATGACCTTCTTCCTCAGCATATAGCACTGCACCATATACTATGTTCACTCTTCATACCACCTGTATGTACTACCTTCACGAATAGCCTTTGCGTACTGCCTCTGCCAACTTCCTTCCATGAACTTCCCCTGCCTCACATACCGCTCTTCTTCCATCACGTACTATAAGAGTAGAACAGAACGAGTTCTTCCTCTCTATACTGACTCTCCTACATGGTCTTTTATTCTTACAAACCACTTCATACTTTACCAATTTCATCTGAATTTCAAATCATAATCCCATTCATGGGATTGTCATCCCGTGAACTACTCTAGAATTCACCAAATTCCTCTCGGATTTATTAATCTCAGACTTATGTGTTAATGAATGTATTAGTGCTCCTTATATTGAAAATATATCCAAAAAATACACTAAACCGAGATTTACCAAATCTTCGATATGGAACTACCTTTACCATGTACCGTGAATTTTCTACAAAACACTTCCATACGCAGTCTGTGTACCACCATTCTACCTACGTAGCAACACAAATCACCACCTTGTTTCCAAATAAGAAACCCTTTGAGGCTTCTAAAAAATCCACCACATTTTCATGAATGAAACACCATGCTAAGAACCTTCACCCCTTCTGTGTACCACATTCCTTCCCCACGAACCTCCTTCACTTTGTGAACCATTCCTCTGATGTGGTACGTATGCTGTTTTTTGTTTTTTGAATCATTCCCACTATGTGGTTCCCAATTCACCAATATGCATACCAAAATTCTTGATATATGAACAATTCCTAGAAAACCCATTCCGTATAATGATTTTTTAGAAAACATTACTTTTTCAAAAACAAACTCTTGATTTTGAGGCCAAAAAATTCAGGAAACACCGGGAAACTATTCCCCATATAATACTGCTTTCAGCCTCAAATGTAAGACCATATTCCTTTCAAACTCCTTGATCAACCGAATGTGGATTGACAACAAAAAACAATACTCCATTTACAGAAAATAATAGCCTTGGTTCCAAAAATATGTTTATTGGTTTACTAATAGTTTTTTTATTTATATAGAATTTACAGCGGGGTGATGATTCTAGTAGATTGGGGTGATCCATACTTTCCCATTTTAGTTTTTCTATTTTATATTTTTTTATAGTTGCAATGTCTGGAATTTTAATTGGTTTTATAGTTGAATAATTTTAAGATCATTTTTAATGAGATAAAATTTTGTTAGTTTATCTTTATTTTGTAAATTTTATATAAAACACACATTTATTCAGGAAAAAAATATCATTTACAATGGCTGGGTCATTACAATGTCACCTCCTTCTTCAACAGTAATGGATATAATAATTATATTTCATTTTATATTATAAGGGAATAACACTTTAGACCATTCGCATGTGGCTATTTTAAGTGTTTATCGTTGCACCAGGATTATGAATTCTGGAAAATATAAAATATAAAATAGTTAAATTCAAACCTCCTTATATACCAATTGCATGCTTTTCAATTTACTCATAAACTGTTATGTTGTATTATTACATATTACTAGAATTGAATAAACTTCCACAAATTATTGTATTTTATATTTCTGTAAGATGGAATGCTTTAAAAATGTTATGTTTAGTACAAATAATTTAACTACTATATTACTATATTGTTTAATCATTAACAATTAAGTTTGTTTAATTAATTACATTGTAAATCCAATAAAATAACATTATATAATTTTCATTAGATGTATTCTCCTAAAAAATTATATATTCCTTGAAAATAATATTCAATGTACAAACTAATTTCTCTGAAAGTGTATCCACTATTCATCTTGAATTTACCATATATGATATATTCACTATATATTACCCATATAATTTTTTTATTAACTTGAGAGCACTAATAATTTATTCAATATATTCACACAGACTCAACTAATTATATTATTTAACCCCATATTTCTTTTTTTTATATTCATTATTATTCGAAAATATTGAATTAATCGAGATTTATTATATATAGAATAATTGGATATTGGTGGTCCACATCAATGTTGCACGTATTGATTTGTTATTTTGTGGTTTGATGAAAGGGTTAAATGACATCACATAAAAAATTACCCTAAGTTTTCATTGCATTGTTCAATTGGTAAAATAAAACATTACAAACTACATAGTCCCCTTGAATACCTCAAATCCATCATTTTTATGATTTTTCTAAGGATGAAAAAAACTTTCATGATATTATCTGAATTTATAATAGAATGTTATCTTTTCCATCAATGGTCGAAGAATTGATAACTCTATACAAAAATGAGGTGTTCCTTATGTTTACCATCTTAATAATAAAAATTATCACCATATTGGGAGTTTATTGAAACTTGATGGGCAATCAAAAAACTTTTCACAAATATATATCTTTCATTCTTAAAAAATGTTCATAGAATAATTCAATCTATTAGGTACTTTAAAAACCATTAATTACTTGATAAATTATATTTTTATGTTGACCAACTGACATATATTTATTCATATTTATTTTTATATATTAGACATAAATCAAATAAATACTTATATTAACCTAATTATTTTTGGAAAATCATCAAATCATGTTTGATTATTACAATCATTTAATTCATAATTTTAGAAATGAAATAGATTTATTAAATACCAATAGCACTCCGAACTTGAATCTAAGGAAAATTAGATGAAGGGGAGTGGATTCACATACAAACAACTTACTAACAACATCAAAAATAATTATGGTTATGGTTGGTGATATTTAAGATATTAGCGAGGATAAATATATTACCATAAAAATAAAATCTGGTGAACTAAGGCATATAGATAAACTTTATCCACTATATATTTTATAAAAATACTCATTAAATTTTTGTAACCAGTGAAAATAGATATTATAATAACATTTATCACTATTTTAACTCCTTCACCAGTTCTTCTAATGTTTATAGAGTTACAACGATGGAGTACCTTAAATACCATTTTCAATTTTGATCCAATCAATTTGAAACACTCTTAAATTCAATATGGATCTTATAGTAGTTTATAGTTGATGCATATACAATGGTTGAATCTTAACATTTATCTTTTATTTAATATAATCATAAACATTTTATAGTTGAGATATATACTAGTTTGTATGTATCTTACCTTAGAGATGATCATGATGGATCTCTCTATAGAAAAAAAATTATTTTTTCTTATCATTCACCATTGGTCTACGATACATGATTCAAAATTATTATAATGAAATGTAAATTTGTAATTGGGATAGATATCCAAATTTTTTTATAACTTTAGCATGTAATCCATATCATCTTGAGATTAAAAAATTCCTCAAAACTCACAATATTCACCCTAAATTCTATCCACAAATAACTTTAAAGGTTTTCAATATAAAATTCAAATATATAATGAAGGATTTAAACGATGGAATTTTATTTTGAAAGTATTGAGATTATATTATCTATAAACATTTATTTCTTTCATATATGTGTGTGAGTAACTATTTCTTTCATCTTAAAAACTAATTGGATTTTCATATTTTACTTATTTGTGCAGTTTTTCATACCATTGAATTTCAAAAATGTGGTTTCACTACTACAAAACTAGGTTTATCCAGTGTTATATCTTTAACAACGCTAGCTAAAAATGATGTTAAAGACCCCCTTTGTCAAAGCTAAAAAAAGTGATGTTATAGAGGGTCTTTAACAATGATTTTTAGCACTGTTAAAGGGGGTATTTAATAGCGCTAAAAAACACTGTTAAAGGGGGAAATTTATCAGCACATTTTCAAAAGCACTAATAAATAGGGTCTTTTATCAGTGCTTATAAAGAAACACTGATAAATGGGATGTTTTTATCAATGATGATAAAGACCCACCCTTTATTAGTGTTTGTAAAAAAGTGATGTTAAAATTATTCTTCAAAAAAAATATTTCATTAAAAATATTATATAAATATATAAATATATTTATCTTGATATAAATATAATATAATTTTTTTGAAATATATTTTAGATAAGGTAAATGGACAATTAAGCTTAACATATAAGATATTTAGTGAAAATATATTATAAAATAACTAATTTTTTTATTTAATAATTTTCTTATTATTACCATGTAATAGTCATTTAATATCAATTTATGATAAAAAAATCAAAATAATAATAAAAGATCTCTAATAATTTGAAAATGTAACTCAAACATCAAACAACCATAAAATTTGATCTGATTGCCTTTTTGGGCTCTACCACATATCAAATAGAAGCATGTGATGAGCTATACACCATTATAACTTGGGAATAACTATTTTTTAGTGGCCAAAAAAGTCCCATAAGGCCTCCAAAACTGAGTTTTTTGTCGGGATACCCCATTTTTTAACTTTTGATGGATTTTAAAGCCACATTTATGGGGTTCTTTTTTCCCTTTTTTAGTGGGTATTGAATTTATTCCCAAGTCTTACATTCATATTGATATTATGGATTTAAAGTTTTATAATTTTTCATAACATAATTTTTTTGTAATCAAATATATAATAATATATACATATTCATAATATATTCACACATAAAAATTTAATTGTATAAATAAATAAATTAAACATATTTAAATATAAAATATATTTTTTAATATATAAACATATAAATACACATAGATATATATATATATATATGGATAAAAAATGTGATGAAATATATTTAATTATATAGATATATCATAAAATGTAAAAAAAAATAGTATAAGGAAGTGGTAAAGGTGTTTGATGTATAAGAAGGAGGTCCTAGGTTTGAAACTTTCTAGAGGTAGGGGTGGACACATGAGGTTGGGATTATATAAAGTGATGATAAAGGGGTGGGGGAAGAACTTTTTTAGTGGTGTTAAAGGTCCCCTTTAAGTGCACTAAAAAAGAGATGATAAAGGGGGTATTTAATAACACTAAAAAAAAGCAATTAAAGGGGGCCTTTAACAACACTTTTTTATTGATGAAAAATTGTTCCGGATTTTAACCAAAATCTTATTATCATTGATTTTTTAGTACTGTTAAATGAATTTTCTAGCACTGTTAATGGTCGATTTTGTATTAATTTTTTACGCATGTTTATATACTTGTATTCCTCAGTACTCTATATAATGTTTTAATAACTTATGATGTTAATCAAACAATTTTAGCTAAAATAATATATAAAAATGTTCAACCTTTACTACATGAATCTATAAAAGGATTCATTATTCATGGACCCTGTGGGGTGAAAAATCCTTAGTCACCAAGAATGAATAATAAACGGTGTTCAAAGTGTCTTTAAAATAAATTATTTCAATTTCATGTCTGTATGAGGATGGATATTCTATTTATAGAAGAGAATATGGTAGTATAATAATATAAAATAATAGCGTTCAACTAGATAACCGCTATGTTTACCCTTACAATCCATACATTTTGCTTAAATATCAGGGTAAACACAATGTTGACATTTGTAATTATTTACATTCCATCATATATTTGTTTAAATATATAAATAATATCCCCAACCATGTAACTGGATCTCTCTATGGATATGTATTACACACCATAGTGAGAAACAAATTGTTGGGATTAAAATGTATTATTAATGTCAATATATCTCATCAAGCCACCTAGAGAATATTAAGTTATAAAATACAATATAGTTTTCTTTAGATTAAAATATTATAGTTCTATTTACCCGTTGAGTACAATGTAACTTATATAGATGGTTCCAACATTGAATATATTCTATAAAAACAACAACATCCCAAACTATTCTCACCTCATGTTTTGAAGTAAATAAAATTTATCCTAAAGCATGACATCAATCCTATGAAAAATTTCTATTGAAATTTATTTTCCATTCACATGATTAGAAATTTTGCCCTAGAAATAGAGGTTTTATGATTGGTAGATTGCATTATTCCCCCCCACACAATTAGAGAATTGTATTATTTTAGATATTTATCATTAAAGTTAGAGATCTAACATCACATGATGACATATTGACCATCAATAATACCAGTCTATATACATTTAGAAAATCTTATTACTCTTTAGGTTTACTTATTAATGATGAATAGTTCATTGATGATATTACATATGCTTCTTTATGGGAAATAAAATATTCCTTGGATGGGTTAGTTGATCACTTTTTTTCTCAGACAAAATATATTAACCTAAACATGTATGAAGTGAAACATGGAAACTAGTTTCAAATGATATCTTATATAATCAAAGAAACAAGTTTAAATTTATAAGTTATATGAATTTTTAACCAAATTTTTTAGTACTAATATGCGGATAATTACTTACACATGTTTGTATGCATTTTTGGTACTTTTACAATAGTTTTGAATACAAGAACGATTATACTTGAAAAAAAATTATATATACTCATATTAGTTCAAATATACCAAATAAAACCAAATCTTATATATAGTTGTTATATGCATTACAATTTTGATATATATGAACCTCTCTCTAAGACACATTTATTAATGTTAACGAAAATTCCATATTATTCTCTTAGAAAAAAATTCTTTTCATATATTCCATACTATGTAACTAATATTAGTTAAAGTTAAATATATACACATATATTATATAAAGTTTATGTAATATATATAGTATATTATTACCAATTTTTCATTCACTTCATTTTACTGAATCTGTATACACTTTATACAACTTACTATATTATATCTAAATTCACTATTTTTTGAAATAATGGATAATTTTCATTGAATAAAATTTAGGCATACTATTTTTTCATTAAACTTGAGTAATATAGTTTATTAAATAATATATATTTATCTTATTAAATACATTATATATACACTTCTTTCCTAAAATAGTGTTATTCCAATAAATTTATACAATTTGAATTATTTTACATAATTTGATTCAATAAATGTTTAGATATGAGTTTCAAAATACCCACTTTATACCATATTTCAAATATTTCTTTCCTAAATGCATGTTTTATACTCAACTAACTAGATATTTTTATAAAAAATACATGTCAAATAAAATTAGTTCCAGTAGTATGCATTATTGGATATTGATAAAAAACTTTATAGCAATGAAAAATCATTGAAAAATTATCCTTTCATTCATATTCTATATTCATAAATTATATTCATTGGAAATATATTGATAAAAGTTGAGAAAAATTATGATAAGGATAAATTTATAAAAGAATTTTCTATTTTTAGAAACAATCTAACCATTCGAAAGAAACATGTTTCAACCACTATTTTTACTATATCATCTACCCCAAACGACAGAGTCGTTTTCATTCATGGGTATATATGAATAGAAAAAACTTCTTTATAGAATGATTTAACATCTAAACTATTCTATGAAATCTATATAGTAATTATTTCTATTTCATCTGATATAACATCCTTACTCCTCCCCATTAGGAGAATAATACACTCTTGGGTTTCTATTCCAGATACTGTTATTGAAAAATATACTTGAAACATTTAACAAGGAATTAATTTAGCTGAAATTTTATATATAACAAAACTAATTATCTGAGATGAGGTTCCAATGGTCAAAAAATATTTATTTAAATCTATTGGTCATTCCATGAGGGATATAATGTCAACACATATTGTTAATGCTGTTAAATTTACGTTTGGAATAAAAATCATCTTTGGTGGTGACTAATGATAGATATTTCTCATGGTACATCATGGAAGTAGAAGTGATATAGTATGTTTAAGTATAAAAGCATCTTAAATTTGGATACATTTTCATGTTCTTACCTTGAAAAAGAACATGCAATTTTTTTCATTTAATAAAACCACTAAATCTATGGAATTAAATAATTTTCAAATTAGATTTTTAATGTAGGTGATGGAATGGTTGGTGATACAAATGATGGTGAGAAAAATATTAAAATTCCAAAAGATTTTCAAAAATATGAATTTCATAACCCACTATATGTGATTGTTTAATATACATACCCATACTTATCTTAAAACTATAATGTTATATAATATTTAAAAAAGAAAAATCCATCTTATCACCCACACATGATGTTGGGTAATAACTAAATGACAACATGTTAACATTGATTTCTATAGAAAATTTATATTAGTTCTAATTTAGTGTGTAGAGAAATTTTGGATATATACACTTCAGATAATATATACACACCATAGATTTTGAATGGTATTAATATCTTTAGTTTTTCATGTTACAAAATAATCTTGAAAGTGGTGGTGTTGGTTATATTTCAAATGAATGTTGAGAAATCTTTTAGAAATTTTAATGGAACCCATTTAATTGTTAAGGATTTATGAAATCATGTGATTGGAACAAAAATTATACAAGAAATCATTGCATAAATAAATCTTTCATAACCATTATCAATATAAAACACTCATATTAATGTTTATATTCAAGATTCAAATAATATACTATCATTTAATTAGTCAATATGAAATGAATATTAATAAAAGTCAAGGAAAATATCTTTCTTTCATTGGAATATACCTTAGTAAACCTATTTTTTCATGGTAGACATTATATCACAATATTTAGAGATTCAAATGGAAATTACTAAAATTATTAATATATGAGAAAAAAAATAAACATAGGAGGTGTGGACAAAATATTATTTATAAGAAAATTTTGAAAAAATTATACTTGGTATATTTTTTTTAGCAATGAAAAATGAAGTATCACTTGTACCTTCTTAGATTTTTTATTTTTACATAAACATTATTATAAATTAGTGTACATATACTCATTATCTTTTTCATGGTGTTATCAAATAGTTTCATTCAGATATCCCATTATTTTACTCAACTACAAAATATTTCGATTTAATATGATGAGATGTTGATGATTTATGTATACATCATACGAATTTGGTACACAAAATCATTGAAATTATAATAATTAAATAGTTGTTATTGAAATACCCCTCACTGATGAAAATGTATACTTAATGTGATAATAATTAGTTAAACATTAGTAAAATAATATTACATCAAATATATAGGTCATTATTACCTTTAATATGCTTTAATTTATTTGTAACTATTTAATCATTTAAATGTTCCATTGTTTACTATTACAACATTCTTTAATATATGTATTTTATATAGTTTTCATTTTATACTAATCGATAAAAATTTTACCATAATCGTCTCTATTAAAACTGTAGAAAATATCTCAAAAACTAGTTCACTACTTCTTTTTTTACCATTACCACAATACTCTAGATCAACACATAAATAAATTTATTTAAAAATTACCAATTTATTCATAAAATATCCATTGATAGTTATTTTTAATAGTATATAATTTATCTATTATCTAAGTTTCTTACATTATTACTTATTGGAAATAATAATTCGAGCTATAATTACAGGCTAACAACTCATATCAAAGTAAAAAATAACTTGTTCATAGATGTCTCTGTTTTGTAATACAGAACTTTCAAATCATTAAAAATGAAGGGAAATTTTTAACAAGATGGAATAAGTAATAATTAGTTTTTAACAAGGGAACTCATATCAAACCTTAGAATACACATTTTACACTTTTTGGAATTTCAATTTATCCCATTTGGTGATATCAAAAAATAGATGGTTCCTGAAGAATACCTCATAGGTATATCTCTATAAAATTCACTCAACATTTATAAGTTTAATATTATATATGTTCTCATATATACAATTTTTTCATACTTAATTATGGTTTTTTAGGATCATCAAATGATCAACGTAGCATAATAAATCCATTAAAGTGCATGATCTATCATAAAAAAAACCAACATATAACACTAAGAAAAAAAATAGGAAAACCTTTATCATAATGAATTTATTATTTTTCAAACATGATTGAGTTTTCTTGATTGGGATCACTAAGTGAATTCCAAATGATTCACACCTCCATGAGTGGTATTCCAACAACTTGGGTATTCATTCCCAGTGAGAGGACCCATAAACACCAAGGGTATGCTTGAAACTTCTCTATGATTATGAATGGTGAACAAAGAGGAAGAGAGATCATCAACTATGGATAATGCATGTTGTAAACACCCAACAGAGGGATTATATTCCTTTATATAGGCTCCCTTTATTCAAAAAGGGGAGTCAAAAATCAACTGCTAACTCTTGGAAATCATCATACAATACAGTAACATATGACCATTTTGGATATTATCATTTGAACACTTTAAATTATCATGATATATATTTATATCACATAATAAATCATTTTAATGATTTATAATAGAAGGAATCTAATTTGGAGACATGGATAAAAACATGAATGAGGTATCATATATCTCTTATTTATCATACACTGTGATAGATACCTATTGTATAATATGATAAAAGAATATGTATTCCCATATAACTAGTTATGACTCAAGGATATCATAAAATACAATACCCCTATTTTAGTTAATTTCTAAAAAACATCCACTTTCACTAAAACCCCATAAGGACTCTATATAGAACTTAAAATATCTTTATGAATCCATACAAAATCCTTTGGGAAAGGTTTATCAAACTCTCTTCATCTTGGAACAAACATTTTATCCAAAATTTAATCCTTATCCCAAGTCTTAATAATGTAACCCTATAAAACTTTATAGTGTTGAAAATATATATAAAACCCTAATTTCATAGATATAAGCACAGAACAACCTGAATAAAAGAATCAGTGTTAATCAAGGTACAAAGGGGTTTGGTGTGATCTTGATAAAACATACTAATATCTCCATATGAACATGTTCTCCATAAGAGGTATCACAGAAAAGTTATATAAACTTATATAATACCATTGTATATGACATTGAGTGACCACTAAAAATTGAACATGTCAATATAGTATATGTTTTCTCAAACATTCATGATTCTCCAAAAGTGACTAAATAAGTTGATTAATATGTTACATATCATCCATATTTTAGATGAGAACATAACATGAAACTCAAATAATCATGGACATAAATTTCCCCATTCTAATTAAATCAAGAGCTTTAAAGTATTTTCACATCATATGAGTGGAAAAATTCTCTATTTATTGAGATCCAACTGACGATATAATCAGTGACCTACGAAACCACCCTCTAATTAGCTAGGCCTTAAGGATTGTGTAAGAAATGTATCAAAGTATGAAGGTTCTCATACCGGGTATCTCACCAGGATTAGGTAATAAGGATTCATAAGAAGTATACACCCTTTGTCTATAAATTATCAAATGATATTCCATGTGATATACTTTGGTTTCTCAGTCAAATTAATAAGTATTGAGTTATTACCTTATGAATCTATTCTTCATAAACTGTATCTAACTCATTGTATTGAATAAATGATTCTAAACATATTGACCGTAACATATCGTCACAACCCATAGTACTCCATGATGATCATCATTAAGGGACAACTAAAAGTCATACTTTAAGGAGATATTATTATTCCATTGTTCATGGAATAAAAATTGAAACACAGTTGAATGAATGGTAAATAGAGATTTAATTTATTATAAAATCATGATATATTTTATAACCATTACATCTAATATATCATGTATCTTATACCAAGAGATTTAACATGAATCTAATTATTTTCATATGATAATTATTTCATCAATGGATCTATTACATTCTCCTTTGTATTCACCCAATAGATATTTACATCACCCCTATAAATGATATCCTAAATGATATGTTATTTATGAAGGATTTATTTAGTTATTTGGTTGGACTAAGGTTAATTTCCAAAATAAATATATTTATTTTTGTCACATTAAATATTTATAACTCCATTACTTCTAGGAACCACACCAAATTTTATGAAAAACTTCTTAATCCAAAGAATTTCATTTACAACATACGATGTAGTGATGTACTCTACCATTAATTTTTAGTCCTCTATGGTGGATTATTTGGAACTCTTACAACTGATATATCAACCATTTAGAAACAAAATGAAATCATATTGATATCCCATATCAACTTTATTGGATTTGAAACTAGAATTAATGTAACCCTTTAAAATGAGTTCATATTCTCCTCTAATGATCAAGAAAATATCCTTAATTATTCTTATGTTCCTAAGGATAATATTAACAACAATCCAGTGACTCTCACTAGTATTGAAATGATATTCAATTTTAATATAGATATTGTAAGCAACATTTGGTTGATTACACAATATAGTATATATGATAGATCCTATGGAAGATGCATAAGAAATTTTATCCACCCTTTGTAACTATTTTGAAGGATCATGAATCTTCTTAATATTTTTCCATGATACATGGTAAAGACCAATTTTTGAGTTATCTATGCTAATATTTACTCTGAATAGACCTAATAAAACTCTAATATCTATATTTATAGATATTGATACCTATTATGTTGGCTACTTCACTAATTTCCTTCATTGATAATCATTTTACCAATCAAATCTTTATAGGTTGTAAAGTTAAGACATAATTTTGAATAAGAATTATATCATCCAAATAAAATATAAAAAACCCAACCACACTCTCACTAATTTTCTTTTTTTATAAAATAATTATCTATATTGTTTTATGAAACTAAACTCTTTGATTGTATCATAAAACTAGATATTTAAATTTTAGAAACTATAGTCAATCTATAAATGAATTATTTCAACTTACAAGCCTTAAAAACTCATTTGGAACATCAAAACCTTTGGGTTGTATAATATATATTCCCTTGAAAAAAATTCTTATTATGTAAATTGGGTTTTACATCCATTCTGTATATCTCAGAATCATGATGGTTTGTTATATCAAGAAATATATGAAAGGACTATATAATCAAAATTAGTGAAAGGGTCTCTTCATAGTTGATACCATTAATCTTTTTATAACCCTTTTCCACAAGTATTTCATTATAGGTAAAAAATATTTCATTAATGTTAGTTTTCCTGTAAAAAATACAATTTCTTACTTTTGGTATCTCCCATTTAGGTCTATACACCATGTTATAAACTTGGTTAGTGTACATGGAGTCTATTTCAGATTCAATGGATTTTATCCATCTCTCAAAATCAGAACTGTCAGTGGCATCTCAGTAGGAAGTAGTTTCATGCCTTATAAACATTACTTCATCATCATTTTCCACATAAAATCTATATCTATTGGGATACTGATGTATCCTACCTGAAATTATAGGTTCATATATAACTTAATTTGGTTCTTTTACTAAAATTAATTATGGAATTGGCTTAACTTCCATGTTAGAAATTTTTTTTGGTCCTTAACTTTTCTAAGTTCAACTTTCCTCCCACTGAATCCAGGATTGATGTGTTTCATTTCAATAAAAACATCATATCGTGTAAAAAACACGATAGGTTCGACTGTATTATGGAAAAAATATCCTAAGGCTCCCTTGGGATAATAAAAAAATATAAATTTTTATAAATTAATTATAAGATTACCAAAGTCTAAACATCATATGAGTGATTCACAACATAAAATCCTCATAAAAGACATATAGGAATATTTCAAAGTATATATATCATATGGGGTCTTTATGCATGATTTAGATAGAATATAGTTGATTAGGAATACATCCATCTATAGAGAATATCCTTGAAATGAAATATAATGGTAACAGTAACTCATCATCAATCAAACCATGTTCAATAGGGTATGATTCATCCTCCTAGACACACCATTACACTATTTTGTTCTATGAGAATTTAGTTTTAAAACAATTCCATAATTGATCTCATGTTTATTGAATTCTTGGTTTAAGTGTTCACCAAGTTGGTTTTATAATTGAATCCACTTTTTCTCAATTGATTCTATACATTAATATTAAACTCCTTGAACTTTTTAAATGTTTTTTACTTGTGCCTCATACAAAAAACATAACCACACCGATTAAAATCATCAATATGTATAATATCTTATATTCAAATATCCCTCTCATATTTTCCACTAAAATTTTCTTTGACCATTTATCCAAATAAAGATGATTTTCAATTATCAAATAATTCACAATTGAATGACTCTAATATTCAATCTCTATGGAGTATTTGGATGTGTTTATCATTTATATGTCCCAAGTAATAATTAAAGTGGTAATTAGAATTATAATCTACCTTGATCACCTTTGTAACACCATGATATTTTAAAATAATTCTATGTTCGATAGCGTATATAAAATGTAACATCGAGCTTAAATGAACCATGAAATATAATTATTTTATGATCCTTATAACATAGTTATTGAATTTGAAGGTATTAATAGTAGTAATAGAATTATAAAATACCCATAAAAGTCCAAATAAATAAAAATTTATTTATAAATTCTTATTAAATCAGCACTTGATTTTTAGTAAACTAGTTTTATTCTTCAAATTACAGTTTATTAAAAAATTGGGTTTTATTTTTTTTAGAGAATATTATAATTAATTTATGAGAATTTTAGAAATTTTAGTTTATAAAAATAATATCTTTTTTTAAAATCATCATGTGAAAATAATCTTTTAATTTTTTTTTTATAATTTTCTAAAAAGCTATATTTTTCAATGAATAGGGAAAATACAAATTTTTATTGAAAATGTTATTTTGGTTCAAGAATTTACAATGTACCATTTCATTTTATAGTTTAAAAGTAAAATTAGTTCACTTATGTTATTTATATTCAAATTATATTCATTAGAATCGATTATATTGTTTAATTTGGTATAAAAACATATTTTATACTTAAAATGACATTTTATAAAAAAACTGTTTTTATCACGTTTTGTAGATTTAATTTGAAATTAAATTCCAAGAAATATATGAATTTACTTTCATAAAATGGTTTTAATTTTTTTAATAAATCTAATTAATATTAGGTAATAAATCAAACTTAATTTTTGGCAAATATTAATAGTAACCATGGTAAATATTTTTACCATAGTAAAGGTAAAATGGATTAATTAGGGTTAAAACTGATGTCATAAGGTCTCAAATCATTAAAAACCTTAATTTATTTCATTTAATGTGTATATTTCAACCATAATCATCTAAAATTATAAAATATGATGTTTTTAAAAACGTATTTTATTTTATTTTTATAATATATAAGTAAAAGATAAAGTAAAAAATGTCACTTTATTTCTTTTAGTATCTATAATATTTTTAGAAAATTATAAAACAAATTATGTTATTTTATAAATATTAATTTTAAATATGAATTAATTTTATGGTCATAATAATTTATTTTTAATTTTTTTTAATAAAATAAATACATAAAATTCTTATGCAACACTGACACGGTGCTTGTGCAAGTAGTAAAAATAATCAATTAAAAAATTATAAAAACTCTAAAAATAATATTTTGGGGGGATATTTAGAGTTTCCCATGAATTTATAAGATAAATATAACATATTAAATATTTTTTTAATGGTTTATATTCTGATTGCATTATGATCATGTTGTTTTCAAAGTCGAATTATGTGAATAGTTCTTAAAATGACATTGATAATATTTTATGTTACATATATTTTATTAAATTATTAAAATAAAAATAAAAATAAAAATATTGAAATAGGATAATTAGGATTATAAATTGTCTAAAATTTCATCACTTATAAATTTATGATCCAATTTTTAGCTTATAAGTAAAATTATAGCCCTTTGATATTAAAAAGGTTACCGAGACAGTTAAGGTTAAAGTTCGTTAACTAAGTGGTTAAATCAAAAGATACAGTTTAAAATAAAAAATAAACCCTTAAATATTTTATTTAATGATTATATTAATGCAATTTATTCCTTTTCTTACAATCCATGTAATTTTGGAACCATTTGACATGAGTTAGAGACATATTATATTATAATATTTCATGTATTTCCAAAAATGACATTAATGATATTTTATAATAAAAAATATTTTATTAAATGATTAAAAATTAATTTTATTAATATATTTTGTAAATTTAATGGTTTATAGTTTAAAATACCAATAATATTCCATTTATGGTTCACATTTATTTTTACGGTAACTTTATTAACCACTAAAAATTAAAAAACATTGATATCATGATAATTTTTCAAAAGGTTGGGGCCCAAGACTCATTTTTTTATTAAAAAGAAAATACCTCTTTTTTTATTGGGTAGAGGGAGACCCATTAATTAGATTAAAGGTACAAGGCCAAGTGGCCTGAATACAAGTCTTGAAATCCCTTTTTTGACCCAAAGGGCCCCTCGATGAACAGTACTGCTACAGTACCAGGATGCTACCATCCCTGCTACAGTACTGCTGCCGCTACAGTCCCTGCTATAGTGTCTTCACTGCTATAGTATCACCATTGCTACAATCCCTGCTGATATATTATTGCTACATCCCCCTACTACAGTACTACTATAGTACCCCAGAAATTCATCCCTACCCAGAAATACTTGATATGAATTTAATACTTAAGGTAATTCCAAGAGTGTCCCTCCCTTCACTTCTAAAAAGGAACCTCCTCCCCTCTCTTCATCACACATTTTGAGCATTATATATAAGACTATAAATACCATAATTCCTTCATTTATTCATTACCAACATTTTATATCTTATATTATTTCAAAAATACCATCCTTTCAAGGCTTAAGGTGTAATCTAAAAGAGGTTTCTCAATGAAGAGGTATAACTATTAACCGTGCATTTTCAATTTTATTTTTTATTATACCTGCTATAAATATATGGTATCCAATATTAAATAATTAATTAATTATATTAAATATATTTATTTTTATTACGATTAAGTAACTACTATTATCCACCTTTTTTCATCCATGAGATAATGATAACGTCGCTCGTGCGTACGTGTGGACTACTATTTCCACGAAGCAATGGGATTGTTTTTTCGCTTTTTTATTTACATGAATAATAATAAGGATAAATTTAATCAATTTATATTATATATATAATTTAATAATTATTCTTTAATGGTTAATTATTATTTAAATTTCTTTCATTCCTTCCATTGAAAAGTGAGAACATCATTCTTATATACGTTTAGCCTTTCGTCTTCATGAACAATGTAATTAATTTTTCTATCACTTAATTTTATGGATGAATGTAAATATATATAATGAATACATATAATATTTATATCATGAATAAAATTATGGTGATTATGAAACCATGATCAAATTACAAGGACCAGGACTGTCGAAATGAAACATGCATGAGAAATGAAGCAGTTGCCACATAAAAAAAGTGATTTTAATAAATAATTTTTAATACTTAGGTGATAACATGTTATAAATAAATCATATATGTTATTATATATAATTAGGATTTTTAATATATTTATAATAAATATATACTTATTATATGGGAGTTTTGAATGCTTATGATGCAATATGGGACCTAAGGAAATAGATTTTCATCTCTCTTTTATATCTGTGAGACACATGCAATATTAACCACTAGATTCATTTATTTAGTTTATATACTGAACATGAATTTATTTTATGATAATTATCATTAAAATTAATGGGATATATAAATATCCATATATTTTTATCACTTTCATTTTGTTTTTATTTGAATGTTACCAAAGTAGTAAGTGATTTATTTCTCAATACCATTTTAATGGGGATTGTTTATACTTAAATTTAATTTAAAGAAATTATATGATAATTATCTCATAAATTATTTTAATTTTTATTAACATCTGGGAATTTATGAAAATTTTATGTTTTAATACCATTTCTCTTTCTTTGGAACTCAAAATGTTTCAGAAAATGTTTTTAAGAAAAGTTGGTATTATTTCTTCTCTTTCAGTCGGGAAATTTTTTTATTTCATAACCATATTTTATAAAATGTTTTAAATAAAGGTTTTGAATATTATCTAATTATTTTTAAAATTAAATTTTACCCAAATTTTAATTTCTATAAAAATATTCAAGGGAATCATCTTATCATATTCAGGACGAATTGTTTTTTTATTGAAAGTGATAATAGAATCTCTGTTTTAACATTCATGACATGAATAAAATTTACCACCATCATGATAAATCAATATTTTTAAGGTTCCATTAAATTTTTCCATGGTTTATTTCAAATAAATTTTTTCCTTAATATTTTAGAAATATTTGGATTTTAAATAAGGGATTTCAAAATGAAAAGGGTATTTTCCACAAATAATATTCTTCTGATATTTTTTAAGGAATTTTCATCTATGATAACATCATTTAATTTTAATTTTGATTCCATAGGGATATTATCTAATTATAAAATAATTATTCTTTCTCTAGATGGTTTATAATTATTATAATGATATGTTTATTAAACCCATGTATTTTCCATGGGTTATGCTATGATGACTTTATGAAATGTTTACGAAACTCATTTTATTTTCTTGAGTTATGATATGAAGATATGTTTAATGATTTATGATATTATAGAATAAATATATATGGTTTTCATTATGTGATATATGGGACCAAAATTATATATCCCTCCAATACATTGGGTAATTTTATTTATCTCATGAGATAATTATTGGATTTGAGTTGATGTGCTTGATCCACTATGGGAAACATACAGGGATGCCTAATACACTATGGGTAAAAAGTGTTGATTACTAATCTAATATGGGAAGAATGTAATGATACACAACCTGTTATTATATGGGAAACATGTTTTGATGCCAGATCCACTGTGATTTTATGGTCGTGGTAGTTAAATTTTACATGTGAAATGGTTTTTGTACATATGATACTGCCATGATTTTATGATATGTTTTATTTATAATTATGATTTGGATTTATGGTTCATGATTGATTAGTGACGATTTATCACTCTTATGATTAATGTTCTCAAATGGTATAGTTTTATGGTATGAATCATGACTATGATCCATGATAAATTGGGTATGAACATTGTATGTTATGATAATAATCTCATCCTCTTATGCTTATTTTATGCTTGCATATGATCATCAATTGATATCTCCATTATTTACCATTTATGAGAATCTAATCTAACCCCTTCCTTATTTTTACTTTCCCCATGTAATTAATGAAGGTTTTATGTTTGGTATGTATAAGAAAAATACTATGTGGGAATCTCTTTTTGGGACATTTAGAATATATTTCATTAAATAAGATGATTGTGTATTCAGTCTCCAAAAACACTAAAACTTTGTGGTTCTTGCATGGATCACAATTATTTTTATGTAAAATAATGTAATATTTTTGTATTAAAATCTTGGGTCACTATAGTTTGTATCAAAGTAGGGTTTAGTTAATATTTAGAGATTAGGATGAGAAAAAATTAGTGATAAATGAGAGGATAATTCTAATTATAGGTAAACATACTAATGTTTTGGTAAGGTATAAATTATGTTGTTTTCTTATAAATAGATTCATATTAAGATACTACAAGTATATTTGGTTTTAGAAAATATGCATCTATGGTTAATAAACTTGAAAATAGTTGGTTGAGTATATCATGACCATCATTCTAGTTCACAATTAATTTTACCTTACTGTGATCCTTTCTTTACACTCTCAGGGTATAATATTGGGTTACTTCTCATATTCTTTATCAGCCATTATGATGTTTTCAAATAGATAAAGACCATAGATAACCTAGTTTATGCCTATGGTTTCATATATTTAAAAGAAGGTGCTAGGATTTACACTTCCTATGAATGTTTTTTACCGATTATATGATTTATCACTATGATTATTATAGCTTAATGATACACTTTTAATTTTGGTTTTACTTATTCAATGGAACAATAAGACATCATGATAAAAATGAATTTTATAGAAAATTCAATGATTTTCTACCTAAATAACCAAATGACATGGGAGCTAGAATGTGAAACCTTGTGATTTTGATTAATCAATTAGCCCATTATATGATTAATAACATAAACATAAATGATTTTCCTAAAAACTAAATAAGAAAAATATGGAGTATCATGAATTCCATGGTGTAAAGAATATTCAACTACCTACATGTCAATAATGTGGGAAGAAGAACTCAATAGAATGTATCAATGGAATGAGAAGAAGTTTTCTGTATGGAAATTATGTGCATAGTGAAAGTAATTGTTGAGGAAAATTAATATTTTTATGGATGAATATGAATTTCATTCTAATGTAAAATTTACAGATCAATGTATTATGTGTGGAGAATATGGGTGTTATTCGAGCTAATGCTCAAATCCAAGGTTTATCTCCTAGACCATGGAAGAACCTACCATATTCCAATCATTGAAGTGAAATGATTTATGTTCTTATGTATTGTAGTTTTATAATTATGTTATTATAGATATAAGAATCAAAAAACATAAAAGGATTGTTCTATATTATTTTTTTCTATAAGGATTTGAAAACATGTCTTGAATGGTACTGATAACCAAGAAAATTGATTTAGTGGTAAGGTGATAATGTTTAGTTGGGATAAAGAGATGATTGAAATTGATAAATTAACTTTGGGTAGTATTTATGACTTAGAAATTGATTATTATTTTTATGACAATTTGATTTATGTCATATTTGGTGAATTTTATTGCATTTTCGGATTTATGAAATATATTGGTAATACCCAAAAAATCTAAAAGAGTAACTTTTATTCGAGAGCGTGTATGACACAATACACCAAATGTAGAATGGAATATAACCTATTGAGACCTTATGTTATATTAAATATTTTAATTAAATTTAAAATATTATAAATCTTTAAATTCAAAAAATACCAAGTTATATTGCATTGAATACAACTAAGACTTTCTTTAATGGTTTATATTTCATGCAAGACTGAGTTTTACAGAATAATAATATATTAATAAAATATTATTATTTAATAGAATAATATATAACCAATCCATTAAATTAGTATTTACGAATATTATTAGCTAACTTATGAAAATATGTAATTTACACAAATATAAGATGAATTCATATGTTACCAATTAATTAGAAATGAATATAAAAACCAATATTTTATAAAGCTAGTTTTACCACCTTTTAGTGGCAAACCTATTTTAAATAAATTTTTTGAAACTTTTATAAATTATTTATTTCAAAATAAACATAATTTTTGAAATAAAAACATAAAAATTATATTCGGGTGAGTTTTTTGTATTTTTTGTGATGTTTCATTTTTTATGAATAATGAAAAAATACTAAATTTTAATTCAAAAACTACTTTTTCATCTAATTTATTTTTAAGGTTAAATTATATTTTTTATTGGTTTTCAAGTTTAATTAGATAAATTTTATATAAATTAATCCAATTTATGTTATTATAATTATAATATACACATATCATTTACTTTTCATTCTTTTAAATATAGAAAATAAATGAAAGTAGTGTTCATGCATATGTACAACCTACCCTCTTAATGAACGGTGCATTTCTTTTCCTACCTCAAAATATTATGTATTACATATATATATGATATATAACTAATATATATGATATTTATATCATGGTTTACATTCTGAATATTATGAAATCATGATCTAAGTAATAGGAACAACTAGTAAAAAGTTAAAACATACTTGACAAACTGGGCAATTAACACACAAAATAGTGAAAATAATTAAATATTGTTAAAAAATGGGTAAAAAGAAATTATAAGAAGATAATATATTATATTATTAGTATGATTATGGTTATGTTATAAGTTATTGACATGTTTAAACCCATAATACATGAGGTTAAAGGATATTCACCAAAAAGGAAACATAGGGCAAGGAATTCTTGTCTCACTTTTCTTTCTGTGAGGCATACACTATTTTCACCACTTATTTATTTTGTGTGGTGTATATATTTCCCCTATTTTATTTTATAGCATGAATAAATTTATCTTCATGGTATTTATAAATTCATTTGAAATTAATTCTTTCTTGGGGATTATAATTCAAAAGTTACCAAGTAGTAGGGTCTTCATATTAATTTCCATTCTTTGAGACATAATTTATTTTTGTAGACCACATTTATTATATATGGTGTAAATACTTCCACTTTTACATATAATATCATAATTAATTCATTATTCATGATATTTTAAGTTTCAATTTGAATTTTTTCATCTAAGGGGATTTGAATTAAGCGTTACTAAGTGGAAAATAGTTTTATGACCCAATTTCTTTTCTTTAGGTTATATTACTTCCTCATTGTTGTTAATATTTTATGATTATGTGTATAATAAATTTTTACTATATGTTTTTTTATTTACACTTGTTTTATGTTTATTTAAATTTTACACACAACATATACTCATTGATTTATTCTAACATTTACATTAGGGTATTTTCAAGGGTTTACTTTAGAATCTTATTTTTTTGGGATTGTTTATACTTGAATTTATATTAGAGTAAATTATTATATAATTTTATAATAAATAACTTAATTTTATTCTAATTTATTTATTCATGACCTTTTTCAATTAATAGTAATATTTTCCCCCTTTGGTACTTAAAATGTTTTAGAAAATATTTTTAAGAAAACCCAACTTCATTTATATTTTAGTTAGAGAACCTGTTTTCATATAAAAACCTTTTTTTCTTAAAAGGTTTTAAAAAATGTTTTTAATATTTAAAAAATGATTTATTAAATAATTGTTTTCCAGTTTTTTATTTTAAAAATGCTGTCAAAATAATATTCTTGTATCTTTCTAGAGAATTATATTTTTTATCCTTTTTTACTTTGAAAAAGAAATGATCTTTTTACCTTGAATGTAATATATATATTTACCCTTAATTATTTCTTTGAAGCTTCCTTTTCTAATTTAAAATGTTAATTTTTAAAGAAAATGCTTTCAAAAGTTATTTTCATAGAAAAATATTTTTTAAAAAATCAATATAAAAAAGATATTTTCCTCAAGAATGTTTTTAAAAGATATTTTTATAGTATTTACATTCATCAATGACAAAAAACCTTTATTTTTACTCCACTTGGGATATGTTGTATTGATATCATCCTTATTATTCATTTGGGTGGTTTATGATTGATTTGGAAGAGGATAGTATTGACATTCACTTACTTGATCCTTTTTTAGTCCCCTTGAAATATTCAATTTCCTATGATCATTAGATATTCAATTTATTATAATTATACGTATCATTTCTCATGCATATGTTTATTTTATAAATTTTCTATCATTTTTACATACGATTCTTACTTTGATAGTTATTAAATTTTCTTGGTAAATATTGATAAATATGTATCCTCTATTCAATATGGATATTTGATATGGCATATTTTTTATTACATATGAAGAATACTTTGGATAGATTGTGAAGAGTGGGGCCCAGACATTATATAGACCATTGATGTATTAAAAGGTTCTCATGAGACAAATTAGTTGCATAAATTAAATAGGTTTCTACTTCTAGTTTTAAACTTTCTAGAGGATATATCTTGACAGTAATGTTTTTCATGTGCCTGAGACATGACATCTGCTATTTAAGCATTTCCTTCATTTTGATTCAGTATTTATTATACTTGATATTTTCACTATGAAAATGCCTATGGATGCATTTAATTATTAGTTTATTGAATAAATGGAATATTTTTTTAGTTATTTACCTTTCTATATTTTTTTTCACTTAATTCTTAGTTTATTTCTTTCATGGAATGTGTATTGAGTTATTTACCATGCTATAATTATTATTCTCATTTATTCATTATGGATTGCATTATACTTTACCCTTATTGAGTATTTGATTTTACCCTTATTTTTTTACTTTTACTAGGAATAAAAGAAGTTTATTAAAAAACATATGCAATCATATTCTAGATAGAATAAATTGAACCTTTAAAGGAAACATATGCTGTAATTAGTGTATTTAGTTTTAATGTAAGACAAATGTATATATCTGGATTACCAAGACTACTAAAATCATTGATACTTCTAGATTTTATTCCACGTAATCATTCCAATTTCATTGTAGTAGACACCAGCTCCAGTATTACTTGTATTGGGGTACTATAATTAGTATTTAAGGAAGTATAGTATACAACTTGGTAACTAAATATAGGAAAAATACATTTGAGAACATAAACCTATGGTATAATTAGAGGAAAAGTATAGAAGAAAATCCTATATTTTTTGTAATGTAGATATTATGTGTGTCTTCCTAGCAAAAAATCCATGTCTTCATACTACCAGTGGACATGGTTCTATAATATATGTAACTAGGGGTAACAACTTTAAAAATTTTCACTGGTTTTGACTCGAGTGTAACCTAGTACATAACGATGGGCCTTACTGCACACTTGGTTTGACACTACTTAGGGATATGCTTTAGAAAATTCACATTTTATTTACAAACCATTAAAAAGGATTTATATAGACAATGAAAATGAATTACCTACGTTAAACCTTAGAATAAGTAATTACTTATGCTGAAAAAAGGTTAATGTATTTATTGGTATTCTATAATTAAAAATTTGAATTATTTCTACCAATAGTATTTTAGTTATGAGAATTATGAAACATATAAGGATTGTTTAAAATTTTAGAAGCACATATTTCTTCATTAACTTAAGAGTGATGGATACCATCACGATATTATGAGATTGAGGTTCATCATAATTTCTATGTGTTAAACCTATCCTCTAGGTTTTATATAATAAGAGCCAACCAAGAATAAGTAAATTTTGTAAAACTTTGTGGAAATTATATGTTCTAGTGGAAAAATTATTTGTGGAATAATTCCCTTATATTTTAGAGACAAGAGTTTAAAGGAATTGATAAAATTTAGTATTATTATTATCAATATCTACATTTTAATAATAGAAAAATTACATTATTAGGATTTGAAAAAAAATATTGTATTGAAAACCATAATTAAAATTATATTTATTGATTAACCTTATTTTAATGATATCCATCATATTTATTTTGGAACTATATTAATATGGTTTAAAAAAAGGAAAAAATATATGTCGTGTGACAACCCGTCGTGTTTGAAAAGGCTACAGGACTTGAACCCATGATTTAAGGACAATAAGGGTTTCCCGCCTGACACTAGATTATGTAATGTACTGGTTAAAATGTAATTGTTTTTAATTATAAAATTTGATGAATACATATTAATTATGAATGGATTATTTTAATTTTTATGTTTATAGATTATTGTATTAACCATATTGGATTTAAAGAATAGTTAGAGACAAATTTAAATATATGTCACTCTTCTATGGGCCTTATAATCCATTAAATGTTTATTTTGGTGCTTCGGACCTCAAAGTTAATTTTTGGAAATCCATTTTTTGAATTAATACATGAATTAAAAACTGGCCAAATCACAATAAAGGAAGAAAATTGTGTTTATAGAAATATATCAAGTAAGTATATTTCCTTATATTTTTATTCAATAAAATAATTCCTCAATATTATGAAAAGTATCTTAAAATAAAATGTTGTCATAATACTCTAATTTTTATTAAACCAATGCTCTTTTAAATCATCCTGGATTTATGGATTTAAGGTACTTAACATTACACTAGAGATTCACCTATTTGTGATTGATGACCTCAATCAATCCTTATAAACATTTATTCTTTTCTTCTATATATGTATATCCACTTTCCCCTAATATTCTTCTACTTAGAGACATAATTATAAATTATTCTGGGCGACCTTTGTACTTCCCATTATATCTTTTCTAGAGGATGTTTTACAAAACCCTCTCATGAAGTGGGATTCTAACATACTAAATACCAAAAAAATTATTACCAAGGTTGAGTTTAAATTTTGAGGACACAATTTATTTATGGTGGGGAGAATGTAACACCCTGAAAATTATAAAAGAGTATCTTTTAATCGATAACATGTATGTCACACAACACCAAACATAGAATGAAATATAAATACATGAGAGAATTTATGGTATATTTAATATTTTTAAATTTTTTTAATATATTATAAATCTTTCAGTGAATGAAATACCATGTTATCTTGCATCGCACACAACTGAGACTTTCTTGATGGCTTGTGTTTTACGCAAGAATGAGTTTTAAAGAAAAACAATATATTATTAATATATTATTATTTTATATAATAAGATATAACCTATATTTTAAATTAAAGGTTATTAATTATATTAACTAACTTATAAATATATATATGGTTTACACAAATATAATATTAAGCCATAGGTTACCAATTAATTAGAAATGAATATAAAACCCATATTTTTCTAAAAATAGTTTTATCATATTTTAATGGAGAACCTATTTTAAATATAATTTTTGGCACTATTATAAATTTTATATGTCTAAATAAAAATAATATTTGAAATCAGAACATAAAAATTATATTATGGTAAATGTTTCGTACTTTTCAGTGAGGTTTTATTTTTTGATGAATTTTGAAAAAATACTGAATTTTAATTCAAAAATGCTTTTTCATTAAATTTATTTATAATGTTAAATTATAATTACTATTGGTTTTAAATTTTAATTAGATAATTTTTATATCAATTAATCCAATTAATTTCATTGTAATCAATTTCACTTTTGAAATTAAATATAAAATCTTAGCAAACTTTTGAAAAAAATTACATTAAAACCCCACTTTGTCGTCCGATCCATAGGATTAAATTTAAATTATTTTCTACCACTTATGGGATTGAAATTTGAGAAAATGTATTAAATATTGTTAATAATAATAATAAAAAATTTATAATAATTTTAACTTAGTTTTTGACCAAAAATATGAGTGAAAGTAATTGAAATTAATTACAATAATTAAGAGAAAAATTTACTTAAAAAGGGATTAAAACATACAATTTAGGACAAAAATGACCTAAACAATTGTCCAAAATCTATTTAATATTCATATTTTGACACAATCATCCATTTTATATAATGTTTTACATTATTGGATCCTATTTTTATAGGAAAAACATGGGTGGAATTCCCTTTTCAAAAATTTACAAGAATGCCACTCCTCCTTCACAATAAAAAGTCACTCACCTATCCCACTTCATCACACCCCTCAAGACACTTTGTATCGACCAATATCTTCCCAAATAGCTTCTAAAAAATCCTCCCATGATCCTTGAATCCTCCCTTTGGGCATAAATCCATCCAATTAATCCCTTTGGTGGAAACTATAAGAAGTTACCCAAAGAAGAGGTAACATCATTCCTCAAGCTCTTTTATTTTATTTTCATTCTCTGCCCCCTATAATCTTCTTATTACATGCTTACATAATAACATGAGAATTTTTAGAAGAAAATAAAATATTTGAATGATGGGAAGATGGTATAATTTTTTTGTATTGATGTAATCCAAAAATTTGGAAAGAGAATATATGTGTCATCTATACTTGATCTAAAAAGGAAATTGTTGGATGACACTCATAGATCAAATTTCTCTATACACCCTGGTAGAACCAAGATTTATAGGGGTTTTGGGAATATATTTGGAAGGATAACATGTAGTGGGAAATTGTGGCTATGTATCATGATGCTTGATTTTTTAACAGGTCAGGGTAGAGAGACAACATCCAAGAAGATTCATGAAACCGATCCTTATTCCTAGGTGTAAATGGTATGAAATTTATATAAAATTTATTAAAACAATACCAAATACTCTTATATAGAATGTTTTGATATGGGTTATTATTTATTTCTTGACTAAATCTACACATTTACTTGCTTTAAGAGAAGATTTACCTCTTTAGAACCTCAAAAGGCTCTATATTAATGATGTTTTAAGAATTCATGGTGCACCTATTTTGATTGTTTCTCATCATGATACCTATTTTACATCCAAATTTTGGAAGAGTCTTAATAAGGATATTGAAACTAAGATTTATTTGAGCACATCCTACCATCCTCAAATAGATGGATAGTCTGAAAGAACAATTCAAACAATGGAATACATGCTGAGGTCATGATAACTTTATTTTCAAGGTATGTGGGATCAGTATTTACTATTGGTATAATTTTCCTTTAACAATAGTTTTCATTATAGTATTCAAATGATGTCATATGAAGCATTATATTGAAAGATATTTCTTACTCCAACTTGTTGGGACGAATTTGGTAAATGGAAAATTATAAGGCAAAACTTTTTAATGGGATAAAAAATAGGTAAAGACTATTTAGGATCACATTAATGTAGATTAACATAGGTAAAAGGGTTATATTGATAATCAAAAGAAGGATTTTAAATTTCAAGTGGTAGATTATGTTTTCTTACAATTTTCTCTATAGAAGGGTGTCAGAAGGTTCAGTAAAAAGTTAAACTCAATCCCTGAGAACATCACCCATTTTAAACTCTATAAATAATTTTATTTTTGTCTTATCATTTTTTAATTCTACTAATAATCTCAAAAGTACATGATGTGTTCCATATATCGTTGTTAAGGAAGTACATGCTAGACCCAATGCATGTGCTCAACAATTTTGAAATTGAATTGGAACCTGGTCTATCTTACTATGAATAATCCATACATATTCTTGATACTAGAGAGAAATTATAATGGAAATGAATTACTAGACTGGTAAAGGTACTTTAGATAAATCATAAAATGGGGGATGCTACATGGAAACCAGAGGATATTATGAAAAATAACTACCCACATTTGTTTAAAAATTTCAAGGATGAAATTTACATAGTATGTAAGAATGTAACAACCCAAGAAATTATTATTTATTTCCTTTAAAATTAATAAAATATCTTTTATGGCTTGTAATGAATGAAACACTGAGATTAAATGTAACCAGATACTCGATTAAAATATTATTTAAACATAACCATTATAACCTATCCATTAAATTAGAGAGTACGAATAAGACTAAATAAATTTTAAAAAAAATTATATATTCTACAAAAATTCAGTTTTTATCCATTTATTAGAAATAAAAATAATAAATATTTTAAAGTGAAAGAATTTTTTTCTTAAAAACATTATTAAAAAAAGAGTTTCGTTGCTTCTTGTGAACTTATGATAGAAATAATTTTTAAAAATTTTATAAAATTTATTTGATTAAATTAAATTAATTTTTTAAAAATAATCATATATAAATTAAAATAGGGTAAATATTTATGATTTTTTCGGAAAAGTTTCATTTTTCAATGAATAGTGAAATATAATGTTTTTTTACTGAAAACTCCCTTTTTGTTTAAATTATTTAAAATGTTAAATTAACATTTTAATTGGTTTTAAATTAAAATTATACCAATTATATTACAATTTGACTAATTTAGGTCATTGGTATCAATATTATTTTCAATTTTGATATAAAAACATCCTATACTTATGAGAATTTTCTCTTTGGAAACCCTAATTTTCATCTTGTGTGCGGGTATAATTTTAATTTGGATTATTCCACTTCTATGAATTGAATTTGGAATGTTTGATTAAATATTTGGAATCAAAATAATTTTTATTATCTAATATTTTCAACTTATTTTTTTACCATTATGAATAGTAAAAGTAGTAAAATTTAATTACTACAGTTTGGGTAGAAACTAATTTATAGGAGAGTTAAACTAAGAAGATAAGGGTAAAAATTAACTAAAAACTTGTACAAAACACATTTTATGGATATATTTATATCTTATATCTAATTATTTTTTATAATGACACATTTTATAGGATTTTTTCATGAAAAAACGTGGTTTTAATTGTTTCTTTTGAAAAATTTCTCGTGCGTCCTCTCCCCCACTTATAAAAGGTCACCCCTATACCCCTCTTCACACATAAAAAATAAGTTTGATTTAGATAATATCTAATGAAATAACATCCCTACTTGACTTAAATAATTATATAATCCATTTATTGATCATAAATACATCCTAGTAAGGATTTTGGTGTAAACCTAAGGAGGTCATTGGAAGAAGAGGTAACGTTCCTAAAAAAGTGTTTTCATTTTATTTATTCTTGAAACTACATAGAATATTATTCAATCATGATAGTATAATAAAAAAATTATATAATATATACTTGTATTTTATTATGTTAATTTCATTACCTATATCCCTCTCCTCTTCCATAAAATGGGGAATAAAACTGTTGATCACGTGTATGGTGAACTACCTCCTTATGAAGCGATTTAATTCATTTTTCATCACCAAGATTCATGGATGGACATAATTATCGATTAAACATATTTATATGATATTATTATACTTACACAATATTAATATCACATATAAATGATTATGTTCCACTCTTTCAAAAATATGATAACGTCGCTCGTGTGTATGGTGAACTACCACCTCACAAAGCGATGTGATTTGTTTTTCAATTATGATTTACAAGGAATGTAATAAGGATAAAATTAATGAATATATGTGATATATATGAGATATTATTGATTATTTAAAATTAATATATCTATCAATTAACCTTTCACTAGTTAAAGGGAATGCTATTGTTTCTCATGCGTAAGTATGACCTACCGTCTCTATGAAACTATGCGATTCATTTTCATTATCTAAAATTCAAAATGGTTCTAAAAATGAATATAATGAGTAAATATTATATTTATAACATTAATTCCATATTTTAAAATATGAATATATGTCAATACCTATCCCCTAGGGGGTCGTGCAGTGACTACCCCAAGCCCGCCTCCCATAGGTCAGGGGATGGCGACTAGCGCCGAGTAGGCATATGCCACAAAGGGGAGGAATTTTCCTAAGTACCTACACACACACACGTATCCAAGAGTATGTTCTAAAACTGAAAAAACTGAGTAAATAGGTATGCATCCCACTATGACAACCACTGAGAGTAACAATACAAAATAGAAAAGTCGACATCTAGAATACAATCCCAAAATGAACAAAAAAGTACAAGCTCCTCGATCTCATCAATAGAAAACCATACATAAAGGGTAGGTAAAGTGAGCTATTTTAATGTCACAAAAGAGTACCATGTTCGTCGGGTCACCCTATAACAACACCTATCTCCGGATCACCAAGAACTATATTAATGCTATCAATGTTCTGCACAAGACATGACACATGGGGGAGAAGCCCGTGTAGGGGAGTGTAAAAAAATAATTAGTAGTGACCCTATACAACAAAGGTAAAGCTCAAAGAAAGACACAAGGAAGACTTCCATAGAAGTAAATTAAGGGTATTCTCTAAGAAGTATAGTTAAGAGAGTCACTAGAGTCATCTCACACCAGGATACATGTACTAAGAAAGTACACACATATCCATATCCATTGAGACATATAGTCTCTATAGGAGACCTACTCCACACCCACACTGGAGACCAAATTTACATCATCGTAGGAGACTAATTCTGCAACCTCGTAGGATACCAACTCCACATCTTCGTAGGAGACTAACTCTACATCTTCGCATGAGACAAACTCCACACCCTCGTAGGAGACCAACTCTACACCCTTGTAGGAGAGAAACTACATGCCCTCATAGAAGACCAACTCCGTGCTTTTGCAGGATACCAACTTTGCATCTTTTCCACAGTCAGTAATATGATTGGGTCCTCAGAACACTCTCTCTAGGAGCACCTACTCCTCAAGCCAATATTTCATATGCCAAACTCTATGAAAGCTCACATAGAGTATCCCAAAGTACCACCTCGTCACGGGGATCCCAACGATGCAAACGACTCGTTAAATGGATTCAGGGTTTGAGAGTTATGGGTATTTTAGTGAAAAGGGGCCAATTGGGTCTAGGTCTGGTCTGACCTAATTCATTAGGTCAACCCGACCTGACAGTCCGACTTGATCCGCTGAGTCAACTCAACACACCGGGTCAACCCGGCTTGCTGGGCCCGACCGATTGGGCCATGTGGTCCAACCCATGGGGTTATTGGGTCTTGGTCCGCTGGACCGAACCTGGCCCACCGTAGGGGGGGCAGCCCCCTACCTTGCACAAGAAGCACCCTTCTGGCCATGTCCACCCATGTTAATGCGGACTGTCCACGTGAGCAGCTCACACCCACAACTATATAGTGGTTCCTCCATTTGACGCGACTCCAGGAGTGGTGTCCCTCCACCGCCGCGACCTCTTGCTGTGATTGTCACCACCGTATGTGGGATCCTGTCACCGACCATCAAGATAGAGGCCTCCTCGGTCTCCACCCACGACCCCGTACCATGGGTTTTCCTGCCTCCATGGTATTGTTGGACCATGAGTCTCCGACACTACCAAACACCATGCCGATGACCGTCTTCCTGGCCCGACATCACCATAGAGCTGATGTTGCCTCTTCCACCAGTCGATTTTATGGTGGCCTCCTTACACTATACTCTTCCTGGAAAGGCCAGAGTGACCTCACACCATCGTCATCCTGGATCCCGCTCCAGATCATTACACCCAATGAAGAACAAGGAGAACAAAAGTAGGGGAAATGAAGAAGAATAAGAACACCCAAAGTGGATAGACATGGGCCTTTTTCATGTCAGCCTCCATCTATCCATGTTATAATTAAATAAATGAGGGTAAAATAAAATCAACTCTAAGAATGGATAATTCCTGAATAAAACCACACAATAGATTACCCATCCCATTAGGATAATCGACCTATGGATCAACCTGTTTGTGGGTAGATCCACGTATTCCATTTAAAAGAAAGAATTAGAGAGAAAGTCACATAGAAATAATTCCCCCTCCCTATAAATAGGATCAGTTGGAGGAGATAATTCATTGTCGACGGTGATCCATCCACATATATCCTTGATCCATCGTTCGTTAGTGCTTGATTCAAACTCCGATCTGCAAATCGTCGTCACCAGTGAGAGATCTTCCTTCTCCTTCCTCAAGGAAACCTCTGGGCACCAGAGAAATTATCTATCATTATGAATTCTAACACTGGTCCCTTCTTATGATTAAAGGAGGAAACTTATTTCAGCATTTCCACGATGCTGGGTTGCAGCGTCCTTAAGTCACCACATCACAGTGCTGCTGATTCATTGATTACCATTGAAGAAATAAATTAAATAACTTTTTAAATATATTTTATTTTTCTCTTAAAACATCCATAAATTTACTTTTGCAGTCGATGTGCACTAGCCAATGTTAGGCCCTTCCAAAAGTAAACTCATTGTTCTCATCTCAACGATGCCCTCAAATTTTTGATCTGGGCACCCGTTTAGAAATTATGAAATCCACACACATGCACTATTTTTATTAACTTAAAAATAGTTTGAACATTCATTTTGGGCACCCCAGGACTCATAATCATGTGCCATATTAGTGCCTAGTCTGTAAATAACCACATAAAATTTTAAAAAAATTTACATGGAAAATTATGGATATTACATTCTCCCCACCTCAGGGATTTACGTCGTCGAAAGCCAAAACAAGGGATAAACAAACAAATTTGGACATTGAGCGTGAATATGAGCCTCCCGCTCACATTTTATCTCATAGATATTCTCAGGATGCCACCAAATATGCACTAAAGGAATCAATCTCCCACAGAGGGTCCTCTCCCGTCGATCCTCAATCTCCACAGGGAACTCCGTGAAAGTCACCCCACCATCAACATCCATCCCGCCCTAGTAAATGAAGTGTGGTGGTTCATGTATGTATCTACATAGTTGTGATAAATGGAAGACATCATGTAACCACTCTAACTATGGAGGTAGAGCCTAACGGTATTCCACCTTGGCCACTCTATGCAGTATTAGAAAAGGTCTGATGAACTTAGAAGATAACATGCCGCCCCAACCAAATCTCTGTATCCCACATTGAGGAGATCCCCAAAAGAACACATGATCTCTCTCCTAGAACTCCAAGGGTCTCTATCACCAGTTAACATAGGACTTATGATGGCTCTATTCGGTCTTCATATTCTCCTAGATGACTTGCACCTTTTCTGTAGTAGCCCACACCAACTCTGGACCCATGAGTGCTGACTCTTCGGGGTCAGTCTAAAAAAGTGGTGACCTACTCAGTCACATGTAAAAAGCCTTGAACAATGCCATAATTATGGTGGAGTAGTAGCTATTGTTGTATTCAAACTCTACCAGGGGTAGGTGATCCTCCCAACTACGACCAAAATCGAGGATGCAAGCACGTATCATGTCCTCTAAGACTTGAATGGTCCACTCTATATAGCCGTATGTCTATAGGTGGAAAGCTGTTCTCAATAAAAACTGAGTCCCAAACACCTCCTGCAATACCTTCCACAATTGGGATGTAAAGAACATGTCACGATCTAAGACTCTTGCATATGGGACTCCATGGAGTTGAACTATCTCCTACATGTAGAGGCATCCCAATCTCTCTACAGAACCCTATTTCTAAATTTATAGAAAGTTGGATGAATTGGTGAGTCGGTTAATGGTCAACCAGATGGTATCATGCCCCTTGTATGTATGTTGTAAACGTTTCATGAAATCTATCAATATTCCATCCCACTTCCACTCTGGCACCTCAAGGGGTTGAGTCAAACCCACTAGAACCTGGTGCTCATCCATCACTTACTGAAAAGTGAGGCAATTGGAAACAAACTATTCCACTGCCTTCTTCATCTATGGTCACCAAAACTAACATCATAAATTATAGAAAATCTTTTCCACACCTGGATGTACCTCCAAAGGGGATGTATGGAACTCCCTCAACATGTCCTCCTATAACATTTTTGGTACGACTGTGTTTCCTTTGAAAAGGATGGAATGCTCCCCACATTTCCAATATCCATCAGGGGAATTCCATGTGGATATCTGAGCACGTGTTGTCTCATAGATGGTATCTCTGAGCTATGCCTCCATGAATCATTGTAAGAGTAGAGGGGTAGCTACCATCAACCAAAGATAAGCTAGTCCATCTCCATCCATGAAGGATATCTAAAGTGAGGCCAACTACTCTGAGGCCTCATTCCATAACTATGAACTTGATCTCCAACTAAGAGCATCTTCCACCATGTTCCCCTTCCGAATAGTATATATTATATCAAAGTTATAGTCTTGGAGGAACTCTAGCCAATGCCGCTGTCTCAGGTTTAAATACTCCTGAAAAAAGATATTCTTGAGACTTTTGTGGTCTGAGTAGATGATAAACTACCCACCCACAAGTTTGTGTATCCACATCTTCAATGAAAAGAATACCACTACCAACTTTAGGTCTTGGGTCTCGTAGTTATGGTCATGTGGTATCAATTGTTTTGAACCGTAGGCAATCACTACTTTTCCATACATCAGGACATAACCACACTGTAACATCCTGACCTGACTTAACATTCAACCTGGTAGCTGGACCGGTCGCCACATGGCCTCAAGTGCATCTCCCCAAATTCCAGAGGCTGCCGACTAGCAGCTAGGGCCTAGGTGAGTCCATGGGCAGACTATGCCCTCATTACCAAAGCATCACAGTGGAATTACAAACATACAATAGCTGAAGAAGGTAACTAATAGACAACACATAGATAGTAGAAATAGATAACAATAGAAGGATTCGATATATATATGATGGTGCAGGTCAATACAACATATTACAAGTACACAAAATACCAAAAGAAACCAAAATGTATCCCCAGTCACAATACAAGCCTCATCTTGGTCCCATGCACTCCTACTCCGAGAAGCAAGTCATGTACCTATACTAGGGCCTTTCCCCTTATCCATACCTGAAATCATATAATCTTCTTGGGTCCAAAAACATGACCCAAATAGGGTGTGAGACAAAATCCCAGTAGGCAACCACCAAAGATCTGTGCTAATCTGTTAGTGAATATATAAATAGGCAGTGTAATATGGAAAGCAATAAACAAGGGAAACTAGCAAGACCGACCCAAGATTGTTCTTTGGCTTGGCATCACTTCAAGTATCCATTTTATTCATTAATCACTTCATTCATGTGTTCAAACCATTCATTTAACCCGTTCCTGGAATGCTCAATTTGGAAACCAGGCATCATTCAGGGAGGAAATACACCAACACCCTACAAGCCCGTTCCGGGGAACCTCTTAGGTACCTAGTCTCGCTCTAGGTGCGGTATAGTCCGTCATCTGAGCCCATCCCCAAGATCCTATAAATAGGACCCGGGTATCACCCATGAAATATGATGCCCTATTGAGTCCATCCATGGCATCTCACATGGGATCCATGATTCACTCAGAACTTTAGAAACAAGTCCCATATGAGTCCGTCCATGGAAACTCACATTGGTTCCATGGTTCACCCATGACTTGGTTTCACATTTAAAGCAGTTCAAAGCATTTAACTCACGTGGGCTAGAAATTCAAGAATTAACATACAAGGGTCAAGGGGCAAAACTCCATCACATACCCAAAACCATTTAAATTACAATTTCATCTTATTGTAATTCCATTCATATTCAATTTCAATTTTTTAACAGCCTCAAGGGAAGGAAAAGCATCCAGGGTTAAAAACCCTAAAATAGTCATTCAAGGTAACGCACCCAAGGGGTGGTTCCTGTCCAAGGTGTACAACCTAACTCAGGAACACACCATCCTATTCAAATTACCTACAACACACTAGGTAACAATAGGGTTGAATTCCAGGTTCAAGAAACACCCCAAAAGTGGGCGCGTGACACTCCATCATATATAAACATCTTGACAATCAGCGAAAAGCATGAGACCACCTACCTTAGGCTCGTACTAGATTTCTTGTCCTATATCAGGCTCTAATTCATCCTAGTTTGGAAGAAATTTGAAGAACAGATGAAGAACGAGAAATTAGGGCATATGAGCCTTAATCCAATCGGCGTTTGTTATAACCAGAAGAATCAAGAAGGATTAAAAAGAAACTGAGGACTTACCGTTGTGGATCTAACGAGATGAATGGTGTTCTAAATGGAGATCAGACGAAAAAGCTAGCTCAAAATCCTCTTTAGCTGCCTTGAGAGATTTCCTAGGCCTCCCCCTTATGCCCGGTTGAAGAAGAGAAGGCTAGGTTAGTTTTTATAAAAATTTAATTAATTTAATTAAAACTTAATTAAATTTTAAAACACAGTAGGTCGCACGGTTTACCCACACGACCTAACAAACCGTGTAGAGACCATGCATAACCTCCTAGAAGGAAAGGGGAAGCCGCATGGACACCATGCATGGTTTCCTCAAACCATGCACAGGCTTCTCCCCTACCTCTAGCAGGCCTGCAGCAAGGCATACCGTTTACCCAGGCCATACGAAAACCGTGTTCCAGGACATTTCCAGCCTAAAACTTGGTTCTGAGCTCTAAACAATCCCCTAAAACCTACGTAACTTCCTCAGTCAAGTTATGCATCCACATTAGGCCTCAACAGAACAATTAAAATGAAATGGAACGGATTTGTACCTCGTACGAAAACTCAGGTTCTTACAATCTTCCCCCTTATAGAAATTCATCCCTGAATTGCTCTCAGAAGGGTGGTCAAGATTCGTCTGTGAAAAACTCTGGCCACTGAGCATGTACGTCGGCCTCCCGCTCCAAAGTCTCATCCTTTAAACGGCCATGCTTCCATAGAACCCATACTAGAGGAACTGACCGGCCTCAGAGAACCTTCGTGCTCCTATCAACGATACGAATCAAATACTCCTCAAAGGATTCATCTACCTGAAGCTCGACCTCCTCAGGTTGGAAGGTATGAGATGGGTCTGAATGGTATCGCCATAACTGAGAAACATGGAACACATCATGCATAGATTGATACCTATGAGGTAACTATAACCGATAGGCTACTGGCCCATCCCTCTCCAAGAATCTCAAAAGGCCCAACATATCTCGGTGATAGATTACCCTGTCTCTTGATCTTCCTGTGTCACAGTCTCAGTGAAACACTCAAGAAGACCTAATCCCCGACCTCAAACTCTAGGTGTCGTCTACGACGATCAACATATGACTTATGACAAGACTGTGCGGTAGCCATCCGCTTCTGTAACAACTGGACCTGCTCAGAGGTCTCCTGAATAAGACGCGGTCCTAGTAAAGTTGCCTCACCTACCTCTAACCAGCACATGGGTGATCAGCATGGCCTACCATATAGAGCCTCGTATGGTTCCATCTGTATAGTCGCATGATAACTGCTGTTATAGGAAAACTCAACTAGGAGAATATGCCACTCCCATGAGCCCCCAAAATCAAGGATGCATGCTCGCAGCATGTCCTCAAGCACTTGTATCGTACGATCTGACTAGCCATCCATATGAGGGTGGTATGATATCCTCAGAAGCACCTGTGAAGCTAATACCCTCTGAAAAATCTTCCAGAAACATGACGTAAAATGAGCAGCATCACTATCTGAAACAATGGTGCACGGGACCCCGTGGAGTCGTACTATCTCCCAGATATAAAACCTTCCTAGCTCATCCACACTAAAGGTCTCCTTGATCAGCAAGAAATGAGAAACCTCAGTGAGCCTATCAACCACAACCCACACAACATCATTACCTCGAGGTGACCTTGGAAAACCAATCACGGAGTCCATCGCAACATCATCCCATTTCCACTCTGGGATAGGTAACTGCTGTAAAATCTCAACTGGTCGCTGGTGTTCCACCTTCACCTGCTGATAGGTGGAACATCTCGTGATAAAACCAACCACTTCCCTCTTCATACCCGGCCACGAGTACTGTCGGCGCAAGTCACGGTACATCATAGTGACTCCGGGATGAACTGCCCAAACCGAAGCATGAAACTCCTGCATTAGCTCCTCTTTAATATCCACTTGAACCCATATGCATCCATGGATACGAAGAACTTAATCCTCACCTATCTTCCAACCAGGAGGAGGGTCCTCACCTGATACACCTTCCCGTAGAACTAGGCCTTCCAAATCTGATAGCTCTCTCATCCTTACTTTGTCTAGGAGGGTAGAAGTCACAGCTAAGGACAATAGAAAAGACCACCCCTTGCTATTGTGCACATCAAGATGCATCTCATAGAACTAGGACATAAGATTACATTCGTTCTAGCCTGTTGCACTACCTGTATTCGAGTCTTCCTACTCAATGCATTGGCCACTACATTGCCCTTACTAGGAGTATAAGAAAGCTCGAAATCAAAGGACTGTAGGTACTCCAACCACCGTTTCTACCTATGATTCAAATCACACTGAGTAAAGATATATTTGAGGCTCTTGTGGTCTATGTAAACCACAAAACGCTCCCCAATAAATAGTGTCTGTAACAACGCATCGCATGAACAACTACTGCTAGCTCGAGATCATGCGTCAGATAATTCCTCTCGTGTGGCCTCAACAGCCGAGATCCATACGACACGACTCTATCTCCCGGCATCAACACTGCACCCAGCCCAATACCCGATGCGTCATAATAGACCATGTAACTCTTGACCCGTTCTGGCAGTATCAGGACTGGTGCTGATGTTAGCCTTCCTTTCAGCTCTTGAAAGGCTGCTTTACAAGCCTCCGTCCATACAAATTTCACACCCTTCTTATTCAGGCCTGTCAACGGCACTGCTAAGCTTGAGAAATCCTATATTAAATGCTGATAATAACCAGAAATCCCCAAGAAACTCTGTATGTCAAAGAAATTCATGGGATGTTCCCAAGAAACCATAGCTCTAACCTTCTCTGGGTCTATAGACACTCCTGTCTCAGAAATAACATGGTCCAAGAATTGAATTTTATCCATCCAAAAGTGGCACTTAGTAAGATTTGCTTATAGATGATGATCTCTTAGTGTATTCAAGATGATCTCAAGATGGTTGGCATGGTCGTTTCGATTTCGAGACTACACCAAAATATCATCCACGAAAACCACGACGAATGAGTCCAAGTAAGAATGGAACACGCGATTCATCAAACCCATGAAAACCTCTGGCGCATTCGTGAGACCGAACAACATAACCAGATACTCATATAAACCATACCTGCTATGAAAAACTGTACAAGGTATGTCTGTAGGTCGAACACACACTTGGTGATACCCTGACCTAAAATCAATCTTCGAGAACACCCTAGCTTCTCGAAGCTGATCAAACATGTCATCTATCCATGGCATGGGATATCAGTTCATAACCATCAATTGGTTCAACTTCCGATAGTCCACACACAGCCTAAGAGTACCATCCGCCTTTTTTGCAAAAAGGACCGGCGAACCCCATAGAGAAGTACTGGGTCGAATAAACCCCTTTGCCTCAAAATCTTCGAGCTGTTTCTTGAGCTCTTGAAACTCCATCGTAGCCATACTTTAAGGAGGAAGGGATATTGGTGAAACTCCTTGCACTAGCTCAATGGATAATTCCAACTCTCTCTCAGGAGGTAAACTTGAAAAGTCGTCTGAAAAAACATCCCTGAAGTGCTCAACCACTGGAGGAAGGTCCACCTGACTCACTCCGTGATCATCCAGAAACAAACTAGTGATCTGGGCTATCATCCCGTCCAGTCCATGATGCTTTGGTCCAGCTCGGCTTTCTTGGAGATTCCAATCGCACTTAAGAGTAAACACTTCACCCTCTGGTGATGTGAAAATCACCCTCCGATGGTAACAATCAACCTAGGCTCGGTAAGCTACTAGACAGTTCATACCGAGAATGACATCAAAACCTGTCATCTCAAGAAAATAAAGATCCCAGACGAATTGACACCCTCCAACCTCAAGGGATCACCCTCTTCACTTACGTACAACCTCTGCCCTAACTCCTAGCAGTGTGTCTAGGGTCAGGACGCCATCAGAAGACAACACAACTAGCCCAAGACTTTTCACTATAGGCATAGATATAAAACTATGTGATTCACCTGTATCAAAGAGGGCATATGAAATAACAGATGCTACAAAGATCGTACCTCTCACCGTAGACGGTCCCGCTCCCTGATCCTCGGAAGTAGGCTGCACTGAATACATCTGGCCTGAACCATGACCCTGTGATACAACCTCACTACTCGGAACTATCCCACTCTGACGTATCGGTGTACCCTGTGCCTGGATACATCTTCCACGACCACTAACTTGGCCTGATCGGCCAGTCGCACCCCAACTCCCTGTCTGATGAGAAGCTGCCGACCCTACTCCTGCATATAGAGTTGGTGCAGACTCTCTATCGCTGGATTCTAGTGAAAACGTTCTGCAGAAACGGTGAAGATGACCCATCTTGCCACATGATCAGCACTCGACTGGGTCCCTAGGACACTGTGACTTCATGTGTCCCAGTCTACCGCACTGGTAGCACCTCAGATTTCTAACCAAAGATAGGTTATGACTACTAGAATCACCGTGTGGAAGGTTCAGACGATGCTTCCTACCAACAGTCGCTGCAGTACCTGATCTCGATGCCGAACCGCTGTAGCTCGCACCTCCAGCCTCTCTCAGGTTACATTCTGTTATTAGCTCCTGGTTCACAATTCTAGAAATAGTAGTCAACCTGAAGATATTTACCTGAGATTAGATGTCATATCTCAGACCATCCTCAAAACATTTGGCCCTCAATAGATCATTTCCCATCAAGATAAGTGCGAAGCGCTGAAGCTCAGTAAAACGGGCCGAGTATTCCATCACTGTCAACACACCCTGTTCCAGACGCAAGAACTCCTAGGCTCGATCATCCCTCAAAGTCTCAGGATAAAAGAAATCATAGAAGGCCGTATGAAAATCTATCCAAGCCATCTTCTGATGATGATCTGACTGGGTGATCACGTCCCAAAACCTCTTGGCAGAATCACACAGCATGTACTTAGAGAGCTTGACCCTCCTCTCTGGAGGCGTCTCCAAATGCTCAAAGATAGCTAGAATCACCTCTAACCAGGATTCTGCAGCCTGTGGTCTTCCATCCTTTGAAAACGTAGGCAGATGCTACTACTGAAACTCATGCTTCAACTCTGCCATAGTCAGGGCAGGTCACGATGCTCCCTGAACGGTCTGCATAAAACGCAACAAGCTCTCACGAAACTGTGCCTTAGCACTGGTGTCTGGCATAAATGCTGGTGCCACAACTGGCACAACTGGAGTTTCCTCTAGTGTCCCATGGCCTACCATCTCCGGAACATGGTCGTCACCAATCTCCCGACATACGACCGGAGCTCTTCGTGGTGGCATGACTCTACAATGCCAAACACACACCTCAGTTCTAAATTTTTAACCAGATTCAAAACTCACGAGCACAAGAACTAGGATAGTACCGGTCAAGACCTTAGTAAAAACCATTTGAACCCATAGTCTGCTTCTAAATCTCGGACTACCTATGGACCAATCACCAAAAACCACTAGAGTCACTACCTCTTGCCCACTCAAAAGCCGGGTCTAGGTCAGGCTCTATTTTTCAACATTCATTCTTTTAACATACCTTTGTTCAAAAGATTTAACCAATGGTCCACCATGTTCCGATCCCTGAGGGCCCATAACCCCTCATGAATCAAAATTTGATGCCCATATAACCATGCAATTCAATTTCATTTAGCATTTACATCCAATTGGTGCGTCATTTCCCAATCTATAAGGACCCATACTCCTTATGAATTGAAAGATGACGTCACTCTTCATTCATTGCACCCAATATAACACAACAGTAGGCACACCTATCAGTCAACTATCAAAACAACATGAAATAGCTCTCCCAACACCTTTCACAACAACATGAAACATTTAATGTAATGCCCCGACCCCAGCTACCCAGAGTCGGTGCATTATTGCGTAACATTGTCATGATCACAAATGATCAAGTATCAAAAGAACGATTAGTTTAGTAGCCTTGGAAACACTAGATACATTCATAAGTCGTAAATTACATCATAAAGTAAAACAAAACTACAACAACATCTTGTCTTCATATCCCCTCATAATTTCCCTGCAGGTCATTCATAATATACTTCTTCACATCCTGGAAAAATTAAAACATTGGAAGGGGTGAGCTCAGATGCTCAATAAGGATAACAATATAGAGGAAGCTTTTATAAATAAACATAAACATTTAAGTCAATTTATAACTAAAACAAAAGCCTTTAAACATGAACTTCAACATAATATGGCAAAAGTAAAATGAGATAATTCCATTTACTTATTCACATGGATATTCTACTGGTCGAATAATCACATGCAATATCAATAACCACTTTCATAATGATGGAATGCATAATTCCAGACTATCATAACCACATAGCCAAGGCCTCGTGCTAAGACTACAAATAAGATTTTGTCAAGGCCTCGTGCCAGGACACTAGTTTGTCTCATGAGACATACCGATGCATCGAAGAGCTATAGCGGGCTCCACCCGTCACTTATTAAGTCCAATGCATTCCTCATATGAACAGGTTTAAACATATCATAAAACATAACATAATTGTATCACATAAAACATGCATAAAGCAAACATAAGATTTCTACACTTCAATCACAAGATATCAATACAACACATTGATATAATAAAAACTTTATCAAAACCATTTTCAATACCAAAATAAAAGAAAAGTAAAACATAGTATTTATTTTTCTTTTAAAAAAAATTTATGGCTAATAGAGGAAGCCGAAACTCAAATAATAGTCACGGCGGCGGATAAGTCGTTGTCGCCGCATACGTAAGAAAAAACATTCCTTTTTTTGTTTAGTAAAAACGCTTCGTATAAAAAGATTCCTTTTGAATAAAAGTAAAATTCAAAGGGGGTTTATACACCGTATAAATGAAAGTTGTGTATAAAATCAAATATGCCTCAATGAAAGGAGATTGAGACGAAGACCTTAAAAAGATCATTTTTAAAATGAAATAGATCTATTATGTGTATTTACTATAAGTACACATAAATAAAGTATAAATAAAATATAGGACATAATAATATCATGACATAATTTGAAAGTAGGATATTAACCCAAAGAATGGAAATTGGGTTAATAAATTCCCTTACCTCAGGTCCGACATGACTCGATCGTTCTTTAAACTCCTAATTAATAAACTAGAGTTAATTTATATTTACTTAAGATCCTTTTTCATGTTCATTATTCCTTTTATATCACTTATTACCATGTTATAAACATTATGTAATTATTTAAGTTAATAATGGTCATTTTGTCGATCTTTGGTACTTGAGTCAAAAATAAACTTCTTATAATTACAAGTTGTTCATGTGGTGAAATATCCATTATATCCAGAATCATATTCATGATGTAGATATCATATATATCATATATATCTAGTATATACATTCATTTATAATATTACATAACATTTAGAGGTAAGAAATGAAATGCACCGTTCATGGAGACGGTAAGCCGTGCGTACACATGAACACTACTTCCATTTCTATTTCATATTTAATGTAATGAAATTATAATTATATAAAGGTATACTATAATTCCATTATAATATAATGTATAATACCATTTAATCCATCCTTCATACATCCCACATATGGCATTAACGATTCAAATCACTTTGAGGGGGCGGTAGTCCGCACTTCCTAAAATGAAAATATCGTGTTTACCCATAATGGAAACCATAAAAGTATGCCATAAATAAAAAATACAGAAGCTTAAGTAAAAATAAAAATATTATATATCATATATAAATATAGTGACATCTTAATGGCCACATTTTAAGGTGTTATATGAGTGTTGAACAATCATCGTTTCGTGAGGCAGAAATTCGCCATCCACAGAAACAATATGTTATTTAACCATTATATGTAGGTGTCTGTAAGTTTAGCTCGAATATTTATTATAAAAACATTCTAGTATATTGAGTATACTGGTGTTTTTACAAATTAAATGAATAAAAAGAGTTTAGGGGGTTGGAGAAGAAAAATAAAATAAAAGAACACAAAAGAAGACATTACCTTAAAATCGGGTAACTCTTTTTGATTTGAGCCAAAGGCTTCCTTGGGAATAATTCTGCCCAAAGTGAGGATTCTAGGAGTAAGATAGGGAAGTTAGGAGAGTATTTGGGCATAGGGTGGACGAGCCAAATGTTTTGAAGGTGCGAATAAGGTGGTAGAGGTGGGGGCCTTTTATAAGAGGAGAGGGGGGACACTCTTGGAAATATTGAAATGTTACATTATTATGAAATGCTTTTTCGGATTATAAAGGTCCCAAAATGATATATTTCGAGGTTAAGGTGATAAGGGATCGAAATCTACTCATCCAATAGGTTTTTGACAAGTGTAAGCCTTAGAATTGACATTATCTTTTCATTTTATTTAAATCGTTAATTAATGAGGTAATCGCTGCATCATCATGGTGTCATAAATAATTTAATTTATTTAATGTCTAAAAATTATAAAAAAATATCATGACGTAGGAAATATTTTTAGATTTCTAATTAATATTTATAGTAAAAAATATGACTTTTATAACCCCATTTAAAAATTGTTTTAGTAAAACAACTCATGTTTGTGACATTCTTATTTTAACATTAAATAAAAAGTTTTTAATGTCATTTTCCTACCAAAGTGGCTCCATGGGGTCCCCATGTTGACCCATGGACTGAATTGGTCGGCCATGACTCATCCAATAGGGGTAGGACATGTGTAAAGGTATTTTCATATTTTTATAATATCATTTTTACCGTAAATTTCACTAATTACCTTTAATCACGATTAATTAAACTTAAAAGTTACTATTCAAAAAAAAAATTATTTTAATCCCATTGAACCACATTTTACTTCCTAATGAAAACCATGTATGTCGGATTTTTGAAAATCAAATCACAGAAGTGGTAATGTTTCATTTAAACAAAAAATCAGTTTTTTAACTACAACTTAGTGGTTTCACTATTCATCAAAAATTGAAGTTTTTCAGAACAATGCCAAAATTTCACCCTAAGATATAATTGATATTCCGAATTCAAAAATGATTTATATTTTTTAAAATTCCAAAAATATAAGTTGCATTAATTAATTGCATAATTAATTCCCGCTGTCACAACAAATAGCATGTTTTTAAGAAACAATATATATCAAAAGATTGAAAATTATTTATGTCCAATTTCAAAGTGAAATTAATTCTAATGAACACCATTGGATGAAATGGTAAAAATATATTCTGATTATACTCTAAAACCACTCAATAGTATAATTTTTCACTATAAATTATTTTGATTAAAAAATTAGTTTTTTAGTATTTTTCACTATTCATAAAAATGGAAGTTCTCAGAAAAATACCAAAAATTCAACATAGGATAATTTCAATATTTAGAATCCAAAAATGAAGTCCATTTTGAAATATAAAATATACATAAATTCAAAAAGTGGGTATTACTATTCATAATGGCTATTTTGATTGGTCGCGGTGTGTTAGAATCTCGAACTTGCGTACAATGTAATCTATTGCATTATTGAAAGAGAAGCGTATCGTGGAAGCTCGGGGTGTTTCATTCTCCCCTCCTTCAATAAATTGCGTCCTCGCAATTTGAAATTTTTCTTTGAAAATAAAAGGTTAAAAATAGAAAATACCTTTGTGGAAAACCCACATAAAAAATAAGGTTAATAAAAATATAACATTAAAAGAAAGAAAGATAAGTACAGAGGTCACCCGAGATAGCCCATACTAGGATTCTATGAATGTATGGATATGGAAGAAAAACAAACCAGCAAGGTCTGATGGAGAGTTGTAGAAAACATGATTTGGAGAAAGTTAACAATAAGAAAATCACAAACTTATGATTGGTTAAACGATCATTAAATCCCCAGTTGGAAAAGTTAACCAGCAACATTTTTGTTTTAAGTTACCTTTCATAAATTTGAGGAATTTATTTAAGATATTTACTAAGAATATAAGGAAATATAATTACTTGTAGTGTAGACTTTCATTCTTTAATAAATTTTTACCACAAACCCATCTTTCACTCCAAATGGTAACAGAACTCAAAAATATTCTATTTATCCTAATTGTATAAGGTTCTAAATATTACCACATACCATTTAGATTAGGAAAACTATTTTGTAATAACCAGGGACTTCCTGTAGGCTAGTGGTAGGTAATAAAGGCATGTCGCACTATGGTTGTGGGTTCGATTCCTACAGCTTTGTCCGACGTGACGGGTTATCCCCTAACCTGCAGGTTGTCCTTTTCCTAAAACTATAGTATTATAATATTCCAAAAATAATCTTTAGAAATGTTTTATCCTTAAATAATACTATCCAAAGTTCAACTTAATCCATTCCAACCTTTATAGTTATCCAAAATACCGCTGTCCAGACTTTTTCTAAAAGGTCTTTAAAATCCAAAATCAATTTTAACATCAGATTCCCCAAACAAAGTAAAGTCTATCTTATTGTCACATACTAAAAATATTATTACCTTCATCATATTTAATCCTTGATGAAAACAACAAGTACTACAGTACAATCCTTATATATATCACATTATTCTTATAACCAGAATATAATCCTTGAGTCCAAAAGCACCAATACATTAATTATTCCAATTCAACTGTAGTAACAACATAATATTGTCCTTGATCCCTTGTCATTTTCTGAGGTAAGTTTCTCTGACGCTTAGGAAATTCATTTGCATAATGCCCCATTTCCCTACAATTGTAGCATTCAACATTGATAGCCTATTTCTTTCCCTTGCAATCACACGCCTAGTGACCTTTTTCTCCACATTTATATCAAACTCCCATTCCTTTTAGGCAAGTACCAGGGTGATTCTTCCAACAATTATCACATAATGGAAAATCCTTCTTTCCCTTTTTCCCTTTATCTGTCTCTTGTTCCACCGTTCTCTTCTTCTCTTTCTTTACTTTATTGTCATAAGATTTAGAGAATTCTTTTTCTGTCTTGATAACACATGTGACAATATCTTTGTATGACGAGAAGGATTGTGAGACTAAGGCTCGACGGAGAAACGGTTTTAACCCATTAAATAAATGATCAATCTTACTTCTTGGGTTACGTATATAATCTGATGCATGCCTTGCTAACTGTGTAAAGTTAGACTCATACTTTGCGACATTCTAATCCTCATTCTGCCTCAGACTCAGAAATTGCCTTTCCATATCTACTCTATGGTCACGAGGGAAGTATTTTTCTAAGAAAATCTCTTTGAACTTCCTCCATTCCATACTTGATACTTCTTCATCTTCCTTTTTGTTTTGAATCAGCGACCACCATTGATCGGCATCTCCAGTGAGGAGGTAGACTGCCATGACAACTTTCTCCCTTTCGCCACTCCTCAGGGCGTGGAATATTTTCTCTAAGGAGTTTATCCATTGCTCAGCTACTAATGGATTTGTACCCCATTAAATGTTGGTGGTTGTTGACTCATGAAGCGGTCTAACATTGATCCTCCACATTGCGGATCAGGGTGCTCTATATGAGTAAGGTTATTATTCATAACCTGAGTGAGTTGTCCCAGTATGGTAATAAGCTGATCAACACCAGTTGTATCTCTAGCTCCACAATAATTATCTTGAGCAGGAGGGAAATCCCTACACGGAGTGCGTGCATTGGTACAGTTTCCATTCCTTCCACTAGACGCCATTTCTAAACAATGGCATAAACTAGATTAGTTTATGATTCAAAATACATAATTCCATACTTGTAAAATAATTAACATAAATTGAAATATTTATGGATATAATCCATAATCATAAAAAGAAATGTTTTCTTTAAGGAATTATATACTCATAAACCCTTCATAATGGTTTGTAAAGAAAATGATAATTATGCTAAGCATATCACCCAGGAGTGTCGTAACCAAGAGTGCAGCAAGGCCCATTGTCGTGCACCAATTCCCGTTCGAGTCTAGCTCAAATCGGTGTTTTTGGGTTTTACCCCTAGGTACATCTGTTATAGATCCGCCTCTACCTACTCGTATCCAGACAGGGATGTATTTCTTGGAAAACTCCCAAAATCTCTATAATACCAAAATTCTAGGAAATTCTTCTATACTAATCCTCAAAGTCTATCTTAGGGCTATGTGCTCTAATCAGAGTTTATCTAAATCTGGCTTCCAAGGTTAGTACTAAACTGCCTCTGATACCAACTGTAACGCCCCAACCCCAGCTACCGAGAGTCGGTGCACTATTGCATAACATTGGCATGATCATAAATGATCAAGTCTCGAAAGACCGATTAGTTTAGTAGCCTTGGAAACACTAGACACATTCATAAGTTGTACATTACATCATAAAGTAAAACAAAACTACAACAACATATTATCTTCATATCCCCTCATACTATCCCTACAGTTCATTCATAATATACTTCTTCACATCCTGGAAAAATTAAAACATTGAAAGGGGTGAGTTCAGATGCTCAGTAAGGATAACAATATAGCAGAAGCTTTTATAAATAAACATAAACATTTAAGGTAATTTATAACTAAAACAAAATCCTTTTAAACATGAACTTCAACATAATATGGCAAAAGTAAAATGAGAAAATTCCATTTACTTATTCACATGGATATTCTACTGGTCAAATAATCACATGCAATATCAATAAACACTTTCATAATGATGGAATGCATAATGCCAGACTATCATAACCACGTAGCCAAGGCCTCATGCCAAGACTACAAATAATATTTTGTCAAGGCCTCATGCCAAGACACTAGTTTGTCTCATGAGACCTACCGATGCATCGATGAGCTATAGCGGGCTCCACCCGTCACTTATTAAGTCCAATTCATTCCTCATATGAACAGGTTTAAACATATCATAAACCATAACATAATTGTATCACATAAAACATGCAAAAAGGAAACATAATATTTCCACACTTCAATCAAAAGATATCAGTAAAACACATTAATATAATAAAAACTTTATCAAAACCATTTTCAATACCAAAATAAAAGAGAAGTAAAACATGATATTTATTTTTCTTTTAAAAAAAGTTATGGTTTATAGAGGAAGCCGAAACTCAAATAATAGTCACGGAGGCGGAGAAGCCATTGTCGCCGCATACGTAAGAAAAATACATTCCTTTTGTCGTTTAGTAAAAACGCTTCGTATTAAAATATTCCTTTTTAATAAAAGTAAAAGTCAAAGGGGGTTTATACACCGTATAAATGAAAGTTGTGTATAAAACCAAATATGCCTCAATGAAAGGAGGTTGAGACGAAGTCCTTAAAAAGATCATTTTTAAAGTAAAATAGATCTATTATGTGCATTTACTATAAGTACACATAAATAAAGTACAAATAAAAGATAGGACATAATAATATCATGACATAATTTGAAAGTAGGATATTAACCCAAAGAATGGAAATTGGGTTAAGAAATTCCCTTACCTCGTGTCCGACTTGACTAGATCGTTCTTTAACCTCCTGAATAATAAACTAGAGTTAATTTCTATTTACTTAAGAACATTTTTCATGTTAATTATTACTTTTATATCACTTATTACCATGTTATGAACATTATGTAATTATTTAAGTTAATAACGGTCATTTTGTCGATCTTTGGTACTTGAGTCAAAAATAAACTTCTTATAATTACAAGTTGTTCATGTGGTGAAATATCCATTATATCCAGAATTATATTCATGATGTAGATATCATATATATCATACATATCTAGTATATACATTCATTTATAATATTACATAACATTTAGAGGTAAGAAATGAAATGCACCGTTCATGGAGACGGTAAGCCGTACGTACGCATGAACGCTACTTTCATTTATATTTCATATTTAATGTAATGAAATTATAGTTATATAAATGTATAATATAATTCCAGTATAATATAATGTATAATACCATTTACTCCATCCTTTATACATCCCACATATGGCATTAATGATTCAAATCACTTTGAGGGGGCGGTAGTCCACACTTCCTAAAATGAAAATATCGTGTTTACCCATAATGGAAACCATAAAGGTATTCCATAAATGAAAAATACAGAAGCTTAAGTAAAACATAAACATATTATATATCATATATAAATATAGTTACACATTAATGGCCACCTTTGAAGGTGTTATATGAGTGTTGAACAATCATCGTTTCGTGAGGCAGAAATTCGTCATCCACAGAAACAATATGTTCTTTAACCATTAGATGTAGGTGTGTGTAAGTGTATATCTAATATTTCTTATAACAAAATCCTAGTATATTTAGGATACTGGTGTTTTTACAAAAGAAATCAATAAAAAGAGTTTATGGGGTTGGAGATGAAAAATAAAATAAAAGAACACAAGAGAAGACATTACCTTAAAATCGGGTAACTCTTTTTGATTTGATCCAAAGGATTCCTTGGGAAGAATTCTGCCCAAATTGAGGATTCTAGGAGTAATATAGGGAAGTTTGGAGAGTATTTGGGCATATTTTGGCCGAGACAAATGGTTTTAAGGTGTGAATAAGGTGGTAGAGGTAGGGGCCTTTTATAAGAGGAGAGGAGGGGCACTCTTGGAAAGATTGAAATGTTACATTATTATGAAATTCTTTTTTGGATTCTAAAGGTCCCATAATGATATATTTCTAGGATAAGGTGATAAGGGTTATAAATATAATCATCCAATAGGTTTTTTACAAGTGTAAGCCTTATATTTTACATTATCTATTCATTTTTTTTAAATCGTTAATTAATGAGGTAATCGCTGCATCATCATGGTGTCATAAATAATTTACTTTTTTTAATGTCTAAAAATTATAAAAAAAATATCATGATTTAGTAAATATTTTTATATTTATAATGAATATTTATAGTCAAAAATATGACTTTTATAACCCCATTTAAAAATTGATTCAGTAAAACAACTCATGTTTGTGACATTCTTATTTTAACATTAAATAAGAAGTTTTTAATGTCATTTTCCAACCAAAGTGGCTCCATGGGGTCCCCAAGTTGACTCATGGATTTTCGTGGTCAGCCATGAATCATAAAATAGGGGTATGACAAGTGTAAAGGCATTTTCATATTTTTATAATATCATTTTTATCTTAAATTTCACTAATTACCTTTAATCACGATTAATTAAAATTAAAAGTTAATATTCACCAAAAAATTATTTTAATCCCATTGAACCACATTTTACTTCCTAATGACAACCATGTATGTCGGATTTTTGAAAATCAAATCATAGAAGTAGTAATGTTTCATTTAAACGAAAAATCAGTTTTTTAACTACCACTTAGTGGTTTCCCTATTCATCGAAAATTGAAGTTTTTCAGAATAATGCCAAAATTTCACCCTAAGCTATAATTGATATTCCGAATTCAAAAATGATGTATATTTTATAAAATTCAATACATATAAGTTTCATTAATTAATTTCATAATTAATTCCTGCCGTCACAACAAATAGCGTGTTTTTTAGAAACAATATATATCAAAAGATTGGCAATTGTTTATGTCCAATTTCAAAGTGAAATTAATTCTAATGAACACCATTGGATGAAATGGTAAAAATTTATTCTTATTATACTCTAAAAACACTCAATATTATAATTTGTCACTATAAATCATTTTGATTAAAAAAGTTGTTTTTAAGTATTTTTCACTATTCATAAAAAATGGAAGTTCTCAGAAAAATACAAAAAATTCAACATAGGCTAATTTCGATATTTTGAATCCAAAAATGAAGTCCATTTTGAAATATAAAATATACATAATTTCAAAAAGTTGGTATTACTATTCATAATGGCTATTTGGATTGGTCACGGTGTGTTAGAATCTCGTACTTGCGTACAATGCAATCTATTTCATTATTGAAAGAGAAGCGTATCATGGAAGATCGAGGTGTTACATTTAATGCATCCTAGATAGAATGGCATAATGCATGACATGTGATTCCTAACAAGGTTCCTATATGATGCATGAGATGAAAAACCCCCATCTCATCAGGTTACAACGAAATATAACCCACAATAATATCAATAGTATCAGCAAAAACCATGTGCGTCACCCAATAGTGAAATCAGAACAACTGTAATAATTAAAACCAGAAATAAAATTCCATACGAGGCAACTTGGCTTTTCCCTGTACACGGGTTTGCAACTCCCCGGCATAGTATATTACCAAAGTCCCTTCCCTTCCAACTTATGTCTATAGTCGCCAAATAGTAATTCAAATCAGAAAAGGAAAACCCCTTTGATACCACTTTGTAACGTCCTGACCCGACTTACCATTCAACCCGGCAGTCGGACCGGTCGCCACATGGCCTCAAGGGCATCTCCCCAAATTCCAGAGGATGCCGACTAGCAGTGAGGGCCTAGGTGAGTCTGTGGTGAGACTATTCCCTCATTACCAAAGCATCACAGCAGAATTACAAACATACAATAGCGGAAGAAGGTAACCAATAGACAACACAAAGACAGAAGAAATAGATAACAATAGAAGGACCCAATATATATATGATGGTACAGGTCAATACAACACAATACAAGTACAAAAAATACCAAAAGAAACCAAAATGTATCCCCAGTCACACTGCAAGCCTCAGCTTGGTCCCGTGCACTGCTACTATGAGCAGCAAGTCAAGTACGTGTACTAGGGATTTTCCCCTTATCCATACCTGAAATCATATAATCTTCTTGGGTCCAAAAACATGACCCAAAGAGGGTGTGAGAAAAAATCCCAGTGGTCAACCACCAAAGATCCATTCTAATCTATCAGTGAATATATAAATAGGCAGTGTAATATGGAAAACAGTAAACAAGGGAAACTAGCAAGATCGAACCAAGCTTGTTCTTTGGCTTGGAATCGCTTCAAGTATCCATTTCATTCATTAATCACTTCATTCATGTGTTCAAACAATTCCTTGAACCCGTTCCTGTAATGATAAATTTAGAAACCAGGTATAGTTTAGGGAGAAAATCCACCAACACCCTAAAATCCCATTCCAAGGAACCTCCTAGGTACCCAGCCTCGCTCTAGGTGTGGTATAGTCCGTCATCTGAGCCCTTCCCTGAGATCCTATAAATAGGATTCGGGTATCACCCATGACATATCATTCCCTATTGATTCCATCCATGGATCTCACGTGGGATCCATGATTCACTCAGCACTTCAGTAACAAGTCCTGTTTGAGTCTGTCCATGGAAACTCACATTGGTTCCATGGTTCACCCATGACTTGGTTTTACATTTAAAGCAGTTCAAATCATTTATCTCAAGTGGGCTAGAAATTCAAGAATTAACATACAAGGGTCAAGGGAAAAAACTCCATCCTATACCCGAAACCATTTAAATTACAATTTTATCTTATTTCAATTCCATTCATATTAAATTTCCATTTTTTTAATAACCCCAAGGGAGGGAAAAGCATCCAGGGTCAAAACCCCTAAAATTGTCATTCAAGGCAATACACCCAAGGGGTGGTTCTTGTCCAAGGTGTACAACCTAACTCAGGTACACACCATCCTATTCAAATTACCTACAACACGCTAGGTAATAATAGGGTTAAATTCCAGGTTCAAGTGACACCCCAAAAGTGGGTGTGTGACACTCCAACATATATAAACAGCTTGACAATCAGTGAAAAGCATGAGACCACCTACCTTAGGCCCGTACTAGATAGCTCGTCGAGTATCAAGCTCTGATTCGTCCTGGTTTGGAAGAAAGATGAAGAACAGACGAAGAACATAAAATTATGGAATATAAGCCTTAATCCAATATGCGTTCTCTATAACCAAAAGAATTGAGAAGGATTAAAAAGTAATTGAGGACTTGCCGTTGCGGATCTAACAAGACGAACGACGTTCGAAACGGAGATCAGACGATGAAGCTAGATCAAAATCCTCTTTAGCTTCCTTGAGAGCTTTCGTAGGCCTCCCCCTTCTGTTCGGTTGAAGAAGAGAAGGCTAGGATAGTTTTTATAAAAATTTAATTAATTTAATTAAAAATTAATTAAATTTTAATACACAGTAGGTCGCACTATTTACCCGAACATCCTAACAAACCGTGCGAAGACCATGTGAACCTTCTTGGAAGGCAAGGGGCAACCACACGGCCACCCCACACGGTTTCCTCAAACTATGCATAGGTTGTTCCCCTACCTCTGGCATGCCTGCACTAAGGCGCACAGTTTACCCAGGCTGTGCGCTGACCGTGCGAAAACCGTGTGCCAGGCCATTTCCAGCCTAAAACGTGGTTTCGGGCTCTGAACAAGCCCCAAACACCTCCGTAACTTCCTCGGTCAAGTTAGGCATCCACATTAGTCCACAACAGAATAGTTAAACTGAAAAGGAAAGGACCCATACCTCGTACGAAAACTTGGGTTCTTACACACGCTCGATCCCTGATGCATCATAGAACAACACGTACTTGAAACCCTCCTTTGGAAATCTCAGTATAGGAGCGCTCTTCAAACTCTTCCTCATCTGTTGAAATCTCTCTTAGCACATATCCATCATCACAAAAGGTTGACCCTTTAATGATAAGGCTTTCATGGATGCTTCTACTCTGGAAAAGTTGGGTATGAACCTCTAATAGCACCTAGTCAACCCAAGGAAACTCCACATCTTAGTAATGTTCTTGGGTGGCTCTCAAGAAAGAATCACCTCTATATTTTTGGGTCAACTAAAACTCCAGCCTCCAAAATGAAGTGTCCCATAAAGTGGACCTATCATATCTAGAACCGAAACATTGAGAGATTATCATAAAGAGGGTTTTCTCGGAGTAAGTCCAGGACTGTCCTCAAGTGTATCATGTGATTCTCCTCAGATTCCAAGTATACTAGGATGTCATTAATAAATACCACTAAAAACAAGTCTATGAAAGTCTAGAAGATACTATTCACGAGTACCATGGACACTACTAGGGAATTCATCATGCCAAAAGGCATCACTAAATAATCATATTGGCTATAGCGGCATCTAAAAGATGTCTTCAAAATGTCCTCATCTTGCACCTGAAGCTAGTGATTTCTTTATAAGAGGTCAATCTTCAAGAACCATCTCACTCCCTTCAGCTAATCTAAGAGGTCATCAATCCTTGGTAGTGGATGCTTATTCTTCACATTCACCTGATTCAGGTGATGGAAGTTCACACATAACCTCAAGCTCCCATCCTCCTTCTTGGAAAACAATAATGGGGATGCCCACAATGAAAAATTGGTTCACATGAAGCCCTTCATCTAAAATTCCTCCAACTGTACCCTCAACTCACGAATCCATGTGGGGGAAATCTGATATTTCGGTGTAGATATCGGTACCGACCTGGGGTACATGTCAATAAATAAGTCCACCTCCCTTCCAGGAGGTAGTCCTAGAAAATCTTCCAAAAATATTTCCTCATACTCGTCCACCACTATAGGAAACTGAGGACTCATCTCATCCACTCCACCAAGATTCATTCCAGAAAACTGATGTTTTATTAGCTACAAACTTCTATGTGTGTGTCCATCATACGCTGCTATGGTTTCCTTTTCGATGATAAAGGAAAACCAGGTCCCATCTCCACATATACACCGCACTATGTTCCTAAAATAGTGAATCTGAGCATCAACTTTGGATAACTTGTCCATACCCATAATGATGTTGTAAGGCCTGGACATTTCTACCAGGTGATCCCAATCGAATATCTCACCCCCAATAGTATGGGAACACTGTCAACAACAACGTGTGTTCGTCGAATCTCCTCTCATAGGAGTCTATAAGCGTAGGGATCGAGTCAATGGTTCCACTAAAATCTCAATGTCCCGAACAAGGGTTGTGGTGAGAAAAGGGTGATCAAAACCCATGTCTATAAAAACTATATCTAGGGTATGAAATACCTAGATAATACCTCTAATAATCCTAGGAGTCTCAGGATCATATGCCTCCATCGCCTAGAGTTGGACTTGCCCCTGTCCACCAGCTCCCAAAGCTCATGGTGGATAACCTGGGGGTGGTAGTGGTAGTGCCTCAAACCTTTGTCCACCTCCTGCTGCTCGTCCCGCTCCTCTACCATGTACACCACCTAGCAGAACATCATGTTCCTACCTCTTCCGCTACCTCAGTGGTCCCTCAACCATATCTTTGTTAGTCGAATGGAAGTTTGAACAATCTCTCGCAATATGTCCCTGACTACTGAATGTGTAGAATTTCCCTTCTCTCGGCCGACCCGCTCTTACTTGGAAGCATCGCACCGCTGATCCCTTGTCTTGGGGTAGTACCTTGGATAGTATGGTCCTCTTGGACTTCTGCACCAGCTGTCAGCTACCCGCTACTGAAGACTCAACTACTTGATGCCCATTGGTAGCTCCCATTTTCAATTACTACTCCATAAGAAAACTCTATACCATTATAGCTTGATCCAGTAACCCAGCATGTGTAGGGATTCTATGGGAAATCATTGATGCCCTAATCTCTTGGAATAGTCCCTGGTCGAATGTATGGGCCTTGAAGAATGGGTCCTGCACCATGTCTGTAGAGTAGCGAGAAAGATCCATGAATATTGATGAGTACTCTAGTACTGTTTGGATTACCTACTATAGATGTATGAGATCCTATATATGCATAGAGCATAACATCGCTGGAAAAAAAAATCCCTGAAAATATGTTCAAAGTCTGTCCAGGAGAGGGTTTCCTCTTCATGAATTTGGATCTTCAAGATCCACAATCTCTCCACTGAGCCCTATAAAGGACTCACGGCTAGGAATACCATCTAGTGAAGAGGCATACTCACTAGGTGAAAAACTCGCGTAATTTCCACTATCCAATCCTCAAATACCTAATGATCTTTATCACTTCGGAACCTGGGAGGTCTATATCTCTGAAACTCATACAATACATTGAGCATGCATACATCCTCTACCGATAAAACTGGTGGGAATTTCTTCTATCTGAATGGTTGTATCACTGGTACACCACCAGGGGGTTCTATATTTTGAAACAGTCCCTACACCGATGCCTCATCGCTTGGTAGACCATCCTCATGGTCACGCCCTAGAATCCTGGATGGATACCTATGTGGAAGCATCTTGAAAGTGAACAAGATGTACCATGGTCAATAGTGTATACCTAGTAAGACGACTCTAATTATAGAAGGACATGAGAACACACTCAACTCTAATATGATACATGAACCACTGATTTCCCATGCAGTTTTTGTTTTCATGCACTGAGCTGGAAAGCATAACTTAAGGTCATAGTGTATGGATACGTAGGACATCACACCAACATTGGTTTACCTAGATTGAAAACTGAACTAGAAACACAAAACAATGTTTCCCCAAAACAAAAGTAAAACGGACTACCCTATGATACCACTATGTCATGACCCATCCCCCTGGGCCCATGTTGTGACTACCCCAAGCCTTCCTCCCATAGTTCAAGGGCGGGAGATTAGCACTGAGTAGGAATATTCCAAAAGGGGAGGTATTTTATTAAATACCTGTACACATGCACACATCTCCAAGACTAAGTGATGAAACAGAAAACACTGAGTAAACAAGTATGCATCCCACGAATACAACCATTGAGAGTAATAGAAAAAAACTGAAAAGTAAACAAGCTAGAATACAAGTTCAACTGAAAAGAAAAATACAAGATCATGGATCTCATCTTAAAAAAAAAACCTACCTAAAGGGTAGGTAGAGTAAGTCGTTTGAATGTTGCTGAAGCTTACCACATCCGTCAGGTCACCCTACAACACCACCTATCTCCAGCCCACCAACGACTCTGTCAAAGCTGTCGATAATTTGTGTAAGACAAGACATGTTTAGGTGAAGCCTGTGTATGTGTGAGTTAAACAATACTCATTAAGGACCCCATACCAAAAATTTAAAGCTCAATGAAAGACATAAGGAAGACAACCAAAGAGTTACGTAAAGTGTATCCTCTAAGAAGTAAAATAAAGAGAGTCACTAGAGTCTACTCACACTAGGATACATATAATAAGAAAGTATATGAATATCCAAATCCATAAAGACATATAGTCTCCATAGATGACTTACTCTGTGACCTCCAAGGAGACCAAATCTGCATCTTCACAGGAGACCAACTCCACAGCCACACAGGAGACCAACTCCGTATCTTCGCAGGGGACCAAATCTGCATCGTTGGAGGAGACCAACTTTTCACCCTCATAGGACACCAACTCTGTGTCTTTATAGGTGACCAAATTTGCGCCCTATAAGAATACCAACTCTGTGTCTTCACAGGAGACCAACTCTACGTCTTTTCCACAACCAGTCATAGGATTCCATTCATAGCGATCTCGATCAGGGAGCACATACTCCTCAAGCCAATAGACCATATGACTACCTCCATAAAAACTCAAGTAGAGTATCTAAAATTAAAACGACTTCATGAGGGTACCATTGCCACAAATAGATCATAAAATAGACACATTATTGTAGAGTTATGGGAATTTTAGTAAAAAGGGGCAGGTGGGGTATGGGTTCGGTCCGACCCGACCCGAACTGAGGTCCGACACAACCCGACGGTCTGACCTGAATCGATAGGCTCGACCCGTTGGGAAGTCATGCTGCGTGGTCTATCCCATAGGGCTTCTTGGAAGTGGTCCACTATACCCAGCCCGCTGGGCTACTAGAGAGGTCCGGTCTGCCTAGCCCGACCCACCATAAAGTAGGCCGACCCCTGACTCATGCCAGACGTGCCCTGCTAGTTGTGTCTCCCTGTGTCAACATGGCTAGACCATGTTTCACATACTTGGTCCACGTGACCATCTCACACCTGCGGATTTACTGCGGTTCATCCACCCGACATGGCTCGAGGAGCCATCTCCGTCCACCACTGCTGCCTCCTATCACGACTTGTTGCTACTACTTGTGGCCGATGCCACTGTCTTCCGTTGAGACAACAAAATCCTTTGGATCCATCCGCTACCCCCTAAAATGGGTTTTCCTACCACCGCAGTCCTATTGGACCATGGTTTTCCACCGCCGCTGGCTACCATGCTGGAGGCCTTCCACCCGACTCGGACATGCTGTCGGACTGATGCCACCTCCGCTGCCAGCCGCCCTGCCAGTGGCCTCCTCACACCACACACTGCTTGGGAAGGCTGAAGCTTCCTCACACCGCTACCATCCCAGATCCCACTCTGGATCATTGTGCCTAATGAAGAATGAGGAGAATGAAAATAGGGGAAAATGGGAAGTACTACAACACCCAAAGTGGACGGATCTCGACCTTGTTCGTGTTGTCCGCGATCCATCTATGTTAGAATTAAATAACGACGGGTAAAACAACATCAACTCTAAGAATGCATAATTCCCAAATCTAACCCCACAACTGAACACCCATCCCACAAGGACGATTGACCCATAGATCAACCTGTTTGTGGGTAGATCCGTGTTTATCATTAGAATTAAATAAAAAGAGAAAAAATCACACAGAAATAAGACCACTTACCAGGAAAGAGGTTCAGTTGGAGGAGAGATTTTTTTGTTTATGGTGATCCATCCACAGATAAATTAACTTTTTTAGACAACTCGCACATGCCGATATTAGGAACACATAAAGTAAACTCAATGTTCTGAGCTCAATAGTGCCCTCAGATTTCTGATCTGGGCACCTATTTAGATGTTATGAAAACCGCACATGCACGCTATTTTTAAAAAACATAAAAATAGTTTGAACATTTATTCCGAGTACTCTGATCCTAGGAATCATGTTTATTCTAAGTGCTTGGTCTCGAAATAATCCCATAAATTTTTTAAAAATTTTACTTGGGAAATCCCAGATATTACATTATATATCCTATTCACATGAACTAAAACTTTCAATAAAAAATGTGCATGAGAAAACAAGGCAATTAGCACCAGAAACCATGAAGATAATGAAATATTATTAACATAAGGGTGGTAAAACATAATAAGAGGTTCATATATGATATTATAAGTATTAAAATGGTTCTATTATAAATTAATAACACGATTAAAACCATTATATATTAGTTCAAATCATCTTCAACTAAAGGAAAGTGTGAGGTAATGTACTTTGTTTCAATTTCCCTTCATTGAGTCATATTATATTGTTGTGTGCTGAATTTATTTTATATGGTGTGCATAAATCCTATTTTTCTTGTAATATCATGAATAATTCATAATTAAATCTATTTTAATTTTTAATTTTTATTATTCCATCTAAGGGGATTTGACATAAAAGTTTCCAAGTATTAAATAATTTCATAACTCAATTTCTTTTCATTGGGTCATATTAATTATTTATTTGTATTTGATATTCTAATATTATGTGTATCAATAATTTTGGATTATATAATTTTGGATTATATAATTTTTTATTTCCACTTTTTCTCTATGGATTTAAATTTTTTACACATAATCTATTCATTTATTAATTCTCACTACAATTTTATGATCAATGCACAGTAATTTTTTTAATTTACATTTAATTGATACATATTTATTAATATTCACCTATTCTTTTTCATTTAGTATATATACCACCCCTTGATGTATTTTACATGAGTTAATATTTATTCATGATGGTTAATGTTTCAATTAAAGGTTATCCATATTATTTTTATCATAGATATAAATATTTACCAAATTGTATACCATCATTATATATGGTGTTTATATTGAAATTTATTTGATTAAATAGGTAAATATTGATAAATTATTGTTCTTTTAATCAATGTGGATATTTCTTGATAAGGAGTATTATTCATGTATTTAATATATATATTTGATATATGAGTAATTATTTGGACATGTAGTGATATGTGGTGATTGGTTTTAAATATCCTCTCGATGCATCGACAGGTCTCATGAGAAAAATTCATTGGCCAAATTAAATAGTTTTCAAACTGTAGTTTTAAACTATCTTGTGAAAGGTATTTGAGGTAGAGGAATCATGATGCATAAGATAATGACATCTAATAATTAATCATTCCCTTCAATGATAATTTAGTTATTATAATTATCTATTAGAATTTCACAATGATATTATCTCTAGATGGGTTTCATTCTCAATTATTGATTAAATGGAATGTTTTTTCAGTTATTTAATTTTAAAAATTGATTATTCCTGATCTATTCATGATAATATTGTTATTTAAATGGAATGTGTGTTTATTTATTTACCTTTTTATATTGATTATTACTTATCTAATTATGATATACAAGTTATTGATTAAATGAAATGTGTGTTTAGTTATTTAACTTACCATATTTATTATTATTTATTGATTCATGATATCTTCCACTGTACTTAACCCTTATTGATCATTTGAACTCACCCTTATTTTTTTTACTTTCCCCATGATATAAAGATGAAATATTTGAATTATTTTTCAAGGATGAATATCATTTTATTTTTTATGTATTTTTTTTTATTTTCTATTCCCAATATAAAATGGATATCAAGTATGTATTTGGTTCTTGAAAACTTCTAAACTGATCAGTCCTTTTGGATTTGACCCCCTTGTATCTATTCCAATGTAATAAAATAGGTATTGGCTCTGGGTTAATGTAGTTAGGGTTGTTACATTATTAATATTTAAATATAATAGGAATAACATTTTATCCTTTTGTGGAATACGTAATCCATTAAAAGTTTATTTTAGTGCTTTATGCATGATAAAATCATCTGGAATAATCATAGTTTGTAGAGAAAGATGAGATTATTATATAAATTGATTAAAGGATTAAATTATACTTTTGAAGTATGTATATATCCTTTTGTTTTTTGTCTAGATTATGGTGTAATTCCTCAAATATAGAAAATGGATCTTGAAAAAAATATGATTTTCCTATTAAAATCCTTTCCAATGAATCGATGGTTTTTTTCACACCTTATTAGTTTATGGGTTTTCAGTCATCAACTTTCACAGGGTCATTAACTTTCTTATGATGAATGTTCTCTACCTATCATAATCATTATTTGGACGTTATTGTTTCCTCTATATCTATATTTTCAATTCCCACTAACATTCTACCATTAGGGTACGTATTTATGTGTTCTTCTAGAGGACCTTTATATTTCCCTTTCACTCTTTATAAGAGAAAGTTTTATTAACCTTTGTTAAGATGTGGGTTTGAAAAAATGAAAATTTCAAATATCTAACCCTTAATTAACGATAACGAGTTAAAATTATGAGGATGAAATTTATTAATGGAGGATAATGTGACTCTCAGATATTTTAAAAGAACTCTATGTTTGATAGCATATACAACATGCAACACTGAGCTTAAAACAAGGTGAGAAATATTATTATTTTATAACCATTATAAAAAAGTAATTGAATTGGTAGTTATGAAGAAAAGTAACCATATTATAAAATATATATAAAGATCATAATAAATAAAATTATATAGAAAAATATATATAAAATAAGTAGTCAATTTTTAGTAAATCCATTTTATTCTTCAAATTATGTATTCTTCAAAAATGTTTTTCATTGGGTTTTGTGAGAGAATATTTTAATTAATTTAAATAAATTTTAGAAATTTTATTGCATAAAAATAATATTATTTTTTAAATAATCATTTCAAAATTATCTTAGATAATATTTTTAAGAATTTTATGATAATTTTTATTTTTTAATGAATAGTTAAAAATATATTTTTTTATTGAAAACAATATTTTTGTATAAATCATTTACAAAGTACAAATTTGTTTTATGGTTTCAATGTAAAATTAATTCTATTATATTATGAATAATTCAATTAAGTTCATTATAATCAATTTTACTGTTTCATTTTGTATATTAACATTTTTACAGTTAAAGTCTTTTTTTTCTGAAAAAACGTTTTTCATCACGTTTTGCATATTTAATTTTAAATTAAATTATAAAAAATATATGGATTGAATTTAATAAAATTTATTCCTTATTTTTAATCAGAATAATACATATTTTGTTATAATTTCACCTTAATTTTTGGTCAATGTGAATAATAACCATAGTAAAGTTTTGTTACCTTGATAAATTTAAAATGGGTTAATGAGGGTTAAAACTAATGCGAAAATACTTAAAATTAAATTGAAAACATTCCTTTATTTTATTCTATGAGTATATATCATCTATAATCATCCAAAATTCCAAAATAGTACCCTTTTTTAATTTGACTTATATTTTTTCCTTTATGATATGTTAGAAAAAGATAAAGTGAAAATTACCAATATCCATAATATTTTTTACAAGGATAAAACAACTTATCTTTGGTTATTAATGATTATCTGAAATATTAATTGTTTTTTGTAATAGTAATTTATTTTACATTTTTATTGATGAATTAATTACCTTAAAATCCTATGAAATGCCGAAACGATGCTTCTGCAAGTAGTAAAAAAACCAAGCAAATGATTTTAAAGACTCTTAAAGTAATTTTTTTGGGTGTCATAAATTTTAACATGTTTTTTAGGTAAATATGAAATATGATATATGTTTTAAAGATTTATATTCAAATTTAACTGCTATCAAGTTGTTTTCAAAGTCAAATTATGTGAATAGTTCTTAAATTGACATTAATCATATTTTATGTTAAATATATTTTATAAAATAATTTAAAATTATAAAAAATATTTTTATAGGAAAATTCTAATTATAAATGCTATAAGATTTCATTACTTTGAAATTTATGATCCATTTTTTACCTTATAAGTAAAATTACAACCCTTTAATATTAAAAAAGTCATTACCATGGTTAAGGTAAAAATTGGTTAACTAAGGGATTAAACCAAGCGATAAGGTTTAAAATGATATCTAAACATATGTAAATTTGATTTTTTGATTATATTAAGATTGAATCTTCTTTATAGTCTAATACATGGCATTTTGTAACCATTTTACATGAGTTATCCAAATATTATATTATAATATTTCATGTACTTCCAAAAATGAAAATAATGATATTTTATAATAAATAATTTTTTATTAAATGATTTAAATTTCATAAAATCATTTATTAATTCATGTTAATTGATTATGGTTTAAAATATAAATTTTGGTACATTTATGGGACAATTTTATTTTTATGGAAACTTTCTTTACCCCTAAATGATAAAAAAACATTGATGTCGTGATAATTATCAAAAGGGTTAATAGAGGGTTAAATTTAAGAGATAATGGTGTAAAAATAAAAAAACTTTAATAAATTTTCTTATATGAGAGTATTTAGACCCAAAATCATGTTATATTATAATTAAATCAATTTGGAGGCATTTTTCAATGAAATTTAATTTATATTAATTTAATACTGGAAGAGATTCCAAGAGTTCCCCTCACCTCACATATAAAAGGGCACCACTACTCCACTATTACTCTCACATTTTTTGAATTATATCTCATAAAATACCTAGCGTAATAACTTTATATATTTATTCAACATATTATAACTCTTTTGGCCACATTAAAGGACCATCGTTTCAAGGTTTAAGGTTTAATCAAAAAGAGGTTTCTTAGCGAAGCGGTGTAACTCTTAACCGAGAGTTTTCAATTTTATTTATTATTATATCTTCTCTAAATATATGGAATCCATTATAAAATAAATAATTCAGTATCATAAATATAATTAATCTTTATTATGATTATTTAACAACCATTATCTACCTTCTTCCCATCCGTTGAAAAAATGATAACATCGCTCATGAGTACATGTGGACTACAACCTCTAAAAAGTTATATTATTACTTTTTCAATTTTTATTTACATGAATGGTAATAAGGGTAAATTTAATGAATATATATTATATATGTGATTTAATCATTAATCATTAATGTTGAATATTTATTTTCTTTCATTTCATCTATCTAAAAGTGAAAATAACATTCATTCATACATATGACCCACCATCTCCATGAAGAGTGTAATTCATTTCTCTATCTCTACCTTTTAAAAAGAATCTAAATGTATTTATATATATTATTAATATATATGTTATTTATATCATTATTAAAATTCTTTATATGATGTAACTATCACCAAATTATAAGTATTAGGACTTTCGAACCGAAACATGCAAGATAAACGAAACAGTTATCACCTGGATAAAGTGATTTTAATAAAGAAATTCTAATACATGGGTGATAAAATGTTATAAGTAAATAATATATTATTATTTAATATATTTATAATAAATATATACATATTTTATAGGATTTTTAAATTCATATGAAGCAAGATGAGAATTGAGGTAAGATATTTTTGTCTCACTTTTATTTCTATGAGACATATATCATATTCACCACTTTTCTCTTTTATGTGGTGTATATAATAACAATGAACTTATTTTATGATAATTATAAAGAAATTATGTATATATACGTATCCATATAAGTTTATCTCTTTCATGAGGTTTTTATTCAAAAGTTACCAAAGTACAAATAGATTTATGTCTCAATCCCATTTTCATCAGGATTGTTTATACATAAATTACCATTAAAGAAATTATATGATAATTATTTGAAAAATTAAATTATTTTTTATTTTAATCTGGTTATTTATGAAATATTTAATTTTTAGTACCATTTTGCACTCTTTGAAAGTTTAAATGGTTTAAAAATTGTTTTTATGAAAAGTCTGCCTAATGTTTCCTCTTTTAGTCAGATTTTGTTTTTCTTTCATATCCATATTTTCTAAAATTATTTAAATAATTTTTATGACTATTCTCCAACAGTGAAAACAAAATTACATGTTTCCATGGTCATTCATACATATGAATGAATGTTGTTTTTAAAGAAATTTCAAGCCTTTATGGAACTCAATGTTTTGATGTTTTCATTACATGTTTCCATGGTTATTTTGAAAGGAAATTGTTTCCTGTATATTTTATAAATATTTTGTTTTTAAATAAGTGATTTCAAAATGAAAATATTATTTTCCTCAAGAAATATTCTATTGATATTTTAAATTAATTTCAATATAAGATATCATCATTTTATGTTAATTATAATTTACAAAATATATGATCTAATGATACCATACTTATTATTTATCTGGATGTTTTAAGATTATGATGATGAGATGTTTATGAAACTCATTTATTTCCCATGGGTTATTATTTGAGGAATTTATGAAATGTTTATGAAACCCATATTATTTGCACAGGTTATGATATGATTATATGATGAGTATTTTAGGATCTTGTGGAATACATAAATATGGTTTTAATTATGTGATAGGTGTCCCTAGAATTATATATCCCTATAATACATTGGGAGAAGTTCAATATATCATGATATAATTATGGGATGTGATTTTATGTGCTTGGTCCACTGTGAGAAATAGATAGGGATTTTTAATCCACTATAAGAAACATGTGGTTATTCCTGATTCACTATGGGAAACAAAATTTATGATGCTAGATCCGTTATTATATGGGTAACATGTTTTGATGCTTTATATACTATGATTTTATGATCTATGTAGTAAACCATGACATATTAAATGGGTTTTATACCTATTATGGTGACAAAAATTTATGATATTTTTTTTATACATATGATTTAAACTCATTGTTCATTAGTTATTAATGATGAATTCTCACTCTTATTATTAATGTTCTCAAATGATAATGTTTTATGTTATGGATCATGACTACGATCCACGATAAATTGGGTATGAACATTGCAATTTATGATCATAATATTATACTCATGTTCTTATCTTATACTTTCATGTGATTATATATTAATATATCTCTTGTTTACCCTTACTAAGAATCTGATCTCACCCCTTTCTCATGTTTCCTTTCCCCAGGTTATGAAGAAAGGCTTTATGTAGAGTATGTATAAGAATATTACTATGTGGGAATATCTTTGGGGCATTTTTTAAAGATATTTCATTAAATAAGAATATTCTATATATAATCTCCACATACACTAAACATTTATAGTTCTAGCATGGATCATAATTCTCTTCCTCTAAAATGATATAATATTTATGTATCAAAATTTTGGGTTAATATATTATTATTATAAATATTATAGATAATATTATCCATATCCAACAAGTGTAATTTTTTTACCATATTCTTAATTCCATAAAACATTTCATTCAATATATATAACAAATATTATTCTTAAATACGAATGAAAAATCCCATATTTTCCAAAAAAGATACAAAAATAAAATGTATGTTTATGGGGAGAACATAATAATAGTTCTCTAATTTCAGAATTAATCCTCTTGGTATACATAGTTCATAATTGTCAAATTCTAATGAAAAAATTATTTATCCATTACTATCACATATATTTACTTCCCCATTTTCAATTACATAATATCTCTAATTATTTTTTTATCAGTAAAAATGTGTGACATGCACCCTATATCTAATAACCATGAGTCAAAATTGGATAAATTGATCTCTATAAAATTTATATGCAGATGATCAAAATGCATCTCTTTGAGAAAAAATCCAACCCTTAAATTCCAATATAGAATTTTATTATAAATTATAACTATAAGAGATCTCATAATGATAAACATTATGCATTCCATAATTTACAATTGACACATATATATTAATGAGTATCATGTTTTATATCTTTTCATCAAGGAATATTAATGGAAGTAGTCCCACTAAAAATGATGACCGTTTAAATTATATCCATTTAGTGAGATAAGATCCATATTTTTCTAATATTTGAGTCCATTTTAGTGTTCATATAAAAACATTTCTATTTAGGCAGGCCAAATTTCCAATCATATCACATAATACTATTTTATAGTTGAGTGGAAAAATATTTTCCCAAATCCATTATATGGATATAAACTCAACTCAACTCCTCTGATATCCTAACTCTTAAGGTTTTCAAGATAAGTTTCACCCCAAGCATGAAAGAGGATTTTCTAATATAACATTTAAGAATAGCCATTCCCACTATTCCTTACACAAGATAATTCATGGGAACCTAGCTTTATCAAAAAACTGCCCAGTTGGATGATCATGGTCTTGACATGTGATTTTCTTGGGAAGGAATCTCACACTTAGTATTTGAGGGTTTTTCTTTACTATAACTCCCATATAATATAAATTATATGTATATTAAATTCATGGCTATTGAATCACATTAAATATTTATTATATCATATTTGTTTCATTTATGTATTCATGCTTCTAATGATTCATCTTTGGAATCCCTATTTCATTGACAAAATTAATATATTCCAATTATATTAATGTGTATCTCTTTACATAATCTACAAGTTATTGTTACTCTCCCAAATATACAAGTTAAAAACATTCATTAATATATACATAAATATTATGTATAAGATACATGTAATTTTATTGGAAATGTTTAGAATTATATTAGATTGATAATCTCTACATGAGTAAGCCTAGAGACACAAATAGCCAACCCCCACATATCCAAAATACATCATATGCCTCCAAGATTGTGGGAAGTCCAACCAAAAGTACCTCCGCCAAGGGATACTTTACTCAAGAGAGAATATAGGTCATCATAACTCTAATACCTATTATGTATAAACTATATTCCAAAACTAAATTCATGATAATAAGTTTTATTACATATCGAGTACACGGTAAATGAAAACTAAATCTTATATTTTAATACCTAGTATGTAAAATATGAAATAAAAATTTATAATAATTATTTTATTACATAAATTAAATCATATATAATATCCACATTTAAAAAAAAATATAACCAGGAAGACAAAAAAGGAATAAACAAATAAATAAACAACTTATTTATTTTCCAAGAATAAAATATAAATATGAAAATTTCATATTTTATTTAGGCGTGAAAATATCATATTTAAAATGAATACCACTTATTATTTATAAATAATAAACTATACATAATCCTATCCAAATATTAATTTTTTATCATTTTTTGATATATTGTATTTTATGATTGATAGGGGAAATTATCATCTATATGCTGAAATTCAATCGATGTGTGACCTTATATTTCAAAAATTTGAAAAAGGGAACATACCTAATATATGGAGTAATATTTGATGATATATGATATATCTTCTTTTATAAAATGATGTTTTATTTTTACACCCATATTTCAGTTACAACCCTTGATATCACTTATATCATAGCTTATGGTATATATTAAAACCATGGGATTTAGTTGTATCGTACATTACAATATATTCCATTCATACTCTATGGATAAAAAACATAATTAGGATATATTATATAATAAATCCAAGTTACCCGGTGTATTAAATTCATCCACGTCATATCGTATGCTATTATATGGTCCTATATAGGTTACGATAGACATGTTAGTCATAAAAATAATGAAGGAGCTTGTATTTTCGATGGTAAATGTGGATCTGATGTCATTAATGAGTTTTGGAGGATCATAAATTGATCAATAGAGTGTAATAATCCCATTAATGTTCTTGACATATCATCAATAAAACCAAATGATTCTTGGCTCCACATGTGGAATACTAGAAACTAGGATTATTTTTCATAACAAGAGGACCCCCGAACTCAAAATGTGTGTTAACACCTTCTACACAAAGAAAAATGGTGAACATGGTGGAAGAGATAGCTTCAGATATGGATAATGAGTTTCACACACACCTAATAAGGGGATCATATCACTTTATATAGGTTCAATTTATTCAATAAAGGGAGTCAATCATTGGTTTCTAACTCTTGGAATTTGTTATATGTTACAATAATCTATGCATGTTGGGGATATATTCACTTGATAACTTCAAATGATCATGATCACTTTTTGAATTCATTAATGAAAAATCATAATGATTCTTAATAAAGGGAATCAAATTGGGATATGCAGCAAAAAATATGCATGAGATATCACATATCTCTTATATATCATATAGTATGATAGATACCAGTCATACTCTATGACAGAAGCATCTATATGACCATATCACAAGTTATTACTGGTATTATAAAATAATATATCCTTATTTTAGTGTATTTACAACAATTAAATTGAAATATTTTCGATTTATTTGAATTTAATTACTCTAATTACTAATACATTCCAATAATATTCTTGGCAGCTTCTTTCAAAAACTATACTTTTTCATAACTATATAAAATCATTCATAAGATTGAATGTAAAAAAAACATAATTTAATTTCTCTGTTTACAAATAAATTTCAATAACACTTTGAAGTTTAATATTATTATTCCTGAATTTGAATAATTTTAATTTTATATTAAGGGACATTGAACATATTCCTCACCATCAACCAATACAAGTATAGGGAAAATATCAATAGGATGTATATTATCTTGAAAAATAAGAGGTAATATCAAAATCATATTTCTAAAAACATTAATTTACCATAAAATATTGATTGATACATTAAATTTTACAATTAACTACTATATATAAGTAACTATTATATGAACACTATGAGTTGAATTTTTAGAACAACTGAACATACTACTTGTAGATGAAACACAATCAATAATTTTTCCAATCTTATATCTAGTTCATGTAAATAATCTCACAAGTACACTGTTTCTGAAAGAAGTTATAACAATTTTTTATATTAATATATAAAAATAAAATTTTATTTTTTTCCTCTATTAACATTACCAATGAATTCGATACAATTATTATTACCACAATTTAGAATTCTATGATGCTACTATTGAATCCTGATATGTAACAGTGCGTTGCCTATAAAAATGGTTTTGCATCTTCCTACCTCTCTCAATTTTTTTACTTTCATCTTAATATTTTTTCATGTCATAACCTATTACATGTTGATATATTTACATTATGTTTCCACTGACTACCATATTTACAACACTCAACATAAATATAAATTATGGATGATTCTTGATATTAATCCAAATATTCATTTCAAACTATTGTTTCTCTATTTGTTGTCAACAATTATATTATGTTATACTCCAAATATTGATGATTAATAAAATCCATAAATACAAAAACTTCATCAGATGACCCAAATATTTGATTGGATTTGGGTAATCATAAATTGATCTTGGTGATAAAATAAAACCCGTAATATGTCTAATATAACATCAAATGAATCAAAATATATAAAATAAATAATATAAATAAAAGTATACCTCTATTGTTGTGACTTTCATATTTACTAAATGTGATGATTTATAATTGATTGGGATCACCAAATAAACAACCAAAAGAATCATGTCTCTAAAGGGATTACACCAGCCTTGGATCCTTGTTCATAATGAAAGGACTCACATTATTTAAAGGTGTTATAACACCTTAATTGATGAATATTAATTAATAAGTTAAAAAATAGTGATTAAAATTTAGCTTTCATGCATCACAATAAAATTAAAATGGGAATCTCATTTTATTTATAGAATCTATTAATTAAATGGAGAGAGTAAGAGCATTTGTTGTCATCTCCTGGCAGTTTTTGTGTGTTGTTATAACACATGACCTGTTAGAGAAATTTAATCATTAAACAATTAAATAATTAATATCATGCATGTATATCCATAAATTAATTAATTTTATTGATTCTAAACTGAATAAGATAATCAAGAAGATGTGGTTTTGGTCATTCACTTATATCCCATAGCGTAATCCTCTCATAAACTATGATATAGGCTAGCAGTGCCATGTCATTCCTTTTATGATATGAGTATATCATAATTTGTGATATATATCACATTCATATCATAGCTTATAACTTAAGGGATGTCATAATTTATGATATTTATTATTTAGTGCATAGAAAAATATCCCACTTTCACTAAAATCTATTAAGGAATTTATAATAAACTTTAAAACTCTTTTTGAATCCATCCAAAGATATTTTTGATATGTTTTATCAAAAATCTCATTATTATGAAAAAATAACGTTTTATATAATTTAATATTTATCCTAATTCCAAACTATGTGACTATGTGGACCTTTTAAGTGTTGAAAACCAATATGAAATCCTAATTTCGTAGATTTATGAAAAGAGTGACCTCTAACAAAGCATCAGTGCTTTACAAGAAACAAAGGGGTCTCGTGTGATATCAATCAAACATGATCATATATCATATGCACACTATAGGTTTTATCATATACATTGTATTTATACCTATATAATCCCTTTTTCAATGACATCCAGTAACCATTATACATGTAACATGTCAATCTATTATAGGTCATCTCATTCATCCATGATTCTCTGAAATAGACCAACTAGGTCAATAAATACATCACATGTAATCTATAAGATGAGAACAATAAATGTACCCCATATAAGAAGTTAATCACATCACATGTCACTCAACTAATAATGTCCATGAATTTCCCCAGACTAATTCAATCAATTCCCTAAATGTTTCATATCTTTATATGAGTGAAAAAATACCATCTTGATTAAGATCCTACCAATGACATAATCAACAAAAAACCTAACCAACCCCTAATTAACAAAGCCTCAGGACATGTATAAAGAAAGGTATCAAAGTATAGAGGTTCCCATGTTAGGTATCCCACCAACCTTAGGTAATATATATTGATAATAAACATACCATCTTAGGTATATTAATGATTGAATGACATTCCATGGGATACAGTTTGGAGGATCAGTCTAATTAATAAGTATAAATGTATTCTCTCACGTGTCTATTATTCATATCACATATACAACACTTTATATCGATTATAAGTTTATATTCATTCTAACCTTAACTTGTCACCATAATACTCTGTGATTACCATCGATTAGGGATAACTCAAATTCATACTTTGAGGGGATATTATCATTCCACTATTCAGGTAAAATAAATTGTAGAGAACATTAATGAATAATAAACAAATAATTTATTTATTATAAAATCATGATATATTTACACCCCTTATATTAAATATATAATATATCTTATACCAACATATTCAACATGAAACTCATGCTTTTGTTATGATAATGTTTTCATCAATGAATCTACTAAATGGTCTTCTGTATCCACCCATAAAATATTTACATCACCCCTCTCAAAGATCTCTAGAGTGAGATGAAATCTATAAAGGATTTTTTTAGTTCTTTAGTAATACTAGTGTTTATTGTCTTGTGAAATATATCTATTTTTGTCATAGTAAATCTTGATTTATAAATAAATTATAAGAACCAAAAAAAGTTTAGAAATGAACTTCTTAATAAAAATAGGTTCCTTCATAGAATCTAATGCAATGTTGTAATTTGACTTTGTTGTCGATTCCACTATAGTGGCATGTTTACAACCCTTCTAGTCGATAGTTCCACCATTTAAGAGAAACATGAAACTATATTGATATCTCATGTCATATTTATCAAATTAGAAACTATAATCACTATAACCCCTTACAAAAATATCATCCTATTCTTTAAAGACCAATAATATATCCTTAATCCTTCTTAAGTACATAAGGATTTTTTTAACAGTAATACAATGACTCTCACTAGGATTAGAATGGTATCTACTTGTAATGGTTAGGGTATAAGAGAAATATGGTTAAGTAAACAACATAGATTACATTATATATCCTAGGGAGTATGTATAAGGATTTTATTCATATTTTCTAACTCCTTAGAAGGATATTGAATATTCATAATATATGTTCCATGTAAAACTGGTAATGACTGCTTTTTGGAGTTCTTTTTTTCTAAACCACTTTAACACTTTAGAAATATATGTGTTATGAATTAGTCCAAGAAACCTCTTATATCCATCTTCATACCCATTATATAGGCTTCTTAACCCTTTTCTTTCATCAAGAATCGTTTATCTACCCACATCTTTATAGAGTATAAATTCAAGTCATTTTCAGTAAGTATGTTATCCATGTAAAATATCATAAATACTAGAATATTCCCACTAATTTTCTGGTATAAACAAGAATTATCTACATCCATGATGAAACAAAACACTTTGATCACAATAGAAAATTAAATATTCTAACTTTGAGAAGCTTTATTCAATCCATAAATGGACCATTGTAACTTTCATACCTTAACATACTAATTTGGTACTTAAAAAACTTTGGTTTATATCATATTCAAGTCCTTGAATAAATTTCTATTAAGGAAAACTATTTTTAAATACATTTGGTATATCTCATAATCCAAATGATCTATTATGGAATGTAATATCTAAATTAAATTTATCATTGCAACAAGTAAATGGTATCTTCATATTTAATACCATGAATATTTTTGTAACTGTTTGAAACCAGGTGTGGATTATATGTTGACACTCTTGTATCCATGTTGATTTTATTTTAGAAAACCCACATGAATTTTATGGGTATCACCCCTTTAGGTGCATCCAAAAATTTCCAAACATAGTTACTGAACATAGAGTCTATTATAGAATCTGTGGTCCTTTTTACAATTTCTCAAAATGAAAGCTCTCGATAGCCTATCGATAAGTTGTAGGTTCATATCCTATGAAAATTAATCTATCATCAATTTCTATAAAAATACATATATCTCATGATCGTGATGAATACTAACAGTACTTTGGGGTTCTTTTTCAACTTTAAATAGTTCTTCTTCCCCAAATTTTTTTTGAATAACTCAATTTCCATCTCCGTAACACTTCTTATTTATCAGCATTAAACTTATATAAGATCAATTTTCCTCCCACTAACACCTTAAATTATGTTATCCTTATAACGGAAAACACCACATTAGGCCATAAACACTTTATATTTGGAAGGATTATAGAAATAATATCAAATAGTTTCTTTAGGATAACCAATAAATAAGCATTTCACTAATTCAGGGTTATGTTTATTAGAATAAAAATTTATTAAAAATAATTCACTGGGGTCTCTTACTGGGATGGATTGGTGTAGATAAAACCAAAGTCTTCATTTTATGAGTAATGAAATGGATAGCTCATTTAATCACACATTAAACCTAGGATCCAAAAATAAGTCAAATCTTGTCTGCATATGGACCAGATAGGCCTGTGGGATAGCACACATTGCATAAATATCTCTAAAAATTCCAATGATAAACTAATTTTCATATAATTATTAATTCATGTTTAATTTTTAAAATAAATTATTACTACTTACTTTAAAAAAAATAATTAACTATAGAAAATAACTTTCACATACAAACTGTATGAAAGAAATATATATTTGAAATCACTATTAGTAGACATCCAAATTATATAATATTTAGGATAGTATAAGTATAAAAGGAATGAAAATATTTAATTTAAACCACATTATTGATTTTATTTAATATAATATAAATCATAATAATTAATATATAAAATTAACCTAACACATAATTGCATTTACATGTGTAAAAATATGTATGATATTTCAATAAAATTAATAAATTAAACATGAAATAAATAAGATAAACCAAAAAAATATCCAAAAAACATGTTTTCATGTTGATCTTGGAATACTATATAAAAAAAAGTATATTTGAGTCCTATAAATTAATTAATAAAACATTAATAACAAATAAAAATCAATAAAAATAACAAATAAAACAAAAATTTTATTATATACATTTAAATAGTCAATTATTTTATTTGACCAGTAAATTTAAAGAAAAAAAATAATAAAAATACTGATTATTTTGAATCAAAAAAAAAATTCTATGAGAAATTTGAGTGTACATATACTGTTGTGGATGGAAAAAATGAATCACAACACTCTATCTATCTGAAAAAAATATAAAATCAAATGAGTTGTGATTTAATAACCATAATATATTGAAAAAATAGTAAAACACAAAATATGTCTAACATGGAGAGGTAAAAGGATGAGGAAGGTCACCAATTATGATTAGGGGTTATCCCACTCAATCTATTATAGAATATCTAGATGTATATCCTAAAGATTATAGTGAAGAAAAAGGAAGAGGTTAATAATATTTAGTTTTTGTTCAATTTCAATAGATTCATATATAGAGGGAAGCTCCAAACGACTTCAATTAAAGGGGTGTGAATTTGGTTGGTATGATGACATGGGCCACTATAACCAGAGAAGCATCTAGTTGGTGGATGGAGTGAAGGGACACCGATTGGACTAAAATCCCCATGTGGGAGATGGAATGATGCAGAGAGTGAAATGATGGAATATGGGTTATTTTGACTGCATTAAATGTGTTAGTCAAGTGATAAATATGTACCTTGGTTTAATATGGTTTATAAAAAACAATCTAACTTTTTAAAAATAAATCTAATTTTATAACATAGAATAAAAAATATAATTATTTTTATAAAACAAACATTATTTATTTTAATTATAGAAAATTTAATTTTTTTTTCAAAAAATAGCCTATGATCTAGCCTACAATACATAGGGTTGGAAGGTGAATCCCATATGATTTTAAAAGTTCATCTATTTAATCCCATATAAGAAGTGGTATTATTTTTTAAAATTTTTTCTGCCTGAGAATGTGGGATTTCCTACAATCCAAAAGTCCATTTATCACCCCTATGCATCAGAACACCATATTCTTATAAAATACATAATAGGATGTTTCTTGGTTCATATATCATATGTTTTATTTATGGATTTTTTAGATAGAATGTGGGTAAGCACGAATAAATCTATTTCTAGAGAATATCCCCATAATGTAATAGTAATGTTACATTGACTCGTCATTATTTAACCAATTTCCTAAATGGTGTAATTCCTCCTATAATACACACCATTCCACCATGGTGTTCTAGGTAGAGTGATTTATGGAACAATACCTTAATCTCTTTGATGATCAATTAATTCCTAGCTTAAGTATTCCCCACCCTGAACTTATCAAAAGAACTTAATACTCATTCCCATTTAATTCAATACTTTGTTTAGGAAATCTTTGAACTTTTAAAAACCATTATACTTTGACTCATTAGAGATAGATAACTATATAGAATAAATTCATCAGTAAAAGTAAAGAAGTACCTAAAACCAAAAATTTATTGTAAAATCATTGGACTGCATACATCACTATGTATAATATTCATTATTTCCCTATATGTGAATTCCTAGACCCAGATTCCACTTAACGGGTTCCTCAAGCCTGGTGTGTCACATGAACTTAAGAGAATCTCCCCAAATCTCAGAGGCTGCTGACTATAAACAAGGGCCTAGGGTGTGTCTGTGAGGAGACTATTATCCCATTACCAAAGTTCAGTGCAACATATGAATGTAAACAGTGAGATAAATAGCAGAAGCAATATAAGTAAATAGAAGGCACAATGGAAAATAGAGACAACCATAACAATAAATGAAATAACTGGAATATCATTCAACAATTGGTGATATTTCATGTAATTAGAAAACATGAAAAAATATGGATACAATATAATAGGAAAAGCATGTTCCACATATGTATAAAGGAAATCAAAGACTATGCCAAGCATCTTGAGCTCTATCTCGATCATCTTCTATCAAGATCCATACTAAATAGCAAGAAATCAAGTGTTTGAATACATATTCTTCCCTTTTATAACACATGCAACCATGTAATCTACTCTGGGTACCAAACAACACCTGATGAGGGCGTGAGATAAATATCTGTGGGCCACCACTAATGGTGTCTATAACATCCGGACCGTTTAATGGAAATGTAACAGTGTTCAAGTATGCATATATAAAGTAAAGTAGTCCAATGAAACTAAATACCCATTTACCTACTTCATCCCTTGGATGGTGTCTGAAGATGTCAATAATTCATTATTTGATTATTACTAGTTTATAAATAAGTTACATGTTAGCATTTAAAAAGGTTTCAAGTTGTAAAAAGGCAACCAGTAATGATATTTAATGTTAAATGGTACCTTGTTATTCCCCAAGGAAACCTAGACCATAGGGGTCAATAACTCAGGTGTAATTGAGTCTAGATATGTGTAAGAGTGTAATTCCAAGATCATAGTCCAAGGAATTCCACAATAGCATGCCTACCGAATCCAAAGTGATCAACCAAGGTAAAATGGGGATAAGCAGTAACAGGGCCCTATGGGCTTTAACCATGGAACCTACTTATCAATTATGGACCCAAGAAGTGTAATCAAGGTATCCTCTAATGATATTTAAGAGATATTACGATGTCATACTGAGATATTAAAGAATAGAAAAGGATTAGGATCTAGGTTTTTCTCAACCTAAGAAAACTGTACCCTTGAATCTGAATGGGGTTCCTGAGTGCTCATGGAATTCCCTGATAATAATATAAGGTGAGCTCGAGATAGGCCATTATGGTTTAAGTATGATGTCATATCATAATTAATTTGGTTAAATCCTTGCCATTGATTAGTGTGACAATGACAAGTAGCATGCAACCATTCATTTAATCCATTTAAATCAGATTCCATTTTCAAGGTTCATTCCGCTACCTTACATTAATGTGGTAAGGGGTGCTATGAATATGAAACCTACTATTTATTTACATTTAAGGCCAAGTGATATACATATTATACTTGCCAATTCACATTTTACATTTCATTATCAATTAAATAACTTACCTTAGGCATGTCAAGTGATGAGAATACATGGTACTTTCCATTATAAAAATCACAATATAAATCAACCCATTAAATATAGGAATGATTTCCCTTTGAATGTTTAAGCAAAGGCACACCCGAATGGTGGCACAAACAGTTCAAAACACTAAAAAACAGTTATGGAATAACCTTAGACATGGAAAGGATGATGTTATGGTCGTAAACACCGAAAATTAATCACATATATGGATATATAATATCCATATGGTTATAATGATTATAATCATGGCATATAACTTCAATAAATGGAACTCGATGGAATCAGTGGGCCCCAAACAACAAATCCAAAATCAAAGAACTTTAGGAATGAGTTATAGACCACCCACCATAGGCTTGTACAACTATCCTCCTCTGGTATTTTTCCACTATTTGGCTTGGTTCGGAGTAGATATAAGAGAAAAAGAAAAACACTAATACCCTGATATCTAGTTCGAGAGAAAGAGAGAAGAAGAATGACTCAATAGGACTCGAGTAATTACCATTGTGCATCCAACGTGATGAACGGAAGCTCAATCATGTCCCAAATGAAGGATATCTCTTGATTACTACCTTAGATCTTTTACGGGCTCCAAAATTAGATCAATATAGGTTAATCCAGCTAAAATATGGATTAGGGAGGAATATGGGTTCCAATTAGATCATTAATGGAAAATTGCCAAATTACCTAGAAAAATGGCTTGTGCACAGTTTGTCTACACGATTTGAAAAACTGTGTACAAATTGTGCATGGTTACCTAGGAAGAAGGGGCACTTGAATGGTTATGTTTCATGATCATGCACCAACCATGCGAGGTGGATCTATCTAAAAATAATCTGCATTGTTTTCCAAACCATGGGGAATTCCTGCATGGTTTACTCTAAACCATTTGCCAAGCCAATTTCTCCCAAAAAAAGGGTTTCAAGCTCTAAAAATTCCTCCAACACCACTTATACCTTCACTAACTCATTAGGAATATATATTGGGTCCAAAGTAAAGTCTTAGATGAAAATTTAAAGGATCCATATTTGAGTGAAAAATCAGGATCATACAACCTTCCTCCCTTAAAAGAACTAGTCCCTAATTTCACCTTCCAAGGGTGGAGAAACACTTTCTAAGAACAACTCTTTCCATTGATCACGTACATCAACTTCCATATCCCAACTCTTGTCCTATAATCAGCCATGCTTCTTTAGCAACCATACTAGAGGGACATACCAGCCTCAGAGAGCCTTCATGCTTTAGTCAACAATGCGTACTGGATACTCTTCAAAGTTAGAATCAAAATCTAACTCAACTACCTTAGGATCAAATTTATGAGATGGTTCGACATGATATTGGCGAAGATTTTAGATGTGGAAGACGTCATGCATGGAACAATACCTCTGAGGTAATAGTAATTGATAGGCTACCAACCCAACTCTTTCTATAATTTCAAAAGGACCTACATAATGTGGAGACAAATTTACATGATTTCATAACTATCTATGCCCTATCCTAGGTGATACCTGAAGAAAATAAAAATCTATGGCCTTGAACTCTAGAGGTCATCAATGATGATCAACATAATATTTTTTTATAGAATGAGCAGTATTCATATGATTTCTGATCAGTTTAACCAATTATGAAGTCTCATGAATGAGATGAGGACCTAGTAGGGATGCCTCACTTACCTTTAGCTAGCACAAGGGTGAACAAAACGACCTACCATGTAAGGGATCAAAAGTATCCATCTAAATTGTGTCCTGGAAGATGTTTTTATAGGCAAACTCGATGAGTGGGATATGTTTCTCCCATGAACTACCCAAATCAAGGACACATTCTTAGATCATATCCTCTAGAACATGTATTGTCCATTCTGATTGTCCATCAGTCTGAGGGTGAAAATATTTTCTTACAAGTACCTGTGTTCCCATATCCTTCTACAATCCCTTTCAGAATTATGAACTGAAACATGAATCCCAGTATGAAATGATAGTACGATGGACCCCACAGTATCATATGATCTCATAGACATATAATCTTCCTAGTTTATCCACCGAGAATGTTTCTTGAATAGGAATGAAGTAGGATTATTTTTTTAGTCTCTCAATGACTACCCATATAGCATCAATACCACTCAACAACTTAGGTAATCCGAATAAGAAATCTATATCAACATATTCTCATTTCCATTATGGGACTTGAAGTGGATGTAACAATCCTGTGGGTCTCTGGTGCTCCACCTTCACCTGATGACAGGTTGAACACCTAGTGATGAAGACTACTATCTAACGCTTCATCCAGGCCACCAATACTGGCGTTACATGTCTCGATACATATTCAAGATTCCTAGATGAACTGCCCAATGAGAAGTAGAGGAATCATGCATCAAATCCTCTCTCATATATTTAAGATCCCATATACTTCCATGTATATGCAAGACATCGTCTTTATCCATATACCTATCTAGAGGAGGGTTATATCTTGATATACTCTCACAGAGAACCAAGCCTTCAGGATATTAAAACTATCTAATATTCACCTTCTCATGTAGGGAATATGTAAATATCAAGGATTAGAGGTAAGAATACTCATTAATATTATGAAACTCTATATGCATGTCAAAAATGAGGGCCATTAACTTCTATTAATCAGTGGCTTCCTGCAAGGAATATGTTTGAGTTTTTCAAATCTGTGCATCTACAACCACATTTCCCTTCCCAGGCGTATAGTCATGATTAAAATCAATGGATTGTAATTACTAGCCCATCTTCACTATCTGAGGTTAAAGTCATGCTATAAAAATATATATTTGAGGCTCTTGTGGTCTATATACACCACAAAGTGATCATCCAAAAGATCATGTCTCTAGAAACTTAAGGCACAGAAAACTGCTACTAGCTCAAGGCCATGCATCAGGTAGTTTCTCTCATGAGGCCTCAACTACCGATATCTGTATGCAACGAATATATCCTCTAGCATCATCACTACTCATAGGATGATACCTAATGCATCACAGAAGATGATATAACCTATACCTGGCTCTAGAAGAGTCATAATTGGTTCTGAGACAATCCTCTCTTTCAACTCCAAAAAGGCTTTATCATGTGCTTCTAACCATATGAACATGACAAATTTCTTTGTAAGACTAGTAATAGGTGAGTAAATAGGTGATAAGTCTTGTATTAAATGCCTGTAATATCCATCCAGCCCTAAGAAACTCCATATATCAAACACGTTCTTGGTATTACACTAGGAAACTTCAACAATAACCTTTTCAAGGTCAATATATACACCTAATTCTAAGATAATATGACCCAATAAGTGAAATTTGTTGATCTAGAAGTGGAACTTATCAGGCTTGGTGTAAATATGATTCTCTCTTAGTGTACTCATAACGATCTCAAGATGTTTTTCATAGTCACTATGAGTGTGAGAATACACCAAGATGTATTCAACAAATACTATAAAAAAGAATCCAAATAGAGGTGGAACACCCCATTAATTATAGCCATGAAAATGGAAGGCACAGTCATGAGACCAAATGACATAAAAAGGTACTCATACAGACCATACCTATTACAGAAAGCTATATGAGGTATGTATGATTGTCTGACTCGTACCTGATGATAACCCAATCTCAAGTCAATCTTGGAGAAGACCATTAATCCTTGGAGATGGTCAAAGAGATTATCTATTCAAGGTAGTGGATAATGGTTCTTAACCATAATCTGGTTCAACCTTCTATAATACATTCATATAAATAAGCTTCCATCCGAATTCTTAGAAAAAAGCAAGTGCGAACCCCAAGAGAATGTACTGGGTCATTTACAATCTTTGGCCTCTAAATCGTCTAACTATCTCTTGAGCTCTTGAATCTCTGTATGTGACATAGTATACAAAGGAATGAACACTGAAGCTTCTCCTAGAACATGCTTGATTGTAAACTCTATCTCTCTCTTAGGAGGTAATCCAGAAAAATAACTGAGAAATTCATCCCTAAAATGATCCAATACTAGGGGGAAATCAGATTATTGTAAACCCTGACCCTTCATTTTGAGATTAGTGATATTGGTGGTCACTCCACCTAGCCCATGATGCTCTGGTCCAACTCTACTATCCTGGACATCCCACTCACCCTTATGTAAATAACTGCTACCCTCTACTGATTTAAAACATACCCTATGATGATAGAAGTCTACAAAAGTGTGATGACGAACCAAATAGTCCATCCTGAGTATGAAATCGAAGCCCATTATCTTGAGAAGAAATAGGTTCCATAATAAAGGGTAAATTCCTACCTCAAGGGGATAGTCCCTACACTGGTGTATGCCCTCTGTTCATACCCTTAACAACGTATCTTGGGTCATTACACCATAGTAATACTGTATCACTAGTACGATACTTTCCACAATGGATTCAGAGATAAAAGAGTTAAAATAACTTTTATCAAATAAAGTAGATACTATAGAAGAGGCTACTAGAATAGTACCTTATACTATAGATGGTTGCATAGCCTGATCCTCAGGTATCGTCTATAGTGCATTCAACTAGACCAATCCATGGCCCTATGAAATATATGGCCTACCATGACAATAACTTCTCTGTTGGTGCTACTGGTGATCAGGGGTCTGGCTAATATGACAACAACCTCCTCCTTAACCAGACCTACCATGGATATTCAAACTCCCCGCCTGAAACGACGTAAAAGAAATCACTCCTGAATGTGTAGCTGGTGAAAATGATTTCACACTAGAAGCTGGTGGAGAGGTCCTACAGAAACACCAGGGATTCTACATATGACCACAAAACTAGAACTCCATTGGGTCTCTATCACAATGAGGATTCGGGTTCCCCCATCATCCACATAGATGACACACTATAGAGATACCAAAATGGACACTCTGGTTGTCAATTCTCTGACAAGAAACCTCGAGTGAACATTTCATTCCATCATAAGTACTATTTTCTTATTGTGAAATTGATCCTCTATACATGGTACTATTTCCATCCCTCAAGCTACGCTCAGTGATAATATCCTAGTTTACTATTGAAAAAAATAGGCTGGAAAAACACATTCATCTGCATACAGATGGCGTACTAGAGCCCATCCTCAAAGCATCTTGTATGTAAAAGCTCATCAATTTCTAGAAGTGGTGAAAAGCATTGAATCTCCATGAAATACACTAAATATTCCATTACTGACATATAACGCTATTTGAGATGCATGAAATCTTTGGTTCTATCAGGTCTTGACATTTGAGGAAAGAACCGATCATAGAAGGCAGTCTAGAAATCCACCCATAACATGCTAGGATGATGACCAGACAGGGTAATCACGTCCCTCCAATTCCTAGATGAATCCCAAGGAATGTATCTGAAAATATTGAACCTTCAATCTGGAGGGTTTTCCAGATGCTCAAAGATTGATAGGGTGGGGTCTAGCCAAGAATCAACAGCCTTAGGACCACCATCTCCCGAGAAAGTAAGAGGATGCTGCTGTTGTAACTCACGAGTCAAATCATCCATCATAGGTTCAAGCCATGGAGCAACATGCATGGACTAAATTAGACATTGGAAACTATCAAAAACTTTGGAATTAGTTCCCATATCATGTATAGTAGGCAGTTCCTCAAGTGGCACTCTTGGAGGCAAGAGTGGTAGCTTAGGGCCCACCATGTTTGGAGCACAATTGTCACCACCCTCCTAACATACAATACAAGGACGCCATGGTGGAATTGCTATACAATTTCCACAAAAATGCCTTAGAAAAAGCTTAAGAAAAAAGATAACATCACTAGTAGAATATAAACAAAAAAATCACTAAGGAATACTACCCCATCTACCCACTTAGACAACCAGGTATCGGTAAGTGATCAAGTATATGTTTCATTTAATTTTACATTTAATTACCAGCTTCACTCCTTTACCATTAATAAACATGAAAAAGTGGGATAAGCATGTGAAAACAATTTATTTTAGAATCCATGAATCACTTTATAATGGATATCCATTTTTGGTGAATCAGTTCCCATATATCTATCACTAGAAATGACACCCATTTATTTATTTCCTAATGGTTCAACTCAGTAAATTACTCATACCGACCCACGAGGCCCCATACACCTCAAGAATTGAGACAACCAATAACTCAATCAAAACCAAAAGTAATACAATAAAAATCTAACTATCATAACATCACTCAATAATAATTACCATATCAAGTAACGAAAACAGTGAAATGCACCTATAGGGCTTGGTAATATTCATGACATGTTAAATCTAGGTGCCTATAATGTTGTATGTGAAAATGATCCTTTCCCTCATATCATCGGTCCAAGGATGAAATGAATCCTAATTCAAAGTAATAATCAATAACACCACACAACATGTTCATCACACAATGGTGAAATAATATCAACTATAACAGAAAAAAAAGAAAAATAATTATAATTTTGGGTAACATGGATTTTACCCAGAAAATGGCTTCGTGACACCCAAGCCCGAATTATGACCAAGTCCCAAGTGTTACTAATCTATAATCTATTGTCTCTAAATATTAAAGAAAGAAAATAACAGCTCTGATACCACTTTGGGACATCTAGGACCCAGATGCCCCTTAACGGGTGCCCCGAGCCTTGTGGGCCACATGGAATCAAGTGCATCTCTTTGAATGCTAGAGGCAGCCGTCTAGTAGCAAGGGCCTAGGGTGTGTCCATGGGGAGAAAATATCCTCAGTACCAAAGTGTAGCACAATGGATGAATGTGAATAACTGGATAAATAAAATAAGTAATATATGTAAATAGAAGGCACATCAGAATATAGAGACAACAATAAAAATAGCTGAAATAAATGTAATAACATTCAACAACTGATGATATGTCATGTCACTAGAAAACTGGAAAAAACATGGATACAAGATAGTTGGGAAAACATGTTACACATAAGTATAAAGGAAATCAAAGACTATCCTAACCATCCTAAGCTCTAGCTCAGTCATCTACTATCAATCTTCATTCTAAATAATAATCAATCAAGTGTTTGAAGCCATATGCATCCATTGGTCAATTCTTGCAACCATGTAATTTACTCTGAGTACCAAATGTCGCTCAGAGAGTGTGTGAGATAAATCTCAATGGGAAACCACCAATGGTGTCTATAACATTCAGCTCATGTAATGGAAATGTAATAGTGTGAAAGCATGCATATATAATGTAAATTAGTATAATGTAACTAAATATCCATGTACTTTCTTCATCCCTTGACTTGTGTCTAAACATGTCAAAAATTTGTTATTTTATTACGACCTATTTGTAAATAAGTCACATGTTAGAATTTTCAAAGGATCTATGTTGTAACAAGGAAAGCTGTAATGATATTTAATACAGCATGTTTTCATGGTATTCACTAATGAATCCTAGACCTTAGGGGTCGCTAACTCAGGTGTAACTGGGTCCAGTTATGGGTAAGAGTGTAATCCAAGGAAATAGTCCATGGAATTCAACAATAGCATGCCTACCGAATCCTAAGTGATCAACCAAGGTAAAACGAGGCTATGTAGTAACAGGGCCCTATGGGCTTTAACCATGGCACCAACTTGTCAATGCTGGATCCAAGGAGTTTATTAAAGGCATCCTATAATGATATTTAATGGGTCCTATGATGTCATACCGGGCATCCAAATAATTGATAAGGATTGAGATCTTAGGGGTTCTCAACCTAATAAATCCATATCCTTGAATCAGAATGGGGTTCCCGAGTTCTCATAGAATTCCCTGATAAGAATCCAAGGAATTCTCAAGTTAGGCCATTCTTATTTAAGTATGAAGTCATGTAATATTTCATTTGGTTCAAGCCATTCCTTTAATTAGTGTGAAAAGGACAAGTATAATGAAACCATTCATTTAATCAATTAAAATAATATTCCATATTCACAATTCATTCTTCTTTCTTCCATTAATGTGGTAAGGGGTGCTACAAATATGCAACTTACTATTCATTTACATTTAAGGCCAAGTCATATACATAACGTACTTCCCAATTCACATTTCACATATAATTATAAATTGAATCACTTACCTTAGGTGGGTCATGTGCTAAGAATACATGGTACTTTCCATTATGAAAATCACAAAAATAAATCAATCCATTTAATATTGAAAATCTTACCCTTAGAATGGTCCATCCAAGGCACACCTGAATGGTGGCACCAACATGTCAAAACACTAAACAATAATTATGGCATAACCTTTTAACATGGAAAGGATGGAGTTATGTTCATAATCACAAAAAATTAATCACATATATGGAAAGATAATAATCATACAGTTCTAATGATTAAAACCATGGAATATAAATTCAATAAATGACACCCTAGAGAATTAGCGGGCTCCACATGACAAATAAAAAAATCAACGAACTTTAGGGATGAGTTGTAGACCACCCAAATTATGCTTATATAACTATGCTCTTATGGTATTGGCCCTTGATTTGGCTCATTTTGGATTAGATCTAAGAAAAATAGAATAAGATTTATACCCCAATATCTAGGATTAGAGTAAGAGATAAGAAGAAGAACTACATAAGAGGACTTGAGTACTTACCATTACACATCCAATGTTATGACAGGAAACTCGACCGGATCTCAGATGAGGGAGATATCTTGATTCCTACCTTATATTTTAAAAGGTCTCCAAAATGGGATCAATTTAGGTTAATCCTGCTGAAATATGGATTAGGGAGGAATATGGGTCCTAATTAGAACATTAAGGAAACATTTTGCAAATTACCCATAAAAATGGCCTGTGTATGGTTTTTTTGCACGATTTGACATAACATGCGCAAACTGGGCATGATTACCTAGGAAGAAGGGGCACTTGCAAGGTTAGGCCGCACGACCGTGAACCAATCGTGTGTGGTGGCTCTATCTAAAAAAACAAAATCTACGTAGTTTTCCAAACCATGTGGTATTCCTACACGGTTTACTATAAACTGTTCACTAAGCATGTTTTTCCCAAAAAGAAGGGTTCTGGGCTCAGAACATTCCCCCAAAACCCATGAGACCTTCAATAAATCATTAGGAATCCATATAAAGTCCAAAATAATGGTTTATATTGACATTTAAAGGATCCATACCTAAGTGAAAATCAAGTTTCTTACACTTACTCTTTCACATTTTCTACTAAAAGGTGCTTTAGTCATTTTTTCTAATAAAAAAATTCATAATTATCGATACATTCATAGTCTAATGGTTCCAAAAATCTATATTTATAGAGTCTTTAGATGTGTTTCAAATTTATATGACCAAGGATACAATGCCAAAGGTGGGTGGGATTAGAATCAACCATCGAACTTATTATTATGAATGTTATATACATGTTTATTCATATCTAGAATTTATAAACAATTTTTTATATTCCATATTATTTAAAACATTTCTTTTATATATATAAATAATTGTCTATGTTTTTAATAATTAATGAAAATAATATCTTATATGACATGATACATGAATCAAATTTTTATATATTATAGTAATATAATAATTTTAATCCAATTCTATAACTAATCCACTAGCTATAATACGATTATAAGTTCCAAATTCTAATGCAAAAACTCTTTCTCTATTATCAGCATGATGTTCTACTTCGCCATTCTTCAATCCCCTTCTATCTCAATTTTTTTTATCAACATGAATGTGTGATGCATGCCCAGTATCGAATATCAATGAGTTAGATTAGGAGAAATCAATCTTCATTCCATTAACATTTAGACGCTTAGAATGCTATATTTTAGCGTTTTTTAACATTAGATACCAATCTAGAACTATTTTATATGTTCCAACCATATTATATATAAAAATTATTAACATGATGTATTCTATAATCTAAAACAAAGACATATTTATTAGAGATTACCATGTTATATATATTTTCATCATGGAAATTTAATGAATGTAATCCCACTAAAAATAATTATCACATACGTCATATCCATTTAGTGATCCGAGGTCTACATTTCATCATGGATTTCACTTATTTGACCTTGTAAATAGTCCATAATTATATCTAGTAGATTTTTTTTCAATCATATCATATATGAATATTAGATAGTTGAGAAAATAACTCTTTATCCAAATCCTTCTAAGGGATTTAATCAAATCTATTCATCAAGCATCCAAACTATTAGGGTTTCCTAGCTATGTGTTACCCAAATAAAATTCCATGATCAAGGTATATAACCATTATATTCACATTATTTATTTATTAACTTGCATAAGATAATCCATGGGCACCTAATCATTGGGTTTAATTATAATAAACGTCCATGGTCTTGATAGGTTCCACTTTGGATGGAATCTCACAGGCATTTTTTGATGGGTTTTCAATAATGTCTCACTAATATAATATACATAATATGAATATCAGATTAAAAATTATTTTATCATATTAAATATTTATTATCTCATGTTTCATTCTCTTAGGTATACATACTTCTGAAAATTTAGTTTTTTGATCACTATTATATCCACCAAATTAATATGTTCATACCATATTAATGTGTAACTTTTTAGACATCCTATAAGTTTGTATTACTTACACAAATATAATATATAAAAATATTCATAAATATCCAAATTTATCTTGTGCATAATGTATATGATATTTCATGTAATGGTTTAGAATTATTTGTGTCTGATAATCTACACTTGAGTAATCCTAGAGCCACAAATAAAAAATCCCCACCTTTCTAGAATAAGAAATAATCATCTAGGATAATAATAAATATGACCTAAAGTCCCTATATCTAGGGATACATTCTGAAAGTAATAAACCAAATTATAATAACTCTAAAACCAAATATGTATAAAATATATTAAATAACTAAATATAAGATAATAACTTTAATTACAAATTGTAATGTCCCAAATTTTATTGAAGGTGCAGACCATTAGTTTTCAGTATTAATTGTTTTATATGGACCTAATAATGATGCCTAATGAAGTCAAGGAGGTGTTAAGGGTTTCTAGGGATTCTTCAGAGCTTAGATCCTTGAAAATTAAAGAAATAAACTAGGTCACATTGTTAGTAGAAACTGTGCTTTCCATCTTGAATAGTTTCTCTAATCGTGCAGCTTGAGGAAGTGGGGTGATGGGGGCTGCATGGTTTGTATTCAAACATGAGACCCCAGGAGCATGGATGTTTGATGTTTTAGACCTCTTGGATGAAGGTTATTTTCAGATTTGGATCATGGTTTGGACAACCATGCAGCGCCACTAGTGTAGGTAAATTTCCAAATTTACCCCTGAAATGCTTTTAAAATTAAACCTTCTTTTACTCCTCCTCTTGTGAACATCTCCCTTGCATGATGAATTCTACTCTCCTCCTATTAGGTATTGTTCCATCTTCTCCATCCGGGCACCAAATTTCTCATCATCAGATCCATCAGAAATCTTGAGGTATGATCTTCAATAACCTTACTTCACCTTCTAGTTTCTATATTCCTTTGGTGGTCTATTTTAGAGCACCCTCATTTACCCCATTTTATAGTATTTAAAGATTTATCGGACAAATCTCATTCTCACTCAAATCAAAGGTCGGTTCTGGATGAGGTAAACACTATAAGGATAAGGTAGTTGTTCTAGTTCATTCCTGCTAGTTTAATTGAATTTTATAACTTGTATCATTATGATCTGCGTAGAACCATTCTAATGATGCCTCAAAAATGCTAAATAAATTATTCCAAATGGGTTTTCAAGTGTATTATTATCCTATCTAATGGTAAATCACCTTTGAGGTTGATCAAATTGACTTGGACCACCCTAATGGGTGTGTTCTACCATTGAGGCCTATTTTCAATTTGTTACCAATTTCCTACACACCCCTTAATGTGTGTTTCCTTATAATTAATGCCTGGAGTTAAATAATTGAGTTGAATATAATATTGATCCATGATCTTGGACCTTACCCTTAATGCTATAAATGGAATCTTTGAACTAAATGAATTTTCCAGGAGGTTAGGTCATGTTACTTATGCCTTATTCCACAAATGGATTATCTAATGGAATGCCTTGATAAACATTCCATTCAAGTTGTAAATGATTTCTTTTTTAAATGGTATTTATTAGATAACCAAGTCATATCACTGCCTTAAATTGAGGGAAATACGAGGGGTCCCAAATTAAGGGATCATTGGACGGGATCATTGTGACTTAGTTTGAATTTTTTAATTCTTTATAAACACACTAGGGGTGACACTAGATATTCCTGGGATGAGCTCACTGAGTGTTTTCCCTTTTTACCTCTAGACATTTGACACTGGTTCCCTTAGGGAGACCCCATGGATGGGCTTGGTGGTGATTTGGTTCTTTTATAAAATGAGAGATACTTAATCCTCTATGTGCGATATCAGGGATGGAATTAGATGTTAGTTCATGATGTCATCACACCATGCCTAAAGTGAAACTTGAGATCTTATTATTATGTCGCCTAAGATAGAATCCCTTAGCATTGGTTTTATACCAAGACCCTAGACTGATACTTATAATTCTCTTCTAATTTATATTGATATGATATGGGTGACTCTAAATAATTTATAGAGTGGTTAATTAAATTAGTAATGGAAGATAATAGTTTTAAATAACAAATATACCTTATAAATTAGAAATTTGGGGATGTGCCCACCAAGACAAATCACATGATTGGGGATAGTACATATTTTTACATTATTCCACTCACCTTACTTGTAGAATATAACTTGGTTAATACATGTATGTATTAGAAAAAATCAAGTAAAATTGGATGGATAGGCCAAGTGGAACCTAGTTTTGTATATTTATTTATTTATTTCTATCTTGAATTTATTATTCATAGCACACTGTTTGATTTATATTGCATGAAATAGATTGGTTTGTTCACTATTGGTGGTAACCTACTGAGTTTATCTGGAACCCTCCTTGGGATGAATTTGGTACCCAAGAAGACTTCCTGGATGTATGTATTTATAAAGGTAAGCAGCTAGCTTCTGATTCTTTATAGACAGTTATAGGATGGTGTTTGGGGGAAAATGACTAATCATTTACTCATGATTCTATTTTTAGTAGTTTTAGGAATTTTTTGGTATTTTTTATAGAATGTGTTTGATTTCTGTATCTCATATTCCCAACATACTCCTTTTTGTATTGATACTTGAGAATCATCATCCCTTTGTGTCTATTCATTATTCAATTTCCCCTTATTGTTTATTTATCTTACATGTTTTATTATTATTGTTCAACTTGTATCAATATGTTGTTATCTATTTCACTATGGTGGGTTACTGGCCCAATAATATAGTGTCTGCTTCTGTAATTTCTTATTTCTTATATATTATGGTGTTCCACTCTGATCAATGAGGAACTTGACTCCCCATAGACACACCCTAGTCCCTCACTGCTAGTCAGCAACCTCTATTATTCAGGGAGGCACTCTTGAGGTCTTGTGGACCTCTGTCTCAAGGCACCTTTATGTATCATATGAGGAATGATTCTACAAATTAGTATCCTAGATTGTTGATATTTTTATTTGGTTTGGGTTTCGACAGGAGACGAGAATATTAGAATTCGGTAATGAACCTATTTATGGGAGTAGCTAACCCATATACATGGGAAATATAAATGACATTGGATGGGTAAATGTTGTTATTTCTTACACTTGTTATAGTTTCATGGATTTGACCATTGGGTGATGTACTTGTTTTGTGCTGTTAATAATATTGATGTCATTATAAAGGGTTTTAGCCTTGCCTTGATGATATGAGGGCATATTAAAAACATGCATCATACTAGGCACCCTATGATTAAAATTCCATGCTATATTTACCTTTTTGCATGCATTTCTTATATTTTATGTTATTTTATTGGTTCCTTTCTTGTTATTACTTGTAGTTATTTGATTATTATATATAGAAATTCACTAAATTTCCTTAATGAACTATGAAAATTAACCACCACTTAAAGTTAAATTCTTAACCAAAAAAAGTTTTCCTATATAAGTTAAATCAGCCACCTTAAGTAGTTAGTTATGGCATGTTGATCCATGGACCATTGGTTTCATGGGATAAAATGTGTCGTGGATAGGATTAGGTGGATGATGTATTTCAATTTATAAGGTGTATGGGACCTTATAAATTAAAAGTGATGATGTATCAAACCCAACCATTTAAATAAAATTTATATACATAAATGAATCAAAATGAATTTTATCTTTAAAATGAAACAGAAACCTTATATGTGTGATAGGATACCTTTACCCTGAACTGACCTTTGTAGTGGGAAGTAGGTTGTGTCTCCTTTGATCTTTCTATGACCTTTTCTGATCACATATACCTAGCTCCAGGAGTATGCTAAGTGTTATAATGTGATTATAGGCAGGCTTATACATGAAATTTCCTTATCAATTTTCCTATCTATTATAAATCATATCTGAGGTTTGTTCTTGGTAATTATAGATCTATGTCATTATGAAAACCCCATGTTATACACCTAAAGAGTGAAGATGATCATACTCTTGAGGTGGTGGTCCCTAGGCCACCCATAATACCTCCTATAGTGCCTACTAAGGCACATCATAAAGATATTTTACTAGGTGTTGATTCTCAGTTTTACAATTGATTCTTACGATTCATGCAGACTATTCAGGGTGCTCCTCGACCTGCCCTTACTATGAAAGAGTTGACCAGGCTATTCCAGTAGAAGTATCCTCCCACCATCTTAGGGGATGAAGGACCTTATGCTACTTAGTCATAGCTAGAGGTCATTTTGTCTGATGTTGAACATATCAAGATGCCTCTATAATTGAGGGTCAAGATCGACGCCTATATGCTACATGAATCTTCCCAGCATTGGTGAGACATCCTCAATTAGGGTGGCAGACATCATGGTATGGAATGGGTGGATCTCCAGATAGCCTTACATGATTACATATTTCCATAAACCTTGATAATAGACTATTCCTAGTAATTCATACATATTTAGTAAGGTGACATGTCAATGATGGAATATTCATCTTGTTTCACCAAATTTTAGCGTTTTTCGTAGGCCTTGTTTGTTGAGGAACCAAAGATTGTGAGGCCATTAAAAGATGGGATTTTATAAGTCATCCAATCATAGGTGAAAATCTTTTATAAAACCACCATTTAAAATATAGTAAACCAGGCCCTCATCACTTAGAAGAACCTGAGAGAATCTATAAACATGAACCATGACAATTTGGCTTCAAGGAAGGGAAGTGGTTTATCCAATTGAAGGAAACATCATTTCAAGGGTACATTTGGGGGGTAGTACCATCCAGGCGGCACACACAAATATTCTTATGGTGTGTCACTTGTTTTTTAGGCTAGGCCATAAACATCCCCAGTATTTGAGGAACCAGATTGAGTGTTGAGCTTGTGGAAGGATGGGACACCTCAAGCGTTTCATCCGATCCTTTCCACCTATGCCATATGAATGTGGTTTATTTCCAACATCACTCTTTGGTGTAGGATCTATGAATCCAAATCAGGATGTGATTTGGTATTTTATAGGATGTTTGGGTAGAGCAGGTTATTGTGACCGAGGCATTCAGGCCTTAGAATTTTAAAATTATTAGAGTGGACCTACTCTGGTTAGTCAGGAATCATCTTCGAGCTACAGTTTGTGAAATATTTATATAGTGTAGTATACACCATATGAGTAGAGCCTTCATCATTCTACTATACGTGTTAATATTCTGGTAGTCTCTACCTTAGTTTCTACCTTGTTTGATACTGGTGCATCACACCCTTTTCTATCCGCTGCAACTATGGGAAGTCTATCCTTAGTGATAGAATATTCTAGAGGCATGATGACTTTTGACACACCATTAGGTGTACGATCAAAGAATATACACCTATTAATGGATTCACCCTTGAGATAGTTGGGTACCATTTTATTTGGAGCTTATTTGTCCTTGAGATGACCAGCTTTAATGTCATTCTCAACATGGACTAGATTGCAACTTATCAAGCCCATATGGATTCTATTTCTGCTTGTGTCTTTCACATCACTAGAGGACAACACTTATATCCATAAGGTAGAATGGGATATCCATGAAATTCAAGCTAGACCCATGTATACTGGGCTAGGTGGAGTGACATCCAAAATGGTGAGTCACTTCAAGAAGGGTCAGGGAATAAATCTTGTGGAATTCCCTCCTTTGGTGGATCCTTTCAAGGATGTATTCCTTGAAAATTTCACAGGATTACCTCCCAAGAGATATTTTGAGTTCACTATTGATATTTTTCCAGGTGTGAAACCTATTTCCATTCTTTTATTTAGTATAGAACCTATAGAGCTCCAAGAACTCAATAATCTGCTTGAATATCTATAGGAAAAGGGTTTTATGTAACCCAAATCATTGCTATGGGTTTCTCATATCCTTTTATCAAATAATGAGTGAGGTGCCATTATATTTTGTGTGGATTAACACCTATTAGACTAGCTTACGACGAAGAACCAATATCCACTTTCTCATATAGATGACCTCTTCAACCAGATCTGAGGACAAATAGTTTTCTCTAAGATCAATTTGAGGTTGGGATACCATTAGGTACATGTGAGATAATCTTACATACCACTTACAGTGTTATGAAGCAGGTGTGGCTTGTATGAGTATTTGGTTATGTAGTTCAGGCTAACAAATTCTCTAGAAGTCTTTATGGATATGATGAATTGAGTTTTCCACTAGTATCTTAATTTCTTTGTGGTTGTCTTCATATATGAAATATTAGTGTATTCTCATGCTATAACTAAATATTCCAATCACCATGAGTTTATGATGAATACAATTAGAGGGAACCATCTATATCCGATTCTTAGTAAATACCATTTTTGGATCAGTAAGGTTTACTTATTGGGTCATATTATTTCTGAGGAAGGTGCATCTATTGACATAAAGAAAGAGATCTTCATGGGTTCCTAAGATAATCCCAAGAATTATTTTGATATTCACATATTCTTAGGGTTTATAGGATATTACAGGTGATTCATTCAGGATTTCTCATGCATGGTAGCACCACTTATGGGCTTAACCAAGAAGGGTGTGAAATTAAACTGTATTGAATCTTGTGATACAACTTTTTAGGAGTTGAAGGGAAGATTTAATTCAAGACTAATCTTGATTCATCTTGATCCAAGAAGAATATTTAATATTTAATATGATAGTTTAGAAATCATGCTGGGGGTAGTTCTGATGTCGGGAGATTGGGTTGTAGCACATGGGTCCTACCATCCGAGACCTCATGAGTAGAATTAACCTATGCATGACCTTGATCTAGAAGTCATAGATCGTGACTTATTCTATTGGATGAATTATTTATTGGGAGAATGTTTCATCATTTACATGGATCACAAAAGTCTCAAATATATCTCCACACAATGAGACTTGAATTTGAGGAAATATAGGTTTGTTGAATACTTGCAATCATTTGACTTTGTGATTTCTTACAAACCCAGAAAGGGTAATTGCATAGTTGATTCCTTGAGTTTTAAGACTCAAACAAAATCCATCAAGGATGATACTAGTAATTTGAATTTTATGGATCTATTCTCTTAGTTATACTTAGATGTTCGGGAACAACATGGGAATCCAGTATTAGAATCTATAACAGTGAAATCCTACCTTATAGAGCAGGTCCAAAGGAGGAAGTTATCAAATTATAAGGGCTATTTATTGAGGGATATCATCACATGAGAGAACCTACCTCCTGGTTGGGTTGTTGATGAAAATGAGATCCTACTCTTCTGTGGGAGTGTTTGGGTGCCTTTAGATATATGGGATTAGCTGATGAGGGATTCTCATTCCTGTTTTGGGTATTTTAACATGGTATTACCAAGATGTACTGATACATCCATCATCAATATTGGTTGAAATGTATGAAGTGGCAAATTGAAGGTTTTATCACTCAGTGATCCAGTAGGTAAAGTCATACCACCAGTGATCTACTAGAGTTCTACAAACTCTATCCATTATAAAGTTTAAAATGGAATGATGTTATATTGGATTTCATTATGGGATTTCTAGTATCACCTATAGGTAGCGATGTAGTATGTGTGATCATTGATAGTTTGAACAAAGATGCATACTTCTTACCGATCTGAGAAATCTTCTTAGTTGATGAGCTTGAGAGGCTTTACCTACACGAGATAGTGTTACTTCATGGTGTTACCTATTCTATCATATTAGATAGAGATTCTTGGTTTACCTCATGGTTCTGGAAAGGGTTGAAAAATACATTGGGTTCAAAGGTACTCTTGAGTATAGAATATCACCCCTTAATGATGGGTAGTCCGATCGGATTATTTGAGTGTTATAGGATATTCTTCATGACTTCATTCATAATATTGGAGGTTTGTGGGAAAATAATATCCCTCTAGTTTAGTTTTCCTTCCATAATAATTTTAAGGAAACAATTCATATGGCTTTAGATGAGGCCCTTTATGGTAGGACTTGTTGTTCACCTTTATACTAATTAAAGTCAGGTGAGGTAGCTCTACTAGAACCTCATATCGTTTAGGAGACTTCAAAGAAATTCTAGATGATTCAGAACCATATGGTTATAACTCATTTTAGGTAGAAGTCTTAGAACAATAATCATTATTGATCTCTAGAGTTCGAGGTGGGACATTGATTCGTTCTGTGTGTTTCTCCTTGATTGGATTATAGGCGAATTTAGAGATAGGGAAACTTATCGTATTGGAATTTCGGGCCTTTCGAGATAGTGGAGGGAGTTGAGATGATAATATATTGATTTTAGTTACCATAGAGGTATTATTACATGCAAGATATCTTCCAAAAATTATATATTTGTTGATATCATCCTAACCCATCTAATTTTTTGACCCCAAGGATATATATCTCAAGTTGGATGTGTCTTTCAAATATAATTCAATACATAATACTGATTGGATCTTGAAGGATCTGTAAGGAAAGTCAGTTTCTATGGTCTGGGTTCTATGAAATCATGACTGTGTGCAATATGAGACCTAGGAGAGGGAGGACAATGTATGTTTTCAGTTGATGGAACTCTTCTGTGATGAAGATTTACTACTCATTAAAGGGAAACTCAGGGAAAATTTGTCTTAAGGTGGGGAGGTTTTAACATCCCATCTTTTCTCAAAGGTAAGAACCATTAGTTTTAGGATTTAATTATTTTGTTTGGCCCTAATAATGATGCATAATAGAGCCAAGGAGTTATCAAGGGTGTTTGGGACTTGTTCAGAGCCCGAATCCCCAAAACATGAAGAAACAGCCTGGGCTTCACGGTTAGAAGAAACCGTGCAGCCGAACACACACTATTTCACTGACCAAGCGGCTTGAGGTAATGGGGTGTTGTGTGTTGTATGGTTTTTCTATAACTGTGTGATCATAGGTTCATGGTCGTGTGTCATTTTAGACCACTTAAACAGAGTCCATTTGCATGGTTGGAACATGGTTTGACAAATCGTGCAGCCAAACCGTGCACCCCTACCTATGTGGGTGAATTTCCAAATTTCCCCTAGAATTTTTTTAAGCTTAAACCCTTTCTCCTCTTCTAGTGGAAATCACCAATGTATGAAGAATTATCCTCTCCTTCTATCAGGTTTAGTGCCATCTCATCCACCTAGGCACTAAATCGCTCGTTGTCAAATCCATTGGAAATATTGACGTAAGATATTTAATACTCTTGATTATATTTCTAGTTACTATATCACTACAAGAATACAACGCTATACAAACTATTCAAAACCATTGGTATAGGATGGATAAGCATGGGTATATTATATACTAATAGTTCTCCAAACCATTAGTTCATATGCCATTGGGAAATCCCTATAACAATGGTTCAGGAAGAATCTTTGGGACAAGGTCATCAAAATTCAATTTATCCAACAATTTACTTTGAAAATTTTGGTAGATCTATCCCAATAGTTCATAGAAAAACATTTTTGAAATGATATACCAATGATTATAAAACTATTGGTATAGACCCCACATAATTCCACAAAGTAAAAACTTCATCCACTTCCCAAAATCTACATAAAATAAAAAGCAACCACAAAACAAAAACAAAAAACTCACAGAACCCACCATACACTACACACAAAAACATCAGAAGATAAGAAACCTATATAAACTACCCATCGAACTAGTAGTAAAAATTATATAGCAGAACTACAAGACCTACTAACAATCACAGAACCAAACTACTTAAATAGACACAAGAATCCCCACCATTACCCTACCTTAGCCAATTACCTAAAAACATACATCACCTACCAATATATAAATAATTAAAACAAAATGAAACAAATTAATGCATTCAAACAGTGGTAACATACATACAAAATATCTCATATATTCATTAAAAACAAATCATTAAACATCAAATGTCATATATATCAATAAAAATGTAAGGTATTAATATGTACCCCATCACCATCACTATCATCATCGTCATCCTCAGCCTCATCCTCATCCTCATCCTATGCCTCATCCTATTCCTTATCATCAACCTCACCTTCATCCCCACCGACTTCCTCATGATCATCCTTACCATCCCCATCTATAAGAACATCCTCATCTCCACCACCAATATGACTACTTCCTGGTGCACTATATAACATAGGCATCATCGACTTATATACATCACAAGCCATACCAGTCTCTGGTGGATGTGATGGAAATAAAACTTCAACCAGTTTCATAAATTATTTTTTTCCATTTGATTCTATTCTTCCACCTGTATAGGCCTTTTTCAGCCTTAGTCCCATCCTATGCTACCCGTATATTAGTTTGATTCCAACTCGGTCTTACTATAACATGAACTTAAAGTGGGCTAATATCTCTTCAGGACAATACTCTTCCTTGGTCAACAACATACACTTCCATGGTTCTCATCTCACAAAACATGATATATGTGGTCATTTGGTCCAAAGTTTTTAGGTTTTTGGGCATCAAGGGCCTCCAAAGGAGACTGTTACAAATATAAATAGACTATTAAGTTAAAAAATAGATAATAAAATTTTAAATAAATAAAGTAAAAATTAATTTTTTTCTTGAGTCAGTTCATTTAACATGCTTCCATATTTTTTTCATTCTACTCGATTAAAACAATTTTTTCTCAAATCACACATCCTTCAATATTTAAAACCTCCCTCTATAATAACAATGAATGTATGAAACCATAATTGAAAGTAGGTTTCTAATAATGAATTTCATAAATAAAATCATATGGATATTAATTCTAAATTAAGATAAAAATTAAAACATATGGTGGATGAATTATAACTAAGTATTAATGAATAGGTTATCAATAGATATAACATATATATATGTGAACATTTCATCGTAGTAATTAATAATAAGGTGGTTGTGCGATCACTATAATTATTGTTGTGATGAATAATTATTACTATAACATAAAATAATATACATGAATGGGTTATTAACAATCTAATTAGGACTATAACATAAAGAAATTATGTCTTGGGAAGATTTAATAATACACAATTCATTCCCTAAACCATTATTTAGATATTTTAAATATATTACTTGAGTGTTTTTATTTAAGGATACATGTGAAATTTTGTTTCTTCATTACTTGAGGTCCTAATGTTATTTGGAACCCCTCATTCTATACTATGATACAAATCATGACTAAAATAATTTTTTTAATGGTTTTCTTCTAATCTTTATATAAATTTTGTTTTGTTTGATTCAATTTAGTTTATTCTAGGACATTCCCATTATAATCATTTTTTTCAGGACATATTCATTCATTTTCACTAAGTTTGATTTAGTCAAGTTTGATTTGATTCAATTTGATTTTGTTCAGTTTGGTTTAAGTTCGGTCAGTGGTGGTTCAGGATAGTTCAATTCGATATTGATCCATTTAAGTCTATTTTGTAATTTTATTGAGTCTTTCTGAGATATGTTACATTTTTTATTTATTTCATTATATTTTTTTATATTTGGTTTGAATCAATTTAATTTATTTATAATTAGTTTAATTGATTTCTTTGGTTAGATCCAGTTTCATTTATTTTAGATAAGGATACTTTAAGACTATCAGCTTCTGATCAATGTACATTATTATATACCTAGTTGGTTCAATTCAAATTAGTGCAATCCAATTTGGTTTTATTTTTATTGATTTAATTTACTTTTGTTTAATTTCATTTTGTTTAATACTATTCAATTTAGTTCAGATCTAGTTGAGTCTATTTATTCCATGTTCATTAGATTTGGTTCAATTCAATTCATCTTTATTTGGTTAGATTTCAGTTGTTTTAGTTTTATTATATACAATACAATTTTATTAATTTATTTTTGTGTAGTTTGATTCAATTATATCTAATTTGGTACATATTGGCTTGTTTTGATAATATTTGGTTCTATTGGGTTTAGTTTAGTTATAGTATTATAATACAAATATATTTCTTTGTAGTCAATTTCATTTGGTTTACCTCTACTTGAAATAGTATAGATGTGTTTTTTTGGTTCACTTATTTTTATTTATTATGGGGATTGTTTATTTTAGTTTAGTATTATTTGATTCAGTTTGATTCAATTAAAAATTATTAAGGTCTAGTGGATTTGGTTTGATTCCATTGGGTGTCATTTAGTTGTATTTATGTTAAATAATGTCAAATAAATTCGGTTCAAATATATTTTATATAGTTAGGTTTGATACGATTATCTTTAGTTCAGTTTAATTTAGTTTAGTGTCGGTTTGGTTGATTTGGGTCAATTTAGGTTAGTGTAGTTTTATTTTTTTAGTGTTTTATATGGATTAATTCCATTCAGTTCCCATTGGTTTAATTTAGTCTGATTCAATTTGACTTTGTTTAGATAAATTTAGATTCTATAATTTCTTTTATTTTGGAATATTTAAAATTTTATATGAAAAAGATATTTTACTTTAATTTGAATTAGTTTAGTTTGGTTTGGTTGGAGTATGTTTGGTGTAGATAATGTATTTTCAGTAATATTTGGTTTTGTTCAGGTTGGATTGGTTTGACATAGGCCATGTAATACCAAGTCAGTTTTGTGCTGTTAATTTTTATTTATTTCAATTCATTTTAGTTCAATTTTATTCAGTTTGGTTTAGGTTTAGTTGAGTTTTTTCTCTATTCATCAATGGTTACATTGGTTAAGTTATTTCTATTTGATTCCATCCTGTTTTTATTTTTTTAGGTCATCATCAATTCCATCTTTATCATAATGTTTATTATATTAATTTTTAAGGAATTATAACTCGAGGGAATAACTCCCTAAGGCCTAGGAAAAAGGTAAACAATAATATATGAGGTATAATAATTCAAGGACTATCATGAAGGGATAAAAAATAAAATTTATAAGGGAATTCTCTAAACTAGACCAAATAACTTAATTTCACTACTTTTTTTGTAAAGTGAATTTGTAAGTGGATTGACCCCCATATTTGTGTGAGATATAAAAAAGTAATCACATCTAAGTAAAGGAGTTTCATGCTGACTTCTTCTCATGGTTGGATATTATAGTCCACCCCATAGTGTGGTGGAATGTCATAACATCGTTGTTTTTTTATTTTTTTTTGACGATTTCTAAAAAATAAATTTCAATAATAAAAAAGTATGTATTAATGAAAATCATGGTTATTTTCATTTAAAACCCTCAAATTCGATTAATACCTTGAACTCGGTACTTGTCTAATGAGTAATAATTTCCCTATAATATTCTACTGGACAATCATCCATGACAGGTGGGGCCTCTAAATCTATGCCAACTCTAGTATGTCGGCCACTATACAACACATTCTTATAGACTCTCTTGATCTCACCCAATTCCGTAAGTCATATTGGCCTCACAACATCATCATCGGAAATATTTAAAGGATGCTTGTACCAAAATATTAATTCATATAAATACAATAAAAAATATAACATTAAATACCATGATTTTTCATACCCACACTTATTCTCAAGCATTATACTTTACTTCATTCAGAAGGTGTCTCTAGGAGAGTGGATGACTGGGAATGATGTTGGTTTATTTGGAAATCATCATGAAAAAACTCATACATTCCAATCATATTTTTCCAATCATTTTTATCTTTATCGTACTCCACCATTAGATGTGTGTGGAAGTTATACACCACATGCATGCATGTATGCATATTCCACTTATCAAAAGATCCAATTTTTAATGAAGAAAAAAAATATTATATCAATACAGCATATAATGAAAATAAATTATGGTAAAAAAATTACTAGGGTTCTATAAATATACGTGAGGGAGTCTTGTTAGTGGGAATCCCTGGATCCCAAGGCACTAAAGGAACATCAACCTATAAAGATGGAGTGGGTCCCAGTGTATGCTCTACAGGATGAGAATGTGTTAGAACATTAGTCGAAGAAGCAATAATTTAGTAGCCCAAGGAGAAGGAAGTAGAAGGAAAAGAAGATAGCATAGTGGGTTGTGTAAATGAATAATAAGGATGATGATTAGGAATCATTGTCAGATATTGTAAATAGAGGTTATGAGGCTCATATAAATATGGAGGTGCAAACATGGGTGACCTAAATATCCCGGGTGTCTATAACGACAACACAAGATCAGAAGGTGTGGTAGATCATACGTCAGGGGAAGGGAATAGGTGTGATCATGTATACTAAAAAGAGTTCCTAGCCATAGTACTACAACCCCTAAAATCTTTATATTAAGCACTAAAACCACTAGTATGGTCAGTGAATAACTGGTGACTTGGTGGTGGAACCTTATTAAAAGTTAAAAACAAAATTAATCACATGACATTATATGTTATTGATATATATATTTTAAATAAAATAATGTCAATAAGAAATAGGTGAGGGATCCCCATCTCACTCAATCGATGATTGTTTTCTACATTATCTTCGTATATCCTCATTATTTTTCATTTCATGTATTTGAAAACCAAAATATAATTAATTATAAATCGAAAAATATTGTGTAACTAAAACAAGAAATAAGATGTGGAATGACTTAATTAAAGAATACCATTTTTCAAACCAAATATAGGATATGTAGTGATATAAAAAAATATTTTATATCTAGAGGGAAGAATATAAAAACATGATACATTTAATAGAAAAAAACAATATGTTCAAATTAGCATTTTTAGCATGGGTATTATATAGTTTTATTATATTTTCAATTCGATCTAATCCAATTTTGGTTATGTAATTTGGTTCATTATAGTCAATTGATTAGGCTATTGATCCATATTTATTTGTCTTACATCATTTGGATTATTTTTTACAATTGATTTGGTAATTTACCCATTTTTATTTGTATTAGGTTAGTTGGTTCAAATTTTGGGTAATTCCATTTTTCTATTTTTGGTTATGTCATTATTTTCATTAGTTTTTATTTTCATATCAATTAGTTTAGTATGTAAAATTTAATTCATATTGTTTTTTGTTACAATTTCATTGTTTTAGTTTTTTATCTTTGTTAGGTTTGAATAAATTTCAATTCAATATTAGAGAATATTACTAAAATAAAAATATAACCAATAAATATTGAAAATGTACATGAAGGTCTAGTTGGATACAAAATATTTTTAATCAATAGTAAAGAAATTTTTATAGCACCAACCTCAACAACCCAAGTCAACCTAACCCAAAATAACTAAGAACACATATAGTTGATTCTACATATTTCTCAGCACAACTTTAGGTTCCAAATCAACTCTAACAATTTAAGTATTGGATTCATCATAATTAAAAAATGTATTGGGTCCAATGTTAGTAGGGATGGTGTAAATTCCATCATCACCATTTTAAAAAATATTCCTTGGGGTTACTTCAATAATGACACAAAATTCAAGTCAAATATGATCTTTGACATAGAAAACTTATTTCTCCATTGATACTAATACATATGCTTAATTAGTAGAAAGAGTGCGAGTCATGTCAATTACTCAAAATCCATAATCATAAATAATTTTTCCATACCTCATCATCGAATCAAACCACTAACATTTCATAATATTGACTCGACTATGAGAATAATAATCCAATATTAGTATTTTCTCAATGAATCCATAATAAGATACATTTTCAAATCATGTTATACTATCTGATGCACTGGCATAATAGTCTGTTGTAGAAGTTACTATTACCACATCATATTGTGTTCTCATGTTCTTTTCTCATTTAGTGATAATAAATCAGTACCCATTGAGCACAATTGATTTTCATTCACGAACCATGTAATTATGACAAAAATCCAAAGATCTAATTTCCTCAGAGATAGAGCCAACCAGAAAAAAACACATAAAATATAAATGAATATTAAGCTTTATTAAATATTTATTTTATTAATTTATTATAGTAATATTTATACCTTCATTTTCAACCAATCAAAATATTCTTTGCTATGAGAAGTCTCTCTCCTTCTCAATAATACAGAACGATGGTTTATATTTATCATTTGTTTATGTTACATTATAAAAAAACAGAAATAGTTTAAAATGTATGTAAAATTCCATGAGATAAAATAAGATATACATATTCAATATACATACTTGATGTAGTCATTGAAAAAACAACAATTAAAAAAACTCTATGATACACTATCTCCCGCTTTTCAAGGAATAATGTCATCAATGTATATGATTTGGGAATTTCCCCTATTTGAGGAAGTGAAGGAAAACTAGGTTCAATTTTCTCATACTATTCTTCATCATTTCTCATTGGTCTGTTCCATCTCATAGCCAGATCAGACAAATAAATTGAATAGAAATCCATACATTTCTATTCCATGTAACTTTTGATGATAGAACCTTCATTATGATTTCTATTTTGAATATAAGACTTCTATGTGAAAATGTTTCTTTCAGTTGGATACATCCAACGAAAATCAATAGGTCTTCTTAGAGGTTTTTTGGTTGGAATATGGATAGTTAGATGTAACATGAATGTTAAAAATGATATAGGAAATAATTTCTATAACTTTCACATAATTAATAGTGCATATTCCAACATTTTTTCCCTAAAAGGATTTGACATATTCTTAGCACAAAGATGTCTAGTGAAATGGAAAAATGAATAACTAAAACCCTTATATTATTGGACAGAAGATGAAATATTTCTATTCAAATCAACTCATGAAGAAGTATGTGATAATAACGAGTCTTCAAAAATTTCAGCACCAAATCTCTTCTATTGGCCCACTTTGATATGATTCTTGAATAACCATCAAAAACTGTAATAGTTTATAGTACTTCCAAAAATTGATTATTTTTTCTACAGGGATCATCACATAATAAGCACACAAAATTGTCCATTTTTTTCACTAATACACATAAGATACAATTCTAGTCTAATTCCCTAATCCACCAAGTCATTTTGAGATCATAAATCATCTATTGTCTTTCCCAAAACATTTAGAAAAATTTAAATCAACACTTGACATATATCATTTCAATGTGAATTACATATAATCAATAGCATAGCAAATTGGTTGACCAATAAGGAAACTCAAAGAAGATACTCCTCTTCTTCCAACTGTAACAGGTTTCAGTGGAAACATTATTCCTCTTTTTATATTTCATATGACTCATCCTAAATAAAAAAATGATATATTGTAATTAATTAAGCACATCAGTTCCATATATCCTATGAGTTGGATTGTCAATCTCCATGGTATTTTTAAATCTTCAATGATTATCTCATATATATGGATGGTCCTTTGGAAAGAATAATCAACATCCAATAAAATGAAAAATATGGGGATATTTAAGTCTTCTAGATCGTGTATTATTTATTCAAATAGTACACAGTAGTTTTCCCTTAATTCTCCATCCAAACACCAATGCATAAGAATGAAAATCATTGATCATCCACATAAGCGCATCACACATCTGAAATGTGGCTTTCAAAATACATCGTATGTGCACACAACCAAATTCCAAATATGTTTCAACTATTTTATTAATGGTTTCATGTATAAATATATATCATTTATAGGATTAGAAGGTCTAGATATGTGTATTCATATGAAAGTGAAATCTTTTTTCGTACACATCCATGGAGGAAGGTTATTAATGTGTATGAAAACCTACCATGTACTATGAAAATTAAGCATATACCCAAACATATTAAAACCGTCACATGAAAGTCCCAACATCACATTATGCACTTCAGCTACAAATTCAGGATATCAAGCATCAAATATCTACCACGTAAATCCATCTACAGGGTGAACCAACTTATCATTATTCTTATTTCTCTCTATATCATGAAATCAAATTTTTATTGATATTTCATCAAATATTAAAAGAATTTGGAGTCTAGGGATCGATGAAAAGTTACACATTACTTTATTTGGAACACGGAATGGTGTTCCATCAGATTTTGTCTTCTATCAAGATGTACCAAATTTTGTACAATCATTTTGTTCAGTAGTTTCCTACCAAAATATGCTTCAATATTTTTGGAAAGCATTGTTTTTTTTGAAAATCCATGTTCCTCACCTAATTCCATGACATATAGTGGTTTGAGAGAATATCTACATCATCTGGAAGTAGGTCCTTCAAAATAGTAAGAATATAATCGATGGTAGTATTAGAAATCCCATACATTGTTTTCCCATGAAACAATTAGATTAAAAATTCCAGCTTCTTTATTTAACCACATTACCGATATACTAGAGTTGTGGCAGGAACATTCAATTTTTTCGTACTGTAAACATCATCATTTTAATTAGACACATCATGTGTGCTTGTATCAAAGTATTCTTGGTTAGACATCTCTTCCTTCTCATAATGATTAATAAATGGAAAACAGTTATCAAACAAATTATCTAACCCTGTCCACTCATTTAGATCATGGTCATTTTGAGAATACATTTTCTCACCATTGTGATAGCAAACATAGTAGTTTGTTTGGAAACCATATTTGGTTATTTGGTAGCTAACTTTATCATAGCTCAACCAAGGTCTTCCAACAAAATTATAACATTGTAAATGCATGTGACCACTATTTGTAGCATTGTTGAATGAAAAATATAAAAAACTATCCTAATTATTTTAAAAATATCTTGAGATCTTATCAGTTTCATACATATAACTTCTACCAATTTAGTAAAAAAATATGTGATTTCATAAAATAAATAAAAAAATATTTAATTTTAATGAAAAATATATTTAAGGAAATTAGAACTGTTCAATTTATATAAAACCATAAATTACACACTAGTGTATATGAGAATCATAATATAAAAGACAAAAAATACTATATATGTATGAAAATTCTATAAATATAAAACCATAATATTGAATTAAATTATATCAATGAGTAATAATGTTCCAAATCCATTGATGGGAAAATATTTAATTATTAAAATGTTTCTTATGAAATATAAATACCTAGCGGTGTTATTTAAATGAGATGTAATTCAGTTAATAAATTTATGAGGCATAAAGTAACATTATATAGGTGCCTTAGTGACTCCCCTAAGTGGTGGAATTATATTTTGGGGTTCAATTTCCTTGATTTAATATAGGTATTTCTATGAATAAAAATTTAACTTAAATCCATGAATGCTATTTTTTCATCCCATGATTTGAATGATTTCAAGGTTATATTATGTGTATATATTGATTCTCTACCAAATGAATATAATTTTCTCAAAAATATAACTTGTCTTAAATGGGTATTTCATGATTTTGTAGTTCATTAGTTCTAATCTGATTTATTATGCAATCCAAGTGTGTATAGAAATCCCTAAGAGCCTATTTCAATTAAATTTTAGAATCAATGGGTTGGAATTGATTTTAAACCTATTTAAAAGGATTAACTAATATTTTTAGGGAATGATTTGAAAACTATGGTTGATTTTATATTTTCCAAAATAACATGGGACATGATTTATTATTTTAGATTATTTGATTTTATTTTTACATTTTATGAACTTGGTTGTGATTGAATGATTTTCCATGGTTTGGTTTTAAAAATAAAGTTTTATAACGTGGTTTCATTAATGGTGTTCTAAAGGCCCAATTAGAACTTGATAAAAAGTGATTTCTTGATAAAAGTACACCCATTAAGTTGGATCCTTCATGTTTTTATATAAAGGATAATGTGATATTGATATTGTGTAAAGTGGATGAAATCTTCACTCTTAGGGGATTTTATTATTATATTTCTATTCTCAATGAAAAGGGGACACTTATGTGAATGGTGATAATAGGCGAGGAAGTGTTATGATTATTTCTATATATATATATATACACACTTATATATATGTATATATATATGTACATATTATGATATGTTGATATCTCACATCAGTTTAGTGTCATGGGAAACCATGTGTATCAAGTTTAGAAATCTTGGTAAAATTATTAAACTAATTATGATGCCACTCTAGATAGTTTTTCCAAGTGATGATCACACTAAGTTTTTTGTATTTCCTACCTTTTCTAGGAAAGGTAGGATAAAATAGAGTGTCTAGGTAGTTGAATTTCATCAGATGATAATTAGATGGATATCATATTTATGCTTTAATATGTTGTCTCTTTGAATCCTAGGTGTCCCCATGATGATTGTTGTTGATTATCATGTGACTATTACTTGATTTTTATGATTATACTATTTTTTATGATATTTGATTTATGGTTTCTTCTTATTTATCTCATATTTTGATAGATTTACTTTTATCTTAATGTTCAACATCAATGGAAATTTCCGTCCAAAAGTATATATTTATCCTTTTGGTGTATTATTTATTAAATGACATGTACATGTAATTCTATTTATTCGATTAGTTCTACTTCCATTATTAAATAATTGGTATATGTTTCATTATTCACATGAAAGAATATTTTTTACTCTTTACTTCAATTAATTTCGTGTATTTGGTGGAACTTCAACCAATAAAATTCTATAAAAAAACTCATTATTACAACTCCCTCAAATAAAAAAATATGAAAAAAATCATCAACTATCTTCTTAAATTTAAAATTTCTATTATTAATTACCATTTACACTATAAAACATTAATTTTTGAACTATAATATATTATATTATCATATCAAAGAGTTACTTGTATACTTTCACATCAAATAAACTTATTACTCAATACACAATGATATGTAATGCTCTTCAATATTAAACTACAATATGGAGACACTAACATATTCACTATATAATATTTATATAGTAAACAATTCACATATAACATGTATAATTTGGGAATATATAACATTTTAATACATACTATATGAAAAAGTAAATTTGGGAAGTTTTTTTTTCAAAAAACGTAATATATTTATATGATTTTCCTCAATCACATAAATATGATGATGAAAATTTGGATACATTTCCACCTATAACATCAACTAATTATGATGATTCCAACATTATGAATATGTTTATAGAATATAAACATAACATAGATGATTTTTTGGGTCTCAATGAAGATTAAAAATAAAGAAAATATTGATAAAGATATCAAAATGAAAAATATAGATTGGACTAAACTAACCAGAACAAAAATGAAGTAGAAAATAAAATAACAAACCAATCTACAATTTAGCAGAACAAACCAAAAATGAACCAAACTGGTTTGGAATAACCCAAACATGCATGAAACAGAAATAAGAATCCCTAAATTAAACCACAATATCAAAATAAATTAAATTTTCACTGAAATAAGAATATGCGTGCAGTTTTTGTCCAAATGTTTTAAAAAATTTATTATTCATAGAATAACTCAATGATTTGGAACCCAAAAATTTAATATAAAATAATATTTAAAGTAAATCAAAAAAATAATCAATTGGATGGTTTGGAATATAGTCAAAAAAATCTTCTCTAGGGGTTAGGAATTATATCTCGATAGAAGGAGGGGAGATGTGCACGCTGTTGTGGGCTGGGGATTAGATCTTGAGGAAAGCGGCACAACTAGGGCTTGGTATGTGAGGAGGGGAGAGGTGATGCTAGGGATTAATATGGGAGGAGGGAGAGGAAGTTTAGGAATATATATGGGAGAAGGGAAGCATGAGGTGGAGATCTCAGTTTTTGAAAATTAGGGAGGGCTTGTGCCAATGATTTTTAAAAATCGTTGGCATAATCATGGAAATTCCAACGGTTTTTAGAAAACTATTGGGATAGAATTTGGTATAATTCCTTATAAAAATATCTAGGTAAAAATATTGGGATATGGGTGTGGGGATAACCATGTTTCCATTAGTGTCTTCCTCTTTATTTTTATTTTCCTACAAGATCATTTTCCCCATTTTCAGGGAATTTAATTATTTCTCAGATAACTAATATTCTAGATTAAACCAAAGGTTGATGATGGATGAGGAATGAAATATGGGGGTAAAGTGGGTGTTCTAGTTATTTACCACTTTTTTCATTTAATTATATGTTTTTCAATTTTTTTCCATGCACTAGACCATTCTGGTGACACCTCAAAAATATTAAATAAATTATTATGAATGGTTTTACATGTGTATTATGATACTAGCTAGTGGAGAATCACCTCAGATTCTGATCCACTTCCCTTATACCACCCAAATGGGTGTGTTCATACCTTTATAACTATTTTCCCTTTATTTATAATTACCTACACACCCCTTAGGAAGGTTTCCTTAAAATAAATGTCTCGATTTAAATACATGAGTTGAATATATTGTTGGTCCATGAGTTAGGCCCATACCATTCATTCTATAAATGGAATTATTGAAATAAATGTATTTTACAAGAGGCAAGGTCATGTGACTTATGCCTTATGCCATAAATAGTTTGTCCAATAGAATTACTTGACAAAAATGCCTTTCAATTAGTAAGTTCTTTTTTTATTAAACTGTCTGGATTGGTTAACCAAGTCATATCCTCACCTTACGCCAAGGGTGATACGAGGGGTTACGAATTAAGGACCACTTGGATGATATCTCAGATCTTTAGTTATAATTTGTTAATGATTTGTAAAAATTATAGGGGAGACACTAGATATACCCGCGAAAATATTGTCGAGAATTTTTCATTTTTACCACCATATTAGTAACACCAGTCCCCTAGTGGAGACCCCATGGATGGTCTCTGTGGTGAGTCAGTTATACCATGCCATGAGAGAGACGCGATCCCCTACATGTGATATTAGGGATGGAATCAAAGGTTAGTTTATTATGTCATTACACCATTCCTAATGTGACACTTGGGATCTTATTCTTTGGTCACCTTGGACAAGATCCCTTGCAATTGGTTTTATACTAATCCCCTAGTGCGATACTTATAATTCTTTTAGAATTTCCATTGATGATCTCAGGGGGAATATAAATAATTTTTATAGAGGTTAATTAAATTTAAATGGTATATAATTGTTTTAAATAAGAAATAAACTGTATAAACTGAAAATTTAGGGATGTACCCTCTAATTCAAATTATAAGCTTGAGGATAATCCTTTTATTACATTATTCCACTCACCATACTTGTGCAGGATCCCTTGGTTTAGACATGCATGTATTGGTCCAAAGAAGTTAAAATTGGATGGGTGTCTTAAGTATAACCCATTCTAATGTAATTATTTATTTATTTTAGTATTGAATTTATCATTAATGGCACACTATTCATTTTATATTGCACAAAATGGATTGATTTAGACACTATTTGTGGTGTCCTACTAAGTATATCTCACACCCTTCTTGGGCCATCTTTGGTACCTAGGAAGACTTCATGGTTTCAAGTATAGATAAAGGGAAGAAACTAGATTCTGATTCTTGATTTACATTTCTAGGATATATTTTGGGTACAGATGCCAAAACATGTTCTTGTGATTCTAGTTGTAGAAGTTATTTTACTTTTTTTTTATTTTGTATAGATTTTGATTTATTTTTGTATCCCAATTTTCCTACATAATACCTTTTACATATAATTGATCAAAATACTCACTTTTTATATGTTAATTATTCAACTTTCTCTTAGTTTTTATTTATATTACATGTTTTATTATTATTGTTGTGCCGCTATCTATCTTTTGTTACTGCTTCTGCTACGACATGTTTTTGGTCCATTCATATATGGTCTTCTTCTGTTTCTTATTCCATAAATATTTTTTTGAACCACTATAATCAATGAGGTAATAGTATCCCCTTGTACCCACCCTAAGACCTCAATACTATTCGAAATCCTATCACATTCTGGGGGAAGCGCTTGAGGTCTTTTGGACCACCATGTTGGGGAACCATTAATCGGAATCCAAGGAAAGAGGCTACAAAAACTATGGTCAAGGTAGATGAAAAATAAATATTATATTTTCATACCTAGCATGTAATTTGTGGTATGAAAATTAATAATAATCAATTTAACACTTATTGTAAATAATACACAACATTCACATTTCATAAAAACTTTTTAAATATGACTACTCAGTAAAATAAAGAAATAAATAAACTCTATTTATTGTCAAAATATGGGACATTTTTTTTAAATTTGATATTTAATATAGGAATAAAAAATATAATTTTACAATACCTTCCACTTATTATTTATAAATAATTTATAAGCTATAATAAATTTTAGAAAAATATTAACTTTTTAAAATTTTAAGGGGATATCATATTTTATGACTCATAATGGGAGTATGAGTCATAATCTATGCTTGATATCGCAACTTATGATTAGGGATTTCATAAACCTCCATATTTATTTGAATATATTCCCTATATCCCCAATGTAGAAAAACATATTTTTCATTGTTGAAAGTTAGATCAATTTTGAGTTTATGAATTCTAGGACCTCCTCGTAGAAAATACAACAAATGTACCGTACCAAAAAACCACATTTTTTTAATGGTTTTGTTGATCCCTGGATATGGTGTCGACCCATGGATCAAACCATCATGAAGTTACAAGCATTGTGATACCTTGATATAAATATATTTTATGAAAATATATTATTCTTATCTTGTGTTCATATATTATTATGAATTGATTACATCTCCTAAACGATATATTGGATGAAAAAAATGGAGAAATTGGTTACAACTAGAATTTGTTTTTACCCTATTAGTGTTTTAATTTTAGTTTCCATTGGATTTTCAAGGTGTGAGCTATCATATGTGAAGAAAATAAATTAAATTGATTAAATTAATTATATTAATTAGTCATTTTAATTATGATGAAACCCTTGCAAGATCCCTATTAAATCCTAATTATTTTTTCTCACTATGGTCAGTTGTTAATTTTTTATATGAACTCTAGAGATAGGGATAAGGTTAAGATACTGAATTTTGGTGGAAATATCATAAGATCAAAGGAATGAAAACAAATATTTAGAGATGTTGATGAGCAGATCAAATGGCTATGATGATGGATCGAAGCGGTGATGATTTTTCATTGAGGTTGGATCTCAGTGTTTTATTATTTATCTATTATTTTTATTCCTTGAAAAATTAATTTTAGTTACTTAATTGTGGTTTATAAAATTATGCCCCCAATTTTTTTTAACTTTGATTAAAAATTTCAAAACCCTATCTCATATATTCTTCATTATTAAAGAATACAACCAAGATTGATAATGGTAAGATACTATTGCTATCCACTGGTGTTCCCATCATTTATTACTATTTTCCCTTTCTTTATTTGTGTGTTCACCACTAGTATTCTTATTGTTCAATGGATTCACCCTTGGGATATTTTCACATAATTTCATGGAGGTTCAGTGGAGAAGGGAGTGATGGACTTGTCGGTGGAAGTTGGCGTGAGGATGACCATGATGTGCCATGGGGTGGCTGTGATGTGGAAGAGAGCAGCAAATGTGGGGTATCATCGAACGATGTGAGGTGGAACATGGGAAAAAGGTGATGTTTGGTGGAGGTGAGGAAGCCCGAGTGTGATCTCAAGGGAGATGATGGTGAGTACTTATAGTGATGGATACAATCACCGACTGGGGTGGAAATTGACGATATACAGAGGTAGAATATCATATATCTACCATAATGTGAGAACAAAGGGGGTGCACTAGGTTTCACCCCCAACCATATGATCCCCCCAGGACTAGATGGTACCCCACTCGCTATGTAGTGGGTAGGGGGAGCTTTAGGCCTGAACCCATTGAAGCTCAATTGACCGGACCAACCCAGTATAGACATAGGCACATGTGAAACAATGTGTACTTGGTAAGGAATGTTGTTAGACCAGATTATGTCCTACCCGAACCAACTCAGGGGGTGTGACATGTCTGACTAGGCATGATAATGTTACCCCCATTCCTTCATGCCATATGGAAATCTTAGGGGATGTCATGTGCCCTCCCTCCTCCTCTTTGGGGTGTTTTCTAAGAAGTTTTCATTGAGTATCATTTTTAACAAATAAATATATTATCCAAAGTATTATTCTAGATAGAATATAATAAAATGTTTTTTATTCATTTAAGGTCATTTATGAGGTAGGATATGTAGATCTTGAATTTATCTTCGCAGGTTTCACATATAGGTGCATGCATGATGATCAATGTGTTTTCAGGGTGAAAAAACACCCTAGTGGGTCGATTTTGAATTGGTTCAGGTTTCCCCCACTATCCTATACTTATAGAATATACAAGGTCGATATCCCCCCACATACTCAGGGTGTGGTTTCCTCTATCTGTAGAGTTGGAATTCCCCCACTTACTTGGGGTACGAGATCCTCCCCCACTATTCTTGTAAGGTTATTTTGGTTTCATATAATTATTATTTTAGATATTTGATCATTATTATGGTATTGATGGACTAGAGGGTGTATAACTCTCTTTAGTGGGAAGAATGTTTTAGTGATGAGTGGGATCCCTTTCATGGATTTATATGATGGTGTGATAGTTGGAAAATTCGTGAAAAATTTATTTATTTGGGACATTTTTTCCATAACCCCATGGGTTTACTCAATATATTAACATCCCATGGTTTCTTGTATGGTATGAATTTTTAGGGTTTGAGTGGAGATGATTGGGACCTTCCTTGAATCCTTCATTCCTATAGTTTTAAATCATATCTAGGATATATTTCTTTGTTCTCCTATAATTGCTTTCTTATACCAGAGTTCAATATGACATATTATTATGTATTTTATTTTTGGTTTCTAGGGTGTACTACTAAGTAAGTTTATACTTACCATTGAATGGGACTTGTGCTCACACATGGTTTGTCTATAAATATGTATAGGTTCAATGGTGGTCTTGGTATATGTGGAGCGACTCTGTTTTATTTGAATACGACACTTGGTGACACATTATAGAGCATGGTGGTTCTTGAATGAGTGAGGAGGAGTTTGACAGTGTTATTTATCTTTAATATTTAGAGGCTTGTCAGATTACTGATCCATTGTATTTTCCTATGTAACTTTCTACTTGTATTTTGTTGTCTCAATCATGTCTCTTATATAGTTCAGTTATTTATATACTTTATTTTTGTTGTTTCTTCTTATGTTATGAATTTTAGAAATGTTTCTGCTATAGTTTAATTTGGATAAGGCCTCCCATACTGTGTGATATGTATACTTAGTGCTAGTCACCAATCTATCAATTAATAATGGTGGGCTTGGGGTGGCACACTTGGATTACCACCTACCTAGGATGGGACATAGTGGGTAGGGTCATATAAAATTGATTTCAAATAAAGTTTTCCATAGGTATGGTGTTTTAGATCTAGTAGTCATGTGATTAATATTTTGTGAACATAGGGAAATAATTCTAACGGTGTCTTGTGTTCAGTTTTCAGATTAGGGGAAAAAATGTAGGTGTGGCATCTGATATACCCTTTCACTAGGACTTTGATAACCAAATAGATAACCCATAACTCTAAAAAATCTTTGTAGGCTGAAAGAATGTTAGAAAATGTATTATTTAATATTAAGTGTATTATTAGTTTCATGGTGTGATATCCTAATTTCTATGGTGTTGTTATATAATGGGGATGTTAATTAACCTTAGAGAAATGATTTTGCATGAGGTGCGGGATGAACCTTCTAAGAATGCTGAGAGTAATAAGAATACTCATAGACGTGTGATATTATTGAGTGACGTTCTATTGATAACCTAGTGGATGTAGCCTAGGGAGCTTTCTCGAAACAACCATAACATAGGGAAAGTTATCCCCTAATAACTGTGTGGATACTAGGGTTCGGGTTAGATGGGGTTGAAAACCCCCATGGGAGATACATGGATACAAATGTGAGGGTTATTCTAAATGATATTGTGAATCTTGGTACTCCCCCATGGATACATGGTCATATAATACCCTTTATTAGGTTCCTAGGACACCCTGAGAGGGGTGGGGTGAATCCGGGTGTCAACATTTTCATTTAAAACAAGGATCTTGTTCCCACATTGGTGGGAACTCATTAGATCTGCTAGATTCATGAGAACAAAAAGAAAGAAATCATATGAAAAGAGACCACACATCACTTTTACTTGGTTCACCACTTAGGGATACGTTCAAGGAGCATATGCCGACAGGTAGCGGGTCGTACCTAATTCCACTAAAATTCACTAGTTGTGGATTACATGGTTTGGGTACAGTCACTCTGTCCTAGGAACACTACCTTTACAATGGTTCATGGATAGCACACCGCGTCCCTTGGATCACTTTTACTTTCCCTGGCTCGCCGCCCTGGGTGAAGTCACACTCAGATTATGGATGTGAAGGTCCCTACAATATATTTTCATTGAATTCTTCATCTCTGTTTAGCATGAGACACTTCCGGCATAAAAGTCTTGGATTAATTCACTTTAAAGAACAGATCACACAAACCAGATATTCAAAAACCTATTAGAATCATATCATTACACTTGCATGCAAGATTTAGGAATTGTCATGAAAGATGACTTTCGCACAACACCTAATTTCCGCACAACCCTCATCTTTTGTGAAATGACACGGACGGGTTCACTTGGTCTTTTCAGACTAAAGGAACACCTTTCATCCAATATTAACTCTCTGTAATTCTTTTGCACACAAATATTTCACGCATCAGAGCAACCATATTTTCATTGGAAAAATTCTTAAGTCTTACTTGGGGGTAGCCAGATATTTATAGACCTTTGAAGACCCTATGAGTAATATCCCGATGCATCATAGTTAGTGCACGTAAGCTTCTTTCCGAGCGTGAAAAACCCCTTTGATGTCACATTGGGCACGTATAATTATTTCGTGCACATCCATGTATTGCGCACACTTTTTTCCTTTTCCATATTTTGAAGCACAAATCCCAAAACAATCCTTGCACATAAGATTCTATAAACCCTTCAATCTTGTGTGAAACTCCCTTTTCCAAAAACACAATTCTCCATTCCCAAATTTTCATGCCCAAAAATTTGGAAAACTCTGGGAAACGATGCCACATTCAATACAGTTTCCCGCCTGAACTGTATGATCCCTTTCCATAAAAACTTTATAAACTTCTAATGAGGATTGAAAACAAACACAAACCATACTCCATTTCTAGAATAGAACGACCATGGTTCCAACACCTTCATGGGGCATGGGTCTGGAATAACTATATTATACTCCTTATTGTTAGTTACTACTCACATTTTCTATGTGTTTCTTGATGAGGAATCAGTTCCCTAAATTGCAGATAGAGTACAATCCTCTCCCATATTGTATGTTCTTGATTTTTTCTACTATGGGTAAAATGTCTTTATATATGATTTCATACCCTCCCCTATTAGTTGTGTGCTACCTGGGGTTTGTGTTCTTCTAATGGTATCATTTACTACCTCAAATGATGCTCACTACTGCAAATATGGCGTTTAGAAGCACTAGAAAAGGGCACTTATTGTGCTAAAAAGCGTTGTTATTCTCAGTGACGATAAAGGGGGGGGGATCCCTTTTATCAGCGTTAAAAAAAGTGATGATAAATATCCCTTTTATTAGCGCTAAAAAATCATTGATAAAAGGGACATTTATCAATTCATTTTATCAGTTCTTTTAAAAAAGCACTGATAAATTTTAATTTTTTTAATAAGAAATATTTAAATCAGAGCCCCCACTTTTAATAGTGCTTGAACCCACCTTTAACAATGATATCCCCCACCTGCACCCACATGAACCCACATAAACCCCCCACAACCATTATTTAACAGTGATATCCCCCCTAAACTCTATACCCACCCACGCGCTAGCTCCCCCTACACCCGCCCGCGCGCCTCTACCTCCCATGGGATTTGAACTCATGACCTCTCCTTTGCACGCCTGGACCCCTTACCACTCCCCCCGTGTTGCTTTGTTATACATTTATTGATATATATATATAGTTATATTTTTCTTATATTAATATAAAATTATATTAATATATATAGTTATATTAATATATATATACAAATGTATTCGTATATTAATATATATTTATATATATACTTAGTTATATTTTTTCTCCATATATTTATTTTTATATTAAGATATATATATGTATGATTAGATTTAAATACATTTATAAAATATATTTTTGTGTGTGTGTTTATAAATAAATACATACATACATATATACAACATACATACACTTGTATATATTATATATATATATATGTGTGTGTGTGTATCTTTATGTATAATTATAAAAATTTATATATATTTATATATATTATATATTCATATGTATATTCATATTTTAGAATATATAGATAATATATATCAGTTTGTTAACACAGACACACACTAATACACACACACACACATTATATAGGTATATAAATATGCATATATTTTTATTTTAAATAAAATGGTTATTATAAGACTTATATATTTAATAAATATACTTTATAGGTAAATATGTTTAATTATTTATTTTTAAAATTAAATTTTTATATCTGAATATATATAAAATATGTATATATTGTTATATATTTGATTATAAGTAACATTACATTATGAAAAAAAATAAAATTTCAAAGCCATAATATCAATATGAATTTAATCCATTGGAATAAATTCATTCCCCAATGAAAAATTGAAAAAGGCCCCATTAAATGTGACTGGAATTCCATCGAATGTTAAAACATTTGGGCATCCAAACTAAAAACTCTGTTTTGGAGGCATTCGGGGCCTCGAAAAATGTGACACAAGGTTCCCTTTTTTTCTCTAGCTTGTAGATCTCATCGTGGTATTCAATTTTATATACCGTAGTGCTCAAACATACACTCGGATGAAAAGTTATGGCTGTTTGAAGTTTGGTTTATCTTTTCATCTTATTTTAGATCTTTTATTGATTTTTTTGATTTTATGTGTCTTAAAATTGTTATAAAATGATTATTAGTCCTTGATAATTTGAAAATTATTAATTAATAATATTTTCTAAAATATTTTAATCCATTTCCACTAAATTAATTATATATTAAATTTAAATGTCTATTAATACTTATCTAATATATATATATATACTATATTTATATCGATATAAATATTTAAATATATTTATATATTTATATATTATTTTTAATTATTTTTTTTTCAATATAACTTTGAACAATTCTAGTAAAAAAACACTAATAAGGAACCACCTTTATAAGGGCTAATAAAAAAGCACTGATAAAGGGGGCCCCTTTACTAGTGCTAAAAAAGAGTTGATAATGGGGGTACCTTTATCAGTGTTGAAAACAGGTTCTGTTAAAGGGGTACTTTTAATAGAATTTTTAGGGCTCTTAAAAGTACCCTTTATCAGAGCTTTTATTAGTTCTATTAAAGGGTGGTGCTGCAAAAACTTGTTTTTGTGGTAGTGTCTTTTCCCTCAGAAAGGCATGAGTCTCTTACCACAGTTAAGTGATTTTTAGTGGTTTGACCATCATTTATATAGAGGTATGGTTGTAATTATCCCATTCCTATAGATGGTTATATCACCACCATTTAGTGACTGATGAAGTGTTATTACCAATACTAAGTTGAGAGGCAATCTTTCCATAAAATCTAATGTAGTTCTTCTTCCCTTTGTGCTTAGTGTAGATATTTCTTGTATAGTCAATGGTAGTTTCTTCTATATTAAAAAATACTATTTTTTCATTGGATATGTTTTCTGTGTTATGGTGAAAAAGTCCTCATGGGTTTGAAATGAGAGCCTAATCCTTGGGTGATTGGGGATTTGATAGAGTCTGGACTCATATTTATGACTAGTAAGGACTTTTGCTGACTAGATTAATATTTTTTAATTGATATCCCTACACTCTCTAATCATATGTGAGTGGATGATATGCTTCTTGAAATTATGATAGAAATTTTCGATGGTGGTTGTATTTTCATCCCTTATTCAAGATAGAGATTTATCTGAATATGTCAGATCCTCTGTACAGAAACTTGACCATGTTTGAGTGTATACTGAGGTCAATGGATGTCATGATATATTCCTTGTACATGTCTTTTGGTGGATTTTTCTAAGTTTAGTAAATCAGGTAGAGGCTCCCGAGGAAGAGAAACTCAGTTATGATTTTCTTATCACACAACAATACCTAATAAAAGATAGAGCACCCAGGCTATGGGTGAAGGTGATATTTCCAACATATATAATCTAGAAAAGTTTCATTAAAAAACATCAACATAAATTATAATAATGAAATAAGAGATTTTCCTATCAAAGGAGGTGTCCTAAAAAAGAGTAGCTTCTGTTGGGTAGTAGTTGGTTCAAGAGTATAGGGATATATAGATGATGTTTGAACCCTATCCCATCAATCACCACCGTTCATTAGTTCATTTAAGGTATGAAGTGCTAATATTCAGATTTTCATGAAGATTCTTGTTTGGAATAAATATAATTAGGAATCAATGGGTGTAGTTCATTGTATATTTTGTTTCATTTAATCATGCACCCTTATATAAGATTTCACATACTTGAGTTATTATTTATGCAATAGATGTTCATGATTTTAAGAGTTTCGTTGATCCCCTAGCTAGGACCTTGTTATGTAGAGATTTTCCTCTTATAGTGATCACCTTTCACTCCCCATCTAGTAAAGTGAGTATATCCTTTGTGTAGAAAGTGGTATTTTTGGATATTACATTTGTAAGATATGTTATCTAGTGGTACATATCTTAGTATGAATTCATTACCCATTTCTAGTGTTTAGAGGTGTTTTTAGTTGAATATGTGAGGTGTAGTACACCCCCATTAGTGATTAGGATCCCCTCATGTGTGGTGAGTAGATACTACCCTTGAGAAGTTGAGTTGAGTACCCATCATATGGTATGAATGAATTAATGTTATTTTTGAATGGATGAGAATTCACTTCCGATGAATATTGAGGAATACGATAATGATTTCTAAGGGTGATATATGGTTGAACCCTAACAATAGGCTAATTCATGCATAGGATTTCATTATAGGGATGATTTTTGAATATTTTTAAGTGTAATGATGAAAATCCTTATGGTGTTTATGGGCATATAGACTAAATACTTCCTAGTATTGGTTTGTGAAGGAGACTATTCAGTGTTAGAGGAAATTACCTTAAATTTCCATGAGAGTACCAATGGTGTAGTAACCTCTTATTGTGGAAGATTTGAATTCATGGAGTATAATTGGTTTATTTGCAATTGACGTGGTAGATAGTGATGAAATATTATTGGTGAAGCATTGGAATAATAGCGGATACTTCCATTATAGGAGTATGTGTAAGGATGATATAGGGGGTTCATGAGATGATATCTCCATAGAAGAGATTCTTTCCTAGATAGAGAGATGTTTGTCACCTACAATCAATGGTTGTGGCCACACAATCTTCACTTGTGTGAGAGAGGCCCATGGTGGTGATGTCTACTTAGTATTCTGGTGTAACCAAATTTTCATCATTGATAAACCAAAAGGGATTTCATGAAGGTGGGGATAATTTCTCACAATTTCATAGGTGTATTCTAGTCCCCTCTTAGTGTTCATATTAAGTATCAAGATGGACATCCTAAGTGGAGACCTCCCTAGTGTATTAAGACCCATAGTTTGGGATGTTTAGTGGATATTTGTGGGTGAACCCTTCACATGGAAACTCCTCCTATGTAGTGGAGGAGGAGGATTTCATATATGGTTTTCTATTTTTGTCACTCTAGTAGGAGTTATCACATGGTCTAAGGATAATGAAGTAGGGTTATCTTAATGGTCAGAACTGTTTGCTTCAAATTGGTGTGGATTAGGGAACCAGATGGACAATGGTGTGGTTCTCAGTAGTTTGATAAAATTTGGTTCTATTCTTAATGAGAACATCAGCTGGTTTTATAAAATATAAACTAAAACACTGTCAGTCTATTTTTGATATTAGATGTGAGTTCGTTAGAGACCAGGATGTGGATAAAGGATTTTCATGAATGTTTTTATAGAAGTCGAGGAGGAAGGCTCATGTATAACTTGAGACATGATCTAGTGAAATTTGTTCTAGTGCCTTTCTGGTAGGAAAGGGTAAAGAAGAAAATACAGATCTTAGATAGCATGTATTGTAGTATATTTTTTTATGTCAGATCATAATCTGGTAAATTTCTCAGTATTGGAATATGATATAGATTGATTTATTTGATAAAAAAATCATCAATTATGATCTTTAAAGTTGGTAAGTGGGTCTCTATCACTAGTGATAACCTTATTGATGAACTATTTTTTGATGGGATACGATGGTTCATGGTTTTGATTCATCCTAGGTTATGGAAGAACCATTAGATTAGAAAATGATATGGGTGAATAGTTTTGAAAAGGCTCACATAGTATGGATGAATGTTTTAAATTAGTTCTTGTTTTGAGATGGGGTGTATCTGGTATCTTCATGGGTGAAAGATGATGGTTCCTTCCTATATGGTTTTGTTTCGAGTTTGTTTAAAGGTCGAACCTCTAAGATAAAGGATGTTCATGTGACATTGTGTTTTTTCCATAAAGGTTTATTTTTTGAGTATCCTTTATTAAGAACCTCATATTTCATTTTTAAGGAGGAAAAGTTTTTAAGGCAAAGAGGATGTATCCACTCAGATTTTTCTTGGTCAAGACTTAGAACAATTTTAAATTTTTGAGTATCATGACCTCTATATGGGTAACATGGTAAATTTATAATAGTATACGTACTTGGAATTTTTTTATGATTCCATTGATTCCGATATATGGTGTTTTTTCTTGGGATGGTACAACATGGATTTGTTATTGTTACGAGACCTCAATAAAAAAATATTTAAAGAAAAATATTTTATTTTTAATCCTTGCATGTGTATTTTTGGTTGATTAATTATATATCTTATATGGGGACTTAGCTGAGAAAATATAGAATATAGTTGCAATTGAAATAGGTATTTTAACCTAAATCACTTTAATATTGGCTTGCATCATAGTTCCCAGGTTCAGGAGGCTGTAGGCACAACGAATTAATCAAATTTCCTTAATTAATTAGATTAATTAATCATTTTGATTATGTTGAGACCCTAGGAAGATTCCTATTAAATACCTTATATGTTTCCTCTCTTAGGTGATATTTTATTCATTGATATAAACCCTAGGGAGAGGGAAAGGTATAGAAAATGGAATTTAGCGGCAGTGCCATCATATTAGAGCAATGAGACTGACTTTTTAGTGATGTTAATGAGTGGATCAGGTGGCTATGATGATGGATTAAATAAATGGAAATTTGACATCAAGTTATGATATCATTATTTTATTCTTTTTCCCATCCTTCATGTTCCTCAGAAGAATAATTTTCCTTCTTGAATTATAATTTAAAAAAGCATGGACCCATAAATTTATTGTCTTTGATTATAAAATTTTAATCCCTATTTCATGTGTTCTTAAAAATTGATGAGTCCATGCCCAGAGAATGGTGAACTAGTATTTTTACAATCCATCAGTGAATTTTTAGTTAATTTTGTTTCTCTCCTTCTCTCTTAATTTTTCTAGCACCAACAATCTTCTTGGTCAGTGTCTTGACCCATAGGTGATCAACCTGATGGGGAAATGAGTAAAGGGTATGGAAGGTTGGTAATAAAGGAAGAAATGCACTTGGGAGGATGGAAGAAAGCATGTGTTAGAACTTAGTGTGTAAATACATGATTATGGTGTGGAAGGGAGCAATTGGTATAGGGTAGAAAAAAATGGAAACTCACATGAAATGGGGATAGTAGTTATGTCTTATCGCGGTAAGGAGGACTAGGAAAGAGATTGAGGGTGCAGGTAATAAGTGCCGATCATGATGGTGGATATCAGCAAGGGAGGAGTGTGAGGCACTCCCCTAATTGATGAGCATATTTTAGCAATGACCAGGTTCCCCTTCATGGATTCTGAAAGTTGTATAGTAGTTGTAATGGATGGAAATGCTTAGTTATTCAACACTGGACACTCGTCAAAACCCTATGGGTTTCCTTTGAGATGCATTCTACATATTGATATTGACTTCATGATTTTTAGAATCCTTGGAATATCCAGATTCTTAGTTTTCATATATGGTATACATTTTTAGGGTTATAGCGAAGATGGGTGGGACCTTCCCTGCATCATTAATATTTCTAGTTTTTTATAATATCATGTTTATTCTTCCTTATTATCCTTTTATTACATTATTATTCAAATATTTGAGATGACATATTTTGTATTTTCTTTGTGTTTTTTAGGGTTTCATAAGGAGTATGTTTATACTCACCCCTGAACAAGCCTTGTTCCCATATGTCTTGTGTCTATGATAATCATGTACTTTTTTATAGATAGTCTTGGTAAATGTGGATTTTGTGTGGCTTGTTCGGAGCTGACACCTGGTGACAATTTGTGATGCATGATGAGGCATTGTGGTTCTTAATAGTGGAAGTGACCAATACAACTATAGATTATTCTTGGAGTACCCATAGTGAGAAGGATCATTCTAGTTTCTTGTATTTATTATATTGATAGGATTATTGGATGTATATATCATTTGTATTTTCCTATGTAGTGTTGTACCTATATTTTATTATTTCATGCAGGTGTTGTATATAGTTCGGTTATTTATATACATATTTTTCAGTGTTTCTAATTTTGTTATGTGTCGAAGATATGTGTCTGTTGTGGGTTGATATAGTCTAAGGACTCCATTATTATGTGATATGACTACTCTATACTAGTCACCTAAGCCTGGTCTATTATAGGTGGTCTTGAGATGGCACATCTATCATACCATTGGCCTGGGAGGGGGCCTAGTGGGTTGGGTCATGTCATCCAATAATACATGGTGCTATGTTTTTGTAAAATATATGGATTCAATCCTATGTAATGATGTAATATGTCATATCCTATTCATTATTAAAACATAATATTATGTTTTATGTATATCACACCATATTATGTATAGAAATTTCACACTATTACACGGAAAACCATAAGAAATATCCTCATATCGTATACTATGATATGGAACCAAAAACATTAAGATATAATTGTTATTCATAAAATTAGTAGAAAAACATTTTTATTAATTGATTCTTGTGGATTTGATACAACTAGTGGGATTTGGGTGATCATCAAATGATCTTGGAAAAATCTCATAATATGCTTTATATTAAATCCAAATAATTAAAATGTATAAAATGATGAACATAAAAAAACATAACATCATAATTGTGACTTAAATACTTGTTGAATGTGATGATGTATTCTTGATTAGAACCACAAAATAAATAGCCAAGATAATCCTATCATCATGTGGATTACACTATCCTTGGATCCTCATTAGTAAAAGGAGGACTCTTATTATATAAAGGTGTGCCATAACCTTTCTTGATGAATATGAATGAATAAGTGATAATAGACGAGAGTTTCTGTTTTATCTCACATACATAATTATACCATCAATTGGTGAATCCTAACCCTTTTATTAACTCCCTTCATGCAAGGAAGAGAATCAGAGCATCCGATTCCATCTCATGGAAGATGTCATGTGCTATAATAATGCTTGACCTGTTGGATATGTTTAATCAATTAACACTTCAGTGATTGATATAATGAATATACATACATATATGAATTAATCTTATTGATTCTTAACTAAATAACCTCATCAAGAAGCTATGTGTGTTTCCATGAAATCACATCCCATATTGTAAGACTATTGTGTACTATGATAAAGTCTATTAGTGGAATCCCATGCGTTTTATGATATGATTAAATCATATCCTATGAATTGAATCAAATGAATATCTCAACTTATGACTCCAAGGATATTGTATTCTATAATATCTCTTATTTTACTACATACACAACAATATTCATTTTCATCTAAAATTTATTTCCATAAATATGTCATTAAATTTTGGACATTTATATTGTTATAATAATTATAAAATATCTCATTCAAATCCATTGTTGATCGGTATGATGAAATCCTCTAGAAATATATATAAAAACATGAGTACATTTTCTTCGGTAGCAGTCAACTCATATTGAAAACTATTTCATCTATTTGATAAAAATAATAAAACTTAAATAGAATATTATTCTTTAATAGAGGTATGTTAGGGATTTAATACGTTCTCAAAAAAATTTACTCCTTTGTGTAATAATTTGATAATTTTAGTTCTAACATATCATAAATTTCATTGCATTTTCATTATGTGATACTGTTTTTGAAATATTCTATTATTGTTGGCCAGTTTCTATTATTTCAGGTCTCACATGTGTGGCCAAATTTCTAAAGGTGGGAAGCATCTTGATCATGAGACATGGTGACAATGGAACCCTTTTTTGGAAGAGAGGATGGGATATCATCTCATCCAATAATAGGACTTATTACCTAGTTTGGGAATCTCTTGTATAATAAAAAAATCTTCATGAAATACTTAATAGTAACAATACCGGATACCCTCAAGTGAAATTGATTGATTGAAAACATGAATTAATTAGGATAATACACATAGGGATTATATTATCTCCCATTTGATCCTAGTATCTTATTATTTTATGGTTTTGAGCCACATAGGTAGGAACACTATAATTTATCAACATCCAAGGAGGCATTAGACTATTATAAAAGGAGGGAGGGGGGTTTTATGGAGTTGGTATCAGTAATAATAAAATTTCTTCTTATGTATCCATGTAAAGTTAATTAGTACCCAGGTAGTCTAGTACCATTTAATAAGTCACATTTTACTTTTTATAGTCTGGTGAGAAGGACCATATTGGTTCCTTTTAGGGTCATATATCCATGACTACTTCCAAAAAATTCAAATTCATGTAGAGTGGACTATATGTTTTGTAGTTTAAAGTCATACTGATAGGAATAATAAGTTAAACGTACCTTGGAATGGTTTTGTGTGAGACTTAGTTCAATGAAGATATTTTGAGTATAACCTAACATATATTTCAAGTGAATATTTTTTAGGAGCTAGTATTTGTATCTTGAATCAATGAATTTGAAGAAAATAAGATGTGAATCATGAATTAAGTAATATGAAGTAAATAATAATAGTATTTTGACTCAATATTTACGAGTAAACCAAGATGATAATATCAACTCAAATTATATGAGGAAACTAAGGGAAAATGTTGACTTATGGCATATAATGAAACCAATAGAAGTATCTTGACTCAATGAATACAAGGAAATAAATAGGAGAATCATGACACGATGAATTCTCTAAGATCAATTTTTGGGTTGTAGGTATCACATACTAAATCATGTTTTACGATGCCTTAGTAGTTTTTGGTGGGACTCTCAATTTTTTATTGGAGTCGACAACCTAAAAAAGGGGTTGGTTTGAGGGAAAGAGACCATAAATCATCACTTATCTCAACTATGGTTGCATGGGTAGAACTATCAATGTACAAATATTTGGGTTCCCAGGTAGGTTATATAGGTAATGGGGCACCCAAATAAATGACCTATAGAAATTGGGGCTTAGGTAAGTGACCTAGGTGAATTCATTCTTGGTAGTTAGCACCTAGGTGGTCGACACCCTAGTGTTTAATGTCTAGATGATCAGAACCCAGGTGGATGGAGCTCAGGTGGTCCAAAACCAAAGTGGTTTAGTGCATAGGTGTCCCATTTCATAGGGGATGAATCCAATTTGGAGGGCATGGGAGAATACCTTTTTATATATTCTCTTTATGTTTGGATTTTAAAATAACCTGAAGGAGGGTTCTTTGAAATCAAGTGATTCAGAACTTAGGTATCTATTCTTTCCAACATGGAGTTGAAAATGGATGGGTTTGGGGGTCCTTTAATAGGAAAAGCTCAGCCTCAGTGCCTAGCCATGGGAGGTAACCATTTGAGGCATATAGGTATTTATCTGGGTGCATGTTTAATGCTCACATGGAATTGTTTAGGTGCACACATAGGTATATTTGTATACATGAGCGTCTTGGTGTGTGAAGAAATGCACTAATGGATCATGGCACGGGTGTGTAGAGTTAATCTATTCATAAGACCAAAAATTTAATAAACTCCACCCAACTTCAAACATCCAAAAAATTTTATCTGTATGTTCATTTTAGATCCATGAACTATCAAATGAAATCTTTGAAAACAAGATACATCACCAAATTAATAGATTACCTATGGTATATTTTTTTACATAGAGAAAATATTTATTTAAATTATCTAAATATATATCATAAGGAAACTGCAACCTTCCTCCAATAAGGGATGAAATACATAGCCTAACCCTAGTGGGATGTTATCAACCCCACATCACCATATTGGGTGATATTTTTAAAGTTTATCCACCCCTCATTTTGTGATTAATCATACAGAACATGGAGATCCTATTGGTTTCTTATTCATTGAGTGATACACTTTTTTTCTCTTCAACTCAAATCATGTCATCTGAGTGAGGATCATATTGAAATCATTTTAGATAAGATCATAAATCCTCATTTTTAGGTTCCAATAGAAAATAATTTAATCACATTATCCACCATGAAAAAAATTCTATGAAACTAAAATTGGTTTTATGAGTTTTTCTTTTATTATAGAAAGAATGTATGATTCGTAAATAAATAAATTTAGTGTAAAAAATATAATGTATCCCCAAAAATAACTATTCAAATGTACTACTTCCTTTTTTAGATACTTATATACAAATATTTATAGGATTCACTAGGAATAAACTATATTTACTATTAAACAATAATAATAGTTTAGTAGGACCAATATTTAGAGGAACACAATTATTGACTATTATTTATTGTTATTACACATTACAGTCAATACAATAGGTATATTTTCAAAACAATATAATTTTATTAAAATTTACACTAATAAAATTTTCTTTATGTATTATATATTTCCAATTTTTATGTCCCATGGAAATATATAAAGTGATAATCACAAAAATTTTAAAATTAACTAATGATATTATAAATTTTTCAAGATACCAAGTATAACTATTAGTCAGTTATAATAGTGGATTTATCACTATTATTCATTTTGAAAAACATTTCATGTGATTCATATAAAAAAATTCATAGAAATAAAAGATATTCTCATTCAGCTCACTCATTATTTTTTATAAATTATTTTTAAATATGATGTAGAATGTGTATCCTAAGTAAATATCAAAATTTTATTAAATTAATGGTTTTGGGATTCCAACTAATATAAATATCACTATAAGAAAATAATTTCTTATACAGTTTCCAAAACCAATGTTAAACGATTGAATATTTTATGTTAGGAAACAAATTTTAAAAGTATTGTTAAATTATGAATATAGAAGTGGATTTTATTGAAATTTTTTCTAAGTGATGTTAAAAAAAACAAACCTTTCCCTTTCCCCCAACCACAAAACTGATCACATGGTCAATCAAATGTGCATGCCTCCTCAATAACCAACCTCTATCCTTTACTCCAACATCACCAGACTACATCATACACTCTAACATTATCACAATAACCTCATCATCATCATATTGGCCAACCTCATAGTCTATGTATTTCTTAAGAGTGGTCATCATAACGTAAGAACAATCAGTTGAATTCAAAGAATTTTGGGAACCTTTGTTATTCTTCTAGTAAAAGATGATCTCTGATGGTCAGATTAATATTTCTCAATTTTTACTTTTTTAATTATCCAAGTGGAACCCCTCATTTTTAGTGATACCTAACTTAGATTCATTGAAATTTAGGTTCAATCAACAAATATTCATACTCCTTTATTTACCATAGTAGGGATTCAATTGAATAGGTTTTTCAATTCATCTAGGATGATAATTCTTGGGATGAAATAATTGAATTATTATAATAAATGTTTGAGTTAACCATTTTAATTAAGAAATAGATTTAAGAGAAAGGGTGTGTGTGATATAAACTAATTTTGGTTGATCTTGAATGAATTTGAAATGATTTGGATTAATGTTAAATCATTTATTTAATTTTTTATAATTTATTATGGAGTTATAAATGATAGAAAATAAATATAACTAGAATTTTGGATAAATGAATTTGGGTGAATAGATTATCACCAGGATATAATATAATTGATTTCAATGATTATCTTATTAATTTTGATATCTCAATTGATTTATAGAGAGATATTTTTTGGTTTTTTATGATATGGTTGGTCTCGATATAGATTAAAAAATGAGTCTTAATTATGCATACCTTTTGGACATAATTTGAGTTATTATTCTAATAAAATAATACATTTTTATATGTTCTTCAATGATTTTGTGTCTAATTATAGGTTTGAATAGAATTTATGTATTTGAGTGAGTTTTGAAGATAATAGTGACTAAATTGTCTTTCAGCCTCTAAAACATGGTATGATTGAATACTAGAGATGTCCAAAGAGTGGATTTGGAAAATGAACCACAGTGAAACCCAGTACTTGACATAGTAGCCTCCCCTTTTTAGAGTTGGATTGAATAATTGATACAGGAGTTTTGTTGTAATGGTTACACTATACCACAACCCAAGGATTCATAAGATTTAATAATAAATGTGTGTCATCCCTATCCAACAACACTAGAGAATCCAATTATAGTGAGGTGGCAATCGATCTCAATGAAAGGTGTCAGAGGTAGTGGTAGGAGATGTATAGCTAGTGTGGGACAGCTCTGTAAAGAGAAGACCATGAACCTAGCATGGTTAGGTGAAATGAAATAAGTGGGAAAAGTGGTCTTAGTGTAGGGAAGCACCACAAGAGTTTATTACTATGCTGTTTCACATTTATACTTATCAAGAACTAAAAACTATGAAAGAAATATTATTATGGGGTGTGTGATGTGGATGTTGTTTAAATGAGATTAATCTTGCATGAGGAAGGGATGATTTTATGTTACACCTATTTCTAAGAAGATATGATGAATCTTGTGCTACAACCAATCCCCTTTCACCATGCTGTTACTTGATTTTCTTTCCTAGCATTCATTAGATTTATTCCTTCATCATTTTACGATATAAGCATAATATTTCACCACCACTAACTAAGAATGGTGTCGAGGGTCATGAAGTGGAATACCTACTTGAATTTAGTAAAATAAACCCTGTATTATAGAAGATCCTTTACAATGTGGTGGATAGTAAAATGGTAGATCCATTGGATTTGGGATATTTGACCTCCTTGTCGCAACATTTCTAAATAGCATAACCTACTTGAGGATTATTTCAACATTATTAAATCATGGGTAAAGATATTGTAAGGGGTGCATCGTGATCTTTGTAGGTTCAATATTTGAAATAAAATTCCCTCTACACCGTAGTAATCTACTCACCTCATGGATATGGTCAAAAGTTTAGCTAGAAATCTATGTTTTTATCACACCATGACACCATTATCTTTGTTGTTCTATGGTGATGAATTACCTATTTATTTTGAAAGCTAACAGATTTTAAGGGGATCTAGAATTCAAAACTCAACAAGAGAGGAGAGTGAAAAGAGGACAATGAAATCAAGAGAGGGGGATTGTAAGGGAAAATTTGAACATTCTTTTGAGACTTTGATGCATTGATTGATGTTTTTGGACTGGTATTTAAGCATGTATAGTGGTAAAGATCATTTTTTTATTTATTTAAATTTTATACATTATATTTTATTGAATATGTTTTTTCATCCCTTGAGTATTATATTTAACTTATGATGGAAAACTAATTATGCAGGAGTGAGTAGTCTCTTAAGGGAAGGTAGATCAAGAGTAAAAGGATTGTGCTTTAACATAAATGATGAATTTGGTTTGTGAGTAAATCATGTAGATTTAATTTAACAATGTTCATCTTTCAATGTGATGGTAATTAGGTGATTTAACCCAATGTGATAGAGGGGAGTGGGAGTGTGAGATCTGACCTTAACTTTACCTTTTCTTCTAAGATTGAACCTAATGCATCTAGGTCATACTTGGTTACCAAGATAAAAGTAATCAAATGGACCTAAGTAGTTCTAAATATCACTAAATAAGTGTATTAGTTATTATAAGAAGTTTAAAAATTATCCACCCTTGTTAATTCATAAGACAAATTGATCATCACCTTTAGGAAAATATCCTCTATAATTGATCCACCACATCTGTTACTCATCTGAAGTCTAACAGACCCCAGTTTGATCATTTTTATACTTCCCTAGTTAATTTGGAACTTTTTCTCTATATTTTATTTCCAACCATTTTTCATTCATAATTTCTACTAAATTAACAACTGATAATGGTAAAATAGGTTAGGATCCTTCATGTTCCCTATGGTTTGACCTTGGGACCCTGATTTCCAATACAATAGTTAGTAGTTGGTGATTAGGATTATTTATTTTAATTCTTAAACTCTAAAAAATTCCACTAAGATTTGACATTTTTAATGGGAATATTAAATAAAAATTTATATATATAGATGATATATATAAATAGATATACATGTTTATATATGATATATATATATAAAATATTTGTCGACTTTCATGGAAATGCATTGGGTATATTATTTACATGTTGGATACCCGAATTATTCTACATCGAAGATATCAATAAAAGAAACATTTCATAATATGAAATGAATGAGAGTTAAATGAATTCATGCATGTGATGAATGAATTAGTTTAGGTATTAATACATGAATTATAAACCTGTGAATTAATGTATATACCACCTAGGTGCAACCTTGGGTTCTATATATACCATACATCCATATGATGTCGTTCTACATGGATATTATGACAATGACTCCTAGGAACCCAAATATCTCTTTCATCTTATGCCTTTTTATATAGAGTTGCTAACATATTATGGAGAAAATATGAATCCCCTCTAAACATCTAATGATTCAGATAGGCCCATGGAAACACCACAAAGGTGGGATGATTTTTACACTTAGTGGTCCCTCTCAAACTCATATGAAGTAGATCATAGATGATGCAGTGAATATTTTGTGTAAGGTATGATATGTTTATAATAATTCTTAATTTCAATTTTTATACATGTTTTATATGATCTTGCATGTATATTCTCAAAAAGGGTTTACATTTCTTATGCTTCATCTAATAAATGTTATTAGACTCCAAGAAAACCCTTCAATGGAATATGATAAGGTCTATGATTTAGATCTATAAAATTGTTATGATTAAATGAAGATGAAAAAAAACATATTAAAATGTTGAGTTTCTATAAATTCAGTTTTCAGAATGGTTTACCCTTATATAGTTGGGCCACATAAAGGCAAATGAGGTGTTACCTTTACAAATATGGGTTGTGTAAAGGTAACCATGTCATTTCCCTTACACAAATCCATTGTGTATGGGTAACCAGGGTGATACCTTTATATTAGTGGCCACATAAAGGAAACTTGTGACTTACCATTATGAGAAGGGGTTCACATAAGGGTCATGTGGACCTACCCTTATATAGAGTGGTCTGTATAAGGGTAATACACTGGATGTCATAAGGGAAATCTCTCTATTCCTTTTACTATGTCAGTTTATGAAACTCATCATTTTAATGAATGTTGTTTGAAGGTTGTTGTATAAAATTAGTTGTGTTTTTCATAGTTCCATTTTAAGGTAACCAAGGGATTACCTTTACATGAAGGGGTTTATTTGAAGGGAATGTTGTGTTTTAAAGGATAGTGTAAAAGTAACCAATAGTTTACCTTTACACAATCACTCTAGAATTAGATTACCCTTATGTAGAGTGTTTTTGTAAGGGTAAAGGGAGGTTACCATTATATAGAGTGTCTATGTAAGGGTAAAATAATGATACACTTAAGAAAGAATGGGTTCCTCTGTAAGGGTAAACTAAAAAGATTTTAATGGTTTATAAAATGTTCATAAATCAGTATAAAAGGTATTCTAGATATTTGAATTTTAAAAAGTTAATTAATTAATTAATTAACTACAATTTATATATAATTAAATTAAATAAATTTTTATGAAATATTTTTACCCAAATATTAAATGTTAATATTATAAATTCCTTGACCAAAATTACATGGCATAACTTATAAAATATAAATAAATGTTTTTATTTAAAAATCCCAAGTTATAATTTATAAATGGTCATAAATTATGAAATAAAGACTTAATATATTTTTTTATATTTAAATTATGAATTTTTTCACAATTAATTATTTTTAATTGTTTAAAATAAAAAGGGATAAATATTTTGTTTTTATTTAATACACATAAAAAATGTTTTGAAGATTGATATGATCGAGGTTTAAATAATAATTATGTATATGATATTTAGATTATATAAAATGTTTACATAATATAAATTGGATTATAAATAGTTTATAATTCACATAATACCATTTATCTAAAATTGAAATTTCATATAATGATAAATATGAAATAGATTATATTGGAATGAATATAAAATTTTTATATTCTTAATAATGGAATTTATATAATGTTAAATCTAAAATTGTAAAGTATTTAAAATCATCATTTATTTATTAATTGTTAATAAAAGTTTCTATCACGTTTAAATATCTAAATTTTTTATTTATTTAAAACTTTATTCCCCATTTTTTTCGTAGTTATATGTTTTTTATATATTGAATGTTGTATTATTTAGTATTATTGCTAAAAAAATTATAAATAGAGCCTTGCTTTACATGCTTGGTCTGATAATAAATTTAGTTTTTCATTTACCTAGACCTTGGTTTTTAACTAAAGTAATAAACCTGAATTTAGTTTTTTAATATAGTATTTTCATATTAGGTTTTATTCCTATGATGAATTGGATTTTATTTTGAGTAATGTAATCCTAGGTTGAGGGACTTCAGGTCAAAATAACTACCTAATTGGAGGCTTATTCATTATCTAGGTTGGTGAATGAGGTTGGATATATATCACTATGTATATAATAATGTGTATATTTCCAATATTATATAATTCTATGACTTTACATGAAGTATTCACATACCTTATGCATATGAGGTTTCTATATATGTATAAATATGATTGACTTCTATTTTTATGTAAGTAACACAATCTTTTGGGTTGGGTAAAGAGTTACACATCAATATGGTTTGAACATATTGATTTTTGGATGGAATAGGTTTCCAAACTGAATTACTAGAAGAGTGCATATATAAAATGGAATAACATGAGATAAGATAGTGAGATTAAAATTCACTACAAATACAAAGTCTAATATTCCCTCCAAAGTGTCACTTGTCAATACCTCAACCATCCCACCGAGTGGGTCTTTCCAATGTTGGGTGCCCCTAGATTATCTTGTCTAAGGAAAGTGATTATACGTGACACTAGAACATCCTTGGGTAGGTCATTCTAAATATGAGTTCCATTACCCTTTGTTATCCTATTTTCAATGTTTATTTTGGGTTACACAAGCTGGGAGACCCTAATAGGATTATGTTACTGAAGGAATATATTTTGGTTTATCTATATGATAGATTGAAAAAACGTTGTATTCTCGAATATCCAAGAGTCATATATGATATGATTTGGATTATTAAATAACTAAATAACCATGTGATGGGAGAAAAAACAAATAAAAATCAATACTTATTGAAATATGTATCTTGTCCCACTAAAAGATATGGGGACTTTCAAAAGATATCATCATTTTAGTAAGAGACTATTTAATAAAAGTTCTTATCAAATGGTTAATAATACGTGACACCAATATCATAGAATATTCTATTGTAAATAATATCATTATAATCATTAATATAAACATTTTGATCACTCCTTGATAAGGATAATAATAATTTATGTTAATCACAAGACTGGTAACTTGAATAAAATCTTCAGAAATATTTTTGTTTTAATAAAATTTATTAAGGAATTCTTTTTGTGTCAAAATAGGCCCTTCCTCATTAACCATGTGTTGAAATTGATCAAAAAAGTGAATCTAGATTCTTATAGAATCATAGAGTTATTTATTTAAGGTTTCGGGGGAATTTAATGAAAATGACCAAAGGAACCTTAGTCTCCCCTCATGTACTCAATATGATTGGGTACATAAATTATTTTTGTCTCATATAATCAATATGATTGGGTGCATCAAATGATATTCAATATGATTGAATACAATAAATTTCTTGGTGAGAATACAGGTTTTCCTTAAACTTTATTGGTTATAAAAATCAATTTTATTATTCTGATAGATATATGATATCGACTGTATTATTTACAAGTGTAAAATATATACAAAAGGTCATAATGATAAAATATTTGATGTTTGGAAATTGAATGTTTTTTTCATGTAATGCATCATAGGAGTTAAAGAAATGATAATGTGGATTATTCAAGATTTTATAAACTTTTCTTATGAAGAGTATTTGTATCTGATTTAGGTCTTGAGAAGAGAATGTAAACTATAGTTTTTTATATGAAATGGGATGGGTGTTTTTAATACACGTGGTTTATGATTTTTTTTATTCTATAACATGATTTAAGGGGAGAATAAAATGGATTGTTTTAGTTTTTAAATTTATCCTATTATCATATATGGAAATTTTCTGACAATATGATTAAATTCATATAATATTTACCCAATATTATCAATGTGATGATAATGTATGTACTATGAAAATGATGTTTAGATTCTGGTACTGTATGAATAGTACAAGTGGGAATAGTTCATATTGGAAGTATAAAACTTAGTTAAAAATATCAACAATGTTTCTTCAAGAATCCAGAAAAGGTTATTGAAACCTAGGATTATTAGAAAGGAGAAAGAATAATTTAATATGATTGGATTATCCAAGATATACCTGAAGAAGTTTAAGAAACTCCTAGTAATTTCCATGTCATATATGAATATTACAAAAAAAAATTCTTTAGTTTTGAATGGTATACAAAACTAAATGAATATTTAAAAAAAGTTATAAAAATATAAATAATTTTAAAATCAAATTAAGAACTGATTGAGATTGTAGTTTATATCCATTAAGTAAATAGTAACTATATCATTTTTTAAATTTAAATGATTTTATAAAGCTTGAATAAATATAAGTAAAATATATTTATCTTAATCTAATTTCAGTTATGTGATGAGGGGGTTTTTTGTTTACAAAGATTTATTGTAAACAATTATGAGATGATTAATCGTATACACATGGTTTATGATTCATCAATTTCTTTAACATGTTTTGGGAAGAATATATGGAAAAAATTATTTTTTACAGGAACAAATGTTTATATAAGTATTTGATAAAATTTTGGGAATATGTTCCCACCACCCATTGGTAAGTCTTCTTTTAAAATGAAAAATGTTCCAAACAAATAGAATATCACATATGAAGGAAATAGTTTATTTTTTTAACATTCCAACTGAAATGAAATAAATTTTATTTCCTAACAAAAAAGGTTTTTTTTTCTTAGAAAAATATTTTGAAAATAATTTCTAAGAATACAGTGGGAATATGTTTAGACTTTTATAATCTCAAAGTTAGTAAATAAATAATTCCTCCAATATAGGTTTAATGTGATTTAAACTTAATATCTTAAAGCATTTGTCACACTTTCCTAAAAGAGCTTAGTTGGTCCGGTAAAAAATAATTTAAGTAGTTAAATTAATTCCAGTAAAATTTGTGATGAAATTTGGTTCCTAGGATGATGATAATGAACTTATAAATATTTATAAGAAGACATCATAAATTTACATCATAACATTTTATATTGTAAAGTTAATAAGTTTGAATTTATTCAATAAGTTGAACAGTTAAGAATATGATTCCTAACTCTCACTATTATTCATAACCACATAATTCATATATGTTACTAACTAAAGAGTTTAGTTGGAGGGTTTTATCATATGGTCACATAGATATGTAATACAAATTACTTATAATGTAAAGAGATAAAAACCAATAATGTATAGAAAACATAAGGCTAGTCTAGTAGGTTATCACATATGATTTAATAAATTAGTGTTTATGTTAGTTTTGTTAAATATTCCTAAAGAGTTTAAGAATAATAAAATATATCATATTAAATTCAACATCCCTTTTATCATTCTTTCACATTGATAACATAAATTTATATATATATATATATATTGTGAAGTGTAATGATAATTGACCTCTAAAAGTATGACTTTGAGCTTATCCCTAACCGATGTTCATCATGGAGTATTATAGGTTATGAAACAATTTTGAGGTTAGCATGAGTGTGATTCATATATTGAGATAAAGAATATTCTTGTGAGGCACAAGATAAGGAATTTGATTCTTTGTGTACTCTATATAACCCACTATGTATACCACATGGAGTGTCATATAGATGTATTTGGTACACTAGGGATTCATAGATCATATTTGAGTCCCCCAAAATTGAGGTTGTAGATATACTTAGAATGAGAACATTCATACATTGATACCTTACTTACACAACTCTACATATTCACTGAGCTAATGTGGGGGTGGTTGGGTATGTTTTTGATCATGTCATCAGTTAAAAATTAACCAAGATGATATTTTTCCTCTTGTATGATGAGTATGACACCAGGTCTCACAATAGAGATAAATTGTGGGAGTGTACAGAAACACCTAGATATTATATGTATCTTTATGGATAGAGTACATGTGATGGGATTTTCTATAAGGATTAATTACAAGAATTCTATTACTGAATAAGATTAGTCTACACTCAGAGGGTCAATAAAAGATGAGTTTTATATATGGTATTGACATGTTCCATGCCCTATCGTAACTATATGTTTTGGAAAAAGAAAAAATATATGAGAATTCATGGTTTTATATGATGGATACTGGTGAAAGAAATTGTAAAGATACATGTGTTTAATGGAGATCATGCCAGATCCATTTATATCTTGAGTAGAATTGATTCCATGATATAGGATATTATTTACTTACGCATATGGATACAAATATTTATATTTATTTCCAATGATATAAAGGCACATGGGTCACACTTTGTGGTTGACTATATGGGGATTGAGTTTGAGTTAAAGAGCCACTCTAAAAGTATTTTAGAGTTAATCTAAATGTTTTTTTGATGGGTATTCAAAAGGTATTCCATATGATGTAATATAAGGTGATGTTAATGAAGACCTTACAAAAGTTTTTAGGAATATATCTAAAAGAGTTTTGGATATGGTTTCATGGGTTATTTTATATTATACAATAGAAGGTGTAATGGAATGAAATCTTGTAAGCTTTAGTACAAGTGGGATATTGGTGGGAATAAGACCTAAATCATAATATATATATATGATATATATAAACTGGTACATATATATATATATATATGATATATATAAAACATTTATGTTAGATTTCATGGAATTGCATTCAGTATATTATATCTTTGTTGTACACCTGAATTATTTTCTATCAAGGCTATCATTAAAATAAATATTTCATAAGACCAAAGAAAAGGGTGTTAAATTCATTCATCCATATTATATATGAATTATCTGAGGCATTGATATATGTGTTATAAACACATGAATTATTGTATAGACCACCCAGGAATGTACTGAGGTTCTATATAAACCCTGTAGCCATATGATGGAATTGTGTGTGGGTATTCGGCCAATGACTCCTAGGAACCCGAATCTCTCTTTCATATTCCACGTTTGCATATATATTTTAGACCATATAGCGGAGAAAAGATAAATCCCATATAAAAATATTATTATTCAGATCATCCTCTAGATACACCATAGAGGTGGGATTCTTTTTCCACTCAATGATCTCTCCCAAACTCATTTTAAGGAAGCCATGGATGATACATTGGATCTTCGGTGTAAGGTGAACTACGTTTATAGTAGTTATTCATTTCATTTTATACAAAGGTTTCATATTATCTTGAAAGGATATCCTTAAACAAGGGTTTATATTACTTATGTTTCATCTAAAAAGTTTAATTATAATCTAAAAAAACCCTTAATATGACTAGGGACACATCAAGTTTTACCACCCTTACTAGGGATATGTAGTAATTGAATGAACGTCAGAATAGAGTATCAATGATTTGTTTAACTCTTTTATTCACTTTTTCTATTTTCACTTTCTTTACTCTTTTATGTTGATGGGTATTTTTGTTTGTAATATTGTAGATTATAGGTGGAAAATACAAAATATATTCATAAGATCAGGGAGTTTAAATTTTTAGGAGCCCCATAAATTCCAACTAGTTATTTAGCATTATTTATCACACAATTTAATAGAAACAATCTCACATAGAATGAGAGGAGCTATCCAATAATTCTAGAGGAGGATAAAGACCACAAGAGATAGAAATCAAGGACTATAGAATTTATTACATAGATGGATATACTCTTAGAATCGTACTCCCACCAATTAAAGTGAATAAATTAGAGCTAAATCCAAGTGTACTTCAGATGTTCTATAATATCTGATAGTTTGGAGGAATATAGAATGATGTCCCCCATGGTAAACATTGTATTTTTTTCAAGATATTTGACACTGTCAAGAATAATGGAGTCTCTGATGACACTATACAAATTAATGGCATGCCATTATCAATAAATTGATATTCTAAGAAGTGGTTGATTTCATAGTCTCTAGATTTTATAACAGCATGGGATGAACTCACCTATAGATTTTTGGAAAAATAATTCCCATCAATGAAGAAGGTGAATCCCATAAATTATATTTATAATTTAATTAAAAAATACAGTGAAATGAACTAGGAATATTTGGAGAATTTCAAGAAACTATTATATAGGTTCTATTCCATGGAATATCCCTATGGATGTAGCTATATACATTCTATTTAGGGTTGTAGAAAAATTCCTGGGTTATAGTCAATTTAGTGATAGTAGGAGGAATGATGAGGAATACCCCCACAAAATCTCAATAAACCAAAGATATACTTGTTGGTAAAATTTAATAATGGGAAAGGGAGAGAGTCCCAACTAAGATGGGTGTCCACCATGTAGAAGATATGACCAAGCTGACCATTCATCTTGAGTCCCTGACTAAGAATATGGTGACATTGTTGGTCATCCATAACTATGGATCACCCTTTGAGTCACCTCAAGTGATTTCATGTGAATTGTTTAGTGGTCCTAATCTATTTGAGTACTTTCAATCCATAGTTAAAGAAACCTTGAGAGTAAAGGTAAAATTTTTAAACCATAACAGGCCCCAACCATATTACCTATCTTAATATAGAAAAAGTGTGAGGCTAGTTCACTATAATCAAGGTTGGAGGTCCAGTGGAGGGTAATTTTTTTTAATTTTGGTTTTTTGGGGTTTCCCTGATGTAAACAAGCTCCTAGCCCCACTAAAGCACAATTCCAACCATACCGACTTCTATTTCAATACCAATTGTACCAACCACATCCATAAGAGGCCTAACCCTCTTCCAACGATCTTGTTAGTAAGTACATCGATAAAAATGATCAATAAATTTTTAATGTTGAGAGAACAGGTAAAAATCATAAAAATTATCTATCGAATCATTAGGGTCTCCTCCAAAACTTCAAGACATATTTTGGATAACTTTCCAAAAAATTTATCGAGTATCAACTTAGAGTCTTAATAGGAAAAACATAGGTACCAATAGAATAGAAAAATACCATTACCTTGAAAAGTGAAAGAATGTTTGATAAAAATAAGTTTGTGTTCAAGTAAAAGGATGATCAAGTAGAAAAAATGGGTGAAATTTGAGATTAAGGAAAGGAAGGAAGGGAATGAATTAAAATCAAATCAAGTTACTATAAAAAATTAACTAGTGGAATACCTAGTGGAGAAGAAGTAATATTTAAAGTCATACTGACAACTATCCCTTTTCTGAAGAGGATTCATTATTGTAAGATAGATGATCATTACAAGAGTTTTTTTTAGTATATTTAATAAGGTACGTATTAATATCTCATTCATGGAGCTATTATCATAGATGTCTTCCTATGAAAAGTTCCTTAATGAACTAATATCAAATAAAAAGGGTTTAGAGGACATAGAAAAATTTTCAATTAGATAATAATATGTTTCCATGTTATAATATAATCTTACATCAAATATCAGATATTTATGTGGCTTTTCAATTTAGTTCTTGATAAGATCTTGTATGTTTGGTAAAATCCTATGTGATATAGGAGAAAGTGAAAGTTTAATTCCCTTAAATTTATTCAATAATATCAAATTAATCAATATAAAATCAAGAATATTCTCATTAAAATTGGTGGAAAATCTATGAAATTACCCAATGGAATCCTTGAAGACATCTTGGTGAATGTGGGGATGTTTTTCTTTCCCACCGAAATTTCAATTCAGGAAACAAGTGAAGAAGGAGAGGTTATAGTCATTCCCTGATTATCTTTCATTTATATTAGGGAGGTTTTCGTCAACATTAATCAAGGATTTCAGTTTTTCTCAGTGGGATAAAAGCTTGTGAAATTTGACTTTACATAAGTTGTGAAACATGGAGATTGACAAAAATATTTTCACCCCATAAACACAACTAAAGAGAGTTATATATTTATAGAGAGTAAGGTTAAGGGTGAGGAAGTTATTAATGATTAATAAGTTGAGTAGTAAGAAGACAAAAAATGAATATCTAGAAGTAAATTATGAATTTCAAGTTATAGAGGAACTTTTTAAGGAGAGTTTTCGAGAACTATTGTCATCGATTGTATAGGTACTAAATATGGAATTGAAGAAACTCCCCAACACTCACTTTTACTTGTTTTTGGGTGATGGTGAGGAATTCATAATGATTTTCAATGTGGATATCTCAAAAGAGAAATAGAAATGGTTGATATCAATTCTAAAAAAGGAGGAAGGAAATTTCCTAGAGTGTGGAAGATATCAAAGGCATAACCCTTCTATGTACACACAAAAAGTTATATTATAGGTGGTAGGATACATACAAAATGGCCCCAATGAAGGATGACCACTCCAATGAAGGAAATAATGGAAAAGGAAGTGTTGAAGTTGTTGGAAACTAAGATAATTTATCAGATTTCAAAAATAGAATGGGTCATACCACTCCAAGTTATCCCAAATAAATGAGGCATTTCAATATAGGAGAAATATGATGAGTTTATCTATACCAAGATGGTGGATGGGGGGAGGGTCTGTTGACTATAGAAAGTTTAGTGAGGAAATGAGTAATAATAATTTTCCCCTCACATTTATTGACTAGGTTTTTTAGAGATTAGCTGGGAATGAGTATTGAAATTTCTTTTATGGTTATTCTTGGTCAAACATGATTCATATAGAACCCTAGGACCAAGAAAAGACTATATTAACTTGATCATATGCGACCTTGTTTAGTGAATCATGACGTTTTTATGCATATTTCAGTCACTATTTTTCAGTTTTGTATGACACATCTCTTTTTGAGGATAACATAGGATTTATTTAATGTTTATATGGATAACATCCCAATCTATATATGTTTATTCAATGTTTTCCGAAATGATCTTGATTTGGTTTTAGAAATATGTAAGGATTCAAACTTGGTGCTGAGATGGGAGAAATGACATTTCATTGTAAAATATGGAATTTTTCTTTGCCACAGTATCTCCAATGATGTGATTAAATTTGGCCCTAAAAAAATAAAGGTGATCAAGGAGTTACAATAACTGGAAACAATGTGGAAAATTATAGGTTTTATGTGACATCCTTGTTTTTACCAAAGTTTTTTCAAAGAAATTTCACATTTTTTGGACCATCATTCACCTTTCATATGAGGATTTAGAGTTCATATTTTATGAAAAGCTCAAGGAAGATTTTAGGGACTTGGTGAAAAGGTTGACCACTCCCCCATTTGTTTACCACTAGGATAGGAGGAAAACTTTGAATTGATGTGTAATACCAATGATTTATTAGTGGGAATGATCCTTGGGATGAAGAGGAACAATATTTTTTAAACTATTTACTGTATAATTCAAACATTGAAAGAGTCTTAGTTGAATTACACCACTCTAGAGAAGGAATTACTTATATTAGTCTTTTATTTTGAAAATTTTAGACCTTACCACGTACTCTTCAAAGTAGTGGTTCAAATAAATGATACTGTCATGAAATACTTTTTATAAAATAAGGATTCCAAAACCAACTTGATTAGGTAGATTCTATTATTTCAAGAGTCTATTGTTTAATTCTGAAGCAAGAAACACAACAAAAAATATTTAATTGAGTGATGTTTTTTTGCAATGTTTAAAAACATGGATAATATAACAATTTTTTTTAAACAAGTATATTTTAGGGATTTTTTGGTCCATGTTTAAAAAGGTGGATAATTATAAATATAACCTTGTTTTTTAAAAAAACATCACTAATTAAGACAAATTCTTAAAAACAACCCTAATTTAGCCATGTTTTTTGAAAAACATGGTTAATTTAGCGACGTTTAGAGACGTTTATAGGAAAACATGGTTAATTTACCAATGTTTTTATTAAAACATGGCTAATTTAGCGACATTTTTAGGAAAACATGGCTAATTTAAAATTTAACGATATTTTTAAGAAAACGTGGTTATTTTAGTGACATTTTTACCACTATTTTAAAACATTGACAATTATATATAAGTAAAATTATATTAATTTACATATATATATATATAGATATATGTAGTTTTATAATTATATTTATATGTATGTACATATATAATATTATATTTATATAAAAATACATTAACATATATTTAAATATCATAATATATATATAAACACACACACACACACATTTATTTATTTAAATATATATTGGGGTGCAGCTCAGTGGTAGCTACCCCTGTGGGTCTCAACGTAGTCTCAAGTTAGAGGCTCATTGAGTTCTTCCCTTCATTTGTGTGTTTCATGCTTTTATTATTAATGTAACCCCTTTGTCCACATCAATGTAAATATATATTTCGATATATATATATATAAACACACATATATATAATCATAATATATATATATATATATAATTATATAAATATGTATATATATATACACAAAAATTTATATATAAAAAACACATATACATTTTAAATTTAGCAACTTTTTTAAGAAAACGTGGCTATTTTGGTGATAATTTTTCCGTTGTCTTAAAACATGGATAATTATATATATAAATATGATTCTATTAATATATATATATTGATATAAAAATATATAAAAATATCATAATATATGTACAAGACCATATATATAAACATATATACACATATATATATTTAAATATATATACACAAACACATATATATAAACACACAAAGAAACATACACACACACACACACACATATAAATATAAATAGAGATGTATATATATAAACACACAAACACACACACACACATATAAACACACACATATATATATATACATATTAATTATTGATTAACATGTCTTATAGCCTGTCCCATATCATAAAACCAATGTGGGTGTGGTATCACCCAATCCTAATGGGTGCATCGGTTTCATAATACCCTTTGTTAGTAAAAAATAATATATATATATATATATATTATTGATCTATTAATATATGTATACATAAAGGATAGTGAATTTTATAATAAAAAACTCTTTAGATAAATATTTATGAATTGTGGAGTGTGAGTCACAATCGATCTTGCCTTTGAATTCCCCAAGGGGGAGCTCTTATAACTAGAGTTCATGGGCCACAGAGGGTGTGAAGTTTTCTATGTGGGGTGGGGTGACATCAGTGGGGAGGGCGTGTTGATGTCAGTGAAAGAGGCTAGGTGGGAATGAAGTGATGTCATGCATGATTTGGGGGGGGGGGGTTAGTACGATTAAAAAATTATTATTTGTCATTTAAAAAACATTTTATATTTCAGGAATTTCAAAAAAAATCCACATTTGTCAAAAAAAGGATAATTAATGGATGATTTATTGATGTTTTTGAAACATTTCATGAGAAAATGTATCTCAAATTATCTATGTTTATAAACCTCACCAATTATAGATTCTTATAAATATCTATAATTAGTCAAATTCATATAAATCATGGATAATTAAGGATTGATTTACCGATATTTTTGAAAAACATTGGGAAAAGGTGTGTCACTTATTATCCACATTTATAAACATATTTAAGTATAAATGTTTATAAATGTATCCAATTATACATGTTTATAAAAATATCTAATTATTGAAACACTATTTCTTGATGTTTTTTAGAAATGTCGGTAAATTCATTAGTGATGTTTTAAAACATCACTAATGCAAAAAAAGACATCACTAAATTGAATGTTTCTTGTTGTGAAAAGGTTAGATAATGTTGATGTTGAATATCTTTCAAGGATGAAATTACCTCATATTTTTGGAGAATAGGAAGTAGAAATTTGAGATGATTTCTTGGATGAGAATTTATTTTTAGTGGAACTTACAGTGATACCATAGTTAACTGAACTTATGAACTACTAAGACACCATGATTATTTATTCACAATTCCACTTCACGAAAAGAAGTGCATTTTACCTAATTTTGATCAATAATTCTCAGATGATCCACTACTATTAAAGAATTGTTTTGAAGGTTTTATCTGAATATTTTTTCCAAAAAATGAAACTAGAAGTGCGATGAAGTTCTATCACTCGTCACTAACAGGAGGACACTACAGACTAGAGTACACTCTGGCCAAGATTTTACAAAGTGTATTTTTTATTCATTATTGAACTAATGTGGAAGAATCTTTTTAGTAATATTTGATAATTTCCAATTTACTAGGAATATCAAAAAGGGATATGAAATTCACAATCACCCTACTATGGTAGTGTTTTGGGGATCAATATCATGGGAACTTTACCCAACTCATTCAGTCAGACCTATATCATGGTATGTGTTGAATTTGTTTCAAAGTGGATTGAATCTTAGGACTATACAACCAATAATAAAAAATTAGTTACTATGTTTCTAAATAATAATATATTCTATATACTTGGAGTATCAAATTTGTTGATCAGTGATCAAGGAACTCACTTTGGTAATCGAATCTTAATGGATGTTAAAAAGACGTATGGGGTTTTCTATAATACGAGCACCCCACATCTTCCACAAACTAGTGGGAAGGAATAACTCTATAATATATTGGTCAATAAAAATATGGATAAAACTATGATCTCAATTACAAATTATTGGTAGAGTAAACTCAGCCATGATCTATAGTCATACTGAACAACCTACAAGTCACCGTTGGCGATATCTCCATTTAAGTTGGTTTATGGAAAACCATAAAATCTACTAGTGGAGCTCTCCCATCAATCATTTTGGGTAGTTAAGGATATAAATTATAGATAATATAAATATCTAAAGAAGAAATTATTGGAATTGGATGACCTAGATGATATTGGGAGGGATTTTTATGCCAATACTGAGATTTATAAAGAAAATACAAGGGATGGCCTGACCAACGCATCTGAAGGAAATAACTACAACTAAGAAAAAAGTTGTTATTTTTAAAATCATGTTTTTTATTTTTTCTCAAGAAGATTTGGTCAATATGGTTGGGTCCTTGTTTAATTACACAAGTGTTCACTCATGGAGCTACAGAGATTTAGAAGGATGAAGTGAAATCATTTCAAATGAATCTACTTTTTCTAAATATATAAATTTATAAATTTTTGTTGGAGAGTATCTATTAACTATATTTTGAATAGTGTGTAAAGTAAATTGATATTTAAAATTTAAATAAACCACTAGTTGGGAGGCAACCTAGGTAATTTTTATATTTTCAATTATATAGTGTTAGTTTTTGAGGCAGGTAGTAGCTATTTTTATGGTCATGAAGTCAATCTTGAGGATTTGAAGAGTTCTTCCATTACTCTCTATTGGTTGTCTCAAACCTCCCTATAAGAAGAGGAAAGTTAACTAAATTATTGGAATAGGATATTTGTGAAGTCAAGAAGAATATGAAGAGAAAAAGGTTGACCACACTACAATTGGTTTTCCATAGCACAAAGGAGGGTAGTTGATGGTAAAAATAAAAAATAGTTTGATAATTTTATTTAGCCATCAAATAGACACAAAAATTATGAAAAAGATCCCAATTATACATAAAAACAAAATATTCATCCATTAAATAATTTTTAAAACTTCCACACTATGCGATATAGGTCACTCCTCACGTTTATAATCAATCAAAGAATTAAAAAGGTAGATTTAGTTTCCATGGAGAAGTGTCCTTCGTTGTGCCATATTAACCTTATGAGAATAGTTTTGAACATTTGGGGAAGTTTAGAGAATTTAGAACCTCCATACCATAGTCATTGGGTTATGTTGTAGGTTTTGTTTATGAAGGGGTAGATAATCATGAGGACATTATACAATAAAATATTACATGACACATAGATTTTAGTGGTTCAAATTCTATAATATGTGGCAAGAAACCAATCCTCAACGAATTAAAAGAATATAAAAATATGTTTTAAACCTTAACTATGAACTATGGTCCTTGGTTCCCATAATAATTATCTCTCAACACTCATAATCCAAGGTTTCCTCCAAGTTGTGTTTTTAATTGTGTAGGACACATCTTGATTCCCCTTCCAATCATTATCTTTATTTCCATGAACATTCAACCCTTTTCCTACCATTTCCCTGAACCACACCATGCTTTTATTTCCAAAATATCACCCCTTTCCCTACCCATCAACCAAATCACTTCATAAACCCTCTCTATAACCTCTTACCACATTACTAGCCTTCCATAATGGTGCAACTATGGTATTCCACCTCTAACTCTATTCTTGAAGCTTATTCTTCTTCCTCAAATTCAACCCAATTATATTTTTCCTCTATCTACATGATTAATCCTCCTCCAAATTCCAAAACCAATACTCAAAAATCAAAAAACTAACAATAAAAATACAATCCCAACCCCCCTACTCATCCCAAGACCACCCTTAAATGGAAAGCTACACTGGAAAATAGACCCTCTTCTGTCAAAGGAAAAATCCAACCCCTTTCCTTTAGTCTTCCCATGAATCCACACCCAACACATACCCATACACGTGTAATTAAGGTTTATAGTTCCATACTACCAACCCTAAAAAAATCACCACTATTTAATTATATAATCCCCTAAACTTTTCCAAAAGTGGATAATGTTTTATGATAGTGCTCAATTATTATGACCATAGGTATTATAAAGTAATCCAATATAGAGAATCAAGACTTTAGATTTGGTGGTGATGAGGGAGATGTGGATGGAATATAATGTCAAGGAAGAATTATAGGATATTCACTTAGAAAAGATCATTCAAGTTCAAGGGAATATTTTCAGTAGTTATCGATGGAGTCACATACTACATTGAAGGTGGGTATGGAGTTCCTTGCATTTCACTTGGGCAGGAAAGAGTGGAAAATGATTATCACTAAATTTTGTTTTGGAATTTATATGTATATTTTTGAATTCTAGGTCAAAACAGTATATATAGTACTTTAAATTGATCCCAACATTTCTAATTTATAGAAGATATAGTAGTTTATGGCAGTTTATCCCAATCTACACCATGATTCTGCAAAAATAAAGTGTACTCAACCAAAGGAAGTGCTTATTTAGATCATTAACAGGGACATCACCTATGTTTGTTTGGCAGGGGATGACTCCTAGATATCAGTCATCTAGTTGTATGTTCTGATTTTAAACTCTATTTATGGATAGAATATGTTGAATACAGACAGATATTATGACTTTCATTTTGAGGGATTAGAGAAGAAGAAGAAAGGGACACTCAAGGTGTTAATTTCATCACCCTTATGGAAAAACACTCAAATATTTATTTTGTATCCAAACCACTAATACCCTCAATAAAATTTAATTCATTTATCTATATTTATTGGATAATATGGGATTTTGGAGAAAGAATGGGGATCATTATGTTTGGTCTGATGAGTATTCCATTGAATACACCACTTATGAGAGAAATGACATTTTGTCTCACACCACCTCCTTGTTATATTTGGTTCCCTAGATCTAACTAATAAATTATTTATTATTACTTGTATTCATGTATTATAATATTAATAAAATATCTTATCACATCATGATTTTTCTTCTACATGACATATTATATGATAATGTCTTCAGTGTAATTGTCACACTAAAAGCTTATTGAATGTCCCAAATATGGAGAGAACATAGAAGTTTAAGGAAAATATTAATAAATATATGTTATATAGTCATATGATATCATTTTATGGGACAAAAATGATGTAGTCTATCAGGGGTGAAGAATCATCAGAAATTAAGGCACTTTATTATAGTGTACGCCCTTGGTAATCTTTGGTGTATGAGATTATGAGAATATGGAAATACTATAGGAAATCCACATTTATATTTTCCATTGGATATTCATTTCATTATATGTGTGCAATGGTTCTTAAAATTTATGATTATTATTAATAAATTTCACGATTCATGTGTTTTGACACATTAATAAAAATTATAACAACATATGCTCATGCTGAGGTAGGATATGATGGGTGCATCATGAGTGATGTTATATAAATGAATAATAAAAGAAAGTATTTATCTTTTTTATTCATGCCGAGGTAGTATATGATGGGTGCATCATGAGTGAAGTTATATAAATGAATAATAAAAGAAAGTATTTATCTTTTTTATTCTTTAATGTAAGTTGATATCTTTGTAACATTTATGGGAATTAAACTTCCTAATTGAGTCCATGTCCATGGAAGTGATTTTGGAAAGTTAATTTCAAAAAACTCAAATAAAGAGACATCGAGAACATAGGTTGATGACAGTAGCATTCAATCTACTTGATTAAAGATATTGAGTTAAATGGATTATATTACACAATGTACATCTGTAGGAGGTTACATGGCATTGCGAAATTAACTTTTTCATTATGGGAGCCTTGGTGTGTTACTAGATGTTATCCTTGGGCTTTAGGCAGTGTAATATAATGACAATAATAAAGGGTCCTACAGGGTCACACACTATGTTTATTTGGAACCTCGGTTAAATTAAATATGAACTTAACATGTTTGATAAATATTATTCTCTTACATGGTATAATAATTATTCATGTTAGTTTGATAAGAAATATTCAATCGCCAGTTATTCGAGAGAATATTTATTGTATTTGAATATATAATCAATATGTATTAACCAGTTAATTATTTAATTTGGTGAATATAAAATATTTATTTATTATGGTGTATTAATATGGTAACAAAATATTTATTTGATTAGTTATGTGGATATTTAATAAATATTAATTCACTATTTTTAGTGGATATAATATTTATATATTTATCGGTGAATAATGTTGTGTCATTTATTTAATTTAATAAATATTTATTATTCAAGGCCCAATAAATATGGAGGAGGATCGGTGAAATGAGTTTAATGGTCTAGGGAGAAATTTAATTTTAATTTTAATTTAAATAAATATTAATTTATTTATAATGGAAAATAACAATTTTTCTTATCTGTGAGTTCAATGCATATAAAATAAATAAATAATAATAATAATAATATTTAGACATGGGGTTCACTGGGAATAAAAAATGGCTCTTTCCCAATTATTTATTTTCTAACCCTATCAATATATAAACCCATTAATGAAATTTTCCAGATTTTCCAGATTTTGTACAAGTTAGAGACACATTCTATAATTGTTCACAATAGGATCTAGAGAGGATTCTCTCAAGCCCTAGATATATCTACCCTAGAACATTCTAAAGCATACAGAGAAATTATCCTCTTCTACCACAAGGATTACTCTCCCCTATAAGGATTCAATTATTATCAATAGTGGTCATCTCAAGCACTATATTCATCCATTCTAGAACCTAGTGAAATCTATAGTGCTGATAAGATGTTTGCAGAGAACATCTGGATCACAACTAGAGGGAATCTACCATTGATTCATCTGACTCAATGAAATTATGACAATAGTGGTCTAATAATCCATCTATTAAGAAATAATTCAATGAAATTTTATTCTTTAATTAAATAAATTAGTTATAAATTATATATAAGGAACCATCTCTTCTTGGTTTTGGGTTCTTTCCAATTAATCATTGTATAAATTATGTTGGTCATGACCATTCTCTATAATGTACATCATGGATTATTCATGTATTATGATAAAAAATACGAGTTGGTTATAGCCCACTTAACGTTTTCGATATGCCCATAACCATTAATTGGTATCATAGTTTTCACATAATAATTTATAATAATTTATTATTCATCGATCGACTACACACAGTTGTTGTCAGTTGTTACTTATATTTTGTTCATTATTTAATCTAGAGTTTAATTAGAATGTTTTTACATATTAATTAATTTTATTCAAGATTAATGTCCTCTTAAAAAAATGAATAATGAACAAGGATTCCAATGAGAGGTGTCAAGGATTTTGTGCAATTGACATGGTTACATGAAATGTGATCAAAAGTACACATCATGTACTCAATTAAATGAAACATGGATGTTTCATGGGTTACATTATGCAATTAGTAGTAATATAATATAGTTAATTTAATGTGTACCATGTGTTGATCAGGATAGCATGTCACATGGTCTGTTAGGCCACATGGATTGTAACTGGCACACACATCAATTAGTCTACACGGTTTAGTGGAGAAATTTGTGCTAATGGTGTGGTCCAATACATACAAAAAACCACGCGAGATGGATAGGCTGTATAATTAATGAGATACATGATATTTATCTAGAATACATGCTTTGTGACTCATTAATTTTCACACTCGAGGAATATTCCATTTCAATAGGTGCATTATGAGGGCACAGAAAAAGCGAAACACATGACTCGTAGCTCTTTAGTGCACATTGTGTAAACCAAATAAGATACATGCCAATTCCCTAGGTATTTATCCTAGATACATGAAAAGTGAAAAACATGACATGTATCTCATTAGTATATGACCTTCAGTCACCCAATAAAAAAAGTTAAATTAAATAAATAATAATTAATTACAGCATTAAAAATATAATTACATTGTTAACATAAGATGTGTTGACTATTTAATAAAGGTTTAGAAAATTAATAAGTACTCAATTAATTCAATGTAATTATATATTAATAGTTTTAAAACCATTTATTTTCCATGTTACACTTATGATGGGTATATCAAATAGACTCTGTATGGTCATTAAGATAATGAGAATTTATTGATTAATTGAATCAATTCAAGAACATTTATCTAAATAACAAATTATGAATTTAAGTGATTTATAGAAAGTGTATTTTTTTTATTTTTTACATAATATGTGGATATACATGATATTAGATTGACTTTTTTTTGTGATTGGTTTATTTAATTTATTATTTCATGGTTTTTTAATAATTTATTAAATTAAATAATGTATTCTTAGTCATACCTCTCCTCTCATTATATAAGGGAATGTGTTCCCACAATCTATTTTATATAAACCCCCTTGAAAAATAATTTCGTTTCCCTTAGCTTTGTGTGAGTAAAATTATTTAATGGATGGATATCCTAAGCAATTGAAGGCGGATCAAGTTAGGATTCATGTCGAAACCAATCCCTGAGGTATATAAGAGAACATATGGAATGTTTCAACTCGAAACATGATTGGTTCTATGAGCTAATTACACAGAGTCAAGGGTTTGTTAATCATATACTACATTAGAGAATCTCATGATTATTCTAGTTTATTTGTTTTATTTCAATAACATCCATGGTTAATTTTTATAGATGATTAAATTATTTAACTAATTAATTAACAAGCATGCAAGATGAAATTAAAATAATTATTATAATATGTGAAAAATTTATCTTGACATCGTTAAAAAAGTAAGTAAAATCAAATTAATATTAAAAAACTTGTTACGAGATAAAATAGGTTGTTTACATATAAATTTAAAAATGCCTAAAATTAAATATTAATTCAATATAGCCTTCCACTACTTGGGTATAAATCAAACCATCGTTCAAAGTGTTTGACCAGCCTCTATTGTGGTGATTTAAATTATTAGGTAATCTCTACCTTCAGTTTTGGGTCAACATAACCTATATTTCAGTAAGGGTCAATTTCCTCTACAATAATTACAGCAACTATTAGGTAAAGTATTTAGGAAATCATAATATATGCTCTTAGGATTGGGGAGTACATTCAATAGATCATGGAGGAGTGAGTTAATGAAATTGGAAATTTGAACATACTTAAATACCTTAGAGTATCTTGTTAGAACTCTATCTGGGATATGAGAAGGGACATATGGATCATTTATAATGGGATATTATTGTGATGTTATGTTATAAAACCAATGGTGGGGGCCATTGGGTTTCAATAAAATAGTGCGATATTAATAAATTGAAAATTTATTATTTATAAGTAGTAATACATAAAAATTACTAAAACAACGCTCTTATTTGTTATAGAAATGGAAATCTTTATGAATTTGAATATATCATTGTGACCCATTATAGATAAGGATAACCTTCTCACTGGAATGAATTTCCAATAATTTTATATGAATTTATGCATTATACTATTCTGTAAAATGAAATTATATGGGCTGGAAAATCCTATTCCTGAGGCGCTCTAAAAAGAGGCTAGTGATAAATAAACATCTCTTTATTTGAAGCATTTGGATGATTCCACAGATGTACAATGTTTAATGTTATAATCCATGTCTATTGAACTTTTAACGAAACAAGAGGATATAGATGCATATAGAATAGTGTATCAGCTTCATGATCTTTATTAAGAGAAGGAAAGAAAAGAGGGATATGAGATATACAATAAACTATTCACATGCAAGCTTATTGATTTAGTGCTAGTAGGGACTCATGTTGTCAAGATGATTTGGTATATTAAGTGATAAGACATATTAGGGTTTACGATTACTAATAATTTTTACATATATATCATTTTATCCTCAATGGATAAGACTTTCTCTAATTTTATTTTTAATCATAATACTAGAATTGGTGAGAAGACTCTTTTATAAATCCTTACTATTATTCTCTAGGTTGAAAAAGAAATGAGGCATAAAAACCTATAGTAATTATAGTGAATAAGATAGAAAAAAAAACTAAAAGGGGCCCAAGACTAATTCCAAGTCTACGGTTCCTTTGAATAATTCTTCCAATAAAGAGAATATCCAAATAAAGGTAATGGAAAGAGATGTAGTATGTTTTTAATATGTAAAGTTGGGACACTAGAAGAATAACTGAACTTAGTTAATAATGAAAGGAGAAGCATTAGGTTCATTCATTATCAAGTGAATTCTTTCTATCTATACACATTATGTTTTAGATACAACTTGTAGTTCTCACAAATAAATTTAAATATAGGAACCAAGTAGATTTCAAAATATTAACAGAGGCGAGGTGAATTTTAAGGCTGCTAATGGCATGAGGCTCACTACTCCAACTATTGGAAAACACCAACATCTTTTTCCAACTATGATGGAAATTATTTTAAAAGATTATTATTATGTACCAACTATTACCAAAAACATAATTTTTTATCCTACCTAAATACATATGGTTTTATTTTCATGTTTAGAAATGAAGTCTATTTATTTAATAAAGGCATTATATGTTAATTTATAACACATTTAAATAATGGTGTTTATGTATTTAATTAAAAAAATCCAATTATCGGAGATTTATAGTGAGTGAATTTCATGTGACTAAATTCACACACAGTAGTGGAATCATAATCTTGGTCATTTAAAAAATATTTATTTGAAAAATCACTAATAATATGGTTAATTAATATTTTTTGAGATAAAATATCTTTACAAATTTATTGCTTTTTCGTAAGGAAAAATGGATAAGTAACCTTTTGGTGGAAGGCATGAAAGATATAAAAAGATTGTAGAATTGGTATAAACTGATGCGTGTAGAACTTTTTTAGTATAATATGTAGGTGGCTATTCTTACTTTTTTACTTTTACTGACAATTTAATTAGATATGGATATGTCTACTTAATGAGGTATAAGTCAGAATCTTTTGAGAAATTAAAAGAATTTAAGAATTAAGTTGAGAATCAATTTGGTAAGAATATAATGAATCTTCAATATAATCGACGTAGTGATTATCTTAACCAATAATTCATTAAAGTTATATTACAGTGTGAGATTCCATCTCAACTCACACATCCTTTTACACCATAGTGGAATGGTGTTAGTGAAATGAGGAAGAATATTTTTCTTGACATGGCAAGGTTGATGTTGATTTATGCAGGTCTTCCATTATCTTTTTTCAAGATATGAATTACATAATTCATCATAGAAAATAAATCACATACTTACTAAAACATCAAATGATATTACTTTCATGTTATGAAGGGGAACAAACCATTTTTGTCACATATGAATGTATGAGGTTGTGAGGAATTTTATAAGGCCAACTTTGGAAACAAATTGGCACTTTGAGGCATGAAGTGTATATTTATAGGGTATTCTAAGGAAATATGTTTATAATATCTATACTAATTGTCAAAAAATAAAGAGATTGTCCCAAGATAATCCATATTTATTGAGAGGGAGCACATCCTCAAGAAGGATAGTGGGATCATGATTCACATTGATGTAATTGATGTTCAAGAAACACAAGAGTTAGTATAGGAATATATTCTATAGGTCCCCATTAAATATATTTTTCTTGAATTACAATTACAACATAGAATCACCATAGAGGTTAAAGAAACAAAGATATATGGTTTTGAAATCACCCAATATAGTGACTCGTTATTGGTTCTTAATAATGATCCTCTATTCTATAAAGAGGTTTTAGGGAGCTGAAAATCTATAATATGGGAAGGATAAATAAATTCAAAGATGGATTCGATGTATTAGAACCAAGTATGGGTTCTGGTAAATAACCTAGTTGATGTAAAACATGTTGGGTGTGAATGGGTATTCAAGAGAAAACCATATAAAGAAGGTAAATTAAGTTTCTATAATGAATGGATAGTGGATAAAGTGTTTAAATAACATAAATTAATTGGATATGATGAAACATTTTCTTCATTTTTTATGTTTAAATACATCGGATTTATACTTTCCATAGTATCTTTCCATGACAATGATATTTATAATATAGATGTAAAAACAAATTTTCTTCATAGAAACCTTTAGGAAGATATCTATATGACACAAAATGAATGTTTTGTGACTTTTGGAAATGAAAATAAGATATTAAAGTTTCAAATATCCATTTATGGGTTAAATCAGAAATCTAAGTCATGAAACATTTTGTTAAATATAGTTTTATGAAATTTTAGTTTCATAAAAAACCAATGTGAGCCATGTGTATAAAAGAAGTTTAGTGGGAGTGTGGTTGTATTCTTTGTTTTATATGTTAGTGAAATATTACTTATTTTAAATGACATACCATTCTTACAGTCATATAAGAACTATCCAAACAAGTTCTTCCCCATGAAAGACTTAGGTGAAGTATCATATATCCTTGGAATCAATATTATTCATGATAGATCCAAAAGTTTGTATAGACTATGTCAATGTATATACTTTGACTATATTTTAAATAGATTTATTAAGGAAGAATAAAAATCGGGGGTTGGTTCCAGTGCCACATTGTATATATCTCTACAAGAAAATGTGTCCTTAGACACAACAGGAGAGAGAGAGAATGAGTATGATCCAATATACATATTTGATAGGATTTATCATGTATGACATATTATGTACTAGGATTAATGTTCCCTATGGTTTTAGTTTGGTGTAAAGATTTCAAGCTCATATAGGAGAACAACATTGGGTTGTTTTTAAGGTTATCCTTGAGTATCTAATGAGTTTTAAGGATATGTTCTTGGTATATAGAGGAGATGGGGAACTAGTCTCAGAAATATATACTAAATCTAGTTTCTAAACAGATCAAAATTATCTAATATAGTAGTTAGGATATGTCTTTGATCCGAACAGAGGGTTTGTGAGCTGGAAAAGTTCAAAGTACCCAGTTTTCACCAATTCGATAATCAAGTTCGAGTATATAAAAAATTATGATGCATCCAAATAAACTATTTGAATTCAAAAATTTATATATTATCTTGAAGTGGTTCTAGGAAATATATATCCTCTCACATTGTATTGGGATAATACTATAGCAGTGGATCTCTCAAAGGATCTATGGTCACATCAACTAATGAAGCACATACTCTAGAAATATCACATGTTGAGAAATTTTTCTTAATAGCGTGAAGTTGATGTGAGAATATTTTCCATGTAAGAAAACATGGTGGTACCCTTTAATAAATACTTATCTCAAAGGAAGAATAAACATTATGTGATATTTAGTGGATTTAATGTTGTTAGCAGTTGGCTCCAGTGAAAGTGGGAGTTTGTTGAATTTTGTACCCTAGAACCGATTTCTATTTGGTTTATGAATATTTTTATTAATTTATTTTAATATTAATAAAATATCTTACCACAATATGATTTTTCTTCTATGTGAAATGGTATGTGATAATTTTTATGTGTACTTTTCACATTGAAATCTCAAAATAGTTCTCCATTATGATGAGAACTCGGAAGTGAAATGATAGTATTATTAAAGATAATTTCAATTGTGAAATGATATCATTTAATAGGAAAAAGATGATATAATCTATTAGGGGTGGATAATCATAGGAATCTTATACACTTTCTCATGGTTAATTCCCTAGGTAATCTTGTGTGTAAGAGATTATGAGAACATAACCCACTAATAGGAAGTCCACATTTATATGTTTCATTAGATATTCCTCTCTAAAGATATTTTTAATGATACCTATAATTTTATATTATTATTAATACATTTCATGTGTCATGTACCTTTATGTATGGATGAAAATTGTGACCACATATTCTCATAGTGAGGTAGGATACGTTCGGTGCGTCACAAGTTATACGATATTAATAAATAATGCGAGGAATGATTTATCTCTATTTTTCTTTAATATATGTTGATATCTTGAGGCCATTTATGGGAATTAAAATGGATAATTAATTCCATGTTCATGCCAATGACTTCGTGATTTTCATTTCTAAAAACTCAAAGAAAGAGACATCGAGCATAAAGGTAGATGACACTAGCTTGCAACTCACATGATTAGAGATGTCGAAAAAAACATATTATATCATATGGTGTAAATTTATAGGAGATTACATATCATTGTGACAATAAATTATTAATATATTGGATCCTTAGAGTGTTTCTAGAAACTAACCGTAGAATTCAGGCAATTTGAAAAAATGCCACTGAAAAATGGGCTTAGATGGTCACACACTAAGAGTATTCAGGACCTCTGTTAAATTTTATATGAAATTAACATGTTGGATAAATGTTATTCTCATACAAGGTTTAATAATAATTATTAATGGTTTGATTGGAAATATTCAATCTCTAGTTATGTGAGAGAATACATATATTAGTTGAATATTTAATAAATATTTATTCCCAAAGTAATTATTTAATTATCTGAAGATAAAATATTTATTTATTCTGGTTTATTCACAAGGTTACAATTTTTTTTTATTTATGTGAATATTTATTAAATATGAATTCTATTTTTTTGAATGTAATATTTATATATTTATTATAAAATAATGAAGTGACATTTATTTAATTAAATAAATATTCATGATTCAAGGAATAATAAATATTGTGGTGGATTAGCAGAATGAGTTTAATATTCAGGGAAGAAATTTTTTACTTAATATTATTTGAATAAATATTAATTTATTTATTTAAGAAAAATAATATTTTTTATCCCTTAGTTCAGCAGATGTCAATTAAATAATTATAATAATAATATTTATACATGGGGTTCACTGAGAATTTGGAAAATAATATGGTACCTTGTGTAATTATTTATTTTATAACTCTATCCCTATATAAACCTTGTTATGACATTTCTAGAGGGTGTACAAGTTAGTGACACATTGTTTCATTTTGAAAACTAATTTCTAGAGAGGATTCTCCCAAGGCCAATAGATATCTCCCCTAGAATGATCTAAAGAACACAAAGAAATTCACCTTCTCTAAAAAAATGAATTCCTCTCCCCTTGAAAGATTCAATTTTTATCAACTATGGTCATCAAAAGTGATATATTAATCTATTCTAACCCCTAGATAATTCTATATAGAAAATATGAGATTTTCAAAGCATATATGGATCACTGTATGAGGGAATCCTCCCTTAATTTCTATAACATAACCATGGTATGAAAAGAGTGTTTTACAAATTTATCAATGAAGAAATAATTCAATAAAAGTTAATTCTCTAATTAAATAAATTAGTTCTAAATTATATGTGAAAAGATCCTCCTTTTTGTTTCAGATTCTTATTAGTTAATCATTATATCAAATTTTTTGTCATGTAGATTTTTCATCATGTACATCATGAATTATTCATGGATTTTGATAAAAAGGTAGTTTGGTTATGGCCCACCTAGAACATCAATTATGCTAAAAACTTTCACACATTCCCTAGATAGGCTCATTCATGCCCATTTCTTGACTTGGTTTTTCCACTATCTAAAATTTTTCTGTGTGAGTAATGGAATAAATTTTATGAGACTACAATTAAATTCATATTCAACACCCTTTACAGAATGTTTGAATTGATGGGAGTTGATTTTTCAGTACTGAAAGAGCACTGTCGTGGGTGCTCTCAAATGATTAATGTGATTTTGGGGTACTTAGGTGCAGCAGAGTGGCTGACCAAGGTCGTTTCTCAAAGGAGGAAGTATGTTAAGACAACTGCTTAAAGGTATTCTAAAAATAAAATAGAATAGAATTAAAACACTAATTGAAAGGATGAGGGTTTTTTATAGTTTATAAATCTAGAAGAAGGTTACTGGAAGAAGATTTCATTTTTTTTGTTTTTAATTTTGAAATGAAATTAGATTAAAATGACACAACAAGAAGATGTTTTTTTAGAAAATATTTTAAAAAGCGTAATCGATCTAACTCTACCTCTTCATTTACTTATTAATCATTATCATTTAAATCAGTATCCACTTAATTATGGTCCCCTAATTTATTAACCCTTGAACCCTAAAAGAGTTAACTTAACCACAAAGATGGAATTACATAATCCCTAGGCTAGCTTTGGAACACGCAATCGCAGCACCCTACTTTGATTGTTTTTCTAAGGTTAGCTTATGGTCAGTGGTTAATTAGAGCACATATCAATTCTGTAAATGAGGATGAATTTTGTTTAGGGATTATATTTGATCTCTACAAATTTATCCCATGTGGTCTTGCATTACCGATTAAGATCACGCTCTCACAATTTACACAAAATCTCGACCTCGCGTGTTTTTGTGTTAATTATTCAATTTCTTTCTTAGTTTCTTACAATTTAAAAACACAATTAATGGATAATATTAAGTGAATTATAGTATATCAATGATTCAAAATAATTAAATTAATAGGGTAGAAGATAGATCGATTACTAAAATACTACTATTCCATGGGTGGTGTAGTCATTGTAGTAGCATTTTGCATGTACAAAGGTTTATAATGGGTATAACCCAATAACGATTATACACAAGAATTACAGACCAAATAGGAAGATTAAGAGAAGAATAAATTTAAACAAAATAGAAGAAAATATAAGAAATAAAAAAATAACAAAGAAGTTTATTACACAAACAAAATCATTACAACACGAAGGAGAATAAGAAGGCTTCGTCGAAGGGATCCTTGCTTCAAGAGATACCCTTATTGAAATGGTCGGAGAATTGGAGTGGATCCACTTATACTCTGCCCTAAACTTCCCAATTCATGTCCCAACCCCACAAAAGGAGAAAAACACCAATTTATATAGTGGTGGGGAGAAGAGGTTACAAATGGTTTCAAGTGTGAATGTGGAAATCCGGCCAAATATTTTAATCGAAATTTCACCGCACATTTGACCACTTAAATGCGTGAATAAGCTCTTATTACAGAAGGATAATATGTGATTATTTGGGTCCTATATCTCATTTAAAAATTTGGGCTCAATAGAAGCCTATCTGAAAGAGTTATGACCACAATACAGAAGCTTCTTCATTCTGGCATGTCCAGCCCACCTTTTAATTTATGGCCCAATTACTCTATCCAAATGCATTATTTTGATCATGTGTCCTAAATAAATATTGTATCCCATGATTTAAGGAACATGTTTAAAAAAATTAAGTTCAAATAATTCAAATAAAAATATTTATGATTGAAATACTACAGTGATTTTAAAAGGGTAAAACTGGAATTTTCATCAAATATTCAAATGAATGATCTAATCCCAAATACTTTCTAATTGAACATATTTAACACAATGTGAGGAAACTATATCATTTATTATCAATAAAATATTCAATAAAATAGTGTTTTATCAACTCCCCACACTTAACCTTTTTCACTCTTGAGCAGAACCTCATATCAAGTAAACATCAATATCAAATCAAAACCAATTTTAAAACACATATCCTTGAGAATAAACAATTACACACCAAGAAAAAAAATATATAATGCATCATAAAGAACCATTATTTCAAGTTATTAATTTGTATCATTCAATATATTTCCACTTTATTCATCCTCTCATTCATAAAACACTTACCTCGCTTGAATTTTCTCTTATCACACAAATATTAATTTTTTTTGCAATGTATTTCTCATCCAAACTCATAAAAGGGTCACCATAGGCTTGATAAATTCCTACATCTCCACCCAATGTGAGTCAAGGACGTATGTTTATCACAAGGAATTTTCAGGGTTGTTCTGTGGATTTCGGTTGGTAGGGTTTAGATGTGAAAAATTCTGAGGCAGAATGAGGAGGGCTTGACTCTTTTGGAAGCAAAATTGCATTAATCTAATTTTCACTTAAATATGGTCTTCTCCTCAATCCCCATAGTATCAATTCATCTCCATCATCATGAAAAGTCATGAAAAGTTTACACCGTTCATCATTTCAGCATCAAAAATGTCAATCTTCTCAAACATGATTTTCTTGAAAGCTCCAGATAGGCACAACTTTCCACCTCATTTAGAAGCTCCAAAAAAGGCACACCTTCACTTTTCTTGAAAGCTTCAGAAAAGGTAGAACATTCAGTATAATTACTTTCTTCATTATCAAAAATATATCTTCATAATTTAATTTTCCACCCAAAGTATCACAGAATGTGGTAGCACCACACAAGATAGATTCCCACACACTTAAGCTCAACTAGATTATGCAATTTCACTTCAAGAGTTGGTTGGATAGGGAAAATTGGCTTGTAATATGGCTAACCTAATAGGTTGTGCATGGATTCTAAGGGATACAAGGATTAAATGGTCAAGGTAGGCCATTATAAAAAAATGATTCTTTGAAATAGGGGCTTTAATACCAAACAAATTCCTCAATCATTTAAAAATAAGTACCTAAAACCCTCAAGTTTTGACAGGAATAGATCAAATTCTGGTTAAATCAAGCATGGTTTGGTTCTCTCAAGAAGTAAGGTGAATGTAAAGAATATGAAAATAATGGTTCAGAAGCCTCACACGAAGGTGATTTCAAATATAAAGACAGTGAGATGTGGCATGGGATTCAAAATTCAGTGTACTTTTCATGAAATTACTAAATATTTGAACTTGAAACAAAGTCATTTTAGCATTCATTTAAGCATAGTTTCTAGGGATAAATTGTTTCACTCATTGATATGCATTTCAAAATTATGATGAGAATCATTTCAGTTCAAAAATTTCAAAAACATAAAGAAAATTGAAAAATAAACACACAAAATTTGAAAAAACACACAATTTTTTGTTTTGTTTTTTTAAACAGGAACACAATTGAAATTACTAAACTAAAAGGTTCCCTCCCCCACATATAAAATATTGCATTGCCCTCAATGTAAACCCATGAGATGATATATGCACATGAAATGCAGAATTTTTAAATAGGACAAATAATATAAAAGTGAAAGGGTTAGGGACAGCCTGATGTGCTCAAGTGATAATGGGGTCATGCAGTGTGATAAAATCCACTACATCAGTAGGAAGTCCCTCAATGTATCTCTTCAGTTGTTTCCCATTGACTGTAAAGCTTCTTCTTGTGTCCTCTTGTGTGATCTCCACTGCACCATAAGGAAAAACATTAAACATAATATAAGGACCTAACCATATGGAACACAACTTACCATGCATCATCTTCAGTCGTGAACTATAGAGAAGGACTTTCTATCCAAAATGAAACTCCTTTTGTTGGATCATTCTATCATGAGCTGTTTTTGATTTTTCCTTATAGAGCCTTGAGTTCTCATATGAAGACAATCTAATCTCTTCATGCTCCTGAATTTGTAGATTCCTTTGGATTCCAGCTTGGGCCAAATCCATGTTGCATTTCTTTATAGCCCAATAATCCCGATGCTCAACTTCCACGGGGAGATGAAACGCTTTCCCAAAAAACAATCAGAAATGGGGAAATACCAATGGGTGTCTTGTATGCTGTCTTATAAGCCCACAATGCATCATCCAAGCTCTTGCTCCAATCCTTCCTATTTGGCTGCACGGTTTTCTCCAATATTTGTTCCAACTCACGATTTGAAACCTCATCCTTACCATTTGTTTGGGGTGGTATGGTGTTGATGTTTTGTGTGTCACCCCATACTTCTGAAGGAGCAAAGCAAAATTTCTATTGTAAAAGTGTGTCCCTTGGTCACTGATGATGGCCTTTGGTACTCCAAACCTGCAGAAAATTTGAGCCTTGACAAAATCCACTACAACATGAGAATCATCAGTCCTGGTGGCCTTGGCCTCCACCCATTTGCTCACATAATCAACAACAACCAAAATATACAATAAACCATATGAACTTGGAAAAGGACCCATAAAATCAATGCCCCACACATCAAAAATGTCACAGAATATTATGGGTTGTTGGGGAATCTCATGTCTCCTAGAAATATTCCCAGTGTGTTGGAAACGAGAGTATGACTTACAAAACACATGGGCATCATGGAATAAACTAGGACAATATAATCCATAGTCCAAAACTTTCCTAGCTGTCTGTTGGGGTCCAAAGTGTCCAACACAAGCAAGTGTATGACATAAATTCAAAACAGACTCAAACTCATGATCGGGAACAGACCTCCTAATAAATTGTTCACTAAACATGCGCCAGAGGTAAGGATCATCCCAAACATAAAATCTTGACTCACTCTTTAATTTTTGGGCTTGATGTTTCTTTAAATTTGTAGGGATTTCAGAGGAAAAAAGGTAGTTAACTAAATATGCATACCAAGGATGCGTACCTGAGATGGAATAAAGATGCTCATCGGGGAAAGTGTCTCGAAGTGGTACATGGTCCAAGGTGTCATCCTCTAGTGTGTGAGTAAGCCTACTCATGTGGTCTGCCACCAAGTTTTCTGACCCCTTTTTTCCCTTTATCTCAATATCAAATTCTTGAAGAAGGAGAATCCATCGGATCAGCCTGGGCTTTACATCTGGCTTCTTCAAGAGGTACCTCAGAGCTGCATGGTTAGAAAAAACAACTACTTCAGAGCCCAATAAATATGAACTAAATTTATCTAAAGAAAATATGACAGCTAGAAACTCCTTTTTCGTGGTTGTGTAGTTTGATTGGGCTGAACCAGTGTCCTTGATGCATAGGCGATCACATGTGAACATCCCTCCACCCTCTAAGATATGGAATCTCCAACCGCGAAGTTGGAGGCGTCACACATAATCTCAAAAGGAATCTCCCATCGCGGGGAATGTACGATCGGTGGAGTGGTCAGATAGTTCTTTAGCTCATCAAAGGAAGTCCATTCATCTCTGGAAGGTACCTGGGGCATTGAAAAGTCCAAATGGCATCCTTCGGTAAGCAAAGGTACCGAATGGGTAGGTGAATGTCGTCTTATCCTGGTCCTCTGCTGCAATGGGAACCTGAAAATAGCCAGAGAAACCATCCAAGAAGCAACAATGCGTCCTATCTGCAAGTCTCTCAAGAATATGGTCAATGAATGGAAGTGGGAAATGGTCCTTACGAGTGGATTGATTTAGTTTCCTATAATCAATACACACTCGCCAACTATTTTGTACTCTCATTGGAACTAACTAATCTTTCTCATTTTTAACAACAGTAAGACCACTCTTCTTAGGCACAGCCTGAATAGGACTTACCCACTGATAATCTGAAATGGGAAAGATTATACCTGCCTCAAGTAATTTCTCAACTTCTTTTTTAACAACTTCTAGGAGGGTGGGATTGAGTCTCCTTTGTGACTTTCTCACCATTTTAGCCTCATCCTCCAAGATAATCCTATGCATGAAAATGGAGGGGCTAATACCTGATATGTCTTCCAATGTCCAACCAATTTCCCTAATTTTATCTCTCAAAATATTCAAAAGTCTTTCTTCATGTTCAAAAGAGAGATTCTTAGAAATGATAACAGGTAATCTATCACCACTCAGTAGGTATGCATTTAAGATTTGGGGGAAATGGCTTGAGTTGCAATGTAGGGGGGGTGATGTATGGATAGATAAATTGATGCAACAAACATATCTACACAATAAACATCGGTATGATAATAAAAATCATCAAAATTAGAAAATAATGCATCAAATCTATCAGCATAATCAACAACCATTTCATAATTAGAGTTCACATGATCAAAATCAAGATATGATTACATTTCAAAATCAAATCTTAGAGAGTATTGTTCCTTAGAAATGGGTGTGGAAGTACTCTTAGACATCAAAATAGAACCAATACTCATAATCTCTCTAAGCATAGGAGAATCCAATTACATGGTGTTTTTACTTGGTTGTTCAAAATGGGAGATAACAAATACAGAACGATCCTCTGAGAGGTACTTCATGGAATCCATAACATTAAATATCACAACTTCATCCCCAAATTCCAGGGAAAGTGTACCCTCATTGACATTTATGATAGTTTTTGCAGTTTTGAGGAAGGTCCTACCTAAGATAATGGGGGCATGAGAACTTACCTGATCATCCTCTATTTGGAGCACATAAAAGTCTGCTGGAATGATCATGTCTCTTACCTGAACAAGTACATCCTCAAGGACTCCCACTGGATATGTCGTAGCTCTATTCGCAAATTGCACCACTACTCTCATCGACTTCAACTCAAAAACATGTAAAGAAGAGAATAAAGAGTGAGGCATCACATTTATTGAAGCTCCTAAATCACAAAGAGCATCAGAGAAGTGCAACTACCCTATGGTACATGGGATGGTGAATGTCCCGAGATCCTTGCACTTTGACGACATTGCTAGAGTTGGTGTAATGAGTGCTGAAACATTCTTTCTAAGATTGATCCTATCATTTCCCTTAAGCCCTATTCGATTGGTTCAGAGTTCTTTTAAGAATTTGGCATAGCTTTTGATTTGTTTAATGTCTTCAAGTAGAGGAATGTTGATCTCCACAAGCTTGAATGTGTCTAAAACCTCTTTTTTCATTGCTTCTTCATCCATCTTCTTGGTTTGAACAACCCTGTTTGTAAAAAGGAAGGGGTTTAGGAGGAACATCATCAATATTTTTCTTTCCTTTATCTTTCTCTTTGGATTTATCATTAGTTGGTATGGAATGCGGCTTCTCTGGAGTTGAGGTGAATCCTGGTGGAATGGTAGGTATAGATGTATCGTTCATTTACTTTCCACTTTTCACTGTGATGGCACTAACATTCCCCTTTGGATTTGGAGTGGGTTGGGAAGGTAGATTTCCAGAATTATTACTTACAAGTTCATAGAGGGCAGTGGAAATCTGGATCATTTGAGTCTTCAACTCCCTCAGCTCTGAACCTTGACATTTCAGCTCATTTTTTTATTAAGAACAATTTGATTCAAAAGGTCATCAGTGTTAGAATCTACCTTTGGTTGAGAATTCCCCTGTTGTTGACTTGTTGATGCTTGAGTTTCAAATCTACTTTGGGGTTGTTGGAAACCCTACTAGTAAGGTGGAGGCTGCTAGAGGTTCTGTTGAAAAGAGGGACTTTGTTGTTGTCCAGATCCATACCTCATATCTGATTGATCCTTCCACCCTTGGTTGTATGTTGGATCAAACTTCTTTTAGGGATATGGTTGTTGTTGTTGTTGCTGATATGGTCTCCCAGGGAATACTACTGCACAATCTTCTATTTCTTGTAGTTGGGGGCAATAGTCAGTTGGGTGGCTTGTCTCAGTGCAAATACCACAAGGCCTTGAAGGAGGGGGTAGAGATGTCTTTTATGCCAAAGAAACTTTCCTCACCATAGTTGTAAATTCTTCCAACTTGGTATCAATCAAATGACTTTCTAGAGAATATGGACTTACCTGATGTACTCCCCTGACATGTAGTGTACCTCTATCGCCAAATTGTTGGGAGTTTTGGGCAATTTTGTCGATCAACACACGTGAAGGTATTGGTATCTTTTCCACCAATGCCCCTCCAGCTACAACATCCACCATTCTCCTCTCTATAGGTGTGAGTCCTTCATAGAAGTACTGGATGAGTAATTTCTCACTAATTTGGTGATGTGGGCAGCTTGCACACAACTTCTTGAATCACTCCAAATACTCATACATTGACTCTCATTGTGCTTTCTTGATCCCCGATATCTCCTTTCGAATAGATGTGGTCCTTGATGCTGGAATAAATCTCTGCAAGAAAAGAAGTTTCAAATCATTCCAACATGTTACATCTTCAGGTTGTAAATAGTACATCCAATCCTTTTCAACTCCATCAAGTAAAAATTGGAATGCTCTTAATTTTATTTGATATTCAGAGGCATTTATAGGTTTTAGGCTTGAGAAACCCACATTAAATTATTTCAAATGTTTACTGGGATCCTCACCAGAGAGGCCATGAAACTTTGGAAGTAAGTGAATTAACCCAGATTTTAGTTCAAAGTCCGATTCGATATTTGGGTATGCAATAAAATTTGGTTGATAATTAATATCCGGAGCAACCAATTCTCGAATGGTTCTATTAAGTTCATTTCCATTATTTTCAGCCATTGGTTCTTGTTTTAATTTGGACTTAGAATTGTTTCCAATTTCAAAATTCCTAAAGTGTTGGAATTCCCCAATTGGGTAAATGTCGACACTTCCCGTAGACTAAGAATGACAGATTCATGCCCTAAGGCTGCATTCAATCTCAGGGTCAAGATCAAAGAGATCCCCGGGATTATTTTGTGTTATAAACAAAAAAAATTAAAATAGGAAAAGTGGACCATAAGAAAAAAATGAGAATTTTGAGTTGATGGTCCAAAAAGAAAAGAAGAGGATGAAAAAAATGAAAACTTGAGAAAGGGGAAAGTAGAAAGAGAGAGGTGAAGAAAATAATAAAATGAAAAATAAAAGAAATAACTCTAAATGGATGAATAAATTACTTGCCTCCCCGGAAATGGCGCCAATTTTAAAGAGTGTTGTCATGGGTGCCGTCAAATGATTAATGTGATTTTGGGGTATGTAGGTGCATCAGAGTGGCTGACCAAGGTCGTTTGTCAAAAAAGGAAGTAAGTTAAGACAAATTCTTAAAGGTATTCTAAAAATAAAATAGAATATAATTAAAATACTAATAGAAAGGATGGGGTTTGTATATATTTTATAAATCTAGAAGAATTTTTCTGGAAGAAGATTTCATTTTTTTGTTTTTAATTTTGAAATGAAGTTTGATTAAAAAAACAAAACAAGAAGATATTTTTTTAGAAAATATTTTAAAAATCGTAATCGATCTAACTCTACCTCTTCATTTACTTATTAATCATTTTCATTTAAATCAGTATCCACTTAATTATGATCCCCGAATTTATTAACCCTTGAACCCTACAGGAGTTAACTTTACCACAAAGATGGAATTACTTAAACCCTAGGCTAACTTCGGAACACGCAATCGCAGCACCCTGATTGGATTGTTGTTCTAAGATTAGATTATGTTCAATGGTTAATTAGAGAACATATCCATTCTGGAAATGAGGATGAATTGTGTTTAGGGATTATATTTGATCGCTACAAATTTATCCCGTGTGGTCTTGCATTACCGATTTAGATCACGCTCTCACAATTTACACAAAATCTCGACCTCACATGTTTTTGTGTTAATTATTCAACTGCTTTCTTAGTTTCTTACAATTTAAAAACAAAATTCATGGATCATATTAATTGAATTACTGTATATCAATGATTCAAAATAATTAAATGAAGAGGGTAGAAGATAGATCGATTACTAAAAGACAACTCTTCCATGGGTGGCGTAATCATCGTAGAAGCGTTTTGCATGTGAAAAGGTTTATAATGGGTATAACCAAATAATGTTTATACTCAATAATTGCATCCCAAAAAGGAAGATTAAGAGAAGAAGAAATTTAAACAAAACAGAAGAAAATATAATAAATAAAAGAAGAACAAAGAAGTTTATTACACAAACAATAGCATTACAACGCGAAGGATAAGAAGAAGGCTTCGTCGAAGGGATCCTTGGTTCAAGAGCTACCCTTATTGAAATGGTTGGATAATTGGAGTGGATCCACTTCTAATCTTCCCTCAACTTCCCAATGCACGTCCCAATCCGACCAAATGAGAAAAAAACCAATTTATAGAGTGGTGGGGAGGAGAGGTTACAAGTGGTTTCAAGTGTGAATGTGGAAATTCGGCCAAATATTTTAATCCAACCTGCACCGCACATTTGACCACCTAAACGCATGAATAAGCTCTTATTACAGAAGGATAATATGTGCGGATATGGTTTCTATATCTCCTCTAAACGTAGGGCTCAATCCAAGCCCATCTGAAAGAGTTATGGCCGAAATACCGAAGCTTCTCCATTCTGGCGTGTCCAGCCCACCTTTGACTTTATGGCCCAATTACTCCATCCAAATGCATTATTTTGATCAAGAGTCCTGAATAAAAGTTGTATACCATGAAGTAAGGAAAACATTTACAAAATATTAAGTTCACATAATTCAAATAAAAATATTTATGATTGAAATACTACAATGATTTTAAAAGGGTAAAACTGGAATTTTCATCAAATTTTCAAATGAATGATCTAATCCCAAATACTTTCTAATTGAACATATTTAACACAATGTGAGGAAATTATATCATTTATTTAAATAAAATATTCAATAAAATAGTGTTTTATCAAGTACCACTAGTGGCGTTGATGAACTAATGCTTGGACACTTCTCCAGCTCAACCCACTCAGGACCCTATAGCCACTTCTACCCATGGATATGTCCCCTTTGATTATTTCTACACATATGAGTCCCTCATCCACAATTTAAAGCATACCAATCAGTATAATCCTTTAAAATTATCTAATTAGTGGTGTGCCAAATTTATTATCATCTAAGTTAGAATTAATTATAGAGGTTACCCAAGGTTGTCTTTAGATAAGAGTGCTAAAAAATAATGTTTTTCAATTTAAATTAGAGGAAAAGGGGGTGTTTTGGTTGTGATTTTTTGAAAAAAAAGTGTAGAATAAGAAATAGTTGAAAATATATTGATGAAGAAATTGATATGGTTGGGATTGGATATTTTTTTTCAATTTCATCAAAGTATTAAAAGTTATTTTATCACTCATCTGATTGAATGATAATTGAAATACTCCCTGAATGAGTTATCAATCACCCTTGGATAAAGAAAACAATATAAACAAATCTTTTGTGCATGAAAGATTTTAAAATATTCCTAAAACAACAAGTAAAATCCCAATTAGTAATTAGTGATCCTTATTAATCTAGAAACAACTCACTACTTTCCCACACAGGCTAGTAATCACTTGACACTCACCACCCAACATAGTCTACTCAGTTGAGAAAAATTTCACTTGATTGGGGGAGTTTATAGAACTTAAAAAAATATCTAAACAATGAATAACATAAAAACCCTAAATAAAATAATTTTAATGGATTTTAGCACAAATATAAATATAAATCATTCAATAGAAAAAGATGATTTAAAATTATCGAAGACGAATCAAGAATTACAAAAAGGGCACACCATCCTTCCCTAACCACTCAAATATTCACCCTCTATTTGAGGGGTCATAAAGAAGAATGGATAAGTGAGAGATATTGAAAATAAAAAAGAAAAAGAAAATATAAATTCATCATGTAAATTATCCAATGTATACTCATTTCCCATTCAAGTCCATTTGAATGGATGTGGAGACACATATTTATAATGGAAATGTAAGGAAAAATTTTCCTCTAGTTTCTATCCTTCTAAAATTTGATAATATTTGGACCCCAAGACCATTGAATGTCAATATTTTTTCATATTTAATGTTTTTCTAAATTTTTTTGTCTATTTAAACTCAAAATTTTATATCCATTTAACATGAGTTTAAAAAATAACCATGAATTACTAAAGAATTTTTTTAAACGAAGATACTATTTAGTTTCCAAAAATTACACCACCTATACACTACATCGATGATCAATGTTTTCCATGAAATTTAATATCAATGTGATTCATATAGTTCTATATAATTTTGAATTGGAATTTTCTTATTTGGAGTCTAGTGACCTGATATATTCTTCCATTAATGAAGGTTTCTCAATTATATTAGCCAAAATAGTTTACACTTTTCAAGAATTATTTGGACCTCATAAATTTAAAGTATATCATTGTCTAGTCAAAGGAATTGAAAAAATAAACATTTCTTCCTATACTTTTTTTTCACAATTTTGATCAGTCTAGAATTTTTCCCCCTAAATAATAATCTGATAATTTTTTTAAATAATTTCCTAATTAAGTAATTTTTCAACAATACCAAAAATTCAACAAAAACACAAAAATGATATAATTAGGCTCAAAATTTCAAAATAGTGGGAATTAAATTATTGAAAAAACAAGAAAAATATTGAAAACATTAGTTATATCAATTCCACCACACTTAACACTTGGACTTATGGGAAACTAAAAATAAAAAACAAATCAAGGAAAATTCAAAACATAAATGCATAAGATCCACAAATTCAACAAAATTAAATAAAAGGTACAATGCCTCCACAAAAAAATATTATTCTAAGTTTTTCATCTGGTCCATTGAATTTATTCCCAATTCATTTATCCTCCCACAAAAAACATACCTCACATGAATTATCTGTCATCAAAAAAGTGTATATTTTCAACAAGACTGTTCTCATCCAAACACATGAAAAGGTCACCATAGGATTGATAAATTCCTATATATATACCTTATGTGATACAAGGACTTGTTTTTATCATGAGTACATTTTAGGGTTATTTAATGGCTCATATATTTTATGTTTTTATATCAAATTTATATGAGGTAAAATAAGGAGGGTTGGTTCTTTTAGAAGAAAAAATTAATGAATTTAAAATATACTCAATAATAGGCATCCTCCTGGTTCCACCATTAAGATAACTAGATCTAATCATCATAAAAACATTATGAAAAGTCCAAAACATTAATTATTTTATCAATAACATAATATCCACTTTACTTGAAAAATTTGATTCAAGTTTTTATATTTAAAATCTATCCCAAATTAATGATCGAAGGTAGTGATAGCTACATATGAGTTTAAAATAGTGGATGTGACTTCCATCACATCAATACAATGATAATATATCTTTTTATCTGAAAAAACATGAGTTTTCTTCGATTTTTGTAGCAACATAAACTCAATATAATATTCTCAACTCTTTTTAAGACCTACTTATAAGAAGCAGTAGACGATTCAATTTTTATCCCCAAAACAACTATTCAACCATTTATTCTCAAATAAATTAGATGAAAATGTTTTATAATGTCCCAAGATTTCTCCCCCTACACTTATGTTCAACTAGATCATGTAATTATTACTTCTTATAGAAAGTTGGATATGGAAAAGTGGCTTGTAATATGACTACTTAACAAGGGTGCTCATGAATTTATAAAGATTCACAAAGATTAAATTTAAATTATATAATAGAATAAAAATTATTCTCTTACGAAGAGGTTATTTTGAAACTCAATAAATGACTCAATAATTTAGAATATAAGTACATCAAACCGTCAAGTTTTGACATAAATAAATAAAATTATGGTTAGTCAATCACTATTTGGTTTTTTGAAGTAGTGAGTTGAATGTTAATAATATGTAGAAAAGGTTTTGAAACCCCACATGAATGTTATTTTAAATATTAAGTCAATTAAATTTGACATGAGATTCAAAAATTGGAGGTATTTTCCAGAAATTCTCAATGTTTTAAATTTAAAAGGAGCCATTTTCAATATTCATTTAAGTTTTATGTCATGGGAAAAATAGGTTCACTCAATTTAATGGGTTTAAAAAAAAGGAAAAAATAATCACTTGATTTAAAAAAAATAAAAAATTTAAAAATAAAAAAAACAAAATTTTGAAAAGGTAATAAAATGTTTGAGTAGAATAAATATAAAAATCCTAAAATAAAAAGTTTCCTTCCCACCACACTTAAATGATAGAGTTTCATCAATGCATTAAATTATATTTAAGAGGTAATTGTATTTTTAATTTAATAATTGTAAGAATGTAAGTGTTAAGAATAGGTGAAACCTAATGGATTTTTAGGTAAATAGGTTGTAATAGTATGATCCCCTCCATTAGTTCATTGAGAAATTTTCCATGGAATTTCTTGAGCTTATGACCATTAAAAATGAATGGGTTTTCTTGTCCTTATTTCATAGTCTACACATTATTAAAAGGATATATATGAGTTACTATAAATGAACCTTCTCATCTAGAATTTTTTTAATTAGCATCATCTTTAGTCATGAATTATATAACAGCACTTTATCCTTTGGATATAAGTATTTATGTTGGATTATCTTATCATAGTGCACTCTTGTTCTCCCTTTTTAAATCATGTAATTTTCAAAAAATTCTACTTTAATTTCATCCATCACATGAAGTTATAATCTCCTATCTTTTATAACTCTATCTAGGCACAAATTCTTCTCTATTATAACTTAGTATGCCTTATGCTCCAATTATATAGGTAGGTGAAAACTTTTCCCATAAATCTATATTTATGGGTTCATGCCCATGGGGGTTTTGTGGGATAATCTATATGCCTATAAGGTCTGTTCTAGCCTTTGACTCCAATCCTTATTATTGGGTTTAATAGACTTTAAACAAATCCCTTTTATTTCCCTATTGGATACTTTAGCTCGACTATTGGTTTATATGTGATAAAGGGGTGATATTTTAAATTGAGACCCATAATTGCTCACAAATTTATCCATTTATATTATTGTAAAAGTGATTCCCATGATCACTGATGATGAATCAGGGCACTCCAAACCTAAAAAATAGTTTACCTTGAAAAAATCACAAACAATATGAGAATCATTTGTTTTGATGGATTTGGATTCCACCCATTTTGTAATATAATCTATTATAAGAAATTTAAAAGAAATTATTAATGAAATTGGTAAGGGTCCCATAAAATATATTCCAAAAACTTGAAATATTTCACAAAAGGCAATGGATCTTTGAGAAATTTTATTTCAGTTTGAAATAATTCTAGAAAACTATCATTTTTCACATTTATTACATAATTTATATCCATATTTAAATATAATTCTATTATAAATTACTAATTATAAAACCTTATTTGTTGTAATTTGGGGTTTGAAGTGGATTCCACATGATAAAGTGTGATAAGTATAAAAAATAGATTAACTTTCACTTTCATACAAGCATCTTCTTATCACATAGTCATTGAAAAGTTTATAAATAAATGGATCCCCCAAATGTAAAACTTGGATTAAGATATCAGTTTTTGAATTTAATATGTATTTAAGTGATTTTAAAACTAATATATTACCAAATAATTTACCATGTCATCATACCATGACAATTATCCTTCAAATTTGTAGTCGTTCTCCCCTGAATAGTGGTATCATATAGTTTCTTGGGATGGAATCTCTACTCCAACTATGTTGGGAAGTCTTCCCAAGTGATTAGAAACCAGGTTAGTTTCTATCTTCTTATCTTTTATTTTTATGTTGAACTCATGTAGTTGTAGCATCCATCTCACAATCCTAGGATTAAAATATATATTCTTCATCGAATATCTAATATTTTCGTGATATAAAACAAAATGGATTTAGTTAAAACCATATATCATCTAAATATTAACAAAGTAAGTAAAACTTCCAAAAATCACTTTTCTATGGTTTTCTATTTGAATTGATTATAATTTAAGGTTTTGGAGGTGTATATAATGACTTGCGGCCTACCCTCAATTCTCTAAGAAAGGACTTCTCTAACTGCTTAATTGAAATAATCAAAAAGTATGTTGAATGGTTATTCTAAAATTGGTGGTTGTATCACTGGTGGATTTATCAATATCCTCTTTAACTAATCAAAGGATTCCCTACACTTATCATTGTAATATAATTTAACATATTTCAAAAGTAATCTAGAGAGTGGGAAAGAAATATTATTAAAATATTTGATAATCATCATGTAAAATCATGAATTTACTACAAATGATCTAACATGTTTCAAAGAATTTGGGTGAGGAATGGGATTTATATATTAAAATTTATAATTATCAACCCATTTTACTATTTCTAAATAACATGACCAAGTAAAATTATTTTATCCACCCTTAAATGAAACTTTTCAAAATTACAGACAACTTTCTTTTCTAAACAGGTTTTCAAAAACTGTGATACCATACAATAATACCTATAAGATATCATCAATGTGGCTAGATAATATACTTACCATAAACCTATGAAATATAACTAGAGAATTATGTAATTCAATTTGAATGTTTCTATAATAAAAGATGTCAAAGGGATAGGTAAAGGTAGTCTTTTATTGATCCCCGAGATAAATGGGTACATGAAAATAACCTAAAAATCCACCCGAAAATAAATAATGAGTTATCCTAGAAAAACTCCCTAATATATGGTAAGTTAAGAGGATGGAAAAACTATCCCTTGGAGTGACCTTATTTAATTTCCTATCATCAATACATACTCTTCAATGATTATGAATTCTCAAAGGTATTAATTCATTATTTTCATTTATCACAATGGTAAACTAGTTTTCTTATGAAATACATGGATGGGGTTGACCTATTAGGAAATTTAAATGGGGTATATGATCCATAATTCTAAGTTACACTATTTACCCTTGTTAACTACTTCAATCAATATGGCATTCATCATTCTTTGGGGATTCCTAATAGGTTTTGAAAATTATGAAGTATAATTTTATATGAGAATTTTTTTGGGTTTATTAATGGGATATCACATAAGTTCACCATTTATTTTTTAAATTATTTATCAAAAGTTCAATAAAATATTTGTATTGGGTTATGGAAAAATTATTAACAATTATCACTGGTAATTTTACTTCTATCATTAGGTATACATATTTCAAATCAAGGGGATGTAGTTTAAATTCTAGATATGGAAGTTGTTCAAAAGATGAAATTAAATTGAGGTTACCCAATCCTAAGGATTAAATTTACTACACAAATGGAAAAATTTAAAATTATCTTCATTAAATAAATCATTATATTTTTTAAAAAACATATTGGTTACCTCTTATTTCATTTTGAAAAATGAAATTCCATAATTTCTATAATCTTTAGATTTCTAGATGGACACATCTTCCATATAATTTTCAATCAAATTTTTTTTCCTTAAGGATAAAAATTCATGAAATAAAACTAGTTATTTAATATGTTCACCATCTCAAACATGTGAGATATTAAAAGTGAATGGTCACTTAAATGGTAATTTATGGATTAAAAATATTAAAGTGTACATTGTTGTCTCAAAGCTCCATGGTGATTGTTACTTTATGGAAATTGATGATGGTTTCAACCATTTTCAAGATAATTTACCCTAAAATAATGGTTGAGTGGAACAATTATCTATCCATTTATGTACTGATCACATAAAAGTGAATTGGGGGTAACATATGTTTGACTTTTACAAGGACAACTTCCAACACTCCTATTAGAAAAAAGGGGTTACATTTTTGAGTTATACCACAAATCTTGTGGGACAAAAATATCTCATCTATAAAGAAGTAAAAACTTAGTAAGGATTTAAATTAATATAAAAACCTATATTACACAAATCATCAGATAAAGTTAAGGATCTAATTGTGTTGGAAATAGAAAATATTCCTAAATATTGATATTTGGATGGAAATTATGGTCTGATAAGGGTTGAGACACTTATTGCTAAGTTGATACACTCATTAACTTGAATTATTCTCTTATAGGTGAAAGTTTATTTTATAAATTTAGTATACCTATGGATTGTTTTTTATTTCATCTAGTAAGGGGATATTAATTTTAACTTTCTGGAAAGTTTCTTGAATATTTTTGAAGTTATTACTCTTACACTTTCTTTGAGTGTATCATCCTTGATAAAAAAGGTTAGGGTAAGTCTTTTTATCCCTATTTTATATTTAAAATGGTGTTTAATTCTTATCCTCCTCAAATTATCCTTCTCAAATACCTCATTATTTTTTTATTAATGGGACATTTTCCTAGAATTATTAAAATTACCAGCTTCATTCTCCTCTCTAGTTTTGGTGGATTGGGTTTAAGTTCAAGGGTGACCAATGGTGGGATTTATTTAACAATTATTATTATTATTATACTAAAATTCTACCTGGGGTTAGAAACTATTTGCGATAGTATTTTTTCGGGGTTTCTAGATAGAATGTCTATAATACTTTACACTGTGTTTGTCAACTTATCTAATCTACTCTCCATATCCTTTTCCTAAGATCCTTATTATTTCTACATAGAAGGTTGTGAAATAGTGGATAAATATTAATATTGTATCTTTTAATATAAATAGGGTGGTGTTTTTATAAATAGGTTGATTGTAGAGTTCCTTTTATTCAAATGGTGGTGGGATTGTGAATTGATGTTAGAATGGAGGTTGGTTTGGTTAATGATTTTGGTAGAGGGTTTTATCAAAATTATATCAATTGCAGAATCCATATTTGACTTGGTAAGTCTCACTAATTCCTTGGTTTGGTTGGAAATTTCTTTAGTTAAAGGTTGTTACCCAACTTTTCATTCCATTTACTTCTATACAATAGTCATTAAAATGGCTGGATGATGAGAATAAAATGAATAAAATATTTGGTATTTATTATTCAATAATTTTTTTATAATAATGGTGATGGATAAAAAGTTATTACCTCATAAATACCTCTTGATTTAGTACCACTTGTGTCAAACTATTGCAAATTTTGACCAATCTTCTCAATCAAGCCTTTGAATTCTACTGGTGACTTTGCAATTAATGATACTCTGAATGATGCATCTAGTAGATTTATATCATTTTCTAGGAGTCTTTTGTAAAAGAAAATAAGTATTTGATTATCCTCAATTGTTTGATGTGGGAAGCTAGGACATATCTTCTTTAACCTCTCACAGTACTCATAGAGGGTCTCTCTATATGTATATATAATTTTAAATATCTATTTCTCAATAGATATGATTCTGGATTAGGGGAAGAATATTTAAATAAAGCATCTTTGTAATCCATCCTAGTAATGAACATAAAAAGGTTATTGGTTAAGAAAGTATTTCTTGGAAGATCCAAGTGAAAATGGGGTTACCTTCAACTTTATCTAATCCTAATATACTTTATGGACTCTTAATTATTAAATAATAATTTGATTGTTTTTATTAAAGAATTTTTGTGTACAGAGGCCTCTAAGGGGATGGTTTGGATTATCATCCATGATGATATGATTGATGTGAATGCATGATATTCCATTCAATTCGGTAAGAAATATTTTCTAAAATCATGATTATAAAATAATGTTTCTAATTCTAGACACTAAGGTTCTTTCAATTTCATGATACAATGGGTAAGGATTTGTGTTATTGGTTATAGTCATGTAATACAAATATTATATTATTAGAACTACCTCCAAATAAATGGTGTCATGTTTTGACACTTACCTATCATGGGGTGTGGAAAAATAAATTATATCATAAGTTTGAATATAGTGTAGTGTTTAGCAAAGGTTGAATCTAGATAATTTCACTATACATCAGAGGAAAAGGGGGGTGTTTTGGTTTTAATTACTTTTAAAATAATTTGAAGTAGTAAGAAACAGTTGAAAATAGATTGATAAATCATGTGATAAGTTTAGGGTTGGATTACCCTTTTCAATTCCATCATAGTGTTAAATGTAGTTTTACATTTGTTTTGGTTGAAAAATAAATAAAGGTATCCTGTATCAAATTTTCATTATCCATTGGTTAAAGGAAACAGTTGAAACCAATCTCATGTATATGAAAATCAATAAAATATTCCTAAACTACCAAGTAAAACCCCAATTAGGAATTAGGGTTTCTAAGTATTCTAGAAACAAATCATTGGTCCCATAAACGTGCCAACGATCGCTAGACACTCCCCAACTAGAACAGTATGCTCAACCAAGACAATATTCTCTAGGTAGAGGGAGTTTAATTACTCCAACCAAATCAATAAATAATAAATAACACCAAAAACCTAAATACAACTGCATTAAGTAAATTGAGAACCATTTTAAATAAAAATAATTCAATGTAAAAAAGAATATTTTAAATTATAGTACATGACCCAAGCATTTAAAAAGGGATTTATTCCCTTACCTGATCACTCAATAATTCCCCCCCATTTGAGGGGTCATAGAGAAGAAGGGAAAAGTGGGATATGTTCAAAACTGAAATGAAAATGAAAGCATCACTTCAGTGTGTGAATTTTCCAAAATATCCCCATATCTCCTTTAAACCCCTTTGAATATATGTGGAGACACATTTATATAATTAAATGTTGAGGAAGAGTTTCACATTAGTTTCAATCGATATAATTTTGAGCATATTTCTCCCAAAGACTATTTAATATAATTTTTTTTTCATATTCAATGTTATTCAAAAATGTGTTGGTTGTAAGCCCTCAAAAATTGAGATACATTTCATTTGTGTAGAAAATGATCTCCAAAAATTTCTAAATCACACATTTTATATATGAAGAGACTATTCGATTTCTTCCATTTGAACATGAAAATTAAATGTATTAATGATTGAAGTTTTCAATGAAATTTAATGACATTGTGATTCACCGATTTTTATATCATTAATAACTAGAATTAGCTTATTTGGAGTCATGTATCCTGAGATATACATCATTTAATGAAGGTTTCTCAATTCTACTTTAAAAAAGGGTCAATGATCTCATTGTCATGACACGTCAAATTGATTATATTTTTAAGGTTGATTTATAGTCTAGGGAAGACCCTAGGTTGTCTTTCAAGGAGAGTTGGTAGGTTCAGAGTGTATATTTTTAATAAAAATGACTAAGATAGGGGGTGGTTTTGAAAACAGTTTAAAACAATGACTTAGTTGAAATAGCTTAAATGATGAGTGACCAAGTGGATTTTGAGAAATATGAGATAAAAGGGTCGATGTGATTTCACTACACACATATCAAGTTCATTGTTCATAGAGATTCATCTTAGGTTTAGAGTAATTCTTTGGTTGGAGTTAATTGGAATCCTGATTAATTCCTAAGCTGTTATTTCAATGCTTAAAGGACCCAACCTTGACGTAACAATCGTATTGTCAAGGTCCAGTACTTATGCATGGAATAAGAGCTTCCAAAGCATATTGAAATCTCAATAAGGTGGGTATGAAAAGGATTCTTGTGATGTCCAATCGGAACAACACAAGTCACACACTCAAAACCTCACACCGATCAATTAGAAATTAAGAGCATAACACTCACATGCATCAATTCTAGCATTCAAATCTGAAATAAAATAAGATACATGGAATGAAATGTTTAAACACCCAAATTAATCCAAACGATTAGCTAATGTACGCATCGGAACTCCCTTGACATGTGTGTAGCTCCCTCACAATGAACACCCAACTTTTAGCTCGACATCGAGAGGAGGAGGAAGCTCGGGTGGAACTCCTTCTTCATCCTTGATTACCCTAAGAGGATAGGGGCCTCCAGAAGCTCCAAGGTGATTAGGAGACTCCTCTAGGACTCCAAATTGACAACACTTCACTCCTTTTCCAAACTTACAAATGAGGTTCCCTTGGTACCCTTTTATAGGAAAATTGGAAGGTGGTTTTAGGCACACAGATTTCATCAATCCACTTTCATGATGTGTTTTGACCTTCAAATAGTCTTATCTCGCTTTAGAGAAAATAGAAAAGTTGTATCCCTACTTCTTGAATGTCTCCACTGAAAGTTGGGCAGCATTTGGACAACTAAAACTCAAGATATTGATAAAATACAGAACACCACATTTGACTTGGTCCAAATTCGGTGGCTTGGACAGATCAGTTCGGATGGTCCCCATAGAGGCCGAATCAGGATTGTGTTCCTTAATAGGAAATATAACCTATTAAATTTTGGACATGTCCAAAAAATTACATCCCATTTGGATGCACGGATTTCGCGTACTATTCAAAACAGTGGACAGATGTCCATGGATCCATGCAATTTTGGCCCATTTTTCTTCCACTTCATCAAGGGTCCCCCAAATCACCTCCACCTAAATTGAAACAATAAAAACAAGTAAAATTTCCCATTATAATATTGATTAAAATTTATTTATTTATTCAAACATAAAGTGAAATTTATTATTATATTTGGAATATTCATTACAAAACTAGTTTAAAACTGCGGTGTAAGGGTGTAATAAAACAGTGAATCGTGGTACGATCACACCCCCACACCTAAACATTTGTACTCCTGGGAAAAGTCACATATCTAAATACAATGATGCATATATATATATATATTTCCAACATCCTGAATATTTATCATTTGAGGAAATTTTATTTAAAGTAAAGTGATCAATGCACGAACCACACCAAGGAGTTCTTCATAGTGAAAATAGAAAAAGATGTCTCATAAATCATATCATAGAGAAATTCAAAAAGATTCATGATACCCAATTGGGAAAGGAATTCAGAAGTAAACCATGATAGTAAATCTCCATGTGTGTGTGTGGAAACCATTCCTTGCTATTCTTTCCACTTACTATCCAATAAATATATGTTATTTTAACATTTTTCAGCTTAAATGATTTTATCACCGAACCTGTCCTACATCCTTTGTAATCATATTTCAAGACCCACTCATTTAAGCATTCCCAGAAGTCAAAACATAATCTCCCGACCTAGATATCCCCATTTGTTGCACATTTCATCACTCCCCTCATTTATTATATATTTTTTGAAGTTGCAATTGGAACAAATCTCACACTCATCTCTCAACCCTTGTTTGATCTCCTCACGACACTAATTGAAATAGTTATAACAAGATCAAAGGTTGAGGAGGAGTGGTTTTTGACCTACCCAAGACACAACATTTTTTTTTGAGGGCGTACAACAGTCGGACATTAGGTACACAAACATAGTTCAATCTGGTACAGTAATGAAACAGATCAGATAAGGAACGAACGTAGGGAAATATTATTTAAAGCTGAAAAACATTAACCCAACATATATTTACCTTATATTAAGTAAGAAATAATCACACTTTGTAGTTTGGTACAAAAATTTGTAGAGATATTAGTGACACAGTTTTCCTAAAAACTACTCACACAATGGGCATCAATCATCTCAAAGGTTTCACATAGATACAACCATTTATATCATTGACAAAAAACCAATTCACTAAAAATCACTCCCTGATGTTAAATTAATACAAATACTCTTTTTAGCCTTCGTTATGGTTTTTTTACTTTCCCCACATTATGGTCTCCAAATCATGGAACTTTGAAATTTTTTATGGGGAAAAATGAAAATACCATAAAGAAGGCCAAAAAGAGAAAACAAAAGGAGAAAACAATGATAATTATTAACTATCACAGGAATGTATCCACCCCCACACCTAGAGAATGCAGTGTCCTCACTGTAATAAAAGAGACTGTGGGAAGGAAGGATAAAACCTGGTGAGTGTTATTCATAGACCGCTTCTTGAACATGGAGTTCCTCCATTGCGGACTCCAGAGTGGCATCATGGAAGTGCTCCAGCTGCTGCCTATTGATAGTGAAGGTTTTCTTGGTGTCTTCATTTTGAACCTGGAAAACACCAAATGGAGAGATATTTGTAACAATATAAGGTCTAAACCAATGGGAACGAAGCTTACCAGGGTGAAACCTCAGCCTTGCATTGTAGAGGAGGACCTTCTGCCCGATTTGGAATTGGCGATGAAGGATGAGATGGTCGTGGGCAGCCTTGTTCGCTCCTTATAAATTCGGGAGTTCTCATATGAATCTCTTCTCATTTGCTCTAACTCCTGAATCTATAACTTCCTTTGAATACCTGCACCCGAAAGATTAGAATTGCATTGTTTAATAGCCCAGTAGGCCCGGTGCTCTACCCCAACACGGAGGTGACAACTCTTCCCAAAAACTAGCCGATATGGTGACATGCCAATTGGAGTTTTGAATGCAGTACGGTAAGCCCATAATGAATCATCGAGTCTAAGACTCCCATATTTTCTATTTGGCTGAACCGTTTTCTCAAGAATCTGTTTTACCTCTCTATTTGATACTTCGTCTTGACCATTTGTTTGTGGGTGATAAGCAGTAGACACTCGATGCCCAACCCCATACCTGTGCAAAAGAGATTGCATTGTGCGGTTGCAGAAATGAGAACCCTGATCATTGATGATAAACCTAGGTAATCCAAACCTACAGAATATTTGGGTTCTCAAAAATTCCACAACTGTCTTGGAATCATCTGTCCTCGTGGCTCGTGCCTCTACCCACTTTGAAACATAATCCACTACCAGAAGAATGTAAAGGTTCCCAAATGAATTGGGGAATGGTCCCATAAAGTTAATGCCCCAAACATCAAAAATGTCATGGAAGAGTAAGGGATGTTGTGGCATCTCATTTCTTTTAGAGAAATTCCCTATTATTTGACAGTGAGGAATAGATTTACAATATTCGTGGGCATCCCGAAACAATGTGGGCCAAAAGAGACCAGAATCTAAGACCTTGCGAGCAGTTCGTTGGGGACCAAAGTGGCCCCCACAAGAAAGTGCGTGGAAGAACATAAGGACAGACTGAAAATCACTATCGGGAACACAACGCCTAATAACTTGATCACTACATGTGCGCCATATGTAGGGGTCATCCCAAATGTATGAATGAGACTCATGTTTTAGACGATTAGCCTGTTTTTTGGTTTAAATCAGCAGGAATGCAAGATGATACCAAATAATTTAAAATTTCATCATACCAAGGAATAGCATCTTGCACTCGGTACAATTTCTCATCAGGAAACAATTCATTTAGGGGAATACAGGGGGATGAGTCAATGTATGAGGATTGGAGAATCATACTGATATGGTCAGCAACCACATTATCTGCTCCTTTTTATCCCTAATTTCTAGATCAAATTCATGAAGGAGGAGCATCCAGCGAATGAGATGTGGTTTGGATTCTGGTTTCTTTAGGAGATATCAGAGGGCTTCATGGTCTGAGAACACAATTACTTTGGACCCTAGAAGGTATGACATGAATTTATCCAAGGTAAACACAATGGAAAGAAATTCTTTTTCAGTTGTGTTATAGTTTCCTTTGGTAGGGTCCAGAGTACATGAGGAATAAGCTTTGACATGTGGACCTCGGTCGACCCTTTGTGATAAGACTGCCCCAACTACATAGTTAGAGGAATCACACATGATTTCAAATGGCAAATCCCACCGAGGCGGTTGGATTCTCGGGGGTGACGTGAGACTCCATTTTAACTTATTGAAAGCTTCCTCACATTTTTTATCAAAATCAAATTCTTTTTCTTTTTGGAGTAATCGGGAGAGGGGGAGTTCAATTTTTCTAAAGTCACGAATGAAACGACAATAAAATCCAACATGACCCAGGAAAGACCGCACATCCCGATCATTTTTAGGGAATGGAAGGGAGGAAATGATATCTACCTTTGATTTTTCCACTTGGATACCATCCCCAGAAATGACCTATCCCAAAACTATGGCTTGTCGCACCATGAAATGGCATTTCTCATAATTTAATACGAGATTCTTTTCAATACAGCGACATAGGACAGAAGCAAGACTACTCAAACATTCATCGAAAGAGGATATATAAACAGTAAAATCATCCATAAAAACTTCCATGCAATTATCCATGTAATCCGAAAAAATACTAACCATACAACATTGGAAAGTACCTGGAGCATTGCACAGACCAAATTGCATCCTTCTATAAGCAAATTTACCAAAGGGGCAAGTAAAGGTTGTCTTTTCCTGATCCTCGGGGGCAATATGGATCTGAAAGTATCCAAAATACCCATCAAGGAAACAGTAATGGGACTTCCCCGCTAGCCTCTCTAGCATTTGGTCAATGAATGGCAAGGAGAAATGGTCCTTCCTAGTGTGTTGGTTTAGTCGGAGATAATCTATACAGACACGCCAACTATTCGTCACACGAGTTGGAACCAATTCATTGTTTTCATTTTTAATTACAGTATGGCCAATTTTTTTAGGAACTACTTGAACGGGACTGACCCATTGGCTGTCAGAGATATGGTAAATGATTCCAGCAGCCAACAATTTTGTTACTTCTTTTTTAACAATATCAAGTAGGTTTGGGTTCAGTCGACGTTGTGACTGCCTCACTGGTTTAGCCTCATAATTTAATAAAATATGATGTGTACAAATTGATGGGCTAATTCTAGGAATGTCAGCAAGTGTCCATCCCAATGCTTGTTTATGCTCCCTCAAAAGTTCAAGCAGTCGCAATTCATGCTCAGGAGGGAGTGAACTAGCAATGATGATGGGAAACTTGTTTCCATTCTCAAGATAATATTTTAAATCTTGAGGCAGTTTATTTAGTTCCAATTCAGGTGGATTTTGGATTGATGGGAGTGTGTTTGAAAGTGAGAGGTCACTAATCTCATCTAACTGCTCAATGGTAACATCCTCAGACGAGGAATGAGCTTTTACAAGCTTAGCAGTATCATCGATGGTCATGTGATCCTCTGTGTTCAAGAAATCATCAATTAACAAACATGCATGACATTTCTATAGACTGCTACAACAATCATCACATGATTCATTACCAAGAATTTCAATCAAAGAAGAAAAATCAGAAAGGGGATCAGGGTAATGAAAATAAGTTGTTTCAGGGGAAGGGAGAACATCAATTGAATTGACAGAGTGAGAAGAGTGTTCTTCTGAGGGGTGCTTCATGGAATCAAGGATATTGAAGTGGATAGTATTACCACCAAACTCCATAGATAATGTATCATTATGGATATTAATTATGGTTTTGGCGGTTTTCAAGAAAGGTCGCCCCAATATAATTGGGGCATGTCCATTCATCCTGTCATCTTCCATTTTAAGCACGTAAAAATCAGCAGGAAAAATTAAATTTTGCACCCTCACAAGAACATCCTCTAACACACCAAAGGGGTATGCTGTACTCCGATTTTCTAGCTAAACGATAATACCAGTGGGATTCAGTTCACCGACCTACAATGAAGAGTAAATAGGGTGAGGTATCACATTAATAGAAGCACCCAAATCAAGCATAGCGTTGGAACATGAATACTCCCCTATGGTGCACAGAATCGAGAATGTCCCAGGATCATTGCACTTGGTGGGAAGTTATGGCTCTATCAATGCTGAAACATCCCCCCCCAGGCTCACCTTCTCATCACCACGAAGCCTCCTTCGGTGTGTACACATCTCCTTCAGAAACTTAGCATATCTTGGAATTTTCTTCACAACATCAATCAAAGGAATGTTAACCTGTACTTTCTTGAAAGTTTCCAAGATTTCTTTATCAAGTTAGTTTTTTTTTTGTTTCCTAGGTTGGACAGCCCATTGAGCAAATGTAATAGGAATGGTTGGGATATGTGACTCATCAACAACCACAGTCTTTCCTTTGGAAGGGCTTCTCTCAGGAAAAGGGTTTTCTTCTCTTGGACCATTTTCAGCAGTTGGGATAGTGGTTTCCTTTGGATGGGATGACTCTAATGGAGGGGTCATTTGGCTTTTGAGTTGTGTCCCACTCCTAAGGGTGATGGCACTAACATTTCCTTTATCCCTAGGGTTTACTACTGGTTGAGATGGTAGTTTACCCGACCCATGACTTTGGATTTCCCCCACAGAGTGGGAAAGTTGGCCTAGTTGGGTATTTAGGTCTTGTATGGCTGCTTGGGTGGTTTGTTAGAATTATATATTATTGGCATCCATTTTCTTAATCATATCGTCTAGTCTAGGCTTGGTTTTTGAAGGGGGGTGGTTGGAATGGCCTTTGGGGTGGTTGAGGATTTCTGGGTGGTGGTGGATGACTACTCTAACCCTGTTGGTTCCATTGCTGTTGAGGTTGGTTTGAATACCCCCTTACCTATAGGCTTGGTTTTCCTTCCACCCTTGGTTGAATGGATAGTATGGTTCTTGCCTAAAGGGTTTGTTAAAGGGGCATCCTGGAAATATTGCCTCACAAATCTCAGAAGTTTCTCTCAATTGGGGGCATTGGTCAGAATAGTGGGTGTCAGAAGAGCAGATTCCACAATGGATGGGAGGAGGAGATTGAGATTTCCCTTGGGAGAGAGAAAGTTGTTGTAGAAGGGTACTTACCTCTTCGAACTTCGTGTCCACCTTCTTCTCAAACTCAGTACTTTGCACATCATGGACACCTCGAATGGGAACACTGGACAGTGTACAGAATTTTTGAGTGGTTTGTGCCATGCTCTTAATGAGGGTTCTTACAGCAATTGGGGTTTTATCCACTAGTGCACCACATGCAGTAGAATCAATCATGTTTCGATCAATAGGGATTAAACCTTCATAAAAATACTGAATTAAAAGTTGATCACATATTTGGTGATGTGGACAACTTGAACACAATCTTTTAAATCGTTCCCAATATTCATGAAGGGTTTATCCTTGAGATTGTCTTATCCCACATATTTCTTTCCTTATTGTTGCAGTTCGAGAGGCTGGGAAGTATTTTTCAAGAAAAAGGCACTTCATGTCTGCCCAGCCTCTTATTGGTGAATTAACATAGTACAACCAATCTTTCGGAGTGTCTTCTAAAGAAAATGGGAATGCTCTAAGCTTTACTTGTTCCTCATCAACATTATCAGGTTTTAATGTTGAACAAACAGTATGAAATTCTTTTAAGTGCTTATGAGGGTCTTCTCCAGGCATTCCATGAAATCTTGGTAATAAATGGATTAAACCAGATTTTAATTCGAAATTAGGTGCCTCGCCTTGAATTTGAATGTAAGTGGGTTGGATATCAACATCAGGTGAGGTTAATTCTTTTTAATGTTCTATTATTTTCAGCCATGTTATACAAGTTATGTTAAACTTTAACTTTGGTTTCAGAAGAAGAAGAAGGATCAAGAATAATTTTAAGATGTGATGTCTCCTCCTTTAAAGTGTGGTCTTGTATGTCTCAGTTTCATTGATGTAGGATCCTCTCTGGTTCGGGTTCAAAAGTTTGTATGTCTCCTAGAGTAGAACGCATCATACACAGAACCTACACAATAAATAAATTAGAACACAAAAATAAATGCAAAGGTAGAAGATAAAACAAACAAATATTCACAAAAATTACAAAAATTTTATCAAAAACACGCAAAAAAAACCAAAGCACTCCCCGGCAACGGAGCCAAAATTCGACCGCATTGACGTGACACGTAAAATTGATTACATTTTTAAGGTTTATTTATAGTCTAGGGAAGACCCTAGGTCGTCTCTCAAGGAGATTTGGTAGGTTTAGAGTGGGCATTTTTAATAAAAATGACTAAGAGAGGGGGTGGTTTTGAAAACAGTTTAAAACAATGACTTAGTTGAAATAGCTTAAAAGATGAGTGACCAAGTGGATTTTGAGAAATATGAGATAAAAGGGTCGATATGATTTCACTACACACATATCAAGTTCATTTTTCATTGAGATTCATCTTAGGTTTATAGTAATTCTTTGGTTGGAGTTAATTGGAATCCAGATTAATTCCTAAGCTTTTATTTCAATGCTTTAAGGATCCAACCTTGACGTAACAATAGTATTGTAAAGGTCCAGTACTTATGCATGGAATAAGAGCTTCCAAAGCATATTTAAATCTCAATAAGGTGTTTATGAAAAGGATTATTGTTATGTCCAATCGGAACAACACAAGTCACACACTCAAAACCTCACACCGATCAGTTAGAAATTAAGAGCATAACACTCACATGCATCAAATAAAGCATTAAAATATGAAATAAAATAAGATACCTAGAATGAAATGTTTAAACACCCAAATTACTCCAAACCAGTAGCTAATGTATGCATTGGAACTCCCTTTACATGTGTGTAGCTCCCTCACAACGAACACCCAACTTTTAGCACGACATCGAGAGGAGGAGGAAGCTCGGGTGGAACTCCTTCTTCATCCTTCATTACCCTAAGAGGATAGGGGACTCCAGAACATCCAAGGTGATTAGGAGACTCCTCTAGGACTCCAAATTGGCAGCACTTCACTCAGTGGCCGAACTTACAAATGAGGTTCCCTTGGTGCCCTTTTATAGGAAAATTGGAAGGTGGTTTTAGGCACACAGATTTAATCAATCCACTTTCATGATGCGTTTCGGCCATCAGAGAGTATTATCTCGCTTTGGAGAAAATATAAAATTTGTATCTTTACCTCTTGACTGTATCCACCAATAGTTGGGCAGCATTTGGACAACTACAACTCAGGATATTGATAAAATACAGAACACCGCATTTGACTTGGTCCAAATTCGGTGTCTCAGACAGATAAGCTCGGATGGGCCCCAAAGAGGTAGAATCAGGATTGGGTTACTTAATAGGAAATGTATCCTATTATATTTTGGACAGGTCCACAAAATTTCAGCCTATTTGGATGCACGTATTTCTCGTACGATTCAAAAAAGTGGACAGATGTCCATGGATCCATGCAATTTTGGCATGTTTTTCTTCAACTTCATCAACGGCCCTCCAAATCACCTCCACCTACATTGAAACAATAAAAACAAGAAACATTTCCCATTAAAATATTGATTAACATTAATTTATTGATTCAAACATAAAGTGAAATTTATTATTATATTTGTAATATTCATTACAAAACTAGTTTAAAACTGCAGTGTAAGGGTGTAATAAAACTGTGAATCGTGGTACGATCAGTCAACATTGCACAAATTATTTGGTCTTGAAAAAGTATGAATAAACTCTTATTATAGTTAAAATAATGTAATCCCACTAAACATAGAGTCATATAAAAAAGTTTTTTGAAATTTAGATGATAATATAATTATTTTTCCAAAATACCAATCTGATCAAAATTAGTTAAAATTCTATAACTAAGTAATATTCAAAATAATGCCCAAAATTAATCAAAAATAAAATAAAAATATATTTATGCTCAAAATGAGAAATTTGTGGGGTGTCAAATCATTTAAAAATATATAAAAATAATAAAAATATAAGTTTTATCACTCATTTAGGAAAAAACCATCAACATCTCCATATTATTCCCACAATACAGCTATATGCTGCCATTTTGATTTGACTACCCATAAGAAAGGAGTAGAAAAAATCCATGATACACCCCCAAATGCCCCCTTTATTCATCATGTTTTTTACTACATGAACTCCCTCTTAATTATGGAGGCACCCTGGTTTTTAGAGAGTGAAAATATTCTTGAGACCTAAACTCACATTCCTAATGCTGAGCATGATCATGACCTATCCCCAACGATAGCCCCCTCTCCACCTAAGATGGACACTACCACTGCACCTCCCATTACGCAACTTCAAGAGCATCTTGATGGGGAGGCCATGGATCAAATGAAGAGCCTTATATTTTTTTTAATCTCGCATTATTTTATCATGCTGGGTTTCCATTTTCTATCATGTTTTTTTTGTATCCATGTATTTTCTCACCTTTTTTTGATATATATCTTGTAATTCAGTAAATTATATATTTGATTTTTTTTGAGAAAAATTATCATTATTCTACTAAATTTTGATATATAATTACTAAGATCACCATGATTTGAGTGAAAAAATTAGATTGCTTTTCCTATCTCACTAAATTTTACAAATATGTCATTGCACAATCCTCATTCACAGATCAAGAAATAGAAGTTTCACTTTTCAAGTAGTGATTTTTTTCTTTCATATATTTTTGATCATTTCTTGTCTTCTTTATACTATTACTCTAACTACATCTCCTCTACCTTATTTTAAGCATGGATGAAAATGATAAATTCTAGTGTGGGGGAGGGGACCTTGGTGTTATTTTAATTTTTACCCTTGAACGATCTTGGATACATTTTTAATTAGAAGAATTATTTTGACATATAGATTAATATGATAAATCATGATCTTAAATAATAAATTCATAGGTGGAAATTATGGATGTTGCAAGCTCATTATAGTGTAGGAGTTGTTTTTAAATGATTGTTGATGCGATTCAAATTACTGATTCAAATTATTAGAAATTCATATTTAGTAGATATATTGTTAGCGTTCATTCCATAACTTGATTTCCTAATTTTGTGATTCCCATTTCTGGGATGGTTCTATGATTTTGTTCATATTATTTATTTTACTATATTTCTTGAGAGAACCTGAGATATTTTTAACTACTATAACTTTCTTTAAAATATTATCATAACATTATGATTTTGAAATACATTAAAATTATTTAGGCCATCAACTGAGTGTGATTTATCCCCTTTTATCCTAAGATCGTTACCCATAGAATTGTTCGTTTGAAAATCTCTAGAGACCATGAAATTATTTTATATGATGCCACATCACAAGATAATTTTTCCTTCCCATCCTATTTATGTGGTATGAATTAATGATTTTAATGGATCTTTAACAATAAAAATTTTACTTTTAAGGATTCGATGGAATTATGGAGCTAAAATAAGAAAATTAGTTTTTGGATCTATTGATTGTTTTAAAAAACCATTTAAAGCTATTTGTTATTGTGCCTCGTTAGATACTATATTTTTTTAAAGAAAGAAAAATAATAGAAGAAGTGAGGAAATGGGATACCTTAGATTGGACATGGACTAGTCACACATCCCCCTTATTTTTCTAAATATGATAAATAGTGTTAGTATGATATTGATGATGGGGATTGAGGTGGTAGATGGTTTGAATTACTCGGGTGTGAGACTTATTATTACACAAATTCTATTATAAAGATAAGAGAGAATAATTTTTCTAAAAGAAAAATAGGATTGGTAAATTATTAACCTTATGCAAGGCCCATCTCTTTTGTTCTAAAGAAGAAATAATTGTATCTCAATGAGAGAGAGGTTGTGAACTTTAATTAAATTAATTCCCTTTTACTAGTACTCTTGAAAGATATTGGCTACTTTTGGGATAATAATTAAAATTCCTTTTGGCCTATTAGACATTAATTTTTTACTCAAGGGGAGCCATCTCAAACCTCACCACCTAGGGATTCATAACCTATTGAGATAGTGCCTGCTTCAGAGGTGATGGAGTTAGTAGAGTGTTGAAAATCAAAACTATTTTGGAAGATATTATATAAAGCTAGAAATTTGATGTTGTTGGAGTTTCTAAATCTATTCATCATGTTGAGCATTCTATTGATACAATTGATTTAATTCCTAAGTAAAGGCTAGTTTAAACAGTGCCTAGTGTGCAAGTTGTAGTGGATATTGGTGAACCTAAATTAGACCACCCAAAAGTTGATCTAATTATTCCTGGATCACTTACTCACAGAGATAGAGTTGGAGATGTGCTTATAGAGTTTAATGACTGTTATCACACTCAAGAATAATTTACATCACCTCATCTTATGCATGAGTATGAACCATCTATAATTAAGAGCTTATAAGGTTCTATTATGGAGACCTTTTCCTCAATCGTAATGACTGAATTTAATAATCTTATAGGAGATTATAATGGGTTGAATATAGAATAGATAACCTATAAGGATGATATCAGGAAACACAAGGAATTTTAAATTTCCAGAGTTTATTTTTATAGTCTATTAGGGATCATGGTGGCACAAACTAATAATATAATAATTCTAAATCATGTTCAACCTCTTCCCATTAGGGTAAGTGATAAGGAACTATAGGTAGTGAGATCACAAGTGAGAGAGCTCATTGAAATCTGTACTATTATATCTGAGATCAATGAGCCTGAATTGATAGTTTCATCTCAATGATAAATGATTCTAAATATCATGATGTTCAAATAAAATATGTATCAAGATGTATTTGATGAGATTCAGTCCTTTAGGAAAGAAATGAATGAAAGATTACACACTTTTTGAAGTGTTGTTTTAAGAAAATTTGAGTTTATCAAGAGGTTTCAACATCTATTAGAGCTATTTTAGATTCTCCACTAGCTCCTTATCTCAAGAATAAATTTGACCAATTATATTTATACATTAGTTCAATATATTGTTAGATTTGGTCTCTTTAGTGTGATATATTCACACCTATACTAATTCATATTTTCAAGAAAGATTTATTGGCTAGGTTTCATGACACAAGAGAAGATGTTAGAAGTCTTAGTGTTGAGAATTATATGTCTATTAATGACATGGTTGGTTATCTTGAGGAATTAATTAGAGGAAAGTTGAATGACATTTTGGGAGTATCTTAAGATATAATAGACTAATTTCAAGGTCAATTAGTTTGGTAACAATAAGTCATCAGTGCATTATAGATATCCTAGTTAAGATATATGAGGAAGTTAAAGGGATATATGCAGTTATTTCAAAATAAGATTCAAATTTTTTAGAGTTTTAGGAAACACTAGATATTATTGTTTTACCTATAGGGAGATATATTTTTGTCTAAAAGTCTCTCAGGATTATCTCTTCATTGAATCTAGCTGCACCTTTCGTGCTTTCACTTGTTCCTGTTATTTTTACATTTAGTAACTCAGTTCTTCAATATTTCACCAGTGTGTTTTAGGAATCATCTAAAGTTTTAGTTGAAAAATTATTCAATTTTGATCACAAGATGAAATATTTATTAGGTGAATAGGTCTAGTTGCAAGTATCGACTGTCTGGATTGAAAATATTCTGCATTTAGAATCTTCTACAATTCCTTCTATTTCTCAGTTTACTGCCTTTTTCAGCAATACTCCTAGTTTTTCTAGTGGTCATCTTGAATAATACAAAGGGATCATCAAAAATATCATTTCTATATTTTTTAGATGCACCAAAAGTCATACAATTCTATTATATAATTCTGTAAGACATAAATCATAATGATGAATGGCATGTGTGTAAATGCTCTATTTTATCTTAAATTAACTAAAATCTCAAAATTACTCCTAAAGGTACCTTATAAGGTACGAGAGAGAAGAAATATATTATTTATGGTCTAACCAGAATTTATAGGAAAGATAAATCCAACATGGATGATGCATTAGTTGTTGAATGATCTAGAGAAGAAGCTTCACCTTTGGGACCTCCAATGAAAAAGGATTTTGTCCCTTATGGTACATATTTTTTTTATAACTTTGAAAAATATTGTAGGATGACTCACCATTACTTTTTAGAATCCAATATATAGATTAAATATATGATATGTAGACCATTCTACTAGAGATACAGGTACATCTATCTTTCCTCTAGTGATAGACCCTCCTTATACCTCTCAAACCTCTCATACTTTCAAGAATCCTCCACTCAAACCTCATTCTATTTTTTACACTATCTATAAGATGACGTCATTATACTAGTATTTTTTATATATAATTTTTTGGGTGTTGATTGGATATATGTTTTTTACCAATTTTTATAATTAATGAAATCCTTCTTTATCAATTTTTATGTCTTTCTTAGCACGTTTTTCATTTAATTTATGTATCCTCTTTATTTTGTTTCTTAGTGATTGTTTTTATTTAATGTTTTATATTAGTGATTTTTTTCAATTAATTCCTTTTATATTTATGAATATTTTAACCATGCTACATGTTATGAAATTTATTCTAGCTACAATTCTCATTCATTTTCATCACTATACTTATCCAACTCATCACTCTAAATGATAAATTAGAAAAGGCTTTCCAATCCTTATCCTTAATTTTTAAGTGAAAAAAGAATGGGAGAAGTTTTATAAAAGGGGGATAAGTCCTAAAATGAGAGATATGTGCCTTATTAAGGGGGAGTATAAATAATAAACACAACATTTTGAAAACAATATAATTTTTTCAATGTTTTTCTATGAAAACATTTAAATACATTATAATTTTAAGTTTAATGTTTAATGGGTTTTGTGATCATAAAAAAGGGGGAGATTGTGGGAATATTATTTTTTCCAACATATCTCATGTACTTTATGTTTTAATGATCTCAAATATCCTTCATCTATTGTTAAAGTTTTTATTCATAAGTGTATTCATCAGGTTATTAAAAAACATTTTTATTCTATTGAAATATAAAATTCTAGAAGTTTTCTGAAAATTTTCCTAAGTATTGAAAATTGGCTACGTGAGGAATTCAACTACATGGATAAATGGATTCATTAAGAAATAAACTATGTTAATTAGATACATGAATGAAAAACCTATTTAAAATGGCTATTCTGTGAAAACAACAACCTAGAAATCACCTACATCAATGAACCACCTATGTGAGAAATCAGATACATCGATCAAATGCCTATGCGAATTTTTTAAATAGATTAATAAGCTAAATTATTTGGATACATGTTGGAAATGGGTACATGTTTCCAAATGTATACATAATTCATCCACCTATATTAAATTCATCAACATTACCAAGAATCCCACGTGAAGAAATTAGGCTACATGAAGAACACCTATACCATTTGGCTATATTGTTAAATTGAATATATAAAGAATGGTTACATGAATCAATTCAGATATGTGAATTCAAATCAGTGGAATTAGGATATGTGGTGATACATAATCTACTACATTATTCAATAACCATTTATTTATTATTTTTGGTATACTTTCAGTGAAAATCAATGTTTTTGTACAGGAACTAAATATTATATTACCTATTTATGGTAAATTTTTTTATAAAATGTTTCAAGTACCAAGAAAAGAAAGTTGTATGATGATAATTTAATGGTAAATACCATTTTTGAGGTATTTTCATGAAAATGATGTGTGAAATTTAATTACCAGACCAGATTTTATGGATCTATTTTTTTGTGATTAAAATAAAAGTTCTTTAAATTTTTTTTATGAGGTAAATAAGATAAATAGAGAAGATATGTAAGAATATAATAAATCACTTGAACTCTCAACTCTTACTCTTGAACATCTCTATGTGCTACACTATTTTATTCAGAAAGAAAAAGATTATTCAAATTACCTATAGATACACTTTCAAAATCATCTTTTCCTTATTTAAAAAGACTCTCCTCTAGCATCATCTCATTCATATATTATTTCCTAGAGATTTCATCTCTTTTATCATTTATGTCTTACAATTGTGAGCCTCAACTATAAAATCTCTATTTATTTCCTATTTCACATTCAAGGTTCTTGGTAAAATAATATGTAAGGATGGTGTTTATTAATCCTTGTTGGATCCCAATTAAAATATTCTGATATTGTACCAATTTTTGACTACTTTAACTAAGTTGAGAAGTCCCTAAGAAAAGGATTGGTAGTCCTCAAATAAATGGATGGTCAAATGAAAATCACTAAACACATAAATTTTAGTGTCGGTGGAGTGGACTATGGGATTTATGTTCCCCAAACCATGGTAAATATTTGGTTTATGATCTCTCTTATATGTTCTTTTATTTCCACTACATGCACGTGTTAATAAAAGATCATAATTTATTATATTTTAAAGGGGATGGTTTTCTAAGACAGGAAAATTTCAAGAACTCAATTCACCCCCTCTCAGGTCTTAGTGAATTCAATATCTAACCAAAAACATGTTTGGAATAAATGGAATTACCATTAATATGAAACATGGGTGGAAAAATTGAGAGTGCATTTAAATTCATAATGAAAGGTTTATCCTAGGCACAATATACGTTTTTAGCCCATTCCTTCTATAGTAGTGCATTCATTGGTGAGTACATTAAATAAAATAATTTATTTATTTTATTAAAATCCATAACCTAGCCTCCCCTATATAAATATTTTTTATAAAAAATCACAAGGGTTGTCCATATAACCCTATGTGATTAGAGAGGAAGGGGAGATATAAATAATTGGAATCAAAAGAAGATATTTGGATCATGGATTTATTTTAAAAAATTGAAAAGATTCATGGGGAAAATGTAGAACATAGTAGAAACTTCAACAAAATTTATAGTGAACATTTTCTTCATCGTTGATTGATCTATACTATGGTAGGGCTCATTATTTATCATATTTTAGCCTGATATTATTGATTGTTTATCATGGATGGAATATCCTATTAATTACATGAATCAAGATCTCTGCATGACCCAAAAATTTAATTATCATTCTTGATCCTAATTATTTGTTTTCATTGGGATAATTTATTTCACCAATTTTGGTTCCTGTGATTATGATCATTGGTTTGGTTCACATTGACCAATGATAAGCACACATTGTTAATGTGCCTTTCCATCCATTTTTCATTCTTCATCTTTGTCCCATGGGGTCAATGATTTGATATTGTCAAACAGATTCAAGTGTGATCAAACATCTTCATTCTCAATGGCCATGCAAACGATGTTGGGATCAATGACTTGTGAATTAATTAATGTGTAAAAATGGACCACGGGTGAAAGTTCCATGGATTGAGACCCTGATTGGTTATAGATGGTGAGATAGATCTTTCAAATGAAAGGTAAATATTAATTTATGGCCATAAGAGGTTGATAATATTTGAATGGAGATGTTTCCTTCATTTTATGGGGGGTTAGATGAGGCTAACAGTGGGATTTGTAAAAAAATCAGAAGGCATGAATTGCTTCGGGGATAAGAATCATATTTTTGTGAAAAATCTGACTACACACCATATATTCAAAAGGAACACAAACTGTGTAGTCCCCTCTAGTGGATAGGGTTTTAACTCATTATAAATGTCAAACACCATGTGGTGAACCCACATGTTGTGTGACCTTGGTTGTGTATCCATGAAATTACTTATGCCCAGGCAGTCCATGTGGAATACACACCATGTAACATACCCTCAACATATGAACCATACTTTAATACAAAACCCATGTATATGGAGTACACGATTGGAACCCTGAGTGGCCTTACATGTCATTCCCATCTGATGATATATTGTGTACATTGCCTTCGACATGCCATTTTATGTTATAGGAGACGATCAGTTTTATACTTAGTAGTACACCTTGTATACCTCATAAATACACATCATGTAATTATTATAGGATGTTATATATCATATATCTCATTCTAGGGACTTGAATTTGTACACATGAGTTTTCCATTCTGGTTAGGTTTTAGCATATGATGTAATGGTGGCCTTCATTTTGACATCAGAAATATGGCGTGAGGTGGTGTGAGAAGTTCTCTTCATCTAGCTCTGATACTCGAGTACAATAATTGAGTGTGATCTATAGAAAAGCATTAGTTTGATGACCCCTTTGATGATACACATGGTTCAGGGTGTGGGTCCCTCATTTCCCTGTATATGTAGGATGATACCCCTCAGTACACACCCCAGAGTGTGGGTATCCTATATTTTAAGTGGTCCCCTTTGTCATCAATTTTTATATGTGATGTGGTTCCTCCACCATTTTGGGGTTATCAAAACCATGTTGTGATGTTACATTAGTATGAAATGTTTCCCTCATGGATCTAGTGAGAAATACATTGGGATACTGATAGCAGGGCATAATAGATTAATGGATTTGAAAGCATACTTCCATTTGACATTGGGTATGATGATGAAGATCACTTGTACCTCTTAAATTGGTTTTGTTTGAGCATATCTACCTCTTGAGTTATATTAACCCCTTTTTCTCATGGGTGGATATGACCATTACTTTTATGATTTTATTAAATTGTTTGAGTCATCCTTCTAGGTATGAATATACTCACCCCTGTATGGGAATTGTCAACATGTGTCACGTCTTATGAAGATTTTGGGTTGGTAAATAATGGATTTGGTGGAACCAATGTTTATGGAGAATATAAGTACCTAGGGAAAGTGACCATATTAAATGGTTGGTTTCTAGAGATCATGAGCATGTCACTCGTTTTCTTTTCCCTTTTACAATATTTTCTTGGTTGGCACCCCTTAGTATGGTTGGGTGTGTATTTTGCCCCTTTTATTTTTATGGTCTTGATTATTGTACTCTAATGTATTCCTAGAGGGTATTAACTGAATTTAAATGCTCTAATTGATATTACTTTCTATTAATATGATTTTTCTTGGAGTTTTGTGTTTTTTTGGTGTTTATACAGGTACCTTACGTTAAGGCTTCCCATATGTGTGATATGCCTACTTGATGCTAGTCGCTTGCCCCTAAACTATTGAAGGTAGGATCAATGTTTCACTCTTGACTTATCTCCAGTCCAAACAATGTCTGAGTGGGTCGGGTCAAGCAAAATTGGTATCAATGTTGGTTTTCTAGGGACCTTATTTGGAGTTAGATGTGTTTTGAGGTATAGTATGGGGACCTAGTGAAATAGAGTTGATGGGTATCGAGTTCATCTCTCAGAAGTGGGAACAGAATGATGGTGCAACGTCCAACATATCCATACACCAAGACTCTGACCACTTGCTTATCAACTCAGTATTTTGAGGCACCCGTTGTTGGGAATCAATTGTACATGCATTATATAGGAATGATTCCTTTAATTACATGTCATTCATGATTCATCTTCCATGATATTTCCATCTAACCCTGGGTCATCTTGAAAAAATTTCAATATTACACCACAATGATAACCAAAAAGAGTTCCATAAAGGATTCATAAGGATGAATAACTCAGTTATGAAGATTCTATTTAAGGTCCAGTCTTTGAGGCACACCCTCTATGTGAACTACAAGTCGAACCCCTGCCTGTCGCGCCCCATTTGTAGATGACCAGGATAGTGACATCATTTTCATAGAAAAGATGATAGTTCTAGTAGTCCAGGATGATGATGTATGTAGGATAGATGCACTGAAATAGTTTTAGCATTATAGACCTCTTCATTTTTGTGGTGAGACAGATCCTTAGGTAATGAAGGAGTGGTTTGATTTAGTTGTTCTCATATTATGATTGGTGTGGACCCCAATTGATCAAATGGTAGTGGTTATATCCATCCTTATTCTTAGAGTAGCTAGATGTTGGAGGATTCTGGTCACTTAGACCCATGATGAGGTGATTCTCACCAGGATAGAGTTCAAGAATTTATTTCATGAGAAGTAACACCCTTCATCCTTTAACTCAGTTCATATTCAGGATCTATTGCAGTTTCAGTAGGAAAATATGACCATTGTAGAGTATTCATTGAGGTTTAATGACCCCATGTTCCACTCCCTCGTTATAGTGTGAGAGAGATACTTCCAAGCATGAAATTTTGAGAAGGATATACTCATAGGCATCTAAGCTGAAGTGGTTTTTTGTGCCTTCCCACTTTCACTAGGGATCTAGAGTAGACCTTAGTGAATAATATCTTCATGGTAGAAGGATGTTAGGTAGCTAGAGTAGACAGTCAGAACTATAGACTTGAGTCTTTAGATGTAGCTGACAGATGCCAGAGATCATGTACCTAGTGATGAAGGTCTCCTCAAAGGATTTTTCTCTTAGTCTCATGGATATGTAGTATAAGTATACCATCAGGTATCCAATCATAGAAGGGGTGATCGATGTTATTCTTGTGATGACCATGGTCATATGGCAGGGGACTTCTGAACATTACATGATTCCATGTGAAAGATGATAGTGGATATCCCACTATGATAGGGGTACCACATTGACCAAGTACCTACTAGGGAAAATTATGGTGGGCCCTATAGAGGTGAAAACAAGAAACATGGATGGAAGAGCCCCGAGAGAAGTATAAATTGATGGAGTGAAACATTATAAGTTAATTTTACTACCACCACCACCAAGAGGAAAACACTAGCTACAGGGAGTTGGTGCACAAGGGTGCAGTAAAATTTATGTAGAGGAGGAATATAAATTAGAGGGGTCAGATATGATTTTCGGTACTATTTTTGTCTTCTATAATTTAGTTCAAAAATTGTTAGACCCTAGATTAAGTCATTCCATTATCTATTTATCCCTGGTGTGTAATCTTGAGATTCTAGTAGATGTTTTAACTCAAACTACATGGTTAGAGACTTCTACTGATGCAGACTCCACCATATTTCACTTATACCGATACTGAATATTTTTTCTTAGTAAATAAAATTTCCATTAGAATATCTTTAATCATATGATTAAGCCTTATGTCACCATTCTTATTATGTAATGGTTATCCATAGTCCATGCCCAAATAGGCATTCACTGTAGGAAAGTGTGGTGCCTTTGTAGGAATACGATGATATTATCTTTCCTGGGAAATTAAGAATTTCATGAAGATAAATCAAGGATCTTGTATAATAAACTTCATCACATATATCATTATTTATAAAGCTTGTCCCTTAGTGTAAAACAATATTTGGGTTCCTAGTTTTTGAAAGTAGTGGAGGTATACATGGATGTCTTACCTGAAGTTGTTTTGAGACTGATCCATATTAGGGGTCAATTTCTATGTTGAATTTTATCCAGGGAACACACTAATATACTTTGAAACATATCATATATCCCATATCAAGCTCCAAGATATACGAGTGTATTTGGAGAGACATGTGGATAAAAGTTTCATCAAACCCAACGCATCCACCTAAGTGGATCAAATATTGTTTTCCTAGAAGGTAGATGGGTTGTTATGGAAATGTGTTAAATACCATAAACTAAATCATGTGACAACCAAGATTAATTGATCCTTTAAAAGGATTGGTGATCTCATTAACCAGATGAAAGGTGGGGTTTAGTTCTCGATGTTTGACCTTGGGTTTGGCTATAATTGGTTGCATGTCCATGAGGAGATTATCTTGAAGACAATATTAAAATGTTGTTATGGTAATTATGAGTTCTTGGTGATTCCCTTTAGTGTGAAGAATTATTTTTCTATGTTCATGAGACTCGTGAACTGAATCTTCTAACTCTTCTTATTTCATTTAGTGGTAGTATTTATCAATGACATTCTCATCTACCTTGCTTCAAGGAAAGAGCTTGCAGAGCACTTGAGTATGGTCTCTGACTTACACTGCGGGAACCATTTGTATGGTAAAATCACAAAGTTCAAGTTATATGTTAAACCAGTACACTTTTTTGTGAATTTCATTTTATAGGATGAAGTAGTTATAAGACTATCAAAGATAGAGGTAGTTCTAGCTTCGGACTCACCAAAGAGTGTGGAAAAGGTGAAGAGTTTTCTTGGATTGGTGGGGTATTATCAGAAGTTTGTGGCCAAATTATATCATATATCATCCCCATGACTACCCTAACTCACAAAGGGATGACCATTCATTCAGATCAAGTAGTTACCATAAGCTCTTAAGGAGATGAGATAGAGGAATTGGTAGGATTTACTTCAAGACTATGACTTTGACCAGAGTATACTCTCATAGGTGGGGAAATGTGGTGAAAGATTCCCATAGAAGGAAATTATAGTTCCTTTTAGGGGAGTAGGTGAAAAAGTATATGGACTCTCCATAGACAACCTTGGTAGATGATAAAGGATTTGCTTTCCTTCAGTCAACGGAGGTGGATCCACCACGTCTTTAGCATGCATGTGATGCTTATTTAGGATACATCAAATGTATATCCTGCATGACTAGATATCCACAGGAGATGCACCTAATGGTTTCTATGAAGGTGGAGAGTGTGTCATCCACTTTTGCAGATAGATGGTAATTAGACCTTCACAGCATGATGAGGTGATGAGAGAGTTTCTTTGCTACCCTATGGTATTATATCCTGGAGTGGAAATTATATACCAAGATTTTGATGATTGTTATTGTGACGCAGAATGAAACAGAAGGCCACCAAGTTTATTTATAGATGAATTACCTATTTATAGGTGAATTTATAGTGTTGGGTCCTGATAGGTTTGACTTTACCTATTGAGTTCCTATAATGGAAGTGTAATAGCTTATCATTAGGCTTTAGTCAAAGTGGGATGATCACTTCCCCCGATGGGGTTTTTTATAATGATATTTATCACTACACTTTTAGTATGGATCCATTAGAGGCCCTACTCTAGATACCTTATAAGTCAAAATTATTTTGGGTAGATATGATTGAGTCATCACTCATGAGGCTAGGACTAGTGCCGATGATGATAAAGAACATCTAGGTGATCTAGAAGTGTATTAAATCTGCTAATAGTTGACAGAATTCATGTTCATACAAACATCATTGAACCTTGAAGTTTATGTAGGGAGAACATGTGTTATTGAATGTATTTCCATGAAAATATTTTTGGATAGTTTCTCAGGGTAGAGAGTTATCCCCTAGTTTCTTTAGGTTTTTATATATTCTGATTAAGGTTGGTGAGGTTTCTTACCACATATCCTTACCCTCACCGATGGAATATGTTCATTGTTTCTTTAATGTGTTGTAGTTGAGGAGATACATACAATACTCATCACTCCTTGTTGATTGGGGTGGGAGGTAGGACATTGAGAATGAATCCACCTTTTCTAATTACCCAATGGTGATTGAGGATCAAAACAATAGTATCCATAAAGTGCATTCCATCCCATTGGTACAAGTTATTTGATGACATGGGAACATCTAGGAGAGCTTCTGGAAGAATGAGAGTCAGATTTAGTCACAATACCCTCAATTCATCGAGTATATTTTTTTAGGAAATTTCATGAAGGTGGGGAGAGTGTAACAACCTTAGTTTTCATGTACAACCCCTTTGAAATTTTCTATGAATTATCCTAGAATTTATTTCAGAATATGAATAGGGTTTCTAGAATTTTAGGAATCTGGTATCAACATAATAAAAATATGAAATATCTTGATACTAAATGTGTGTTAAATTTCATAATAAATGTAATTAATATTGATTAGAACCTTAGATGTAAAATTTGTTCCCATAGTAAAATCTAGAACATGGGGTTTTACCTAGGAATTCGATAAGTTTTTTTGGTGTCAGAAATTCTATAGTAGTTCAGTCATTGGAGAGTGCATTAAATAAATTAAATTATTTATTTAATTAATTTTTTATATTCCTTACTCTAGCCTCCACTCTATAAATGTCATATTAAAGAAAATACTCAGGCTTATCCATATAATCCTAAGAGATTACAGATTAAGAGTAGAGAGCCTTTGTTGGCAGTTATAGATGAGCTTGATATTGTGAATCGATGTCAAAAAATAAAAAAGATTTTTGGGACTAATGATGAACATTACTGTAACTTAAACTACATCATGAGTTAATGTGTTCTGAACTAAAGACCGATCCATTCACGAGATAAGGCTCATTATTTTATAGATTTCCTCCCTGATATTTTATATTATTGAACATTGATCGAATATCTTCTTAATTCTATTAATCTTGTTCTTCATATGAACGAAAAATTTAATTAGCGTTCTTGATCCTGATTTTTTGTTTTCATTGCGAAAATTTATTTCACCGCTTTGTTCCATCATGATTACAATCGTTGGTTGGGTTTTCAATGTCCATAGATAACTACACTTTTTATTATGACTTTCCCTCTTCCGTTCTTTCCTTTATTCATCGTTGGCTCATGGGGTCAATGATTTGAGATTTCTGTGATAATTCAATCATGATCAAACCTCCAGATTAACAATTTCGATGAAAATGACTTTGAGATCGACAAATTATGGATGGATCATGGAATAACGATGGATGTTGTGTGTTTTTTTCCAATTAATAGAACCCCATTTGGTGATGTGAGGCATGAAAGATCTTGCATGGGAAACAAATATTGACTTTCATCCACCAAAGGATAAAAATCAATGACTGGAGAAGCTTCTCTCCATTTTTTATGGATTAGACAAGGATAATAGTGTGATTTATAAGGGAATTAGTGGATACAACTTTTATTGGGGATAATATTCACATTTTTATTAAAAACCTGACCATACATTGTGAATTCCAGAGGAACACACATCATGTGGATTTCTCTATGAAGTGGGTAACATTTCAACCCGTAATAAATAACATGCACCATGTGGTGGACCCACACACCATGTGGCCTTAGGTGTGTAGTCAATAAATGTTCTATAATTACACTCCTAGGTATTCTATGTGGCCTACTGACCATGTATATTACCCTCACCCTCTATACCCTATATGGATCAACATCCCATGTAAAATTAGTACACAACTTGTAACCTACGTGTCCCTACACATCACACCCATCAAATTATACACCATGTACATGGACTTTGACATTTCTATTTAAGGATGTAGGACATAACCAGTCATAGATTTAGTAGTACACCATGTTTACCTCATAAAGACATGTCATATACTTCTTTTAGGATGTTATACATCTCGTATCCCCTTCTTGAGGATTATATTTGGACCTTCATGACTTCTATTATGTGTAGGATTCCATTTATGACATAATGGTGGCCTTAATTTCAACATCAGAAATATGACATCTGGTGCCATAAGAAATTTTCATCTTCCAGCTCATATAACTGAGAAAGAGACTCTAGTGTGATCCTTGAAGTGGTTTTGGGGTTGAAAAATCCCCTGACGACACTCAAGGGTTAGAGTATGGGTCCCCCATTTCCTAGTATAGGTAGGATAGAAACCCTCAGTTCACACTTTGGAGTGTTGGTCTCCTATCTATGGAGTAGTACCCCCTCATAATCAAGTTCTAGACAAGGCATGGGTCCTCTGCCCTTCTAGTTCTAGAACCCCCATGTGATGATGCGCCATCAGTGTGTCATGGGTCCCTTGTGTATCTATTGAGGATGATGTTGGTTTACTAGTAGTACAACATCAAAAAATGCATGGAGTTGTGAACAGACATAGATTTTACATTTTTTGTGAATATGAAGACCCCCTATCACTCTCCAAATGAGTTTTTTTGAGTATATCTAACTCTTGATTTATATTCTCCCATTTGTCTCACGATTTTACATGACCATTGATTTTAATATTTCCTTATGTTTTTTGGATCATGCTAATGGGTATGTATATACTCACCCCTACATGGGATTTTCTCACATGTGTTGTGTCTTATGAAGATGATGGATTGATAGTTGGTGGGTTTAGTGTACCCAATCTTGATTGAGCATAGTAGTACCTAGTGGAAGAGTCCATGTTTGTTTGTAGGTTGTTTGAGATCATGACTAGGGATCTATCTTGCTTTTCACTTTTACAAAAACTTCTTGGTATGGAACTATTTTAGGGTTAGGAAGGTATTCTACCCCTTTTATTATATTAGTCTTGATTATTGTACTATGATGTTTTCCTTTGTATTGTTTCATGCTTTCACGTAATCTGTTGGATTTCAGTTAATTTTACTTTTCTAATTTTCATAGATTTCGGTGGTGTTCTTATGTACTTGTATCTTAGGATAAGGCCTCCTATATGTATGGCATTCCTACTCATTTCTAGTCGACATCCCCTGGTCTATTAGAGACAGGTTTTGAAAGATATATATTCCCTAATTCCTTATAAGTATATATTATATCTTGCATGAAATTTTTAATTTTCACGCATAATGGTATATATATATATATATATATCATACTACCGAAGTTGGTATTATTGGATGGAAAACCAATCAATACTCCAAAATAGCTATCATAAAAATATATGTTTCCGAATATTAATTGTATGAGAGTTATATATATTCATACATATGATGTATGCATTATCCAAGGTATTAATACATGCATTAAAAACACATTAATAATATCATAAACCACCCATGAGAGTCCTCGGGTTCTATATAAACCCTACATCCATATAATGGTGTTGTGGGAGTGGATTTAGATCCTCATTCTTGGAAAAAACTCCCCAAACTCTCTTCTTATTCATTCTTTTTATATGAATTTCTATCATATCATGAATAAATGAATAATCTCATCCAAACATAAGATGATTTATCATATCCCGTGGATACGTTAGGAGATGGGATGTCATTAGAATACCACTTTTTGATATCTATCAAGAATATTAAATGAATATAAAAAGTTTTTAGATACTCATTGGTATAAGGTAGACTATGTTTTATAGTATTCTTCATTTCAGTATTATATAAAGGTTCCACAAATCTTGAATAATAGATCATCTATCAGTGGTTTTAATTTCTTTAACTTATTCTAAAAATTGTTATTAGACTCTTGAAAAAATATTTAGTGGTATTAGGGGAAATGTTAAAGAGTTAACTGATTCCTAGTAACTCTCACACATGAATTATGATTAAGTGAGGATCTCCAACTAGGAGCTCCATTATGATACAAAGAGTTTCATTCCCAAATGGTTAGAGAAATGGAGTTCCTTGATAGGTTTATATCGATGTCACATTAGATGTGTTCATATGATGAGTAGATATTTATCAATGTTAAGTGGTATCATAGGAGGTCATGCATAACATTTATTAAATCGTGAATTGAGATGAAGTATATTTGAAAAAATGGAGAAACCATATTTAGGTTTTACAAAAATATGAAAAAAAAATTATCTTTACATAGCTAGACTGTTTAAAGGTGACCAATGATTTACCCTTATGTTGAGTGGTCTGTGTAAGGGTTATTTATCTTCACCCTTACCTAGATAAATATATTTAAGGGTCTCATGATCTTACCCTCACACATATAGGTTTAAGTAAGAAAATGATATTGTTTACCCTTACACAAAACACTGGTATGTAAGGGTAATCATGATTTTTTTAAAGCCACCTCAAGGTAAGACCTATTGTACCATTATGTGTCATATACTACATAAGGTTCATGGTTATCTACCATTTCATAGATAGATTGTGTAAGGATAGATGTAGGATACCCTTATTCTTAATATGGATTTTATATATGGGTAGTCAAATTTTTTTTATAGTTGTAGGAATATGTTTCTAATATTTAAAACTATTTATATGGTTTATAAAATAATTATAATTAATTATAACTGGTATTTTGGATATTTTAATTTATAAAAGGGTTTAGATTAATCAATTATATATTTTTTTATTAAATTCATTCTTATGAAAAATTTTCCACAAATATTAAATGCTAATATTTGAAATATCTTTTAAAAAAGTTATATGGTGTAATTTTCGATATATAAATAAAAGCGTTTATTTATAAATCATTAGAAAAAATTCATAAAGGGTTGTATATTATAAAATAAGTCAAAAATTTAAAAATTTTATATTTAAATTATGAATTTTTCATAATTATATTTTTTGAATTATTCAAAATAAAAGGGGGACTTATTTATATATTATTTAAACCATATTAAGAATGGTTTCATGATTACTATGATCGAGGTTTAAATAGTTTTTAAGTATATGATATTTTTTTCTGTAAAATGTTTTGGTAATAAAAATTGAATTGTAATTTTTTTATAATTCATATAATATTGTATATTTAAAATGGAAATGTCATGTAGTGTTAAATATGAAATATTTAATATTAGAATCAATATAAAATATTTATATGTCCCTAATGTTAATGATGGAAAATATAAAAGTGTTAATAATTATCTTTGATTTCTGAATTTTACATAAATGTTCATATCCTGTTTAAATATATGAAATTTTCATTTATTTAAAATATTATTCCCTTTTATATTCATGTTTAGTAAATTTTTAAAGAAATTTGAATATTGAGTGTGCTTTAGTTTAAAATATTAAACTTCTTCTAGGGTAGAGCCATTAATTATATGCTAGGAACTTATCTATAATGAATTTGTTTTTTCATCTACATTGACCTCAGTTTGTAACTAAAACTATTCCAAAATAAGAATTTAGTGGTGACTTAAACCACTGCTAAATCATTCTGTGATGGTTTTGGAAAACTGTTTCTAAATCATGTTTTGGAATTCATTTAGGGGTAGTTTTTCAAAACCATTGAAAAATGATTAAGCGACGGGTTTTTAAAATCTAGGGAATCATTTAGTGGCAGTTTAAACTCTCAATAAATCATCTTATGGTGTTTTTTTATTTTTTATTTGTTAAAAAATTAATTTTTTATTTTATTTTCATAGTTAATTTTTTATTATGTTAATATTTTGATATTTTATAATTCTCACAATTAAATTATTATTTATTTATTTTTCTATTATTTTCTTATTTTCTTATTCTTGGGATTAATTATTTTTTATTTTATTATTATTAAGGTCAATTATTTAATTTTAATTATTATTTTATTATTTATTATTTATTATTCTCATAATTTATTTATTTATTATTTTATTATCTTTTATTATTTTCTTGTTTTATTATTTTTTTTAATTTTTTAATTCTTTTAATTAATTTATGTTTTTATTTTGTATTTATTACTATGCACTTGCATATGCATATATACATACCATATATAGAAATTATATGTCGGGTTTGATTTGAACCCCTTACCTCTTGCTTATTCTCCAATGACTTTACAACTCTTGGAGACTCTTCATGTGGTGACTAAATTTAATTTAATATACCTATATATATATGATTGAAAAAAATAATACATAATAAGTAGATAAAAACTAAAGGTGGATGGTGCCCTTAGATTGTTTGTGGATTACTTTCGATTGAACTAGCTTACAGTGAAGAAACGGTATCCACTTCCTCATACAGATGACCTCTTTAAACAACTCTGAGGAGAAATAGTATTTTTGCTTAGATTTATTTGTGGTCGGGCTACCATTAGGTTCATGTGAGACTATCAGACATACCAAGTATAATGTTCTGAAGGGGGTACGACATGTAGAAGTAACTAGTTATGTAGTTCTTCCTAATGAACATGCTATAAGTATTTATGTATATGATGAATTGGTTTTTCTACTTATACCATTATTCATTTTTGGTAGTCTTCGAAGAAAACAACATAGTGTATTATGTCACTAGACAGGACCCTGCCAATCACATTGATATTGTGTTGAATACACTGAGATATCCCCAGCTATATGTGAATCACAATAAATGCCACTTTTGGAATAGAAAGTTTCACTTCTTAGTTTATATTATTTCAAAGGGAGACATATCTGTTGACCCAGAGAAGGTGAGCATCATGGTTTCGTAGGAGTAGCCCAAGAATGTGTTTGGTATACAATGATTCTTAAGGTTGGTAGGCTATTATAGGAGATTCATTCAGGATTTATTATGTCCGACAGTTCCGCTTATAGGATTGACCAAGAAGGGTGTGAAATTCTTCTAGACTGAAGCTTGTGAGACATATTTTTAGGAGTTGAAGGGAATATTGACTTTAGTGCTGATCCCAATTCTTCCTAAGCTAGAATGAAGCTATATTGTTTACTATGATGCTTTAGGAATTATTTTGGGGGAAGATTTGATGCAGGGAGATCAAGCTGTAGCATATTGGTCCTTCTAGATTATAATAGATGAGAAAAGTTACCCTATGTAGTCCTTCAGCTAGCAGTCGTCGCCCATGCCTTATTCTATTAGAGGAATTATTTTTTTAATCATTCAACATTTACCTGGATAATAAAATTCCCAAATATATCCCCACACTGTGAGACTTGAATCGAAGGAAACATAGGTGGGTTGAATACCTGCAATCATTTGACTTTGATATTTCTTAAAAAATAAAAAGGTTAATGTTGTAGTTGATTCTTTAAGCCATAATACTCGGATGTAATCCATCAAGAATGCCATAAGTGAGTGGAAGTTGATGGATCTTTTTTCTAAGATGCACCTGGAGGTTCAGGAACAGCATGGGAAACTAGTCTTAGCAGGTCTAGTAGTGAAATCCTCCCTTCAGGAGTATGTCTAGAAGAGGTAGTTATCAAATTCTGAAGTCCTTGTCTTGAGGGAGAGAATCATAGGAGATAACCCACCTCCGGGTTGTTTTTTTGATTCAAATGACATTCAAATCATATATGAGAATTTTTGGGTGTCTTTAGATTTTTTGGAAGATTCTATGAGGGAATATCATGCCTCTATTTGGGCAGTTCACCCTACTCCAACCAAGATCTATTGAGACATTCATCATTAATATTAGTGACCACGTATGAATAAATATATTTCATGTTTTATCACTCGGTGATCAACCTGTCAGTAGTTAAAATAAGAGCACCCGTGACATGATAGACTTATACAACCTATATCCATTCCTAAATGGAAATGGAATGATGTCATAATGGATTTAATGTTGGGATTTCCAAGATCCCCTAGGGTCAGAGATACAGTATGGGTGATCATCGATAGGTTGACCAAGGTTTCACACTTCCAATAAATCCAGGATACCTTCTCAGTTGATGAGATTGTGAGGCTTTACATCTGGGAGAATGCTTTCTTTCATGGTGTTCCCTATTCTATAATATCTAACAGAGACACTTGGTTCACATCATAGTTTCTGAATGGGTTGCAAAAGGCACTAGTTTCACAAGTGCTCTTGAGTACAAAATATCACCCTCAGACAGACGGGTAGTCTGAATGGACAATACAGGTGTTAGAGGATATGCTTCAGGCCTGCATTCATTATTTTAGATATTTGTGGGAAAACATATCCCTTTAGTTTAGTTTTCTGGAAAAAAATATTTTCTAGAAACAATTCAGATAGAACTATATGAGGAACATTTTGGTAGTTCATGCTATTTACCACTTTGTTAGTTAGAGGCTTGTGATACAGCTCTACTAGGACCTAATCTCATTCAAAAAACTTCAGAGTAAGTATATCTGATTCATAAGTGAATTGATAAAGATTAGTGTAGACATAAGTCTTATACTCATCATCATCATTGATATATAGAGTTTAAATTCATACATCGGGACATTCTATGTGTTTAGACTATATTGGTTTATAGGTGAATTCAGAGACATGGAATGTTATTACCTCGATATGTCGGTCCATTCGAGATAGTGGAGAGAGTCAGACCGATAGCCTATCGGTTGTAGTTACCTTAGAGGTATTATGCTATCCACAAATTATTCTGTGTATCACAGATTCATCGATATCATCATGACCCATCTCATTTGTTTGAACCCGAGGATATATAGCTAGAGTTAAATGCATTTTTCAAGGGGAATATGATGTGTATCGTTGATTAAAGCATGAAGGATATTTGAAGAAAGTAACTTCCTCTAGTCTGAGTGATATGGAAGCACAACCATGTGCATGATGAGACCTAAGAGCGGTAGGCCGATGTACATGTGTAGTGGCTGAAACTCTTATCTCTAAAATCTTTACCACCCTAAGAAGGGAATCTCGAGGATGAGTTTTCTTAAATATGGGAGGTTGTAACAAACTAAATTTTCACAAATGTATGAAAAATTAGTTTTAGGATTTAATTACTTGGTTTGACTCTAATAATTATGCCTAATGGATTCAAGGAGGCCCCAATGGTTTTCAAGGATATTTCTAATCTCAGAGCCCCAAAACATGAAGAAACTGACTGGAATTCATGATTTGTAAAAACTATACATCCAATCCCACACCATTTCTCTAATTGTGAAATAGGAGGAAGTTGAGTGCTGGGGGAAGCATGGTTTATCTTCAATTGTGTGACCCTAGGATCAAGTTCGTGCAATGTTGTAGTCCTCTTAGACAGAGGTCATTCTCATGATTGGTGACATGTTTGGACAATCATGTAACAAAACCATATGCTGATTCCTGTGTGGGTGACATAAATTTACCCCCTAAAATGTATTTAAGTTTAAACCTTCTTTTCCTCCACCTCCAATAGACATATTTGAAACAAGATTCCTTCTCCTCTCCTCCTCTTAGGTTTTGTTCCATATCCTCCATCCAGGCACCAAATCAGGCATCGTCAGATCCATCAAAAATATTGAGGTAATATCATTACTCTCATTGCTTCTATTTATAGTTAATATCTTCTTATACTGCACTATTTTGGTGTAAGAACATTTTCCAAATTTTTAGGTAATTTAATTTTTTCTCATATAACTCATGTTTGAGTTTGAATCAAAGGTCAATGCTGGATGAGGTAAGCATTATAGTTATTAGGTAGGTTGTCTCGTTCTTTCATACTATTTTTGTTTCATTTTATAATTTTCAACATTGTACCACACGCTGGACCTTCTTTTTGACACCTCCAAAATGTTAAATATATTATTCCAAATGGTTTATCAACTGTATTATGATCATAGCTAGTGTATAATCACATTTGAGGTTGTTCTCCTTGACGTGGACCACCCCAATAGGTGTGTTCTACCCGTAAGGCCTATTTTCCCATTGCTTCCAATTTTCTACACACCCATGAGGGGTTTTTCCTTATAATTAATTCTTGGAGTGAAATAATTGAGTTGAATCTGATGTTAATCCATGAGCTAGGCCTGTACCCCTCATTCTATAAATAGAACCATTGAACTAAATGAATTTTCCAAGATGTTAGGCTGTATGACTTATTCCTTATTCCATAAATGGATTGGTAAATGGAATTCCTTGACAAAAATTCCTTTCATGTTGTAAATGATTGTTTTATCAAACATTATTCCTTTTCTAACCAATTCTTATCCCCACCTTACGCCATGTGTGATATGAGGTGCTCTGACTTAAGGGCCCCTTGGACACGCTCATTGTGCCTTAATTATATTTTTTTAATAATTTTTAAACATTCTAGGGGAGTCACTAACTATTTAGATACCTGATTTTTTTCCATGTATGAATTTTCAATATTTCATATTATATTTCCTGATCTAGGTGCTGAGATGGTGTACAATTCCAAGGTCTGGTGTGCCCGAAATTAATTGTATAAAATTATTAAATTAATTTTATATTATAAAAACATGGTTATTTAAGGAAAACAAGATAACTCTCAAATGGTTGATCATATCATAAATCTGAGACCACTTTTGGGTTCGCAATGTTATGTTTACCTTAGGAGTTACATAAAATGAGTCAACGTGGGATGTTCAAACCTATCACTCATTGGAGGAGTGTTTACACAATTTGACTAATTTATTAATTAATTGATTAATTTACCTTTGACGTAATTAAAATTTATTAATAGGTCTTTATGGGAACATGGGCACGGTTGGCTCATACTCCACAATTCACCACGAAGAGCTCTCTCTTCCTCGTCTATTGGCAACGAATGTCGAAACTTCAGATCAAGGTGAATTGAAGTGCGAAAAATGAAACTAATCGTGGCGAGTATATTATTCATCAATGATGGTTGATCTAATACAATTAGAACTCATAAATTGGTATTTTCTCCCTTTGATTAAATTTTTGACTAGATTGAACATTATTATTGGATCTGCATCCTTGTTGAAAATCATTTCATAAGACGATTTATTGAAACTCATTTTGTATCAGTTATTTTCTAATTTTAATTCCCTGCTCTTGATCAGTTTCCCAAGAATGATTGGAAAATTACTATCAAACCATTGTTTCTCTACTTTTTTTCCCATTTTCTTCATGTTCCTTACAATTATAAATCCCTGTTTCCCAGATCAATAGTTAGGGAGACCCGAGCTCGATCAGGCACTCAGATTCGAGGTGGATTGATAAAACGATTATGGTTCTTCGAGCAAAGTATGGATCTAGAGTTACCACATTTAATGGATTGTATATTTTAAGTTTTTAAATTGTATCATCAATGAATAGAGTCATGAGAGAAATTAATGTGAAGAACATAAACCTTTTTCATTTCAGTGGATGATTCCTGACAAACGATAGTTGGAAAGAACAATTCGTGGCTATATATAGAGATATAGGAAGGAATTGTGGCAGGATTTGATGTGGTGTAACCATATTTTGACCATAGAAGAAGATTAGTGAAAACTTGTAATATCTATAAAAATCCCGACTACATTCCATGTGGGATGAAGAACACATGACGTGTAACAGCTTTATCAGTGGTGCCAGGTTTTGGGAGAATATAAGGATGACACGATGTGTATTCCACCCTCACACGCCGTGTATCCCTTCCCCAATTGGACAAACTATGTGATGGGTCAAATGGGTGGGGAATCCATGTAATAGAACATGTACATGGGTTGAACACATGGGTGACATCCTGTGTGGACCAACATTCCATGTACTAAAGTACATAAATATCAGGCTCGAGTACATGGACACATACTGAATAGGTGGGACATGCCATGTATTCCACCTACATGGATTATACCCTTACATAGAATGGACTTGTGTACTAACTAAAGACCTGATCGGACAGTGAAGAGGGACCACACACCATGTGGGTTGCCTCACATTCCATGTACTACTTAAGATCTTCTGAGAAATCATCAAACGTCTATATCTACTTTGTTTGAAATCAGATTTTGGATTGTGAGATTCCTATCCTAAGACTTTTTCTGTGTAGAACATTATGTTTCCATATGAATAAGATTACAATATATGATATGTATGTTCAAGGTTTGGAATGCACTAAGGTGACACTCGATGATGATAACAATCATACAAAACCACCATAGCAGTACCATGCTTACCATACAACTGTGTTGGGTTGTGGAATTCCCCGATGAAAGTTTTAGGCTTACCATCTAGTAGGACCGAGCAGTGGTTTTCCCCAATTGATCATTCTATGTTACTGTTTAGTAGGATTAGGTAGTGGAGTTCCTTAACATTTTAGGCTTACCCTCAAGCGGGGTTGGGCCGTGGCATTCCCCAATGAAATCTTCTACGAGTAACCCTCCAGCTGGGCTGGGTAGTGCCATTTCCTTGATGACTCACCAATATTACCCTCTAGCAGGATTGGGCAATTACATTCCCCCAATGAACTTCCTGAGTGGTACCCTCCAATTGGGCTTTGCATTAGTGTTACATAGTGACTACTAGAGAAGGACCCTCCTGATGTACTAGGGTGTGAGATCCTTTCCTAAATCTGGTGACTCCTCAACCGTGTGGAATAGCGATGAGGCATGTTTTAAAGTATCCATGGACTCACGAGAAAGAGGGACACTTTAACCACTAATATATATTCTTGTGAATTGACCTAAAACCTTGCAGGAAAGTCAGTGTTTCCCAAACCAGATAGTATCAAGGTTTGGGTATTGAGTCCCTTTGACTTTTGTGTTCTGGGTAGATGCATGAGGTGTTGGGCATCATAAATGAATTTACTTTGGAACTGTTAGCTACTCATATTATTGGGTTGATCTATGAGATGGATATACCTTTACTCTCTCATTGGGATTCTTTGACTGAGCATATATATATATATTTATTTATATATATCTTGTTTCAGTACCCACTCTATGGGTTTCGGTTACTCTCCTTCCAGGAGAGATGACGACGCACGAGGTATGCCACCTAATTTTTGTGTCAATATTCTCATGGTTGGACAAGTCTACTCTCATATTATTGGTAGTGAAGACTCAATTAGATGTTTATATTCTCACCATGTCAAGCACCTTGTGTTTGGACAAGTTCACTTTTACTGTCTTGTTGGGTTGAACTATACTCTTCTATCATACCATGTTCTATCTACTACTTTACTATTTAGTTGTATATGTTACCACTCCCCCTTCACATTTTTAGGCATTATACTGGGTATGAATATACTCACCCTTTCAGGGAATTTTCCCGACACATGTCATGTCATTTTCAGATAGCAGATATGTCGTTCGTGACATTAGAAAAACATAGGCATACAGACTACTTGGACCGTGTATGTTGGCCATAGCTTAGTATACAGAAGATGGGATATCAGATTATTCATTTTACCAATTGTTTTTGGTTGGGTCATATTTCTAGGTGGTCTTTTATTTTTCCATTTTATTTTCTATTTGCACTACCATAATTTTTTCTATTTAGTAGTCAATGCTTCTTTTGGTTTATTTATAACAGTGTTGCATTTTATATTTCATTACATATGCACTTTTTCATAGAGTTGGATGCGTGTATATATACAGGTACTTAGAAAAATGCCTTAATGAGTTATTTATGCCTTCGATAATAGTTACTGCCCCATGGGCTATGGAGGAAGGCTTGGTGTAGTTGCTGCTCGGGCCCTAACGTGGGTTGAGTCGTGAACAATTTGTATCATATGTGGTTCGTTCATTGAGAAGTTGTTCTTAAGTTCCCTAAAAAGGATTTTTTTGGTTTAGGGAAACAATTTCAATGTGTCACAAGTGTGGCTCTTAGTCCAGGGAGTCCGGTAATGGTGCTTGCAGATGTCGTATCCATTCATCAAGACCCTGATTACTCGCTTGTCAACTGGGCACCCTAAGAAATTTTTTTTGTAGGGAACATTGGTACATTCATAATATATGACCGAGTCTTATACTTTCCTTCTTGATTCATCTCCCTATCATTGTTATCAATATATATATAAATATATATATATATATATATATACGTCTATCGGACCGTAGTTCTCCTTGATAATTTTAAGGATGCCTCTATGATGACAACCATCCAGGATACCTGCTCTAGTTCATGATGATGACCCTATGAATGACGAGGCCTCAGTTCATGGTCCATCATGAATTACCCTTCCCGAATGTGGACAGGTAGCATCAACCCCACTTGTTGAGTAGTAGATAGTACCAACAGAGCAGACTGAGGATGTGGGTAGGATAACCACACATCCTGAGTTCTAGTGTTAGCGACCACTGAGGTTCTGCAGTGAGCCAGATCCCCAATCAAAAATGGATTGGCTAGAATCAGTGGTTCACATCTTGAGGCTTGTTAGAACCCTGATAGATTCTATGGTGGCTTTGTTAGCCATACTTTTTCATGGTGCATTAGGGTATTGTTGAAGCATGGTTACCCAGATTCATGAGGAGTCAGTACTCTAATGGGATGACTTTCAGAAGATCTTTCGTGAGGTGTAATAATCCTCCTTCCTATGCTCCATTCAGATTAAGGGGCTTTTGGAGCTTCATCAAGAAGGGATTTCAGTGGTAGAGTATGCGTATAGGTTCACAAAACATACATTCTACTCTCTTGACATTACCATAGATGGCTACTTCTGAGAACATAAGTTTTAGTAGTCTATTTGTAGAGAGATTCAAGCCACGTAGTGCCCTTGTGCATCCCCACCAATATCAGGGTTCTAGAGATGACCCTTGTAATTGAGACATTTTTGTAGGAGGGATTCTAGATAGTTAGAGCTGGCAGTGGGTGAAATAGGGATGAGTCATCTATAGAAGCAGGCAAACACCGAAGATTTTAGAATAGGAAACCATTCTGTAAGCAGGCTCAAGGATGTGGTCGTATAGTACAGGGGAAACATAGAGCACCGAGGAAGCCTATGGATGGATGAAACTATTCTTGTGATCGGTGAGGTCATATTTTGTGGTATTTCCTGATCATACGTGTTGATCAACCCTGTAAGATAGCTTATCGACCTCCATAGAAAAGACATTTTCATGATTAGGGATCTCCCATGTGGGGGTAGGGTGTTCCTTGAGGAGTTGGTTCTGGTAGTGGAGAAGGAGGTGCTATAAGTGGGGGAAGACACTATGATGTCCTCCCACCACCACCACTAGGTGACCAATTTTAGACTTAGGGAGTTGGTTTCTAGGGCTATAAATAGCTTCAATCTTTAGATATTTAAGATCGTGCGACACACAAGATGATTGAAGGTACAATATGTTTTTATTCTACTATTTTTTCAATATTTGTAGATACTGGTTCCAACCATTTTTATCTATCGACTACTACGATGAGAGATAGGTCTCCTAGTAGAGATTATAACACAACATCATTGTCTCAAGGTTTCTATAGGGAATGCTTATTCTATTTCTTTCATCTGTCGGTAGTGCAAGATATTTCTTGGAGGAGAGAGGTTCATGTGAAACCTATTGATAGTCACTTTGGAACCCTATGAAATCATCTTGGGCATGGATTGGATTTCCATGATTCCATCCCAAATCGATTTTCACTATAGACTAGTTCGATGTACTCAAACTAATGGGAAAAGGTTCTCCTTTTTTGGTGAGAGAGACCTCATAGAAGGATTAGCGAGTGTTGTGAGAAATAGGTTACAACCTATTACCAATAAGTTAGAGAGTGTGTCCCTTTGTTCAATACTCTTTAGGCATCTAGATTTATTAATTTTTGGAGGATTATATGGATGTATTCCCAGAAGATATTTTGGGACTACCTCTGTGGTGGGATGTGGAGTTTTTCAATTACTTGTAATTAGGGACTACCCTGATATCTTTTATGGAATATTTGATAGAACCCACCGAGCTCTGAGATCTACTGTTATAGTTAGAGGGAATTTGTGAGAATGGTTTTATCAGACCCAGTGTGTCTCCCAAGGATGCTCTAGTTTTGTTCTTAAAGAATGAAAATGAGAATATAAGGCTTTTCATAGATTATCATCGCCTGAAATAGACCTGGATAAAGAAAAATTACCCCTTGCTGAGAATTGATGACATCTTTTATCAGTTTTAAGGAGTGATATAGTTCTACAAAATTGATCTCAAGTCTGGCTACTGGATGTTGGGGTTTAGAAGCTGATATTTTGATGTTGGCTTTCCAATGACGCTACAGACTCTACATCTTCCTAGTGATTCCCTTCGGTATGACGAATGAACCCAGTTATTATTGCCTCGATAAACTAGATATTCCAAATATACGTAGACTAGTTTTTTATTGTCTTCATCAGTGACATACTCCTCTACTTAATGAAAGAGGAGTAGCATGAAGAGTGCTTGAGTTTGGTTATTGATCTACATCAAGAGAACCAGTTTTATAGAAAGATCTCAAAGTTGCAGTTCTTGATACAAGATGTTTACTTTCTTGGGAATTTCATTTATAATCATGGTTTAGCCTTGGATTTAGAAAATAATGAAATAGTTATTGCTTGAGAACCACCCAATAATAAGTCATAAGTGAAAATATTTATTGGTTTGGAAGTGTACTATTCAAGATTTTTGGAAGACTTCTCCAGTACCAAAGCCCCTTTGACCGCTCTAATGCAGAAGGGACATCTTTTTACCTGGTCTGAGTAGTACCAGAAGTCCTTTGTGGAGGTGAGGTATAGGATGATGAGTGATCTAGTATTGAGACTACCAGAGGAAGGTGTTTAGTTCGTAGTGTATTGTGAGGCCTAGGGTGCTGGGCTCGATTACCTGTTGATTCCACAATAGACAATCATCACATACGAGTCAAGGTAGTTGAGACCTCATGAAAAGAACTATGAAACTCATGACATTGATCAAGAAATGGCTGTATTTTCTTTCATGTTGTAGAGGAACTACCTTCTAATAGAGTTCTTTTTGGTTTACTCAGACCATCAGAGTCTCAAGTACACCTTCACAAAGAGATACCTGAACCTGAGATAGTGACGCTGGTTGGAGTTATTGTAAGACTAAAATTTTGAGACTGTCTATAATCCAGGAAAGGGAAAAACTGTAGTGTATTCCCTTTGTAGGAAGTCCCATGCTCGCCTATTACGGGAAGCTTAAGATCTATTAGCTTCCTTAAAACTAGCCCTGATAGAGAAACAACATATAGTTTTTCTACAATCGATGGAACTTACTCCATCAATGCTTGGTCATGTGGGATACATAGACTAAGATGTTTTACATGATCAGATATCCATAGTCTATGCACCAGATTGATATTATGAATTAGGAAATCACGAGATCTTGTTCTAGGGGTGAACAATGGTTTGAATTTCAATACAGGAAGAGCTGATTCGGGAGTTCCACAATTCACCCTTATTTGTATATCCTAGTGTGGGGAAGAATATTCAATGGAATTTTTGGTGGTCCAACATGACACATTGCGTAGTTGAGTTCGTCTCACGGTTGCTCACATGCTAGAAGGTAAATTCTAAGTACCAGTTTCTAGTGGGTTTGTTGGATCCTCTTGAGATTCCTAAGTGTAAATGGGCAAGAATATCCATGTACTTGTTCATAGGTCTTCCATGCACAATGAAGTTCCATAACACCCTCTGGGTGGGGGTAGACAGACTCACAAAGTTTGCGCACTTCCTTGCTATCAGAGAGTGGTGTTCGGTGTAGAGTTTGGGGCATTTGAACATATGAGATATCATCATCTTTTACATGGTACTCTCAAAAATTATCTCCAACCATGACATGTATTTAAAATCATGAATTTTTAGAATCATGTATGAGGCGTTCAGGACCTAGTTGAGGATGTGTACAACCTTTCACCCTAGGATCGATGGAAAAAACGAACACACTATCCCGATGTTAGAGGATATATTGAGGGATTTCATGATGGATTTTGGCCGGAGCTGGGTGGATCACCTGCCTTTGGTAGAGTTTTCATACAACAAAGTTTACCACTCTAAAATCAACATAACACCTTTTGAGGTCCCATATGGGAGAACTTTATGGTCACCCTTGTGATGGATGGAGAATGGAGCGTTGTCTCTTGTGGGATCAATGTTGGTGTAGAAGTCAAAAGAGAATATACAGGTCATCTATGAATGGATGAATATAGAACATAACAGATAGAAATCCTATGTAGATCACCATTTTGGGCCCTTGGAGTTTGAGCAATAAAACCATATCTTCTTGAGAGTCTTCCCACAATGAGGAATGTAGAGGTTTGGATGAGGAAGAAAGTTCTTCCCAAGGTTTATTAGGACGTTTGAGATCGTACGAAGGGTTGATGAGGTTTCCTACCACCTCTCCCAACCCCCAAAACTAGATTAGGTGCATGAAATCTTCCACGTGTCGCATCTGAGGTAATATGTGCTTGACCTTATGAACGTCATTAACTGGGGGATCTAGACATTAATGATGGATCCACATTTATAGATCACCCGATGGAGATCATGGATCTATAAGAGTAGAAATTACATGGAAAGACCATCACTTTGGTTCGTGTGCTATGAAAAAAAAAACAAAAACATGTAGGAGAGTTTCTGGGAACGAGAGAGATAGATGCAGGCTCAGCACACTGAGTTTTTTCTTAGTGTTTCTTTTTAGGGATATAAATATTGAAGGAGATAATGATGTAGAGACCATGTTTTTTCCTTGTAAGACATTGGAATATTTTTAATATATTTCCAGAGATAGGCTCTAAGACAAGGTATGATTTTTAGGCCCATTGTTCCTGGGATTAATTTTATAAAAACATTAAATATATTTTATGTTGCGTGAATTAATTTATTTAAGGAAAATGGGATAACTCATAAAAAATGGACCAGGTTAGAAATTCATGACCACAGTCAGGTCCAGACTGTGATTTTCACCCTAGGTGCGACATAAAATGAGTTGCCATGGGATGTTCGGTCCTCTCACTCATCGGTGGTGTGTTTAATCAATTTGAATAATTAATAAATTAATTGATTAATTTACCTTTTACTGAATTAAAAGTAATAAATAGGTCTTTAGCGAAATTTTTCTAAATTTGTTTCATATTCCACCATTCACTGGTTAGAGATCTATCTTCCTCCCCCTTTGGTGAAGAACGATGAATCATCAGATCAAGGAGATTCGAAGTGCAACAAACACAACAAATCTTTTCGGGCATGTTATTCATCAACAAAGATTGATCCAATCAATGTAGGGATCTTCAATTTGTATTTTCTCCCTTTGATTAAATGTTTGATCATATCAAATGTTATTATTTGATCTATGAACCTATTGCAAACCTTTTCATGAGCCTAAGCATCAAAACTCATTTTGTATGAGTTTTTTCAAATCTAAATTTCCCATTCTTGATCAGTTGGACCAGAATACTTGTCCAATGATCATTAAACCTTTGTTTCTAAGTTTATCTTCCCCCATTATTTATGTTTCTCACTGTTGGAACCCCGTGGTTCTAGTATCAACAGTTTCCAGGTGACCCGAGCTCGATCAAGTGCTTGGATTTGGGGAGGATCGATGAAATGACAATGGTTCATTATGAAAAGCTTGAATCTGGAGTCCCCACAATGAATGGATGGTAGATCTAAATGTTTAACACTACATCATCAATGAATAGAGGCATGATAGTAAGCAGTGAAAATAATGTAACCCTAATTTCTTTCGGTGGTTTATTACAAGAAAACGAAGGAAAACGAAGGTCGGAGAGAGTAATTATGTACTAGATCTAAAGATCTAGAATGGAATAATAGTAGGATATGAAGCGATTTGACAAGATTTGGAGCAGAAAAAAAGATCTATGAAAACTATAAAGATCTGGAAAAATACTAACATGACACTACATGGGATGAAGAACACATGGAGTGTAGGGAATTACGTATAGTCTTCCCTCAAATGTCATGTATCCATTCCCTAGTTGGATAACCTGTGTGATGGGTCACTTGGGAAGGGAATCTGTGTAAGAGAACAAAGACACAGGTTGACCACATAGGAAACATCCCATGTGGACTAAAACACTGTGTACCCGATTACATGGATAGAGAGCCAGAGTACATATACATGACCAACAGACATGACCCGGTCCCCAGATGCGTGGTACATGCCACGTATTCCACCTACATGGAATATATCACTACACGAGTGGATCCCGTGTACCGAAAAGAGATATGGAAAGGAAGTGAAGAGGGAACACACAACATGTGGGTCCACTAAGACACTATATACTACTTGATATCTTCTAATAAATATTTGAATGTCCATATCTCCTTCATTCGAACTTTGATTTTGGCCCCCTAGATGCATATCCTGAGTGTTTTTCCATGTATAACATGATGTTTCCCTCTGAAGTATCTTTTGAGATACTATGTGAATGTTTTGGGTTTGGAATGTGTTGAGTCGACACCTATATGATGGAAAAAATCATACATAACCACTATATTAGTATCAGGCTTACCCTCCAGCTGGCCAGGTAGGGTAGTGGTGTTCCCTGATGGCAGTTCTGGGATTACCCTCTAGTAGACCAGACATTGGAGTTCCTCGATGTTTCGAGATTACACTACACTGCTTTTGGGAAGTGTCATTCCCTGATGAAATCCTCTAGGATTAACCCTTTAACCGAGAGAGGAAGTGTCTTTTCCTAGAATACTCACTGGTCTTACCCTCTAGTAGGAATGGTTAGTGTTATTCCCCAATGTCCTTCCTTAGTGGTACCCTCCTGCTGGGCTGGGTAGTGGTGTTCCTCAATGAAAACCAGAGTAAGACCCTCCCAACGTACCAGTGCGTGATATCCTTTCATAAAGTTGAAAACTCTTCAACTATGTGATACGGTGATGATTTTTGGTTTGAAGTACCATTGGAGTATGAGAAATAGCGACACTTTCCCCAATGAGATGTGTTCTAGTCATTTGACATAAAACCAATAAGGCGAGTCAGTGTTTCCTAAAGAAGATAGTGTCAAGGTGTGATTATTGAGTCGCTTTGACCTGTGTGTTCTAGGCAGATGCATAAAGTGCTAGGAATCACAGATGTATTTACATTGGAACAGCTGGATACTCATATTCTTGTGTTGAGCTGTGAGATGGATACCCCTTACTATACTGTTTGGGATTTTTTTACTGAGCACACACACACACATATATATATATATATATATATATCTTATTTTAGTACCCACTCCTTTGGTTTTGGACAGGCGAAGACGTATAGGGTATGCCATGTGGTTTACATGTCTAGATTCCCATGGTTAGAAAAGTATTGTCTTATACTATTGGTAGAAAAGACTCAATGAGAAGTTCATATTCTCACCTTATCGATCTCCTTGAGTTTTGATGAGTTCACTTTCACAATATTGTTGGGTTGAGATATACTCTTTTACCACACCTTATTCTATATACTTCTTTCCTCTATATTTATCTCTCTTACTACCCCCTTTACATTTTCGAGGTGTTCTACTAGGTATGTATATACTCACCCCCATATGGGATTTACCCAACATGTGTCATGTCTTTTAAAGATAGTGAATAGATCGACTGTGACATAAGAGGAGCTTAGGGATATAGTCTACTTTGACCATGCACAATTTTCATAGCTAGGGATATTGGATCTGAGCTCTCAGATTGTTCTCCTTACAAGTTTTGTTAGGATGGTACATATTTCTGGTTTGGCGTGTATTTTTTCCTTTTCATTTTTTTCACTATTGTACTTTGTTCTGTTTAGTATTCCATGCATCTTTTGGTTTATTTATAGTATTTTATCATTTTATATTGTTTCCCCTCTACACTTTTTCATTGATTTCGTTTTGTGCGTGTGTACAGGTACTTAGGAAATGTCCTCCCTGAGTTATTTATGCTATTCATGCTAGTCTCCACCACCTGGCCTATGGAGCCGAGCTTGTGGTAGTTGCATCTTGATCCCTGGAATGAGTCGGGTCATGACAGGAAATACCTAGGATATATTCGTTGAGTGTTTTTCCTTTTCACCTCTAGACGGGTGACACTGATTTCCTAGGGTAAAATCCATGTATGGGCTCAGTGAAAAGTCGATTGTACCATTCCATGAGAGTTCCTTAATCCCCTATGTGATGTAATAGGGATCTACTCAGAGGTTATTTCATGATGTCATTACATCATACCTAGTGTGACACTTGGGATCTTATAATCAGGTCTCCTTGTATAGACTACAATGGAATTGGTTTTATACTAAGCCCCTAGAGATATACATGGAATTCTCTTAGAATTTACATGGTTGAGTTTAGGGTGACCCTCAACAATTTATAGAGAGGTTAATTAAATTAAAAAGGGAAATGAATAGTTTTAAATAATGATTGAACCTCATAAATTGGAAATTTAGGGATGTGCCTACCAAGCCAAATCAAGATCTTGGGTACAGTCCATCTTTTTATGCTATTCCACTCACCTTACTGGTAAATGATACCTTGGTTTAGAGATGAAAAACATAGGCTGAATTAGTTAAAATTGGATGGGTTTACCAAGTGTTACCCAATCTGATGCACTTATTTGTTTATTTATATCTTTAATTATTTTTAATGGCACATTTTTCATTCTATATTGCATGAAATTGATTGATTTAGACATTTTAGGTGGTGGAATAATAATTATATCTTACACCCTTCTTAGGATGACTTTTGGTACCCAAATAAACTTAATGGACATAGGTATAGATAAAGGGATGAGACTAGATTCAAATGCTTTATTGACAGTTCTAAGAGATATTTCAGGGGCAGATGACTGAGCCTATGCTTTTGATGATAGTTGTAGCAGTTTTTGGACCTTTTTGGTATTTTGTATAAAATGTAATTTATGTTTGTACCCCCTTTTCCTTGTATACTCATTTTTGAATAGTTACTTGAGAATCATCATCACTTTGTATCTGTTCATTATTCATCTCCCTCTTAGTTTTTATTTATCTTAATTATATTATTATTATTATTATTATTATGATATCTATGTCTTGTTACTACTTCCCCTACGGTGGGTTTTTAGTTCAGTCATATGGTGGCTTCTTAGGATGTTTCTTATTCCATATATATTGTTTTTCTCCACTCTAATCAATGAGATCATAATATCTCCATGAACCCACCCTTTACCCTCAATTCTAGTTGGCAACCTATGACGTTTGGGGAGGTGCGCTTGAGATCTTGTGTCCCACCATCTTGGGGCACCGTTAAGTGGCACCTACGGTTAAACTCCACACAAAATTAGGTCATGGTAGATGAGAAATAAATAATATATTTTCATACCTATCATGTAATGCATGGTGTGAAAATTTATAAAAAGAAATTTATCACATAAATTTAAAGCATAAACAACATTCACATTCCATAAACACTTTATAATTTTGAGTATTCAAGGAAGTAAACAAATAAATAATCTCTTTATTTATTTTCGAAATATGAGATAGAAATATGAACATTCCGTATTTAATTATAGAATGAAAAATCAAATTTGAAAATTCCTAACACTTTTCATTTATAAATAATTAATAAACCATAATAAATTATAGAAAAATATTAAAATAATAAAATTTTAAGGGGATATCGTATTTTATGACTGATAGTGGGATTATGAGTCATAATCCAAGCTTGATATCACAACTTATGATTAGGGATTTCATAAGGTTCTAGATGTATTTGATGATATCCCCTATATCACCAATGTAGCAGTAAGAGATTTTTCATGGTTGAAAGTTAGATCAATTTTGAGTTACCGAGTCCTGAGAACTCCTCGAGGATTAAGCAATAAATTTACACAAGAAAACAACCACATAATTTTCTCATGGTTATGTTGATTCCAGGATACAGTGTTTATCCCTGGGCTGAACCATCAAGGATTTGTGATAATAGTGAGACATTGATAATAACATATTTAAGGAAAATATATTATTCTTATCATGTGTGCATGCATATTTATGAATTGATTATATCTCTTAAATAGATTCTTCAATAAAAAAACTGAGACAATGGTTACATATAGAATGATATTTTTACCCTGGATGTTCAATAATTTTAATTTTCATTGGAGATCCCATGTTCGAGCCATCATAGGTGGAAAAAGTAATTAAATTGAATAATTTAATTTGATTAATTAGTCAATTTAATTATGATTAAACCCTAGTGAAATCCCTATTAAATCCTAATTATTTTGGCTCTCTATGGTTAGTTTTTGATTTTTTATATGAACACTCGAAAGTAGGATAAGGTCAAGAGACAAAATTTGGTGGTAAAGACCTAAGATAAAAGGATCAAAACCATATATTTTGCGATGTTGATGATCAGATCATGTAGATATGATTATAGATCGAAGCAATGAATATTTTTGATTGAGGTAATAACTTTTTATTCAATTCTTTTCTCTATTCTTTTTCCTCAAATGAATAATTTTAGATACTTAATTTTGGTTCATAAAGAACACCCTTATAAATTAATTAACTTTGATTAAAAAGTTAAAATACATATTTCAGGTATTCATTATAATTAACGAATATATGCTAGATGAATGGTGGTCAGATATTTTAACTATCCATTGGGAATCCCATATTTTATTTCCATTTTTTCTCCCTCATATTTATTCATGTGTTCACAAATGGCATTATTATTGGTCAGTTGTTCAACCCATGGTAAATTAGCATGGAATAACATGGATGTTCAGTGAAGAAGAAAGTGATGCACTTGGGGGTGGCAGTTGGCATAATGTTGACCATGATGTTGAAAGAGGTGATTGTGATGTGGTAGGGAGTAGCCGATAGGGGTATCATTGAATGATGTGGGGTGAGACATGGGGACAACAATGATGTTGGGATGAGGTGAGGCCCAGGTGTAGGCTCATGGGTGATGATGGTGAGTACTTACAGTGATGGATAAAAGCACCAGCTGTGGTGGAATCTGATAATAGTCGGGGGTGGAATCCCTTGTGTCTACCACAAAAACAACAAAATAGGCTTTTATGAGCGCTAAAAATTGCTTATAATCGAGTCACTAATAAAAGGGGATCCCTTTTATTAGTGTTAAAAATCACTGATAAAATACCTCTTTATCAATTTTTTTTAAATGCGCCGATAAGAGACAAAATATTATATAAGAGACCCCCCTTTTAGCAATACATGACCCCCCTCTAATAGTTCTAAGAAACCCTTCTTACACCCCTTCACACCCATTTATTGTTCTAGGTACACCCACCACCCAATTTAATAGATCAAATGAATAATTTTAGTTACTTAATTGCGGTTTCTAAAAGTATAACAGCATATGTTAATTAACTTTGATTAATAATTTCAAATACCTATTTGATGTATTCTTCACCATTAACGAATCTATTCTAGATGAATGGTGGTTAGAAATATTAACTATCTATTGGGCATCCCATAATTTATTTCCATTTGTTTTCCCCCTTCTTTTTTCGTGTGTTCACAAATGGCACTCTTCTTGGTCAGTGGATCAACCCCTGGGAAATTAGTGTGGAATAACATGGATGTTCACTGACGAAGGAAGTGATGCACTTGGGGGGGTAGTTGGCTTAAGGTTGACCATGATGTGGAAAGGGAAAACTGTGATGTGGCAGGGAGTATCCGATGTGTGGTGTCATGGAATGATGTGGGGTGAAACATGGGGACAATAGTAATGTTGGGTTGAGGTGAGGCCCTGGTGCAGGCTCAAGGTAGATGATGGTGAGTACTTATAGTAATAGAGACAAGCACTGGTTGTGGTGAAAAACGATGAAACCAGGGGTAATCCCATCTGTTTACCACTAAATCCACAAAATACGGTTTTATCAGCACTAAAAAATCACTGATAATCGAGGCACTATTAAAATAGGATCCCTTTTATTAGTGCTAAAAAACGCTAATAAAATACCCCATTTATCAGCGCTTTTTAAAAAGCACTGATAAAAGTAAAAAAATTAAATGGAAGACCCCCCTTTTAACAACACTTGACCCCACTTTAATAGTACTTGGAAGTCCTTCTCGTACCCCTCCACCCCTTTAATATCTATAGGCACACCCACCCACCCTTAAACAATGCTAGCCCCCTGAACCCACCCACGCATCCCTGCTTCTACTTGGATTTTTAGTCAAGACCTCTCCCTTGGGTGCCGGAACCTTTACCAGTCACCCATATTAGTTTTTTCCATTTAATGATATAAATTTTTATTTATATATATACTTAGTTAAATTTTTTCATATATTAATATAGATTAATATTAATATATATATACATATATTTTTATATAAATATAAATATAAATAAATATATATTTGTATATTAATATACATTTATAACTATTAATATATATATATATAGTTATATTTTTTTATCTATATATTTATTCATATATTAATTTAAATTTATAAGATTCGTTTTAAATACATTTATAAAATAGGTTTTTAGCGTGTTTATAAATAAATAAATAAATATATACATATATACACATGTATATATATTATATAAATTTGTATCTATAAGTATAATTATACATAATTATATATATTTACATATATTATATATTCATATGTTTATTCATATTTTACAATATATAGATAATATATATCAGTTTGTTAATACAGACACACACTAATACACACACACACACGCGCGCATTATATAGGTATATAAATATTCACATATTTTTATTTTAAATAAAATGGATATTGTAAGGATTATATATTGAGTAATATACTTTATATATAAACATGTTTAATTATTTATTTATAAAATTAAATTTTTAAGTGTGAATATAAAACAAATATGTATATACTATTATATATTTGATTACAAATAACAGTACGTTGTAAAAAATGATAAAATTTCAAAGCCATAATATCAATATGAATGTATTATTTATGAATTAATTCATTCCCCACTAAAATAGGGTAAAAATACCCCCTAAAATGAGGATGAAATTTCACTGAATGTTGAAACATTTAGGTATCCCGACTAAAGAATCAATTTTGGATGTCTTCTGGAACATTTTTGGCATCAAATGATCTGTGAAAAGTTTTATTTGTGTTACTAGTGCCTTGATCTCATCACAGGTTTCAATTTGATATGTGATAGTGGTCAAACGGACACCTGGATCAAAAGTTATGGTTATTTGAAGTTTTAGTTATGTTTTCAACTTATTTTACACCTTTTATTAGTTTTTTGATATTTTTTTGTCTTCAAATTGTTATTTAATTATTATTACCTATTGAAAATTATAAAATTATTAATTAATAATATTTTTTAAATATTTTATAACAAAGTTTCACTAGATATCTTATATATTAAGTGTAAATTTATTTTTATGCTTATCTAAAACATAATTAAAAAATATATATTATATTTATATCCATATAAATATATTTATATATCAATATATTATTTTTAATTAAATATAATTTTTTTTAAATATACCCTCTATTTGTGCTTGTAAAAAAAGTGCTGATAAAGACCCCCATTTACCAGTGCTAAAAAAATCACTGATAAAGGGGGTAACTTTAAAAGTGTTAAAAAGGAACTAATAAAGGGGTACCTTTATCATCAATTTTTAGTGCTGTTAAAGGTACACCCTTTATCATATACCTTTTTGTGCTCTTAAATGATGGCGCTGCAAAAATCAATTTTTGTGGTAGTGCATAGTGTGAGCACATTGGTGGGTGAAATTGGTTTCAACCCCCCAATAATATGATCTCTCCAAGATTAGATGGTACCACACTCACCTTGTGGTGGGAAGGAGGAGATTTAGGCCTGACCCCCACTAGGGTCACCCAGCTGGACTAATGCAGCATTGGCCTAGGTGTGTGTAACCCAATGTGCGCTAGGTTGGGCATGTTTCTAGATCACCTCATGTCCCACCTGAACCAACCAAGAAGGGGGGTGTGACACACCCAACAAGGCATGAAAAACTCGACTATACATGTTCTCTCCATTCATAAATGCCACCTGGAAAGACCAAGGGATGCCATGTGGCCTCCCTCCCCCATCTTGTGTGTTTTTTGAGGCTTTTTAATTGAGTGTATGTTTTGAAAAAATAAATATCATATCCTAAGTAATATTCCATATCGATTATAATGAAACAACTCGTCTTTCCATTTGAGGTCTTTTGTTAGGTGGGATATGTAGATATTGAATTTATTTTCATAGGTTTGATATCTTGGTGCATTCATGATGATCGAAGTGTTATCAGAGTGGAAACCCTCTTAGGTGGTGAGGTTTTGTTAGGGTATAGGTTCCCCCACCATTCATTACTTGAATAATAGACAAGGCTGATATCACCCTCCCATATACTCTAGGTGTGGTGTTCTCTATCTGCGGAGTTGGTATTCCCCCGACTTACTTGGGGTGTGAGACCCACCACCATAGTTCCTATAAGGTTACATTGGTTTATTAGTATTGGTATTTTAGATACTTTCTCAATATTATGGTATTTATGGAACATTGGGTGTATTACTCTCTTGAATAGAGATCATGATTTAGTGATCAGTGGGCCCCCTTAATGGATTCGGATGATGGTGTAGTGGATAGAAAAGCTGGGCAGTGTTGATTTCATTGGGACTTCTTTTCATCATCATCCCATGGGTTTCCTTTGATATGAGTTTTATGCCTAGATATTTAATTTATGCTTTGTGGACTCCTCAAAAAACTATGATCTCCTATTTTCTTGTATGGTATGACATTTGTGGGTTTGTGTGGAGATGGTTTTGATCTTCCATGTATCCTTTAGTCTTTTATTTTTTGATCATATTTGGGATATTTTTCCTTTTTCCCATATAATTAATTTCATAGAACAGTGTTCTATATAACATATTATTATGTATTTTATTTTTAGTTTCTAGGGTGTCTTACTGAGTATGTTGATACTTACCCTTTTATGGGACTTGTTATCACACATTTTGTGTCTATACATATTCATATGTTCAAATATGGTCTTAGTAGATGTGGATCTAGTATGTCTTATTTGAAGATAATGCTTTGTGATGCATGATGGAGCATGATGATTTTTTACTGAGTGGGGAAGAGTTTTACAGTGTCGTTTATCTTTTAGATTCCGAGGCTTATTGGATTATGGATCCTTTATATTTTATTATGTAGCATTCTACTTGTATTTTTTGTCTCAAGCATGTTTCCTATATAGTTTGGTTATTTATATACTTATTTTTTTCTTATTATCTTATGTGTTGGAGATATGTGCCTTCTATAGTTTTATTAGGATAAGGCCTCACATATTGTGTTATATTTCTACTCAGTGTTAGTCACCAGCCTATCACCCATTGGATGCTGGCTTAGGGCGGCACACCTAGATTTCCATCATCTCAGGTTAGGGCCTAGTGGTTCAGGTTATATCAAAGTGATATCAAATCATCTTTGTACTAGGGATAGTGATTTGGATCTAGTAGTCATATGGGGAATAGTTTTAGGACTTAGGTAAAATATTTTATGGGTGTCTTGAGTTTGATTTTCAGATCAAGGGGACCAATGTAGATGTGGAATCTGATATACCCTTTCAAAAGGACTTTGATAACCTGATAGATGAAACATAACTATAAAACATCATTTTAGGGTGTAATAAAGTTGGTATATATATTATTTACCAGTTAGTTTATTATTCATTTCACACTATTATATCCTACTTTCTGAGATGTTACTATGCAATGGTGATATTAATTACCCTCATGTAAATGATTTTAATTATGGTTCATGATGAACATTATATAAATTATGAGAGTAACAAGAGTAATCATAAATGTATGAAATTATCGATTGATGTTCTCTCGATAACCTAGTGGCTTTATCCTAGAGAGATTTATTGGCACAACCACAAAACAGGGAGAGTGGCCCCCATAATAACTATGTGGATACTGGGCTGTGGGTTAGATGAGGTCGATAATCCTCCCAGGAACTATGTGGATACTAAGTTTTGGGTTAATCTATAATATAATGTGATGTTTAGTACTCCACTATAGATATAGGGGAATATACTATCATTCATGGGGCATGTATTCTTCTATAATATGTGATACTCTTTCTTGTTGGTTACTACTAATATTTTCTATGTGTTACTCTATGAGGAATGAGTTCTCCGAATTTTTGATAGAGTTTAGTCCCCCCATATTGCACATGCTTGATGTGTTTTACTCATGGTGCAGGTCCCCTATCTTGGAATTCATACCCCCATTAGTTGTGTGCTACTCGAGGAATGCGTTCTTCCAATGGGATTAGTTACTCACTTGACCAAATCTTTTCCCTCATAAATAGATGATTACCTCATCATAGTTAAGTGATTTTTAGGGGTTTGTCCATATTTTATATAGAGGCGTGGTTGTAATGATCCCATGAATATATATGGGTATCTCACCACTATTTAGTGACCAATGAAGTGTTATTATCTATACTCTGTTGAGAAGCATTATTTCCCCAAAATCTAAGGTAGTTCCTCTCCCCTTTGTGCTTAGTGTAGATATTTCTTGTAGAGTGGATGGCAGTGTCCACTATGTTGGATAGTACTATATTTGGGTTGGATATGTTGTGTGCGTTCTAGAGAAAATGGTCTCATGGGTTTGTAAGGAGTGACTAATCCTTGTGTGATATGGTATGGATAGTGTTTGGACTCATATTTATGACTAGTCTGTACTTTAACTGGATAGATGAAGATGTTTTCATTAATATACCAACACAAAATAATGAGATTATAGAGGATGATATTTTTCATGAAATTAGGATTGAGCTTCTCTATGGTGGTTTTAGTTTGAGCCCTTTTACAAGATAGATATTTATATGAGTATGTTGAATCTTCCATAGGGAATAGGGACCATGTTTGAGTTCACATTGAGGCCCATGGTCATCATGATATATTCATTGGACATTTCTTGTGGTATAGTTTTATGAGATCATCAAATCAGGTGGATAATTCCGATAAATAGAAATGAAGTAATTGTTTTGATATCACACAACACTGCCTAAAAAATATAGGGAACCTAGACTACGGGATAAGGTGATTTTCCAACAAATTAAATCCAGAGAAGTGTCATGGATAAACATCAATATAAAATATAGATCTAAAATAAGATATTTTAATATCTAAGGTGGTGTCCTAGAATGTAGAAATTTCTATTAGGATATAGGTGGTGAAAGTGTAGAGGGATATGGATGATGTTTCAATACTATCCCATAAATCATCACCCTTTATTAGTTATTTTATGGCACAAAGTGATAATATTCCGAGTTTTAAGAAGATGTATGTAAGGGATAAATATAGTCAGGAATCAATTATTGTAGTTCAGAGTATGATTTATTTCCTTTATTCATGGACCCTTATACTAGATGGAACATACCTCAGTTATTTTTTATGAACTAAATGTTCATGATTTAGAGAGTTTAGTGGACCCCCTAGCATGGCACTTATCATCTAGATAGTTTATATTAATATTGATCATCTTTCGGTCACCCCATATGGTAATGTGATTTTTTCTTTTGTAGAGAAAGTGGTATTTTAAGATATTCCATTATAGAAGATATGGGATCTAGTGGAACATATCTTAGTATTAATTGGATACCCATTTATATTGTCAGGATGTTTTTTTAGTTTAATATATGTGGTTTAGAACACATGCATCGGTGAGTAGGATCACCTTAGGTGCGGTGAGCAGAGCCCACCACTAAGATGTTCAGTTGAGTACCCATCATATAGTATGAATGGATTTATGTGCTATGTGAATGGATGATGATTCACTTCATATGAATATTGAGTAATGTATGATATATTTTGTGGGGTGACCTATCGTTGAACCTTGTCAATAGGTTGATGCATAAATAGTCTTTCATTCTGAGGATGATTTTTGAATATTAGTAAGTGTAATGATCAACATCATTAAGGTGTTTATGGGAATATGGACTGAATCTTTCCTGGTATTCAATTTTAAAGGATACTCTTAGGCATTTTAGGAAATTACCTTATGTTTACTTGAGAGTAACAAATTTGTAGTCACATCTAATAGTGTGAAATTTGAATTCATGGAGTATTATTGGTCTTTTGAAATTGAATTAGTGGAAGATAATGAGATTTTAGTGGTGATGCAGTGACATAATATTTGATTCTTCTAGTAGAAGATTTTTTTTGATTATGTATGGGTTCATGAGGTTCTAGGTTCAGTGAAAGTACTATTACATGAAGAGAGAGAGAAGTTTCTCACCTATAAACAATGGTGGTGACCCCAGACTCATCCTTTGTGTGATAGAAGCCCATAATGGTGTTGTCTAATTTTTAGTCTATTGTGACCAAATTTTCTTGATCTACAGACATGATGAAATTTCATGATGGTGGGGAGAATTTATCCCACTCTAATAGGTGTTTATTGTTCCTCTCTTAATGTTCTTATTAAGTGTCATGATGGAAATCCAGATTGGATACATCCCTAGTGTAGTGAGACCCAAAGTTTGGAATATTCATTGGATCTTTGTGGTTGTGCCCATCACATGGAAAGTCCACCTATGTAGTGTAGGGAGAGGTTTTAATGAATGTTTGTGTATTTTTGTCACTTTGGTAGGTTTTATCATGGGGTTTAATGCTGATAGATCAGGGTTAGCTAAATAGTCCAGTCTGCCTACATAAATTTTTTGTTGATTTAGAAACCTGATATACAATGATGTAGTTCTATGAAATTTAGTAATTTTGTTTTATTTTATAAATGTGAACATCAGTTGGTTTCATGAAATAAAAATTAAAACACATTCAAAAAATCTTTGATAGTATATGAGAGTTTGTTAGAGATTGGGATGTGGGTAAAGGGTTTTCATGAATGTTTGTACCAAGGATGATGAGGAAGGATCATGTTGATCTTGCTCTATGATCTAGTGACATTGTTGACAATGAATTACTGGTAGTAAAGGGTAGAGCATAGAATATGGATCATAGAGATCATGAAATATAGTATTTTTCTAATATCATAGCATAATCAAGAAAATTTTTCTTTATTGGAGTGTGGTATATATGGATTTATCTGATAAAAAAATCACCAATAATGATATTTAAAGGTCGTAAATGAGGCTCTCTCCCTAGTTATAACCTTATTGATGAACTATTTGGTGATGGGTTATGATATTTCATGGGTTTTATTCATCCCAAGTGATGAAACAACCATCAATTTAGAATATGTTATGGGTGAAGAGGTTTGAAAAGACTCACATAGGGTGGATGCATTTTTCTACATAGTTATTTTTTTAGATGGGATAGAGATGGTAACTTCATGGGTGGAAGGGTATGGTTCCTCCCTATATGGTTGTCTATCGAGTTTGTTTAGAGCCTAAACCTTCGAGACAATGGAAGTTCATGTGACAATGGTTTATTTTAAACATGGGTTTATTTTGTGAGAATCTTTTTTAAAGAACCTCATAGTTAATTTTTGATTATGAAAAGTTTTTAAGGTGGATAGGATGAATCCACTTATATTTTTTTGGTCAAGACATATATTTTTTTAGATTTTGAGTATCATTACATCTATAGGGGAAACATGGTAAATTTATAATAATAAATGAACTTGGTATTTTTTATGATTCCATTGATTCCAATATATGGTTATTTACCATTGAGATGAGACAACATGGAGTTGTGAGTGTTACAGGACATTGATAATAAAATATATAATGAAAATATTTTATTTTTAACCCTTTAATGTGTATTTTTGGTGGACTAATTATATATATTAAATGGGGTCATACTTAGGAAAATAGATAAAATGAATGCATATAAAATACGGATTTTACCCTAATATCACTATAATTTTGGTTCACATTCTATTTCTTGGGTTTTAGAGGCCATAGGTGGAATGAATTAAATAAATTACCTTAATTAATTAAATAAATTAATCATTTTAATTATGTTGAGATCATATGAAGATTCCTATTAAATCCTTGTTATGTTTCCTCTATAAGGTGAGATATTATTCATTGATATACACCCTAGAGTGATGGATAAGGTTGAGAGAAGGGATTTTGGTGGAAGCAACATCATATTGGAGGAATAAGACCAGATCTATAGTGACGTCGATGAGTGGATCATGTGGGTGTGTTTATGGATGAAGTGGATGAAAATTTTACATCAAGTTATGATATAGTTATTTGATAATTTACCCCATCCTTCATGTTCCTAAGAATATGAATTTACCTCTCTGAATTCTAGTTTAAAAATGTAAGGCCCCATAAATTTATTAAATTTTATCATCAATTTTTAATCCCACTTTAATGTTTTATTAATCATTGATGAATTCATGCCCAAATAATGATGGACAGAAATTTTTGTCATTTATCGGTGATCTGGTTATTAATTTTTTCCTCTCTATCTATCTTCACCATCGACATTACTCTTAGTCAGTGTCTTGACCCTTAGGTGATTAATATGATAGGGAAATGAGTGAAGGGTATGGATGGTTCATAATAAAGGAAGAAATGCACTTGGGAGGATGGAATTAAGCATGAGGTCGACCATAATGTGGAAAGATATTATTTTAGTATTGTTGGGAGTAGTTATCATTGGGTAGAACAAGAATTGAAACAAGTATTATATGGGGTAACAGTGACTTCATGTTGAGGTACGAATAATCAGGCATGAGATTAAGGTTAAAGGAGAGTGTCGATCATGATGATGGCTGACAATAAGGGAAGAGGGTAAGGTACTCCCCTAATTTATTAGCATGTTTCAGTGATGACTAGGCTCCCCTTCATGGATTCTGATAGTGGTGTTGTAGTTGTAAAGGATGGGAAATGAATATTTTTTCAGGACATAACACTCCTCAATACCCCATGGGTTGCCTTTGAGATGCAGTCTATAACTGGATATTGACTTCAAGATTTTTGGAATCCTTGGAATCTCAAGATTCTTATTTTTCTTGTATGGTATGACTTTCTAGGGTTAGATAAGTGATGATTGGGACCTTAATTTCATCCATTAGATTTATATTTTTTTTGGGAATGTCTAGGTTATTATTCTTTATTATCCTCCTAATACATTACTATATCAATTTTTGAGATGGACAATTTTGTATTTTCTTTGTGTTTTCAAGGCATTATACTGAGTATGTTTATTCTCAACCATGCACAGACTTTATTCCCACATGTTTTGTGTCAATGAAATTGATGTACAAGTTTAGAGATGGACTTGGTAGATGTGGAGATGGTGTGGCTTGTTCAGAGTTGACACCTGGTGACACTTGGTGACAATGATATAGCATGGTGGTTCTTGAGAGTGGAAGTGACCATTATGGATCTAGATCATTACAGGAAAACTCATAGTGGGGGTGATATTTCTAGTGTCTTATGACTACCAAATTCATAGTATTATTGGATGTATATATCATATTTATTTTCTTATGTAGTGTTTTATCTGTATTTTATTTTGTTGTGAAGGTGTTTTATATAGTTTAGTTATTTATATACATATTTCTATAGAGTTTATACTTATTTTATTCATTAGAGATATATATCTATTTTAGGTTTATATAGGCCAAGGACTCACATATTTTTTGATATGACTACTCGGTGCTAGTCACCAAACCATAAACAATAATAGGCGGGATTGGGGTGGCACACCTAGCTTATCGCTGGCCCAATAGGGGGCCCAGTGTGTTGAGTCATTTCATCTAATAAAACATGGTTCATTGTTTTGGAAAATATATAGATTCAATCCTATGATATGATATAATATATCATATCATATGGAATAATAAGAAACACACACAACTTTTATGTATATCATACCTACTATATATACAATTTATAATGACCTATACTTTACATACATTGTTATTACTTCAAAATTGAAGCACACTTATTTCAACATATAACAAAAACATGAAAGGACCGTACAGGAATAGTGTCCCTAGAAACTGGGAAACATAAACAACTGGTTCATAAATCATCTAAATTGTCTCCCATTTAGTTCATCATATCTAGAGTCCCTTTTGGCATATCCTACTTAATACCCTTCTTCTTGACCTGGGGAAAATAAAACATACAAAAGGGTGAGCTCAAATGCTCAGTAAGGGTAAACAAAAGAAATATCAATCATAAGAACGTAAGATTTTGGAAATCTTAACCTGCAAAAGAGATCATAATATCATATCATGGGATAAATCATAGTAGTAAAATGTAATCCCAATAATCATAAATTAAAAAATGAAACTTTGTGGAATACACACATAATCATATAGAATCATTTCTTAGTAGTCAAGACTCATTGCCAAGACTATCTTAGCAGACAAAGTCCATTTCTGAACCAAGTTCACTCCTCATTTCAGTCCTGTTTCACTGAACCAGATTAACCTGCCTTTCCACCCATGTCTATCTCATGAGATATAAATCATTACCCAATGCATTGGAGGGAGATATTGGTCCCACCCATCCCACAAAGATACCATTATTATGTGTTTCAAAAGATCATAAATCACACATCATAGCAAAACCCATGTAACAAAAAATGGGATTCTTAAACGTCATGCCATCATAACATAATCCATATAAGATAAAAAGACATCATAAAAATAATTTCATCATAAAATAATCTAATAAATGTAAAAATAGGGATAGAAACAGAACACTATATTATCTTAGATGGAGAATAATTTTGATAAAATGCTTGAACTCCATTCTTGAGGAAAATATCCTTTCTACTTCAAAAACATTTTTCCTTTCTTAAAATGTCATAAAATTTTAAACTAAAAGAAGTGGATTAAAAATAATCTTGAAAACTTTTAAAGTAATATTCATGGAAATAATGTTTTAAAAATCCATTCAACCCGTATAAGATAAAAAAACATTCTTCCCGGACTTTGGTCGGATAAGTCAAAAAAGTACCTCATACTACAAACGACAAAAGATTCCTTTAATATCTTTTAATAAAAACTTACCATTGGGTAAAATTGGATTTAGAATATTGTAGGAGGATAGAAATAATATTAAATATTTATTAAACATGGATGTGGATGATAAATATTCCCCAGTAAATTCTGATGTATAAACAATCTCGGATAAAAATTGAGATTGCAAGATTTTCCCTTACCTTAGGTCCGATTTGCTTCGTAAGTGTTCGAACCTCCTGTATAATGATTTAAATAATGTCATTGACTTATTTCAGAATCGTACTCATTGTTATGATATCATATATCGTCATATTCTTAGCTTCTTATTAGTAATATTTCATTGCTACTGGTTATTCGGGTGTTTATTGCTTTTTTTGTTCTTATGCGTGTTTTGTCGAATAAATTCTTATTCTTCTTTTTATGTTATAGATACCTCATTTACATAATGGTATTAGTATAATATATATATATATATCATATTTATTCATTCAATTCATTTATATAATCATTATGCAATGAAGATCATGTAGAAGGAGTCTCATCACATCGTGGAGACAGCATGCCGTACGTACGCACGAGTGATGATATCATTCCCATGATCGTGGAATTGTATTGAAGTGTATTTATACTATTTCAGAATAATTATCACTTTAAAATAATCATATATAGTTATTCTTTAAACCATTATACCCATCCAAGTAAGGTGGTGGTGGAAAACAGATTACACCACGACGTGGAGACGATATTCCGTACGTGCGCACGCGTGGTGATTTTGTTTTCTGTAGGATGGATAGAAGGTGAAATAGGGTTGTTTCATATTTATAATAAAATATCAGTATATTAGTGATACTGATGTTATTACTTCATAATGAAACAACAAAAGAAGAAGAAGTTGAAGAAGAATGAAATTGGAAAGGATCGGTAATGGATATTACCTCTTCTTTGAAGCGCCTCTTCTTAAACTCCTCTTAGGGCACTAGGGTTGGTCTTTTAAGAATACTGGGACCTCTATGATGTTTCTAGGGAAGTGAAGAAGATAATTTTTCAGGGTTTGTCCGAGCTTTATGGCTCAAAGGGGTGTGATGAGGAGAGGGAGGAGGTGCCCTTTTATAAGGGAGGAGAGGGGCACCTTTGGAAAAACTAAAACTATTATTTTATTATAAAGTCATATTCAGTTTTTAATAGCTCCAAATTGATTTATTTAGAATCTAATTTAGGGATGGGTCGAAATCCTCTCATCCAATAGAATTTGGAAAGTTTAGGTTACTATTGTAACCTTATCATTTAGATTTAACTTTAAGTTAAATAATTTTACTTTTACCGTGTCTTCTTGTTTTCTTATACTATAAGGTTAATAAACTTATAATAACAAGCCAAAAGAACCCCAAGTTGTTTATTATTAATATATATAACCTTATAAAAGTCATTTGGACGAACCTTACATTTTTAGGAATAAAATAACAATTAATAAAATAATATTTGTTTTAAAAACTATTTTATGTCAATTTTGACACTATTTGGTAATTGATTTTTTTGAAAATCATAACAACATTATTAGTTAGAAAAAAGTTAATTAAATCAATACTAACATGTCATATTAACCTATAAAATTATTTTAATTCATAAAAAGTCTCAAATTACATTTACTTTGGTATTTATAACATCATTTATGATCATATTTCATTAATAAGATAATTACTGCATCATCATTGTGTCATAAATAAATTAACTTATTTAATGTCTAAAAATTATAAATAAAATACCATTATGTATGAAATCTGTTTAACTTTATAATTAATATTTATAGTCTAATTTATCTTATGTATAACCCTATGTTAAAAATGTTTTAGTTATTAAACTTTGATTTTAACTATTTTAACTCCTTTTTAATAAAATAATAATAAATGTCGTAATCTAATTCAAGTGGACCTAAATGGTCATATTTTATTCCAAAGATTGTTTTTTGTAGAATTAAACTTATCCAATAGAATTAGGTCATGTGTTAGGGTAATAATAATATCATTTTTACCCTTAATTAACCTATTTACTTTTAACCGTGGTAAATAAAAGTAAAAACTTACGATTCACCAAAAATTATTTTCATCTCATTGAACCAGATTTTACTTACTGAAATCAACCATGTCTCTCAGATTTTTGAAATTCCATTCACTGAAGTGGTAAGATTATGTTTTATGTAAAATTTCAAATTCTCCTAGGAGGTGGGTAAAAGATGGTGAGAAGTTCAATAAAATTTTTATATATCAAAAATTATTATAAAATGACTCCAATGAATTAAATTGAACTTATATAGATTTTATGTATCAATTTTGACCTAAAATAAATTTAAATAAAATACTTAATTAAATAAAAAGTCGGTTTTTAAATAGTAACCCAGTGTTTTCACTATTCATCAAAAATTGAATGTTTTCAGAAAAATACCAAAATTTCACCCTTGGATAATTTCGATACTCTGAATCCAAATATGAAGTCCATTTTGAAAGATAAAATTTACAAAATTTCAAAAAGTGGGTATTACTATTCACAAAGACTAGTTTTAATAATATTTTAATAGCATATCATTGTTTAGCGAAACTCGATATTGCGTACAATGCAAGCTATCGAGGAAGGCCACGATTGCGTGTAAAGCAAGCCAAGCTAGTGTTGTGTGTACTAAAAGATTCTTTTGATGATGTATAAAAACAAAATATTTCTCAAAAAAATCTCAGGTGTTACATTCTACCCTCCTTAAAATGAATTTTGGCCTCAAAATTCGTCACTTGGTAACAAACAGATGAGGATACCTCTCCCTCATCATATCCTCAAGATCCCATGTAGCTTCTTCTAATTGGTGGTTCCTCCATAAAAATTTCCCCAAGCGAGTGGTCTTGTAAAGTAGGAATTTTTTTCTATGATCCAGAATCTCTATCGGATGTTCTTCATAAGAAAGATATTGCTCCAGTGGTACAACTTCTGAGCTGAGTACATGTGAAGGATCAGGTATGTACTTTCTCAGGAGAGATACATGGAACACATCATGAACTTGAGAGAGATTCGGTGGAAGGGCCAATCGGTAAGCTACCTTCCCAACACGATCCAGTATTTTGAAAGGACCGATATATCTAGGGCTCAGCTTTCCCTTCTTTCCAAATATCATTACTCTCTTCCAAGGAGATATTCGTAAGAACACTTTATCACCCAGTTCAAACTCTAGGTTTTTTCTTTGATTATCGGCATACATTTTTTGTTGAATCTGAGCTGCTCTTATGTGTTTTTGAATAGATCTGACCTTTTCTGCCATCTCATCATCAAGATCAGGTCCTAATAGCTTTCTTTCCACAACTTCATCCCATCAAGTTGGAGTTTGGCATTTCTTTCCATAGAGAGCTTTATAAGGATCCATCTGATTACTGGAGTGAATGCTATTATTATAAGAAAATTCCACCAAAGGTAGGTGTTGATCCCAACCACCTTTGAAATCCATAGATCATGATCTTAACATATCCTCTAGAGTTTGAATTGTTCTCTCTGATTGACCGTCTGTTTGAGGATGAAAAGAAGTACTGAAACTCAACTCTATATCCAGAGTATGCTGAATACTTCCCCAGAACTTTGAGGTAAACCTCAGATCCCGATCAGATATAATGGAAAGTGGTACTCCATGCAATCTTACCACTTCCTTTACATATAAACTAGTAATCTGATCCAGAGAGAAATCCTCTCTAATACAAATGAAGTGTGCCGACTTCGTAAGATGATCAATTATGACCCATATAGCATTATTTCCTTTGGATGTTTTAGGAAGTCCGGTGACAAAGTACATAGTGATGTTTTCCCATTTCCATTCAGGTATGGGTAATGGTTGTAACATCCCCTTAGAATTTTGTCTCTCAGATTTAACTTGCTGACAAACCAAGCATCGAGAGACATATTCAGCAACATCTCTTTTCATGACATCCCACTAGAAGTACTCTTTCAGGTCCCTATACATCTTCGTGCTTCCAGGATGAATAGATAATGAAGAACTATGAGCCTCATCCAGCAGCTCCTTCTTTAATTCTGGGATGGGAGGAACACAAACCCAATTCCTAAACCTTTTTATCCCATCACAATCAAGGTTGAATTCCGGAACATTTCTCACCTTCTTTTGTAACTCTACATCTTCTTTCTGTGCCTCTTTAATCATCGCATGTATAGATGGCTGAACATTCATTTGAGAAAGATAAGATTTTCCCCTTCCATTATAATTCCAAGATCCATCCTTTTTAAATCCATAAATATTAGATCTTTTGTGATCCTCATCATGGATAAGCTGGCATGATCTTGTCGACTTAATGCATCTGCCACCTTGTTTGCTTTCCCATGGTGATAATGAATTGAGCAGTCATAATCTTTAATCAGCTCCAACCATCTTCTTTAGAGCATATTCAGATCCATTTGTGTGAAAATATACTTTAAACTTTTATGATCAGTATAAATATCACATATTTCACCATAAATATAATTCCACCAAATCTTTAATGCAAAGATTACCACAGCTAACTCCAAATCAGGAGTTGGGTAATTTTTCTCATGGATTTTCAACTCTCGTGAGGCATAAGCTATCACCATATCATTTTTCATGAGAACACACCCAAATCCCTTCTTGGATGCATCACTGTAGATCACAAACCTTTCTACACTACAAGGCATTGTGAGCACAGGTGCACTGGATAACCATCTTTTCAACTCCTTGAAATTCTGTTCACATTCCTCCGTCCACATGAACTTAACTCATTTTCGAGTCAACCTGGTGAGTGGATTAGATAATCATGAAAAATATTTCACAAAACGTCGATAATATCCAGCCAGACCAAGAAAACTTCAGATCTCAGTTACTGTTGTTGGTCTCGACCATATTTCGATAACCTCTATTTTTTCTGGATCCACAGATATCCCCTCCTTTGAGATTATGTGAACCAAAAATGAATATTTTTTAAACCAAAATTCACACTTGGTAAATTTGGAAAAAAGATTCTCCTTTTTCAGGGTCTTCAATACAATTCTCAAGTGATCTTCATGTTCTTCCTTGCTCTTTTAATAGACAAGAATATCATCTATAAAGACTACCACAAACTGATCAAGATAGTCTCTAAAGACTCTATTCATCAGATCTATGAAGATAGCAGGGGCATTAGTAATACCAAATGGCATCACTATAAATTTATAGTGTCCAAACCTTGTACAAAAAGATTTATTTGGGATATCCTCCTTTTTAACCCTTAATTGATGATACCCTGAATGAAGATCAATATTGGAAAAGTATTTAGCTCAGTGTAGTTGGTCAAATAAGTCATCAATGTGTGGGAGAGGATATTTTTTCTTAATAGTGATGTTGTTAAGTTCTCGATAATCAATGCAGAGTCTCATTGATCCATCTTTCTTCTTAACAAAGAGAATAGGTGCTCCCCAAGGTGACACACTAGGGTGTATGAATCCCTTATCAGGATTCTCTTGGAGTTTCTTATTTAATTCCTACAACTCAATTGGGGCCATTCTATAAGGTGTCTTTGAAATAGGCAAAGCACCTGGTACAAGTTCTATTGAAAACTCAACTTCAGGATTTAGTGGAAGACCTGGAAATTCCTCCAGAAAGACATCATCAAACTCCCGTACAATGGGAATATTCTTAATCATGAGTTTCTCTACAACCATTTGAGATAAATAACCTTCATTTAGTGGAATCAAGACCCATAATTTGGAAGAAAGTTCCACCAGAAGGTTATGTTCTTCCTTGCATCGATAGACGATCATAGATTGATCTGGAATATAAAATGTGACTTCCCTTCTTTGGAAATTGATATGAGCTCCATATAAAGATAGCCTATCCATGCCATGAATCACATCAAATTACAATATAGGAAGGATCACATGATTTGTAGGAAGCACTTTCCCACAAACTTCAATCAGAGAAGAATTATAAAGTTTTGATCTGACTGTTGTGACATTAGGGGTTGTCACAGCTAACTCAAAATCTAATTGTTGAGGTAATATGGCGATACCCTTAGAAAATTCTTCAGAAATAAAATAGTGGGTGGATCCAGAATAAAATAAAATATTTTCTACTTTAGAGTGTATGGTAAGTGTACCTTTCACCACATCGTTATCGTACTCCACATCGCTGATAGAAATTGCATGTGACATTCCTTTGTCTTTAGCCTTAAGAGTTTGTTGACGTCGATCATCATAAAAAACTCTTGGATTAGGGCATTGATTAGTATAATGCCTCATTTCCTTTCACTTGTAACATTGAAGTGTAGGAGGTTCACTCTATGTAGCCTTTTATTTGTTCGCATCACTAGACATCTTCTTCCCATCATTGCGGCATTCAAATGCCTGATGACCTTTTTTTCCACATTTGAAACATTTACCTATCCCTTTAATACAACTCCCTCCATGTTTCTTTCCACACTTAGATAACAAGGGAAAAATAATCTTCTTTTCAGTGTGCTCTTTATATTTTCCTTTGAATTCCATTTTCCTCTTCTTATCAAACGCATATGACTGATGGGTTACTCCAATCTCCATCTCAACCTTGAGAGCACATCAAACGATTTCCTCGTAGCTATTGAAGTCCCTTATGGCTAACGACCTTAGAAGACTTGGTTTTAAGCCACTAAAGAATCAATCAATCTTACTCTCAGGTTGGATAATAATCCCAGAAGTGTACCTTGCAAGTCTTGTAAAATTTTCTTCGTAGGTACCAACAGATTCATCATCATTTGGCTTTAGTTAAAGAAACTCCTTCTCCATATTTGTTTGAAGAATACGAGGGAAGTACTTATTGAAAAATAAGTTCATGAACTCGTCCCATTCCATGGACTCAATTTCATCTCTTGGCCTCATATTCTTGATAAGATTCCACCATTGATCAACTTCACCTTCAAAATGATATACTGCTAACATGACTTTTTCATGTTCAGAACATTGAAGAACTAGAAATATCTTTTCAGTAGTACTGATCCATTGTTCAGAAACTAATGGATCAGTAGACCCACTGAATGAAGGTGGATGCTGCCTCATGAAGGATTCAACAGAATGTTTCTCCTTCATTTTCTCGTTTGGAAGTCCTGCATGATTCATAGCTGGAGAAAGTTTTGTGAGTATGGCTACAAGATTTTTCATTCCAGCTCCCATAATGTTTGGTTGCTCAGGGGGACAATCATTGCATTGCCCGTCGCATTCCACGTTAACACGGTTCCTTCGGGTTCTAGACATTGACTAAAACCAAGAAGAATAGCGTGAGAAAAACTAATTATAATAGGAAAACCACATAATCAAGAATAAAATTTTACACTTAAGGTCTTATCGTAGGTTATTCATGGATATTTCTAAAACACTAAGATTGTGTTCTATGCTTAGACTTATCCTTAGGGTTCTTACTAAGGATTTCACATCCTATTTTCCAATGGTTGACTATACCTTTCCTCTAATACCAACTATAACAACCCATACTTTACATACATTGTTATTACTTCAAAATTGAAGCACACTTATTACAACATATTACAAAACCATGAAAGGACCGTATAGGTATAGTGTATTGAGAAACTAGGAAACATAAACAACTGGTTCATAAATCAACTACATTGTCTATCATTTATTTCATCATATCTAGAGTCCCTTTTGGAATCTCCTACTTAATACCCTTCTACTTGACCTGGGGAAAATAAAACATACAAAAGGGCAAGCTCAAATGCTCAGTAAGGGTAAAAAAAAGAAATATCAATCATAAGAACATAAAATTTTGGAAATCTTAACCTGCAAAAGAGATCATAATATCATATCATGGGATAAATCATAGGAGTGAAATGTAATCACAATAATCATAACTTGAAAAATGAAACATTGTGTTATACACACATAATCATATAGAATCATTTCTTAGTAGTCAAGACTCATTTCCAAGACTATCTTAGCGGACAATGCCCATTTCTGAACCGAGTTCACTCCTCGTTTCAGTCCTATTTCACTGAACTGGATTAACCTGCCATTCCATCCATGCCTATCTCATGAGATATAAATATTTACCCAATGCATTAGAGGGAGATATAGGTCCCACCCATCTCATAATGATACCATTCTTATGTGTTCCACAAGATCATAAATCATACATCATAGCATAACCCATGTAACAAAAATGGGATTCTTAAACGTCATGCCATCATAAAATAATCCATATAAGATAAAAGGACATCATAAAAATAATTCCATCCTAACATAATCCAATAAACGTAAAAATATTGATAGAAACAGAACACTATATTATCTTATATGGAGAATAATTTTGATAAAATTATTGAACTCCATTCTTGAGGAAAATATCCTTTCTACTTCAAAAACATTTTTCCTTTATTAAAATGTCATAAAATTTTAAACTAAAAGAAGTTGATTAAAAATATACTTGAAAACTTGTAAATGAAGCTTCATGGAAATAATGTTCTAAAAATACATTCAGGCCGTATAAGTTAAAAAAAATATTTTTCTCGTAGTTTGGCCGGAGAAGTCAAAAAAGTACCTCGTACTAAAAACGACAAAATATTCCTTTCATATATTTTACTAAAAAATTACCAATGGGTAAAATTGGATTTAGAATATTGTAGGAGGATATAAATAATATTACATATTGAGGAAACATGGATGTGGATGATAAATATTCCCCAGTAAATTCTGAAGTATAAACAATCTCGGATAAAAATTGAGATTGCAATATTTTCCCTTACCTTAGGTCTGATTTGCTTCGTAAGTGTCCGAAACTCCTGTATAATGATTTAAATAATGTCATTGACTTATTTAATAATCTTACTCATTGTTATTATATCATATATGGTCATATTCTTAGCTTCTTATTAGTAATATTTCATTGCTACTTGTTATTCGAGTGTTTATTGATATTTTGTTCTTATGCGTGTTTTGTCGAATAAATTATTATTCTTCTGTTTAGGTTATAGATAACTCATTTCCAGAATGGTATTAGTGTAATATATATATATATTATTTATTCATTCAATTAATTTATATAATCATTATGCAATGATGATCATGTAGAAAGGGTCGCATCACATCGTGGAGACGGCATGCCGTACGTACGCACGAGTGATGATATCGTTCCCATGATCGTGGAGTTATATTGAAGTGTATGTATACTATTTCAGAATCATTATTACTTTAAAATAATAATATATAGTTATTCTTTACACCATTATACCCATCCAAGTAAGGTGGTGGTGGAAAATAGATTACACCACGGCGTGGAGACGATATTCCGTACGTACGCACGCGTGGTGATTTCATTTTTCGTAGGATGGATAGAAGTTGAAATAGGGTTGTTTCATATTTATAATGACATATCATTATATGAGTGATACTGATGTTATTACTTCATAATGAAACAAATAAAGAAGAAGAAGGTGAAGAATAAATAAATTGGAAAGGATCGGTAATGGATATTACCTCTTCTTTGACGCGCCTCTTCTTAAACTCCACTTAGGGCACTAGGGTTGGTCTTTTAAGAAGACAAAAACCTCTAGGATATTTCTAGGGAAGTGGAGAAGAGAATTTTTCAGGGTTTTTCCGAGCTTTATGGCTCAAAGTGGTGTGAGGAGGAGAGGGAGGAGGTGCCCTTTTATAAGGGAGGAGAGGGGAACCTTTGGAAAAACTAAATATATTATTTTATTATAAAGTAATATTCAGTTTTTAATAGCTCCAAATTGATTTATATGAAATATAAGGTGGGAATGGGTCGAAATAATATTTTCCAACAGAATTTGGACAAGTTTAGGTTACTATTTTAACCTTATCATTTAGATTTAACTTTAATTTAAATAATTTTACTTTTACCGTGTCTTATTGTTTTCTTACACTATATGGTTAATAAACATACTATAACAAGACAAAATAACCCCAAGTGGTTTATTATTAATATATATAACTTCATCTAAGTCATTTTTCCGAATTTTAGATTTTTAGGAATGAAAGTAGAATTAATAAAATAATATTTGTTTTAAAAACCATTCTATGTCAATTTTGATACTATTTGGTAATTGATTTTTGTGAAACTCATAACAGAATGATTAGTTCAAAGAAAGTTAATTAAATCAATACTAACATGTCATATTAACCCATAAAATAGTTTAATTCATAAAAAGTCTCAAATTACATTTACTTGGGTATTTATAACATCAATTATGCCAATATTTCATTAATATGATAATTACTGCATCATCATTGTGTCATAAATAAATTAAATTATTTAATGTCTAAAAATTATAAATAAAATACCATTATGTAGGAAATCTTTTTATATTTCTAATTAATATTTGTAGTTTAATTTATATTATGTATTACCCTATATTAAAAATGTTTTAATTATTAAACTTTTATTTTAACTATTTTAACTCATTTTAAAATAAAATAATAATAAATGTCCTAATCTATTCCAAGTGGACCTAAATGGTCATATTTTATTCCTAAGGTTGTTTTCGGTCGAATTAAACTTATACAATAGAATTAGGACATGTTTTAGTGTAATAATAATATCATTTTACCCTTAATTAACCTATTTACTTTTAACCGTGGTAAATAAAAGTAAAAAGTTACTATTCACCAAAAATTATTTTCATCTCATTGAACCACATTTTACTTACTGACATCAACCGTGTCTCTCGAGTTTTTTGAAATTCCATTAAAAGAAGTGGTAAAATTAAGTTTTATGTAAATTTTTAAATTCTCATAGGAGGTGGGTAAAAGACGGTGAAAAGTTCAATAAAATTTTTATATATCTAAAATTATTATAAAATGAATCAAATGATTTACATTGAAATTATATAGGTGTTATGTATCAATTTTGACCTAAAATAAATTTAATTAAAATAATTAATTAAATAAAAAGTTGATTTTTAAATAGTAACCTAGTGTTTTCACTATTTATCAAAAAATGAAAGTTTTAAGAAAAATACCAAAATTTCACCCTAGGCTCATTACGATACTCCGAATACAAAAATGAAGTCCATTTTGAAATATAAAATTTACAAAATTTCAAAAAGTGGGTATTACTATACATAATGGCTAGTTTTAATAATATTTTAATAGCATATTGTTGTTTAGCGAAACTCGGTATTGCGTACAGCGCAAGCAATCGAGTAAGGCCACGATTGCATGTAAAGAAAGCCTTGATAGTGTTGTGTGTAGTGAAATATTCCTTTTATGATGTATAAAAACAAAATATTTCTCATAAAAATCTCAGGTGTTACAGAATTTTCACACTATGACTAAGCAAACCAGAAGTAATTTCCCCATATAATATGATATGATATTTAACCAAACACCTTAAGATATGATTTTTCTTTGTAAAATTTTTAGAAAACATGTTGATCCATTTATTCAAGATGATCTGATTCCACTTGTGGGATTTCGGTCATTATCAAATGATCTTGGAAAAATTTCATAATATTCTTGATTTTACATCAAAAGAATCAAAATGTATAAAGAGATATACATAAGAAAAATCATACCTTCATCATTGTGACTTACATATTTTTTGAATGTGATGAAGTATTCTTGATTAGGATCCAGAAAGAATCATCCAAAATAAATCTATCTTCAAGTGGATTACACTAGCCTTGGATCCTCATTCGTAATGAGGGGACTCTCATTCTTCAAATGCGTGCTATCACTTTCCTCGGTGAAGATGAATGAAGAAGAGAGAATAGAAGAGAGTTTCAGTTTTGGATTTCATGCATCATTATACCATAAATGGGGGAATACTAATCCTTTTATTAACTCTCTTTATTCAATGAAGATTATCAGAGTGTCATTTTCCATATCATGGAGACCATCATGTGATATAATAATGCACTACCCCTTGGAGATGTTTAATAAATTAACTATTCAACGACTGATATCGTCCATGTACATACATATAATAATTAATCTTATTTATCATTAACTAAATAAACTAATTTATAATATATGGTTATCGCTATGTACTCGCATCCCATTTCAAAAGATTATTGTAAACTATGATATATGCTATTAGTGGAACACCCTGCCTTTTATGATATAATTATATCATCACATGTGATATGAATCACATGCATTTCAAAACACATCACTCCAATAAGATTTTATTTTTTGATATCTCTTACTTTAGTGCGTATGAAACAATATTCATTTTCAACTACAATGTTTTCCATAAATATGTCATTAAATTTTAGACATTTACATTGCTATTATATTTATAAAATAACTCATTAACATCCACTGTTAATCAATATGATGAAAACCCCTAGAAAGACAAATGAAAACATGAGTACATAGTCTTTGGTAGCATGAATCTCTTCTGGAACACTATTCCATCCTTTTGATATCAAGAAAACTTTATTAGAAATTAGTTCTTGAACAATGGTAAGTTATGTATTTAATATATTCTCATAAAATATCTACTACTTTATTGACTGATTTGATAATTTTTGTTCTAACATATCATAAATTTCATTAAATTATCATTATACGATACTATTTTCAAAATATTATATTCTCGTTGGCCTATTTTTGTCATTGCAAGTCTCACGTGAGTGGACATATTTACAAGGGTGAGTGGGATCTCGATCTCCTAGGGTGGTGATAATGGAATCATTTTTTTGGGAGAGAGGATGGGAGATTGTCTTATCCTGTTAGAGGGCCTATTACCTATTTCAGGACTCTATTATATATTTAAGACATCTTCATGAAATACTTCCAAGTATCAATGATGATGACCCTAAAGTGAAATTTATTGAATAAAAAAAGAATTAATGAGGATACTACACATTGGGATTATATTTTCTCTCATTTGATTTATGTATGTAGTTATTCTATAGTTTATAGCCATATAGGAAGGAACAATAAAATTTAGCACCATCCAGGGAGGCATTGGACAATTTTAAAACTAGGGAGGGGTGTTATTGAGTTGGTATCAGGACCACGAAAGGGGATTCTTACGTATCCTTAGGAAGTTAATCAGAAACCACATAGTTCAGTTCCATTAAACTAGACACATTTTACCTTTTACGGTCATGTGACAAGGACCATAATGGTTCCTTTTAAGGTCTTATATCCATAAATACATCCAAGAATATGAAATTCAAGTTGAGGGGACTATAATTTATGCTTTTTAAAGTCATACAACTTGGACTACTAAGTTTAAGGTACCTCACAATGGTTTTCTGGGAGACTTATGTCAAAGAATATATTTTGATTTTAACTTCACATATGTTTTAGGAGAATAAATATTAGGAACTAATAGTTTTTTCTTGACTAATGGTATTTTAAGAAAAAAAGAGGAGAATCTTAACTCAAGGAATATGAAGAAACTAATATGGGGATCTTAAATCAAGGTTTATGTAGAAACCAAGAGGATAATCTCGACTCAAAGTATATGAGGAAACCATAAGGAGCTTGTTGACCTAGGGCATATAAGTAAACCAAGTTGAGTATCTCGACTCAAGGTATAAAAGGAAATAAATAGGAGAACCATGAATCAAGTAATTCTCTAGGATCAAGGTTGGGGTTGTATGTTCATAAACTAAATCATGTTTGACCATGCCCTAAATGTTTGTCATGTGGCTCTTGATTTTTTGTGGGAGTCGATAAATGAGGCAAAGGGATTGGATTAAAGTATAGAGACCATAGCTCAAAATTGATCCCAACTATGGGTGTAGGGGTGTATCTATTCATGTACAAATATTCAGCTGCTTAGGTAGGTGACATTGATAAATGAAATTTGAAAAGTGGCACTCAGGTAAGTGATATAGGTGAATTTGCATTTGGTAGTTAGTGACTAGGTGGTCATCTCCCAAGTGATTGATGCCTAGGTTCTTAGCACCCATGTTGTTGGAGATCATGTGGTATGATTCCTAAGTGGATTGTCACCCAGGCGGTCCTATTCCAAGGGATCTACTACAATTAACAGGTCCTAAGAGTATGCCTTTTTAACTCATCTCTTTATGTTTAGATTAGAAAGTCACCCGATGGAGGGTTTGGTGAACTCAGTTGATTCATCACTCAAGTATAGATTCCTTCCCACATAGTGTTTAAAATGGGTGGTTTTGGAGTCCTTTTATAGTAAAACCTATGATTGGGTTCCTATACATGGGAGGTTACCATTCAAGGCACACAGGTATGTCTCTAGGTGCATGTGCAATGCTCACGTGGCATTGTGAAGGTTTGCACATGGGTATTTCTAGAAACATGAATGTCTTCATATACGAATCAAGTCACTCATGGATAATAGAACATGCATGTATAGTTAATCTAGTTATAAGGCCAAAATTTTACAAAACTCCATCCAACTTCAAACATCATTAAATTTCTATTTATAATTTTATTTTAGATTGATGAACTATCAAATCAAATCTTAGAAAATATGATACATCACCAAATGTATAAATTACCTATAGTATATTTTTTTCATGGAAAACATATTTCCATAATTTATTTGAATATAAATCTTAAGTCTATATCACCCATTCACCAATAATGGATGAAATCCAAAGACTATTCCCAATAGGACGTTCTCAATACTATATCAGCTGATTGGTTGATGTTTTTAAAGGGTATCCACCCCTCAGTTTTTGAGAAATAATACAGAACATGGATATCCCATTAGTGTCTTCTTCACTAAGTTATAAATTCCTTTATCTTTAACTCAACTCATGTCATTCAATTGAGGATCATATTTCATTCATTATAGAAAAATTCATAGAGACACATTTTTTAGGTTCCAACAGTTTAAATTTGTATCACATTATCCACTTTGAAAAAACATTAAAATAAACTAAAATTGGTTTTATGAACCATGTATTTATTATATAAAGCATTTAGACTACATAAATGAATACATTTAGTGTAAAGAAGATAATGTATCCCCTAAATTAACTCTTCCAAGGTATTAATTCCTATTTTAGATAACTAATTCCAAATATTTATAGGATACACAAGGAATAAACAATATTGATTTTTATACAATAATTACATTTTAGTATGACCAATTTTTACAGGAACAAAATGATTAAAAATTATTTATTGTTATTACATATTATAGTCAATACAATAATAACATTTTCAAAGCATTTCATGTTTACTAAAATTTCTACTCATAACATTTTCTTCCTATATATTATTTTCCCATATTGGTAGGTCCCTTGAAAATATATCGAATGATAATCATAAAATTTTTAATATGCACTAACTGTATTAAATATATTTCTAGATACCATGTACAATGTTTAGTTAGTTATAATAGTGTATTTATCTCCATTGTTCATTTTGATAAACATTTCATGCGATTCCTATAAAAAAATCACAGAAATAGAAAATATTCTTATTCAGGTAACTCAATAATTTTCCTAATTTTTTTTTCAAATATGGTGTAGAATTTTTATCCAAAATAAATATCTATATTTTATAAGAATAATGATTCTAGGTTTACAATTGATCTAAATATCACTATATGATAATAATTTCTTATTCAGTTTCCAAACCCATTTTCAAACAATTGATTATTTGATGTTAGGAAATTATATTTAAAATTGTTGTTAAATAATGCATTTAGAAGTGTATTTTGAATTTTTTTTTCATAATTAATCTTAAACCCCATTTCCCTTTCCCCTTTTCGTCAAACCCTATCATGTGGTCTATTATATGTGCATAACTCCTCCATGACCAACCTTCATCCTCTTCTTTGACGTCTCCAGGCTATATTCTTCACTCGAACATTGGCACACTCTCCTTATCAAACTCCCTTTTCAACCTCTTAGGCTCTATATTCTATAGGAGTGGTCATCACAAACTTTGAACAACTGGTTTAATTCATGGAATTTGTATAATCCTTAGTCATTCTTCTAGTAAAAACTAAACACTGATGGTTAGAGTAATAATTTTTCCTTTTTTATTTTTTTATTTATCAATGTGAAAACCCCTCATTATTAGTGATCTATGACTTAGCATATTAGAAATTTAGGATAAATCAAATAAAATTCATACTCATTTTTTTACAGTAATAAGTATTTAAAATAATAGGTTTTTCAATTCATCTAGGATGATGATGCTTAGGCTGAAATAATTTAATTAAAATAAAAAATGTTAGAGTTAACCTTTTAGATCATGAAATAGATTTAAGAGAGAGTTTGTGTGAGATTAACTATTCATGGTTGAGCTATAATGAATTTGAAATGATTTTTACTGATGTTAATTCCTTTATTGAAATTATTATATGTTATTATGATGTTATAAATGATGGAAAATAAATATAATGATAATTTTGGATAAATAAATTTGTATGAATAGATTATCCTATATATATTATATAATTGATTGCAATTATTATCTGAATAATTTTTATTTCTCATGTGATTGATTGAGTGTTTTTGAGGGTATTTTATGATATGGTTTCACATGATATAAATTAATATATGATTCTTAATTATACATACATTTTGGCCATAATTTGATTTATTCTAATAATAAATTACTACCTTTTTATGTTTTATTCAAAGATAATGTCTCCAATTGGATTTTGGAAAAGAATTTATATATTTGGGAGATTTATAAAGAGAAGAGAGATTAAATTGTGTTGCAACCTCTGAACCATGGAAGTATTGAATATAAGAGATGTCCAATGAGTGGATCTGGAAAAGAATCCATAGTGAAACCCAATACTCCACATTGTATCCACCCGTTTGAGAGTTGTCTGAAATAATTGATAAAAATAGTTGTGTTGTGATGGTTCCACTACAACACAACACAATGATTCATAAGAGTTAATAAAAATTTATTTAATCCCTATCCAACACCACTAGAGAAGAAAATCACTCTGAGGTAGCAGTGGAGCACAAGGACAGGTGTCCATGGTAGTTGTAAGAGATATAAAAATAGTTTGGGGTAGTTCTAGAAATAGAGGATCATAAATGTATCATGGGTCACTGAAAGGAGAGAATGGGGACAAGTGTTCATAGTTCAGAAAATCACCATAAGAGTTTAATTATGGGTTGTGTCGCATTTAGAATTATCAAGCGCTTACAATTATGAAGGAAACAATCTATATGAAATTTTTTATGGGTATAATGTTTAAATGAGATAAAGCATGATTCAATAATGGATGATATGATTCCACAACTCTTTCTAGGAATATCATATGAATCTTATGCTACAACCTATCCCCTTACACCATGGGTTAACATTATTTTTTTTCAAACCATTCATTAGGTTTATTACGTTCTAATTTTATTATATGAGCACAATATTGAACCACCACTAACTAAGAATTGTTTGGAGGGTCATGAAGTATAAGAACCACTAGAATTGAGTTACATTCGCCTTGAAACATAGTTGATCCACCACAATGTGGTTGGTAGTAGAATATCAGAGCCATGTGATTTGTGTGATCTGACCTCCATGTCACAAAAATTATCTATCGAACAACCTACATGAGGATTATTTAATGTTGGTCAAAACAAAGGTAAATATATTGTAAGGGATGCATTATGATATTTAGATGTTTGAGATTTGAAAATAATATATTCCCTCCCCACTATAGTAATCTTCTCATGTCGTGGATTTGGTCAAACATTTAGTGAGAAATCTAGGTTTTTATTACATCATGCCACCATTATCTTGGTTGTTCCATTGAGATGACTAAACTATTTAATATGAATACTGTTGACATTGAAGGGGATCTAGAATTCAAAACTCAAGGAGAGAGGAGAGTGACTAGAGGTCAACAACAACCGGATAGAGAATATTCAAAGGGTAATTTTAACATTATTTTGATACGTTGACTCATTGATTCATATTTATGGATTTTTATTTAATAATATCCACTGTTAAAGACATTTTTTATTTATATGATAATTTAATTTCCTTTACCTTAAATATTTTTTTTCAATCCCTTGAGTATTTCATTTCACTTATGATGGAAAACTAATTATTCATGATTGATTAGTCTCTTACGGAATGGTGGATCGAGGGTAGGGCCATTGTGATTTGACATAAATGAATAATATTGTTTGTGAATAAATCATGTAGATTAATATCACAATTTTCCTCTTTAAAAGTGATGGAAAATAGGTGATGGACCCCAATGTGAAATAGGGTACTAGGATAGCAAGATCTGACCTCAACTCTGACTTTTTCTTCTATGATTGAACCTAATGCATCAAGGTATTACCAGGTTACCATAACCAATGGAATAAAGTTACCCTATGTAGCTCTGATTATCACTAAATAAGTTGATTAGTTATTTTAATAAGTCTCACAATTAGTCCCCCTTATTTATTCACATGAAAAATTGATCATTACCTTTAGGAAAATATCCTCTGAAATTGATCCACCACACCTGTTTCTCATCTGAAGTCTAACCGAACCATGTTTTATCTTTGTTTTACTTCCCTTATTACTATATAAATTTTATCAATATCATTTATATTATAACTGTTTCATGTACATAATTTCTACTAAAGTAAAAATTGATAATGATTATCTAGGTTACGATCCTTCATGTTCTATATGTTTTGGACTTAGGACTCCAATTTTCAGTACTAAACTTTTGTAGTTGGTGATTAGGATAATTTATTTTAATTTATAAAATTTGAACAATTCCGTTGAGAGTTAATGTTGATGATGGTAATATAACCTAAAGATTATATATATATATGATATATATAAAAATATATACATCTATGTGTATATTTATAACATGTATGTCGACTTGCATGGAAATGCATTGGGTATATTATTTATGTGTTCGAGACCCAAATTATTTTCCATTGGGGATATCATTAAAACAAACATTTCATAATATAAAATGAATGAGAGTTAAATGAATTCATATATGTGATTCATGAATTAGACAAGGCATTAATACATGCATTATAAACATAGGAATTAACGCATATTCCACCTAGGAGCAACCTTAGGATTTATATATACCCAGAAACTATATGATGGAATTGTGTGTGAATATTATGACCATGAATCCTATGAACCCAAATATATCTTTCATCTTCATCCTTTTCATAGAGAGGTATTAACATACTGGGGAGAAAGAGTAAATCACCTCCAAAATCCATATGATTCAGATTGGCCGATCGATACACCACAAAGGTGGGATGCTTTTTCCACTCAGTTATCACCCTCAAAATCATCTGAAGAAAATTATTGATTATATATTGGATATATTTTGAAATTTATGTTATGTTTATAATAGTTATTCATTTCATTTTTACCTATGTTTCATATTATAATGCATGGATATCCTCAAACAAGGTCTTATATTACTTCTACTTCATATAATAAATTTTATTAAACTCTAAAAGAACCCTTAATTGGTATCATATTAGGTATATGATTTAGATCTATGAAATATTCTTGTGAAGTTAAAAAGATACCAAAAACAAATTATAATTTTGACTTTCTATAAATTTGGTTTAAAAAATAGTTAACCCTTATGTAACTGGCCACATAAAGGTAACTGAGGTGTTACATTTAAAAATATGGGTTTCATATAGGTAACCCAGTCATTAACCACACATAGATCAATTCTGTAAAGGTAACTAGAGTGATAAATTTCCATGAGTAGTCACATAATGGTAACTTGTGACTTACCTTTAGGTGAAGGGGTTCACGTAAGGATTATATGGACCTGCCCTTATATAGATTTGTCGGTAGAAGTGTAATAAATTAGATCGCATAAGGGTAAGCTCCCTTCCCCCTTCACTAAATCCAGTTAAGAACCTCCTAATGTTAATGTAATTGGTGTGAAGGCTGGTGTGTAAAAGTTTTTTTGGTCTTCTTAAGGCCATATAAAGGCAACCATGGGCTTAACTTTGCATGGAGAGGTTCATTTAAAGGTAATGTCAGGTTTTAAAGGCTTGTGTAAAAGTAACCAATAAGTTACCTATAGGTGATCACTCTAGAATTAGACTACCCTTATTTGTAGTGTTTTTGTATGGTTAAAGGGAGGTTACCCTTATATAGGGTTTTTGTGTAAGGTTAATATGAGGATATCCTTACGCAGTAATGGGTTCCTATGTAAGGGTAAACAAAAAATATTTAATTTTTTTGAGACTATTTAATGATTTTAATGGTTTATAAAATGTTCATAAATAATTTTAAAAATTATTTTATGATATTTTAATTTTTAAAAGTTTAATTAATTAATTAATTAATTATAAATGTTATATAATTAAATTAAATAAATGTTTATGAAATATTTTTCCTTAAATATTAAATGTTAATATTGAAATACCTTTAACAAAATTATATGGAATAACATATAATAAATATTTAAAAGTTTTTATTTAGAAATCATAAGTGATAATTTGTAATGGGTTATAAATTATTAAATAAGGACATAATATAAATGTTTTATATTTAAATTATATATTATTCACAATTAAGTATTTTGAATTATTCAAAATAAAAAGGGACCTTATTTTCTTATTATTTAAGCCACTTCAAAAATGTTTTCTTGATTGATATGACTGATGTTTAAATAATAATTATTTATATGGTATTTAGATTGTATAAAATGTTTACATGATAGAAATTGGATTATAAATTGTTTAGAATTCATATAATATAATATATTTAAAATGAAAATGGAATATAAAGATAAATATGAAAGAGATCATATTGGAATGAATATAAAATGATTATATTCATAGTTATAGAATTTCTATAATGTTTAAACTAAAATTATAAAGTATTTACAATCATATTTTATTTATAAATTGATCATAAATGTTTATCTCATGTTGAAAAATATTAAGTTTTTATTTATTTAAAAGTTTCTTATCCTTTTTATTCATAGTTTTAAGTTTTTTATATAATGAATGGTGTATTATTTAGTTTAATTATTAAACTACTTCAAAATATAGCCTTGCATTGCATGATGTGTATGATAATGAATTTAGTTTTTCAACTTCCTTGACATCGGGTTGTAACTAAAGTTATGAAGTTGAATTTAATTTTTTACTATAGTATATGAATATTAGGTTTTAAATTTATGATTAATTAGATTCTATTTTCAGTAATGTATCCCTAGGTAGAGGTACTTTTGGTCGAACTACTTACATACATGGAGACTTATGCCTTGTCTTAGCTAGTGAATGTGGTTGGCTATCTATCTCTTTGGGCATACTCATGTAGAGATTTTCAATCTCATATAACACTATGCCTTTACATGATGTGTTCATGTACCTTATGCATGTGATGCATCTAGATATATATGAATATATTTCTATTCAAGTTTTGGGTAAGTAAAACAATATTTTGGGTTGTGTAATGTTTTACACAATGATATGGTTGGAACATATCGATTGTGGAGGTAATAGGTTTCCTAAAAAAATACTATAAGAATGAATATATAAAAGGGAATAACATGAGATAATGTGGTGATATTAAGGTCTCCTGCAAATACTATGTGAGGGATTAACTCTATTATTTCACTTCTCGAGACCTCAACCATCCAAATAATTAGGTTATTCCAACGTTGGGTGACCCTATATTATCTGGTGTAAGGAAAGTAAGGCTAGGTGATACTGGAACTTTCTTGGGTAGGCCATCCCAAAGTTGGGTGCTAATGAATTGTCCCTTTTTATCCAATTTTTGGTGTTTATTTTGGGTTACACTAGATAAAACATTATAGGACTAGGTTACTGAAGGAATAGAGTTGGGTTTATCCATATGATATATGAGAAAAATATTTGTCCACTTGACTATCCAAGATTCATATATGACATGGTTGGGATGATTGCTTAGCTATATAACTATGTGGTGAGAGAAAATCCAAACAAGACTCATTACATAGTGAAATTTGGATCTTGTCCCTATAATAGATATGGTGAATTTTAAAAGTGGTCATCATTTTAGTGGGATACTATATTATTACATAGTGAAATATTGATCTTGTCCCTATAATAGATATGGTGAATTTCAAAAGTGGTCATCATTTTAGTGGGATTATATTTAATAAAATCCCTTGATAAATGGTAAATAATAAATGATACTCATATGATAAAAGATTTTTTATAAATAATATCATCATCATCATTAAGATAAATTTTTTGATCACTCATTGATTAGGAGAATCATAATATAAGTTACTCCTAAGACTGGTAACATAAGAAATATTAGCGATTTAAGAAAAGTTCTTAAGGAAACTTTTATGTTGATAAACAGTTCCTTCCACATTAACCAAGTGTTGAAATTATCTGAACACATGAATCTAGAAACTTATTGAATCATAGAGTGATTCATTTAAGGTTTCAATGGAATTAAATGCAAAATGTCCAAAATAATCCTAGTCTCCACTCATGTACTCAATATGATTGGGTACATCAAATGATATTCAATATGATTGAATATGATAAATGGTTTTGTGATACTAAAGGTTTAATTAAACTTTAATGGTTATAGAATTCAATTATATTATTTGATATATATATGATATCGACTCTATTATTTAAAAGTTTTATAAATATAAAAAAATTTATAATGAGAAAAGAATTAAATTTTCGATCTTGAAGGTTGTTTTCATGTAATGTATCACAAAAGTTACTGCATTGATAATGTGGATGATTCAAGCTTGCATAAACTTTACCTATGATGAGTATTTTTATCTCATTTAGATATTGATAAGGGAATGTAAACTATAGTTGTTTAATGAAATGGGATGGGTGTTTTCAATACACATGGTTTATGATTAGTTTAATTCTATAAAATGATATAACGAGAGACGAAAATTTATTGTTTTAGTTATGAAATTTATCCTATTGTCATATATGAATGTTTTTCAACAATATTATTAAAGTCATAGAAATTTTACCCAATATTCTTAAAGGGTTGATAATGGATGAACTAGGAAAATGATGTTTTGATTCTGGTAATCCATTGAAATTATAAGTGGGTAAAAGTTCAAACTGGAAGAATAAAATCTAGTTAACATGTTCGAAAATTTTTATTCAACAGGATAATAATGGTTATTAAAACCTAGTATTATTAGGAATGATGAATAATAATTCCATATGATAGGATTATATAATATATTCCAGAAGGAGTTTATGAATATCCAAGGAATTTACATGTTAGGTTTGAATATTATAGAGATTAATTCATCAGTTTAGAATGCTATACAATACTGAATGTATATTTTACAAATGTTTTGTAAATTTAAAGGAGATTAAAGTCAGATTATGAACAAATTGATCTTGTAGTGTATATTCATCAAGTAAATAGTTGCTACATCAAGATTTAAATATAATGGATTTTATCAAGTTTGAATAAATATATGTAAAAGATATGTATCTTCATCTCATTTCCCTTATGTGATAAGAGATGTTTTATTACAAATAGTTTTTGTGTAAATGTATGAGATTATTAATTGGAAAAACATTAAAAACTACAAAACCAACCATTAACAACGCTCTAAATCACCATTATCAGCACTAGAAAAACACTAACTACATGATCGAGGATAAAATACCAAGTCTTTTATCAGTGCTAAAAAACACTGATAAAGGGATCCTTTATCATCACTAAAAAAGTCATGATAAATGGGACCATTATTAGTTCTTTTAAAAGCACTGATAAAGGAACCATTTTTCGGTGATTTAATTTAGTGCCGCTAAAGGAACCATTTATCAATGGTTATAGAAGCGCTCATAGTGGTCTATTTTATCAGTGATTTTATGAGCACTGATAAAATCTTCCTTTATCAATGATTCTATATGAGATAAGAAACTAGACCCTTATCAACTCTTTTAAAAGTGTTGATAAAGGGCTATACTGCAGTGTGTTGTAACCGCGCATCGCAACACCGAAAACACACCAGATATCAACAAAAACAAGTCCTAATATAGGATTTAAATGACATTAAATTTACAAAATATGAAAAATAAAAAGAAAAATAAATTATAAACATCTTAAACATTGGTTCATTCAATTACAAATATATAAATTATTACATACATTCAAAAAGTTCAATGTTCCTTTATCTTTTAATCCCAACCTGAATCATGTTATTTCCAAAAAAACCACCACTTCTTGAGCAAACAAATGCACCTATAAATGAAAAAAATTATTATGTTTGTAAAAAGATAAAGAAATAAATTAACAAAAACAACTAATTTTACTAAAATTGATGTTATTATTAAATAAAAATTTGCACATGGAGTTATAACGGTTTCACCATGCATTAGATTATGGTTCACCTAATTCTTACACATCACAAATGACTTATGGATCAATTCCCTAAAGTATTTAAAATATTTTTATTCATTTGCTCAGTTTTGACTAGGTCAATAGTACTTTTTACTAAAATTGATGTTAATTTTAAATCAAAACACAAACTTAGAGTCATATCCATCACACCGTTCATCAAATTGAGTTCTGGATAATTTATGCACGTATCAAATCACTTATGAATCGTTTTCCTAAAGTATCAAAATAATATGAATGTGTTTTTTCAGTTTTGAGTAAGTCAGAATGTTTTTTTACTAAAATTGATGTCAATTTTAAATAGAGGGACACTTGGAGTCATACCTGTCAAACCATGCATCAGATTGAAGTGTGGTTGATTCCTAGATGTTCTAAATAACTTTTTGATTGTTGTCTTAAAGTATCAAAATAATATGAATGTGTTTTCACAGTTTTTAGTATGTCACTTTTCTTTTTTATAGAAATGTCATTTTATACTTGAAAAACACACATTGACTCATACCGATCACATTGTGTATCGGTTTGATGTGAGATTGATTCCTAAAGGTCATAAATGATTTATGAATTTATGCCCAAATTATCAATAAAATAAGAGCTCATTTTATTTCTTTTAAGTGAGTGAAAATTTTTAAACTTAAATATTTATTTTAAACTAGTGACGGTCACATTTAGTCAGTTTCCTTTTTACTAAAATTAATGTAAATTTAAAATTTAAATAAGTTCTTGATGTCATACTGGTTGCATCTTGTGTCAGATTAAGGTGTAGTGAATTCCAAAACATCCAAAAGTATCAACACAATCCTAAATTTCAATGTTACCAAGATTTCCATTGAATTTATTTATTGAACTTTCAACACTGCACAAGAATCTTCGAATTAATCAAATCAACTAAAAAAAATCCACAAGTATAAGAAAACAATTATTATGAGTAATACTAAAAATAAATAAATTATACATTAATATGAAATAATTCATTAATTCTATGGAAAATGAGTTTACTATAGAAATATCAAGATTACCTCTATGATTAAACAGTGGAGGGAACTAGAAGGAAAGTGATAAATTCCAATAATACAGGGGTGAAATATTTTTATGGAGAAGAAGTATGTTCAAATTTTAGTGCTTAAAGGGTTAAAATATGGAAATATAACCCCAATAAAAAAATAATCCACCTATATAAGAAAATAATTATTATGTGAATAATACTAAAAAGAAATAAACTAAACATAAATATGCAACAATACATTAATTCTATGGAAAATGATTTTACAATATAAAAATAAATATTACCATTATTATTGAGTAGAGGCAGCGTTATTTCTCTTCCTACAAAGTCTATGGAGAGAACTTGAAAGAAAGTGAAAAATGTAACACTGTAGGGGTGAAAAGGTTTTGAGGGAGAAGAAGCATGAAATTTGGACAGAGCAGCCCAATTAGAACAAAAGAATCCATATGTATAAGAAACCAATTATTAAGTGAGTAATACTAAAAAGAAATTAATTAAAAATAAATATGAAAAAATACATTATTTCTATGGACAATTATTTTACTATGCAAACATCAAGATTAATTATGTAATTGAGAAAAGTCAACATCACTTCTCTTCCTATAAAGGTAATGGAGGTAACTTGAAAGAAATATATAAATAAATCACAATAGGGGTGAGAAGTTTTTAATGGAGAAGAAACATGAAAGTTTGAAGAGCACACCAAATAGAGAAAAAAATCTACCTGTATAATAAAAAAATTATTAGTTGAGTAATACTAAAAAGAAATAAATTAAACATAAATATGAAACAATACAATAATTCTATGGAAAATGATTTTAAGGTGAAAACATAAATATTTCCTCTATTATTGAGAAGAGGAGGCATTGTTGTTATTCTTACAAAGGGAGTGGAGGTAACTTGAATGAATGTGATAAATTCACCATTATAGGGGTGAAATGGTTTTAAGGGAGAAGAAGAATGAAAGTTTAAAAGAGTGCCCAAAATCAATCAAAATAACCCACCTTTATAAGAAAACAATTATTATGTGGGTAACACTAAAAAGAAAGAAATTATACATAAATATGAAATAATATATTAATTATATGGAAAATGATATTAATGTGAGAACATAATGATTAAATATGTTATTTAGCATAGACAACATCATTTATCTTCCTAGAGAGGCTTGACATACCCTTTCAAAACATTCATATACTTTTCAATGGAGTACATCCATCGGTAATGGACAAGACCACATAATTGAACCTCTCTCACCAAGTGAACCATTGGTCGAACCATTATATCAATGAATGATGGTGGTATAAAAATCTCCAATCCACATAATATGACTAAAATCTTCTTATTAATGATCAGAAACATTGTCGGGTATAAAACTTTACTGCATATGGCTTTGAAAAAGAAGCAAAGTCTGGTTAATGTATGTCGTACATTTATAGGTTGAATACAACAGAAAGAAATCGATATTAAATCTCATATCAAAACATGAAATTAGTGAGATTTTAGTCCTTGTGAATTCTAATTAGTCATTGAAATGACATTCTTGATATTTTATTAATACCCATGTGAAACTTTTATACTAATAGACAAAAGGTAAATTTTCAATTTTTCATGTATGGATAGAGTGTGAATAGTTGGAGGAAGAAAAGCCACCCTTTTACCCTTCAATGGTTCCAATATTCCCTTATCCCCAATTCAGTCGAGTCCATCCTAGCCTTGATTGCATCTTCCATTTTTACAAGATCATTTAGTAATGTGACAATAACACTATCAAATACATTTTTTTCTACATGCATGACATTAAAAAAATGTCTGACATACAAACAATTAAAATACTTCAATTCAAAGAAAATTGATCTCTTCTTCCAACCAAATTGTGTATGGTTTTTCCAAAATGGTTTACTGAAAGTAGTGTTAATTTTTTTTTCTTTTTTGTACATTTGATTTCTTGTATCTAGAGACAGTGTTGTACCATATTCCATATTCCCATTGAATTTTGTTTTCTAGGATTGTTATTAATCTTGGTGAGGTAAAAATTTCTAAATTCATAAAAAATTTGTATTTGAAGAATTTTTCAACTGAACTAATTATGTGAATTTTTCACCAATGGGACACCCCAACATTCCTTTAATTATATAGTCTGAAAAATTTCCATAAATGGGGAAGTCACTTATTTATTCATACAACATGGCCATCAATTTGAGTTCTTCAATTGTATGAGCATCATACATTATAATACTTGTATCCCACATCAATTTGAGAACTTCAATCAAAGTATCCAAATAGACATCAATATCATTACCAGGTTGCTTTGGTCCATATATAAGCAGAGACAACATAATTTATTTGCGCTTCATACATAACCATGGCGGTAAGTTATAATTTTCCATCATTGTGGGAGATGTATTGTGAGTAAAACTCTATACACAAAAAGTATTTATTCCATTTATAGATAAAGTAACATGAATGTTTCTAGGCTCATAGCCAAATTCCAAAAACTCGCAATCAATTTTCTTCAACTGAGGAAAATATCCATGATGACATATGTTCCCATATTTAATTCATGTATCTGCATGCTATGTTAATTTTCTCATGGTTTCTTGAAAACTATATAGTATTATAAAATGTGGAATGATAGTAAATTACTATAAAATTTTTGATGGACATGATTCATTTTTATTGTTTCAATCTGCACTACACTTAGGGAATTTTAGGAGGGATTTGTGGTCCTTGCAAAACAATATGCAATCATTTAGAAAAGGTTGTATTGTTTAGAGATCCTATCTATCGAATGTAACATTTGTTTTGAATCATATTCTCGGCATGGTTGTTCATTATCTTTTGGTATCATATCTTTCATAAGATCAAGTAGTTTTGTAAAGCTAGTGTCACTCTATCCGCTACATGATTTATAATTATATAACTTCAATACAACCGAAAATGTTGTGTATTTAGTATAACTGTATACAATGGTATCATGGAACACCTATTTGACTCTTCAAACAACATTATAAAATCACGAAATTCATCTTTAATTACCATTGACATTTATTCCATGTGATCTCCATGATCTTTTACAAAGATATTCATATAAAATGATTTATAAATCGTAGTATCATCCTAATTGATGCCCACATTCAGTTTTTCCCTAGTTTAGTCCAACATTTATAGTTTTGATCTATTCTGTGAAAAATCAAATGTTCTTCCAACTCATTAAGAAATTTTTTTATTGAATAACAACAACATAAACATGGAAAAATGGGTTTATAAGGGTTGTATGTATGATATCTTGCAAAAAATGGTAAAATCATTAACTGAATCTTCATATTAAATTATTAAATTATTAAAATTCATCAATTTTTGGTTCATATCCATCATATTGAGTTCATAAATGATTAATTTTATACAATATATAAATACATACACATAGGATATTCAATATCAAAAGTGAACGTTATAGAAAATTCTCATAATAGAAACTCAAAATTTGATTATTTCAATGAATTTTAGTATGTTGAAGAAAATGGGTAATTTAATTTAAGAAAATAATTACTCCACATAAATTATTTATTAAATTCCTTAAACAAATGAAAATATAATATTTTAGATTAACGAGTATTAAGATACTCAAATATGACAAGAAATAATAATAAAATAACATTCAATAAACTAGAATATATAAAAATATTTTTGGAACAAGTGATGTTGGAACATAAGGAATTATTACATTTAAATTTAATGGTATATAAATATTGGAAAAATATTCATACTCTTGGGATGTGATATCACCACACCGACCCATCCCAAGGAAATTAAAGGTACTCCAATTGGATGTAAAATTAGAATTTAATAATGGATTACACAAATATTAAGTTTATATCAAACAAAAAAATAGTTTTATCATTATTTAATTTGAGAATAATGTTTGTAAACTAAAAAAATATGATGTATGAATTGAAATAAGATCTAAGATACTGGTGTTGAAGGTTAGATGAATTATTAAAGAAACTTTAATTTAAAAAACTAGGAAGTGATCATAATCATTTAAAAAAGTAATAATTTTATGGATAGATTGAAAGTGTTTATCAAGGTTTAAGATATAATATTTATAGGTCCCAAATATGAATGATGATAATAATTTCCTACATTAAGAAAGATCAATGTTTAAATTTTGATGACAGTTAGTTGATATTTTCCTTAGTTTATAGGTGACTCTTGGAATTCATGGGATATTTATTTCCCAATCCAAGTATGTGGGGAAAGTGTTTATAGATTTAAAATGGAATATTGAAAACCAATGTTTACATCCATTTAAAATTGAATAAAATATTCAAATTTTGTGGATGGAATGTCAAATTATATCATGGAGCATGGGAGATTCATTATGTGCCAACTTTTCGGATTGTAAAAAGGTTTGTCATGCTGTTTTTATACATGTCATATAGCTAGGTATAAAAGTGATTCCATGGATATCCACTTGTTATTTGTTAAATAAAAACTCAAAATTGGGTGAAATTCTTGAAAATATACATTTCTGTGTGAGAAATTATAATGTCTTATAGTTGTATATAGGTCTCAAAGAAACTGGTATAACTATAAAGTGGTAATATCAAAATGATATATTTTTTAAATTATTGTGAGGGGGAGTATGATGATGATGAAAATTTATAATGTAATTGGAAAATAGTACAGAGCATCAAGGTATAATATCTAATATATTATTATTAAAAGGATTTATAAAGAATGTTGGATTAGTCTAAGGAGGGATAAAAATAAAATGTAGTTTTTAAAAGTGTAGAGACCTAGGAAGTTGGATTTTTGAGAAAAGTGAAAAAAATTGAAAATAGATACAGTTTCCAAATAAAACCCAAGAAAACCATATATCTAACACTAGAGCATGCCCATGATAGTGTAAAAGGGACATTATCCATCCCCTTCAGGTTGGAAACAAGCACTAGGGCATGAAAAGAAACACAGTGGGAATGATTTATCCCAAAAAATAAATAAAACATGTATAAATAAAATTTAAATAGAAACTACCATAATGCATCCATACATTGGATTCCCACAACAACCCAGAAAATAGAAAAAATAAATTATGAATAAGTATAATAGAAAATAAATCCCATAACCTACCTTCAACTCCGTGACACACAAGATCCCTAGTTTGAATTTCTAAAATTTCACATGTATGGAATACCATTGATAAAATAAAGGATGAAAAATATGTATGATATCTTAAGGTGATCATTTTGTACAATGTAAACAAAATAAAACAAAAAACTAAACTCCATGTGACTCCATGTGTCACCATCGAGTATAAAAACCATAAACTCTCCATGAGCGATCAAGAGACAAATAAAAATTGGAAAATGAGAAAATTGGAATACCTACCTCACTAGTATAAAATCATCAAACCACAAATAACGACATCTTCAAATAAGAAATCAAAAATGAAACAAAAAATACACAATGGAAATTGAAAGGCCTACCTCGCTACGTTGAAGAAAATCTAAAACCCTCTTCGGACACCTTAACTTCAATCAAACATCAGATGTCAAAAGAGATGTTCGAGAGGCATTCAAGTTGTGTGATTTGAGGTTAAATTCAATTAAGAGTACCGACAGTCGGTGGCTTCTGGAGAAACCTTATGATATCATGACGTGTTCATAAATTGTTGGTTTTTCTAATTAGATCTAGACACTTTTATCAGCACTTTTTTAGTGATAATAAAGGTAGGTGTTTATCAATGCTAAAAAAGTGTAGAAAAAATTATCCTTTATGAGCACTAAAATTATAGCACAAATTAATGTTAATGTTATCAGCACTTTTTTAGCACTGATAAATCCTTGTCTTTATCAGTGTGAAAAAACAAGCATACAGATGCTTTTATCAGTTATTATCACTTAAGAAATAATAAATGATTTATAAAAATAATAAAAAATAAAAATTATAAATATTTATATATACGTAGTAAATATATATAAATATAAATATAGTAAATATATTCCTTTTTAAATATATTTATTATAATTTTATTATAATTTATTTATAATTATAGAATTATTTTAAAAAAATAGTATTTATGTCATTATATATATTTATATAATTATACATATATATTTAATAAATATATATAAATATAGTAAATATATTCATTATTTATGTAAATTTATTATAAATTTAACAAATATATATATATATACTTATTTATTTATAATTATATAAATACTTTAAAAAACTATTTATTTATTTATAATTATAAATATGTAATTGTATAAATATTAAAAAATGTACATTTATAAATTTATTTATTTATAAATATTTATTTCGCAAATATTTTTTAATATTTTTTATGAATATCTAATTTTAAGTGCATGAATATATGTTAAAAATCTGTGAAATTGAATAAATTAAGAATAGGCACACTTTAAAAATATTGAAAAAATTGGCAACTTCTATGTGTGTGCATTGTATATAAAAATGTACTAATTAAGTATATGTGAAATCAATATAACATAGATTTGATCAATGTTAAATTGAAAAATCAAACGACATTCAATTATATGTTTAGTACTATGCAATTTGTCAATATTTGTAATATATATTTATTTTTAATTATAAAATATTATTCAATAAATATATGACTATTTAATGTAAAGCACATAAATATATTGTAATATAAAGATCATATTTATATGGATTAATATATATATATATATTTAATATATACAATTTAATAACATTAACTATCATAATAATATAATTAATAAAATGTTTATTTTTAATAATGTGTAATCAATTAATTCATTTTTATCAATAATTATTTAATAAATTATATTTGTAATATTTTTTTAATAAACTCTTTTTTTTATTTATTATTTATTTAATTATTTAATTTTATTTATTAGTACCTTTATTAGCTCTAAAAAAGTGGATGAATGTAATATTTATCAATGCATGAAATAAATTGTTGATAATGGTTCTATTTATTAGTGGTAAATGAAGAACCGATAAAAGATTAAATTTATCAGCGCTTTCCTTAGTGCTGATAAATATGACATTTACATGCACTTTTTTCTAGCGATGATAAATACCAACACTGTTAAGCATAGGTTTTGTAGTAGTTATGGTTTATGATTCATCAATGCCTTTAACCTATTTTGAAAAGACAATATGGATAAAAGTATTTTATCCTGAATAAATTGATTATCTAAGAATTTGTTAAAATATTTGGGAATGTGTTCCCAACACCCCTTGGTATGTCATATTTTGAAATGAAAAATGATCCAACGCTTGAATATCACATATGATAGAAATAGTTTTTTATTTAATAATCCAACTGAAATTAAATAAATGTTATTTCCTAACACAAAAGGTTTTTTTTTGTTTCTTAGAAAAATATTCTAAAATAAATATCTAAGAATCTCATGGGATTACATTTTTACTTAAATAAAATCAAGGTTACTGAATAAATAATAGCACAAAACTATGTTTTAGGTGATTTACAATTACTATCGTAAATCATTTTTCACTTTTCCCTAAAAGAGTTTAAGAGGACCAGTAAACAGTAATGTACGTAGTTACATTAATTAAAGGATTTTTTAATGGAATTTTATTCTTAGGATGATGATAATGAACTTAGAAAGAGTTAATAATATAACATAGAATTTGATATCGTAACATTTGATATTGTAAGGGTTAGACATTTGATTATGTTCAAGAGGTTGAATAGTTAGTAATATGATTCCATTGTCTCAACATTTTTCAAACCTGCTTACACATTACATGTCACTCACTAAAGAGCTTAGTGTTATGGTTTTATCATATGGTCACATAGAGACATGACTATAATTTCATAAAATGTATAGATTTAACAAAACCAAGAATGTATAGAAAACATAAGGCTCATATAGCAGGTTATCATATATGATATGATAAACTGGTGATATTCTTGGTTTTTTAAATATTCGTAAATAGTTTAAGATTATTAAAATGTATCATATAAATTTCAACATCCATTTTATCAATCTTTCACATTGGTTACATAAATGTGTGTATATATATATATTGTGAAGTATAATTATAATCAATATTTGAAAGTATGACTTCCAGTTTGTCCCTAACCAATGTTCATCATGGAGGATTATATGTTATGAGGAAATTATGAGGATAGCATTAGTGTGTTTCTTATATAGAGATATAAAATTTTCTTATGAGGTATAATATAAAGAACATGATTCTTTCGATACATTAGATAACCCACTATTTATACCTCATGGAGTTTCACAAATACGAATTTCGAATAATAGGGGTGCATGGAACATATTTGAGTACCCAAAAACAAATGTTTTAGATATACCTAGCATGAGAAACTTCATACTTTGATACCCTATATACATAAGTCTATATTGACATATCTAATGCGGGGGTGGTTGGGTATTTTTCTAATCATGACATCAGTTGGAGCTTAACCAAGATGGGATTTCCCCTCTCAAATGATGAGTATGATAATTGGTCCTGACATTTAGGTAAACTATGGGAGTGTTAGACCACACCTATATATTATATGTATATATCCGAATAAGGTACATGAGATAGGATTATCCATAAAGATGAATGACATGTGATGTATTCATTGATCAGATTAGTCTACACCCAGAGAGTCACAAACATATGATCTTTCTATATGGGATTGAAATGTTCCATGTCCCATGGTCACTCAATGTTTTGGAAAAATAAAATATATGATAATTGATTTTTTTATATGATGCAGACTAGTGGAAACAATTATAAAGACACATGTGTTTGATGTAGATCATGCCATGTACCTTTATTGCTTGAGTAGCATTGGCACATTTTTAGAGGACTCTATTAACTTACATATATAGATATGGAGATTTATATTTATCTTCAATTCTATAAATGACCATGGGGTCAGACTTTGTGGTTGACTAAATTAGGATTGATTTTTAACTTGGAGAGCTTTTATAAAAGTGTTTTAGAGTTAATTGAAATTTTTTTGGAAGGGTATTTACACAGAATTACTTATTATGTAGTATAAGGTGAATTTAACGGTAACCTTATAAAATAATTTTGGAATATGTACAAAAGAGTTTTGGATATGGTTTCATGAGTTATTTTATATGACACAATATAAGGTGAAATGGCACGAAATCTTTTAAGCTTTAGTAAAAGTTAGAGATTGATGTAACTATTCCCTAAATCATAATATATAAATATGTGTGTGTGTGTGTGTGATATATATAAACCAATATACATAAATATATGACATATATATATATATATATAAAACATGTATGCTAGATTTCATGAAATTTCATTGGGTATATTATATGTGTGTTGTATACTCAAATAAATTTCCATTAAGGCTATCATTAAAAGAAATATTTCATTTGATGAAACAAATGGGTGTTAAATGAATTAATGAATATGATGTATTAATTAGATGAGGTATTAATAAATGTGTTATAAACTCATGAATTAATTCATATACCACACAAGAATGTTCTAAGGTTCTACATAAACCCTGCAGCCATATGATGGAATTGTTTGTGGATATTCAGCAAATTACTCCTAGGAATATGAAACACTCTTTCATATTCCTCATTTTCATATAGAGTTAATAGAATGACATGGAGAAAATATGAACCCCACATGAACATTAGATCATTCATATTATCATATGGATACACCATAGAGGAGGGATTCTTTTTTCCACTCAATGATCTCTCCAAAACTCATTTGAAGGAAACCATGGATGATGCATTGGATCTTTTTTGTAAGGTGAAATATATTTATAGTAGTTCTTTATTTCATTTTTGGAACAAATTTCATATTATATTTCATGTATATCCTCAGAAAAGGGTTTATATTGCTTCCACATTATCTAATAAAATTTCTTAGACTCTAACAAAACCCTTAATATTCTTATGGACTCACTAAGTTTTTACCACCTTTACTAAGGATATAAAATACTGGAACTAACCTGGTAATAGATTATCAATTAATTATTTTACTATATTCCTTTCTTTTACTATTTTCACTTTATATTATATTATTCATGCATTGGTATTTTTGTTTGACCTATTGTATATTATGGTTGGATAAGCAAAAAATCTACACATAAGATTAAAGAGTTTGTATTTTGAAGATACCCTTAAATTCCACCGAGATATTAAGAATTATTTATCACACAATTGAATAGAAACCATCCTAGGTAGTATGGGATGATCCAATCAATATCTTTTGAGGATGGAAATCATCACAAGAGATAACACTAATTGACAATAGAATTTCTTAAATAAAATGATATGATCCTATTATAAGACGCCCACCCATTAAAGTGAATAACTTAGAGTTGAATCCAAGTTTACTTCAGATGATCCAGAACAATAGATAGTTTGGAGGAATACAGAATGATGTCCCCTATGGCCATCTTTTGAATTTTTTCAAGATCTGTGACACCTTCAAGAATAATAGAGTCTCTGATGACACCATCTGACTAAAGTAAAACCCATTATCACTAAAGAGATACGCTAAGATGTTTTTAATGTCAGAACCTCCAAAGTCTAATACAACATGGGAGGAGATCACCTGAAGATTTTGAAAAAATACATCCCATCAGAGGATATGGGGAATCCCAAAATCTTTATTTAGAATATTATACAAAAATATGGAGAATTGAACTAAGATTATTTGGAGAGATTCAAGAAAATATTATATAGGTTCCACACTATGGAGTTTCCTTATGGTTATAGCTTTATAAATTCTATTTTGGGTTATGAAAAAATTATGTTATTCATTTATTTATACATTGTTTCTACTCACATTAGTAAAATTTATGCAACAGTGCATTGTTGGTGTGATATACTCATGTTTTAATACTATATATAATTTTAGCATTATTTGAAGTAATCTAATCGAGTTAGTTTTATATTTTAATTATAAATGTCACCCAGAGTTTCTAAATTATACAGATCTTACGTTTTAGGATTCCTTATTAAATTTACAGCATATCATTATAAGGAATCATTGTCCAATTCAGCAATGTGAATGGTCATATGGTCTACACAAGAAGGCCCAAATAATCATTGAAGAAATTGGACCATACATGAAGATTGAATTTATGGGCCCAATATAGAAGTCCATAATTGATAATTCTCCCACAAAATTCAGGGGATAATATAATATATCTTGTATAAAAATTTCAATGCCCAAATCCAAAAAAATGTGCCAAAATGATTCTATGAATTCTTGCCCACCGTTCTGTCTAGGAATTAAAACCGGAACACAATTATGGAATTTCCTCATGATATCGATATAAATGTGAGCTAATATTTTTTTGTGTGAAAGAAAAGATATATGAGGGCTAAATTTTATAATATATTATATGTATTTTAGGGTGTCTTCCTATTCAAAAACCCATTCACATATTTGGCCTTTGAAAAAATATAGATTGAAATGGAATGATTAAAATTGTTTAATCAAACCTCCATAACATTGATCCTTAAGTCTAATGTCCCTAAATTTTTTAGGGTAGACTATAAACATTAATATCTAAAACTTTTAAGAAGAAAATATCTCTAGATTCAGATTTTGAAATGTCTAAATTGGATAACTAAGTGGGGGTAATATTTAGAATGTAAATAGTCCACCACCTTGGGCTATAAATGCATCCCCCACCTCTCCTTGCTAGAGGATAAAATTTCATAGAAAAAAAGGATATTTGGAATAATCATATCATTTACAAGGTAATGTGAGGACTTTCCTTGATCTTGTTTCAACAATAGATACCTCTCATCCACTTTCATTTTCTTGTTTGTTAATGTTTGTCTTCAATCATAAGCGCGTAAGTTTATTTTCATTTCAATCATGTTTTAAGGAATGCTTACTCTTAATTATATCTCAAATTTATTCTAATTATATTGTTTAATTTTAATGGTCTTAAAATAGTTTACATAATGTAGAAAAACATTACCTTTTCTCACTTCTTTATTCAATCTAATGATCATATTTAACTCTCTTCACTATTTGTGTGTGTGTTCAGCGCACTACTCTTATCTTGTCCCTTTCTTTTCATTATCTTTATAATTTAACACTAGAAAACATATATAACAATATTAATATCAATATTAATGTCTGATTAAATCTTCTATTTGGGTTAGTAAGAATTTAGGGATGTTAAGTGATTGAGATCTTTTTCTCATTGAGTATTCTGTAGGTTAAAATTATGTATGTTAAACAAAAAAATTCATGGACTAATGAAATTTTTTGTTTAAAATGTGGATTCTATGGATTATTAGAACCATATATACACTACCATAAATAGGAAATAATTAAGATTATAAAACTAGTTAATTTATTTCTTGTATTAAATCCTTAACACTTGGGAATTTTGATCAAAGTCATCTTGTGAATTGGGTGATAATTTAAGGAAATATAAAGAAAAAATCAAGGATATCACATGATTAAATCCCTAATTATAAACTCTCCTCAATAATTATTAAACGGTTAAATAAATCTTATTTAATAAATAATTTCATATATTCTATACAAACAAACCCCCTAATCAAAAGATAATCAATTAAAAATAATTTATTATTAAAAAGTAACATCGTCAAGGATTCGACCTGAGTACCACTATACATGTTAGAATAATAGCAGACCCTTATATGGTCGATAGGAGACAATCAGATGTGATTAAAGTGGAACTATTTCTAAGGATGGTTCCTTAAGTAGTCGGTAGTTTATGGATTTTGAAAAAATAAACTAAAAACAAATGTAAAAAAATCACAAAAAAAATCTGAGAAAAACACAATAAAAAACCTAACTACCCGGTAAAAATCATAAAAAAAATAACAAAAAGAAAAAACCACCATCTTCATCATTACAAATTATCCTTGAATTCCCCGTAGCACCCTAAGAAATCCCTCGGATCTATTTGACCTTGGAATAGAGTGAAATCCTCACCAATTTAGGAGGAACATTTTGGATAATCAAATATTTCTTGAACCATTAATTATCCAATCAATTGAACTAGAAATGGCCAATCCTAGGGAAAAACCATTGAAGAACTCGTTTCCCCAAATATGAATAACCAAACCCGTGGTACTCAATATGGAATCATCTAGGATGAGTTTGAACTAAAATCAGGTTTGATTCATCTTCTACCTCATTTATATAGGCTAGTCGATGATGATCTACATCTTCTTATCAAAGAGTTATAAGTGGTGTTCTCTAAAATGAATCCTCAAGGGGTTTCTTGAAGAATAAATCAAATTCGAGAATTTCCTTTCCCCCTAGATTAATTTTCCAAGTAACTTCTCTACTACTGTCCTACTGGTTATATAAACTAATGCATTGACCTAAAGCATATCTTTTTAGAAAAATTATTTCCTAGTTCTCATATCGCTTCTATCCGAAATGAAATAAGTGGAATCCATAAATTCCCTAATGAATAACTCCATGGGTGCTAGGATATGTTCAAATATCTTTGGGAAACCTACCCACACCACCAAATACCTTAAAACATTTTGATTCAATACTTCCATAATGGGTTATTGGTTATAGAGAGAACACTCAATGATGCCTTAAGTGGAAGTGCTCCAATTGAAAAGACTCCTACAGCTGCATGAGATATCATAAGCAATATGGATTCAAACATGCAGTAATTCCATACTCAAGAACATGCTCAAGTCAAACAAGTCCAAGAGAATCAATCTATATCTCCTAAAAAGATGATCAAGTGTATGGGTGAACTTACAATCCTTGTGAGACAACTAGAGGTGGATTCCAAATTCCAAACCTCATCTTATCCACAATCTCTATTCCATGGACCTATCAAGAATTGTGGAATCTTATTTTACCAGATTATCCAACAGACACATGTCCTCAAATTAAATAGGATCCATCTATTTCATCTAGACTAATGGATCTCGTTGTAGAATATTATTATAGGAACACCAATCCTCAAAAATCAGGTCATTTTATTAGAAACATCAACCAAACCCACTCTGAGCCCTTCTCTTCTACATTTAAACTAGTCTTGAGGTATGGTAATCCAATTTATCATCCCCCTCAGTTCCCTCCTCAAAACCCAAACCAATTCCAATATGGTCAAGGTGTTGGTAACTTCCAAAGAACATATCCTTTGGTCCCTAAAACTTAAATTATCAATCCTCATTTTTATCCTCCAATATTCTAATATATTAATGAGATTTCCCAATTCCCATCCCTATTAATGAACTTTCCCAAGAACCAAAATCAAGGTAATCCCAATACAGGACATGACTCCTCCTCCAAGAAACCATGGGAAAGTGCTATAGAAAATCTTTCCTCCATCACCCATTATAGCCTTCAAAACATTGAAACCAAAATTGGTCAACTTAAATCCCACCTAATCCAACAACAAGAACCGAATTCTTCCCAACTTTCAAGTCAACTATTAGCCAACCCCAAGGGTAATGTAAGTTCAATTGCACATAGATCGAGAAACCGAATTTCTATTCCTCATGATGATTCCTCCAACTCTCCTTTAAATATTGACCTAAAAAATGAAAATAAATAGAAACCATAAAATGAACCTAAAACAATTCCCTCACCTCCTTCAATTCCTCTAAGGAAACCAATTACTTTTCCTCAAGACGTTGCTATACCAAGGATGTCCTTTGAACTCGATCCCAAAATTCATGACAAGTTTAGAATTTTTGAAGTGAACATAACCCTACTAGATTACATCAAACAAATTAATAATTATTACAAGTTTATGAATGAGTTTTTCACCCATAAGAGACAAATTAAGACTATTTAGAATGATTTAACCCATCAGTCCACACCCATGATGTGCAAAAATATAGGGAAATTTATTGTTCCATTCTAAATAGGGAGTTATAACTTCGATGATTCACTCATAGACATAGGATCCTCAATAAATATTATGCCAAAATCCATCTTATCCAACCTTTGTCGAGGTCCCTTGCACAAAATCGGTTTTTTCGTCCAATTGGCTAATCGAAGAATAGCATGTATTGCTGGAATAATTGAGGATTTTCTTGTCTGAGTTAATGATCTTATCTTTACAGCTAATTTCCATGTCCTTGACATGGAAGGTGAGATGAAAAATTCTTGATATCCCTTAATTCTAGGAAGAACATTCCTCCTAACAGTAATAAATAAGATTGATTTCCATGAGAGCATCCTATCCAAGGAAATTTTTGACCAACTGATCAAGTTCAATATCATTCAATCCATGAGATACCCATCAAAGGATCACTCTACCGTCTTAATCCATATTTTTTAGGAAACATTTGAGAGTCAATTGAACCCCATTCCATCATGTTCATCATGTTCTAATGAGAATGGATCTTGTAAAATTTGCACCATGATTAACCAAGTCATTATTGGGGAAGTTGATATTGACATTTGATTCATAGACTCCATCAATCTAGAGGATCTTGAAAACTCTCCAGAATTCCACATAAAATTTGATATATACTCTTCTGCCCTAGAAATTATTAATGAGAGTGAATCAAAAGAAATTGAAATCCCTTACTCTATTACCGAGTTGTCTAACCCAAAAATAAAATATGAGACTGATCTAAAACCTCTTCCTACACACCTGAAATATGCATTCCTCTTCCATGATCACTCTTACCCAGTCGTTGTATCTTCCACACTTACTAAAACTGATGTGTACAAGTATGTTCATGTGTTACAATAAAAGAAAAATTATTTATGTTGGAACCTAGATGACATACCAGGAATGAACCCTATACTTTTCATGCATCACATCAATCTTGAGGAATCATCTAAACCAATCAGACAACCATGAAGAAGAATAAATCCACTAATCTTTTAGGTAGTTAGAGAAAATATTACAATGATTCTACAATCTAGTATTATCTACCAAATTTCCGATAGTGAATGGGTTTGTACAATTCAAGTGGTACCTAAGAAGGGTGAGATAACTATAGTCCCAAATGAACATAGAGAGGTGGTCACAACTCGAGTGAAAAACAAATGGCGTGTGTACATCGATTACTAGAAATTGAATGATGAAACTTGAAAAGATCAATACCCCCTTTCTTTCCTTGATCAAATGATATAATGATTAGGAGAAAATTCAAACTATTGTTTTCTTGATGCATACAACAGCTACTTCGAAATTTGAATTGCACAATATGAACAAGAAAAGAATACTTTTACTTTCCCCTTTGGAATGTATGCATATATGGGAATTAATTTTTCCCTTTTCAATGCTCTTAAAATATTACAGAGGTGGATGATGAGTATATTTTCTGAATTCATTTAGCATTACATGGATGTATTCATGGATCACATTACCATTTATGGAGGGTCATTTGAATCACTCTTGTATTCACTCTCTATAGTCCTTCAAAAGTGTTTCAAATTCTACCTTGTGTTAAATTTTCAATTATTTCACTTCATTGTTACTAATGGGATTGTTCTAGGCCACATAATTTTATAATAGGGTATTCAAGTCGATCCTACCAAAATTGAGGTGATCCAATCACTTCCTAAATCCACAATAGTTTGACACATCCGTTCATTCCTTGGCCATGTCAGTTTATATTGGTGATTCATCTATAAATTTATTAGTATTTCCCTCCCAATCACTCAGATACTTTAAAATTATGACATATTCCATTTTGATGAAGATTGAAAGCGATAATTCATTGAACTCTAAACCTTTATTACATCTACTCTGATAATCAATCCCCCAAATTGGTTTGTAACCTTTGAGTTGGTGTGGTATGCTTCTGATAAGGCCATTTGACCTGTTCTTTTTCAAAGAAGAGAAAACATTCTTCATGTCATCTATTATGACTCAAAAACATGGGATGAAACTCAATTTCACTACACTATGACTGCGAAGGAACTTTTAGCTATGGTTTCATTATTGGATAAATTCTGAACTTATCTCTTAGGTTCCAAAATCATCATATTTACAAATAATTTAGTTTTAATGTTACTACTTAAGAAAAGTGATTCCAAAAAAGGATAATAATATGGGACTTAATGCCCAATATTATGAAATTTTTATTAAAGATAGACATGGAAAAGAAAAAACATCATCTTATAACCTAAGTTGAATTTCTAATGATTATCATTTTGAAATCCTTGTTCATGAATTCCCCACTGTGAAACTTTTATCTCTAACCCAAAAGTTACATTGGAACACCCCACTTTTAATGTACTTGGTTGCTGAGGTTTTCCTGAATATTTTTCAAAAGAAAAAAAAGTGGATGTGAAAAGTGATTAAAAATTATATTTCTAGGATGATAATAATCTTGGAAAAGTAGGGGTGACATGGTAATTAGGTGATATGTCTATGAAGATTAACATTACTCTATCTTGGAATTTTGTCACTCAATTCATGTTGTTATCCACTTGGGACCAAAAAGACCCCCTGAAAGGTCTTAGAGTCTGAATTCTGCTAGTATTCACTCTTCAGGGACTCACATGACTTCTGTAAATCATGTCCCACTTTCCAAAAGTTAGGAAAGATTTCCAAAATAAATGAAATTACCCAAATCCTTTAATTTTCTATGATATCTTTAATGTTTAGGGAATATATTTCATGGGATAATTTCCCCATTCCAATGGATTATCATATATTATTTTTGTGGTCTATTATGTTTATAGGTGGGTTGAGGACAAACCCACTAGAAATAATGATTCACATATTATTAGTGAGTACCTAACAACCCACAACTTCCATTATCTTGGAATACCGGGTGACTTGATAAGAGACTTAGGAACTCATTTCTATAATTAGACCACGACGTATATTCTGAAAAATATTGGGGTTGTACATCAATTGTCAACTAAACATCACCCCCAAGATAATGGAATGGATGAAATTTCTAATATAGAAGTGAAAAGAGTGCTTAAGAGAATTGTAAATCCCACCACAAAATATTGTCCTGAGATACTTGGTGAAATGATTTGGGATTATAAAACTGCCTATAAATCACTCATTGGGATGTCTCCATTTAGGCTAGTTTTTGGTAAAGAATGTCATTTACTAGTTGAAAATCAGCATAAGTAATTTTGGGATTTAGAAACATGTAATCTTGATTGTGAAAAATCTGGTGAAGAAAGATTATTATAGTTGACTTAATTGCAGGATCTTTCACTTAATTTGTATGAGAATTCCAATCTGTACAAAGAAAAGGCCAAGGTACTCAATCAAAAACACATCCTATATAAGTTATTTCATTAAGGTGAAATGTTAATTCTCTTCAATTCTCAATTTCAACATCACCCCAGTAAGATTAATCCTTTTTTGGGAGGTTCCTTTTGTTATTAATAATGTTTACCTATTTGGTGTAGTGAATGTCCAAGACCCCTCTTCCAAAAGGACATTCATATTTAATAGACATCGGTAAAATCATACCTATGAGGTGACACACAATCCAGTAACAAAATATACACCTATTATATCAAAAACTTATATAGTAACCCACCAAGGTATGTGGATGATGACCATAAAAATCCAAACTAAGGGGAACCTCTTTCCCTTTAACTCTCTCTCTATATCTTTATATCCACCTCTCTTCTTATCTCTCCCTTTTTCTTATTCATCCTCTCTCTCTAAATTTTTAACCACTTTATTCCTTAAAATATTTCTTTTTTAACATTTTATTTTGTGTTGGTGTGTATTTTAAAAACACTAAAAAAACTAAATAAATAAAAACAAAAACATTTATACTGACTCAAAATCTAGTTTTGAAAATTTTTCCACCCATTTTGGGGAGTCGAAAAGAAAAATTTTCATATAAAAGATTTTTTATTTTCATCATGAATTTGGATTGAGAATCTTTTTCAGGAAAAATAAATTTTAAATGCCGAATTTTTTATTTGGAAAATGCTCCTTCCCCTACTGTGAGATACAACATCAGATTTCATGATAAGGTCACCTCTGACCATCTTTTAATTTTGTTCATTTTCACCCCCAATTGTGTGTCTTATGTTTATGGACCTTTGAGTTGAATTTCCTAATCTGGTGTTCTTGAATATGATAGAGGCATTTTTTAAACCACACAAGATTCATAATATCCAATTATATTGCCATTAATATTCCATTAATCCTCCTTTGGAAAGCCCCTTCGAGACTATGAAAATGTTTTATTTTATATCCACATTACAAGCCCAATACATTTTCCCACACGACATCTACCTGGAATGATATTTCATAATTTATTGAAATTTAAATGTGGGGGGAATGGATTTTATTTTGGGTGTTATTCTCTTTATTTTCAATGTGTTGTCCTAAGATTTGGGGAAAGAATAATTTTTAGTGCGGGGAGGGGTTGTCATTTAGTGAGTTTGGGGAATATATTTTCACTCATGTAATTTTTTAAATGTTAATGTTATGTGTTCAAAAAAATGAAAAATAAGAAAAGGGTTGTGTCTTGGATAGGTGAAAAATCACTCTTCTTAAACCCTTGATCTTTTTTTTAAATATTACAATTAGTGTCATGAGGAGATAAAACATGGGTTGGGAGATGAGTGTGAGATCTTTTTCATGTTCATATTTTAAAATATGAAAAAAAGAAAAATGAAAGAAAAAAATAACACTACGTCATTGGGAGATGTTTTGTAAATATTTTATGTTATCATCCACTTCAAATTTTATTAATATTTTGCGTCTTATTCACAAAATAATTAACTTATAAATATGTCTTTCCTTTTCCTTCCATGTTTCATTTATAAAAAAATTGTGCATTGTTTTACCCATGCTGGTGTTTTACCCCCCATTTTCTTTATCTTTAATATTAAATTCTTACCATCCCACAACCATAGAAAAACCCCTAAAATTTACTTCAAGATAATTATGAACTTTAGGATACTTAATGGAAGATGAGAGATCTTTAAAACTCTTATATTTTCACTTTGGGTTGCTAAATGAGTGAACCTCCATAAATAAATTTCTATCATCTTAAGAGGAGTATGTTTTGAGTGCCAACCTTTTCCATTTCTAATTTGAGCATAGAAATGGAATTGTTTTTTGGAATATATTGTATGTAAATATTCTTTATGGAATTCAATATGGATGATTGAAATGATCTAAACCTCCCCTGATTGGGTAATTTTTTTAATATTTGATGTAGAGTGAGAATGATTTTGTTATGTTTTTATATTTGTTGTACATGAAGAAATGTACTAGTCTAGGTGTGGGGGATTTGATATTATTCATTTATTCGCAGCTTATTTTCTACCCCCTTTAGAAAATTTCAAGTAAAAGTGCATAATTGGTGTAATATAATCATGTTTTGATACTATATATAATTTTAGAGCATTATTTGAAGTAATACAATCGATTAAGTTTACTATTTAAATTATAATTCTCACCCCTATTATCCAAATTATATGTATGTTATTTTTTAGGATTTATCCTTATATTTACAACATATCATTATGTGGAATCATTGGACAATTTGGATATTTTAATGGTTATATGGTTAACAAAAAAAGGACCAACGAATATGTCAAGAAATTGGACCATCCATGAAGATTGAATATCTGTGATCAATCAATAAGTCCAAATTTTTTGATTTTATAAATAATGTTTGGGGACAATAAAATAAATCTAAGATAAAAATTTCAAGTCCCAACTCAACCAATAAGGGGCCCAAATTAATCTATGAATTCTAGCCCACCATTTTTTCTGGTAACTAAACTTGCACACAATTATGGAATTTTCTCCTGATATAGAAATCAAATGAAGCTGAAATTTTTTAGTGTGAAATATATTATAGAGGTGTCAGACTCTTTAGAATATATTATTTATATTTTAGGGAATCGTTTTATTCAAAAACACATTCACATTTTGTCCTTCGAAAAAGTATGGATTGAAATGGACATATTAACATTATTTCGTCAAACCACCACAAATTTGGTTCCTCAATTACAATGGTTTAAAAAGTTGTAGGTTATTCTATAAACATTAAAGTATAAAAAATTTAAGAAGAAAATATATCAAGATTCAGCTTTCTAGATTGCCAAATTGGGGAACCATGTAGAGGGGAATATTTTGAATGGAAACAATCCACCACTTTGGGATATAAATGCACCCCCTCATCTCCTAACAAAGGGATTTAATTTTAGATAAAAGGATGAGATTTTTCATGACCATATACCTTCTAAGTAAATGAGAGGAATTTCTGTGATCTAGTTTCAAAAGATATACCTCACATCAACTTTCCTTTTCTTGTTTGTTTATGTTTTCTTTCAATTGTAAGCATGTAATTTTATTTTCATTTCAATAAAGTTTTAATGCATATTTATTCTTAATTATATCCCATATTCATCCAAATTATATTGTGGAATTTTCATGGTCTCAAAATAGTTTAAATAATGTAAAAAACCTTCCCTTTTCTCACTTCCTCATTCAATCAAAATTCTGTATTTAATTCTCTTCACTGTTTGTGTGTGTGTTTGGTTCACTACTCTTATCATGTCCCTTTCTTTTAAATGTATTTATAATTCAACACCATAAAACATATATATCAATATTACTATCAATATCGATGGCTGAGTAAATCTACTAATTGGGTGAGTAATAATTATGGGATGTTATGTGATTGAGAGATTTTTCTCGTTTAGTATTCTATAGGTTTACATTGTGTATGTTAAACATAAAATGTCATGGATTATTATAATAATTTGTTTAATGTGTGGATTAATGTATTATTGGAAACATAAATTCGCTACTATAAACAAGTACTGATTTATATTTGAACCGTAGTTAATATAAGTCTTGGATTAAAGCCTCAACACATGGGAATTCTGACCAAAGTCATCTTGTGAAGTGGGTGTTAATTTAATGAAATATAAAGAAGAAATCATGGATATCACAAGAATAACTCCAAAATTATGAACTCACCTCAATAATTATTAAATTGTTAAATAAATCTTAATTAATAAATCATTTCATCTATGCTCTGAAGTCTACCCCCAAATCAAAAGATAATCAATTAAAACAATCGACTATTAAAATATACCATCATTGAGGATTAAAACTAAGTGATGCTATACCTATCAACAAAGAACTGAACCCTTGAAAGGTCTATATATTACAATCGTCTGCACTTCAAATAACTCTCAAGTTATAGTAATTTCAGTGATATGTGGAGGCATGATGATGAAGACCCCCACGAAAGATCAATACAATCAAGATGACCTTGTGGATAAAATTCCATAATGGTAAGTATAGAGAGTTGCAACTTAGTGGGGTGTGCACCATGCATATGAGACGACCATATTTTTCACTCATATTAAGTTCATGTTGAAGAATATGGTGCATGTTTGGTCATCCATAATCAAGGAGAACACTATGAGTCCCCTTAAGTGATTTCTTGTGAAATGTGTGGAGGTCCTAATCTATTTTAGTACTTTCAATCCAAAGTTGAAGACACCTTCATGAGAGAGTTAAAAATTATAAACTATAACATGCCTGAACCATATTTCCAGATTAATATAGAAAAATGGTGTGACCAGTTCATCATAATCATGGTTGGTTGTCTGATAGAGGGTATAGTGTTGTTTATAATCTAGGTCCTTTGGGGTTTGCCCAAGAAAAACAGACACCTAGGACTATAGAATCACAATTCCAACCGTCCTGACTACAATTTAAATATCAGTTGTACCAACCACATCTATAAGAGGGACAAACCTCTAAAAATTATTTTTTTAGTAATTACCTTAATAAAGGTTATAAATTACTTGTTCTTGTTGAGATTACCCTAGAAAATAATGAAAATAATCTGGGGAATCATTAGGGGATCCTCTAAAACATCATGACATGGTTGAGATAGAATTCCAAAAAATTGATCAAGAATCCACTTATATTCTTACTTGGAAACAAATAAGTACCAATGGAAGAGGTAAATAACATTACCTTTAAAAGTGGGAGAGAGTCTCCTAAAAATAAGTCTGGGTTAATGTAACAGTTTGATCAAGTAAAAAAACAATAGTCGAATTCTAAGACTAAGGAAAGGAAAGAAGGGGATGATGGAAAATAAAATCATGTTACACTATATAAAAACATTTGGAATACATAGTAGAGAAGAAGTAAGAAGTATAGTCATAATGATCATGATCATTTTTCTAAAGAGGATTCATCATGGTAAGATATAGGAGCGGTACAATAATTTCTTAAATATCTTCATGTAGCTTTATATAAACATCTCATTTAGATGGCAATCTCACATATTTCATCCTATTCCAAGATCGGGAAGGAACTACTATAAAAAAAAATAGGTTATAGAACTTATAAATAATATCAGTTATAGAATAATGTGTTCTCATGGTACAATAGAATATTTCATCAATGATCATAGATTCAAGAGGATTTTATATTTCATGAATGATCAGGTTGTTCACATTACATAAAACTCATTATGATCTTGGTTAAAGTGTAAAATTAATTCCTCTAAATATATTCAATGATCTATAATTAACAAATATAAAACACATAACATTTTCAATAAAATTGGTGTAAAAATATATGAAATATCTCTGTATAATCCTCAGAGATATATTGGTGAATGTGGAAATGTTTTTCTTTCTCATCAAATTTCTGATTTAGGAAACAAAATAAGAAGGAGAGGTACTGATCAATATTTATTTCCCTTTAATTTATAGTAGTGAGGATCTAATCAAAATCATCCAAGGATATCATCTTTTCTGATTGGGAGATAAGAAGGTGAAATTTGACCTTTCTAAAGCTGTGAAACTTGAAGATAAACCTTGTTAATTTCACATCATCACCACCATTAAACAAAGTTAAAGATTTATAGAGACTAAGTTTGAGGTGGAAGAAGTATTTGATAAATAATAAGTTGAGTAATAAGATGAAAAAATTGAGATTTAGATGTAGAAGAGGGGTTTCAGGCTTTAGAGAAGCATTCTAAGGAAATTTTTCTAGAACAATTATCATCAATTATAAAGGAACTAATTTTGGTACCGAAGAATTTCCCCAAAACTTTATTTTTCTTGTTTTTGGGTGAAGCTAAGGAAATATTCATGATTTTAAATATTTATCTCTCCAAAGTGAAATATAAATGGTTGATATCAATGCTAAAAAAAGGAATAAGTCAATTTCATAGATTGTGGTAGATATAAAAGGAATCATACCTTTAATGTGCACAAAAAATGTTATATTAGTGGTGGTGGTGAGGCTGACACAATGGACCCAAAGAAGGTTGAACAATCCAATTAAGGAGGCCATGAAAAAGATAGTGTTGATGTTTATAAACAGTGGGATAATTTATCCCATTTCAGAATGGGAATGGGCCATACCACTCTAAGGTATCCCAATTAAATGAGGCATGACTATAGAGAAGAAGGATGATGGGTTTATCTCTACCTGGAAGGTGGCGGGGTGGAGGGTGTGTTGACAATAAAATATTTAGTGAGGTAATGAGTAATAATAACTTTACCCTCCCATTTATTGATCAGGTGTTGTAGAGATTATATGTGAATGAGTATTACTATTTCTTGTATGGTTATTCTAGATCAAACCTGATTCATCTAGTACCTGAGTACCAAGAAAAGACAATATTGACTTGACCATAAGGGACATTATGCAGTGACACATGTCTCTTTCATGAATAATTAACTCACTATTTTTCTATGTTGTATGATAAAAATCTTTCACAAGATAAGAGAGGAGTTCCTTAAAGTTTTCATGGATAAATTCTCAATATATTGATCTTAATTCAAAGCATACTTACAAAATTTTGATTTGGTTCATGAATTATGTAAGGAATCCCAATTGGTGCTAAACTAGGAGAATTGAGATTTAGAGGTAATAAATGGAATTTATCTTGTCCACTGTATCTCTAAGGATGGGATTATATTTGGCCCTACAAAAATAATGGTGATCAAGGAATTGTAATAACGAACAACAGTCTGGGAGATTATAAGTTTTATGGCCCATCCATGTTTTATCCAAATACTTTTCAAAGACATTTAACATATTTTTTGGCCCATGATTCACCTTTTATCGATGTATTTGAAGTTCATATTTGATTAAAAGTGAAAGGAATCCGCCGTGGACTTGATGAAAAGGTTATCACTACCCCCATTGTTTTACAACTATGCTAGGACAAGCCTTTTGAATTGATTTTCAATGACAATGATTTCTTGGTGGAAATGTTTATTTGGTAGAAAAGGAACAATATTTTTTAAACTATTTACTATGAAATCCATACTTTGAAAGGGGCTCAGTTGAATTGTACCACTAGAGAGAATGAATTATTTATAATAATCTTTTTTTAATTGTTTAGACCTTACCTTGTACTCTTCAAAGTGGTGGTTCATAGTAATCATTCAAACATGATATAATTGTGGAAAAAACGATGTAAAAATATACTTGAGTAGTTGGATTATATTATTTCAAAAGTCTTTCATTGAATTTAAAAGCAAAAAACACTACAAAAAATATGTAATTTAGAGATGTTTTAGCCATGTTTTTCAAAAAATAGGCCTAATTTAGTGATATTTAAAAACATGGAAATTTAGTAATGTTTTTAAAAAACATGGATATTTTAGTGATGTTCTATTTTTAAGTTTAAAAAGGTGGATAATTTTAAATATTTCCATGTTTTTTTATAAAATAATGGTAATTTAGACATATAGTTTAAAAAACATCCCTAATTTAGCCATGTTTTTGAAAAACATGGATAATTTTGTGACATTTTATTGGAAACATTTAAAAACATTTCTAAATTTAAAAATATCCATGTTTCATAGATTATGTGGCTAATTTACTGTTTTTTATGAAAACAAGGCTAATTTAGCATTGTTTTAAAGAAAACATGGCTAATTATTAATTTAGCAATGTTTGTAAGAAAATGTGCATATTTAGTGACAATTTTTACCACTATTTTAAAACATGGATAATTATATATAAGTGTAATTTCCAACGAGCCCGTACCAAAGTGGTAAGGGCTCCTTCTTGGAATCCAAGAGACCCAGGTTCAAAACCGGGTTGAGGTGAATTTCCGGGCGGGTACTGTAGTAGTACTGTAGCAGTCACTATAGCAGGCACTATAGCCGGCAATGTAGTATGGCAACCGCCATCGGGACTAGGCACCGTGCTGCTTTGTACGGGGTAATGCTAGCCGATCAGCAATGTAGGTGGGGTACTAAAGGCAATCAATGATGCAGACACTGTGGAGGGGCAGTTCTAGTGGACTGGGCCTACGGGTCATGTATTGGGCATGGTATGCCTCTAGGCCTTCGGGTCATGTATTACGAGTCATGTCAGGCCTTGTGCCTTGGGCCTATGGGTCATGTACAGGTTCCCCTTCAACCCTTAAAAGGGAGATTATCTATAATAAAATAATAAAGAAGGCCTTCGGGCCATTTGGGCAAGTGCAATTATATTAATTTAGATATATATATATATATATCTACCATTTTTTAATTATATTTATATGCATGTATATAAGAAAATTTATATTTATATACAAATACATTAACATATATTTAAATATCATAATATACACACACACATATATATATATAAATAAATATATATATATAAATACACACACAGATATATATATATATATATGTGTGTGTGTGTATTTAAATAGACCTAAGGGTACAACTCAATGGTAGCTACTCCTATGGGTCTTAGTGAAGTCTCAAGTTTGAGCTTTATTGAGATATTCCCTGTATATTTGTGTGGCATCCTTTTGTTGGTAATGTAGCCCATTACCCTACATCAATGTAAATATAATATATATATATATACCCAAATATATTCAAACATAATATATATATATATATAAACAAGTGTATAATTATAAATATATATAAATATAAATATTTCTATATAAAAAACATATAGACATTTTAAATCTACCCTCGTTTTTAAGAAAATGTGCCTATTTTAGTGATATTTTTATCATTTTTTAAATAATGGCTACTTATATATATATATATATAATTATATTAATATAAATATATATATATAAATTATAATTGTAATTATATATTTTTGTATATATATAAATTTATATTGATATAAAAATGCATTAACATATATTTGCCTATCATAATATATATACGACAATATATATAAACACACACACACACACACACACACACACACATATATACACACACACACAAAGACACATATATAAATACATCTATATAAGAACACACACAAACATACACATGTATATATATAAACATACACATAGATGTACATATAAATAAACAAATACATAAATATATATATATATATATATATATATATATATAAACACACACACACATATAATATAAACATAAATATATATACAAACACACACATGTGCGTGTGCGCGCACACACACACAGATATATATATAAACATATTAATTATTTATTAACATGGATTACAACCAACCTCATATCATAAAACAGATGTGGGTGAGGTATCACCCAATCCTTATGGCTGAGAAATTATTTGTAGTAGACCATTATAGAGAGACACCGGTTCACCAACATTATTAACTACTTGGACACCGGGATATTTTATCCATAGTTCTCCTACCAGCAAAAGAAGTGAATTTTAATTAATGTTCATCACTAATTTAGGGATGATCCACTACTATTTTTGTAGAGTTGTGGTGGTTTGATATGAATATGTATTTCTAAAAATTAAATTGAAGCTCTGATGGAGTTTTATCACTCATCACTAACTGGAGGACACCACGGACTAGAGTACACCATGTCCAAGATTTTAGAAAGCATATTTTTTTGATCATGATTACATTGATATGAAAGAAAATTTGGGGTAATATTATATCATCTCCAATGTACCAGGAATATCTCCATGAGATATGAAATTCCCCATCACCCCATTTTGGCAGTGTTTTGGAGAACGATTTCATGGGAACTTTACCCCACCCTTTCAGTCAAACCTATGTCATGGTGGGTGTCAACTATGTTTCAAATTTGGTTGAATACTAGGAAAATACAAACCATACTACAAAATTGGTTACCAAGTTTCCAAAAAATAATATATTATCTAGATTTGGAGTATCAATGTTGTTGAACATTGATCAAGGAACTCACTTTGATAGACATATATCGATGGATGTGATAAAAAGTATGATGGGGTTCTCTATAATATGAGCACCCCATATCATCAAAAAACTAGTAGGAAGGTATAACAATATAATATAGAGGTTAATAAAATTATGGATAAAACTATGAGTTCATGTAAAAATTATTCGTTGGGTAAACTCAGGGATCCTCTATAGTTATATTATACAGCCTACAAGAAACCATTAGGGATATATCTATTTCAGTTAGTGTATGTAAAACCCTAACATCTACTGATAGAGATCTCCCACCAATCATTTTGGAGAGTTATGGCTATAAACTAGAGATAAGAGAAATCTGGAAGGAATCAATTATGGGAACTGAATTAATTGGAAGATATTGAGAGGGGGTGTTTATGCCAATGAAGATGTTTATAAAGAAGATACTAGAAGATGGATGACCAACGCATCTGAAGGAAAGATATATACCTAGGAGACAAGTTGTAATTGTTTAATTCACATTTGTGATTTTTTCTAGGGAAGATGTGGTCAAGATTGTTAGGTCTATTTTTAATTACCTGATTGTTAACTTAGGGTGCTTCAAATATTTAAAATGATAAAGAGAAATCATTTAATGTGAACATATATTCTCTCAAGATATAAATTGATAATTAATTGGTTAAGAGTATCCTTTACTAGATTTTGAATAGGGATTAAGGTGCCTTGAGCTTTCAAATTTAAATAAAGTACTAGTTTGGGGGAAACCCATGAAATATTTCTATTTTCAATTATATAATGTTAGTTTTCAAGTCATGTAGTAGATTTGTTTGTGGTCTTAAATTCAATCTTGTGGATCTGAAGAGTACTGCCATGACTCCCTATTGGGTGTCTCAAACTGTCTTTCAAGAAGAGTAATGTTAACAAAATTAGTGGCAGAGGTTTGTTGTGAGGTCAAGAAGTATATGAAAATTCCGAGGTTGACCACACTATAATTGGTAAACCATAGAACCAAGGAGGGTAGTTGATATTGAAAGTAGAAAATAGTTGACAATTTCTCAGTGGGAATGACGTAGACACCAAAATTATTCCACAGAGCCCTATTATGCATAATAAGAAAATATTCATCAATACAAGAGTGGGGTTCATTATGTTTGAGATGATGTGTATTCCATTGAATACAACACTCGTCCCCTTGCTAAAATTGAATTCATTCATCTATATTTATTATAGATGATGGTATTTCTCACAAAGGATGGGGTTCATTATGTCTGGGATGATGAGTACTCCATTGAATAAACCACTGATGAGATAAAGAAAATTTTATCTCATGCATCCTTTTTGTTATATTTGGATCCCGAGATATAAATTCTAAATGATTTATTATTACTTTTACTAATGTATTTGAATATTAGTAAAATATCTTATCGCATCATGATTGTTCTTCTAAATGACATAGTATGTGATAATGTATTTTGTGTATTTGTCACATTAAAAGTTCATAGTCTTTCCCCACTATGATGAGAACATAGAAGGGTAATGAAAATATTATTAAAAAAAATTTCTATAGTCAGATGATATCATTTTATGGGTTGTAAATGATATAAGATATCAATGGTAAAGACTCATAGGACATTCATACAATTTATTATAGTTTACACCCATGATAATCATTAGTGAAGGAGATTATGAGAACATGGCCCTCCAATAGGAAATACAAATTTATATGTGTCATTGGATATTCCTTTCTTTATATTTGTGTAATGATCGATAAATAGTAATATTATTATTAATATATGGCATGAGTCGCGTACTTTGATTCATTGAGGAGAATTGTGATAAAATATACTCATGGCGTGGTAGGATATGATGAGAGCATCATGGGTGATTTTGTATTAATGAGTAATAAAAGAAATGATTTACCCATTTTATTCTTTAATGTAAGTTGATATTTTAGGAAATTTTAAGGGAATTGAACTACCTAATTATGTCCATGGCCATGAAAGTGATTTTTGGAATGTTTATTTAAAAAAAGTCAAAGAAAGAGACATTGAGCACATAGGTTGATTAAACTAGCATGAAACATACCTGATTATAGATACTATGATAAATGGATTATATTACACATTTTATATCCATAAGAGGTTATATGTCCTTAAAACATTAACTTCTTTCCTTATGGGAGCCTTGGCATGTTACTATATGTTTATCATGGACTTTAGGTAGTATAGTCTAATTCCATGAGGAAAGGGGCCTAGAGGGTCACACACTAAGTGTATTTAGAAACACAGTAAAATTTCATATGAATTTAACATGTTGGAAAAATACTATTCCCATACGTGGTATAATAATTATTCATGTTAGTTTGATAAAAAATATTTAATCACTGATTATTCGAGAAAATATATATGGGAGTTGAATATTTAATTAACATGTAGTCACCATGAAATTATTTAATTACATAACTATAACATATTTATTTAATATGTTTTATTCATAAGATACCAAAATCTTTATTTATTTAGTTATGTGGATATTAAGTAAATATTAATTCACTTTTTTTAGAATATAATATTTATATATTTATTGGTGTATAATGTGGTGTCATTTATTTAATTTAATAAATAGTCATTATTCAAGGCCTGATAAATATGATGGAGGATTAACGAATTGGGTTTAATGGTCTGGGAGAAATATCATATTAAATTTTATTTGAATAAATATTAATTTATTTATTCAATAAAAATAGTGTTTATCTTATATGTTAGTTCAGTGCATGTCTGATAAATAATAATAATATTATTATTATTTAGACATGGGGTTCTCCATGAATTAAGAAAATAACAAGGGCTATTGTGCAATTATTTATTTTCTAACCCTTTCACTATATAAACCTAGTTATGATATTTCCCATATGCTGTACTAGTTAGATCCACATTCTTTCATTTTTCACAACAAGTTCTAGAGAGGATTCTCTCAAGACCTAGAGATATCTCCCATGGAACACACTAAAGAACATAGAGAAATTCCAGTACTATTATTCAAAGAATTTTTCTCCCCTAGATGGATTCAGTAATGATCAATTGTGGTTATCTCAAGTGTTAAATTCATCCACACTTGCACCTAGTGAATTATCTGTTGATGATCTGAGGTTTTAAAAGCTCACATGGATCAAAAGTAGTGGGAATCTACCCTTGATTCATCCGACACAATGAATGTATGAAAAGAGTGGTCTACTAATTCATCAATGAAGAAATAATTCAATGAAAGGAAATTATTAAATTAATTTAATTCATTATAAATTATATATAAAAAACAATCTCTTCATTGTTATGCGTTATTACTAATTAATAATTGTATAAATTATATTGGTCCTGACCATTATCCATCATGTACATCATGGATTATTCATGGATTACAAAAAAATACGAGTTTGTTACATCCCACTTGGTTCTTCATCTACACATATAACATTAAAGGGGAATTAGAGTTATCACATAAGAATTTATAATTAGTTTTTATTCATTGGTCAATTAGTCACAATTTTTTTCTTCTAATTTATTCATTATTTAATAGAGAGTTTAATTAATATGTTTTTACATATTAATTCTATTTTTTCATGTTTCATATCCTATTATATAGGTTAATAACAATCACAAATTCCATCTTAAGGTGATAATAATTTTTTTCAATTAGCACAGATACATGGAATATGACAAAAGATACACATCATTTACCTAAATAAGTTAATCTTGGATGTGTCATGGGATACATGAGGAACTGAGTAATTATAACTTATAGTGTGTATAATGTGCACCATGTGTTGAATGGGATATCCTGACACATTTTCTATCATGCCACAAGGCATGTAATTGGCATACATGTCATGTAGTCCACATAGATTAGTGGGGGAATTTTTGGGAACTGTGTGGTCAAATACATGGAAAACACCACATGATAATGATAGGTTGTATCATTAATGAGATACAATTTACTCATATAGAATACATTCTATGTGCCTCATTAATTCTCACACTTGAGGAACATTTTTATTACACAGGTGCATTATGCAGACACACAGAAAGAGGAACACGTGATTTGAAACTCGTTAGTGCATACTATGTAACCCAACAATGATACATGTTGAGTCCCAAGGAATTTATCATAGATATAAAAAAAGTGAAAAACATGACATGTATCTCATTATTACATGTCCTCCGGTCATTTAGTATTGAAAAAAATTAAATTACCTAAAGAATAATTAACTATAGCTTTAAAAAGATAGTTACATTGTTGGCATATGATGTGTTGACTATGTAATAATGGTTTTCAAAATTAATACGTACTCAATTAATTCAATGTAATTATATATTAATACTTTTCAAACCATTTATTTTACATGTTACACTTATGATGGGTATATCTAAGAAAATTTGGATGTTCATTAAGATATAGGTAATTTATTGATTAATTGAATTAATTCAAGAACATTTATCTTAATAATAAATAAGAAATTTGAAGTGAATTATAGAAAGTGTAATATTTTATCTTTGATTCATACTATGTGGATGAAAACGAGCTTAGAAAGTCATTTGTAAATTATTACTTTATTTAATTTAATTTTATGTTTTTTGTAATAATTTATCAAATTAAATAATGTATTCTGAGTCATCCCCCTCCTATCATCATGTAAGGGCCTATGTTACCATCGTTTATTTTATGTAAACCACATTAAAAAACTCTTTGATTTCCCTCACCTCTTTTTGAGTAAAATTATGTAATGGATGGATCTCCTAAGTGAGTAAATTTGGTTCAAGTTCAAAGTTACAAATAAACCAATGCCTGAGGTACATAGAAGCAAAGGTGGAATGTTGTAACTCGAACCATGCTTGGTTCTAAGAGTTAATTACCTAGGTTCAAGGGTATGTTTATCATATACTAAATTAGATTATATCATGGTCATTCCACTATTAATTATATTTCTATCAGTTTCATTGTTAATTTTTATAGATGTTTAAATCATTTAACTAATTAATTAACAAGAATTCAATGTGAAATTAAAATAATTATTATAATATGAGAAAACTTTATCTTGACCTGGTTAATCACTTATGTAAAATCAAATTAATATTAAAAAACTTGTGACAAGATAAAATATATAGTTTACACATAAATATAAAAGTCCATTAAATTAAATATTATGTGAATATAACCTTCCACTATATGGGTAGAAATTGATACATAGTTTAAAGTGTTTGACCAACCTCTATTGGTGTGATTTGAATTGTTAGGGAATCTCTACCATGAGTTTTGGGTCACCGTAACCTAGATTTTATTAAGGGTCAGTCGCCTCTATGATACTTAGTGAAACTAGTAGTTAAAGTGTTGAGGAAATCCTAATATAGGATTTTAGGATTGGTGAGTGCACTCAACGGATAAAGGAACAGTGAGTTAATGAAATTGGAAAGTTATAGTTACCTAAATACCTTCACGTAGCTTGTCATAATTCCACATGGGTAATGAGAATGAACATTTGGTTCATTTTCCCTAGGATATTCGTGTGATGGGATTTTCTAAAAACAATGGCGAGGTCTATTGATTTTTGAAAAAATAGTGGGAAATTAATAAATTTAAAATTTATTATAATAAATTTTAAATCCATAAAAAGATAATTTTTTTTTATTTGTTATAGAAATGGACATATATATGACTTTGTCTATATCATTTTTCCCCATTCCATATAAGGATAATCTTTTCACTTGATTGAATTTCCAAGAATGTTATAGGAATTTACGTGTTATAATATTCGATAAACAGAAATTATATATCCTGGAAGAACCAATTATTGAGGTGCTTGGAAAAGTGGACAATGAGAAATAAATATATATCTATATAAAGAATTTGGATGATGGTAATGTTGTTCAAGGTTTCATGTTATCATCCATTTCCAGTGAAATTTTAATGAAACAGGAGGATATGGATTCATATAGGATAATGTCTCGACTTCAGGATATCTATCAAGAGAAGGCAGTATAAGATATATATAAGATCTAAAACACACTATTCACATGCATGATTTTAGATTCAGTGATATTTTGGCCTCGCGTTGTCAAAGGTATTGATTACATTAAGTGTTATGACATATTTTGGTTTATAATTATTGATAACTTGCAAACTGATCTCATTTTACCCTCACTGCCAAAGAGTTTCTCAAATTTTATTGTTAATTATAGTGTTATAAATAGTGAGAAGACTCTTTCATCACTCCTTACTCTTATTCACTCGGTTCATAAGGAAGTGAGGAATAAAAACCTACAGTATTTATGGAGAATAAGAGGAAAAACAATGAAATGGGGCCCGAGACCCATTCCTTGTGTAAGGCTCATGGGAACAATCCTTCCAAGAAATTGAAGATCCAAATGTAGGTAATGTAATTGAATGTAGTATGTTTTTCATGTGGTAATTTGGGACACTGGAAGAAGAACACAACCAAGATATATAAGAACGGGGAATCTTCAGGTGAATTTTTTATCAAGTGCAGTCTTTCTATATCTACACATTGGGTATTGGATACCTCTTATAGTGCTCACATATTTATTCTAATGAAGAAACCAAGTAGATTTCAAAATATTACTAGAGGATAGTGGATTTTATGTGGCCAATGGGATGAGGATGGATGGTCTAACTATTAGGGACTACCAACATTTGTTTCCAAATAAGATGGAATTTATTTTATAAGATTTTTATTATGTACCAACTATTACCCAAAACATTTTTTATATCCTACCTAGATATATATGGCTTTATTTTCAATTCTGGAAATAGAATCTACTTATTTTATAAATACATTATATGTTGTTGTATAACACATTTAAAAAATGGTGTTTGTGTATTAAATTTTGAAAACCATGTATTGGAGATTGATTACGAATAAATTCCATGTGACTCAATTCAAAAAAATAGTGGCATAATCATATAGGTCATGTAAACAAGACGCATTTGAAAAATTTCTTTCAATGTGTTTACTTATACTTTTTTGAGCTAAATTCCACACTTGTTTACAAGGGAAAATGGCTAAGAAAAATTTTGGTGGAAAATGTGAATGAAAAATAGAGCTTCTACAATTGGTATACATTGAGGTGAATTGTCCTTTTTTAGTATAATCTATATGTGGGTATTCTTAATTCATTAATTTTACTGATGAGTTATGTAGATGCGGATCTGGCTACTTAATGAGGTATATTTCAGAATTATTTGAAAAATTAAATTATTTTAAAAACTAAGTAGAGATTAAATTTGGTATGAAGATAAATAAAATTCAATATAATAGTGGTGGGGATTTTGTTAACCAAGAATTCATCAAATATATTTAGTTGTGTGGGATTCTATCTCAACTCACTCAACCTTATACACCACAGTGAAATGGTTCCTATAAAAAGAGGGATTATAACTAGATAGAAATGGTAAGGTTGATGATGAGTCATCAGAGTCATATATTATCCTTTTGGGATTATTAATTATGCATTTCACCATGCACACTAAATTGTGTACTAACTAAAACATCAAATGATATTCCTGTCAAGTTATGGAGGTGGAATATACTAGTTTTTTCACATATGCCTATATGGGAATGTGAGGAATTATTTTAAGGAATAGTCTAACAACAAACTAGAACCTTGAGGATTGAATTGTATCTTTATAGGGTATCCCAATTAAATAATATTATAATATCTATACAACCACACAAACTATAAGGTGATTTTTGTATGATAATCCTTCTTTGTTGAGAAGAATCACATCCTCATGAAGGATAGTTGGAGCAAGACTAAATTCTATGTAGTTGATGTTAAATATACACAAGAGTTATTATAGGAATGGAGTCTATATATCCTCATATAATATATTTTTATTGAAGAAAAATTACTACATAAGAGCACCATAGAGTTTAAATAACTAGAAAGATATGGTTTTCTGTTCACTAAAGATAGTGAGTCATTATTGGTTGAAAATTATGATCCTATTTTCTATAAGAAATATAGTATAGATATAAAAAGCTATAATATGGAAATAATACATGAATTATAAAATGTATTCATTGTTTTAGAACCAAGTATGGGTTCTAGTCAGTTATCAAGTTGATGTTAATATTATTAGGTGTGAATGGGTATTCATGAGAAAGCTAGAGATATAAGGTAATGTTCCTATAAATCATGGATATTGGATAAAGGGTTTAAATAAAATCAAAGAATTGGATATAATGAAATATTTTCTCTAGATTTCATGTTTATATACATATGAATTATACTTTCATAGGAGCTTTCCATGACTATGATTTTGGGAAGATGGATGTGAATTTTTTTCATTAATAGAAACCTTTAGGAATATATCTATGTGACACAATATTAAGGGATAATGAATAAAACAAATAAAAATAAGATATGAATGTTTCAAATATCCATTTATGGGTAAATTGGGCACCGAGGTCATGGAACATTTGGTTCGATATAGTTGTAAGAAAATTTAGTTTCATAAAAAACTGATGTGAGACATGTGTTTACAAGAAGTTTTGTGAGAGTGCGGTTGTATTAGTAGAACTATATGTGAATGAAATATTAATTATTAGAAAGGACATACTGTCTTACAGTCAGATAAGGACTAGCCAAACATGTGCTTCTCCATGAAGGACTTAGGTGAAGTAGCATATATCTTTGAAGTCAACATCATTCGCTATAGATCTACAAGGATGACTATAGTAAGTCAACGTATATAATTTGACTATATTTTAAATATATTTAGTATGGAACTATACAAAATCAGATTGGATTGTAACACCCCAATATTTCAAAGTACGTCATTTCTTCAAAGTAATTCAATAACTTTCACTGCATGCAACACCGAGTTCTAGCACACCATGACTTACCAAACAAGCCGTTCAAAAGCGGTTATGAATAGTATTAACTGAATTTTGAACTTTATATAATCCTTATAATTTTAGAATCCATATTATGAGTTGATTATACATAATGTAAGAACAAATACATTTTTTCAGATAAAAAAAGTATTTTTCAAAAAAAGCAGTTTTACCGCCTTTTAATGGAGAAGCCTTCTTAAATCCAATATTTGAAACTTTTATATATTCAATTTGAAACAATAAACTTCTTCTTTATAATCAGGACATAATAATTTAGTTTCAATAAAGTTTTGGGGTTTTTCTGATAAGTTTCATATTTGGGTGAGTAGTGAAAAATAATATATTTTAACTGAAAAAACATTTTTAATCAAAATAATTTATATTGTTAAATTATAACTTTTAATGGTATAGAAGTGTAAATAGATTATATTTTTACCATTTAATAAAATTATGGTCATTTTAAGGAATTTCATATTGAAATTGGACATAAACAAGTGTCAAACTTTTGATAGTTATTATTTTTTAAAAATACGCCTTTTGGTTTTAATAGCAGGAATTAATTTTAAATTAATAAATGAAAATTTTATGTTTTGAATTTGGAAAAATATAAATCATTTTTGGATTCGGAATATTGAAATTATCTTATGGTGAAATTTTGGTACTTTTTTGATAACTTTCATATTTTGATGAATAGTGAAAATTAATAAATTTTATTTAAAAACAGCTTTTTTAATCGAAATAATTAATAGTGATAAATTATGAATTTGATTGATTTTAAAGTATAATTAGATTATAATTTTCCATTTAATCCAATTTTGGTAATTGGAAATAATTTAATATTTAAATTAGACATAAGAAAGTGTCAATCTTTTGATAGTTATTATTTGTTAAAAATACGATTTTTGTTTCGACAATGGGAATTATATTAAATTAATTTCTGCCACTTATGTATTTTGAATTTATAAAAATAGATTACATATTTAGAATCATGAGGTAAAAATTGTGTAAATAGGTAACTTTTATTTTTAGACATTTTGAATAATTACTTCAGTAAATATTTTATTTACCATGGTTAAATGGTAAATCCGGTAAATAAGGGAAAACAATAATATTATAATAATACTAAATTACCCTAAAACGTGTCCTAACCCTATTGGTTGATACATTTTCGTACATGGGAATCTTTGGGTCGATTTAAGGACCCCATGGAGTCACTTGTAAGGGATAATGATGTTTTATATTAATTAGGTTAAAGTAAATGAAAAAAATAACATAAGAATATATCGTTTAGAAAAACTATTTTTACATCGGGTTATATATGTTGGACTTTCAACTATAAATATTAATTATAAATATAATTATATTTAATAAATATTGGTATTTTATTTATAATTTTTAGACATTTAATAATTAAATTTAGTTATCACACAATAATGATGCAGTATTTTACTTATTAATGCAAGAATCATATAATTGGTATTATAAATGTTAAAATAAATAAAATTTGAAATGTTTGATGACATCCATTAATTTTATTGGTTAATATGAAATGATAGGATTTCTTAAATGAATTTTTTTCTAATTAATAAAGGTGTTAAGACTTTAACAAAAATCAATTATGAAATAGTGTCAAAATTGACAAAAAAGAGTTTTTAAAACAAATATATATTAATAATTGATATTATAATCCTAAAATTATAAGGTTCGGCCAAAGGACTTATATAATGGTAGTTTTATTATTAATGGACCACTTTGTGGTCGCTTGGATGTATATAGTAAGTTTATTTACTATATAATATAAAAATACAAAGTGACATGGTAAGTGTCAAACTAATTAACTAAGAGTTAAAACAAAACGATAAGGTTAATAAAGTGACCCAAACCCATCTAAAACCTATTGGATAAGTTTTTATCGACCTAACCACATTTTATAATTTTCATAATCAAATTTTGAGACATTATAAACCGAATATGAATTTATTATAAAATAATACTTTAAGTTTTTCATAAAGAGACCCTCCTCCCCCTTATAAAAGGACACCACTTCTAACCAATTCCTCACACCTCTCAAGACTTTTGGCTCGTCCAACCTCTTCCCAATTAATCTCCCTACACCCCTATCCTCCTCCACGAAGCCTTACCTTAGGAATAAGGCACTTTAAGAGTCTTTTTTGGTTCAAACCAATGGGAGATACCCAAATTAAAGGTAACAATTTCTCTTAGATTCTTTTCTTTTATTTTAGTTTTCCAACCCCTAAACGCTTCTTATTCATTTCTTTTGTAACACAAACAGTATACAAAATATACTAGGATATTTTTATAATAATTATTAGAACTACACTTACACACACCTCCATCTAATGAGTGAATAATATAATGTTTCCGTGGATGGAAACCAAATGCTTCACAAAACGATGATTGTTCAATTATCTCCTACCACAGCTCATGGTGGCCATTATGATGGAATAATTAAATATGATATTAATGATATTTATTTTATATATAATCTTCGGTAATTCCATTTTATATCATACCATTATTTGTTTCATGTTGTATATATATAAGATAATTTCATTTGAGGAAGTGCGGACTACCGCCCCCTCAAAGTGATATGACTCGTTCATACCATACATGGAACGTATAAAGGCTATGTTAATGAACTTAACTAACATATAAAAGATATTATATTACATTGGAATAATAATATACATAGGTATCATTTGGTTTTGATTCTTTTTAAAATGAAAAATGAAATGGAAGTAGCGTTCGTGCGTACGTACGGATTACCGTCTCCACGAACACGATGAGATTCATTTGCCCATAATATCCATTCATGTATAATTCTCATTTGATGATTAAAAATAATTTTTAAGGACTTGATATCATTCTGGATATGAATAATATACAACCTATCCATAACAAACATGACTTATGTAACAAAACATATAAAGAAAACGAGTAAGTTAACACCTGAAACGACGATAAAACTAAGATATTATTAACAACGAAATGTTAAAAGATCATATATGATATCATATTAATGTATATGATTCTTGTATAATTTAATAACAATTATTTCACCACTATACAGGAGGTTAACCCACCCTCAACCACGGAAAAGTACAAGGTAAGGGTTTATTTCACAATCTCTTCATTATCCGAGGTTGTTTATACATAATTATCTACTGGGACTTCTTTATCATCCACATCCTTTTTTCTTAAAAATGTCTTTCAAAACATTCTTAATATTTTACAGAATATGGGTTAAAGTCATTTATACCCTTTTTTGAATTTTATAAGATGTTTATAAAGGAATCTTAACGTCATTTTCCAAACAAGGTCCCTTTTAACCTTTTCTACAATATTAAGGTAAGAATGTCATTTTTTAACTTATACGCAGGTGTGGCTATTTTCAATCGTTATAAACTCGTCGAAGATTCCCTTACAAGATTATAAGAATATTTTCAAAGTAAACGTTTTATTTTATAATTATGTGACTCTTAAATGATTTCAAAATAGAAAGAGATATTTCTCTAAAAAGAGTTTTGATTTCATCTATTTCTACATCCTTTGATGAATTTAATGTTTATTTGGAGTTGATTTATTATGATACAAAACTTCCATATTGTATTGAAGGTTTTATGACATGTTTGACTATGGATGTGCTATTTTTATACCATCAATGATTTATGGTTAATGTATTGACATTTTGTATGCTAGTTTTAATACGAATGTTTATGATATGTTGAAACCTTTTCATATGAGGAATGTATTGGACTTAGTAAGTGATTGGTGGAGTCCGTTATAGCTCCTCAATGAATCGTTAGGTCTCATGAGATAACTAGACATTAAATTGGCCGAGGCCCTTTCCCAAATTGATTTATGGTTTTGGCCGAGGCCTTAATCATTTTTAGATGTCTTGGCTGAGGCCTTGACAAAATGATCCATAATGTCCAGAATTATACATTCCCTCATTATGGAAATAATATTGATGGTTCATGTGGTCATTCGACTAGTAGAATGCCCATGATTATGTTTTATTATGGATTTATTTAATATTCTCATATTCTTTCCATAAAAGTATTCATGTTTATTATTGATAAAGACATGTAGTTTCAATTATTCACTATGCTTAATATTTAAGTTATCTTTCGCTGTATTGCTTACCCTTACTGAGCGTTTGAGCTCCCCCATTCCTATGTTTTATTTTTCCCAGGATTCCAAGAAGTGTATTATGATTAATATGCAGGGTTATGATAAATGGAATAATGGCATTCTCAAAGAACTATTTACGCTGTGTTTTATGTTTGAAAAATGTAATGTAATGTTAATGTATGTAATCTATTTTCAAAGACTGATAAACTGATCGGTCCTTCGGGACATGATTCCTTGTAATCATGCCAATGTATTAAAATAATGCACCAACTCTGGGTATCTAGGGTCAGGGCGTTATAGTTGGTATCAGAGAAAGTTTAGTACAAACCGTGGAAGATAGATTTAGATAAACTATCATTAGAGCACATAGACCTAAGATGGATTTTAAGGATTAGTATAGAAGATCTTCCTAGAATTTTGGTATTGTAAATATTTTGTGAGTTTTCCAAGAATCCCTGTCTGGATACAAGCAGGTAGAGGTGGCTCTAGGACAGATGTACCTAGGGGTAAAACCCGAAAACACCGCTTTGAGCTAGAATCGAATTGAGAACTGGTGCATGACAACGGGCCTTGCTGCACTCTTGGTCACGACACTCCTGGGGAATATGCTTAGGATAATTCTAATTTTCATTACAAACAATTATGAAGGGTTTATGAGTATATACCTACTCAATGAAAACATTTTTATGATTATCGATTATATCCATAAACTGTTCAATGAACGTTAGGTATTTTAAAAGTTTAGAATTATTCATTTCAATTCATAAACTGACCTAGTTTATGCTATTGTATAGAAATTGTGCCCATTTGAAGGAATGTGAACTCCAGCAATATGTATGATCCAAAGAGTAAGAAGGATCATATCTTTCACGGTATTAAGCCAACATTTATAAGGCAAATAGTCTCCCATGTATTCTCAACATATGAAGAAATAGGATCATGTGTTAATAAGATAAGTAAATAATTCTCCGAGTCCTATGGCCTTGAAGGGAAGTAAGAGAATAATAGGATGGAAGAGAGAAAGATGGAAAAAGGGAAGAGGGAAAAGAAGAATTTCCCCATATGTGATAACTGTGGGAAGAAACACCCTAGAACTTTCCTAAAAGGAATGAGAGTTTGTTATAAGTGTAGATAAAAAGGAAAAAATGTATGTAACTCCAAGAGTAAGAAAAAGGATTCAAATTTATAGTGCTTCATCTGCAAGGAGTTGGGACACTACACGAACAAATGCCCAAATCATCAGAGTATTCCCCAAATGATGCTATTGGATCATAATAAAGTTATGATACTACCACAGATGAGGAGGAATGATTAGAGTTCTTATGTTGTTATTAGGGAATTGTTTCATTTGAGTGTTGTATCAATAATGTACTGGTTATAATAATTATGTAGTATACAAGGATTGTTCTGCAGTACTATTTCATTAAGGACTTGAGATTGTGCGGAACAAAGAAAAGTGACTCAATAACAAGTTAAATTTGTGGAAAATATATGGTTGAGAGAAAGATAAACCATAATATGGTTCTTATACCAAGGAAGTGATTTTTGGAATAATACATGACTGATTTGGATAAATTATATTGGATATTCTTGACTACCTTGAAACTGATTAATGATTTGTATATTCCATCATTGTTGGAGTTTACAACATTTTTGGATAGAAGGAGTATATCCAGTATTCTATAAGTAATAATGGATCATGAATGTAATCAATAAGGTTTTATGCTATTTTAGGATGTTGTAGTGTTTTAAAAGAATACATGATGAAGGTGTTCACATGCTATCACGTGGAAAAAATGATCTTAATTGTGTTTAAATACCTTATAAATTATGTACTGTGAGTTTAGAAAGATGTATTTTGGATAAGTCTAGTTTGAGATTATTTTTGGATTTCCATAAAAAGGACAACCTGGAGGTCAGGTGGCAACCCGTCGCATCCGGCAAGGTCGCAAGACTTGAACCCACAACTAAAGGGCGACAAGGATGTATGACCTACCGCTGACCCACATGATGTCCTGGATTGAATAATGTAGTTTTTTTAACGGTTATTCTAGATGAATTATAAATTCATTTTTTTGAACCATATACGAATAGGATAAAGAGAATATTAAGTTTATGTTCTATTATCTTTTAGAGTGAAAGATGAGTTTTTGGTAGAACTTAGTTAAATGATGGGACTCTACTTGTCAAGTATATATTTTTCTTCTTATCTTATTCAATGAAAAAATTAATTCTTATACTTTAGTGAAGAGATCATAAAACAAAAAATGTGTTATCCTAATACCATATGTTTTGTTGAACCGAAGATATTTTAAATCATCATAGATTGATGAATTTAAGGCCTTGAATTTTACACTTTTTTGTGATTGATGAACTCAATAACTACCTATAAATATTTACATTTTCCCTTTAATTATATGTCTATAATTTCCTCCAATTTCCTCCTAATTGAGATCATAATTTTGTGGTGGCCCTTTCATTTCCCTTTTCCTCTTATTAAGACTAAATTTTATTAACCTATTTTCCGATGTGGGTTTTCCCAAAGGTATTTTCTAATTTCAACATTTTATTTTCAAAAAATAATTTCAAATTAAAAGGACACAATTTATTGAATGAGGTAAGAATGTAACCCCGCAATATTTCATAGTACGTTATTTCTTCAAAGTAATTCAATAACTTTCACTACACGCAACACCAAGTTCTAGCTCACCATGAGTTACCAAACAAGCCGTTCAAAAACGGTTGTGAATAGAATTAACTGAATTTTGAAATTTATATAATCCTTATAATTTTAGAATCTATATTATGAGTTTCTTAGACATAATTTAAGAACAAATACATTTTTTCATATAAAAGAAGTATTTTAAAAAAAATGCAATTTTACCACCTTTTAATGGCGAAGCCTTTTTAAATCCAATATTTGAAACTTTTATAAATTAAATTTGAAAAAATAAACATCTTCTTTAGAATATGGACATATGAATTTAGTTTCAATATAGTTTTGGTGTTTTTTTGATAACTTTCATATTTGGGTGAATAGTGAAAAATACTATATTTTAACTGAAAACAACATTTTAATCAAAATAATTTATATTTTTAAATTATAAATTTTAATGGTATGAAAGTATAAATAGATTATATTTTTAAAATTTAACCCAATGATGGTAAATTTACGTAATTTCACTTTGAAATTGGACATAAATTAGTGTCAAACTTTTGACGATTATTATTTCTTAAAAATACGCCTTTTGGTTTTAATAGCGGGAAATAATTTTAAATTAACAAATGAAAATTTTATGTTTTGAATTTGGTAAAATAGACCGCATTTTTGGATTCATAATATCGAAATTATCTTAGGGTGAAATTTTTGTACTTTTCTGATAACTTTCATATTTTGATGAATAGTGAAAATTACTAAATTTTAATTTAAAACAACTTTTTTAATCTAAATAATTAGTAGTGATAAATTATGAATTTGGGTGATTTTAAAGTATAATTAGATTAAAATTTTACCATTTAATCCAATTTTGTTCATTGGACATAGTTTCATAATTAAACTGGACATAAGAAAGTGTCAATCTTTTGATATTTATTATTTGTTAAAAACACGCTTTTTGTTTCGAAAATAGGAATTAATTTTAAATTAATGATTTCCACTTATGTCTTTTGAATTCAGAAAAATGGATTCTATATTTATAATCAGGATGTCCAAATTTTTTAAATAGGTAACTTTCATTTTTAGACATTTTGTATAATTACTTCAGTAAATATTTTATTTACCATGGTTAAAGGGTAATTCCGGTAAATAAGGGTAAACAATAATATTATAATAATACTAAATTACCCTAAAACGTGTCCTAACCCTATTGGTTGATAAATTTTCCGACCCTTGGCTTCTTTCGGTCGATTTTGGGACCCCATGGAGCCACTTGTAAGCGATAATGACACTTTACATTAATTAAGTTAAAGTAAATGCAAAAATGACATAAGCATATATCTTTTAGAAAAACAATTTTTAAATAGGGTGATATATGTTGTATTTTCGACTATAAATATTCATTAGAAAGAAAAAACAATTTCCCAAATAATCATATTTTAATTATAATTTTTATAAATTTAATAATTAAATTTATTTATGACACAATAAGGAGGCGGTATTTTCTTTATTAATGCAAGAATCAAATAATTGGTATTATAAATGTTAAAATAAATATAATTTGAAATTTTTTATGACATACATGAATTTTATTGGTTAATATGAAATTATAGTATTGCTTAAATGTATTTATTTCTAATTAATAAAGTTGTCAAGACTTTAACAAAAATCAATTATTAAATAGTGTCAAAATTGACATAAAAGCATTTTTAAAAAAAATATTATATTAATAATTAATATTCTTTTACTAAAATTCTAAGGATTGGTAAAAGGACTTATATAATGGTAGGTGTATCATTAATGGACCACTTGGGGGTCACTTGGATGTATATAGTATTTTTATTTACTATATAATATAAAAATACAAAGTGACATGGTAAGTGTCAAACTAATTAACTAAGAGTTAAAACAAAAAGGTAAGGATAATAAAGAGACCCAAACCTATCTAAAACCTATTATTTAAGAATTTTTCAACCTATCCCCACCTTATAATTTGAATAGTACAATTTGGTGCCATTAGAAACCGAATATGATTTTATTATAAAATAATACTTTAAGGTTTTCCTAAAGAGCCCCTCCCCCCTTATAAAAGGACACAACTTCTAACAAATTACTCACACCTCTAAATCCTTTTGGATCATCCAAACTCTGCCCAATTAAGCTCCATAAATCCCAATAGTCCTCCTAGAATCCTTAAATTAGGCAGAAGGCTCTTTAAGAGTTCATTTTGGTTCAAACCAAAGGGAGTTACACAAATTAAAGGTAACGATTTCTCTTAGCTTCTTTTCTTTTATTTTACTTCGCCAACCCCTAAACTCTTATTATTCTTTTAATTTGTAAAAAAAACTGTATCCAAAATATACTAGTATATTTTTATGATAGGTATTATATCTACACCTACACACACCTCAATCAAATGTGTGAAGAACATAATGTTTCTGTGGATGGCAACCAAACGCCTCACGAAATGACGATTGTTCAATTATCTCCTACCACCTCTCATGGTGGACATTATGATGGAACTATAATTAAATATGATATTAATTATATTTAATTTATATATAATCTTCTGTAATTCCATTTTATATCATACCATTATTCATTTCATGTTGTATATATATACGATAATTTTATTTGAGGAAGTGCGGACTACTGCCCCCTCAAAGTGATATGACTCATTCGTACCATACATGGAACGTATAAAGGATGGTGGTAATGAACATAAGTAAAATATATAAGATATTATATTATAATATAATAATAATATACCTATTCATCATTTGGTTTTTATTCATTTTTAAATGATAAATGAAATGGAAGCAGCGTTCGTGCGTACATACATATTACCGTCTCCACAAATGAGATGAGATTCATTTCCCCATCATATCCATTCAAGTATAATTCTCATTTTTTGATTAAAAATAAGGTTTGAGGACTTTATATCATTATGGATATGAATAAGATACAACCTATCCAAAAAAAACATGACTTATGAAACAAAACATATAAAAGAAAACGAGTATGTTAACACCCGAAACGACGATAATACTAAGATATTATTAACAAAGCAATGTTAAAAGTTCATATATGATATCATATTAATGTATATGATTATTGTATGATTTAATAACAATTAATTCACCATTATACAAGAGGTTAACCTACCCTCAACCAAGGAAAAGTACAAGGTAAGGGTTTATTTCACAATCTCTTCATTATCCGAGGTTGTTTATACATAATTATATACTGGGACCTCTTTATCATCCACATACATGTTTCTTAAAAAATTATTTCAAAACATTCTTACTATATTACAGAATATGGGTTAATGTCATTTATACCATTTTTTGACTTTTATAAGATTTTTATAAAGGAATATTTTCATCGTTTTCCAAACAAGGTCCTTTTTAATCTTTTCGAAAAAATTAAGGCAAGAATGTATTTTTTTAACTTATAAGGAGGGTGCGACTATTTTCTACCATTATAAACACGTCGAAGCTTCCCTTAAGAGCATATAACAATATTTTCAGAGTAAATGTTTTATTTTATAATTATGTGACTCTTAAAATATTTCAAAATAGAAAGAGACATTTCTCTAAAAAGTGTTTTGATTTCATCTTTGTCAACATACTTTGATGGATTTTAAGTTTATTTGGAGTGGATTTATTATGATACAAAACCTCCATATTGTATTGAAGGTTTTGTGATATGTTTGACTATTGATGTTCTATTTTTATACCATTCATGATTTATGGTTAATGTATTGACATTTCATATTCTAGTTTTAATACGAATGTTTATGATATGTTTAAACCTTTTCATATGAGGAATGTGTTGACTTAGTAAGTGATGGGTGGAGCCCCCTATAGCTCCTCGATGCATGTGTAGGTCTCATGAGACAACTAGATGTGGAATTGTCCAAGGCCCTTTACCAATTTGATTTATGGTTTTGGTCGAGGCCTTAATCATTTTTAGAAGTCTTGGCCGAGGCCTTGACAAAATGTTTCAGAATGTCCGACATTATACATTCCCTCATTATGGAAATAATATTGATAGTTAATGTGGTCATTTGACTAGTAGAATACCCATGATTATGTTTTATTATGGCTTTATTTACTCATCTCACATTCTTTCCATAAAAGTATTCATGTTTATTATTGGTAAAGCCATGTAGTTTCAATTATTCACCATGATTATTATTTATTTTATCTTTCGCTGTATTGCTTACCCTTACTGAGCATTTGAGCTCACCCCTTTCTATGTTTTATTTTTCCCAGGATTCCAAGAAATGTATTATGATTAATATGTAGGTTTAAGATAAGGGGAATAATTGTGTTCTCAAAAAACAATTTACGCTGTGTTTTATGTTTGAAATTGTAATGTAATATTAATGTATGTAATCTATTTTCCAAGCCTACAAAACCGATCGGTCCTTCGGGACTTGATTCCTTGTAATCATGCGAATGTATTAAAATAATACACCGACTCTGGGTAACTAGGGTCGGGGAGTTACAGTTGGTATCAGAGGAATTTTAGTGCAAACCTTGGAAGCCATATTTAGATAAACTCTGATTAGAGCACATATAGCTAAGATGGACTTTGAGTATTAGTATAGAAGAACATCCTAGAATATTAGTATTGTAACGATTTTGTGAGTTTTCCAAGAAATAAATCCCTGTTTGGATACGATCAGGTAGAGGCGGCTCTGCCACAGATGTACCTAGGGGTAAAACCAGAAAACACCGCTTTGAGCTAGACTCGAACGGAAACTGGTGCACAATAAGGGGCCTTTCTGCACTGTTGGTTACGACACTCCTAGGGGATATGATTAGGATAATTCTGATTTTCTTTACAAACCATTATGAAGGTATTATGAGTATATACTTACTCAAATAAAACATTTTTATGATTATGGATTATATCCATAAACTGTCCAATTTACGTTAGGTATTTTACAAGTATGGAATTATTCATTGCAATTCATAAACCGATCTATTTTATACTATTGTATAGAAATGGCGCCCAGTAGAAGGAATTTGAACTCCAGCAATACGTATGATCCAAAGAGTAAGAATGATCATATCATTCAGGGTATTATGACAATATTTAGAAGGGAAATAGTCTCCCATGTATTCTCAAAATATGAAGAAATAGTATCATGTGTTAATAAGATAAGTAAATAATTATTCGAGTCCTATGGATTTGAAGGGAATATAGAGAAGAAAAGGATGGAAGAGAGAAAGATGGATAAAGGGAAGAGGGAAAAGATGAATATTCCCATATGTGATAACTGTGGGAAGAAACACCCTGGAACTTGACTGAAAGGAATGTGAGTTTGTTATAAGTGTGGAGAAAAAGGACACCATGTACGAAACTGTAAGGGTAAGAAAAAGGTTTCAAATGTACAATGCTTCATCCTCAAGGAGTTGGGACACTACACATACCATTTTCCAAATCATTAGAGTATGCCCCAAATGATGCTATTGGATAATAATCAAGTTATGATACTACCATAGATGAGGAGGAAGTATTAGAGTTCTTATGTTGTTATTAGAGAATTATGTCATTTGAGTGTTGTATCAACAATGTTCTAGTTATAATAATTATGGACTATATAAGGATTGTACTGCAGTACTATTTCATTAAGGACTTGAGATTGTGTGGAACAAAGAAAAGTGACTCAATAACAGGTTAAAATTTGTGAAGATATATGGTGGAGAGAAAGATAAACCATAATATGGTTCTGATACCGAGGTAGTGATTTTGGAATAATACATGATTGATTTGGATAAATTATATTGGATATTCTTGACTACCTTGAAACTGATTAATGATTTGTATATTCCATCATTGTTGGAGTTTACATCTTTTTTAGATAGAAGGAGTATATCCAGTATTCTATATGTAATAAGGGATCATGATTGTAATCAATAAGGTTTTATGATAATTCAGAATGTTGCATTGTTTTAAAAGAATACATGATGAAGGTGTTCACATCCTATTACATGGAAAAAGGATCTTTATTGTGTTTACCTACCTCATAAATTTTGGACTGTGAGTTTGGAGATAAGTATTTTGGATAATTCTAGTTTGAGATTTTTTTTGGATTTCCATAACAAGGACAACCATGAGGTCAGGCGGCAACCCGTCGTGTCCGACAAGGCCGCGAGACTTGAACCCAAAACCGAAGGGAGATAAGGGTGTATCACCTACCAATGACCCATGTGATGTCCTGGATTGAATAATTTAGTTTTTTTAATGGTTCTTCTTGATGAATTATAAATTCATTTTTTTGAACCCTATACGAATAGGATAAATAGAATATTATTTTTAAGTTCTATTATCTTTTAGAGTGGAAGATGATTTTGTGGTAGAACTTAGTTAAAGTATGAGACTATACTTGTCAAGTATATATTTTTCTTCTTCTCTTATTCAATGAAGAAATTAATTCTTAGACTTTAGTGAAGGGATCTTAAAACAAAAAATTTGTTATCCTAATACCATATGTTTTTTTGAACTGATGGTATTTTAAATCATTATAGATTGACGAATTTAAGGCCCTCAATTTTACACTTGTTTGTGATTGATGACCTCAATCACTACCTATAAATATTTACGTTTTCCCTCCAATTATATGTCTCTAATTTCCAATAATGTTCTCCTAATCGAGATCATAATTTGGTGGTGACCCTTTCATTTACCTTTTCCTCTTATTAAGACTAAATTTTATTAACCTAATTTCTGATTGTGGGTTTTCCCAAAGGTATTTTCTATTTTTAACCTTTTATTTTAGAAAAATAATTTCAAATTGCAAGGACACAATTTATTAAAGGAGGGAATAATGTAACACCCCATGATTTCATAGTATGTTATTTCTTCAATGTAATTCAATAACTTTCACTACACACAACACCGAGTTCTAGCGCACCATGACTTACCAAACATGCCGTTCAAAAGTAGTTATGAATAGTATTAACTAAATTTTAAACATTATATAATCCTTATAATTTTAGAATCCATATTATTAGATTCTTAGACATAATGTAAGAAAAAATAAATTTTTTTCAGATAAAAGAAGTATTTTTCAAAAAATGCAATTTTACAGCCTTTTAATGGAGAATACTTTTTAAATCCACTATTTGAAACTTTTATATATTGAATTTGACAAAATAAACTTCTTCTTTAGAATCGGGACATAAGAATTTATTTTCAACAAAGTTTTGGTGTTTTTTCTAATAACTTTCATATTTGGGTGAATAGTGAAAAATACTATATTTTAACTGAAAACAACTTTTTTAATCAAAATAATTTATATTGTTAAATTATAAATTTTATTGGTATGGAAGTTTAAATAGATTATATTTTTATAATTTAATCCAATTATGCTCATTGTAAGTAATTTCACTTTGAAATTGGACATAAACAAGTGTCAAACTTTTGATAGTTATTATTTCTTAAAAATACGCCTTTTGGTTTTAATAGCCAGAAATAATTTGAAATTAATAAATGAAAATTTTATGTTACTAATTTAGTAAAATAGACTTCATTTTTGGATTCATAAAATTTAAATTATCTTAGGGTGAAATTTTGGTACTTTTCTGATAACTTTAATATTTTGATGAATAGTGAAAATAACTAAAATTTAATTAAAACAACTTTTTTTAATCGAAATAATTAACAGTGATAAATTATGCATTGAAGTGTATTTAAAGTATAATTATATTATTATTTTACCATTTAATATAATTTTGGTCATTGGACATAATTTCATTTTTAAACTGGACATAAAAAAGTGTCAATCTTTTGATAGGTATTATTTGTTAAAAACATGCTTTTTTTTCGACAACGGGAATTAATTTTAAATTAATTTCTGCCACTTATGTGTTTTGAATTTAGAAAAATAGATTACATATTTACAATCAAGAGGTCCTAATTGTGTAAATATAAAACTATTATTTTTAGTCATTTAGAATAATTACTTCAGTAAATATTTTATTTACCATGGTTAAAGGGTAAATCCGGTAAATAAGGGTAAAAAATAATATTATAATAATATAAATTACCCTGAAAAGTTTTACAACCCTATTTATTGATACATGTCTAACCATGGGCATCTTTAATTCAATTTAGGGACCCTATGGAGCCACTTGTAAGTGATAATGACACTTTATATTAATTAAGTTAAAGTAAATGCAAAAATGACATAAACATATATCGTTTAGAAAAACAATTTTTACATATGGTTATATATGCTTTATTTTAGACTATAAATATTAATTAGAAATCTAAAACTATTTCATACATAATTTTATTTTATTTATAATTTTTATACATTTAATAAGGAAATTTATTGATGACACAATAATGATGAATTATTTTCTTTATTAATGATAGAATCAAATATTGGTATAAAAAATGTTAAAATAAATATAATTTGAAAGTTTTGATGACATACATAAGTTTTATTGGTTAATATTACATGATAGGATTGCTTATATGATTTTTTTTTCGAATTAATAACGTTTTTAAGACTTTGACAAAAATCAATTATTTAATGGTTTCAAAATTGACATAAAAGAGTTTTTAAAAAAAATATTATATTAATAATTGATATTCTATTGCTAAAATTATAATGTTTGGACAAAGGACATATATAATGGTAGGTGTATTATTAATTTACCACTTGGGGGTCTCTTGATTGTATATAGTAAGTTTATTTACTATATAATATAAAAATACAAAGTGACAGGGTAAGTGTCAAACTAATTAACTAAGAGTTAAAACAAAAAGATATGGTTAGTAAAGTGACCCAAACCAGTCTAAAAACTATTGGTTAAGTTTTTTTGACCTATACCCACCTTATACTTTGAGTAATATAATTTGGAGCCATTAGAAACCTAATATGAATATATTATAAAATAATACATTAAGTTTTTCCTAAAGAGTCCCTCCCCCCCATATAAAAGGACCCCAATTCTAACCAATTACTCACACATCTCAAGCCTTTTGGATCATCCAACATCTTCCCAATTAATCTCCCTACATCCCTATCCTTCTTTTAGAAGCCTTAACTTAGGAAGAAGCCACTTCAAGAGTCCTTTTTGGTTCAAACCAAAGGGAGTTAACCAAATTAAATGTAACAATTTCTCTTAGCTTCTATTCTTTTGATTTACTTATCCAAACCCTAAAATCTTCTGGTTATTTTCTTTTGTAACAAAAACAGTATCCAAAATATACTAGGACATTGTTATGAGATTTATTTGAAATATTGTTACACAAACCTCTATCTAATGGGTGAAGAACATAATGTTTCTATGGATGGAAACCAAACGCCTCACGAAACGATGATTTTTCAATTATCTCCTACCTCCTCTCATGGTGGCCATTATGATGGAACTGTAATTAAATATGATATTAATTATATTTATTTTATATATAATCTTTTTCAAACCCATTTTATATCATACCATTATTCGTTTCATGTTATATATATATATATACACGATAATTTCATTTGAGGAAGTGCGGACTACCGCCCCTCAAAGTGATATGAATCATTCATACCATACATGGAACATATAAAGGATGATGTTAATGAACTTAAGTAAAATATATAATATATTATATTATACTAGAATAATAATATACCTGTGTATCATTTTTTTGATTCATTTGAAAATTTAAAATGAAATGGAAGTAGTGTTTGTGCGTACGTACGGAATACCGTATCCACAAATGTGATGAGATTCATTTCCCCATCACATCCATTCAAGTATAACTAAAATTATATGATTAAAAATAATGTTTAAGGACTTGATATCATTTTGGACATGAATAAGATACAACCTATCCATAACAAACATGACTTATGTAACAGAAGATATAAAAGAAAACGTGTAAGTTAACACCCGAAACGATGATAATACTAAGATATTATTAACAAAGCAATGTTAAAAGATAATATATGATATCATATTAATGTATATGATTCTTGTATAATTTAATAAAAATTATTTCACCATTATACAGGAGGTTAACCTACCCTCAACCAAAGAAAATTAAAAGGTACAGGTTTATTTCACAATCTCTTCATTATCTGAGGTTGTTTATAGATAATTATCTACTGGGACCTCTTTATCATCCACATCCATGTTTCTTAAAAATGTATTTCAAAATATTATTACTATTTTACAGAATATGGGTTAAATTCATTTATACCATTGTTTTACTTTTATAAGATGTTTATAAAGGAATCTTTTCATTGTTTTCCAAACAAGGTCCTTTTTAACCTTCTCGACAAAATTAAGGTAAGAATGTATTTTTTTAACTTATACAGAGGGTGAGGATATTTTCTACCATTATAAACTCGTCAGAGCATCCCTAATAAGCTTATAAGAATATTTTCATAGTAAATGCTTTATTATATAATTATGTTACTCTTAAATTATTTCAAAATTGAAATAGATTCTTCTCTAAAATGTGTTTTTATTTAATCTATGTCCACATCCTTTGATGGATTTTAAGTTTATTTGGAGTTGATTTTTTATGATACAAAACTTATATATTGTATTGAAGGTTTTGTGATATGTTTGATTGTGGATGTGCTATTTTTATACCATTCATTATTTATGGTTAAAATATTGACATTTTGTATGCTAGTTTTAATACGAATTTTTATGATATGTTTAAACCTTTTCATATGAGGAATGTATTGGACTTAGTAAGTGACGGGTAGAGCCTGCTATAGATCCTCGATGTATCGGCATGTCTCATGAGACAACTAGATGTGGAATTGGCTGGGGCCTTTTCCCAATTTGATTTATGGTTTTGGCCGAGGCCTTAATCATTTTTAGACGTCTTGGCTGAGGACTTGAAAAAATGATTCCGAATGTCTGGCATTATACATTCCCTCATTATGGAAATAATATTGATGGTTCATGTGGTCATTCGACTAGTAGAATACCCATGATTATGTTTTATTATGGATTTATTTACACAGCACATATTCGTTCCATAAAAGTATTCATGTTTATTATTGGTAGAGGCATGTAGTTTAAATTATTCACCATGCTTAATATTTATGTTATCTTCCGCTGTATTAATAGCCCTTACTGAGCGTTTGAGATCACCCCTTTCTATGTTTTATTTTTCCCAAGAATCCAAGAAGTGTATTATGATTAATATGCAGGGTTAAGCTAAAGGGAATAATGGCATTCCCAAAGAACTATTTATGCTGTGTTTTATGTTAGAAATTGTAATGTAATGTTAATGTATGTAATATATTTTCCAAGACTGCTAAACTAATCGGTCCTTTGGGAATTTATTCCTTATAATCATGCCAATGTATTAAAATAATGCACTGACTCTGGGTAACTGGGGTCGGGGCGTTACATGGATCTTATGTAACATGGTATATATCTCTTGGGTAAATTGGGTCCTTAGACACAATAGGACATGAAGAGTGATAGAGAATGAGTATGATTCTATAAGCATATCTGATAGGATTTATCACGTATGAAGTGATATGTACAAGGATTGATACACAATATTCTTGAAGTGTGGTTGGAAGATATCATGTTAATTCAGGAGAACAATATTGATTTTTTATTAAGGTTATCTTTGAGTGTCGAATGACTGTTAAGTATATGTTCCTGGTATATCGAAGAGATAGGGAATGATTCATCAAATGATATAAAAATGAAAGTTTCTAAATAGATTGGAATGATCTGATATATCAGTCAAGATATGTCTTCAGTATCAATAATGGAGTTGTGATTGGGAAGGGTTCAAAGATTCTAGTTTCGATTAACTCTATAGTAGAATCTGAGTATATAAAAACCTCTGATGCATCCAAATAAACTGTTTGGATTCCAAAAAAATTCTAAGAAATTGATACGGTTCCTAATAATAGATATCCTATAACATTGTATAGTGATAATAGTACAATTGTGTCTCTATCAAAGGAGTCATGGTCACATCAATGGATAAAGCACAAACTTTGGAAAGATCCGTAGTTGAGGAATTTTTCTCAAATGGGCGAAGATGATGTGAGAAGAGTTCCAATGTAAGAAAACATAGTGGGTCCCTTGACTAAATCCTTATCTTAGCAGAATAATGAACATCGTGTGAGGGTTCGGGGAATGAAGGTAGTTATTAGTTGGTTCTAGCATAAGTGGGATTCCGTTGGATTTGGTTCTATAGAAACAACTTCTATGTGGGTTATGATTACTTGTATTAATTTATTTTTAAATTAATAAAATATCTTATCACAAAATGATAATTCTTATGTGTGACATAGTATGTGATAATGTCTTAAGTATACTAGTCACATTGAAAGGTCATAATAGTTCTCCGCTATGATGAGAACCTAGAAGTGAAAAGATAGTTTTCATAAATATAATTTCTACAGTCAAATGATAACATTTAATATGAAACAAATGATATAGGATATTATAAGTGGAGAGTCATAAAACATTCATAAAGTTTCTCATGGTTAGAACCCTTGGTAATATTTTGTGTAATAGATTGTGAGAACATAACCCAGCAATAGGAAGTCCACATTAATATGTTTAATTGGATATTAATTTATGAAAACATGTGTAATGATCACTACTCTTTTATATTATTATTAATACCTATCACGAGTATTGTAATTTTATGTATTGATGAAAACCATGACAACATATATTCAAATTGAGGAAATAGATTTTGGGTGCATCACAAGTGATGTTGTATTAATGAATAATGTGAGAAAGGATTTATATATTTTTTTCATTAAAAAATGTTTATATCTTGATCCCTTTGATGGGAGTTGAACTTCCTAATTAATCCCATGGACAAGGCAATGATTTCATAGTGTTCATTTCTGAAAAACCAAAGAAAGAGACATTGAGAATAAAGGTTGATGACACAAGCATGCAACTCACTCGATTTGAGATATCGAGATAAATGGATTATACAATATGGAGTATATTATTAGGAGGTTACATGTCATCGTGAAATTAAATTCTTTATTTATAAGATACATGGATTGTTTCTAGAAACTAACCTCATAATTTAGGAAATGTTGTGTAATGCAACTAATAAAGCGGACTAGAGGGTCACACACTGAAATTATTCAAAACCTCCGTAAAATTCTATATGAATGTAAACTTTTGGTTATATGTTATGATAAAATGTGGTATAATAATAAATAATGTTTTTTTGATTATAAATATTCAATGTCATGTTTTTAGAGAGAATACATATGTGACTTGAATAATTAATAAATATTTATTTACTTGGTAATTATTTAATTACGTGAAGATAAAATATTTATTCATTCTCTTTTATTCACAAGGTAAAAACATATTTACTTACTTAGTTCTTTAAATATTTAATAAATATTAATTCAGTATTTTTGGTGAATATAATATTTTTATATTTATTGGATAATAATGTAGTGACATTTATTTCATTAAATAAACAATCATTATTCAAGGATTAATAAATATTGAGGAGGATTAGTAGAATTAGTTTAATGGTATGGGGAGAAATATCATATTAAATATTATTTGATTAAATATAAATTTATTTATTAAATAAAATTAATATTTATTTTATCCATGAGTCCATAACATGCCATGTAAATAATAATAATAATAATATTTAATCATGGGGTTCACTGAGAATTAAGAAAATAATAAGGGACATTTTATAATTTTTTATTTTATAACTCTATCCATATATAATCCTTGTTATGAAATTTTTCCTAGGGGTGTACCAGTTATATCCACATTTTATCATTGTCAAAAATGATTTTTAGAGAGGATTCTCTCAATACCTACTAAGCAGTCCCCTAGAATGCTCTAATCAACACAAAGAAATTCTTATCCTCTGCCAGAATAATTTCCTCTCTCCTTGAATAATTCAGTTGTGATCAATTATGGTCATCAAAAGTATTAAATTAATCTGTGAAAGCACCCAGAGAATTCTGTAGTGATGATATGAGGTTTTTTAAACACATATTAATCACCGCCAGAGGGAATCTACCCTTGATTCCTACAACATAACAATGATGCGACACGAGTGGTCTTCAAATTCATCAATGAAGAAATAATTCCACATAAGGTAATTATTTAATTAAATAAATTAATTATAAATTATATGTGAAAAGATCCTATCTTTTTGGTTTCAGATTCTTGTCAATTAATCTATATATCAATTATGTTGGTCATGTTGGTTTTTCATCATGTACATCATTGATTATTCCTAGATTATATTAAAAATTATAACTTTGTTATGGCCCACCCGGTGCTTCTTATATGCTCAGAACCTTCAATCATTCCCTATATATTCTCATGCATACTTAGTTCTGAACATGGTTCTGCCACTATCTAGAATTTTTATATGAGAGGGGAGGAACAAATTATATGATACTTCCTTTCAATTCATCTTTACCACCCTTTGTAGCATTTGTGAAGTGATGGGAGTATATTTTTAGGAATCACTAGTTACGCTGATGAACGAATTCCTAGAACCTTCCCCATTTCATCCCACTCAGGTCCCTATAGCCACTTCTATGTCTACCCATGGCTATGGCCCCTCGATGATTACAACATAGTGGAATCCTTCAACCATAATTTCAAGAACACCTATAAGTGTTCTCTTTATAACTTACCTATTAAGGGGTGTGAGAAAACTAATTATAAAATAACATAGAATTCATTATAGTTGTTACTCTAGGTTGTCTCGAGATAAGAGTGAAAAAAAATCATGTTTTTAATATTAAATTAAATGGAAAAGGGGTGTCTTTATTGTGATTCTTTGAAAACTAAAGAAATGTAACAAAAAAGGGTAGAAAATATATTGATGAATCAAATAATATGGTTAGTGTTAGATTACATTTTTCAATTCCATCATAGTCTTAAAAGTCATTTTATCACTCTTTGGATTGAATGGTAAATGATAGACTCATCGAATGAGTTTTCAATCACCCTAGGTTGAGGGAAACAGTAAAAAAACTCTTGTTTTCATTAAATTAAGTAAACTATTAATAAATACCAAGTCAAATCCCAATTAGTAATTGGTTCTCCATATTAATATAGAAACAACTCACTAATTCCACACATGTTCCAATAATCACCAGACATTCACCACCCCACACAGTCTACTCAATCAAGTCAATTTTCACTTGGTGGAGGGAGTATATAGAACTTTAACAAAAAATGTTAAAAATAAATAGCACCAAAAACATAAATAAAATAACATTAATAGATTTTATCACCACTATATATACAAACCATTCACTAGAAAAATATCATTGAAAATTATATCATAAGACTCAAGCATTGCAAAAAGGGTTCACCACCCTTCCCTGATCACTCAACTATTACCCCTGCATTCGATGGTTCATAGAGAAAAAGGGAGAAGTGGGAGATATTGAAAATAAAATAGAAAATGAAAATAGAACTACAACATGTGAATTTTCCAACATATCATCCTCTCTCATTCCAATCCATTTGAATGGAGTTGCAGAAACATATTTATAATGAAGAGGTGTGAAAAACTCTTCCTTTAGTTTCTATCCATCGAAACTCTAAGCATATTGGGACCCTAAAACAATTGAATAAAAAAATTGTTCATTAAATTTTTTCTAAATTTGTTTGTCTATTTAAACTCAAAATTTTATATCCATTTGAAGTGTTGAAAAAAATATCGGTTAATTACTAAATAAAACTTTTTTTACATGCATATACTATTCAGTTTCCTCAAATTACACAAACTATACACTACATTAATGATAAAAGTTTTACATGAAATTTAATTTCAATTTGATTCAAAGAGTTACATATATTTTAAAACTATAATTATATTATTTGGAGTCTCTTGTTGGGATATATTCTTCCATTAATGAATGTTACTCAATTATATCATCCAAAGAGGTTTACACTTTGCTTAAATTATTTGGGACTCATAAATTTGAATTAACTATTTGTCCAATTAAAGGAATTGAAGAAACATAAATATTCCTATAAAAAAATTCAAAAAATTTTTCAATATAGAATTTCATTTCCTAAAATACCAATCTATTGTTTTTAAAAAAAATTTATTATTATGAAAATTTTAAAATAATTCAAAAAATTCATCAAAAATACAAAAATAATATATGTAATCACAAAATAAAAAAATGGTGGGGGTTAAATGATTAACAAAACCTGAATAATATTTAATATATTAGTTTTATTAATTCTCTGACACTTAACACTGGGACTTATAAAAATGTAAACATAACAAAATACAAGAAAATTTAAAACATATACCCATGAGATCTATCAATTAAACAATATGAAATAAAAGACACCATTACACTATGAAAAATATTATTTAAAGTTCTTTATTTGGTTTAGTACATTTATTCCCAATTCAATTATCCTCCCAAAAAAACATACCTCAAATGAATTCTCTCTGATCACACAAGTGTATATTTTCAACATGACTTTTCTCATCTAAACACATGAAAGGGTCACTATAGGCTTGATAAATTTCTAGATATCCACCTAATGTGAGTCAAGGAATTTTTTTATCATGAAATATTTTCATGGTTTTTTAGTGGGTCAGATATTTTATGTTGTTCGTGTCAAAAATATATAAGGTAAAATAAGAATGGATGGATATTTTTGAGGAAAAAATGTATGAATTTAATTTATACACAAGAATGGGTCTCCTTCTCACTCCTCCAAGAAGATAATTATCTATAATCATTATAAAAACTTTTATTAAAGTCCACACCATTCATAATTTCATCAACCAAATAATATCCACTTATCTGACATCAAAAATTAATTTTTTTATATTTAAAATTTTTCAAGAATTGATGTTTTATGGAATTGCGAGGTTATTTTGAGCTTCATATTTTGGATGTGACTTATATAACATTATCAAAATGATAATATATCATTTTATCTCCAAATATTTTATTTTTCTTTGATATTTATTGCAACATAAACTTAATACAATTTTCTCATCAATTTTTTTCAAGACCTACTTATAAATAGTAGTAGAAAATTAACTTTTTTATATACAAAAAAACTTATAATCATTTTATTCTCCACTATAGTCGACCAAATTGTTTTATAACATCATAAAACATCTCCCACTATACTTATGTTCAAATAGATCTTTCCATTCTTACTTCTAAGAGCAGGTTAGACTGGGAAATGTGGCTTGTAATATGGATATCTAACAAGGGTTTTTAGGGATTTTTAAAGGCTCAAAATGATTAAATATAAAGTATATAATATAATAAAAAATATTATCATAAAAATGGTTATTTTAAAACCATATAAATCCCTCAATAATTTAAAACATAAGTACCTCAAAATCTCTAGTTTAGACAGAAATAAATAAAATTATGGTCAATCATGCATGGTTTTTTTCTCAATCAGTGAGGTGAATGTGAATAATATATAAAAAAGGCTTATAAATCAAAAATGAAAGTTAATTTAAGGATTAAAACAATTATATATGGAATGAGATTCAAAAATTAGAGGTATTTTCTAAAAATTCTTAATGTTTTTAACTTTAAAAAATTTATTTAACTTCAATTTCATGGGATAAATTGGTTAACTCATTGTAATGGGTTTAAAAAATGGAAAAAATAATAACTTGATCTCATTCGTTTGGAAAACAAGCTAAAGTTAAAAAATAATTGCACAAAATTTTGAAAAGGTCATAAAATATTTGAAAAATAGAATTTTAAAAATCCTAAAATACAAAGGTTCCCCCCACATAAATGATACTGTGTACTCAATGCATTCATTTAGATTTAGTATGTAGTCATAATTTTAATTGAATAATAGTAATAATGTAAGTGTTAAGGATAGGTGTAACCTAATTGATTATATAGGTAAATAGTTTGAAAGAGTGTGATCTCCTCTACTAGTTTATAGAGAATTTTTACATGGAATTTCATCAGTTTATTCCCATTAACAATGAATGAATTTTCATACCCTTATTCCACAATATAAAATTGACTAAAATGATAGAAATTAGTTACTGTAAATGGAACTTTCCATAATTTTTTTTTCTTGGTGTCATCTTGAGTCATGAATTGTATAACAACACTTAATCTTTTGGATGAAAGCATTTGTGTTGGATTATATTATCATAATCCACTATTTTTCTCCCTCTGTAAAAATTATAATTTTAAAAAACTTATCTTTTAGTTTAATCCATATCATTCAACTATAATATCATCTCTTATATAAATCTATCTAGGTCCAAATTCATCACTCTTGTAGCTCAGTATGCCTTATGCTCCAATTTCGCATGTAGGTGAAAACATTTCCCATAAATTGGTCATTATAGGATTATGACCATGTGGTTTTTTGGGAAACCCTATATACCTATAAGGTGTATTCAAACCATTGAATCTAATACTTCTTTTTGGGTTTAAAATCATTTTCTAGAATTCTTTTGATTTCCCTATTGAACGCTTTACCTTAACCATTGGTTTTATGAATGATAGGGTGGTATTATTTTATAATGAAACCTATATATTATAAAAAATTTATACATTTACTTTTCTATAAAAGTGATTCCCTCTATCAACGATGATGGATCTAGGCACTACAAACGAACAAATTATGTTGGCCCGGTAAAAGTGACAAACAATATGAAAATCATCAGTTTTGATGGGATTGGATTCCACCCATTTCTAAACATAATCAACTAAAATAAATATATAATAGTTTATAAATTTTATTTTTAAAGGTTCGCCAAAATATATTCTCTAAACATAAAAAAATGAAAAGTGTTAATGGATATTTGAGACATTTATTTTATTTTTAAAATATTTCTATATAAATGACATTTCGAATATTTTTACAAAATTCATGTGCATATTTTGAATGGGTGGGACAATAAATTCTAGATTCTAAAACCTTAATTGTTTTAATTTGAGGTTTGTAGTGGATTCCACATGATAAAGAGTGAAAAGTATCAGAAATATATTCAATTTCACTTTTACACAAGCATCATCTTATCACTTAGTCATTGTAAATTCTATAAATAAATGGATCCTCCTAAATGTAAAACAATGATTCATATTTTTGTTTCTGAATTTTATATAGATTTTAGTGATTTTTAAAATTTTATATTACAAAATAATTTACCATTTCATCATACCATGAAACTTCTTCTTCAATTTTTTTGTTTATTCTCCCCTAAAATGAGGTATCGTACTTTTTTTGGGAGGAAATATTTACTATAAATGTGTTGGAAAGTATACTCAAGTGATAATATAGTTGGTTCTCACCTCTCTTCTTGTATTTGCCTTCAAATTTGAACTCTTGTAGCTATAGAATCCATTTTACAATATTTTCCTTTCCCTAAAACTTCTTCATCAAATATCTAAGAGCTACATGATGAAAAAACAAAATGGATTTAGTTCCAAACATATATGATCAGAATCCAAAAAAAGTAAAAAAAAACAGAAAAAAAAATATTTTTTCATGGTTGTGTTTTTTAATTTGTCCTAATTTGAGGTTCTTGAGGTGTATACAATGACCTGTGTCTAACCATCAATTATATGAGAAAGACTTCTCCAACTTCTTAGTTGAAAAGATCAAACATTATCTTGATTGATTATTCCCAATTTGGTGGTTGCATCAATAGTCAAGTTATCAATATCCTCTTATACTCATAAAAGTATTCCCTATGCTCATCATTGAAATAGAATTTAACATCTTTCAAAATTATTCTTGATAGGTGAGAGTAATGTTACTGAAACAAGTGATAAACCTCATGTAGAATCCTGCATTTCGTAAAAATGTTCTAACATGTTTCATAGAATATGGGTAAGGTAAGGAAATTATATATTCAAATTTAGACTTATATACCTCAATTACTTTTTTTAAATAACATGACCAACTAAAATTATTTTACCCACCATAAAATTAAACTTTTCAATATTCCAGATAAGTTCATTTTAATACAGGCATTCAAAAGTTTTTATAATTTTTTCAAACAATGGCGAAAATATTTTCCAAAAACTACTAAAATATAAAATAATTTATATATGAGATCCCAAATTTTTTTATAAAATATACTTAACATAAACCTCTGAAATATACCTGGATGATTACATAATTCAAATGTAATTTTTCTATAATGAAATATATCAAAGTGACAGGTAAAGGTAGTCTTATTTTGATCATTAGGAGAAATGGGTACATAAAAATAACTAGAAAATCCATCTAATTGGTAATAATGAGTTCTCCAAGACAAAATCTAAAATAAAAGGTCAATAAAGAAGATGATAAAATGTTCTTTCTGAGTGACAATATTTAATTTCCTATAATAAATAAATACTCTTCACCTGTTCTGAATTCTCAGAAGTATTAATTAATTATTTTCATTTCTCACATTGGTTAACCAGTTTTGTTGTGAAATACATGGATGGGGTTGAAACATTATGAATTTGAAACGGGATAGATTATCCATACTTCCAATGGACTCTTTATCCTCTTCTTCACTACTTAAATCACAATGGGATTTATCCTCTTTTGGGGATTCTTAATTGGTTTGCAATATTGCTGAAGTATAATTTTATATGGGAACGTTTTTGGGTTTATTCACTTGATGTCACTTAATATCCACCATATTTTTTGTAAATTTTTTATGAAAATTTCATCAAATTTTTTTCTTGTGTAATGGAAGAAACATTATCAATTATCAATGGTAGTTTTCCTCTTATGAGGTACACATATATGAAATCAGGGGATTTTTTTTAAATTCCATATTTGGCAGTTGTTCGAGAGATGAAATTAATTTGAGTTTATCTACTCGTAAGGCTTAAATTTCCTACACAAAGGGAAACACGACAACTTATTATTCATGAAATAAATCATCACATTAATCAAAAAACTTATAGGTTACATCTTCATTCATTTTAAAAACTGAATTTCTATAATTTCTATATTTTTGGAAGGCCACTTCTTACATTAATTTTTTCAATAAACATTTCATGAAATATACCTAGTTTATAAATATATTCACCATCATCAACATGTGAGAGTACAAAAAATGAATGTTTATTCAAAGGGTACTTTATGGATTCAAAAATATTGAAGTTTATATTATTGTCTAAAAAATACATGGTTAGTGTTCCTTTATGGAAATTGATGATAGTATTAATCATCTTCAAGAAACTTTACCCTAAAATAATGGTTTATTGAACCGATTCTCTATCATCGTCTATGATAAGCACATAAATGTGACATGGGAATAACATATCATTGGCTTTTACAAGGACATCTTCCAGCACTACTGCTGGAAAAGTAGTGGTTTTATTTGTGAGTTATACCACCACTATTTTGGGATTAAAATCTATCATATAAAAATAATTAAACACTATGTGACTTTGTATATTAATATAACCACCTAGATTACATAAATCATTAGAGGAAATTAGGGATCCAATTATTTAGTAAATATAAAATGTCTATAAATATTGATGTTTTGTTCAAAATTATCTTGTGATAATTGTTGAGAATATTTTTCTCAAGATGATCCTATCTTTACCTTAAATTATCTTCTTCTAGGATAAAAGATATTTAAAAAAATCAGTAGACCTATGGATTTTTTTAAGTTATTCAAGTAAGGGGATTTTAATTTCAACTTTCTTGAAAGTGTATAGAATTTCTTTTTAAATTGAATCGTCTTACATTTTATATGATTGTATCATCCTAGATGGAAATGGATAGAGTAATTATTTTTTCTCCATTATTTTCCTTAAAAATTGGGTATCCTACATATCCCTCCTTGGACTATCCTTCTCATATTCCTTATTTTTTTTCATATTCTTGGGAAATTTTCTTATTTTTTAGAATTACCAAATTCATTATGCTCTTGTTTTTGTGGACTTTTATTATTTTCAAGGGTGACTGGTGGTAGGAATTTTTTAACTCCTATTTCTGTTACAATACTAACATTATCCTTGGATTTTGAAACTATTAAAGATATTACTATTTCTAGGTTTTTTTAATAGAATTTCTACAAAACTTTTCAATTTTATTGTGATATTATATAATTTATTCTCAGAATCCTCAACATCAGATCCTTATTATTTCAATATTGAAGGTTATGCACTAGTGGATGGCTATTTACCGGGTATATTTTACAAGAAATGGGGTTTTGGTTAAATAGGATGATTGTATGGTTTCTTTTGGTCAAATGGTGGTGGGTTTTGGAATTGATGTAGGAATGGGGGTTGGTTTGGGTAATGAATTTGTTTTCAGGGTCTATCAAAATTTTCTCTATTACAGAATCCATATTAGAATTGGTTAGGATCACTTAGTCCTTGGTTTTGTTGGAATTGTCTTAACTGAAAGGATATTACATAACTTTCCATTCCCAGCACATCAGTACACTTGTCCATAAAATGGTTAAATGAAGAGCATAAATTTCATAAATTATTTGGAATTTATTGTTCACATACTAGTTTATAATAATGGAATTGGGTAAAAATTTATTACATAAAAAATACCTCTTATTATAGTACCACTTGTATCAAAAAATTTCAAATTATGAGTAATCTTCTTAATCAAGCCTTTGGATTATACTGGTGACTTGACAATCAAAGATCCTATAAATGATGCATCCAGTAGGTTTCTGTCATTTTTTAGTAGTCTTTGGTGAAATTAAATAAGGAAATGATGCTCCTAGATATTTTGATGTGGGTAGCTGACACATAGTTTCATGAACCTCTATCAGCACTTGTATAGGGTCTCTCCAAATTTTTAACTAATTTCATGGATCTCTTTTCTAATTGTTTTGATTCTGGAGTAGGGGAAGAATATTTAAATTGATCAAATTTGTAAGTCATTCCAGTTATGCACTTCAACTAGTTATAGGTTTAAAAACTATTTGTTGTCACCTCTTCAAAGTGACTATGGGATTTACTTCCACTTTACCTACTCCTTATCTCATTCTTAGACTCTTAATTTTTACATAACAAGTTGATCGTGTTGATTAAGGATTTTTTTTGTATAGAGGCCTCTAAGGGTGCAGTTAGGATTATCAGCCATGTTGATAGGATCGAAGTGAAAACATGAGGTTTCACTCAATTCTGAAAGAAAAAATTTCTAAAATTAAAATTGTAAATTTATGTTTCTAATTATACTCAGAAAGGTTATTTCAATATCATGATCTAGTGGGTAAGGATTAGGGTTAATGGTTCTAGTCCTGTAATATAAGTATTATATTATTGGAACTACCTCCTTGGAAACAGTTCCATGTTTTGACACATACCTATAATGGGTTGTAAAAAAAGATATTATCTCCTAGGTTATAATATAGTATAGTATTAATCCTAGGTTTAATCTAGTGTTTTCACTATAAATTTGAGGAAAAAGAGGGTGTTTTATTTATAATTATTATAAAAACTAACATGATGTTGTAAGTAACAGTTTAAAATAGATTGATAAATAATATGATAAGGCTAGGGTTGGATTAAATTTCACTTAATTCCATCATAGTATTAAATGTTGGTTTACCACTATTTTGGTAGAATGATTAATGAAGGTATCCACTAAGAAGTCTCCAATCACCCTTGTATAAAGGAAACAATGGAAACCAATCATGTCTATATGAATGTCAATAAACTATTCTAAAACGACAATTTCAAATCCTTGTTTGGAATTGGATCTCCTTAATGACCTAGAAATAAATAATTGGTCCCATAAACATTCTAGTGATCACTAGACCCACACCACCTAGTACAGTCTGCTAAATTGAGACAAGCAACACTTGGTGGATGGAGTTTAATAACTTCAAAAAATATGTAAATAATGAATAACACCAAAACACTAAATAAAATTGCATTAAGTAAATTGATTTCCATTTTAAATTGAAATAATTCAATGGAAAAAAGAAGATATTAAATTATAGTACAAGAATAAAGCATTATAAAAATGGCTTTCGACCCTTCCCCAATCACTCAAAAATTTCCCCTCCTTTTGAGTGGTCATAGAGAAGAATGGAAAATCGGGAGATATTTAAAAAATAAAATAAAATTGAAGTATTTATTCAACATGTGAATTTTCCAGCATACCCCCTCTCTCCTTTCAACCCCTTTGAATGGAGGTGGAGACACATTTGTATAATGAAGTGGTGAGGAAGAGTTTCCCTCTAGTTTGTTTCTATATAACGTTTGAGCATATTTCCCCCCAATACTATAATATATAAAAATATTTACATCCTCAATGTTATTTGAAAATGTGTTTTTTATAAATCCTCAAAATTTTAATTCCATTTCATATGTTTAGAAAATGATCTCCACGAATTAAAAATCACACATTTTATATATGAAGAGACCATTTAATTTACTCTATTTGAAAATTCCCATTTGACATCTTAATGATTGTAGTTATCCATGAAATTTAATGACAATGTGAGACACTGAGTTCACTGTAATTGACCACTATAATCATCTTATTTGGAGTCCTTTATCCATTAGATATACTTATTTTATTTAAGGTTACTCAATTCTAATTGAAAAAATATTCCACTTTGCTCAAATTATTTGGGACTCAAAATGTTTGAATCAACTCTTGGTCCATTTAAAATATTAGAATCACACAAAACATATAATCCTATACAAAATATTTCTTTTCAATTTAGATTATTATATATATTTTTTACCAAAATACTACTCTGTTAAAATTTAGTAAAAATTAAAGAATTAAGTATTATTCACAATAATGTCCAAAATTCACCAAAAATCCAAAAAAATATTTAATTAATCTCTAAATGTGAAATTTTTGGGAGTTAAATCATTTAAAACATATAAAAATATATAAAATATTAGTTCTATCAGTCATTATAAGGAAACATAATCAACAGGCACAGATTATACCTGTGACATGACTACATATCACAATTTGTATTTCAGTACCCTGAAAAAGGTAAAGTTGAAGATACATGGTACACCCCCAAAGGTACCCTTTCATCATTATGATTATCACCACATGACCTCCCTCTTGATTTGGTAGTCACCCTAGTTTTTATAGAGTGAGAATATTCTTTTGACCCCAACTATCATTCCTAGTGTTGAGTTGATCAAGACGCAACCCCATTGATGGTCCCCACTCCAACTGAGATGGTTATTTCCTCTGCACCCCCCACTAAAAACCATCAAGATATATTTAATGGGTATTCTAGGGATCACATTATTGATCCTTAGGTTTTTTTCCTTCTTCCATTATTTAATCATGTTGGGATATCATTTTTTATTTTTTTGTAATTTTTTTGTATCCATGTACCATATCTCATTTTTGAATATCATTATGGTAATTAAATGACACATATATAAATATATATATGAAAATTTTTATCATAAACACTATAATTATTCAAATACATTTTGATTTATCATTCTTGAGCTCACGATACATTGAGGTCAAAATTTGGATTCCTTTTCCTATCTCACTGAATTTTTCAAAGATGTCATTGCACAATCCTCATACAAGGATCAAGGAATATAAGTTTCACTTTTCAAGAAGTTATTTAATTTATTTTAGATATTTTTTTATCATTTTTATTCTTATTTCTACTATAACTCTAAATACTTCTCATCCACTTTTTTTTTACACTTTGATGAAAATGTGAAATTAAAGTATAGGGGAGGGAGCCTTAACCCTATTTGAATTTTCTCCTCTTGAAAAATATAGGATACATTTTTAATTTGAAAAACATTTTTTGAAATATGGATGAATTTGATAACTAATGATCACAAATAATAAATTCATAGTGGTAAATTTTTGATGTTGCATGCTCATTGCAATTTGAGTGTTGTTTGGAAATTACTATTAATGTGATTCAAAATTTTGATTCTAATTATTGGAGATTCACATTTAGTCAACTAATATATAGTTTTCATTCCATGAATTGATTGCATAATTATATTATTCCCATTCTTGAGAGGATTCTAATATTTTTTTTCATATTGTTTATTTTTCCCTATTTCTTAAGAGAACTCGAGATATGTATAAATAATATAACATGCCTGTGAATCTAATATAAATATGGCAGTTTTGAAATACATTAAAATTATTAAGGACATCAATTTAGTGTGATTTATCCCCTTTGAAATTAAGACCTACCCTTACATTTGATCATTTGAAAAACCTTAGAGATCATGAAATTACTTTATAGGAATCCACATAACAAGCTATTTTTTCATTCCCACCCTATTTATTTGGTATAACTTCATTGATTTAATAGATTTTTAAAAATGAAGTTTGTGCTTTCAAGGATTTTATGGAATTATGGAGCTAAAATAAGGAATGTGGTGGTTGGACCTATGGATTGTTTTTCAAAATGTTTTACAACAATTTGTTCTTATTCTTTATTTGATACTACACATTTGAAAATAAAGAAAGGGAAGTAATATAAGAATTCAGGAAATGGGATATCATGGATTGGACTTGGACTGATCATACCTCCACCCTTATTTTTCTAACTATGATAAATAGTTTCTTTATGAGACTGATGATTGGGATTGAGGTGCTATATTGTATGAATTACTAAGGATTGATACTTGATATTAAACACATTATATTTTAAAAATAAGAGAGAATGATTTTTCTAAAAGAAAAAAGGGATAGGTAAATTATTACCCTTATGAATGATTTATTTCAATGGTGTCAAATAATAAATACGTGGATCTCATTGAGAGAGATGTTTTGAAGTGTCATAAAATGAATTCCCTTTCAATCATTCTTATGAAGACTGTTGGCTACTTTTGGAATACTAATTCAAATTCCATAAGGGTTGTTGGACATTATGGTTTAACTCAAGGGGAACCACATCAAACCTCACCACCCAGGGATGCATAACCTATTGAGACGGTTCCTCCAAGGGAGGTGCATGACTCAATAGAGTGTTGTAAATACAACCTATTGGGGAAGATCTAGTATATATATAGAGATCTCATGTTGATGGAGATTTTGATTCTATTAATCATTTTGAGCCTAATTTTGAGCCTATTGATGTAATTCCTAGGAAAAGGCCAGTTGAAATTATGACTAGTGTGGAAGTCGTAGTATAATTAGCTTGAATTGAATTTGATGCCCTAATGTTGATCCAATTATTTTTGTATCACCTACTGATAGAGATAGAGTTGGAGAAGTTCTTATGGATTTTTCTGATCATTCTCACACTCAAGAATACATTCCATTGCCTCCTCTTAGGAATAATGATGCACCCTTTGTATGCATGATCATAGAATGTTATGATATGGAGACCTTTTCCACAACTATAATGACTAAATTTGATAATACTAGAGAATATTATAATGAGTTGAATATGGAATGGATATCCTATAAATATGAGATTAGACAATTCAGGGATTGTAGAGTTTCAAGAACATATTTTTACAAGATAGTAGGGGTCATGGAGGCCCAAAATAACATGATAATATATCTAAATCATATGAAACCTATTCCCATTAGGGTATGTGATAATAAATTATAGGTAGTGGGAGATCTAGTGAGCAAGATCATCTAAATCTGTACTATAATATCTGGGATCAATGAGATTGAATTGATAGTTTCATCTCAATGAGACATGATTTAGAATCTTTTGATGATCCAATAAAATGTATCAAAATGTCTTTAATGATATTAAATAATTCATGATATAAATGATAAAAATCATACACACTTTTAATGTGTAATTTTAAGAAAATATAAGTTTATCAAAATGATGCAAACTTCTATTACACCTATTTTTGAGTTTTAACTGGATCCGGATTTCAAGAATCAATTTGACCAATTATCTTCATAGTTGAGTTCTATATCTTCTAAATTTTAGTCTCTTCAGTGTGATATGATCAATTTTATACTCATTCAATATTTAATGGAAGGTTTATTGGCTATGTTTTAGGAAATAATATTATATTTTACAAGTCTTCATGTTGAGAATGATATGTCTATTAATTACATGGTTGGTTACCTTGATGAATTCATTTGTGGAAAGTTGAAATAAATTGGGGATTATATTAATATATTTTGGGCATGATTTGTAGGTCAATTAGTTTTGTAACCTGAAATTATCAATGATTTATAGATATCCTAATAAGATATATGAGGTAGTTGAAGGGTTGTATACAAATACGTCAAAATAATATTCTAGTTACTTATAGTTTTAGGAACCCATCTATTATAGTTCCACCAATAGTGAGATATCATTTTTTCTATAACCCTCTTAGGATTATCTGTTTAGTGAAACTAGCCTCCCCTACTATACCTACACTTGTTCCTACTGTTGATAATTTTATTACCTTAGTTACTCAAGTTTCTACTAGTGTTGTTCTAGAATTACCTCATGTTTTAGTAGAATAACTAATCAATGTGGATCCCAAGCTAAATTTTTTTGAAGGCGATATGATTTGGTTGCAAGTCTCAGCTAGATGGATTCAAAAAATAATGCATTCATAATCTTCTTTAGTTCCCTCTAATTCTTAGCTTATTTACCTTTTCAGTACTCATAGGTTTTCTAGTGGGAAACATAAATATTTGAAAGGGATCCTCAAAAATAGTCTTTGTATATTTCCCTAGATGTACGAAAACGATTCCAATTTTATTTGATTATTCTATAAGACAAACATTATAAAGGGGATTGGAAGGTTTGTAGATGTTCTGTTTTATCTCAAAGGTAGAAGGGCTCTAAAAAAATCTCCTGCAGAAATCTTTAATGGTTCCATAGATAGAGAAGATATTATTTATGGTATAACCATTATTTATAGGAAATATAAATTCAAGGTGGATAATGGTTCAACTGCTGAATGGTCTAGAGAAGAACGATCTCCTTTGGGGACCTCCAAACAAAATGGATTTTGTCTATTCTGGTACTTATAATTTTAGTATAACTACAATAAATATTGAAGTATTAGAAAAAACTCCTCAAACTCCAAGATAGAGATCAACCATTGGATCAACAAATCATGTACTATAGATCTTGGAAATTCTGAATTTCTTCCACTGATAAAGCCGCCCACTACCTCTCAGACCTATCACACTTTCAAGAAACGTCCACTGAAACCTAATTCTCATTTTTACCCTATCTATAAGACCAAGTCTTTAGAGTAGTTTCTTTTATATATAATGTTTTGGGTTTTTATTGGATTTATTTTTTTTCCTTTGTTTATAATCAATGAAAACCTTCTTCATCCATTTTAATGTCTTTCTTATCAATATTTTTCATTTAATGTATTTAATATATTTGTTTGGTTTCAAATTTCATGTTTTCATTTAATTTTTTTCTTAGATATTAATTTCATTTAATTATTTTTTATCTTTAGGAATTTTTTTAACCATGATAAATGTTCTGGAATTTATTCTTTTTATAATTCTCATTCAGTTTCTGAACTATTCATAACTAGTTCATCACTATAAATGCTAAATTTAAAAATGTTTTTCCTATACTTACCCTTCATTTTTAATGCCACAAATATGGGGATAATTTTTATAAATTGGGGTAAATGTCCTAAAAATTGATATTTCTATTTTATTAATGGGGATTAGAAATTATAAACACATAATTTTAAAATCAATATAAAATTTTCAATGTTTTTTTAGGAATCCATTTAAATCCCTTAAAATTTGAAGTTTAATGTTTAATGGGTTTTTGTTATAATAAAAAAGGGGGATATTTTTGGACTAGTAATGTTATTACAAAATATTTCATGTAATTTATGTTTTTATGATCCCGAATATCTTTTATATGTTATTAACTATTTTGATCTTAAGTGTGTTCATCAGATTTTTAAAGCAAATGTTTTTATTTATTCTACTGAAATCTAAAAATCTTGAAGTTTTCTAAATTTTTTCCTAAGTATGGGAAAATGGATTTGTGATGCAATCAACTAAGTGGATAAATTACCACATTGAGCAATTAGATATGTTAATTGGATACATGAATAAAACACCTATGTAAAATGGCTATGTCAAATGACTATGTGGAAATCACCTACGATGATGAATCACCTTTGGAAACAATTGGATACATCTATTAAATAGATATGGGAATTGGTTACATAGAGTAATAGACTATGTGATTTAGATATGTGATGAAAATGGAAACCTTTTTCCAAATTGATACATCATTTATTCATCTATATCAAATTTGACAACATGAGTAAGAATTTCACTTGAAGAAATTCCGCCACCTGAAGAAATTAAGATACATGAAGAAAAGATATTCAATTTGGATACATGGATAAATTAGATACATGGAGAATGGTTTGAGGAATCAATTCATGTATGCGAATTCAAATAAATGTAATTAGGCTATGTGGTGATCCATAATCAACTACGTTATACTAAAACCAACTATTTATTATCATTAGTGTACTTTCAATGGAAATTAATGTTGTTTTTCATGAAATAAATAATGTATTACCTATTTATGGTAAAATGTATTATAAAAAGTTTCATGTACCAAGAAAATAAATAAGTAGGATGATAATTTAATGGCCATTAATATTTTTGGGGTATTTTTGAGAAAAGGATGTGTGCAATTTAATCCAAGACCATATTTCTGGTATCTAATGTTGTGTGATTAAAGGAAGAAAAATAATACATTTTCAAGTGAGTTGAAGAATAAAAATAGAGAAGAAACATATGAATATATGAAATCACTTTCACTCTCAACTATTTTTCTTGACGCTCTCTACGTGCTACTCAGTTATATTCAAAAAAAGAGGAATTAAATTACATATAGATACACTTCCAAGATAACATTTTCTATGTTTTAGAATACTCCCCTCAAGATTAATTTCATTTTTATATTTTTTATAGGATATTTATTCTCTTATGTCATTTTTATCTTTCAACCATGAGTCTCAATTGTAAACTCTCTGATTATACTCTCTTTCACTATGAAGGTTCTTGGTAAAAGAAATTTTATGGCTAGTGTTTGTAAAGTCTTGTTGGATCCCAGTTAAAATATCCTAAGGTCATACCATGTTTTGACTGCTCGAACATAGTCATGCAGTCCCTATGAGAATTATTGGTTGTCCTCAGTGAAAGGCATCGTCTGTTGAAAATCCCTAAAAATTTGGATTTGTTTGTTGGGGGAGTGTACTAGAGGATCTGTATTCCCCAAATTAGTATAAATCATTAGTTTCTGGTCTCTCTTCTTAGTTCTATTATTCCCACTTCAAGAATGTGTTACTAAAAGACCGTAATTTATTATATTTTATGAAGGATGGTTTTATAAGGAAAAAAATTTCACGAACTCAATTAACCCATTTCAAGTCTTAATGCATTTATTATATGACCAAAAACATTTAAAAAAATGGAATTACCATTTATAAGAACATAGAGTGTAAAAACTAAGACAATGATTAAATTTTGAAGGTGAGGATTATCTTAGGAATGATATAGGTTTTTTTGATGTCGGACTGTAACCCCACAAGATTTTATGATAAGTATTGTTTTTAATTTATTTGATGTCATGTGTTTCATTCTACACCAAGATTATCTTTTGATATACGCAACACCGTATTAGCTTGCAGTATACGCAACACAATTCTTGGATCGTGTTACACACAATTTCAAGTTCATTTATAGAAGTTATTCTACGAAAAATTGAGTATATATATATATATTCAATGTATAAATGAAATACGGTTGGATTTTTTTATACTCAACAAAAAATGAGTCTTTCACTACATGCAACCCTGACTTGGCTTTCATTACACGCAATCGCGACCTTCCTCGATAGCGTGTGTCGTACGCAATACCGAGTTTCACTAAACAACGATATATGGTTATAAAATTATCACAAACTAGACGTTATGAATATAATTAACCAAATTTTGAATTTTATAACATTATTATTCATCTTATAAATTTTCTAAAACATTTTATGTGAACAAAATAAATTTTTCGGGTAAAATAAGTATTTTTCAAAAAATGCAGTTTTGCCGCCTTTTGATGGCACACCCACTTTAAATATTGTTTTTGACATGTTTATTAGTTCAATTTTACAAAATAAAATTATTCTTTGGAATAAGGATATAAAATTTTACATTGGATAAAATTTTCACGTTATTCTGATAACTTTCATATTTTAATGAATAGTAAAAACACGCTATATTTCAATTAAAAACAACTTTTTTCATCGTAATAATTTACGTGGTTAAATTTTAATATTTAATGGTCTTAAAGTATAAATAGAATATATTTTTACCATTTAATATAATGTATGTCATCAGAATTTATTTTACCTTGAATTCGTAGGTTAAATCAATTCAATCTTTTGTAATGTTTTAAACAAAAACCCGTTTTCTTTCGACAACGAGATTAATTTTAATTTAATTTCTGCAACTTCTTTGTATTGAATTTGGAAAAATGGATTCCATATTTGGAATCAGTGGGTTCAAATTATATTAATAGACTACTTTTTATTTTTGGGCATTATGAATAGTAACTATGATAAATTTTATTTACCATAGTTAAAGGTAAATTGGGTAATTAAGGGTAAATATAAGATTATAAAATTACCCTAACACCTGCCAAAATACTATTGGATGACTAAAGTTCGACCCATATCACCTAAGGGTCGGATTAGAATCATTTAATGGACTTTTTTCTATGAAAATAACTTAATTATTATTAAAACCAAAGAAAGTGACAACATGTCACTCTCTTAAATTTTATAAGTATATTAATTTTAATTTAGTGATAAACTTCATGAAACTTAGAACATGAATAGTCTACAAAAATATAATGACATTATCTACATCATATGAATTTATTTATAATTTTTAGGGATTATATAATTATCATTAATTGTGACACAATAGTGATGCAGAAATTGTTTATCTAGTGAAAAATCAAGAATATAGTTTTTATTAAATTAATAGTGATCCTAAAAGGCACAAAACCCTGACCAAAGCATATTGGTCATGTAAATTTAAACCATAACCATCCAATGGTCGAATATGTGACCATTTGGAGCCTTATAAAAGCGATTATGACACTTATATTATTTTATTTTAAATGATGCCAAAGTTGTCACCTTCATAATTTAATAAATATTAAAATTTAAATATTGTGATTTTAAGATGATAAATTCGAGTAAAAGTATTATTGTTTAACATAATAGATCTATCTTCATCATATTATTTTAGTTTTAATTTTTATGCAACAAATAATTATGTTAAATAATTATAAAAAAATGTTGAAGTAATTATTTTATTAAGAGATAAACCAAATAAATGGTTTTAAAAATAATAAAAAAATAATATATGAACTATTTAATGTGATAAACTAATTTTATAGAAACATATTACCTTTTATTAATCTACTAAATATTTTATTTCTAACATATATTCTGTATATATTTTATTTAAATTCAAATAATTGAATAGTGTCAAAATTGACACTATTGTTATTTTATAAAAATACCATATTATAAAATTTCTTAAAAATCACAAAAATATTTAAAAATTAGAAATTTAAATTTATATGGTAGAAAATATTATAATGTATCCAATTATGGTCAATTCACAACAAATAAGTAATTATTTGTTATAATTTAAAATTTAGAAAGTTATTACCACAAATAAAATAAAATTGATTAAATAGGGATAAATCAAGTTGATATTGTTTAAAACAAATTCCTAACATGTATAAATTTTATTGGTTGATGCTATTAAAACCATATCTCATCTAATATTTGAATATGAGTCATTTTTGGAGGTTTTTAAGTGGGGTTAGATTTATTATAAATTATTATTTTTAAGATTTCCAAAGGTGCCCCTCTCCTCCCTTATAAAAGGGCACATCCTCCTACTTCCTCACACCAATTTTAGCCTTTAAGCTTGGACAAACCCTGTACATTTCCCTTATAAAATCCCTAGAAACATACTAGAGGTCCTGGTATTCTTAAAAGTCCAAATTTTGTAACCTATGAGGAGGATTCAAAGAGGCGTGTCAAAGAAGAGGTAATATCCGTTGCCGATTCTTTCACTTTTCTTTCTTCTTCAACTTCTTATTCTTTAGTTGTTTCATTATGAAGTAATAACATCAGTATCCCTAATATAATTATATGTTATTATAAATATTAAAAAACCCTATTTCACCTTCTATCCATCCTACAGATCAAAAATCTCTACGTGTGCGTAAGTATGAAATACCGTCTCCACGCCGTAGTGTAATCTGTTTTTCCACCAACACCTTACATGGATGGGTATAATGGTGTAATGAATAACTATATATGGTTATTATAACACCATACGGATTCTGATATATTATACCATCCACTCCAATTCTATAATTATAGGAACAATATTATCGCTCGTGCGTACGTACGGACTACCGTCTCCACGATGCGATGAGATTCATTCTCCATGATTAACCATACATGAATGATCATAAAGTTTATATAATGAATAATAATGAAATATATGAAATAATAATTCTTATGGATTTATGTATATATATATGTATGACATCTATTTAGTTTCATTCAATTCAATAAGGAAACGAAAACAGCGTTCATGCGTACGTACGGCCTACCGTCTCCATGAATGGTGTATTTCATTACATTTATCGATATATAATATATATGTATATGATGAATATATATTATATATAAATCATGCATTACATTATGTAATTATGTAAATCAGTATATAAGTAATAATATCAAGAAATGACAAGTCGAAACACAAACGATAAATGAAATGATTTTACCCAAAACGCTACTTTAACATGGAATTTACAAAAGAACGGGTAATATAAAGTCATAAGTGAAACATATATGATATCATAACAATAAATATTATTATTTAATAAGTCAATGACATTATTTAAATCATTATATAGGAGGTTCAGAACCATATGAAACATATCGGACCTAAGGTAAGGGATAATTTTGCAAATCTCATTTTTATCCGAGATTGCTTATTTGTAATTATTTACTGGGGTTATTGCAATCGTCCATGTCTATGTTTTATAAATTTTTTTTCATGTATGTTTAAATTCATTTTTACCCATTTTGACCCTTACCCCATGGAATGGAAGGAATCTTTCTTTTATTTACCCTACAAGGTACTTTTTGACTTTTCTGACAAAAGTACGAGAAGAATGTTTTTTAATATATACGGCATGAAAGGATTTTTACGGTTTTATAAAGCGTTATTTTCATGAAGCTTAATCCAAAATATTTCATGACGATTTTCAAAAAAATCTATTTCTTTTAAAATTTCATGACGTTTTGTGAAAAGAAATTGATTTTGAAGAAGAAAGGATATTTTCCTCAAGAATTCATTACAAGTGTTTTATCAAAACCATTTTTCCATCTAATATGACATTATTTCATATGTGTATGTTTCAATTATAATGTCTCTATGATTTATATGGTTTCACTTTTCTTATTATTAAATGATATCTATTTCTTTTATATGGATTATGTGGTGATGGGATTATGTTTATGAAACCCATTTTATTTGTTGGGTTATTATGAATGATGTATGTTTATTTTGTGACACAAGTAAGAATGATTTCATTATGAGATGGGTGAGACCTATATCTCCCTCCAATTAATTGGGTAAATATTTATATCTCATGAGATAGACATGGTTGGAATGGTAAGTTAATCCGGTTCAGTGTTAAAGGACTGAAACGAGGAGTGAACTCGATTCAGAAAGGGACTTTGTCTACTAAGATGGTCTTGGAAGCAATACCTTGGCTACTATGGAAATCATAACATGTGCTGAATGGTTGCCACAATTACATGTTTTACACCCATGCTATTTTATCATGTTTAATGTTTCTCTATGATCTATGCCTTACGTACTTCCATGCTTTATGTCATTACTCATGCTTTTGATGTTTAAACATTATGTTCATGTTTTTAAGTTCAAATGTATATGATTTGTTTTATTTTATCCATGCTTACCCTTACTGATCATTTTATCTCACCCTTTATATGTTTTATTTTCCCCAGGATATAATGAAAGGGTTTAGGTAAGAAAACAAAAGGGGACGATCTTTAGGGGATATGTTGAAGATCTTTCACCACGATTAGAAGATTATGTTCCAGGTTTCCAAAGAGACTAAACTTTTACGATCTTTGTGTATCTATTTTTTTATGTATTAAGTATTCTGAAAAAGTTATGTATTGTCCAAGTACGTCAAGATTCGGGTCTCTACAGTTGGTATCAGAGGAAAGGTTTAGTCAACCTTTGGAAACTAGGATGCGAGAACTTTAGTGAGATCCCTAGAGATATTTCTAAGGTATGTGTAGGGATGTCCCTAAGGATTAGTATAACTATTGGTTATAGTCCTAGAATTTCGCTAATGATCTTATAATTAAACCTAAGATGTTAGATATTGAAGGTACTCCCCCTTTATTATGTTGTTTTCCCAAGCATGATCATTTCCTCTCACAGAATTCTTTTTTTTGTTTTAGTCAATGGAGGGAACCAGAAGGAATTCAGTTAACATTGAATCCAATGTAAAAATTGGTGACTGTGAGAAATGAAATTGCGTAATTCCTAGAGAGAATGATATTGTGATTATGTCGAATCAGTCATCACGATATATGATTAACAAGGTGAAATTTAGTGGTATTCCTAATTCATAAAATAAGAGGAAGATGGAATTTTATTCATGTTCACATAGTGAGGAGAATAAAGAAAGGAAGATTGAGATTTCTAAAGAAGGGAAGAAGAAGCTTGAAGAATACCTCAAATGGAGGGACATATGTTATCTGTGTGGAGAAAAGGGTCATAGAGTTATAAAATGTTATGGAGTTCAATGTCTTATCTGTGGAGAACATGAGAATTACCCAACTCAATGCCCTAACCTAAGAGGTTACAACTAAATCAAGGAAGGAATTATTCCATAACAATCATTGAAGAGGATGTTTTGAAGTGTTTATGTATTAGTGTTCAAAAATAATGCTTTTGAGGTACTTTTATGGCATATTGGAATACCTATATATTGGTCCATTGTGGTTTTCCATAAGAATATGGCATTGGTAACCATGAAAAGTGATTGAGATATTTTTGGAAAGAAGATGATATGCGCATAATGAAGGGATAAGGAGAAAATGAAATGTTTGAAAGTATTCATGAGCTCATGACTAATATAAGGAAATAGTTATATCATGGTTTGGGTATATAGAATTTTGGGGTTTTGGTATGTGGAAAGAGTTAACTTTTGACAACACTCATGTTTTCACTAAGATTCAATGGGTATTCATTTTTCAAGAGAATATATGATTATGTCCTTCGAACGTTTGGAATGTGACCAACAAGACATATCTTATGATATATGGGGATCAACAATGTTATTAACATGCTTGTTATATAAAATCTCTGGTAATCGTTTTCACTATAATATGACAATGGACTGCAATATTTTGGATAAGCCTAAATATTGGAATGGATTATGTTGGAAATAAGTCAGTATTGTTTAAGGATAGAACCTTTTTCGATATTATTGATGGGATGATATAGTAATTTATTTTTAGAAAAAGGACAACCTTCAGAACGAGCGACAACCCATCTCATCATACAAGGATGTGGAAATCGAGCCCACAACTGAAGTGCGACAGGCCTTTATTGACTACCACTGGCCTATAGGAAGTCCCTGGTTAGTGGAAAGTAGTTTTATTTTATTAATCGGTATGATAAAAAAAGTATAAGTCCATTTTTGGAACCATATACGATTAATTTCACCACAATATGGAATTATAACTTTTTCTATACTTTTGTTTGAAACAGATGGAATGACCCATCATTCTATCACATGATCTGCTAACGCTTCACGAATAACATATTCAAATTCATTTCTTTATGAGATGAAGTGGAAATTGTTAAATTCAAGAACAATAGTGAGATTGTACCAAAATCATGTAAGTATTTCTTTTAATTCATCAACTTTAGAGAAATGATCTTGAAAACCAAAAATGTTGTCCTAGTTCACTTATATCCGATGAATCAGATGGTACCTTATATCATCAAAAATCTATGTCTTTGTGATTGTTGGCTTTTTCATAGCCATGTTTTCTACCACTCTCTATCAGAACTTGATGGTTAGATTTCTCCTATATATCCATATTTTCACCTATGATCTCCTATGTGGAAAACTAGTGATGAGTTAATTTGGGTAACCGTTATGCTTCATACATCAATTTATAAAATTAAGATTTAGTATTCCTTTTTTTTACGATGTGGGTTTCTATGATAAAAATTATCAAGTAACAAACCATTTATAACCCCGATGAATTTCGAGGACGAAATTCATTTTAAGGGGGGTAGAATGTAACACCATGAGATTTTATGATAAGTATTATTTTTAATTTATTTGATGTCATGTGTTTTATGCTACAACAAGATTATCTTGTGCTATACGCAACACCGTATTAGATTGCAGTATACACAACAAAATTCTTGGATCGTGTTACACACAATTTCAAGTTCATTTGATAGAAGTTATTCTACACAACATTGAGTGTATATATATATATATATATTCAATGTATAAATGAAATATGGTTGGATTTTGTTATACGCAACAACAAAGGAGTCTTTCACTACACGCAACCCTGACTTGACTTTCATTACACGCAATCACAACCTTCCTCGATAGCGTGTGTTGTACGCGAAACCGAGTTTCACTAAACAATGATATATTGTTATAATATTATCACGAACTAGCCGTTATGAATATAATTAACCAAATATTTATTTTTATAACATTATTATTCATCTTATAAATTTTCTAAAACATTTTATGTGAACAAAATAAATTTTTCGGGTAAAATAAGTATTTTTAAAAAAATGCAGTTTTTCCACCTTTTGATGGCACACCCACTTTAAATATTGTTTTTGACTTGTTTATAAGTTCAATTTTACAAAATAAAATTATTCTTTGGAATAAGTATATAAAATTTTACCTTAGATAAAAGTTTCATGCTATTCTGATAACTTTCATATTTTAATGAATAGTAAAAACACGTTATATTTTAATTAAAAACAACTTTTTTCATCGTAATAATTTATGTGGTTGAATTAAAATATTTAATGGTCTTAAAGTATAAATAGAATATATTTTTTCCATTTAATATAATTTATGTCATTAGTATTGATTTTACATTGAATTCGCAGGTTAAATCAATTCAATCTTTTGTAATGTTTTAAACAAAAACCCATTTTCATTCGACAATGAGATTAATTTTAATTTAATATATGAAACTTTTGTGTATTGAATTTGGAAAAATGGATTCCATATTTGGAATCAGTGGGTTCAAATTATATTAATAGACTAATTTTTATTTTTGGGCATTATGAATAGTAACTATGGTAAATTTTATTTACCATAGTTAAAGGTAAATTGGGTAATTAAGGGTAAATATAAGATTATAAAATTACACTAACACCTGCCAAAATTCTATTGGATGACTAAAATTAGACCCATATCACCTAATAGTCGGATTAGAATCATTTAATGGACTTTTTTCCATGAAAATAACTTAATTATTATTAAAACCAAAGAAAGTGACAACATGTCACTCTCTTAAATCTTATAAGTATATTAATTTTAATTTAGTGATAAACATCGTGAATCTTAGAACAAGAATATTCTCCAGAAATATAATTAAATTATCTACATCATCTTAATTTATTTATAATTTTTAGGGATTAAATAATTCTCATTAATTGTGACACAATAGTAATGAAGAAATTGTTTATCTAGTGAAAAATCAAGAATATAGTTTTTATTAAACTAATAGTGATCACAAAAAGCCCAAAACACTGACCAAAACTTATTGGTCATATAAATATAAACCATAAACATCCAATGGTCTAATATTTTACCGTTTGGAGCCTTATAAAAGAGATTATGACACTTATATTATTTTATTTTAAATGATGCCAAAGTCGTCACCTTCATAATTTAATAAATATAACAATTTAACTATTGTGATTTTAAGATGATAAATTCGAGTAAAACTATTATTGTGAAACTTAATAGATTTATCTTAATCATATGATTTTATTTTTAATTTTTATGCAACAAATAAGTATATTAAATAATTATACAAAAATGATGTAGTAATTATTTTATTAAGAGATAAACCAAATAAATGGTTTTAAAAATAATAAAATAAATATTATATGAACTATTTAATGTTCTCCAATAATTTTCTAGATACTTATGAACTTTTAGTAATCTATCAATGCTTTTATTTAGAACATAGCTTCTTTATATATTTTATTTAAATTCAAATTAATGAATAGTGTCAAAATTGACACTATTGTTATTTTATAAAAATAACATATTATAAATTTTTTTTAAATCACAAAAATATTTAAAATTTATAAATTTAAATTTATATAGTATAAAATTTTATAATGTATCCAATTATGGACAATTCACAACAAATAAGTAATTATTTGTTATAATTTAAAATTTATAATGTTATTACCACAAATAAAATTAAATTGATTAAATAAGGATAAATCAAGTTGATAATGTTTAAAATAAATTCCTAACATGACTAAATTTTATTTTTTGATGATATTACAACCCTATATCATCCTATATTAGAATATGAGTCATTTTCTGAGGTTTTTAAGTGGGGTTAGATTTATTAAAAATTAATATTTTTATGATTTTCAAAGGTGCCTCTCTCCTTCCTTATAAAAGGGAACCTCCTCCCTCTCTTCCTCACAAAAATTTGAGCCTTTAAGCTCGGCCAAACCCTGCCCATTTCCCTTATAAACTTTCATAAATACATCCTAGAGGTCCTGGTCTTCTTCAAGGACCAATATTAGTACCCTAAGTGGAGGATTCTAAAGAGGTGTGTCAAAGAAGAGGTAATATCCATTACCGATTCTTTCACTTTTCTTTCTTCTTCAACTTATTCTTATTTAGTTGTTTAATTATGAAGTAATAAAATAAGTATCCCTATTATACTGATATGTTATTATAAATATGAAACAACCCTATTTCACCTTCTATCCATCCTACGGAAAACAAAATCACCGCGCGTGCGTACGTATGGAATACCGTCTCCACGCCGTGGTGTAATCTGTTTTTCCACCAACACCTTACATGGATGGTTATAATGGTGTAAATAATAACTATATATGGTTATTATAACGTAATTATGATTCTGATATATTATACCATCCACTCCAATTCTATAATTATGGGAACGATATCACCACTCGTGCGTACGTACAGACTACCATCTCCACGACGTGATGAGATTCATTCTCCATGATTAACCATACATGAATGATCATAAAGTTTATATAATGAATAATAATGAAATATATGAAATAATAATGCGTCTGGATTTATTTATATATATATGTATTTCATCTATTTAGTTTCATTCAATTCAATAAGGAAACGAAAACAGCATTCATGCGTACGTACGGCCTACCATCTCCATGAACGGTGTATTTCATTCCTTTTATCGATCTATAATATATATGTATATGATGAATATATATTATATATAAGACATGTTTTACATTATGGAATTATGTAAATCAGGATATAAGTAATAATATCAAGAAAGGACAAGTCGAAACACATATGATAAATGAAATGATTTTACCCAAAACGCTACTTTTTACATGGAATTTACAAAAGAACAGGTAATATAAAGTCATAAGTGAAATATATATGATATCATAACAATGAAAATGATTATTTAATAAGTCAATGACATTATTTAAATCATTATACAGGAGGTTCAGAACCATACGACGCATATCAGACCTAAGGTACGGGATAATTTTGCAATTTTCATTTTTATCCGAGATTGCTTATTCGTAAGTATTTACTGGGGTTATTACAATCATCAATGTCTATGTTTTATAAAAGTGTTTTCATGTATGTTTAAATTCCTTTTTACCCATTTTTACCTTTACCCCATGGCATGGAATGAATCTTTCTTTTATTTACCCTACAAGGTACTTTTTGACTTTTCCGACAAAAGTACGAGAAGAATGTTTTTTAATGTATACATTATGAAAGAATTTTTACGGTTTTATAAAGCCTTATTTTCATGAAGATTCCTCCAAAATATTGCAGGATTATTTTCAACAAAATATCTTTCTTTTAAAATTTCATGACATTTATTGAAAAGAAATTGATTTTGAAAAATAAAGGATATTTTCCTCAAGAATTCATTTCAACTGTTTTATCAAAACCATTTTTCCATCTAAGATGACATTATTTCATATGTGTATGTTTCAAGTATAATGTCTCTATGATTTACATGGTTTCACACTTCTTATTATGAAATGATATCCATTTCTTTTATATGGATTATGTGATGATGGGATTATGTTTATGAAACCCATTTTATTCGTTCAGTTATTAAGAATGATGTATGTTTATTTTGGGGAAAAAGTAAGAATGATTTCATTATGAGATGGGTGGGACCTATATCTCCCTCCAATGAATTGGGTAATGATTTATATCTCATGAGATAGAAATGACTGGAACGGTAAGTTAATCCGGTTTAGTGTTACAGGACTGAAACGATGAGTGAACTCGATTCAGAAAGGGAATTTTTCCACTAAGATGGTCTTGGCAGCAATGCCTTGGCTACTATGGAAATCATAACATGTGCTGAATGGTTTCTACGATTACATGTTTTACTTCCATGCTATTTTATCATGTTTAATGTGTCTTTATGATCTATTCCTTACGTACTTCCATGTTTTATGTCATTGCTCAAGATTTTGATGTTTAAACATTATGTTCATGTTTTTAAGTTCAAATGTATATGATTTTTTTTATTTTATCCATGACTACCCTTACTGAGCATTTAAGCTCACCCTTTATATGTTTTCTTTTCCCCAGGATATAAATAAAGGTTTTAGGTAAGAAAACAAAAGGCGAAGATCTTTATGGGAGATGCTGGAGATCTTTCACCACGATTAGAAGATTACATTCCATGTTTCCAAAGACACTAAACTTTTACGATCCTTGTGTGTCTGTTTTTGTTATGTATTAAGTTTTCCACAAAAGTAATGTAATGTCCATGTACGTCAAGATTCGGGTCTCTACAGTTGGTATTAGAGGAATGGTTTAATCAACCATTGGAAACTAGGATGTGAGAACTTTAGTGAGATCCCTAGATATATTTCTAAGGTATGTCTAGGGATGTCCCTAAGGTTAATTATACGTATAGGTTATAGTCCTAGAATTGCGCTAATGATCTTAGAATTAAACCTAAGATGTTATATATCGAAGGTACTCCCCCTTTATTATGTTGTTTTCCCTAGCATGATTTTTGCATCTCACAGAATTCTTTTTATGTTTTAGTCAATGGAGGGAACCAGAATGAATTCAATTAACATTACATCCAATGGAAAAATTGGTGACTATGAGCAACGAAATTGCGTAATGCCTAGAGAGAAAGATATTGTGATTATGCCGAATCAGTCATTGCGATATATGATTATCAAGGTGAAATTTAGTTGTATTTCTAAGTCATCAAATAAGAGGAAGATGGAATGTTATGCATGTTCACATAGTGAGGAGCATAAAGAAAGGAAGATTGAGATTTCTAATGAAGGGAAGAAGAACCTTGAAGAATACCTCAAATGGAGGGACATATGTTATCTGTGTGGAGAAAAGGGTCATAGAGTGATAAACTGTTATGGAGTTCAATGTCTTATCTGTGGAGAACATGGGAATTACCCAACTCAATGCCCTGACCTAAGAGGTTACATCTAAATAAAGGAAGGACTTATTCCATGAAAATCATTGAAGAGGATGGTTTAAAGTGTTTATGTATTGGTATTCAAAAATAATGTTGTTGAGGTACTTTTATGGTATATTGGAATACCTATATATTGGTCCATTGTGGTTTTCCATAAGAATATGGCATCGGTAACCATGGAAAGTGATTGAGATATTTTTGGAAATAAGATGATATGGGCATAATGAAGGGATAAGGAGAACATGAAATGTTTGACAGTATTCATGAGCTCATGACTGATATAAGGAAATATTTATATCATGGTTTGAGTATATAGAATTTTGGGGTTTTGGTATGTGGAAAGAGTTAACTTTTCACAGCACTCATGTTTTCACTAAGATTCAATGGGTATTCATTTTCAAGAGAATACATTATTAAGGCCTTCAAACGTTTGGAATGTGACCAAAAAGACATATCTTATGATATATGGGGATCAACAATGGTATTAAAATTCTGGCTATATGAAATCTCTGGTAATCATTTTCACTATAATATGACAATGGAATGCAATATTATAGATAAGCCTAAAGATTGGAATGGATTATGTTGGACATAAGTCAGTATTGTTTATAGATATAACCTTTTTCGATATTATTGATGGGATGATATAGTAATTTAGTTTTAGAAAAAGGACAACCTGTAGAACGGGTGACAACCCATCACTTCAGACAAGGCTGTGGAAATCGAACCCACAACCGAAGTGCGACAGGCCTTTATCACCTACCACTGGCCTACAAGAAGTCCCTAGTTAGTGGAAAGTAGTTTTATTTTATTAAGCGGTATGATAAATAAAGTATAAGTCCATTTTTGGAACCATATATGATTAATTTCACCATAAGATGGACTTATAACTTTTGCTAACCTTTTGTTTGAAACAGATGGAATGACCCATCATTCTATCACATGATCTGCTAATCCTTCACGAATAACAAATTCAACTTCATTTCTTTAATAGATGAAGTGGAAATTGTTAAATTCACGAACAACAGTGAGATTGTACCAAAATCATGTAAGTATTTCTTTTAATTCATCAACTTCAGAGAAATGATCTTGAAAACCAAAAATGTTGTCCTAGTTATCTTATATCCGATGAATCAGATGGTACCTTATATCATCACAAATCTATGGCTTTGTGATTGTTGGTTTTTTCATAGCCATGTTCTCTACAACTCTCCATCAGAACTTGATGGTTAGATTTTTTCTTCCATATCCATATTTTCACCTATGATATCCTATGTGGAAAACTAGTGATGAGATAATTTGGGTAACCGTTATGTTTTATACTTCACTATTTAAAATTAAGTTTTAGTATTCCCTTTTTTTACGATGTGGGTTTCTATGAATGAAATTCTCAAGTAACAAACCATTTATAACTCTGATGAATGTCGAGGGAGAAATTAATTTTAAGGGGGGTAGAATGTAACACCCCGAGATTTTATGATAAGTATTCTTTTTAATTTATTTGATGTCATGTGTTTTATGCTACAACAAGATTGTCTTGTGCTATACTCAACACCGTATTAGCTTGCAGTATACGCAACACAATTCTTGGATCGTGTTACACACAATTTTAAGTTCATTTAATAGAAGTTATTCTACGCAACATTGAGTGTATATATATATATATATTCAATGTATAAATTAAATATGGTTGGATTTTGTTATACGCAACAACAAAGGAGTCTTTCACTACACGCAACCCTGACTTGGCTTTCATTACACACAATCTCGACCTTCCTCGATAGCGTGTGTTGTACGCAATACTGAGTTTCACTAAACAACGATATATGGTTATAATATTATCACGAACTAGCGGTTACAAATATAATTAACCACAGTTTTAATTTTATAACATTATTATTCATCTTATAAATTTTCTAAAACATTTTATGTGAACAAAATAAATTTTTCGGGTGAAATAAATATTTTTTAAAAAATGCAGTTTTGCCGCCTTTTGATGTCGCACCCACATTAAATCTTGTTTTTGACATTTTTATAAGTTAAATTTTACAAAATAAAATTATTATTTGGAATAAGGATATAAAATTTTACCTTGGATAAAATTTTCATGTTATTCTGATAACTTTCATATTTTAATGAATAGTAATAACACGCTATATTTTAATTAAAAACAAATTTTTTCATTGTAATAATTTATGTGGTTAAATTATAATATTTAAAGGTCTTAAAGTATAAATATAATATATTTTTACCATTTAATATAATGTATGTCATTATCATTTATTTTACCTTCAATTCGTAGGTTAAATCAATTCAATCTTTTGTAATGTTTTAAACAAAAATACATTTTCTTTCGACAACGGGATTAATTTTAATTTAATTTATGAAAATTATGTGTATTGAATTTCGAAAAACGGATTCGATATTTGGAATCAGTGGGTTCAAATTATATTAATAGACTAATTTTTATTTTTGGGCATTATGAATAGAAACTACGGTAAATTTTATTTATCATAGTTAAAAGTAAATCGGGCAATTAAGGATAAATATAAGATTATAAAATTACCCTAACACCTGCCAAAGTCCTATTTAATGACTAAAAGTCGACCCATATCGCCTAAGGGTCGGATTGGAATCATTTAATGTACTTTTGTCCATGAAAATAACTTAATTATTATTAAAACCAAAGAAAGTGACAACATGTCACTCTCTTAAATCTTATAAGTATAATAATTTTAATTTAGTGATAAACTTCATGAAACTTCGAACATGAATAGTCTACAGAAATATAATGAAATTATCTACATCATATGAATTTATTTATAATTTTTATGGATTAAATAATTATCATTAATTGTGACACAATAGTGATGCAGAAATATTTTATCTAGTGAAAAATCAAGAATATAGTTTTTATTAAACTAATAGTGATCATAAAAGGCCAAAAACCCTGACCAAAATTTATTGGTCATGTAAATTTAAACCATAACCATCCAATGGTCGAATATGTGACCATTTGGAGCCTTATTAAAGCGATTATGACACTTATATTATTCTATCATAAATTATTCCAAAGTTGTCATCTTCATAATTTAATAAATATAACAATTTATATATTGTGATTTTAAGATGATAAATTCGAGTACAAGTATTATTGTGAAAGGTAATATATTTATCATCATCATAGGAATTTATTTTTAATTTTTATGCAACAAATAAGTATATTAAATAATTATACAAAAATGATGTAGTAATTATTTTATTAAGAGATAAACCAAATAAATAGTTTTAAAAATAATAAAATAAATATTATATGAACTATTTAATGTTCTCCACTAATTTTATAGATACATATGACATTTTATGAATCTATTAATGCTTTTATTTCGAACATATATTCTGTATATATTTTATTTAAATTCAAATAAATGAATAGTATCAAAATTGACACAATTGTTATTTTATAAAAATAACATATTATAAAATTGTTTAAAAATCACAAAAATATTTACAAATTATTAATTTAAATTTATCTGGTATAAAATGTTATAAAGTATCCAATTATGGAATATTTAGAACAAATAAGTAATTATTTGTTATAATTTGAAATTTAGAATGTTATTACCAAAAATAAAATAAAAATGATTAAATAAGTATAAATCTAGTTGATAATGTTTAAAATAAATTCCTAAAATGTCTAAATTTTTTTGGTTGATGATATTACAATAATAGCTCATCTAATATTCTAATATGAGTCATTTTGGGAGGATTTTAAGTGGTTTTAGATTTATTATAAATTAATATTTTTAAGATTTCCAAAGGTGCCCCTCTCCTCCCTTATAAAAGGGAACCTCCTCCCTCTCTTCCTCACACCAATTTGAGCCTTTAAGCTTGAAAAAACCCTGCCCATTTCCCATATAAACTTCACTATAAACATACTAGAGGTCATGGTCTTCTTCAAAGACCAATTTTAGTACCCTAAGTGGTGGATTCAAAGAGGCGTGTCAAAGAAGAGGTAATATCAGTTACCGATTTTTTCACTTTTCTTTCTTCTTCAACGTCTTCTTCTTTATTTGTTTTATTATGAAGTAATAACATAAGTATCCATAATAAAAGGATATGTTATTATAAATATGAAACAACCCTATTTCACCTTCTATCTATCCTACGGAAAACAAAATCACCGCACGTGCGTACGTACGGTATACCGTCTCCACGCCGTGGTGTAATCTCTTTTTCCACCAACACCTTACATGGATGGGTATAATGGTGTAAAGAATAACTATATATGGTTATTATAACATAATACTTATTCTGATATATTATACCATCCACTCCAATTCTATAATTATGGGAACGATATCATCGCTCGTGCGTACGTACGGACAACCGTCTCCACGACGCGATGAGATTCATTCTCCATGATTAACCATAAATGAATTATCATAAAGTTTATATAATGAATAATAATGAAATATATGAAATAATAATTCTTCTTTATTTATGTATATATATCTTTATTCCATCTATTTAGTTTCATTCAATTCAATAAGAAAACGAAAACAGCGTTCATGCGTACGTACGACCTACCGTCTCCATGAATGGTGTATTTCATTCCTTTTATCGATCTATAATATATATGTATATGATTAATATATATTATATGTAAATCATTTTTTACATTCTGGAATTATGTAAATCAGTATATAATTAATAATATCAAGAAACGACAAGTTGAAACACATACGATAAATGAAATGATTTTACCAAAAACGCTACTTTAACATGTAATTTACAAAAGAAATGGTAATATAAAGTAATAAGTGAAACATATATGATATCATAACAATGAATAGGATTATGTAATATGTCACTGACATTATTTAAATCATTATACTGAAGGTTCAGAACCCTACGAAGGATATCAGACCCAAGGTAACGGATAATTTTTCAAATCTCATTTTTATCCGAGATTGCTTATTCGTAAGTATTTACTGGGGTTATTTCAATCATCCATGTCTATGTTTTATAAAAGTGTTTTAATATAAGTTTAATGTTTTTTTACCCATTTTTACTTTTACCCCATGGTATGGAAGGAATCTTTCTTTTTTTTACCCTACAAGGTACTTTTTGACTTTTTCGAAAAAAGTACGAGAAGAATGTTTTTTAACGTATACGACATGAAAGGATTTTTACAGTTTTATAAAGCCTTATTTTCATGAAGCTTCCTCCAAAATATTTCGTGACTATTTTCAACAAAATCTCTTTCTTTTAAAATTTCATGACGTTTTGTGAAAAGAAATTGATTTTGAAGAAGAAAGGATATTTTCCTCAAGAATTCATTTCAAGTGTTTTATCAAAACCATTTTTCCATCTAAGATGACATTATTTCATATGTGTATGTTTCAAGTATAATGTCTCTATTATTTACATGGTTTCACTTTTCTTATTATGAAATGATATCCATTTATTTTATATGGATTATGTGATGATGAGATTATGTTTATGAAACCCATTTTATTCGTTGGGTTATTATGAATGATGTATGTTTATTTTGTGGCACAAGTAAGAATGATTTCATTATGAGATGGGTGGGACCTATATCACCCTCAAATTCATTGGGTAAGGATTTATATCTCATGAGATATACATGGCTGGAATTTTAAGTTAATCTGGTTCAGTGTTACATGACTGAAATGAGGAGTGAACTCGATTCAGAAAGGGACTTTGTCCACTAAGATGGTATTGGATGAAATGCCTTGGCTACTATGGAAATCATAACATGTGCTGAATGGCTTCCACAATTACATGTTTTACTCCCATGCTATTTTATAATGTTTAATGTTTCTTTATGATCTATGCCTTATGTACTTCCATGTTTTTTGTCATTGCTCAAGATTTTGATGTTTAAACATTATGTTCATGTTTTTAAGTTCAAATGTATATGATTTGTTTTATTTTATCCATGCTTACCCTTACTGAGCATTTGAGATCACCAATTATATGTTTTCTTTTCCCCGGGATATAAAGAAAGGTTTTAGGTAAGAAAACAAAAGGGGAATATCTTTATGGGAGATGTTGAAGATATTTCACCACGATTTGAAGATTACGTTCCAAGTTTCCAAAGACACTAAAATTTTACGATCGTTGTGTGTCTGTTTTTGTTATTTAGTAAGTATTCCAAAAAAGTAATGTAATGTCCAAGTATGTCAAGCTTCGGGTCTCTACACGGACCTTCCATAGTATTGAAGTCATTACAGAGAACATTAAATAAGTTAAATTATTTATTAGTTTATTATATTAAATGGCTTAACCTGGCCTCCCATATATAAATATTTCTTTTAAAAAAATCCCCAGGGTTGGTCGTATAACCCTATGAGATTAGATAAGAAGGGTAGAAATAAGTAATTGGAATTGAAAGACGATCTTTGGATCATGGATATATATTGAAAAAATGATAAGATTCATGGGACGAATGAAAAAAAACAATATAAACTTAAAAAACATAGACAAAAAACATGTTCTTTTCCAATGATAAATCCATTCCAATGTAGGGATCATTATTTAGTTGATTTCTTCCCCAATATTCTTGACTATTGAGCATGTATTGAATATCCACTTAATTCCATGAATCACATTCTCCACATGTCCCAAAAATTTATTTATAATTCTAGAGTCTAATTATTTGTTTTCATTGAACTAATTTATTTCAACACTTTGAATCATGTGCTTATGATCATTGGCTAGCTTCACAATAAACAAAAATTGACTTATGTAGTTACTGCGCCTTTCTCTCCTTCTATCTTTTCATTCTTCATCTTCGGCTGATGGGGTCAAATATTCAACATTGTAGAACTAGTTCAAGCGTAATCAAACCTCTTGATTCACAATGGCCATGAAAACGATGTTGGGATCGATGACTTGTGAATGGATAGAGGTGTAAAATTGGATAATGGGTGATAGTTTCAATGATAAAGACACTTTTTGGTGATATGAGGCATGTTAGATACTTCCCAAGAAATATAAATCTCGATGTCCTACCACAAGAGGTGGATAATTGATGGTTGGGTATGTTTCCCTCCATTTTCAACACCTTGGATGCAACTAATAGTGGAATTTGTAATAGAATCAGTAAGTAAAATGTGCCTCAAGGAGAATATTCATATTTATATGAAGACCCTGACTACAAACCATGTATTCGGGAGTAACACACATTGTTTAGTCCACTCTATGTGGTGTATAGGGTTTCAAATCATTATGAATATCCATTCCATGTGGAACCTACATGTCGTGTGACCTTGGATGAGTATCCAAGCCATGTATTATAATACACACCCAATCGGCCCGTTTGGAATACACACCATGTAATTTAACCCCAACATAAGAACCCCACATGGCTATAAACCCCATGTATAGGGAGTACATGACTGGTACCCCGAGTGGAATTACACATCGTTACCATCATATTACATTCCATGTAAATGGCCATAGACATTCCATGGTAGGCTGTAGGGAACCACCAATTATAGAATTAGTATTACACCCCATCTACCTTATAAGGAAACATCATTTACTTCTTATAGGATGTTATACCTCCTCTATCTCTTTTCAGGGACTCACATTCGGCCAATGAGAAGTCCATTTTGAGTAGTATTTTGAATATGATGTGATTGTGGAATTTGTTTTGACATCAAAAATATAGAAAGAGGGGGTGTGAAAAATTTACTTCTTCTATCTCATATAGTCTAGTACACGAATCGAGTGCGATCCCTCGAGTTACATTGGGGTTGATGACCCCTTTGAAGACACACAAGGCTCTTGTTGTGGGTCCCCCATTTTCTATTAATGGTAGGATGGAACCGCTCCATACCCACCCTAGAGTGAGGGTATCCTATATGGGGAGTGGTACCCCCTTGTCATCATGTTCTACATGGGAGATTGTTTCTACAATATTTCGGGGTCAACACCCCATGTCGCAATGTTCCATTTGTATTTCATGTGTCCCCCGTGTATCTAGTGATGGTTATATTGAGCTACTGATAGAAGGGATATACATACGCATGGAGTGGCAAGAAGCTTTTTCCTTGATATCGGTTGAGATGATGAAGATACCTTATCTTTCATTAATTGGGTTTCTTTGAGAATATCTTCCTGTTGAGTTATATTACCCCCTTTGTCTCATGGGTTGAGGTGACCATTACTTTTACTATTTCCTTGAATTATTTTGAGGCATCCTACTAGGTATGTATATACTCACCCCTTCATGGGAATTTCCCACATGTGTCATGTATTATGCATATAATAGGTTGGTAAATGGGGGATTTTTTGGAACTGGTGTTAATAGAGAATTCAAGTACCTAGTGATAGTGACCATGTTCGGTGGTTGATTGCTAGAGACCGTGAGCGAGGATCTCTCATTATTTTCCCATTTACAATATTTTATAAGTTGGGACCTCTTTGTATAGTAGGATGTGTATTATTACCCTTTTAATGTGTTGGTCTTGATTATTATACTCTAATTTATTCCTAGATGTTATACACTAATGTATTAATATTCTCTATTGAATGAATTTTGGTGATGTGCCATTGTATACATGTACCTTATGCTAAGGAATTCTACATGTGTGATATTCCTACTCAGCAAGAGTCACCGACACCTGGGCTATTAATGGTAGGATCAAGGTGTCACTATCGGCTTACCTCTAGTCCAAGTAGGGCCCATGAGGGTTGTTTCAAGATAAAGTGGCATCAAAGTAGGTTGTCTGGGGATGGAATTTGGAGTTAGATGTATCGTTAGGTTTAGTTTTGGTACCTATAGAAATAGTGTTGAATAGTCTTGAGGTTGACTCTCATACATAGGAACCCAGTGATGGTGGATTCATATTTAAGTAGTGTAGGAGTATGACGGGGAGGTATCAGAGATGATTCAGGGTATGATCCGTGTCTTATCTAATTTATTTATAACATTTACATACACAAGTATTATTCATTCATTCATATCTTTATATATGTTTTGTAAGATTGATATTTCATTATAGTTATTTAGCCAACCAACATGGTTGGAGATTACTAATAGTGGAGACTCTACCATATCGTAGATATACTGATAGTGCGTGTTTTCACTTATTGGATAAAATTTCTCTTTGGATCTCTATAAATATATGATTAATTCGTTTGGAATCATTCTTGGAATGTAATTGTTATCCATAGTCCATGACCAAATAGGCTATCACTGCAAAAATTAGGTTCCTAATGATAGATAAGATAATATTATCTTTCATTGGAAAGGAGGAATTTTTGGTATAACAAGAAAGGATTTTGTACAAGAAACCTCATCCCATCTCTCATTAGTTGGTAAGCTTGTCCCTTAGTGTAGAAAATTCTTTGGGTGCCTAGTTTCTGGAAGTAGTGAAGGTATACATGGATTTCATCCCTAAAGTTGTTTTGTGACTACCTCTATAGTGGGGGGTCAACATTTGTGGCTACCTACACCCAAGTAACACAATGTTCTCCTTTTAAACATATCATATGGACCATATCAATCTCCAAGATCGTAGGGTGAAGTTGTAGTGACTTTTAGAGAAAGGTTTCATCAAACCCAATGCATCCCCCTGAGTAGATCTGGTGTTGTTTTTGAGGAAGTTAGATGGGTGTTTGTGAAAATGTGTTAAATACCATCTCCTAAATTAGGTGAAAATAAAGATTAAATAATCATTTCCATGGATTGGTGATATCTTTAACCAAATGAAAGGTGGGGGATGGTTCTAAAAGTTTGACCTCAGGTCTTGATATCTCTGATTATATGTTAATTATGTGGATATCTTGATGAAAATATTATAATTATGTTATGAACATTATGAGTTTCTGGAGATTCCCTTCAATGTGAAAAATTACCATACTATGTTTATGGGAATAATGATCTGAATATTTTAACCCTTCTTTATTATTTTGGTGGTAGTATTTATTGATGACATTATCATTTGCCCTACATCAAGGAACGACCATGTAATGAACTTGAGGATGGTCTTAGACTTACTCTAGAAGCACCAATCGTATGGTAAACTTAGAAAGTTCTAGTCCTAGTTTAAATAAGTACACTTTTTGGGGAATGTCATTTTATAGGCTGGAATAGTTATAGAACCCTCAAAGATATTGGTAGTTCAAGATTTGGACCCACATAAGTGCATGAAAAGGTATAGAGTTTTCATGTATTGGTGGGGGTATTATAAGAGGTTTTTAGCTGAATTCTTTAATATATTAGACCCATGACTGACTAACTCACAGGAGGATTACCTTTCATTTGGATTTAGCAGTGTGAGAGAGATTTTGACGATATGAGATAGTGGAATTGTATGGATTTCATTCAAGACTATGAATTTGATAGGAGTCAACTCTCCTGGTAGGGGAAATGTGTTGATGGATTCCCATAGAAGGAAATTTTAGTTACATTTAGTGCAAGAGGTGACAAAGTAGATAAATTCTCCATAGATGACCTTGGTAGATGGGTAAGTATTATATTACCTTCAATAGATGGTGGTGGATCCACCATTTTTTCATCATTTGAAAAATTATTGGTTAGGAGACATCAAAGTTATGTTCGGCATGAATAAATATCCACATGAGATACACCCAACAGTTTCTCTAAAGGTGGAGAGTGTGTCATCCACTTTCGAGGATGGATGGAAATACCACTTGAAAATTATGAGGATGTGATGAGAAAGTTTCATAACTCCCCTATGGAATTATATCCTAGAGTGGAAAATATATACCAAAACATTCGATTATTGTTTTTGTGACCAGAAATGAAACAAAATGTTCTCAAGATCATTTATCAATACCTTACCTATTAGAATTTGAAAACTAAGCACTGGGTCCTGAATGGTTTTACTCAACCTCTTAAGGTCATATAATTGAAGTGTAATATCTTATAATTAGACTTTGGTTAGAGTGGGAGGATCACTTTTCCCCAATAGAGTTTTCTTATAATGATAACTATCACTACACTATAAGTATGGATCTATTAGAGGCCCTATTCTGGACACCTTACAAGTCACCTGTTTGTTGGGTAGAGATGGGTGAGTCATCACTCATGGGGCGAAATCTAATTTTGTTGATAAGAGAGAAATTATGGGTAATCCTATGTGGATGAAGGCTGCTCAGATTAAAAATAACTAACGTGAATACCAACATCATTGACCCTAGATGTTTGAGAAGGGAGACCATGTGTTCTTGAATGTCTCTACATGATAAGGTTTGTGGACAGTTGGCTGGGTTAGGGAGCTATCTCTTAGTTTTTTGAGGTCATTTTAAATTTTGAGTAGGTTTGGAGAGGTTTCTTACCACTTATCCTTACCCTCACTAATGGAATGAGTGCATGATGTCTTTAATGTTTGGTAGTTTTGAAGATACATAGAAGACTCGTTACATGTTATTGAATTGGAAGTCTAAACCATCAAGGATGGTTCCACCTTTTCCAAGTAACTATTAGTCGTTGAGGATCATAAGGACATGATACAATAAGGGAAATCCATACCATTGGTGCTAGTTATTTTATGACACAAGGACATCGAGGAGAGCTCATGGAATCATGAGATTCAAATGCAGACATAATACCCTCACTTCATGGAGTAGTTTTTTTCTTTTTAGGGAAATTCCTTAAAGGTGGGGAGATTGTAACAACCTCATTTTTCATGCCTGAACACTTTGAATATTTATATGAATTATCTTGTAATTTATTTTAGAATCGGCGTAGGGTTTTGGGTATTGTAGGACCCAAATATCTATGTAATAAAAATATTAAATATTTTTATATAAAATGTGTGTGATGTTTCCAAATGAACGGAATTACCATTTATTAGAACCTCACATGTAAAGTTTTAACCAAAAATAAAATAAAAAATGCGTTTTTTACCCTAGGAATGGAATACATTTTGTCGAAGTTGTACATTCTGTAGTTGTGAAGTCATTGGAGAGTGCATTAAATAAATTAAATAATTGATTTATTTAATTTTTTAAATTCCTTACCCTAGAATCCCCTTAATAAATTCATAATAATGGAAATTCATCAAGGTTATCCGTATAACCCTAAGAGATTACTGATAAAGAGGAGATATATCCTTTGTTGGAATTGATAAATGAAAATGGGACCAAGGATAGACATTGAAAAATCAATGAGATTCATGTGACTAATGACGAACATATCTGAAACATCAACTATATATCCAGTGAATGTGTTCTTCACTAATGTTCAATCCATTCTAGAGTTAAGGATATTTATTTTATGGATATCCTCCACAATGGTCTTGATTTTTGAACATTGATTAAAGATCTCCTTAATTCCATGAATCTCGTTCTCTTCATGACTCAAAAAATTAATCAGTCTTCTTGATCCTAATTATTTGTTTGCATTGCGCCAATTTATTTCACCACTTTTTGTTTTTTTAATTATGATCATTAGTTTGGTTAAAAATTCCTAGTGATAATGAAACATTGTTATTTTGACTTTCCCTCCTCTATTATTTGATTTCTTCTTCATTGACTCACGGGATCAATGATTAATGATTATTGAAGCAGTTCTAGCATTATCCAACCTACGAATTCAAAATGGACATGAAAATGATGTTGGTATTAAGAAATCCTGGATTGATCGAGGTTTAATGATGGATTGTGTGTCATGGTTCCAAGGAAAGAGTTCTGGTTTTTTGATGGGAGGCATGAAAGATCTTTCATGGGTGAAAACAATATTGATTTTCAGCCACCAAAGGATAGGAATAAATGATTAGTGATGTTTCGGTCCATTTTTAATAGATTGGACATGGATAATGGTGGGATTTACAACAAAATTGGTATAAATGGCATCATTTGGGGAGAATATTAACATTTTTTTTAAAAAATAATACATGTTTTGTCTTCTAGAAAAACACATTTCAAGTGGTATGCTCTATAATGTTGACCCACATACTATGTATCCATATGTGTGTAGACAAGATATATACTAGAATCACACACCTAGGCTGTCTGTGTGGCCTACACACCATTTATATTACCATCACCTTTTGTGCCCTACAATGATCGATATCCTGTGTACATGGGGTACACAATTTGGAGCCCAGGTGGCCCTACACGTCACGTCCATCAGATGATATGGCATGTACATGGACTTAGTCATTCTATGTGAGGCTTTAAGACATATCCAGTCTTATATTTAGTAGTACACCATGTGTACCTCATAAAGGAAAGTTGTGTACTTCTTCAAGGATGTTCTATATCTCGTATCTCTTTCTGAGGGCTCAGATTTGGACTTGAAAATATTATATTCTTAGTAGGATTCTTTGTATGACACAATGGTGGCATTAATTTCAACATCATAAATATTATGTATGGTTCTAAGTGAAGTTTTCTTCTTCCAGCTCAGATAACAGAGAATGAGACTTGAGTTTGATCTTCAGAGTGACATCATGATGGATGAATCCCCAGATGGTACTCATTGTTTAGAGTATGGGTCCCCCATTTCCTAGTATAAGTAGAATGTAACTACTCAATACAAACCATGGAGTGTTGGTATCCAATCTACATAGTGGTACACCCACTTCATCAAGTGTTAGATGAGGCACGGGTCCTCTACCCTTCGAGGGTTAGAACCCCCATGTCGTGATGTGTCATTGGTGTGGTATGGGTCTCCCATGAATGTAGTGAGGATTATGTCTAGTTACTAGTAGAAAGGCATCAAAAATGCATAGAGTTATAGAATGATTGTCTTGGACCCTAGTTATAAAGATGAAGACCCCCTATCTCTCTTAGAATTTGTTTCATTGAGAATATCTAACTCTTGATTTATATTCCCCCATTTGTCTCGTTGGTTGACCAGACCATTACATATACTATTTCCTTATGTGATTTGGGGCATTCTAATAGGTATGTATATAATCACACATGCATGGTATTTTCTCACATGTGTTTTGATGTATGAAGATGATGTATTGATAGATAGTAGATTTGGTGGACCCAATGTTGATGGAGAACAGTAGTACCTAGTGGCAGTGGCCATGTTTAGTTGTTGGTTGTGGGTTATCACGACTAGGGATCTCTCTTGCTTTTCTCTGTTAGAGAAGTTTCTAGGTTGGGACCTCTTTTATGGTTAGACATGTATTCAACTGATTTTATTCCACTAGTCTTGATTACTATACTATAATGTATTCTTGAATGTAATTTAATGTATTTAAATACTCTAGTTGATTTGAGTTGTTATTACTTTTCCTCTTTTCATAGAGTTGGTGGTGTGTGTATACAAGTAACTTAATCTAAGGCCTCCCATATGTGTGGTATGCCTACTCGGTGCTAGTTTCTTGTCCTTAGCCTATTGGAGATAGGTTTTGAATGAGATATATACACTATATCATTATATATATAAATTTATATATTATTTTCGGTATGAAATTGGTTTTTTAGGCATAATGGTATATATATATATATATATTATACTTCCTATGTTAGTAGTATTGGATGGACAACCAATCAATCATTAACTTTGTATATCATAAAATGATACATTTCATAAGATGAAATGTAAGAGAGTTAAATTCCTTCATGCATATGATGTATGAATTAGCCGAGGCATTACTACATGAATTATAATCACATGAATTAATGCATACACCCCCCAAGAGGGTCCTTGGGTTTTATATAAACCCTAATTCAATATAATGGCATTGTGGGAGTGGATTCATATACTCGTGCTTGGACAAAACACCACGAAACCCATACCTCTCTTCTTATTCCACCTTTGTATTTGAGATTCTATCACATTGTGAATAAAAGAATAATCTCATCCGGATATAAGATGATTTAGCATAGCTCATGGCTTACTCTAGAGATGGGACTTCATTCAACTACCACATTTTGATCTATGTTAATCATATTAGAGGAAAATCATAATGTTTAAATACTCTTTGGTGTAAGGTATGCTAGGTTTTATAGTATTATTTATTTTAGTATTTTATACATGTTTTATATATCATGCATAATAGGTCCTCTAACATAGGTTTTAATTGATTTCACTTGTTGTAATAATTGTTATTAGACTCTGTAAAAAAACTTTTGTGGTGTTAGTTGAAATTTTAATGAGTTAACAAATTAATAGGAACTCTCACACATGAACAACAATGAAGTAAAACTTTCCACAATGATATCCATTTTGATACAATGATTTTCATGCCTAAAGAGTTGGGGAAATGAATTCCTTCGATAAGTTCATATGGATGTCACCGTGGGTTTGTTCATACGAGGAATACAGGTTTCTCCAATGTCAGTGGTATCATAGGAGTTCATGCTTATGATTTATGAAATCCTGCATTGAGATGAAAAATAATAGAGAAAACATAGCTTTGTTTTTTAGGTTTTACAAAAATCTGGAAAAATGGTTTACCGTTACATAGATTGGTTGCGTAAGAGTGAAAAGAGCATTACTCTTATGTATAGTGGTATATGCAAGGGTAATTTTTCCTTACCCTTACATAGATCAATCTTCACAATGGTCACATGATCTTTACCTCACACGTATGGGGTTAAGTAAGGGTATATTGTGTTTAGCCTTAAAGAAATCACCAGTACGTATGGGTAATCAAGAATTTCCTAAATCCACATAAAAGTAAGACCTAACATACCCTTACACAACATATTTTTTTACAGGTCGGGAGTATATACCCTTACATAGATAGTCCGTGTCAGGATAGAAGGATGTTACCCATACGCTAAATAGGGATTCTACATAAGGGTAATCAGAATTATTTTAAAATTATAGAATTTTTTTAACATTTAAAATGATTAATATGGTAAATAAAATGATTATAAATCATTATAAAAGGTATTTTGAGATATTTTAATTTATAAAAGTTGAATAGATCAGTTATTCATAAATTTTTTATAATTAAATAAATTCTTATGAAACATTTCCACAAATATTACGTGTTAATATTTGACATACCTTGCAGAAATATTATATTCTCTAGTTTGTGATATAGAAATAAGAGTGTTTATTTAGAAATCATATGAAAAAAATTATAATGGGTTATTGATTTTAAAATAAGATTGAAATAAAAAATTTTATATTTAAATTATGAATTGTTCATAATTAACATTTTCGAATAATTTAAAATTAATGGGGACCTTAGTTGGATATTATTTAAACCACATTAAAAATGTTTTCATGATTGACATGATCATTGTTTAAATGATGATTATATATATTATAATTAGATTGTGTAAAATGTTTACATAATAAAAATTGAATTTTAAAATGTTTATAACTCATATAATATCATGTATTCAAAATGGATATTTCGTGTAATGTTAAATATAAAAGTGTTTATATTAGAATAAATATAAAATATTTATTTGTCCATAATGTTAGAAGTGGAAATTATAAAAGTATTAATAATTAGATTTGATTTATGAATTTTTCTAAAATTTTTATATCATGTTTAAATATCAGAATTGTTCATTTATTTAAAAGATTATTCCATTTTCTAATGAAGTTTAGTAATTTTTTTGTAGAAATTTGAGTACTAGGTATGCTTTAGTTTAAAATGTTAAAATACCTCGAGGATATAGCCTTGAATTACATACATGGAACAATTGTGTAGTGAATTTAGTTTTTCATTAGCATTTACATCAGTTTGTCACTCACACTACACCGAAATAGGCATTTAGTGGTTGTTTTTTTCCATTTAGTGGTGGTTTAAACCGCCACTAAATCGTTCATGTGGCAATTTTGAAAATCTACCGCTAAATCATGTGTCGAAATTAATCTAGCGGCGATTATTTAAAATTGTTGGAATCATTTAGTGGTAGTTTAAACTACCACTAAATCATTTCGTGGTGGTTTGTTTTATTTTTTTTTTAAATTCTGTAATTAATTTTTTTATTTTTTTATTAAATATTTTAATAATTTATAATTCTCGTAATTAATTTATTATTTATTTATTTATTTATTATTTTCTTATTTTATTATTCGTGAAATTAATTATTAATTATTTGGTTATTATAGTTTTTTAATGTTTTAATTCTCATAAATTATATATTATTTATTATTTTCATAAATTCTGCATTGGGTATAGTGAGATTTGAACCCCTTACCACTTGATTATTTTCCAAATACTTTACCACTTCAGTAGACTCTTTATGTGGTAAATAAATAGAATTTAATATACTTATATATATATTAAAAATATAAATAATACAGTACAAATAAATATAAAAAAATAATTATCAATTAATAATTCATAATATGTTAATAATAAATTAATAGTAAAATAATAAAAAATTATAATTAAATTAATAATTAATGTATAAACAATAAATCAATAGATAATAAAAAAATAATAATAAAATAAATAAAAACTAAATAACAAAATATTAACGAACAATAAATTAATAATAAAAAATAAATATGATGTTAGTAAAAAATTAATAATAAAATAATAGTAAATTAATAAAAAAAAGTAATAAATATTATGTTAAGAATAAATTACTAATAAAAAATATTAAATTAATAATAAAATTATTATAAAATTATTATTAATATAAAAAAACATATAAATAAGAAATAAATAAATAAAAAATAAATATGAAATAAATAATAAATGAGTAAATAATAAATAAGAAATAATAATACCAAATAATAAAATAGTAATGAAAATTTATTAAATAATATATAAATAATAAACATATAAAATATAAATACATATAAACAAATAATAAATAATAAATTAATTAATTAATAAAAAATAAAAAATTAATGAATAAAAAATAAATAATATTAAAATTCAATAGTTATTTAATAATAAAAATAATAATAAATTGATAATAACTAAATATTAAAATAATAAATAATAAATAACACATTTTAAATTTTACATTTAAAATAATAAATAATATATACTAAATACTACATAATAATTGAATAAATAATAAAATAATAAAATAATAAATGGGTATAAATATTTGTAAATATATATACATATAAAAAAAATTACATAAATATATATAAACGCACATATATGTTACCTAATAATATTTAATCACACTCATTTATATAATTTTAGATTTATATATATATATATAAACACAAGTAAGTACAAATATATACACATATACACATATATGATATAGAAATATACAAACATAAATATGTAGCGTGCGTGAGCTACCGTTGGCTATTATACCACTATAAATATATAAATATACATAAATATTTATAAATTCAAAATAAATTACCAAAAGAGGGGAGTGCACAATAATTAGAACACCATCAAATTAATAGTAATGTAAATCAATTAAATAATATCATAAATGACACAAAAAGCATATGAAAACATTCTCAAAAGAAGATGAAATCTCATCAAATGGGTATGGAATATATATATATACTTAAATTTATTTAAATTTATTACATATCAATATTTATTTATATATATTAGAATTCAAATATATAACTGTTTTTAGATACACACACATATGTATATATAAACATTATTTACATATGCATATATATATGTATATTCATATAGTTTTATTGTAAATTCATTTATATACTATATTTAATGATAATGACATATTTATGTAAAAATAAATTTATATACGATATATAAACATAATATTATTGACACACAAATATATATTAATATTTCTCAAATACACACACAAATATTTACATATATATATATATATGTGTGTGTGTGTGTGTGTGTATTTACATATATTAGAATATACAGATTTGGGATAGAGTACTCTCAGATCCCGAACCTTCCAAGTATAATAGAATATTCACATAAATACAGATTTTTTATTTACACACACATGTTTATATATAAACATTACTTGTATAGGTATATATATACAAATTAATTAATTTTTATAAAGTAAGAAAAATATATAAAAATATATTTTAAATGAAATGAATAAAAAATCATTATTTTCATATGGTTTATATGTTCTAAAATACATTTCTCTCAAAATACGAATTTAAACAAGTTATATATTATAAGTAAAGATAAGAATATATTTTTCACACCCAGACCTTGTAGTTTCTTTTATTTTATACTCTTCTCAATCTTGGATCATTTGATTGAGGTCTGGGTTGAGATCCTGATTTTAAATTTTTAGTTTTGGAAGTTTTAGGGTGAGTTTTTGGTGAAAATGGAGATTTTGGGCTTGACGGTAGGTGGTTCATGGTTGGTGTATGGTTAAGAGAAACCATGTGACCTTACCTGGAAACCACAAAAAATGTGAATTTGGGACAGTGGAGACCACACAGTTGGTGCACAGTTTGGATAATCATGCGACATGCCCATCTTGGAAAGTGAGGGGTGCACAGCTGGCACACAGTTTAGCAAATGGTGTGGCCAGACCTTGTGAGTTCCTCAAGTCCTTAAAATTTGGACATGACCTCTTTTCCCATCCTATGTTTTAACCCAATTTCAGGGTTCTCCACCCTTGATCAACTTAGATTCACTATGGAAGATGGCAAGATTCCCTCCTTTGGCCCTCCATTTCCCATAGATGAATTTTGATGTTTCTAATGTGATTTTCTTTGGAATTTTGGTCAATTTCCTCCCCTTCACTCTTACCTCTCTTGGTTCCTTGGGATTTCATTAGTGGAACCTCTCTTGGCCGAAATATAAGGGTTAGGGTTGGTGTGTGGTTCAATTTCTTCGATGTTAGGGTGTGTATATTGTCTATTAGACTTGGTTCTTCCTACTATCAAAGTTTGGTTGTATTCACATGTCATTGAGGTAGGTGTTTCTATACAATTCTTTTTCGACACATTCCATTTTATTCTTGAACTTTCCTAAATGATTTAAAAAAAATTTTGCCTGTATTTTTATATGTTAGTATGAATTGATTTGGTGTTTTGATGAAGGAAAATTAGAGCAAGATGGATTTGTATGTATTTTATTGACTATGTTTTCTTTTATATGGAAACAAGGTGTGTGATAAAATGTAAATTGAACATTTAAATTGGAATTGAGTTTTTTTGTGGTGGTGTTTTCCCATGGTTATGTTTTTGAAATTTTGTTGGGTTGTGAGTGGGTTTTATATGTGGAAATTTGTGGCTTTTAGGATGTGATTATTATGTGTGGATTATTATGTTAGTTTTAAAGAATGTGATGCTTCTTTAAAAATGAATTTTAAAATAGTTTCTAAGTATGAATGTGTTAAAATATATTTTTCCAAAACAAATTGGTTTTGTGGAAAATGAAATTCTTTGGTGTACACCTCAAATGTGTTTTTGAATTGTAAACATTATGTGAAGCATGTTTTAAAACGTATATAGTGTGTGTGTGAACATAGAAAGGGGCTTTGCCAATGGGAATGGTTGGTTTTTATAATGTGTTTTCTTAATGGTTTCTTTATTTTTAAATATTTTTTTTTGTTTCTTCATGTGACTTTAAATGCGGTTTCAAATGTGTTTCCAAATGCTTGGCCCATTTGAAAAATTTAAGATATGTCTTGGTTAAATATTGTCCTAATGGTCCATTTGGAACTTTCAAAGGAATTTTTAACTATAATCATGTAAGGTATCATTAGGAATTTTGTGATGTGACTTGGTATCTAAAATAATAGAGGTCTGTTTGACACTTCTCTTGTTGTATCATGTTTTCACTTTGGATTGGGATGAATTTTTGATTTGGAATGTAAAGGAAAGTAGGCATTATGAATGCAAAAGGAAAGATTTATGTTAACATAATAAATGGTGTGGATATGGTTTTAATGTATTTGGATTGGAAATGTTAAAGGCCTAATTGAATTTTTTTTTGGAAAAGTTGGTTTGATAAGAAATGATGTGAATTCATGACTGGAACTGGGTAATGTTTCAGAAATTTTTTTTGGAACATATTTGACGCATCGGTTCGGTGGGAATATTGGAATGTTTTGGAAAATGGATTGAAAAATATGGTTGCATGAAGAACAGTTTGGTATTTTAAAATGATTTGGAATGGGATTTTGATTAAAGAAAATGGTGGTTTCTCTATGATATTTAATTGCTGAATTCAAATTCTTGTGGAAGAAATGGATTTTCATGCGTGGTCACGATGATGTCTTATGTTTGTAAACAATTAGACACTAGGACGATATTTCCTCTAGTGGATCATGAACAAGAACACTGTTGGTATTTAGTCCACTATACCGTGGGATGTGTTCCCCTCTATTGGCTCATGCACGAGAATGTTGTGGGTTATGGTTTCTATAGGATGTTTTTTATGTATTATTATTATCATGGGATTCTTAGGCATTATCTAGATGGTCGAGTAACATTTTATTTTCAGCCCCAATTAGATGGGTCGGTGCCCCCACGACATGATGGGGCTATGTGGTGTGTGAAACAATATTGACTAGATTAGAGTGTCTAGTTGGTTATTAACTTGGGATGTATAGCATATGCTCATAGGTGAGTACGAAATTACTACCACCAAGGATTTACTATAGAGATGTTTAGGGAATGTTATTTATCTACTATCTTTATGTTTTGTTTATTTATGATGCATGTTGGATGCTGGATTTTCCAGTTATGAATTCTTACTCTATCTCCGTTACATTCTGCACAACCTCTTTTTGGTTACTTGGTAAGTATTGGTATTTGGGTTTTTATCTAGAACCAGAATTTGCAAAGTGAAACCATTTTTTAAAAACAAATATTCTTATTTCATTTTTAAAATGAAAATTTTGTGGAAAGCTATTTATAGATGTTTAAAATATTTAAAATCCTATTTTCTATGTATACTTCAAACTAGTGTTTGTAGAAAATTTTGTGAAAGAGAATCCATGGACTCTATAGTGATTAACCACTGAGCTATTTAATATCACACACTACTTGTGCCAATCGTTATCGGTAGACCCGAGTTATTTTCAAGGTTCAGGTTTTTGGTTTGGTTGTACATTTGGATAAGGATAACCTTGTGGTTTGTGGTGAACAAGAGGTCACATGGAGATCGTGTTAGTGTGGTTCATTCTCAGTTTTCTATTCTATTCTATTTTGTTTAGTAGTTGTTATATGTGGATCTGTTTTTTATTTATTGGTATTCAGTTATTATTGGATATATTGTGTGCTCAGTTTGTTTATTTGGTCACGGTTTTTTGGGAAAATCTATTCTAATTGTGGCTAATTTGATGACTGACACTAGTTTCTAGCCCATGGGAATCAGGAATGACCTTTGGGCCATGTCTCGGACTAGGTTAGGTGTCGAGTTTGATGGAATCCTAGATTGTTTTGTGAATAAATGGTTTCAGATGTAGGTTATTTTTATTTGGGTTGTTCAGTATGTTGGACAATTAGAACTATCAGGACAAGGGTGGTAAGTGCGGGGAGGACATCATGAACCCTTAATCATTCTAATCCTTGAGTTTCTAGGGGTATTTTTAGATTTTACAGTTTTTTTTGGTTTTTGTGGATGAGAAATGAAAATGGAGTCGAGTTAGTGTCATATTGTGATATCACATGTAGTAGTTACCCATGTGGAGCCTGGGTGCATAGTTCAAGGTGCTCATAATTGTGAATTCTTAATTAAGGAATGACCCACTAATCATGTCACCAGTTTATCCACTAGTTCCTCATTATGGTATTATGGTTTGAGTTGTGATTTGTTTGGGTTTCAGTTGTGAGTGGTATTGTAAAAATAAAACAAGTTTCTGAAATGTAAATGATTTTCATAAAATGGTTTCATATTGAAAAAAGGGTTTTTAAAGAGAAATTGATTGGAATGGAAAATTGGGTGAAGGCTTGGGTTTTATGATGAAATTGAAAGTGTGACTATTTTTATTCCTTATCAATGTTCTAATATGTGTGGGTATATGTTGAAAGTGCATGTTGGCATGTGTTCATGGATGATATGAGCATAAGTGGGATGAACACATATGGGATGGTTCATAGGATTCCACGCGTGATTATTTGAAATCAATGGTTCGACATGGTTTTTTTAAAATATATTTTGAAAAGGAAAATGACTTGGGGTTGGTTTTTCTATAAATAATTAGTTCTTTTTTTCTGAAAAAACGGATTTTAGTGTTTTGATAGTGAACTTGGGAGATTAAATTTTTAGAAATTGGGAAAATGGGATTTTTGAAAGGGTGATTTTTGTTATTGTGCTTGTATTGTATGGATTCTGAGCTTATTTTTTTAGCTATATATGTTCTTTTAGATTATGTTTTGTGTTTATATTTATTTGGTATTTTGATCCTTATTTTGTTCAGAATATGCCACCCAAAAGGCCCCCAAGGTTCCTATTGTGTCTTTTCTAGTTTTTGGTTCCTATCGGTTGTTTCCTGACTTTCGTAGTGATCAGGGTATGTTAGAGGAAGTGGTAATGATTGATGAAGCTGAGTGTATCTTCAAATCATTAGGAACTCATAATGATTTGAGTGTGCATGTTGTTCTGGGATTGTATGAGGGTCTAACTTATGATTAGTGGAAGGTGATTTCTCTGTCATCATTTCAAGTTGGAATGAGATGGGAAGTGTTCATGATGACTTTCATCATATGGTTTGTACTTAACGAAGTGAAGATGAAGAAAGTGGATGAGCTCATGAGTGTCTAGTAAGGTCATCCGATGGTGAAGGTCTATGTTGACCACATAATGGAGATGGTTTCCTTTTATCCAGAGGTATCATCACTTGACCTACTGAAATATCCTCTTTTCATTTTGGGTCTCCATCCAGAGATCAAGGTGCGAGCTATCTCCTCCAAGGATCTTCATTTTTATAATTTAGTGGATGAATCATTCTTAGATGAGTTGGTTTATTGAGATCAGGAAGATCCAAATTCGGTATATCTTGTTTCCCATGAACGTTCCCAATCTTGTGAGGGGACTGTGCTAGAGGGTATGGCAACCGCCATCGGGACCAGGCACCATGCAACTTTGTACGAGGCAATGATAGTCGATCAGCAGTGCAGGTGGGTAGCTAAAGGCAATCAATGATGCAGAAGCTGGGGAGCGGCAGTTCTAGTGGGTTGGGCCTACGAGTCATGTATTGGTCATGGTATGCCTCTAGGCCTTCGGGCCATGTATTATGGGTCATGTCGGGCCTTGTGCCTTGGGCCTATAGGTCATTTATGGGTTCTCCTTCAACCCTTAAAAGGGGGATTATCTATAATAAAATAAAAAATAATGCCTTTGGGCCATTCAGGCTATTTGATTAGTTCTGTCTTCAAATTCATAGAACCATTTTCTTGTATGTTTTTAGTGTGGTCAGTTTGGGAATTTGAAGCCATCTTGTCTCAATCATCCAAAGACATGTTATCATTTTGGATGTATGGGTCATCAATAAAATGTTTATAAGAATAATTTTGCAAAAAATAAGTATGAATTAGAGGATGTTAGTGCCTAAATATGGGGTTGTGGATGCTTTAGACGTCATCATTCCAGCCTTAGGTCCAAGAGTGAAGATTTCACACAGTCAAGAAATTGTCAGGGGTGTAGAGAACCTTGGTCCAGTTTTTATCTCTAGTTTTATAGTGGAGACAGTTGAAGTTCCTCAATATTAATTGTTATTTCTATTGTGAGTTCCCCATTGTTGTAAGAATCTTGGTGGTTTATTCCTTTTTGAATCCAAATGGTGGTTCCTGTTTATGTATGAGTCTCTGATTATCTATTCTATTTTATGTGTGGCTATCCTTTTGTGGATGGGTTATGATTTATGGTTGTGTTCATTTGGGAGATTCTTGGATATTGGAGAAATGAAGAATTTTGGTTCTTCTCACTGATTATTTTGAGTTCTTTATGTTGTTTTTATCCTTGTGTTGTGGGGTTTTTGGTTCATTTTTGGAGTTCCTTCTTTGGCCCAGTCAGAAGTCACTCTATGGTGTTAGTTAGGTTCTTATGGTGGGTATAACCATCTCATATTCTTCCATTGTTATTCATAATGTTTTTCCTCTAGAAATGTTTCAGTGTGACATATAAAGAAAAATTAAACTCATAGTTTCATGGGTTTTTTGGATTTATTCTGATTTGGAATTGAGTTTTGTTTATCATTCGGCTAGGTGACTTTATGGGGGCAGAAAGTGTTTTTTGTGGGAATAATTGTCACACTCCATCATTTGATATTATATTATTTTATTTTATTCTTGGACTTGTATCATTTGGTTGAGGTTTGGGTTGAGGTCCTTATTTTAATTTTTGAGTTTTGGATGTTTTCAGGTGAGTTTTTTTGAAAAAGGGAGATTTTAGCCATGACAGAAGGTAGATCCCGGTTAAGTGAAACCATGTACCCTAACCTAGGAAACCATGCAAAAAATGGGCATTTTGGACAGTGGATACTGCACTATTAATTCATAGTTTGGAAAACTGTGGAAGATAACCATGCTACATGTCCCTCTTGGATAGTGAGTGATGCATGATTGGCACACAATTTGGAAAACCATACTGCCAAACTGTGCAAGTTGCCTTGGTGATTAAAAGTTTGAAATTACATTTTTACCCTACTGTGTTTTAACCCAATTTCAGGGTTCTCTTACCTTGATCTATATAGGCATACCATGGGAGCTCCCATGATTCCCTCTTTTGGCCCTCCTTTTCCCATGGTTTCATTTGGAAGGTTCTAACGTGATATTATTTGGATTGTTGGTCGATTTCCTCTTTTCTCTTCCCACTCTTGGTTCCTTTGTTTTTATTTCATTTTATCCTCTCTTGTAAGAACCCTAATGGTTAGGGTTTATATTTGGTTTGATTTATTTGCTGTTAGGTTGTGTGGATTATCTCTTGGGTTTAGATCCTCCTCCTCCAAAAGGTTGGTTGCATTCACACATCGTTGAGGTAGGTGTTTCTATACCTTTACTTTCTAAGACATTTCATTTGATAATTTATCATTCATAAAATATTTATAAATGTTATTCCATTTCTTATGGTGTGTTAGTATGAATTTATTTGGAATTTTGATGAAGGAAAATTCGTGAAAAATGGGGTTTCAAGGGATTCTTTATCTATATTTTCTATTATATGCAGACAAGGTGTTTGATAAAATGTAAATGGATCAATTAAAGAGAAATTGAGTTCTTTGGGTGGGTTTGACCTTGTTTATGTTTAGGAAATGTTGTGTAGTTTTGATTTGGGTGTATATGTGTAAATTTATGACTTATATGGTGTGATTCTTATGCGTGTCTTGTTGGTTTTGTTTAAAAGAATGTTATGTTCCTTTAAAAAGGTGTTTTCAAAGTGATTTGATGTATTCATTCATTTAAAGTTTATATTAAAAAATAAATGGGTTTTTTGGCACATGAAATTCTTTTTTGTGCATCTAAAATGTGATTTCAAATTGTAAAGGTCATGAAAATCATGTTTAAAATAGATTTGTTTTGTGTGTGAATTCAGAATGTGTATTTCCACCAAGGAATGGTTGGATTTCATAATATGTTTTTTAATAGTTTATTTATTTCTAAATTTTGTGTTGTTTATTCATGCGACTTTAAATTGGGTTTCAAATGTTTTCCTAATTTCTTGGACCATTTGGAAATTTTAAGATATGTTTGGATGAATGATTTTCATAACGACATGTTTGGAACTTTTTACACTATTTTCATCTAAAATCATATAAGGCACCATTTGTAAATTTGTGATCTGACATGGTTTCTAAAATTTTAGAGGCCCATTTTGTTCTTCTCATGTATTTTCTTGTTTTCACTTTTTCTTGGGAAGAGTTTTTGATTTGGAATTCAATGTCCTGTCAATATTTTTCATGTGAAAGGTTTGTTTTTTTCTTTAGAAATGCCATGGAAATAGACTTGTAATATATTTGGATTGTAAATGTTAAAGGTCTTATTATCACTTTGTGTTGTTTTTGAAAATATAGTTTGATATAAAATGATGTGAATGACCGATTTTCACCTTGTAATGTTTTGGAAGTTTGTTTTGGATGTTATGTGATATATGGGCTTGATGGGAATCTTGTCATGTTTTGAAAAAATGATCGAAAAATTTGGTAGCATGAAGTCCCAATTGGTATTTTAAAATTATTTGGAAACTTTTTTGATTATGAAAAATGGTGGTTTTCAAGTGAGTTTTAATTCCTAAATGAGAACGTTTGTGAAAGAAATTTCATTTCATGAGTGTTAATGGGGTTGTCTTGAGTTTGGAAACCACTAGAAATTGGAATGATATCACCTATAGTAGATAGTGCATGGGAACATTGTTGGTATTGAGTCCAATCAACCTTTGTATGTGTTCACCTCTAGTATATCATTCATTATAATTATATGGGTCATGGTTTCTATGCCATGTTTTATCGAGTATTATTATTATTATTATCTTGGGATTTCAGGGCGTCATCTAGAGGGTTGAGTGAAAGTTTATTTTCGACCCTAATTATATGGTATGGTACCCCCTATACTTGATGGGTCTAGGTGGTGCGTGCCACATGATTTTATAGATTATAGTGTCCAGTTAGTTATTAACTAGGGAGCTTTATAATATGCCAGTATGTGAGTCTGAACTAAGTACCTCTAAGGATTGCCACGAGAGATGTTCAGTTAATGCTTATGATCTACTATCTGTATGTTCTATTTATTCCTGTTACATGTTGGATATTGGATTTTATAGTTATCTCTTGCTAAATTTCTTATACATTTAACACACCCGCTTTTTGGTTACTTGGTATGTATTTCTATTTGGGTTTTGGTCTTGAACCATGTTGTGGAATGTGATACTGTTTTTGAAAAGGAAATTTGAGTGTGTGGTTTCTAAAAATGGAAAATTATAGAAAGATGTGTTTTATTTTTTAAAACTTTTAAATTCCTATTTTAGAAGTATATTTCAAACTAGTGTTTGTAGGCTATTTCAGGAAAAGAAATTCATGGGCTCTGTGGTGATTAACTACTAAGTTGTTTATGCTTACACCCTACTTACCACTTGGTGTTGGTAGACTCAAGATATATTTCGGGTTCATGTTTCTGGTTTGGCTGTACCTTTGAAGAAGGTTGGACTTTTGGTTGGTGGTGACCAAGTGGTCACAAATAGAACATTTTAGATTGGTTTGGTCTTAGTTTTTTATTTTGTTATATTTTGCTTAGTTTTTTTTGTATAGGGAGAAATTTTGTATTTACTGGTATTCAGTTATTGTTAGTTATGTTCTATTCTAAGTTTATTAATGTAATCATAGTTTTTTTGGAAGAAATCATTCCCATTGTGATTACATTAAATCCTAGTACTATTTTCCAGCCCATGGGTACTGGGAACGCCCTTCGGGCCATGTCTCAGACTGGGTCGGGTGTCAGATTTGTTGGCATACCTTCTTGGGTTATGAGAATATTCACATATTTAATTATAAATAAAACAAATTTTTTAGAAATCATAAAATGAAAATTGCATAATATAAATATTAATGTAATTCCTAGGAAAAAATTTAGTCCCCACATAAAAAAGACAATAATACCCCCTTAAATGGGGCAGAAATTCCATCGAATGTTAAAAAATTGGGATACCCTAACTAAAAACTCAATTTCAGGGTCATTTTTGGGCTAAAAAAATTTGATTGTGATTTCCCCTGATTACCAAGACGTATAGATCATCACAAATATTGATTTGATATATTCTAGAGCCCAGAAAGACTCCCAAATCAAAATTTATGGTCTTTTGACGTTCAAGATTGATTTACTAATTTTTTTAAAATGATAATAAATTTTATTTTTTTTCATTATTAAAAAAATAAAATAAAATATTATTTTAGTACACTTCCTATGCTTCAATTTGATTGTCTATGGAGCCAAAATGGACTCTCGGATCAAAGGTTATGGTCATTTTTTGCTGAAGCCTCATTTTCAAGTTATTGAAAATTTGGTTTATGTTTTAAATTATTATTAAAAAAAGTTATAAATATTTATTAATTAAAAAATTATAATTAAATAAAATTAAAAATAATAAACTTTACATGATAGTAAAAAATAGATAACAAATTATAATTAAATATTTTATTTTTTTAATTTTTCCCTTTATGTTAGTAGGGTATTTTAAAACCACCTCAATTTAATGGATGTTTTTAAAAACCTCGCGCTAAAAATTAATTTATTATTTTTTCGAAAAAAAAAATTAAAAAAATATAAAAATCATTTAGCGATGGTTTTAAAAACAAGCGCTAAAAAACCACCATTAACTTGGAATTTTCCTATAGTGTAAAGTTAGAAACCTTATTTTTTTGTTGAATATAGTTTTTTCATATTAGGTTTTATAGTTATGTTGAATTTGATTGTATCTTGAGTATAGTATCCTTGAGTATAGGGACTTGGGGTCAGACTACCTACCTACCGAGAGGTTTTTTCTTTGTCTAGGCAGGTGAATGTTGTTGGATATTTATCACTCCAAGCTTACTCATGTGGATACATCTATGACTTTACATGAAGGGTTCATATCCCTTATCCATATGATGCATTGAAATATGTATGCATATATGTAAAAACTTTTTTGGGTGACTAACACAAACTTAAGGGTTGCATAAAGAGTTACATGTCAATATGGTTTGAAAACGTTGGTTCAGTGGAGGGAATAATATTCAAAATAAAGCAATAAAATAATGAATACATAAAAGGGAATAACTTGAAATAATATGGTGGGATTAAAATCACCTTAAAAGAATAATTTTGAGATTCCTTCGAAAATAGAACATTTGACAACCACAATCATCCAAATGGGTATTTTATTCCATTGTTGGTGGCCTTGTATTAGCTTATATATGGAACGAAAGGATATGTGACATTATAACATCCTTTGGTAGGTTATGCTAAAGCTGGTTGCCCCAGAATTATCCTTTTTTTGCCTTCTTTGTCTTGTTTAGGGTTAAACTAGTTGGGCGACCCTAATAGGACTTGGTTACAATAGGAATGGAGTTGCGGTTATCTATACGATGTATTGGAAATAGTGTTTTCTACTTAGCTATCCAAGAATCATATATGATATGATTGGGATGATTCCCTACCAAAATAATTAAGTGATGAGAGGAAAACCCTAACAAACACATTTATTAGTGAAATATGGATCTTGGATCACTAATGGATATGATGTGTTTTTAAAGGGTTTATAATTTTAGTGAAAAACCATTTAATAAAATTTCATAAAAAATGTTTTATAAAACATGATGTAACACCCCAAGCTTCTACAATATGTTTTCATTTGAATAATGCAATTGCATGCATTGTATGCAACTTCGCGATTCTAACACACCGCGACCAATCAAACTACTCGTTATGAATAGTAATACAAACTTTTTGAAATTTTATGAATTTTATTTTTCAAAAAGACTTCATTTTTGGAGTTGGAATATCAAAATTAGCTTAGGGTGAATTTTGGTATTTTTTTGAAAACTTTCAATTTTTGATGAATTGTGAAAACACTAAGTTATAGTTTATAACCGAATTTTTATTTAAATAATTATTTATTTTATTTATTTTTTAGGTCAAAATAGATACATAAAACCCATATAAGTTTAATTTAATTCATTTGAGTCATTTTATAATAATTTTAGATATATAAAAATTTTATTAAACTTTTTATCATCTTTTACCCACCTCCTTCGAGCATTTGAAAATTTGCATAAAACATAATTTTACCACTTCTATGAGTTGAATTTAAAAAATCTAAGAGACACGGTTGATATCAGTATGTAAAATGTGGTTCAATAAGATGAAAATAATTTTTGGTGAATAGTTACTTTTTACTTTTATTTACCACGATTAAAAGTAAATAGGGTAATTATTGGTAAAAATGATATTATTATTTTCCTAACGAATATCCAATTTCTATTGGATAAGTGTTATTCGATCAAAAACACTTAGGAATAAAATATTATCCTTTAGGTCCACTTGTATTAGATTAGGACATTGATTATAATTTTATTTAACAAAGTGTTAAAAGAGTTAAATTCATTGTTTAATACTAAACCATTTTTAATATAGAGTTACAGATAATATAAATTCGACTCTAAATATTTATTAGAAAAATAAAAAAATTTACTATATAATGGTATTTTATTTATAATTTTTAGACATTAAATAATTAAATTTATTTTTGACACAATGATGATGCAGTAATTAGCATATTAATGAAATATTAAAATAATTGATATTATATATATCCAAATAAATCTAATTTCAGACTTTTATTGAATTAAACTAATTTTATTGGTTAATATGACATGTTAGGGTTGATTAAATGTATTTATTTATAAGTAATAAAATTTTTAGGACTTCAAAAAAAATAAATTTTTAAATAATGTCAAAATCGACATAAATGAGTTTTTAAAACAAATAAAATATTATTTGTTGATATAATAATGGTAAAAATATAAAGTTCAGCCAAAAGAATAATATAATGATAGGTGTATCATTAATAAACCACTTGGGGTTCTCTTGGATGTTTTTAGTAAGTTTATTAACCATATAATATAAAAATAAAAGGAGACATGGTAAATGTCAAACTATTTAACTAAGAGTTAAATCTAAAAGATAAGGTTAATATAGTGACCCAGACCTACCTAAAACCTATTGGTTGAGAGGTCTTCGACCCATCCCTACCATAGCCTTTAAATAATTCATTTAGTATCCATTATAATACGATATTTATTTTATTATAAAATAATATTTCAATCTTTTCCAAAGGTGCCCCTCACCCCTCTTAAAAAATAGAAAACCCCCTTCTCTCAAATTCACACCTTCAAATCAATTTGGATTAGCCGAAACCTACCCAAATATCCTCCCAACTGTTCTCAACTCATCTTATAGGTCTTCCTTTAGTCAAAAATCCAACCTATGAAGCCTTTTTGATCAAATCAAAAGGAAGAACCCGAAGAAGAGGTAAATATTTCATCACCTCTTTCAAGTTGTTTTCCTCTTGCACTTTTTCTTTATTTGTTGTTTCTATTTTAAAATAATAACTCTAGTATCTTCAATATAATATGATGTTATTATAAAAATGTTATATCCATATTCATTATTCTATCCATCCTATAAATTAAAACGTCACCATACGTGCGTGTATACGGATTACCGTCTCCATGTCGTGGTGTAGTTTGTTATTCAAACACTCCATCATTTGGATGGATATAATAAAGAGTTAAAATGATTTAAATAATAAATATAATATGATAATGTTTCTGTACATATGATATACCATTCAATTATATATGATTTTAATATCAAAATAATGATATTGTCGCTCATGCGTACGTACGGATTACCGTCTCCACGAACGCAATGAGATTTATTCCCCATCATATCCATTCAAGACTAATTTTCATTTAATGATTAAAAATAATGTTTAAAGACTAAATATCATTATGAATATGAATAAGATACATCTTTTCCCTAACAAAAATTACTTACATAAAAAATCTTATAAAGGAAAACAAATCAGTTAACACCAGAAATGATGATACTACTGAAATATCATTAACAAAACAATATTAGAAGATCATATATGATATCTTATTTATGTATATAGTTCTTTTATAATTTAATAATTATTATTTAACTATTATACGGGAGGTTAACATACCCTTGACCAGTGAAACGTGCAAGGTAAGGGTTATTTTTACAATCTCTTTATTATCAATAGTTGATTTTACGTAAGTATCTACTCTGACCTCTTTATCATCCACATCCATGTTTCTTAAAAATTTATTCCAAAACATTTTTAATATTTACTAGACTGTGGGTTAAAGTCATTTACACCCTTGTTTGAATTTTTATAAAATGGTTTTAAAGGAATCTTCCCGTCATTTTCCAAAGAAGGTACCTTATGACCTTTTTGACAAAATTAAGGTAAGAATGTTTTTTTAACTTATACGGTAGGTGCGGCTATTTTCTGCCATTATAAAATCATCGAAACTTCTCTTATAGGCTTATTAGAATATTTTCAAAATAAATGTTTTATTTTATAATTATATGTCTTTTAAATGATTTCAAAATAGAAAGAGATATTTATCTAAAAAATGTTTTGATTTAATCTAAGTCAACATACTTTGATGGATTTTAAGATTAATTGAAGTTGATTTATTATAATACAAAACTTTCATATTGTATTGAGGTTTTGTGGTAAGTTTGAATATGGATGTGTTATTTTCACACCATTCATGTTTTTATGGAAAAAGTATTGACATTCCGTAGGATAGTTTTAATATGAATGTTTATGTTATGTTTGAACCTTTTCATATGAGGAATGCATTGGACATAGTAAGTGATGTGTGGAGACCGCTATAGATCCACGAAGCATCGGTAGGTCTAATAAGACAATCTAGTGACTTGGCACAAGGCCTTGACAAAATATTATTTGTAGTCTTGGCACAAGGCCTTGACTATGTGGTTATGATGTCTGGCATTATGCATTCCATCATTATGAATGTGGCTATTGATATTGAATGTGATTATTCGACTAGTAGAATATTCATGTGAATAAGTAAATGGAATTATTTGATTTTATCTTTTCCATATTATTCTAATGTTTATGTTTAAAAGTATTTTGTTCCAGTCTTACATTTTCTTAAATTTTTATGCTTATTTATTAAAGTTTTTTCTATATTGTTATCTTTACTGAGCATCTGAGCTCACCCATTTATATAATTTATTTTTTCCAGGATGCGAAGAAGTATTTATGACTGACCTGCCGGGATAGTCTATGGGATATGAGTGTGGCCTATAGAGACTATGTGGTTATAGTTTTTCATTTTACAATTTAATATAATACTTATTAATTTATCTAGTATTTGCAAGGCTACTAAACTATTATGTCTTCCAAGACTTGATCTTTTTCGATCATGCCAATGTTTTGTAATAATGCACTGACTCTGGTTAACTAGGGTTGGGGAGTTACGGTTGGTATCAGAGGAAGTTTAGTACAAACCATGGATGCTAGATTTAGAAAAAACATGATTAGAGAACATTATTCTATTTAAGACATTGAGGATTAGAATAGAAGAACTTCCAAGAATTTTGGTATTGTAGAGATTTTGTGAGGTTTCCAAGAAATACATCCATGTCTGGATATGAGAAGGTAGAGGCGGATCTGACACAGATGTACCTAGGTGTAAAACCTGAAAACACTTCTTTGAGTTAGACTCAAACGAAAACTAGTGCACGACAACAGGTCTTGCTGCACTCTTAGTTACAACACTCCTAGAGGATTTGCTTAGGATAATTCTAATTTTCTTTACAAACCATTATGAAGGGTTTATGAGTATATACATTCTCAAAGAAAACATTTATATGATTATGGATTATGTCCATAAACTGTTCAATTTATGTTAATTATTTTACAAGTTTGGAAATATGTATTGAGATTAATAAACTAATCTAGTGCATGACATTGTTTAGAAATGTAACCTAGTGGAAAGAATACAAACCATATCAATGAACGTAATCTATGTAGGGATTTACCTCCTACTCAAGATAATTATTGTGGATATGGTGAAGCAATTGGTGCTGATCATCTTATCACGATAGTTGGACAACTCACTCAGGTTATGAATAATAACTTTACCCATATAGAGCACCCTGATCCACAACATGGAGGATCAATGTTAGACTGCTTCATGAGAGAAAAGCCACCAACATTCCATTGGAGTAAAAATCCATTAGTAGCTGAGCAATGGATAGATTCCTTAGAGAAAATATTTCACACTTTGGGGAGTAGAGAAAGGGAAAAAGTTTTCATGGAAGTTTATCACCTTACAGGAGATGCAGATCAATGGAGGCCATTAATTCAAAACATAAAGGAGGTCAAAAAAGTATCAAGTATGGAATAGAGGGAGTTTAAAGAACTTTTCTTAGAAAAATACTTTCCTTGTGACCATCGAGCAGATATGGAAAGGAAATTTCTGAGGCTGAGGCAAAAGGAGGATGAGAATGTTGCAAAGTATGTGGCTAACTTTACAAGATTAACAAGGCATACTACAGATTATATATGTAACCCAAGAAGTAAGATTGTACGTTACTTTTATGGGTTAAAACCATTTCTACATCGAGCATTAGTATCACAATCCTTCGCATCTTATAAAGATATTGTCTCATATACTATCAAGATATAAAATGAATTCTCTAAGTCTTATGACTTTAAAGCAAAGAAAGAGAAGAAGAGATCTTCTGAACACTCTGGGAAAGGAAATAAAGAAACAGGGAAGAAGGGAATAATTGAATTTCCACCTTGTGATAATTGTGGAAGGAAGCACCCTGGTGCCTGTCTAAAAGGAAAAGGAGTATGCATCAAATGTGGACAGAAAGGTTATGTTGTTGGTTATTGTAAGGGAAAAAAAGATGCTACCAATGTTCAATGCTACAATTGTTGGGAGATGAGACATTATGCAAATGAATTTCCTAAGCGTCAGGGAAACTTAACTTAGAAAAGGCCAAGGGATCAGGGCCATGCTTTTGTGATCACTACTTCTGAGGTTGAAGCTCCAAAAGATGTGGTGGTAGGTAATTTATTGGTTTCCTCAAGTTTATAAAATTATTTATTTTATTCTGCATCATCACATTATTTCATATCATCCTAGTTTTTTAATAAAATTAGATATTTAAAATTTTATTTAACAAGGGAGTTGCCAGTAAAAACTCCTTAGGGAAGTATCATTGCAATAAAGTTTTATTAATCAGTTCCCATTAGGGCATATAAATGTTCTTTATATACTGATCTCATCGTCATACCCGTGATTGAATTTTATATAATCCTCATAATGGATTGGTTTTCAGACCATGATGCAACAATTTATTGTAAGAAGAAGGAGGTTACAATTTTTTATGATGATAATGAGTACCTTATCTTTAGAGAAGAAACATCACCACATGATTCTTATCTAGATCCACCCCCAGTAGCTCAACTAAATTCAATTATTAGGGAGGAAGAGAAAAAAATAAATTTGGGTGAGGAAAGGAATGTTCAAATAGAGGACATACCTATTGTTCAAGAATATGTTGATTCATTTCTAGAGGATTTACCTAGACAACCTCCAGAATGAGAAATTGAGTTTTACATTGATTTAATTCCTGGTTCAAGGCCCATATCGAATACCCCTTATATAATGTCCACTATGGAATTAGTGGAACTAAATAAACAACCAGAAGAATTGAGTAATGAAGGATTTATTCTCCCTAGTGTTTCTCTATGGGGATCCCCTTTTCTTTTTGTTAAGTAGAAAGATGGATCTATGAGGTTGTGTATTGACTACAGGGAGATCAATGATTTAACAATACAGAACAAGTATCCCCTACTTCCCATTGATGATTTATTCGACCAAATTCATGGAGCTTGATATCCTTCAATGATTGACCTTCGATCTGGATATCATATGTTGTGTATGAAGAAGGAAGACATTCTATAAACAACATTTTGAACAAGGTATGGGCATTACGAGTTTACAGTAATGCCTTATGGGATGACTAATGCACCCTCTGTTTTATGGATCTAATGAACCGAGTTTTCAAGGAAAATATTCATGAATTTTTAGCGGCATTTATTGACGATATCGTGGTATATTCCAAAATCTAATAAGAACATGAAAATAACTTAAGATCCATTCTAAAAACCCTTAGAAGAAATGAATTATACGGGAAGTTTATCAAATGTGAATTCTAGATTCAGGAGATTTCTTTTCTTGTCCATCTTGTCTCTAAGGATGGAATCTCTGTTGATCATTCTAAGACAAAGGCAATCAATGAATGGCCAGCACCAGCAAGTATAACTGAGGTATGTGGTTTTATTGTTTTAGTAGGTTATTATCAATGTTTCGTCTAGAAATTTTCCCGATTGGCTAACCCATTAACGAAGCTCACATGTAAAGGGGTTAAATTTGTCTGGAAAAAAGAGTATGAAGAATGTTTTGAATAAATGAAGAGAATATTAGTCAATTATCCTATCTCGAATCTACCATCGGGGAATGATGGGTTTGTTATTTAAAGTTATTCCTCAAAGAAAGGACATGGTTGCATCCTTATGCAGAATGATAGAGTTATTGCCTATTGATCACAATAGTTGAAACTTCATGAGAAAAACTATCCTACTAATGATCTTGAGTTTGCAGCTGTAATATTTTCTTTGATGTTTTGGAGACACTATCTCTATGGTGAAAAATGTTAGATTTATACTAATCAAAAGGGTTTGAAGTATATTTTCTCTCAAAAGGAACTCAACATGAGTAAAATGATATGGCTTGAAATACTCAAGGATTATGATTGCACGATACAATACCACACGGGGAAGGCAAATAAGGAGGCAGATTCTTTGAGCAAGAAGGATCATGGAGTTTTGAACAAGATGAGAGTTGAAGGGGATCCTATTTTCCTAGATCTAGTAAATATGTATATGGGAATAACCATGGAAGGTGAAACATCAATTATTTTTCAAATGTTTAACAGACCATGTATACTAGAAATGATAAAGAGTTCTTAGTCCGATGATGAGGAGTTTCAAAAGAATATTAATGCTGTGAATGACAAGAGATTGAGTGAATTCATATATGAAGATGGGATTTTGATATTTGGGTAGAGACTTTGTGTTCCTGAAATACCAGATCTGAAAAGGGAATTGTTAGATGATGCTCATTCTCAAATTTCTATATACACCCTTGTAGCACTAATATGTATAGAGATTTTAAGTAACATTTTTGGTGGTACAACATGAAGAGGGATATTGTTGATTTTGTGTCATGATTTATGGTTTGTCAACAAGTGATATCTTGAAGGAATCATCTTGGAGGAGTCATGCATCCTCTTCCCATACCTGAGTGGAAATGGGATAATATTACGATGGACATTTTCATGGGGATACTAAAGATACCTAGAAGAAATGATTCAATATGGGTCATTGTTGATCATCTTACCAAGTCAGCACATTATCTTCCTATAAGGGAAGATTTACCACTTAAATGTTTAGCAAGACTGAATATTAATGAAGTTATAAGACATCATGGAGTACCCCTATCGATTATTTCTAATCAGGATCCCTATTTCACTTTAAGATTCTAGAAATGTAATCAGAAAGCTCGGGATAATGATCTTTGTTTGAGCACTACCTACCAACCTAAAACTAATGGACAATCATAATGGACTATTAAAACCTTAGAAGACATGTTGAGACCATGCTCAATTGACTTTCAAGGTATGTGGGTTAAATATTTAACTATGGTAGAATTTTCCTATAACAATAGCTTCCATTAAAGTATTCAGATGACAATATATGAAGAGTTTTATTGAAAGAGATGTCGCAAACCAACCTGTTGGGATGATGTTGGTGAAAGAAAACTTGTAGGCCCAGAACTTGTTGAGGAAACAATGGGAAAAGTGAAGGTTATCCAGACCCACATCAAATCAGCCGAAAGTAGGCAAAAGAGATATGCCGATAACCAAAGGAAGGATTTGTAATTTCAAGTAGGAGATCTTGTTTTATTGAAGGTATCTCTATGGGAGGGTTTTGTAGGTTTCAGTAGGAAGGGTAAATTTAGTCCCAGGTATATCGGAACTTTCAAAATTCTAGAAAGAATTGGGGCTATAGCTTACAGTTTGAAATTTCCGCCAAGTCTCTCCAAAGTTCATGATGTGTTCTACATATCACTATTGAGAAAATACATGACTAACCCAATGCATGTACTCACCTATGAACAAATTGAACTGGAACCTGATCTGTCTTAATGTGAAGAGCCTGTAAATATTCTTGATACCAGAGAACAAGTACTGAGAAACTAGACAACTTGGCAGGTAAAAGTTCTATGGAGAAACCATAAAATGGAAGAGGCAATGTGGGAACCTCGGGAACTTATGATGAAGAACCACCCGAATCTTTTTATGCAGTAATATTCTAGACATTTTGAGGACAAGATTATTTTAAAGAGGGGAGAATGTAACACCCCAATCCTCTATGGTATGTTTCCCATTCAATAATGCAATAGCTTGCATTGTATGCCACTTCGAGATTCTAACACACAACGACTAATCAAACTAGCCGTTATGAATAGTAATACCCACTTTTTGAAATTTTATAAATTTTATTTTTTTAAAATGGACCTTATTTTTGGATTTGGAATATCTAAATTAGCATAGGGTGAATTTTTGGTAATTATTCTGAAACCTTTCAATTTCTGATGAATAGTGAAAAACAACGAGTTATAGTTTAAAACCGACTTTTTATTTAAAAAATTATTTATTTTATTTAAATTTATTTCTGGTCAAAATAGATACATAATACTGAAATAAGTTTAATGTAATTCATTTGAGTCATTTTATAATAAGTTTAAATATATAAAAATTTTATTGATGTTTTTACCGTCTTTTACCCACCTCCTAGGAGCATTTGAAATTTTTTATAAAACATAATTATACCAGTTCTGTGAGTTGAATTTAAAAAATACAAGAAACATGGTTCATATTAGTAAGTAAAATGTGGTTCAATAAGATGAAAATAATTTTTTGGTGAATAGTAACTTTTTACTTTTATTTACAAAGGTTAAAAGTAAATAAGGTAGTTAAAGGTAAAAATTATATTATTATTACCCTAACAATTGTTCTAATTCTATTTTATAAGTGTTATTCAACCAAAAAACAAGCTTATGAATAAAATACGATCCTATAGGTCAACTTGGATTAGATTAGGACATTTATTATTATTTTATTTAAAGAAGAGTTAAAAGAGTTAAATTCAAAGTTTGACAACTAAACCATTTTTAATATAGGGTAACACATAATATAAATTAGACTATAAATATTAATTAGAAATATAAAAATATTTCCTACATAATTATATTTTATTTATAATTTTTAAAAATTAAACAATTAAATTTATTTATGACATAATAATGATACAGTAATAACCATATTAATGAAAGATTAAAATAATTGACATTATAAATAGCCAAATAAATCTAATTTGATACTTTCAATAAATTCCACTAATTTTATAGGTTACCATGACATATTAGGGTTGCTTAAATGTATTTTTTTCGATGCAATATAGTTTTTCGGAATTTACCAAAAATGAATTATTAAATAATGTCAAAATTGACATACATGATTTTTTAAAACAAATAAAATATTAATGGTTGATATAATAATCCTAAAAATCTAAGGTTCAACCAAAAGACATATATAATTATAGTTTTATCATTAATGAACAACTTCATGTTCACTTGAAGTTTATAAAAAGTTTATTAACCATATAATATAAAAATACAAAGAGACATGGTAAAGGTCAAACTATTTAACTAAGAGTTAAATCTAAAATCTAAGGTTAATATAGTGACCAAAACCTGTATAAAACCTTTTTTGAGAGTTTTATGACCCATACCCACTTTATCATTTAAATAATTAATTTTTGAGCCATTATAAACTGAAAATGATTTTATTATAAAATAATATTTCAATATTTTCCTAAGGTTCCCCTCACCCCTCTTATAAAAGGGCACTTCCCCTTCTCTAAAATTCACACATCAAAGCCATTTGGCTCGGCTAACCCCTACCAAAATATCCTCCAAACTGTCATCCCTTCATCCTAGAGGCATTCCTTTAGTCATAAAGTCATCCTAAGCATCCCTTTTGATCAAATCAAAAGGAAGAACTTGAAAAAGAGATAAATACTTTATCACCTCTTTGAATTTCTTTTCCTCTTCCACATCATCTTTCTTTTTTGTTTCCATTATAAAATAATAAATCTAGTATCTTCTATATACTGTGATGTTATAATAAAAATTGTACAACCATATGAATTATTCTATCCATCCTATAAATGAAAAAGTCACCGTACGTGCGTACGTACAGATTACCGTCCCTACGTCCTGTGTAGTTTGTTATTCAAACACTTCATCAATTGGAAGGGTATAATAATGAGTATAAATGTTGTAAATAATATATATAATATTATAATGATTATATATATATGATATACCATACAAGTATTTATTATTTTAATATTAAAAGAATGATATTTTCGCTCGTGCGTACGTACGGATTACCGTCTCCACGAACGCGATGAAATTCATTCCCCATCATATCAATTCAAGAATAATTTTCATTTGATGAATAAAAAAAATATTTAAAGACATAATATAATTCTGAATATTAATAAGATACATACTATACATAACAAACATTACTTACATTACAAATAATATAAAGTAAAATGAATCAGTAAACAACCGAAATGATGATACTACTGAAATATAACTAACAAAGCAATATTATAAGATCGTATATGATATCATATTTATGTATATAGTTCTTTTATAATTTAGTAACAATTATTTAACTATTATATATGAGGTTAACATACCCTTGAACAAGGAAAAGTACAAGTAAAGGGTTAATTTCACAATCTCTTTATTATCTGAGGTTGTTTTTACGTAAGTATCTTCTGGGACCTCTTTGTCCTCCATATCCATGTTTCTTAAAAATGTATTCCAAATTTTTTCACTATTTACTAGACTATGGGTCAAATTAATTTATAACAATTTTTTGACTTTCTATAAAATGGTTTGAAAGGAATCTTGCTATCATTTTCTAAACAATGTACCTTATGACCTTTTCGACAAAATTAAGGTAAGAATGTTTTTTAACTTATACGGAAGGTGCAGCTATTTTCTGCCGTTATAACATTGTCTAAGCTTCCCTTACAATCTTATAAGAATATTTTAATATTAAATGTTTTGTTTTATAATTATATTACTTTAAAATGATTTCAAAATAGAAAGATATATTTCTCTAAAAAATGGTTTGATTTCATCTATGTCAACATCCATTGATGGATTTTAAACGTAATTGAAGTTGATTTATTATGATACAAAACTTCCATATTGTATTGAATGTTTTGTGATATGTTTGACTATGGATGTGTTATCTTCAAACCATTCATGGTTTATGGAGAAAGAATTTACATTTCCTATGCTCGTTTTAATATGAATGATTATGTTATGTTTGAACCATTTCATATGAGGAATGTATTGGAAATAGTAATTTATGGGTGGAGCCTTCTATAGATCCTCGATGCATCGATAGGTCTAATGAGACAAACTAGTGTCTTGGCACAAGGACTTGAAAAATTCTTTTATGTAGTCACGGAACAAGGCCTCTAATATGTGGTTATGAAGTCTGGCATTATGAATTTCATCATTATGAAAGTGGCTATTGATATTGCATGTGATTATTCGGCTAGTAGAATATCTATGTCAATAAGTAAATAGAATTATATGATTTTATCATTTCCATATTATTCTTAAGTTCAAGTTGAAAAGCCTTTTATTCTATTCGTACAATTCCTTAAAATTTTACGCTTATTTATGAAAGATTCCGCTATATTGTTATCCTTACTGAGCATCTGAGCTCACCCTTTATATGTTTTATTTTTCCCAGGATGTGAGGAAGTATATTATGAATGACTTGTAGGGATGGTCTATGGGATATTAGTGTGACCAATGGAGACTATGTTGTTGTATTTTTCAATTTAAAATGTAATGTAAAACTTATGAATGTCTCTAGTATTTCCAAGGGTACTAAACAAATCGGTCTTTTGAAACATGATCTTTTGTGATCATTCCAATGTTATGTAATAATGCACTGACTCTGGGTAACTAGGGTTAGGGAGTTACACATGATACCCATATCATAAAATATTTGTTGTAGATAATATCATCATCATCATCAACATAAAACTTGGGATCAATCCTGGAAATGATTAGCTTAAAGTAAGCTACTCCTAAGACTGGTAACATAAGAAAATTTCATATTGTATATTGGTGATTTAATAAAAGTAATTAATGTAATTATATGTGTTAGAACAATTCCTTCCAAAGTAACTAAGTGCTAAAAATATTCAACAAGGGAATCTAGATTCTTATGTAAGGATAGAGTGATTAATTAAATATTTCACATGAAATAAATGAAAAATGTCCAAAGGAATATTAATATCCACACAATATGATTGGTTATGTCAAATAATATTCTATGTGATTCAATATATTGATGAATCAATGAGATTGATGTTGTCTTTAAATCTTTATTGGTTATGGAAATAAATTCTTTTATTATAACTAGTATATGATGTCACCTATATGATTTAAAAATATTATAATAATACATAACATTCATGAGAAAAGAAATAATTTAAGTCTATACATTGAGGGATACTTTCATGTATGGGAAAAAAATAGTTGTTGTGTTGATACATTTGATATTTCAATCTTGGGTAAATTTGTCATATGATGTGTATTTTTATCTCATTTAGCTCTTGGGAAGTGCATGTAAACAATAGTTTTTTAAATTAAATGAGACGAAGTATTTTTAATACACATGTATTTATATTTTTTTGATTATATAACTTTATTTATGGGGATACTAAAAATGGCATTCCCATATTAGAGAATTTATCCTAGTGTCATCAATGGAAAGGCTATGGAAATATGATTGAATAAAATGAAAAATTACATTATATTACCAGTGTTAGGAATAAAGATTTAAACTAGGAATATGAAACCTAAGTTTCAAAGAATAGTATAGATAGTACAAGTTGGTAAAATTTACAATCGGTAGAAGAAAATTTGGTTTAGAACTTCAAATTTTTTTCAGGAAGCTAATCATGGTCATTGAAATCTTGGGTTTTTAGAAATGAATAATAAAAATTGAATCTATTTGGATTTTTCATGATATACCTAGAAGAGTTTGTGAAACAATATAGAATGTCTATTTCTTGTATGAATTATACAGAAATTAATTTTTAAAGCTATGTGATACTAAATTTATATTTTAATAAATGAAGATTTTCAAATAAAAATGTTCCAAAAATATAGAATACGATATATGATATAGTTTATTTGTTTTACATTCCTACCTAATGAAAATAACTATTATTTATTTAAAAAGGGTATGTGTATCTTAAAGAAATACTATGAAGAGAAAATAATGTCAAATATGGTAGAGGGAATATATTTAGACTTATATAATTTCAAATTTAACAAAGAAAATTTTATACTAGTATCATTTTATAGTTAATTTTACATAATATAATAAGATATATAGAATGTATTAGTAATTAATAATGTAAGTAGTTACATTATTTAATGTAAATATGTGATGAAATGGGGTTACATATATGATGATAATGTGTTTAGAAAGAGTTATAAATAGAAAACATAATTTTACATCACAAAATTTCATGTTGTAAAGGTAACAAGTTTAAATTTTATCAAGAAGTTCAATAGTTAGGAATATGATTCCTATGTGTCACCATTATCTGAGTTGGCATACTTCATAGATATTTATCACTATAGAGTTTAATGGTATATTTTTATCATATGATCACATAAATATGTGATAGAAATTATATATGATGTAAAAAAGCAAAAAAAAACCTAGAAAATGAGGTAAGAAAAAGAATGATACATAAGTTATATATGATATGACAAACCAGTGATATTTTTTGGTTATGATAAGTATTATAAAGAGTTTAAGAATATTAAAATGTACCATATTAATGGAAACCTCCATTTTATCAATCTTTTATACAAGATACATAAATGTCTATAAATATAGACATTTCATGATGTTCAATGAAAATTGTCCACACAATGTATTACATTGAGTTTTTCAAAAATTGGCGTTCTTCAAGGAGTATTATAGGTTTTGAAGAAATGATAATGTAAGCATGAGTAGGATTATTTTATATAGGTAAAAAATATTTTCAAAAATGCACAAAACAAAGAATATGATTCTTTGATCATGATGGATGAGCTACTAAGTTTACCACATGGAGTGTCATACAAATGTTTTTGGTATTATAGGGGTGCATGGATCATATTTGAGTCCCCATTACTTGAGGTTGGTGAGATACCTTTCATGAGAATCTTCATACTTTGATACAATACTAATGAAATTGTACATATAGAATTAGATAATACAATATTGGTTGGTTATGTTGTTGATCATTTCATCGGTAAGAGATTAATCAATATGTGGTTTTCCTCTCATATGATGAGTGTGAAATCAGGGCCCCTGATTAGTATAGTCTGTGGGAGTGTGTAGTCTCACCTAGATATTGTATATCTACATGATAAGGGACATGTGATGTTATTATCAATAAGGATGAACCCCATGAGGTCTATTCATTGATCAGATAATTATACACTCAGAGAGTTAATAACAGATTAGTTGACTATATGGGATTGAATTTCTGTGTGTGCCATGGTTACTCAATGTTTTGAAGAAAATATAGAATATGAGAATCCATGTTTTCATATGATGTAGTCTATTGGACATAGGTATAGAGATACATGTGTCTGATGAAGATCACACTAGATCCCTTTATAACATGAGTAGCATTGATGCTTTTCTAGAGGATTATATTTTCATAAATACATGGATCCTATGATTTGTATATGTTTTAAACATTGTGAAGTCCCATGGGGTCACACTTTTTGGTTTCCTAAAGAGGTTTGATTTTGACTCATATAGATACTCTAAAAGTTTTTTTATAGTTAATCCAAAAGTGTTTCATATGGGTATTCACAAGGCATTACATACGATGTAATACAACATGAAGTTAATGATTTATTTGCAGAAGTGTTCTTAAAAATATCCAAAAGGAGTTTTGGATATGGTTTGAAAAATAAATTTATACAATACAATGTAAGGTGAAATGACCCAAAGTCTTATAATCTTTAGTGGAAGTGAGAGATTTAAAAGATATATGACATAAACCCATAAATATATATATGGTACATATATATATATATATGTTATGGAATACATGAAATTTGTGATTTGTATGCATAATGGGATATATATATATAATAATAATTATGTTGGTAGTATTGGATGGATAATCAATTAATCCTCCACATCAGATATCATTAAAAGATATGTTTCATAAGATGAAACATGTGGGAATTAAATGCATTCAAGAATATGATGCATGAATTATCTAAGGCATTAAAAAATTCATGAAAAATGCATGAGTAAATGCATGGACTACCCATGAGCATACTAAGGTTCTATATAAACCCTATTTCCATATGATGACATTATGGGTGTGTATTTAGATCCTAATTCCTGTCCAAGACTCACTGAGACCCATAACTCTCTCCTTATACTTTTTTATTTTCATATGATATGTAAGAACCTCATGAATGGAAGAATAATCTCATCCAAACATTAGAAAATTAAGCACAACCTATAGATACATATGGGGGTGGTATGTCATCCAAATTACATCTTGTGATTTTTATTGGGAATCTCATATGAAGATTGAAAGGATTTTGATTATCTTAAATTCAAGGTAATCCATGTTTTATAGTATTCTTTATTTTAATATTTTTTTGAGGATTCATATATCATGAAAAAGATATTATTAAACAATAGTTTGAATTTATTATTATTTTATTAATAATTATTTTTAGACTCTTACAAAACCCTTAAGGTTTGGGGTTTCACTCTCATCTTATTTATGGTTCAGGAGGGACCTCAGTGGGATGAGTTGCAACTGTAACTTTCCAAACCACTTCTAAACAAGAATTGTCACCATAGTTAGTTTCAGAACACTAGATAAAAATCACTATAATGAAATTATCAATGTACAACTCAGTGATTGTTTTTTGTAACCACCTCTAAATCTTAAAGGCATTAAAAATGATTTAATGCTGGTTCTAACCACTACAAAGTTATTATTTTCATGTAAAATGACTTAAATTATAAAAAAAAGTGATTATTGCTGTTAAAATTCTACAATACAATATTCAAAACTAACATTTATCATATGAACAAAATAATTTTATGGTTCTATTTATTACAAACAATTTCCAGTAAATTTTATAATTTTACAATTCCACACAAAAATAAGGGTTCCACCTCCATTTCTATATGTAGTATTAGAAGTAGTAAAAATAAATTTTACATGAATCCCTCTGATACAATGTTCACAAAAAATATAATAACATATTATAACTCACCTTATTTTACTTTTATTTCCTTACAAAGTGTTTCCTCTTATAAAGGTTCCTGGATAAAAAGGTTTAACGATGAATCATATTCGTTTTTTGGACCGGGGTGTACATAATATGTTCTCCATTATATTAGAAATATATTCAATTAATTGTCTAACATTAATCATTTATGTTAATAAATATTCCCAATTTGGAAATAAATTTAATAGGTATATACATTTAATAATTTTTGTTTCATTATTCATTTCTGTTATACTATTTATGTGGTTTATTGGATAAACTAGTTACAAAATGTTTCTTTAATAAAAATATGAAATTTATTGATTTCATTAAATTTATTAAAAGAAAAATATGCAGTTTATTTAATAAACTAAATGCAATTTATTGAATAAACTATATAATTCATATAAATTTTATTATATAAACTACATAACATATATCTAGTGTATTGATTTCATACACTTTAGGCATACTACTTATTGAATAAGCAAAATGAATACACTTTAGAAACATGATTTATTGAATAAAGTTCATAAAATTAAGGAATATATTTTATTGAATAAATTTAAAATTATTAATCTTAATATATATTTATTTTACAATATGTTTTTATTTTAACCCCTTTATAAACATCCACTTACATTATTATAATTAAACTTAATCATCTATAAAGTAACATCTCATTAGTTCCTTTAGTACTGACATATATTTTTGTACCATATCCATTATTTAATTTTCTCTTATTTCTTCAACCAGACTATGTAGAATTAACTTATTAAATTAATCAACTAAATACATTTACATTTCTGTGTACGAATTATTTTCTGACTCATTACCAAACAAATTCCATTTTTATTGAACTAACTCTCAGAAATTTCTTTATCAATATATTCTCTATAAGGTAAATTACAACATGATTTTGATGATGAATGTTTTCATAAAATAACTGAAGGCGTCACTAATGTCAAACATTGATTATCAACATACAAGGATATTCCAAAATATTTGACATCATAAAAAAAAGAAAATGAAGATGGATATGAATGAATAAATTGAATTTATTATCTTTATGGGCTTCCCTATACTATATTTTCCCACTTTCTAGAAAACATATTTACATATAACACAAACTCAATTCATTCTATGACATATTATTTATTTAATATATAATCTACCATTAGTTTCTCTTTTTATATTTTTTCCACCTATCTTTTTAATAAAAAATGTTATTTTTAATTTTTCTATATATCATTACCCCTCACGAGAATGCATAGAATGAAAACTAGTACATATTGATTTGTCTTAAAAATGATTCCATTTAAAACAAACATAATCGTAGTTAATGATATAAAGAGATTTCTAATTTTTAGTGTCAAAAAATAAATGATAAATAATATTATGAATTTATATAAAAATAATAATTGTATAAAATATTATTATTTGCAAATAATATGAATTTCATAAAAAAAAGTGTGAGTATTCTGGTTGTTATTGTTTGTGCGTTTTCGAGTTCATAGGAAGGTATCAAGTTTGTGCATCTCCAAGTAATTTATAAGCATGTGTAGAGTTTCTTTTTAAAATATTATAATCCCTCTCCCAATTATTTTTAAATATTAATATTAATAAAAATACTAATAAAACATCTTCAAAACTATTAATAATGACCCTGGAAAATTATAATGGTTATGGTGTACATAATGAAAAAGAAAAACATGTTGTCCCATGGACTTGAACTTGAAACTAGACTGAGGACTTGGCACTTACCCCTTTCCACACATAAAAGGTGCATAATTTCAGTCTACAAGTTTGATTTTCTATTTTCATTGATCAATATATTATCATTTTAAATCCATTATATAGGATGAAGCACCTCACCCACTTCCCACAAGTCTCCTCTAGAGTGTTTCACACCATAGTGTTGTATCCTCCACAACCAAACCATTCCCATTCTAATTATTTTTTGATTTCATTATCCCTAAATCCCCCCCCCCATTATCCCTTTCAACCCTAGAGTCATCCTCCCAATTTCATTGATCCTCTTCATATTCACCGCCAACCTCTAACCTATTTCATCATCTCCACCATCCACCTCATTTTTTCATTATTCTTGTCCCCTATTCTACAACAAAACACTAAATTCATCTTTCAGTCTAGTTACAATTTCTATGATCAGTACCAGTACCACCTCCCTTAGATCCATTTCACTACATCTGACTTAATCTTATCTTTTGATTAATCCCGTTATGGTCACCTTTTGTCGATCTAAATAAGTGGAATGATAGGTGAATCCTTTTCAAATACATTAATGTGGTGACCTCAAGAATTGATTCTTGGGGATGGATGATGATAGGTTATCATTGATTCAGTCACATGGATAGTGACATCCTGAGATAGTGACAACTATTCATGGCTTCTGATCGGATAGATTTGACCCAGGAGAGAGTGGTGGATGATGTGGGCCATGTGTTGGAACTTCAATGGGAAAATGGACCTTTATTAAAATTGAGGGGATTTAAGCTATTTATATGGTCCAATAATCCATGAAATAATGGGTGTATTTGGGCCTCAATACTCATTTTTTTGGGGGGTCTATCACTATGATTTTCTTTCGGGTGGCACTAGTTTTCCACTTTTGTATTTGGTGGGGATATCTATGCCACATGTGTTTTATTTATTTTTCTATATTTATATTTTATTTAACATATTTTAGCACCAAGCATGATCATCTCTTAATCCCTCATTGTATTTTAGAATTCATATACCATAGTGTTTTCTTTCCCCATACCACTTTTATTTCCCTTCCATCAACCCCAACTACTCTCCCCCATTATCCCTTCTAATACTAGCATATCCTTTCTTCAAGTATCTTTTAACTTCTTTATATTCACTACCAAAATCTAGTTTATTTCATCATCAACACTTTCCAACATAGCATTTCAGCATTCCTGACTCCCCCTCCCTAGTTTACAACCAAAACTTATCCTCTTTCAATCCAGTTCTAATTTATTTGATCAGTGTCACCTTCCTTCTATCCATTTTCCCGTATCTGGCTTCATCCTGATGATTTATTAATCTCATCATGGTTACCTTTTTTGGTCAAAATAAGTTGATTGATAGGTGAATCCTTTCCAATTACCATATCTTCCTCACCCTAAAAGGTATGATTTTTTCATTATCATTTTTTTTCTATTCATAAATAATTCACTTTGGAAGCATCCTCTATTTTTAACCATATTTTTCTTTCTTGATATGTGAACCTTCCTTTCTTTCACACCTAATTTTTTTTAAAAAAATTACTATGAAAATATTAAATTCTATTCAATTATCTCTTCAACATATTCAACATTCACCAACCCAAATACTCCAAAATATATTTTAATTTCATTTGGCCTATTATGGAAAAATACCTTCACATTTCATACGGATTTCAAATATATTTCATTTTCAATAGAGTAAAATTTTATTTTAATGTTATTTCAGTATTTATCATTGTATACTCAATTTTCAGTTTACTAAATGTTTAGTTTTGGAATAAATAAAGGTCTTACTAACTTTCAGTGTATCATGATGTTTATATCACTAAATCTTTAAACAATATCAATTTTACCACTTTGTTCTATTTATAACTATTTCCTTCAATCTCTATATGATATTTAGTAATTTTATATTAAATGATATTTTATATAGACTTTTCATACTATTCCATTTATGTTGGGAATAAGCATTATGCCTTCACAATATAATAATACAATAGACACAATTATAATTATATAGTTTCATATTCATTTTCATATTCATTATATATTTTCTGTAAAATCATTTTTACTCATTAGGGTATAAAATTTTGTTTATACATAGTTTTTATCCATTAAATTATGAGCATTTAATGTTCATTTCATGTATGCAGTTGATGTATGTTTATTTTGTTGGAAATTCAATTAATTTGAAGTTTTTTAAATAAATTACATATTTTATAGAGTTTTTAGACTAATTTTATGTAGATTAATTCCTACATAATTTCCCTTACCTCCCATGACTCTTCTAGATTCATACTGTATAGATAAATTCGCTTCCATTCCAATTTGTATAGATATAATTCTTTTTACCATATCCAGAATTTCATTTGATATGCATGTGTATTAACTGTTCGAAGAGTCCTTATTATGAAAATAATATTCTTTGCGATATCAACTCTCTCAAATTTCTTTCTTAATATATACATAACATTCCATTTACTTTAGTTTATGTTTATCAAAAATTTATGTAATTTAAATTCCTAGTTTATCCCAAAGATTCTATCAAGGAGTCTAACTAACAATGAAAAATGAATTGTTCATCATCCATAATGGTTATTGTGGATTATTTTGTTTTATCATTATTTACTTCTAGTATAATGAGATTTAATACATAGTGACCATATTGTCCCATTTACATTGTGAGTAAACTACCTGTACAATGAAATTGAAAACATGATGATCATACTATCCCATTTATACTGTAACAAATCAGTATCCATTTCTTATATAATAATATTTTATATAGAGTGACCATGCTATAAAATAAATTTCAGTTTTACATATTATATATGGAGTAGCCAAGCTATAAAATTATGATCATTCTTCACATTCTATATGATTTTATTATAAAATCCTGTTCATTTACAAGCATATCCAAAACAATTTATACAGTTTGTACCAATAGCATTGATGTCAGTTAGTTTTCATTACTTCTATGAATTTCTTGTTTGTTTATTATGTATGAATTGTCAATTTAATTTTGGTCTATATTCCTTCTATATGCCTATGATTCAAGTCATGTTTACTGATGATTCAATTTATCCAAAAAAACCTTTTAATGAATTTATTGAACAATGAAAATTGTATTCAACATTTAGCAAATAGGTAATTTTTTCTTTTAATTAATTCATGATCCACTCCTCTTTAATCAGTGGGGACTCCTTATGAATTTCTTGTATAATGAAGTGGAATACATAGTTATCCTGCAAAATCATTTTCACTTATAATCCTTTCAATTATAGTTTCTATATTTTTATTATATTCTATAATATTTATTATGTATGTTATGTTTCCATTATATGTTACGATACCTTATGTATTCTATGTAAATTTTGATAGATATATGATCTGTAATATTTTATATTTTTATTCAATGATTTATTATAGTTTTTTATTTATTTTTTCCCAATTCTTAATTTTCATAAATTATTTTATTAAAAATTAGGAATGTTTTTTTGAGAATATTGTCAAGGAATTTAATTATACTATATTAAAAATAATTCCTTTACTTTATTAAAGTCAAAAAATTATTACAAAAATTATTTTTATTTATATACTATATCTTCTTGTGTTTTTAATAACATTATATTATTTTTGATTGATTTAGATGCTACTATATCCTATGAAAATGAATATGAGGAATACTAGTTGGTATTATGCATGGTTTCATAATTTTTTATCAAAATTTTTTAATCTACTATTTATATATATATTATAAAGATCATGGAAGAAGAGAATAAAACCAATGAAGGAGTTTAGGAGGTGATATTTTTGAGGATCCTCAGACTTTTTCACCCCTTCCATGCTATGTATATGTGACTAATGGAGCAAGGAAACTCATTTTATATGATGAATTATTTTTACAATTATTATTTAATGTTATAAATATAATTTCTAGGATTATTGCAAATATATTTTCTAGATCATTTCATTTGAATAATCCTCCTTCCATTATAGATTATTTTTAGGAGAACTAAGATAAATAAAAAAATTATGACAAATACCTTTTAAACCCTAGGGATATATCTGAGTATCTAAATAATGAATTTAATTTCCTTATATCCGATGTCCTTCCCACTATAGTGGAAAATATTTTATGAGATAAAGAGTGCCAAATTAAGGTTAATTCAATCTATTTTTCGAAAATCTAATAACTAAAGATGATGTTTTAAGGAAAAATTTGAGTATTTCTTATTACACTATTGTGACCATAATACATTTGGTATTTCTTTCAACCTTGGATTATATGTAATATATGTTATCACCAAGACAGACCCAAAATTTATATATATATATCTAACAAAATACACTTGATAATAAAAATATTTCTAGCATCTATTGATAAGTAATGGGTTTTTGCCTTTTTTTAATCAATTTTAGTGATTGATCTAACTTTTTTTATCAAAATATTTAATCTCCATGCAGCATTTGGGCCTAATTTAATACCCTTATATTTTTGAATTTCATTTTTTTTCATTTTTAATAAATAAAAAATTTTAAAACTAAATTCAAAATTCTCTGCCTCAATCTATTATTCTAAAAATGATATAAATATAGTTTTAGAATATTTTTTTGCTACCTACCCCATCAAGAAAATATAGGAGTGGTGGAAAGGGAGAATCATAAATAGCGAATATAATAAGTAAAATAATGTAATGAGGAGAAGTCACATTGACAACCATTGAGGGACCAATGAATATTAATTTCAACTTGATGATTATATCAGTTTTCATTCCATTTTATAATTCCCAAAAAGGTCGCAAGAATCGAAATATGGAGAGGCATATCCGTCTAACTACTTTTTGTTTCAATGTTTTTTTAATTACCATATCTCCTCTTACATAACCACCTCTTCATTTTTGGTTGTTGATATAGTCACTTGTTATCCTATTTGGATTTTTTAAATATTTCAATTTATCAATACTGTGTATTTTCATTAATTATAATGGTGACATACTTAATTACTTACTCTATTTATCCTACTAAAAAGTTTAATAATAAGGTTGTAATTCAATAAGTTTTGAAAGATAACATGTATAAAATAGATAAGAAAATCGAAAGTTTATCAAGTATCTAACTTACAAGATTAACATGGTTATTCTTAAATTTTTTCCCTAAAGATGTGATTTCTTAAATTAGAGTTGATGATGGGATTTAACATTAATTTTCTAGTATAAAAAAGATGTAAAAGAAGCATATAAGTTGATATTAAATGTATTAGAAATATATTAACCACTTCAAAAGTAATTTTTAGTTTCTACATACTCTTAATTGTTGCTATTTTAGGTTGAATAAGATGATTTAAATGATGAGTATAGTAATATAAGAGAGAAACTTAATGATAAAAATTCTACGTTAATACCATAATTTTTTTGGAAACCATCTTTTTAAATAGGTGTGTTTATTAAAATGGAATGTAATGGAAAATACTCATTGAACAAATCATATAAGAGAGGTCAAGGAATATAATTAATTTGTTATGTATTCTCATTATCCATGTGAAGGGATTGCTATTTATTATTTGTATGATGAGGTCTATTTACCCCCCAATTATCTTCTCAATTGATCAGTTAAGTATTTTCAGGGTTGTCCATAATAGAGAAACTGAATATGTTTTCCTATTTCACTACTAGGTCAAAAAATTTAATTGTGTAATATTAAAATCTATTATGGAATTTTCGGGGTATTTCATTTTAATTACTATTTGTTTTTAATGACTTTCTTATGTCACCTTATTTACTCAGCTACTTCCCTTATTCCTTCATTTCTGTTTTAATGGATTTTATATCATCTGAATATATCAAAGTTTATTTATTTGAGTTTAAAAAATATTTTAGTTTTGGGGTAAATAGTGATATTGGAACAATTTAAATATATTTTTTATTTGTGTTATAATAAAAAAGTCACTTTTTATATTGATCTCATAATAAATTTTTTAAAAAGGAACCTGAAACAGATTATCAAAACAACCTGAGAAATGTTTTTCTTAGGTTTTTATTTATGAAAATATATTTAATAGACCTAATTAGATAATGAATATGATTCTAAGAAGGCAATTTAATTATTATCCACCCTTCAACAAGACATTTAACTTAACATTATCTATATGTGAATTAATATGATAAATATAATGGGTTATTTTCATTTATGTTTCAATACATATTACAAAGGTACATGCCTTGTTTTTATTCATTAAGAGTATTTTCAGCATGCTGGATTTTTTTTAACATTTCACATCATATTCCTATTAATAATCCATCTGATTATTTTTCTTCTTCCTATCCTTTCTAATGAACTAGTTCTTGGTTTTTTGTTGTTTATTGTTTGATCCTTTCATTTGATATCATTATCAAATTGAACTTTTTTCAATTATATTTTAGCTTTTATGAATAATTCTTAATATTATTCAATAAAATTAACCCAAATATTTCCAGATATAGATTAATGATTGTCATTAGGCCTCCACAAGTGCTTCATGAAAGAATAGAGAAAACAATTTTTGTCAATTTCAGGGACCCTTACCGGACGTATTCTCTATGAATGTTTGATTCTTATAATTTTCAAAACACACGAATATGAGTTTTTTAGTTACTTTGGTAACATAATTTCATTTTAATTTTTTTTTTCTTAGAATAAATTGGAACCCAGATCATGTCATTGATTTATTTCTGGCATAGTTAGGGGCAAGTGGTTCACTTGATAGAATTTGGAAAAGTGGATATTCGAACCCAAACATTTTGAAGGGATACTGAACTGATATTTCATTAAGTACTCCACCATTTTTATGATATTCATGAACTATTTATAATGTTCTTATATAGTATACCAACTTTTCAAATATTAGGTTGAGTTTTTTTGAAAATAATTTTATGATTTTAGTTTTATTATTGTATGAAAAAATATATCAGTTTTATCTTTAATTTTCAACACATAAATCACATTATATATAAATTTATGTCATGTGATTCAATTAATTTGAAGTATTTGTTGGTCCTAAAGATGTTTTGGGATTTTTGGATGTGTTGGAGAAGGTTTTAATGATGTTTTTGGTTCTGTCGAGGAAATACTGTTGTAATATTTAATGTTATGCTTCCATATTTTCTTGGGTGGTTAAAGAAATTGATAAACTAAATATTACACCATAATTTAGTAATATTGTGTCATGATTTAATGGCTAGAAATTGAAGATTCTTAAACTAATCTTAATGATATTTTTCTCATTCCATTTTGAAGGAGGTCATGATTTACATGTGTCTGCCCTAGTCATTATGAGTAGTTGGTTTCTCTATGAAGGAAGTTGGTTGTGATGTGAAGGTATAAAATATACTAAAATTTGAAACTAGGATTTTTTGTAGATGATGTTGTGATGCATTATAAAATTGCATTATTTCGTAATACAAGGGTGTAATAAAAATGGAATTTTGATGTCCCATGTTGGATAGTGGTTTCACTATGATACAAAGGCAGAATAGTAGCAATGAAGAAATTATTCCATAAAATTAAATAATAAAAAACAACGAGTTTTAATGTTGTATTTGTTTCAAAGGAAATGTTGCTTAATCATTTGATAATTTCAGACATGATTCTATAATTAACATCATTTCACCATGATTTTTTAAAGATACTAGATTACAGAGTTTTGATGACGTGGATTAGTGAATTCCACATTGATATACTCCAATTAGACCATAAACATCTCTAGATCACATATTAAGTGAAATTAATGACAAATTAAAGATGGAGTTGAAGTAATGGTTAATGGTAGTTGAGATGGATTTTTTTGTTGAATCTGAATTTAAAATTTAAACATGAAGAGTATGATTTGATGTTGCTAGAGAATGAAACAAGAAATTTATGAGTGGAAGAGGAGAGAAATATAGAGAAATGGAAGGACTAGAAAATGAGATAAGAGAATTATTGGTACTATACTTCCTCAACACAATTCACGAAGGTTGAATATTTAGAATGTAAAGATTGAACGCTTTCATTGAAGAGGATCAAAACTAATTTTGATTGTGTATCTATATATTGAGTTTATTCTTGTTGGATGATGATGTTAGTAACCTTATCCTTTAGTATGTATAATTACTATGGGAATCAAAATTTAAATAATTAACAATGGGGAAGATGAAGACCCCAAAAAAACCGGGATCCCTCATGTAATCCCACCCAAGCATAATATGAACAATCTAATAGAAAATATTCCCCATGGTTACCACTATTACACTCCCTTATAATATAATATATCATTCAAAAATTACCCTAACCAATTTTTCATCCTAACTGGACTGATTTTATCCTAAAATAGAAATTCCATTCATTTAGAAGGTAATAGGCTCAATTTCTTACCCCCTATTGGAAATGATTCATGTATTTAAGACTGAAAGAAGAAAATTAATTTTGGATGACATAATCATCCTCCCATGTAGCTCATTCCATGGGTTAGCCTTTAAATTGAATTAAATACTCATATTAAATTAGTAATGAAAAATAGAATGGGTGGGGAAATCCCATGTAGGATTGATCTTTCAGGATTTTTCCTATAGAAACGGGCATAAAATGTGAAAAAGAAATTTATGTTCCCCCCACCCCGCATAAGTCTGCAGGTAGCTCTTGGGCCTATCAAAATTTGAAAAAAAATATTTATAAACATATAAAAATATTATTTTCTTCCAATTATCAATGGTAGTTGTGGGGAGAAGTATGAATCGACCATAGTTAGTGTCTTAAAGGTTTTGGTGGAGAATTTGTTGGTGGGTTTGCGATGGTGCCGATGTAGGGTGGAACTATTGTGATGAAAAGTATGTGAGTGTTCAGTGATTGAAAATTAATGATGATGTTGGTTGTGTGATAATTTGAATGGATGAACTTGTTAATGAATGTTGAATCTCTAGGTAGAAACCAATTTATGAGGATGTGATTGGGGTTCCCATGAGGCCTTTCCCTATTTTTATAATAACAAAAAATAACAATAATAAATCGATCCAAAAACTATTATGTGAATGGATGGGGTAATTTTATAACCATTATGATAAGACTTGAAATATCATGGTTTAATCAATATTGTTTATTAAAAAAGATAAAATGTTAAATAATCATATGTTGTAAAAATGTTTTTTTAAATAATACCAATAAGTAAGAAAATCCCTCCATGGGGTCAACTAACCTTGGCCCCCACTCGTGAGGTATCAACCCACATTAATTCATAAACTCAATAGTTAATGCTTTTAGGACCATGTGACCTTATCCATGAATCCCGTGGGACTTTTTTTCTTTAATAGGGCGAAGAAAACCATTATGGAGATGGGTTCATTGAGCTAGAACAACTTCTAGTTTTGGTCACTCGGTCTAATCCCTCTTTAGACTGAGGGGAAAAGTGGCTAGAATTTCTTATGGCCCAACCATGTGTTTGTGCTGAGAAACATGAATCACTAGGTGGTTATGGGCAGTAGGGGGAAGATCCAGATGATATTCGAGAGACCCAATTTTCATAAAATTATTAAATGGACTATAAAAATGGGATGGTATTTTTTTGTTGATCGACTCAATGAGGGAATGTTGTTTGTGTTGCGAGAGTCACACATAAACCCATTCTCAAACAAAAAAGTGTACATGCATCTGTTATTGTCAACATGCAGGTGCATAAGGTATTGTGAATGAGAAAAATGAAACCTTAGTAGCTCCAATTCCTCCTCTTTTTTAAGGCGTTAGAAACTACTTCCACTAAAATTGATGAATGAAGATAGTTGGGAAATTTTCGAACCTTATAACCACAGACCACCTAAAAAGGAGTGGTATTAATATAATAATTCCAAGTAGCGTTGTATGAATGTTCTTCCCAAGGAATCTAATAATACTATTTCTTCACATGATCCCTATAAAATTAATGAAAAATAGTGTTGTAGAAAATTTCCACACATGGGATCAAGTAAGAAAATTTATATAATGACTCCATATAAAATTAGTGCAAGTTAGTTTCACTATTGAAGTTGATGACATCCTTTTGGAAATCTATATGTGAGTGGAAAACTAAACAAAACTGTAACTTGGTAGCTTACAACCAAAATAACTATTTCTAGAAATGGTTGAGAAATATGGGGTCTTTGCCACTATAAATTTATTGAGTCATTCCATGAACAAGAACAACCTAATGGAGAAAAATATCAGCCATTTTTTACTATGTATGGATGGTTTATTAATAAAAAATAGACATATAACAAAATCCCAATTTCAAGGTAGCCGTTGATGAAATCATTTTGAAAATATTTCTATCAGTGGTTAGATAAAATAAACCAAACTTGGTACCTTGTATCAAAAATTACTCTTATTAGAAATGGATGAGGAAGATGAGGTCTCAGTTATTGAAAATATATTGGGGCATGCCGTTATGATGAAAAACCTCATGGAGAAAAATTTCAACCACTTCAGCCACCCTGTAGGGGTTATTCAGTAATAAAAAATGGTCATACATCAAAATACCATTGAAAAAAATGAAGATAATTTTGTTCCCTCCAGATTTTAGTAGCCATCATTACAATGGTCCTTCATATACTACTCAACGAATTCTTAATAGTCAAAATATCATGGCTAGGAAAAGGGTGGAATACTTCTTACATTAGAAAACTGAACATTGATGCATATATTTTTGAACATGTTACATCATTCCAAGAAATTATCAACCTCCTTTTTCAAATCATGGCCTTCCTCCCGCACTAGAACAGAATTAGCCAACTATAATGAATATTCTTACTCTCATTTGGAATGAGCATTGGATTCCATATTTTCTCAAATATGTTTATCATAATGGGAGCCTGATAATTTTTCTATAAAACAGTACTGGTTAGCTATTATAATGCGATGTTGAAGCAATAACTGAAGGCTCTGCTGATCGATGTAAATAGTGATGGTTTGACTGAGCAAGTAGGGTCAATAATGTTGCATTTCAAAAACAAGTGGTATAATCTATTACTCATAAGTAAACTTATCTATGATCTAATCAGAAAATGCATTGCTAAAGTAGGAAATGGGTTTTTTGTGCTACACATGGGTTGACCAAGTCCCATGCCCTAATGCATCACACTAAAGTTCAAAGTCCTGAAATAAGTACAATAGAACCAGAATTAGTGCCCCTATCATGAGTTGTTTTAGGCAGAAAAAAATATTCTGGGCAGTAGAAGACCAGCGAAACCCATCCTTCATGGTAGGGTAGTGAGGGGCTTGGAAATAGCTCGATACCCCAATATAAATCCATTATAGTATCTTTTGTGGCTAATAAAACCATGTATTTCTTTATTAGTTATATAAATTCGGAAATCAAGAACATATTGGACATTGGATGGGTCCATAGACACTCTAGCTCATGAGATGACATGGCCCAAGAATTCCACCATCCATAGAAAAAAAGTGACACCTGCATTGGTTATCAATGAAGTTAGTTCCTTAGAGGACCCACGATGTGGTGACTATGTTTTCCTGGTAGTGCATCCACTAAGATCTCTAGACTAAAATTTCATAAAATAATTAATATAAAATTGTGAATAAATGTATGAAATAAATCATTCATGGTGTCATGGAAGGTTTAAGGATAATCATTAAGGCTGAATGAAATCCCTAAATACTCATAATGATTGTTACGGGTGAAGAATACTATTTTTTCTACATCATCCTTCTGTATTTGAATATGATGATATCCAGATTTTAGATCCAACTTAGAAAAAAATGTCATGCCATGTAATTCTTCCAATAATCCTTCAACCACCATGATAGGAAATTTATAGCAAATAGACTCCTTGTTGAGTGATGATCAACATGCATTCTCCAAGAGCTATCTTATTTTTTGAACAAAAGAATTCATGCAAAATAGGCACTATAGTAGGAGAATATCTTCTTAACTCCTAAATGTTTTTACACCTGTTGTTTGGTCTCATTTTTTTGATTATAAGGATTCATTTGTATCATAACCATCCCTGATCCATACCTGAAGACAATGTAAATGGTGTGGTCTCAAGGATATGGGTTCCATTAACACTTTTTAAAACTTGTATGGTAAGTTTTGGAGATCTAAATGAAGTTATTCCACTAAAGAAGAGACTTATATGTAGTCCCTTACACCCATTAGTACCCAAACATTCAAGGAGGAAGAATTTTGACTATGTGGGGAAACCCATAAAGGAATCATTCCCAGTCCCTTGTAGAATTTTTCAAATACATTTTTTTCTAATTACATTCTACATACCTAGGAGTTCGTGACCAATAAATTCCCATAATAAGATCCTGTTTTCCAATATCCAAAACTTGTGTGTTAAAAACAAAATATTTATTCTCCCACAGATAGATGTAGTTGTTGAAATTCCACATAGGACCACAGTTGATACCCATCACTAATCCTGATTCACATCCTTTATGAGTCTTACATAGCCAAACCAAGGAGTCAGACCAACATGGATTATATGAAATTATGAGTGGATCTACTGTAAATCATAATGAGAATAGGAATGCCTCCCAGACAATCCTCAAATTTCATATAGGACTTCCTATTTAATTTATAGCCCTATTATACACAACTGATCCCAAGATGCTGATACCCACCCCTGGATATTTAAATTCCACTAGGACCTCAAGTTTCACTCCTTAACCCTATTTAGGATCCATATTTTCAGGATCAGAATCACCCTCACCTAGTATGAGTACATGTTGTTTTGGGTCACTTTTCCTGTTCATGGGAGTAAAGGGTAACCCACAATGAAAACAAAAACCCCCTTTCCACCCCTCATTCCACTCCTTACTTGTCAGATTATGGACCACACTACCTCCATTTGTGACCTTCTTGGGGGGGAGGGTATATGGATGACCTTCCCATTCACTTACCTACTTGAAGAAGAGGTCATTGAATAATGTCACCTTGGTTCAGTATACGCAAGTGTGGTAACTACTATCATACATCTCCATCATATCTATTTTCTCAGATTCATGATATTATACCATTGAAATGTGGTCTTATTAATCTATTAATTGTAACTTCCACATGATTTTCCTTGCACATCTCTTGTAGTTTTGTTGTAAGATTATGAATATGGACCCAAGACCATATCTCCTCCTAAATTCCTTGTATGAAATAGCCCATGTATTGTTTTTTTAGGGTAGTATTCTTATCCCCTAAAAAAATCCATGATTGGGCTATCCAGACACTTCACATGTTTGTATAGATTCACATGAAATCAACAAATGATACATGTATTGAATAAGAATATACAACGCACTGGAGTGAACTTGTTAATGATCATAGCCTCTAGAAACATCTTGGGATCCTCAAACAAAGAAACCAAATATTCTTATTATCAATGCATTATTGGAAAGTACCATGATGGTAAAGAACAACAAGTTATTTATATGGATTCTGGTCCTCTAATCCATTGAGATGTTCCATCAGTTTGGTCCGCAATATGTGCTACGTCTAATGTTGATTGATTTTTGCCAAAATTGGGACTACGTGGATAGCCTAACCATTCATACTTGTGAAATATTGGAGTTTTAGTGCTTTGTGGGTAAAAGGAATAAGGAAATATAACTCATCCTTTCTTAAACATCCACATGGATCTAAACCGTCAAAAATTGGGAGCTTGAACCACTTAAAAATTAGCTTGTGATCAAAGAAAATAGTTGGATCAAGTGTAGTACTTGTTGTATATATTTTGAGAAACTCATAATATGAAGTGATATCCATATAAGTGCCTAAATCAATGAAGAAATGAATCATGTTGGTTTTATCTTGCTGATACTTCTTCTCATGATACCAAAACATGGTCTTTTGGAATTCCAATTTCTTGGCCAACTCCTGGTCCCAATGATGCTAACTGTTCCAGAGTTCAATAATTATTGTCGTCCCTCAACTATAGTAGATAAATCTATAAGAGTAATTTAAAATTGGTTCATTTGTTTCTCCATAACATCCAAGTGAGTCAGATAGAGAGTCTTCATGAAGTGAGTGTTTCCCTATTTGAAGTGATTTCTAGTTGAACATGATATGTTGTACAAGTATTAGTAATATTCCCCCACAATATGTATAACAACTACATGAATATTAATTAAAATTACAAGTTTCAACGAAATACGGGAGCACCCCCCACAAATATCTCATCCCCCACATAGATTAACCTATTATTCCTACTTGGACTTATTTTCCCCTTTTACAATAGAATTTCCATTCCTCTATAAGGTCTTAGTCTCTATTATACAATGATGGACCAATTTACATATCAATACATCTTTGTAGGAGTGAAAAAAAGATGTTGGATGATATAGGAGAGACATTTTTCACTGAATTTCAAAGTTGTAATGATCAAAGAGATAGAAGAATTGGTACTCTATTGACAACATTCCGGAGAGTAATGTTTGATATTGATAACTTTATTTGTATCACCATTTTAAAATATATCTTTTATTTATGCAGGAGCACATTTTTCATGTCAAGAGATATTTGTATTGACATGGGTTCAAGGATAACCCCTGCCCGTAGTAACCATTTAATTATACTAGTGGATCATATGGAAATGGATGATACCCTTCCATACCAAGGACTTCGTCAATTATTTTTAAGTATAAACCTTCTACATTTCTGTGTTCACTATGGTGGCATGGATGATCAAGTGAGGTTTTTGAATTGAATTGATTATTTTCATAAAAATTCAATGTTGAATAATAATGTTTGGAAGATAGAAAGATTGTAATTCCATCTAATCGATGATGAAAATTAATTTTGGAGGATATTTTAAACAAATCTACTCACTTATCCCCCCCAAGAGAATATGAATTAGAGATCACCACAATATTGTCAGTGCTGTGTCCAAAATTTCCTTCAAAGATGTTAATTTGTTTGAAGTTGAGAGTGCCAAGAGTTTTTTCTTGGTATTGATGTTGTGTTATGATTTTTTATATATTTCATTGATCATATTAATTAAGTGAATAAAAGACGATTTTCCACATTTTATGGAAAATATTACAAATTTTGGAAATAAACATTTCTTCTATGTTTTATGTCATTGGATATGTGTATGGATATTATAAACTGATGACTTTAATTTGGTCGCATAAGGTATACTGATGACTCCAATTGATTGAAATAGAATTCAGAGAGAGTATCATTCAGGGAACACTTTATTCGACGCTCTTTTAGAGAACAAATTCATAAAAATAATGTTGATCAAGAAACCAAAAAATATTTTTGAAAAGCTGTAGAGTATTCATGAAGGGAATTCTAGAGTGGAGGAAACAACATTTCAAATATGGAATGCCCAATTTGATAACCTTTGTATGTTTGAAGGTGAAATTGTTGTCCTAGATTAAGATTCAAGATGGGGGTGAACTAAAGTAAGAACCAAAATTAATATTTTCTCCCATTCAAAAATATTTTTTTTTTTTGGAATTCACAAACTATGAAAAAATCAGGTTACAAAAAACAAACAACATAGTAGAAATTAAAACAATAATAAGATGGAAACATAATTTTGGAAACCAACCCAATAAAAAATAAGAAAAATATATGTAAGAATAATACATAAAGTATAATTGTTCTATGAAAATATTCAAAAGATATAACCTATTCACATCAAGGAAAATCATTACTTTTAACCCAAAGTGGAATCAGGATCAATAGCTAGATCCAAGGTATACTTGTTTTGATCTTGAAATTTAATTGTTCTACCAGATCAAAAAATAAAATTTTCAAACCTCGTATCTTACTTGAAAAACCATTGACAACATCTAGCTCAATCTGTGATCTCCTTTTTGATCTAGTTGATCATCAAAAAGTCCTTCCTAGACTTTATCAAACTCAATTTTTAGAAGAAACCGAATTCATAACCCTATAATATTTTTGATCATGTAGGATTAGATTTAATGATTACAACAAAAAAACCCTTAGGTATTTTACAATGAAAAACCTAACACACTGAATCTTGAATTATCACATTGAAAAGTAATAAAAATGAGAGGTCTTAAAACACTGAGATAGTGTAAAACTTGACTGTAATAAACATTTCAGATTATGTTCCAATCCCTTGAATCCAAGAACTTCATATATTAAAATTGGAATAAATAACTTCTCTGAGTTCTTCAGGTATATTTCCTCATTTTGAAAATCATATTACACAATGTAAAAAGTATTTTTTCTAAATTTATTAAATAAAAACTCCATGTAACTTACAATAGTACTCCCCCTATGTATATGTTCTAGAAAATTTATGTCCCCCCTTTAAGAAACCCACCCCTTAATAAAATGAAATCTTACCGCACTTACAAATCTCAAATATATCCCAATTTACCCCTTCATGATTTTAAAAAGGAATAAACAAAAAAATGAACATGTAGAGTTGATAAATAAGTATAAAGTATGGATGATATTTCTTTCATCAACAACAGTTACAATTCAAAGAAACAGTTAAAGTGTCCTTTGACATTTATAGCTACATTTGAAATTTAAATCATTCATAAACATTTAAAATATTCATTAATATCTAATTCATTATCAACATTAATTATAATGAACAACTAAAACATGAAAACATTAAATAGATACAAATAAATTTTAAATCGATTCTTTTTTGCGAGATGTAGAAATCAAATATTCAATATTATTTAGTCTCTTCTCATTATCTTCTGCAAACCTCTTGACTTCATTAAATTCCTTCTGCTAAAGTAAATTCTGATCATAAATATTTCAGATGTCAATATCCTTCAACTTCATGTACTTTTCCATTCTCTTTAAATTTTGAAACTACTTCCCACAATCATTAAAATTAAACATATCAACATTCAAATAAACTTTCTAATCAGGGATTTGTTTTTGCAATTGAAATATTTGAAAATATAAACTTCTTTCCAATAAAAGACTCATCCTTCAGTCTATATAAGGTAGTATTGAAAAAACACTGGACATCCTGAGTAAATATTCTGACACAATAGTCAACTGAATTTCAATAAATTCCATTCTTGAACTTTCTTGTTGTTTATAACCTTCTAACTAAGACTGGAAATCATTATCTTATGGATTAACTTCTAGTTCATTTGGATCCCATCATCTCAACTAACTATCCCTATTCAGGAGCTTCTTCTAAAGTATATTTCTTTATTTTATCAGCACCATTCAAAGTGGATCTAGTTTTCAGGTCTCGTCTTTTGATGAATTGTCAGATTCATATGAATCTGAAGATGAAGTAATTTCTGATGATGTTGATTCCAAATACTACTATGATATAGACTTTTCAAATATATTCTACCCCAAATTATTCACGTGAACAAGACTTTTCATGTATTTCTAAAGGTGGTGGTGAAAGGGACTCTAAATAAGGATGATCAAGAAATTCAATTTTCTCTTCACTTTTCTAGATCTAGCTTCCAAAAAGCCCTTCTTTTTTAATAGTGTCATTTGGGTTTCTTCAGTTGGTATCTCTGATAGATACCATAAGTAAGTCAATATTACATTTCTTAAACTTTATCAAAAACTTCTTCTGTTTCTCTATTAAGTTCCAGTTGTCTTCCTCTTTATCCAAAATTTCCAAAAATATTATTTATTTTGCTTGGGTGACTCTACACCAACCAGAATACCATCAACATCCATACTTTTTTTATGAAAATTTATATTCCACCTGCTTCTTTTCATCTTATGAAAGCGTAAAATCAGTTCCTTTATTTACAAACATCACTTCAATGAAATCATACACTAACTTCATTTGGCTATGAACCTTAGTATTTAGTGGATTATTCTCAACTCTATTAGGAGTTTTTTAGTCTTGAACCCATCCTTTCTCTATAGACTTATCTATAATCTGATTCAAAATTTAGGAAAATAGAAGTACCTTTAAGTGGATGAGTCCAGAAAAATAATCAAGATATAATCCCAGATAAAATTTACTACATTAATCTACCTCATATTATAAAGGTAATCAAGATAATAAATGTATTGAATCATTATATTATCTTTTGTAGGTCTGAAGCGCAACAGAGGTGTCCTTTGAAGGTATGAACAACATATCTTTTAGTCTCAAAAAATGTGTTATAATTGATTTACAAGATCACAAGATCATATAAAAAGAAAAATAGTACATTAATAAACTATATTAATATTCCATAAACATAGGGAGGAGATATTCATATGTAATTCATAACTAATTTTTGAGCATATATGGAATTACCTCAACTTTTAATTTTTATTTCCTTGATAATATGTCAAAATAAAATTCATCTCACCATTACTGCACTATAGTATTTAGGTGTATAATCCCTCTAGAGGTGATCTACAAGGGAACCACATTCTATGATCAACATCGTAGAAATGCCACGTTCTTTCACAATTGATTCCGATCTCTTCCATTGTTCATGGTTGATCATAATAGTATTCATCACGAATGATGAAGAACCCTTGGAGTTCTCTAAAAAATAGGACAGAGGAGAAATAGATAACACTCTCTAGGGCTTGAGCCAATCTCTCTTTATCCCCATTACACACAAGTTTAGTGAATTATGAAAGTGATATAGTTAGATATTTATTATATCAAGTTTATGGTTGTCAAATCACACACAAGCCCCTATACATCTTTAATATTCTTAAATAATCTCGTGTCCAATAATAATAATAATAATATTTTTACATGTGTGATGAATCAATAATATAAATAAATATCATTTATACTATTAAGACCATTAAACATAGTCTGCTTTCTATTTCCAACATTTAAGAATCCTCAAATAATGAATATTTAATTAAATAAATTTCATTACATTATTCTACAATAAAAATAATAAATATTAGTTTCTACAAAATTGAATGCTAATATTTATTATTTTTATTTAACACAATTTATTCGTTTGAAAATTTTGTGAATAAATTTCACGATCAACTATTACCCCAAATAAATATTATTTATTTCAATATGTTAACTTCAGTACATTATTTTAACTGAGATTATTGATACACTCAGTGTCTAACCCTCTTGTCCTATTTCTCAGTGGCATTCATCATAACACCCTAAAGTACAAATTTAGCATCTAGGAACATGTAAAAACATCAATAGAGAAAAAATTTAACTTCACAATGACATAGAACCTCCTAATAATGCCTACTATATAATATAATCCTTTAATCACAATATCTCAAATCATACAGGTTGTGTGTGGGTTCCACCAGCCTATATTTTTGATGCCTCATTCTTTGAATTTTTGGAAATGAACTCTCCCAATGACCACCGTATCCATGAATTTATTGAGGTTGTTCCACTCTCATCAAAGGGCCAGAGATGTTAACTTTCAATAAGAGAAAAAAGAGATAAATTCGTTCTCTCATTGTCCATTAATTCTATATCATTCAGGATGAATCCAAGGTATTTAACTTCCCCACAAACATATATTGATATGATTTAATTCAATACATCAAAATAAGATAGTCATGATATCCATTAATAATAATATTAAAGTCTAAGGAACAATACACACATCTACAGATAGGAACCTCCAATGAATCATATAAATGTGGATTTATTATTTGGAAGATCTATTCTCATAACCTCATATATTGGACATTACCAATCGAAAAAAATGAGAAGATGTATCAATTTCTTATGAGCTTCATACTTATGATAGGTTCTATTGTCTGTGTCCCATCAAACAATACCATCTACCTATGGAGAAACATTTAAAAATAATTTCATAGAACCTTTAGGTGCTCATCATAGTGAGATACTATTATGAGCCTTCATTGTGGAATATATTCTAAGGATATTATCACATACAAATATAGTAAAAAATAATATTCAATATGTGATATGAAAACATCTTTAATAAAAAACATATAATCAAGAACTAAACAATTTGGTTATATGGCACCAAATCCAACAGACACCCACTTGAACTCGTGATAACTCAAAACAACCTTCAATCCAATATATCTCACATCATACTCATATTTCTAATAATATAAATACACAATTTATGGGTCCTCATTGTTTTCCTCCATGGATACTATTCTCACCACAACTTCACCTCATATAGAAAAATTCATCAAGAGATGAAACTGGATGCTTTGAACTCTTCAAGCTCACAACTCATCCGTTGAGACAAAATAAATTTCTACACTATGACACCAAATTTTTATGATCTATCTAAGTTCTAGAATATATATAACCCATTATGTGTTTCTTTTCCTATTCTCTATACACCAATAATATATCCATAGTTTTCTAAGACACTTTAGGATAATATTAACAGCTATCCAATGTTTTCCACCATAATATTCTTGATATCTTACTACCATGATCAAATCATGGGAATAATCAAGCCTCATACATAACATGACACACTTGATGGATCCTATCAAAAACGTTTATGTGATATTAGTATTTATCTATATTTAATCTTGTGTTTGAGGACACATTTTCTTGGAAATAAGTATACCATGTGACACTAGAACCAATCCTATCTTGAATTTTTCCATATTGAACCCCTTTAGTGTCTAGTTAAGGTACGTACCTTGAATTATTTTAAGAAGCCTCTTGGATATATCAAAAATGATTTTGATATCTAGAATGTTGTATGATTCACCTAGATCCTTCATAAACAAGAAGTTTCACAACCTTTCCCTAACCTCTTGTAAGGATGGAATATCATTTCCATTTAGTAATATTCCATCAACATAAACTACTATGAAAAATCTTTCACTGCAACTAAATTGCTTGTGAACATGGATGACATTCATTGTAATGAAACCAAATTATTTTATAGCTTCATAAAATCAAATTTCTAATGAACTAGATGATTTCTTTAATCTATAAATTTATCAATTAAACTTGCACAACTTTTTGGAATGCACATGAGTCACAAACCCCCTTTCTTTTGTTATATACACATCATCTATAAGGTTCCCATTAAGGGAAGCAGTTTTAATTTCCATCTATCAAATCTAATAGTCATGGTAAGCTGCTATGGCAAGAAGAATTCTGATGGATTTAAAAATAAAAACAAGAGACAAGGAATTTTTTTGTAGTAAATTACTTGAAATTTTCTAAACCCCACATCTACTTGTTTTTCTTTATAGGTATTGACTTTAAATTCCATGTATAGTTTTGTTTTGAATACCCATTTACACCCAATGTGTTTTACATCAACTAGTAGATTGATCAGATCCCAAAATTAGTTTCGATTCATAGAATAATTTAAATAATTCACTGACCAATTCCTTCATACAACCTCTGAGCTCTCTACTACCTCCTTATAGGAGAGAGGATCATCATTGTTAACCAATAAAGAGTCACCATCATTTGTGAATAGAAAACCATATCTCTCTAGTTCTCTTTTTGTTATTGTATTCATGTGTAGTACTTTTGTTTCGGGACACATTCTTCCATGGGGACCTATGTAATTAGTTCATGTACCAATTCTTGAATATCCTTATCAAAAACATCATCTAAGTTAATATTTCTCCAACTATCCTCCATGAGGACAATATTTCTTTCATGAAATTAAATTTTTCTTTAGATAATTACATTTTTATTTGAATGGTTGTATAGATAATATCCCCCTATCTCATTAGGATAATCTATAAAGATAGACTTCCTACCTAAGGGTTCTATTTTATTTCTTGAGCTAGCGTTAACAGACACCTCACAACCCCATTTATGGACAAGTGACAAAATAGGTTTCTTTCTAGTCCATAACTCGATGACTATATTGTTTTCTACTTTTTTTGGTACCTGATTTAGTAATTATAATCTCGTCTATAATGCATAACCCCGAAAATGAAAATAGAAGACTTGTGTGATTCATAATCGGCCTTACCATATCTAAAAAGGTAATATTACTTATTTCACTACAACTATTACACTATGGTGTATTAGGTGGAGTGAGTTGAGAAAAAATCCCATAATCCCATATAAATTTGATAAAGTCTTATTTAAGATATTAAACACCTTGACATGATGAAACATTCTTTATCTTCCAAAAAATCTGATTCACAACCTTATTCATGTACTCTTTGAACATATCAATGGATTCAATATTCTACATCATCAAATAGATATAACCATACACACTCAAGTCATCTCTAAAAGTAATAAATTAGGTGAATCTACATCTAACATCTAATTGAAAAGGTCCACACACATTAGTGTGTAAAAATTCTTGAATATATTTGGTTTTATCACCTAGAACACTAAAAAGGTGGTTTGGTCTTATTTCCTTGTAAAAAAGAAAGAAATATTTCAAGTGTATTAAGTTCAAAAGATACTACCTAACCATCTTGATAGAGCTTTTTCAAACCTTTCTTTTTTATATGACCAGGATGGTGATGCCGCAACTGGTTGTTATATGAGTATAATGTATTAATTTTTTTATCAATTACCAATATCTGGTTTTCAAAATTTTATACAAAAAGTCTATTATTTAGTTATGTCACACCATAACATATGATATCATTATAAAATTATAAACCTTCATTTCCAAATCTGAAATGTAATCCATCCATATCTAAGAATAAAATGGGAATAATGTTACTGGTAATATTAGGGACATAATTATATTTAAAAAAACCAAAATCAATCCTATAATCAATGTAAGATTTCAGTTTCCAAAGCGTAGAAAAGAAAACCTCACTCCATTGGAATCCCATAAACCCCCCTCTCCTCTGGCAACATTCTGAAATAAATGTTGTTCATGTATTTGGATACAAATGTGATGACCACATGTAGTATCTAATATCTAACATATAGATACAGAAAGATTACATCAATAAAGAATGAACATGAAGAAAATCCTTGCTTCATTGGATGAGTATAATTTCTGTTAAAGTGGCCCTATTTTACACATTAAAAACATACATGTTCGTTTCCTTACCTCTAGATCTTATTCTTCTTAGAGGGACGATGCCCTAGAGCCTTAGACGTATATTGAGTATTCAAAACCTTTTACTTGTTCCTATTATTCTTATTCACCATAAGGATAGTGACTCGCCATGCCCCATGTCTTTATCAACTTGGTGGATAAGAGTAGAATATTCTGATAGTGTCTTCCCTATTTTTTTGTATTATAATTCACAATAAATGGGAGAAGTTTTTTGTAGTGAAGAGGAAATTATATCTTCTTGTGTCTCATTATGGATCATAAAATCATAGATGTCCATGAGCTCAATATTTCCAATAATATTGACTACATGTTCCCCAGTTGGTTCAAATTCTCCAAGCATGTATATAAATAGTTCAATAAATATCTCATATCTCTTCGATCGCTCCTTCTCCTAATAGAGATCCTAAAGATGATAAAATATGTTATATGCATGAATATACTCATATTTCATTAAAATATCATTGTAAATGTAAGATAACATAAAACATTATACATCCATAGTATCTTACACATGATTTATATAGAGAAATACATCTTCCTCACCAACCTCTTCTGAAAGTAACTCAAGATGTGGGGTTTCTAGCATGTACAATTTCTGATCATGGTGTAGTATACTACACAAGTGCCTATACCATTCCTGGAAATTAACACCAATTTGATGTTATCCTTATCTTGTAAGGATCAGGGTGATATTGGAAATGTTGTATGATTTTTCATTTCTTCGATTTATTATTAGGTAATTGGTACATATTTTCATTACAAAAATAGATTAATATATTTAAAAGTTAATTAAATTTTTATTAATATTCCACTATTTTTTGAAAAAAAATATCGCTCAACATCAGTTATAGGATATCTTGTTTTCTAGATATTCTAGGGGAAAGGATCCATATTCCCCTTCTGATAACCCAGACTTGGGCCTGACAAGATATTTAAAGAGTTTTAGGTAGGTGTAACTTTCCAAATACATTAACTCATAATTCATTGATCTATTGAGTGGACTCTTAAATCTTGAAATCCATTTTTTATGATTTCCGCAAACGTTTCCTCTTAGTTACACCATGTTCTTATTAGGTAGTCAACCCTTGGATTATACTATGTTTTAATTATCCCAAAACATCAAGCTAAACATTTTAGGACAATTGAAAGCACCACCTTCTTGGGTTGGAAAATTTATTTCAACTATGAGGTTGATTATAACTTAAGTAGAAAAATTTTTAGACAACTTAAAAGTTTAATTAAGGGATTTTTATCATTATTAGTAAAGTATATTTTATCCATTTACATGAATTTTTAATATTATGTGGATTTTTATTAAGTGATTAAGCACGTATGATAATACATTTATGGAAAGTCCAATTATATTTTATTCCATATTGCTTGTTTATTAATTCATTTATTATGTGATCATGAAACATTCACAAAAATAAATAATTGACAATGAAACTAACTAAAATAAAATATATGTTACATGATCATGATATTTTTCCAGTGGTTAGTTTGTCTAGAAAATGATAAAATATCCCTCAAACTCAGGGGAAAAACCTTTAACCATACCTTGTTCATGATATTGTTTTCCACCTTGTCTCTTATGCATCACCTCAATTATTTTAACCTTAAATCCCTAGCTCAAACCATCTGAACTCATGTGGTACCTTGATCCTTACATAATATTTTACTCACAGGTAGGTGAGGGGATCCAATGGATTGGATAAAGAGGGTATACATAAAATAATATGTAGGCACATTTTCCCTTACATAATAATGAGGGGATTACACACATTTCATCAATATAAATTTAACCATAATAAATTAAATGAAACCAATCACACAACAGTTAGGGTCAAATCTCATGATCTTCCACACATAAAATAATTGAATACATGTGCAAACTTATTATAAACTACATTCATTCATTCTTTTATTAAAATAATTTTCCACAACTTAATCTGATTAATTTAATTTATCTTAATTCCATTGAACCATACTCAACTCATCATCATATATAATTTTTAACAAAATTAATTTATTCAAAATTAATTTATTAAACAATTTTACAGAGGCATCCTTCTGTGTTCATCAAATTTTTTGTAGGAAAATTATTTAATATATAATTGTTAATCCTATGACTTGATGTGTACACTGAAATGAACGACACAAAAAACACATAATAAATAGTTTTTAATTATACATTTAATTCTTATTTCAAATTTTCACACCTTGATTTGGATGTGTTTCCATTCTTATGCATGTTCGAGGTACATGATGTGTATTGGGAATAGGTAGCATGTCACCTTAAAGTCGCATGAAATGTTTCACCATGTCATGTATCCCATGCATGGATCACTAGGACACCCCATGCTCTTTGCTATAAGATGATAGGGACTACATGGTGTGTAGGCTACTTTCACGGTGTGTAGTTATATAATCCTTATTCTAGTCTTCTTTGATCCACATAACGATCTGATCTATTTGAATATTACATCCTATTTTGTCAGATCTATATTGATAGAGTATGATATAAATGTGAAAACAAAACTACATGGTGCGTAATCTTAGAGTAGAATGCATGTATGTTTGTCTACAGGAAGAGCCTTTGGCACCCCTATATGGAAATATCTTGATGATTAATTTTTTTAACATTAACCAGTTAGTAGTTATATTATCATTAATAAATAAAAGAATAGATGATGATGTTGGATTAATAAAATGAATCATTTTATGAAAAAGAAATTTAGAACACATGAAATAACTCAACGAATAATAAATCATTATAAATCAAACATCTGACCACTCTGATGCCAAGAATAATAAATAATTATAAATTAATCATCTGATATCTTTGATACCACTTGTAGGTTTTGGGTGCAGTTTCAGCGTCCTTTGATCATTTGACAAACTCATCTTTTAGTCTTAAATCATGTGTTATCATTGATTTATATGACCATGAGATCTTGTGTATTGAAAAATAGTAGATTAATAGAATATATTAATATTCTAAGACTATGTCAAGAGGATCCTCAAATGTAATTAATAATTAATTTATGAGTAAATATGAAATTAACTCAAATTTTAATTCTTCTTTTCTTTATGTTATGATGGAATAGAATTCATCACATTATCATTACGTTAGGGTATTCAAGTGAAAAATATCTTTAGTGATGATAAAGATGTGCATCACAATCTCAAATAGACACTGTAGAAATTTCTTGTGCTATCATGATTGATCTTGATTACTTCCATTCGTGGTTCATCATAGTAGTATTCTTCATGAAGGATGAATACCCCTTGGGGTTCTCCTAATAAATTGAGAGAAGAGGATGAGGGGGCACAATATAGGGTTTTGGCTAATGTATTCATATTTGTGCATACCAATTGAGTAAATTGGGAAAGTGATATAATTTTATATTTAATTGCATGACCTATGTGATTTATTAAGAATATAAATAAAAATAATTTATACTATTCGGAGCATTCCTCTTTCCCTCATCGACATTTACCGATCCTGAAAAAAGGATTATTTAATTAAATAAATGTCATTAAATTATTTTTTGATAAATATAATAAATATTATTTTCTCAAAAATTTCTAACTAATATTTATTATTATTACTATTATTTACATCTCTTTATTCTTCCAAATAACTTGTGATTAAATTATGGTGATCAAAAAATTCCAAAAATAAATATTATTTATTTCAACTTTTTAATTTCAATACATGAAAATAACTGAGATTGTAGATACACTATGCTAATTTCATAGTGGTATTAGACATGATTGTTTAATGTCCAAGGTTAGTGCTTGACAACATTCCATGACATCCATAGAAGAATTAGGTAACATAATAGTGACGTCCATCCTCTTACAAATGCTTACCATGTTATGAAATCCCATTATCAAAATATCCCAAATCGAGAAGGATGCATGCCATTACCATCAATATATATGCTTGATGTCTTATTCATAGAATTTTAAAAAATGAACTCACCCAATGAAAAAAGTGATTGTGGATTTATTCAGGTAGTTCTTTTCCCATTAAAAGGCCTGAGATATTAAAATTTTCAAGATACTAAAACGATAAATCATTTCTCACATTATCCATCGAGGTTATTTCATTCATGATGAATCCAACGTATCCTACTTCACCACAAACATATGTAGTGACATTTTTTGTTAATAAATAAAATTAAGGGAGTGAAGATATCCATTAAAGATATTATTAAAGTACGATGGGTTTTTTCTCATAACCACTTTTCGTTGAGATTACCCAGGGGTGAAAACCATGAGAAGAAGTCTCAATGTATTTTGATCCTCTTACCCTTGATATCCTATATTGTCTGTGTCCCGTTGAAAAATATAATTTTTTCAAATAAAAATGTTCAAGAATAATGTCCTTCCAACTTTTGGTTCTAATAATATCTGGGAAATTCTATAAACTTTCAACGTGACGTATATTTTAAGGACATTATGACATAAAAATATCATGTAGAAGAGTAATCAAGATGTCAAATGTAAAAATTTTTAAGAAGAAAAACATATAATTAAGAACCAAAAAAGTTGGTTCTATAGAACCAAATCTAACATATTTATCACATTTTCTCAGAAATAGAAACTGTTGACTCCATTGGAAAAAAATCCTAGCTATTGGATCCAGACGATTCATATTATGGACCTTCTATTTCATCCAGAACAATATTTCAATTGTTTTTTAACTGTTGAATATTCCAAAAACATTCGAATGTTTATTTAAAACGAATAAGGATTCAACCCTTAGTGGTAAATTGACCACTTATGTAAAATTATTCAATGTTAAGATAGATTCATTATCAGGAATAAAAAACTTCAATTTTTTATCTTCATATAATTTAGTAGAATAAACTGCTGGAGGATATGGGGATAAAACTACTAAAATCTTTTACTCAGTAAATAAATAACATCCAAGCCATGAAATATAATACCCTTGTTTAGTAAGGAATAAATACTATTATTCCAATACAAATAATCAATATCACATGAAATATATTCCTAGAATAAATTTCATCGTAATATGACATGATTTTTTGGAAAATATATATAGTGAATTAGAAATTATGATTAAAAATCTATGGTTCTCTGAAATAAATGAAGAGAACAGATGTTAATGTCCATAAACCTTTACCTAGGATTATTCAACAATCATTGATCTCAATTCCATCAAAAGGTTTAAATCAATTCCAGCAAAATATTATTATATTAAATATCAAGGATTAATTAATTTTGAGTCTCTAATGATATGAACATTCAACTAACTTCAACAAATAAACTAATAAAATACAAAAAAAAACTACTAAATATTAATAAATTCACTAGATAATTATAAAATAAATTATCCTTCTAGAATTCATAGTTTGATACATAAGGGAGATCCTCTTCTAATGAAGATGGTTCTAGAATTTTTATTAATAATAATCTCTTTAAAAATTTTCTGAAAAATATAAACTATAGGGAATAATTTAACAAAGAAATTACGTATTTCATAAGAAGTCCAAAATACAAAACAAATAATATATGGGGAGAACCATGTACACATGTGGGGGGGTGGGGGTCATATGAAATAGTAAAACATTTGATAAAAATATTCAAATGTAAGAGTAAAAAACATGGAAGATTATAAATTCTGATAATATTGTTCATACATAAGAGAAACAAAATATATAAAATTAGATGTAAATGATATAAGTATGAATATTTTTAATTTTAAATATTCAGATTATTTCCTAAATGTATATTAATTATTCGATATCTAGACTTTCTTGGGTCTGGTAACATTCTCAAATAAGACCTTTATCAATCATTTATCCAACCATTTTATGCAGAAAAACACCATGTTCCTTTGAAATAGGTTCTATGTGAGTTCCAAAATATTGATCTTTATTCAAATAACACCGAATATTTCACTATACACCAATTTGAAACTTCATAGATAACATTTCACTCTTTAGTATAAATAAATTCATTTGAAATTTTTACATTCTAGACTGTGATCCATTGATATATTAACAAACAACTCTAAAAGTTGTTCTCATTGGCTTCAATTTCCTAAGAAGTTTATCAAAATTTTTCTTTTAATAAACAAAATTAGAAAGCATATTTTTCAATATCTCAAATTATAATTCTAATCATTCCCATGGGAAGTAGAAACTACAGTAGGCCTAACATCCAACTCAAAATTAGGCCTTAACAATTTCAATTTTCAACTTAACCGCATCAACCTTAACTTCAGAATATTTCTAAAGAAGTATTCATTATGTATCCTCAACTTTTGATATATATCTATACATTTATCCATATGATAGACACTCATTTTCCTCATCATCATAAGAAATATATAGTCAACATCTAAAGTTAATATTTTCAATGTGTCACCAGTCATCTTTCCTATGAAACATAATTCCTTCCCAAGACCTTTCTCATGAAACCCAATTATCTTTTCATATCACTAATATCAACTGATTAATCCCCACTTGTACTCTATGTATCTATGGTAGACACTCAAAACCATATTTCCTTTCCCTTTGGATGTTCTTATAGATTCTCTATCTTTCATAAATTTATGATATGACTTGGTTTCTTATATTTATAAGATGAAATATCTGATGAATCCTTATTCTCATGTATATATTTTTTATCCTTCCGATAATATTTCTTTAATTTTTATTACATAAAAATTTTCCTAGAAATAAGTGAAAATACCCCTATAGGATTATAATTCCTATAATCTACACCCCAAATATATTTTATCTTAGAAGTACACGACTTTTAATTTGGAACACCAGAAGTTTTAGAACCAAATTCTACTCCAATATGCATCTTATTCCCTTTCTCTACAACTCTTTTCAAAGTCAATAAATAAACATTAAGTTTTTTATCTTTTCAGAATTATATCGATAATGTTCACAAATAGGGTCTCATTAATAATATCCCACTCACCAATATATTGTAATTTGTTAACTATCACCATGAAATGTTGGTGTATCTGAACAATAGATTCTCCAAATAAAAAATAAAAAGATAGATAATCTTCCCTCGATATACCTATATATTTTTTACTAAGACTTCATGTTCTAAAATTTGTAGAGTTTTTTCCAAATTCTATAGAAATTTTTACATAAAGATACCTGCCTATATATATTCTCTTGAATAACACATAGATGTGTATTATGAACTCCAATGTTCAACTAAAATTCCAAATTCTCCAAAAAACTAGAAATTAGAATCGTCTTATCCAGAATTTAAAAATCTCTAGAAAACTGATGAAAATTCTCATATATAGTGTTAATAACTTATGTCTCCATTTTATCATGCCAATATTCATAATTTTCTATTTCAAAAATTCAGGGTTGATTCAAATTTACGTTTTCAAGAGTTATGATTAGTAGTCCTTATATTATAAAAATATCTTCTCCATTATATGTAAGTGTGAGGAAATAAAAATGAGACAAAAAAATTAAAAGAGACGGGTTTCTAAAAGGTAGAGTAAAGTAAAATAAACCCAAAAGTATCAAAAAAATTAGAGACTGACTTTGATACGAAATTTTGTCCCAATACGGAAGCATTAAAAGATGGTGAATCGATGTCAAAATAGAACATATTGATTTATATCACTCAAGAATGTTAATTTTAACAATTTTACAAACTTTGAATAAATCATATTACCAAAAACAAATAATGTAGTAGAAATTAAAACACCTGGAAGTTAGACACTTAACTGAGGTAAACAGCCCTATCAGAAATAATAATAATTCAAGTAAGAACAACACATGGAGTTTTGGAAAAAAAATCCTCAAACCCACTCAAAGAATATATATTAAGGGAATATGTCATTTCAATCTAGGTAACTCTTCTCTTTTATCCCAATGAGGCATGAGGATTTGTCACCATATTCAAGGTATAGATGTTCAAAACCTATCACTTTGTTCATCTTCCTGATTAGAAAATAAAAATTTTGAGCCCTAGAACTGCCTCAACAAACTATCTACATCAAGTAGATCTATCCCCAAAAGGATCTGTTTGATGATAAAAATAACTAATTATTCTCTATTCATCTATGTAGCATATATATGTAAATATATCTCAAATAGAACCCTTATTAGATAGTTTTAATACTGACATTTTATAGTATACATATTGATGCTTGGTTTTATAAAAAGACAAGGGAATACACTATAAGTTTACGTGGTTGATATCCTAATTACCCCATTGGTGATCTTCATTTATCAACCTGATTGGAAGCACATCCTTAATCAGACTTCATTAGACTCAATGTTTGAAAGTAACTAGATTTATAGCCCCTATGTGATCGGATGCAGCTATTACAAAAAAAATACTTTATAGATTTTATGATATAAAACTTGATACATAGATGCTCTAACTATCACATTAGAAAAAAATATGAAAAAAATATCTCACAATACTGATATAGTACATTTATCAAATATAATCAAATTTTTTATCTTGTGTGTTACATCAAATATTCAAATAATTATTCTTCATTTATATACATAAATATAATAAACTTATCTGTGTTCGTCAGGTACAATTATAACAAAAATTGAATTAGATTTCCATATTCTATTGAAAGGATTCAGCGTGACTTAATTGAATTGTACAAATTATGTGTGTCGAAATCATCTCACAAAAACATAATGAATGGGAATTTAAGTCTGAACAAAAAACGTAAAAAAAATTAATGTTAATATGAAGTATAAAATTAAGTGTATTTTTATTTTCAAAACAAAGGATACATAAAAAGTCTTTGAAAAAATGACTCAATAGAAAAAATGGTTGATTTATTTACCAATGACAGTGTAATTTGGGGATCTATAAGTGGTTTTTTGTATAAAATCTAGAAGATTATATGATTTTCAAAATATTGATTCATAGTTCTCTGGACAAGTATGGTGTAAAAATTTCATCACATAAATATCATGATCTAAATTAATTTTCACTAGTTTATTTTCATAGTCTGTCAACTTCTTATGGGATGAAGAAAGATAAGTATTTTATTAATCAAAGAAGTCGTGAGAAGGAATTCTATTTTAAAAAATTATAATATTCCTAAGGATTCCAATGAAGAATATTAAACATCATATTTTGATGAAGATTTTGTGATATTTAACAATATCTCGTCACTTATCTAAAGAAGTGTTTGAATGGGATAGATTAGACATCACGGTAAACTACATTCATGTGTTTTAGTTGTTGAGTTGTTGGAAATTTTGGTATTGTGGTGACGATAGGCATATGAACATGAGTTATTGATTTAAAACAAATTATTTCAACAATTCTAGATAATTTGGAAGTAATTATTTGTAGAGGATCCAATATAATCAAATAAGACATGTTTAAATAAACTAAAAATATCGGAGTTCAGTTGAAGAATCAATTTCATGTGTTGAATGATGCTTGTGGAATATATGATTAGTTGATGTAACTGGACATAGAGTTTCCTTTTCATTTATCTATTATAATTGAGGATGAATAATACTGAATGATTTCATACAAATAAATAATTAGGTGAGAAGAAAGTGGTTGTAGTTTAATTATCTTTGATGGAATCTCAAAAGAACTATCCATAAATACATGATAGTGGGTATTCATCATATATGATATAAGATATGTGTGTTTCCAAAGGATTTGTGTAGTCTAAATATGATGTGGGATATTTTTAATGATTAATCTCTTAAAATAAAATAGATTGATTCAATAAATATTTGAAGGAAGAATCTAAAATTGAAAAGTAATCTCTTTGTTTGTGGTTTGATACATGAATTTCGGAGTGATTCAGAACTATGTGATTATAGAAATGATCATTTAGAAAGATAAATGTTTGGTGACATTTTTAAGGATGAATGTGTTGGAATCAAGGATAATATACTCAAAGAAGTTTATTTTAAGTTTGAGAAGCTGAAAATTTATGTTTCTTGAGCATGGAAGAGAATGAGTAGTGACAGACAAGGTTTGACCATCATCAATAATAGAATTCCATAGTGTTCACTATGGGGTAAGGAACAATTATAGTGGTGGTCACGCCCCTCCATAGTCTTGTCATAGTGAATATAAGATAGTATGATCCATTTTCAATGGTAATGGTAATAGAGGGCACCAATGCACTCCAATTTGTTTTTTCTCATTTTGTTAGTTTCTAGCCTTACCCAACATGATGACACCCCAATCCCCTTAACATGAATGCATGCTTTATTCCCTTACTCGAGATGTGTGTCCCTTGGACATATCCCTGGATTCCATCATTTATCCTACTAAGCTACCCTTGGACTGATTGTTGTGACTTACCCACTCCTTTGTTTTTAATTTTACTTTATATATGATTTTTTTTTTTATTATCGTTGTTTTATTTAAATTATTTAGTTTGATATATAATATGTTTCTCTTTATGGATTTATGTGAATAAATATGTATTTATAAATTTTATGTTATTTTTTATTTACATATTTTGTAATATTTTTGACTTATTTTATTTTATGTTTGTCCTTTTTAGAAATAAATTTTCATGTTACACTATTTTTTTCATATTCCTAATTTACTTTTTATATATAAAATGGTCTCTCTAAATGAAATGTTAATGCAAAATGTTTTAGCCCAGGGATCCAAGGAACTACATGACTATATTTTTTAATTTGTCTTAATTAACTATGGGTTTGATCGCATTGTCCAATAGATAATGAACTCCTTGACTTGGGGAGACAATTTTCATGTTGTGCCATTTGTAAAGAGAGATAAAGTGGGTGATTTCTATATGCAGAAAGAGGAAATTTTTAATTCTTTTCATAAATGTGTAGAGATTAAGAAAAATCTTCCCTTGAAACTTTTCTATTCAGATATTTGTGTATTTATAAAGAAGAAATAAATGAATGATGATAAATATATTATCTATTTTATAGATAACTTTTTCTGGATCACTTGCATCATATTTATGAGAAAAAATTTGATTCATAGAAAAAAAATTTCTGTTTCAAAAGGAATGTCACTATTGATTAAAAATTTTCATTCTGATAATCAGATTAAATATAAAACATATGGTTTGAAACATATTTGGAGAAGCATGAAATTATGTATAAGTATAAGTCAATTTTTACTCAACAAAATGGTATAATTGAGAGAAATAATAGATGTAGACTAAATGTTTTTGAACCATGTTATAGAATATTGAGCCTATCATTTCTTTTTAGAGGAAAGTGATTGAGATATTGGTTCACATAAAATAACACTATTTATATCATCCTCACTCTGATATATCTTTTTATGATATATATTATAGGAAAATTCCAATTATTAAATATTTGGGGGTGTTTGGTAGTCCTTGTATTATCATAGAAATGGGTTCTAATATAAGAATGTATTAGAGAAGGGAAGTCAATGTAACTTTCTTTTGATATCCTTTAAATGGATAGGGATACCATTTCTCAAAAAAAATCATACAAGGTTTTTTATAGTATTCACGTGAATGTGATTGAACACTCATTTTATGATTGTTAAAAAAATTAACACTTTTTTAATTTTATGTATATGATTATTGACTGGTTGGATAACATTCATTGGTTTTAGAAAGATAGATGATTTGAGTGACGAGCATGAAAAAGTTGAAAATGCATTCATATCAAGTGATGATGAATGTTTATATTATATTCATCCAAGGTAATCATTTGTTATTGTGGAAAAATGCTTCAAAAAAGATGTATTTGTGAACAAAATCCCACACTTTATTGATTTATCAAGTTAAACCTTGGCGTGTGAATGAAACATTTAAGATTCCAGAGTTGTTCTATTCCATGAATGAGGAATTGATGTATAAAAAGAGTGTTTTGAAAAACTTTAAATGATGATGTAGATGTAATGATAAATAATGGTATATTTTCATGAATATGTATTTCTTAGATTTAAGTAATTATTCAATGAGACATTTTCTCTGATTTCAAAGCTTGAAACCAGAAGGGTACTTTTCTATATCATTTCACAAAGTTAATATAAGATATTCAAAATGTATGTGAAGCTATTATTCTTCAATGGTGACCTTGAAAAGAATGTGTATATTGAGCATCATGATTTTTTAGGCTTTTAGATGATGAAACAAGTGTTTCTTGGATGATGAAAACACCACATGGCTTAAACAAATCATCGAGAGAATGATATCTAAAGTTTAAGTCATGTTTGAAATTGTTGAATTTCAAAAAATGGTGAGTGGATAACAACCTATATATCAAAAAATTATAGATATATCTCTCAGTTATATTGTTTATGAGGATAATATTATGTTATCTAGATGAATTAGGTGTTTGTAGTGAATTTTCAGCTCAAATGAAGTAGTTGTTTAAGATGTCGATGCTCGGAGAGAATGTGTACTTCATAGGACATCAGATTTATTGAAAGAGTGCATTTTTATTTTTTAAGAAAGGTATTCTTGAAAACATATTAATTAACTTAAAATGGAGGATGTGAATTTTTTTTGACTTCAATTATAGTTAAAAGTAAAATATAAAAGGATGAATATAGTACGAAGGTTAATCTAAAGAAGTTCATGAAATTAATTGGGAGCTTTCTATACCTAAAATATTCAATACTAAATGTTGTCTATACTGTTATATTGTTTTCAACATATCGATGTGTTTCCATGGAATCTAATTTTATAGTAGAAACGATCATATTATCGTACATTAATAGAAATACTAATTATGTATCAGTTCATAATTGAAAAAGAACGTTTGATCATTTTGGCTATGCTAATGTGGATTGGGTTAAAAAGAATTGATGATTGGAAGTACACATCTGGTGTTTTTTTGGAGATATGTGTATAACTTGGAACACAATTAAGTATAGAAAAAGTGGAAAATGTTACATCCACATAAGAAATAACTCAATTTTTGTGGATAAAAAAAATTAGGATCTCAAGGTGGAGGTGAAGTTATCCTTATTAGATGATTGTGATAATCAAAGTGTCATCAAAATTTCTAGAAAAATAGTTTAGTATTATCAGTCGAAGAACATTGATATGAAGTGTCATTTTTTCAAGGATAAGGTTGAATAAGGATTCTTTAATATTGTGATTTTCTTTCAAAGGATCATGTGATTTATGTATTTACCAAACCATTTCTCAAATATGTATGTCTAAAATAAGTGGAAATTATGAGATTTTAACATTAACACTTTAAACACTAAAGAATAGTGACTCTGTACTATCCCTCAATTATTTTTTGGAATTTTTTAAAAGGGGAAAAAACTTAAATACATAGGTAAATGTTTTTCATTATGAGGGAGAAATATCATAGTTCAGCATAAATATGTTGTTGTGTGTGTGAAGTTGTGACTTCAATATTTCTGTAGTTTCTGAAATGTTATGATGTTTTTTTGATTATGTGTGTTGAAAATAATTATTACACATACGCAGTGATTTTTTTTGAAGAGAGGATAAATTTAAAATTTAATGTGAGTTGTTCTTATGGAAAATATTTTGATTATAATTCATTATTCTTACTTCCTATACTATGTAGGCTATGATATGATTGGAATTATTAATAACTCATTGAATATTTTCAGAGTTATTTATGTTCATTTGTTAAAAAAACCAAAGGGAGATAATTTTTTTGATATGTTTGATTGAGATTATTTTTTAGAGAAGTTGATATGGATGTGATTTGAAATTTTGGTGTTTTATTTTGTTTCCAACACATAAATTGTATTTAATCTCTTGTTAAGTCAAGAAATTCCAAGAATTTGAACTATTTAGTGGTCCTATGGTGGTTTTCGGATTGTTTGGATTTTCCAGGGAATGTTTTCATGAAGTTTTTGGTTATATGGACGAAATAAAACTTTAATATATTGTGTTATACAAGAATATTTTTTAGGTAGACGTTGATATTGATTAGATAAATATTACATCATAATGTATAAATATTGCACCATGATTTGTATGTTAGCAGTAAAGATTTGTCACTATTCTTAGTGGCACATGTCATGTCCCAATGAAGTAGGTCATGATTTACATGCATTTGAGATGATCATTGCGAAGAGTTGGATTCACCATGAGGTAATGAAGATTTAAAGTTAAGGAAACCTTAATTTGTTGGATATTATGTTTTATATCATTATGGAATCAAATCACACTATAATGATAGGGTTTAATAAAATTGGTGCTTTTTATTCATTTAGGTCAAGGGATTTCACTATGATATAAAGAAAAAATATTACATATGAAGAAATTAAAATTTAAAGATCAATGATATGACGCAATGAGTTTGAAGGGAGTATTTTTTTCAATGTCAGTTGAGTTTAACAATTTTATAATTTCATATAGTACTTTATAATTAACACCATTAAAATGTGATTTTTGAAAGCTGTCATATTTCAAGTGGTTTTGATTATGTATCATATTGGATTATATATTTATTCAGTCAAACTCAATAAACAATATTTATAGATCATATATTAGGATGATATGGGATATGATTATGATAAAACATGAAGGTATAATAAAATTGGTGTTTTGTTGTTGTTGGAATGTGGTTGCACCGTGAGATGAAGGTACAATAGTGGAAATGAATAAATTATGAAATATTTATTTGTATGGAAAAAAGAAGAGTTTGAAGACTGTATATATTTTGAAGGCAATTAAACTTAACCATTTGAAAATTTTAGACATTAGGCCATTGTTTTTGAAAGATGCAAGAATTCAAGTGGTTTTGAAGATGTGTCTCAGTTAATTATACATGGGTATTCTCCAAATCACACCCCAATATATATAGATCAAATATTAAGTGAAATGAAGGACTTATTTTATTTAAAATTAAATTAAGTAGTAGGATTTGATGGATGTTGAGATGATTTTTTGGTTTTTGAATTTAAATTTTAAATTCAATATTGAAGAGTTTATTTTGAGGCTTCTTTAAAATGGAGCACAAAACTTTTGAGAGGAATATAAAGATATTAAGAAGATGGACAAGACACTTAGAGAATATGAAGATCAGTATTGTTCTTCCTCAACAAAATTTTTAGAGCAGGAATCCTTATAAAGTTAATATTAAATACATTGAAGAGTTGGTTGATGGTAAATAACTTGACCACATATGAAGAAATATTTCTCACAGAGGATGGAATATATATGATGATCTGGAAAAGGATTAATTTACTGAATGTTAGATTCATAGTGATCAAATAGGAAATTTTTTTTTACTATACAGAAATCATTTAGGAGACTCTTGTTGAGATTTAATACTATTTTCTATACTATTTTAAGAACAAACATTTATTTTTGTAAGAGATTTTTTTTGTGTCCATAGACTTTTTTTACATGAGTTTAATGATAAACCATGATCTTTGTAACCATTGAATGATACTAGTGGATTGTATTGAAATAGATGTAACCATGTCACAAGGTCATTTGAATCTATACTCTTGTTTCCCAATTTATATATTTTCTTTCAAATTAATTTTGTAAGGAAACCACAAACTTCTCTTAGTATTTTTGTTCTACATTTTGATCATGGATTGGTCTGGTTTTCATTAATTAATGACCCACAATTGGATAATTTTTCTAATACATATGTTTTGGTATTTACAATATATACTAATGATTTTTTTTATATTTAGGTTTTTATATTGTTATATGATATTTAATATGTGAAAAACCATAAAAATCCATTCAAAGGAGAACTGTCTATTGTTTATGATTTGTGAACATGCGAAGATATCATTTTTTGTATTGTAAATGATTAGAAGGAGGCCCCTGATTATTTAAATATTTCCTAAATTATCAAATTCCATTACTCATGATGTAATGAAGTATCTTAGGAATTATCCTTTTTCAATTAAATTTAGTGACACGTTTCCATATTTTTCATATTGTGAATAGAGCATGGTGTGCTGGTGTGGTTAGTTGGTCCAATTAAAGAAGGTTTCATGGATCGTGTTTTCCATACTAAATATAGAATCAGAAAGAATATTTTTGATTTCAACATGGGATGGACCTTTATAATAGTGTATTCTAGTTGAATCAGCTACTTATGGCCTCAAACAGGCTCCATGTTCCTGATTTGATATAAATAATCTATCGTATAAAAACATGGTTTTAAGAAAATATGTTGTGGTCATTCTATTCAGCATCACTTAAATCATTTTAAATTAATATATTTGTCTTAAAAATATTATCATTTTCACTTGATATGACAAATAATTTAGCAATAGAATTTAAAATATTTCAAACCCCCTAATAAACCAATTTAGAACCAACAAAACATGTATTTAAAACCAAATGAAATGATTTTAACATAAACATGATATTAAAATCCATTAATATTTTTAATACACACTAAAACTAATTTTAAATAATTTTTAAATCCAAGAACTACTTTTGAAATCCTAAATAATGAATAATTAACATTAAAATATTTTTTCACACATTTAAAATACGTAATCCTATTAGCTGTTAGGTTTCCTGGGCCTGCCATGCAAGCCATTGGGCCTGGGATTTTAAAATTTTCATAGGCGGAATGAAGGTACTTGTTGTCGCTGATGATCCGAGCCCCAGAGAGGTCCGAGGATCTCGCATAGATTATTAAGAGCACAAAATTAAAATGAAAATGCACCCGTTTCAAATCCGAAGGCGCAGTCGACTTCCGCTAGTCGATGGTGATCTTCGCTTGAAGGATCCAATGTAGGATCCCTCTAGATCGTCCACACGCGCTCCAAAATTCCGTAGGAACGCTGATCGTCAAACTCCGGGTGCTAGCGCGGTGATTCAACGATATATTCGACGTCCCGACAATCACTGTATCGTTGATCTTACGATTTGGGAAGAAGAACTTGATCCGAGCTCTTGAATCATCATCTTCTCTCTCTAGGAAGCAGGAGGAGAGAGAGGCACTCAATTATTCATTCCATAAATGAATGAATAGTGATATGCACACAAAATAGAGAGAGGCTCCTCTTTTATTTATAAGGTCATTGATAAAATACCCGGTAAGTTTCCCGGGCCACCGTTAATATCAACGTTCTCTAAATAAATAATTTCGACGAAATAAACTGCGCCAATATTATTTAATATGTCATCAAATACTTGTAATATATATATATATATAATATTACGTGTTAAAACCGAGCCATTAAATTCGACTCGATGTCCCGCTTAATATTTAACGAACCTTGAATATTAAATAATATTCGTTCGATTAATATTTTTATTGTATTTACTAAAATCGTAAATCCATTAAATAAATTCAATCCCAAATATTCGTAACTTGAATATTAATGAATTTATTTAATTCTTTTGGTGATTGAAAACTTGGAAAACGCTTGAACCCCCTGGAAGGGCCCACTATGTCCATAAACCTATTCAGCTGAATAGGGTGGATTCTTGAATACACTATTGTGTGTGACCCTCAAGGACCTTATCTAAATAGTAGTGAATAAAATTCACAGACCAAGAGTGGGGTCTTGCAACCCATCATGGACCCTAAAGATATAATCATAGTCATTGCAACGACTACCATCCTACGAACACTGACTATGTACTATAATCTCTTTGTCATTAAATATCTCATAAAGCAGGACACACTCTTGTGTCATCGTCCTTATATTGCTTTATTACTTGTTGATCTAACCGGATGGATTTTACTTTCTAATACTTTGGACAATGACTTATGAAGGCAGAACCATCCTTATCAACTAGGCCTGAGATATAAAACATCCTAAACTTGGAAGCGTCAAATTATTTCTTGACCATTCAACCAACATCATACCACCAACGATGCACCCAACACAAACTACCTCTCCAAAACATTACTTCCATGGTTTTAAAATTTTATTAAATTACATAATTAAATGATATACATTGGTAATCGTCTCATGTCAGGAGACCAATACACATTTCCGTAGATAGGAACAACCAATAACACCCAAAACATGTGGTGTTCCTATTGGCAGGTCTGTCCTCATGATCTCACTACTAGAGATCACCTAGTGCGAACTTAATGAGAAGAAGTCTCAATGCTTTTGAGCCCCTGGAACATGATATTTAGACATCAACTATGTCCAGTCAGTAAGATGTATCTAGACTATAGAACATATATTTAAGATCAATTTCATTAAATTATGATGTTCTCATTATTGCCTGGGATCTGCTATAACTCTTGACACGACAATTAACCTTTGGACATTACCATTATTATAGTGGACACAGAAAAGTCTGCACTATAATGGTATGATTTCATCATCAATATCTAACTATACACATGATACAGTAATCAAAATTACTACATAGTTGGGTCTAGGGCACCCACTATTTCAAAACTCCCATTTGCACTAGGGCCAACTTGCTAACTCAACTTGTTAGCTACTCACATGATAAATACCATGCTTCTGTTGAGTAATGGCTTTAACTGCTGGGCCTACCTTGTTTTCTCTGCGTGGCATATATGCTATATGTGACCTCAATGACTTGAATAAAACTTCTCAAGATAAGGTATCTCCGAGTATATTACTTTTGTACATTGTCATAACTTCAGAACTTGGCTAGTAAGAATATCATAACTCTCATTATGATAATACTTTTCTCACTAGGTGTGAATCCAATAATTGGAACAAATCGTTGCAATTTATAACTGCTTCATAGCTGCCTTAAAAGCTGCAACATACTCAGTATTTGTAGGTATGGCTACCAATAGCTTTTATGAGCTTGTCTTGCTTATCCACCTAGCCTAACTGCGATACTAGATCAAAGTTGATCTAAGGACTACTAGGTTGTGTCCCACAAAAACTAGTATACCTTCCTCTCCATATTATAGGTTCATATCATTTGTACTTTCTGAAGTACAAGATAATAGTTCTGACTGCATCACCTGCAGTGCTCTTGGAAATAATTGATATCTGATGATAATAAATAATCTCTTGGTAGTATCAATTACTGTACATAATATGCCATATGTGATTGATCCATCGCTAAATCATATGGTATCAATTCAAAACTTTAATCTCTACACATGCTCCGAACATGTTAACATGGAGAGATTAAGCCATGTGACATAGGCAACAATTTTAAACTTGAATTATTCCAACTTGTATTTTTCAATACAATGTCACTATATGTATGATTTACTAGGACCAAGAAACCATTGTATCTACCTAAGTGGATCCTGTTCCCTAGAACTTAGTTTTCTACTCGAAGTCAATCATTGGAGAATTTCTTTTAACATGATCTTATCTTACTGTAAGATCAAAATCTGTTTTCAATATGTTTCCGACCATATATCATTTGGAAAATATTGGTGCTCCCACTAACCTTCGGTAGACACAAGGAAAAGATTCATTTATAATGAATTCTCTATTATCTTGTTGCTTACTTTATTTCAGAACTTGATTTCAGTAACTTGCAACCCTTATTGGCATCATTTGATGTCATCATCTCTTTTTGGTTGCATCGTATAGAAAGCTTCCATGAAAAATGATCTTGACATCCAATGAACAATGAAAAGATCATATAAGTTTTGTTATGACAAATAATATTCTAATATATTTAGGCGTACCAACTTGTTATAACCAATTGAGCCTTATTGGTACCATACTTGTACCATCCATGTATCATTTCATTTGAATACCCACCACAATATTAAATTTATAAGCCCCTTTTCAATTTGATACATGGAATCCATTATTGAATTTTAGTTGATCTTTTCAATCTTAGCTCATTTCCTTATACTACTTACTTGTAGGATTTATTATTCTCAATGAATAATATATCACTACCGCGGTGAATATAAAACCATCACCATGGTTTCATTCTTCCTATGCATTATGTGTCTCTGGAACAATTGTATTCCTCACGTACTTGTGGAACTTGTTCCCTATGCCATCCATTTGTGCATCTCGATGATTGACTAAATCCAAGTCAATTCAGCTCCCTCTATCTCTAATAGAGATGTGTACCCTTGTATAGAAATGTAGTATAATACGTGAATACATCTTTTCTATATTAGTGATTTAGGTAATATCTTAAGCAATTGTTAGGATAGTTACTTAGATGCACCATGTTTTCAACATGATGCATGTTTGATTATTTCTTAACAAACTCTTTGCATCCAAACAAATGATTTATGACATAATGGATTTCCATCATACTATGACTCGTATGATATCGATTTATCATTTTAGTTGGCATATTGGTTATGGGTTTACGCTATTATTTGAAAATTACATTTTGAAATATGATGGAAGTTTCTGCAAGTTGAAACATTGATACAACTTACATCATAACATTGATATGTAACATATGCGTTTAAGAATTTTTCCATTCTACATGTTTGTTGATCAATGTTAATATGTAAGACTCATCATCGATCCTCCTTATGGACATCAATACGGTGATGCAGATAAGGTAACATGCATTTAGGAATTACTCCATGCTATGTTATCATGATCGATGATTGCTTGGTCAAGATATTCTTTGGCCTGCTGATCCGAAGCAACTCATATCTTCTGACCAAAATTATACATCAATAATCCTTAATGACTTAAAGGAAACTTATGAACTATCTTTACCTATTTCTTTCTTTGGAATAGTTCACATTGTCTTATTGAACTAACCTCAGAAAGATTTTTGGCATACCTTAATTTCTAAAGGTTTCTTTGTATAAACTAAGGGTGTAAATAATAACATAGGTGTTTAGCTATGATGATCCTGAATACCATACTGAGTATATAGTTGACATCCGCTTTTAGTTTTACTTGAAAAAGAATCACATTGCCACAACTGGGTAGGTCTTACATTTTATATTCATCATGTATTTCCATTGATTCAAATAATAGTGAACTATTTCTTGAGTATGTTAGCTCAAACAACATTCATTACAAAACATGGAATAATGTCTCATCTTGTCCAAATGGGCGCATGATATAAATATTTTTGGTTATACTCCACAACTTCTTCAATTTGAATCATTCACTTGGAAATTAGAAGTTATGTGTTTCTCCACACTGACATAGGAATCACCCTTTTTCAGCTGCTTGAAGAAGACACTTTACTTATTTTAATGTTTCACTACTTACATGGTTATTGTATTTCAATACATATATGTGAAAAGCATATTGTATTTTAATACCCGGGAAGTATGTTAGAAACATTAATATATTTGATGAATATAAACTGAATGGGATGTGGGTACTTGCTTCTTGTATTTCTATTTTTAAACATCCATAAATTTATTTAAATATATGATGCAAATAAACTCCTGTTAAATAACCAACCACCTTTCATTGAAGGACACGACGAAGGTGTCTTTGGGGTAACTTGCCATAAGACTTTTCGCCTTTTCATTCAATGTATTCGCCCTAAGAATAAATGATAGTGTTATCTCCAGTAATCTTATTACTTGGAGAATGTTACCTTAACGGTAATGAAGTTCTTACTCTATACCGTTCATTTGTACCTTTAAATTAAACTAGAGTAATTGGGTGTAAAATTTATAAGAAATGGGATGGCATGAAATAATGTTAACTACCGTTCAATTTATACAAACCGAGTGTAATCATCACATTCAAATCTTGCTTCACATTCTCCTCGAAAGGATCTTGGAGATGAGACTACAAGTAATCATCATCCAAGTATTGATGTAGAAACCACAAATAACATCAGAATTTTATGATAGCATTATGAAAGAACCATCAAATGCTTTAATCATGAGTATCCTGAAAGCAATTTTACACCCTCGCTTCCTGAGGTGGCTTAACAGGTTGGGACACAGGCACCTTGAATTTCCATTATTGTAGTAATGTGCTGAAGCACCTATAATACACTTGGAATTTCGTGCTTATTTGCATATTAACATTTTCTAATGTTTATCGTAGTTTTATTATGGTATTTCTTGCCATTATCTACAAATATACTTTAGCAGATTGTACTTTTATGTGATTATGTAATCTGACATTACTGATTATTTAATCATTAAATGTCTCCCACTAATTTTTCGAATTCTAGGAACCCTCTATACTAGAATCGGAGTACTCTTGAGTATTCTAGTGGAAAGGATCCCTGAACCTCTCTCATAGTCTAAAAGCTAGGGCTACACCACTACTCGGAGGGTCCAAGGTAGGTTTTTGACTAGCCAACCGCATTAACTCGTGGTTCTTTGTTCTGTTGAGTGAAGTCCTAGCTTCAAAAAAAATTTACTGATTTACTCAATGCTTGCCTCTAAAATTACAAGAAACTAGCTAAGACTATATCTTTTCTGCAATTTTAGTTAGGACAACCCACCACACAAATAAGAACTCCCTTGTAGTAAGAGGCACCCTCATCTAAGGCATGAACCAGCACCTCGAACACCCGGTTTTGTTCAAACTTGAATGGTGGGAGGCTCTTTTTGACTTAATATTTTCTTTGAGGGTTTTATTAGTTTTCTCTCAATGAATGTGATCAATTTCTATTAAACTTTTTCATCTATGTTGTTGCTCTCACAACTGAACTTTAATAGAAAAACACACGCCGCTTCTTTATGCATTTTATTATCTATTATTTTATATATATTCCCATTATTCTAAAATGAATAAAATAATAAATAAATGAATAATGGTAAAACTACTACCCGACTGGTCTTGAGCATCTAAATGACCTAAGGGGCATCATACCTGTGTCGAAACTTGACACTAGATGAATCTCAACCCGTGCTGTATGTATGCTTCTCATTTAGAGCATCGCCTCGTCTTGGCGGAGTCCATGTCATGTCTTGTGGTACCACCTCGTCCTGGCATGGTCCACATGTCGTCTTGCATTGTCTTGATCAATGTTCTCCTCCTCGTGTTGGCGGGGTCGACGTCGCTCATCGTCTTCGATCGAAGTACAAAGATACTTGCGCGCAGGCGAGGGGAACTTGGGTATAAATTTACATCATGTAAATTGGGCGTGCAAGCCCTTATACATTTTAACCGAAAACAAATACGATGCGCAGACCATCATTTAATTAATTACACACATCACATTCAGTTTAATATAATTAATTAAATAAATAATTTAAAATCAGACATACGGGGCCAGTGCTGATGACCAGTAGTCGGGTACAATATATTGCACAATATAAATTAAAATGCATAAATAAGTACGAGGAATATATAATTAAATTAAATGAATTACTAAATTAAAATAATTCAATTAATTAACGGTCCTTTAATTAATATAATTTTAATAATTAAAATTAAATTAATTAATTAATAAAATTTAATATCAAAATAAAATTAATTCTAATCGGGTATAAAAATTTATTTCACTACTATAAATATATTAATTAATTTAATTAAATAATTATATTAATTGATTTAACTTAACCCGAGGGGTTACCTGCCCACTAGGAGGGCCGGGCATTGGCCAGGGTGCTACCGGAGAGGAGTCGAGGCCGGCGGTCGGTCATGGCTGCGCTGCCTGTGCTTGCGCTGCAAGCGCCGTGCCTAGTTCTTCCCGAGTAGGATGGGGAGGGTGGCTCATTGTGCAGAAGATGGTGCAGTGGTGGAAGAGGGTCTGGCCAGAGCTACTCGTGCCACATCATTGCACACATAGAAGAGTAGCACTGGTTCGTCCTGAGGAAGGAAGAAGGGTGGGCGGCCGCTGTGCACATGAGGAGACCGGACTGGTGCACGCCTGATTCTGGGCGAGCGGTGGCGTTGGCCTGAGGAGAGGACAGTCGGGCAGTCGCTCGTTGCAGCAGCGGCTCAGACAGGAGGCTCCGACGGTGGGGTGAAGCAACCCAGTTGGCCTGGGCGGTGCGCCATGCGTAAGGAGCGCGGCCAGCATGCGGAGGACATTCGTTGCGCAAGGGAGGAGGGGGTCCGCTGGTTGAGGGGTGACGACGGATGTTCGCCTGCGACGATGCAGGAGGGAGGTCCGGCTTGGCTGAAGCCAGTGCTGGCGTGCGAAGGATCAGGGCGGACAGCTTGGGAAGGGGGATCGGCCTGGGAGGAGGCGGTGGCTGCTGCCGGTGCTGTAGGTCGAGTCGTGTGGAGGGCCTGCTGTGCGCCGCGTGAGAGGAGGATCAGACCAGCTTGGAGGTGAGGCACCCGCGGGGTTAGGGGTTTCGGCTTGCTGTAGAGGCAGAGGGGTGTGGCGGCCCCAGGGCTAGCCATCGCGCTGGGGTGGAGTCCCGGCGGCTCTGCAGTGCGCTGCATGGGAGGGGGAGGGGGTCAGCTCGGACCCCCTGCGGGTTTTTTTTGTTCTTTCAACGGTCTAGTCCCCTTTTTATTTTTTTATTTTTGTTTTATTAAAAATGTAGCAAGATGCTGCAAGACCCCTAGGGTCTTGATTTTTAATCTCCACGTGGGAAGAACCCCTTTGGGGTCTTCCTTTATATAAATTTTTTGTTAAACCTTTCGAAAGGCTATAATTAGCACATATATATATAATAATAATAATAAATTATTATAATATAATAATATATTTATTATTATTATAGTTATATTATTATAATTATATTAATTATAATAATTATAATAATATTAAAATTTTTTATACCTGTGTTCATACCGAAAACGTGATCCTTTCTTAAAATTTCTAATGACCATATTTTGGCCATTTGAAGTCGGATCGGCGTGCGGTTAGAACCATTGTGACCGATTTTGTACCCTTTAATTAATTTTATGCAAATTAATTTTATTCGGCTCAGAAAATATACACGACTCGCTCTAATACCATTGTTAGTTTTCTGGGGCCCGTAGCGAAAGCCGGTGGGCCGGGGATTTTAAAATTTTCGTCTGTGGAACGACGGTACTTGTCGTTGCCGACGATCCGAGCCCTGGAGAGGTTTGAGGTTCTCGCATGGATTATTAAGAGCACTAAAATAAAATAAAAACGTACCCATTTCAAATCTGAAGGTGTGGTCGACTTCTGCTAGCCGATGGCGATCATCACTTGAAGGATCCAAAGCAGGATCCCTCAAGATCATCCACACGTGCTCCAAAAATCCGTAGGAACGCTGATCATCGAACTCCGGGTTCTAGCATGACAATTCAATGATATCTTTGACGTCCCGACGATCACCACATCATTGATCTTACGATGCATGAAGAAGAACTTGATCTGAGCTCTTGGATCATTAGCTTCTCTCTCTAGGAAGCCTGAGGAGAGAGAGGCTCTCAATTATTCAGTCCATAAATGAATGAATAGTGATATGCACACAAAAGAGAGAGAGCCTCCTCTCTTTTTTATAGAGACATTGACAAAATATCCGGTAGGGTTCCCCGACCACCATTAATATCAACGTTCTCTAAATAATTAATTGCAATCGACTAAATAATGCCAATATTATTTAATATTTTATCACATACTTGTAATATATATATATAAAGTATTACGTGATAAAACCGAGCCATTTAACTCGACTCGATGTCCCTCTTAATATTAAATGATCCACGAATATTAAATAATATTCATTCGATTAATATTTTTCTTGTATTTACTAAACTCGTAAATATATTAACTAAATTCAAACCCAAATATTCGCAACATGAATTTTAATGAATCTATTTAATTATTTTGGTGATCGACAACTTGGACAACGCTCAGACCCCGTGGCTGGGCCCACTATGTCCATATACCTATTCAACTGAATAGGGAAGATTCTTGAATACACTATTGTGTGTGACCCTCAAGGCCCTTTTTTCAATAGTAGTGAATAAAATTAACAGACCAAGAGCGGGGTCTAGCAACCCATCATAGCCCATAAAGAGTAGGGTAGTCATTGCAATGACTACCATCCTATGAACACTGACTGTGTACTATAATATCCTTGTCATTAAATATCTCATAAATCAGGATGCACTCTTGTGTCATAGTCATTATCTTTCTTTATTATTTATTGATCTAACTAGATGGATTTTCCTTTCTACTGCTTTGGCCAAAGACTTATGAAGGCGGCACCATATTGATCAACCAGTCCTGAGATATACAACTTCCTAAAAAAGAAAGCGACAAATTTTTTCTTGACCATTCAACCAATTTCCTACCACCAACAATGCACCCATCACAAACCACCTCACAACGACATTACTGCCATGTTTTTCACCATGTATTAATGTACGTAATTAAATGATATACAATGGTAATAGTCTCAAGTCAGGAGACCAATACACATGTTCGTAGATAGGAACAACCAATGACACCCAAAACATGTGGTGTTTCTATTGGAGGTTCTATCCTCATGATCTCACTACTAGAGATCCCCAAGTGCGAACTTCATGATAAGAAGTCTCGATGCTTATGGGCCCCCAGCACCTGATAGTCAGACATCTACTATGTCCAGTTAGTAAGATGTATCTAGACTATAGAACATATATTTATGATTAATGTCATTATATCTCGAGGTTCTCATTATAGCCTGGGATCAGCTATAACCTCTTAACATAAAAATTAACCTTTGAACATTACCATTATTATAGTGGATGCAGAAAGTTCTTCACTATAATGGTAAGATATCATCATCCATATCTAACTGTACACATGATACAATAATCAAAAGTACTACATAGTTGGGTCTAGGGTACCCACTATTTCAACATTAGAATCCCATAAATCCCTATGTATTTATATATTTTAAATTGACACATGGGTAACTAGAACTCAACATGGAGATACTCATTAAATGTGACATAACATCATTGTTTTTGTTATTGTGGAATGATAATTGAGTCACCTATTTTTACTATGTTCGAAGACATGTAATAGTTATTATTGAAAGAAGAATCTTCATTTAGACCTATAAAAACATAGGAATATGGTTATCATAATTAAAACTCTCAATATAAATGGAATGAAAAAATGAATTATTTAATGATAATCAATGAGGCTATGAATGAACCTTAAAATAGGTGAAAAGGATCATAAGAAGCTCCACTATCACCATTCTACAAAAGTACTCTTTTATTTGGCTGTTTCCACAAAATTTGGTGAAACACCCCATATCTCTATAAACCCAAAATTAATATTTATATAAGATTGAAATGGAAAAAGAAAAATAATAAAAAGATATAGAAGGATCTAACCATACATATTTGTCCATAGCTCCCATGGAAGATGATCGAAGGAAGAAGAAATCAAAGAGAATGGAGAATAAGGCCCTCCTTCCCACTCACTCAAAAACATAAATTTTTATTATTGGGGGTGAGATTAAAATAATATGTTAACAATATTTTCAGTAATAGTGATTTAAAATAATGTAGTCCAAATTAATCATTTCAAATCACTCTTTTAAAAGACAATGTGAGTAAACCTATGGAAGAAAAGAATTGAACTCCCTTTAACTGGTTACTGCCTGAAGACAATGTATCTACTACCAAATTTCTTTCTCACCTAGTGTGAACAATTATTATGTTTTCATCAATGATTTTATTTTACATTCTATGGACATTATTCATTGACCAATGTGAAGAAGTGATGATCCCTAGTTAAATTATGATTACGGTCGAATCTATCTCCACATGGGAAATGGAGGAAAAACATTTCGAAATGGGAATTACTTGTTATTTTTTTTCTAGGATGGGATTATTTAATAATATGAAAGAGTGGTAAATTGTTTTATCCCCTTTCATCTCATGATGAGGGCATGAAATTGTTTCATTCTCATATTTTGGCGGCTAAGAGTCTTAAAACACTTCTTACTCTTCAAATATGTGATCAAAGAAGAGCATGAAATGATATCATGATATTCATCAAAAGGAAAAAAGGAGAGCATAAATCATTTCACACTCTCCACGAGTTTCCTATTAATGGTAACCATTATAAAATTTTCCCTTATAGACCTCATATCAAAGAGTTTTTCCCTCGATGAGAGCTAACATTTTCCAAGTTTTATTCAATTTTCATGTTAACTTAACACCAAAATTTATATAAAACATAATATATGGTTTAATTAGGATTTTTAGTTGTTTTATTCATTCTAAAATTAATTTAAAAGTCATTAATTTATTTTTTTAATTTTTAATAATCGTTAAAAATTATTTTAATTCTAATTTTAATTGTTTTTAATTCATTTCTGGATTAACTGGGAAAAACCTACACCAATATATCATTTTCATGAGTTCTGGGTCTATTGATAATAATTTATAGTCCTACTCTATGTATGAATCATCTTTTATCTACATATGAGTCATTCATTGCTCTATGTATGAGTCATCTACATTTGAGTGGTTCTTCTTATGAGTCATAATCACATATATACGAGTCATGGATTTCTATATATGAGTCATCAGTAATTACGTGCATGACATTTTCATCAGAGTGGTATATCAATGATCCATATACAACCAAAATACAAGTCATTTGTATTGGAGTGGTCTATTTATGAGTTATTTTAAACCAAAATATTATTCATCTTCACATGAGTCACCAGACATATGCATGAGTGATATTCATTGGATTCACTTTCATATGTATGATCCTTCACTTTGTGAATGTTTTGATGTTTGGTTTCCACAAGTAAAAAATTTCTAAAATAACAAAGGCTTAACTAAAAATATATTTTCATTCATCTATTCGTCCCAAATTCTATAAAATTCTTCAATGCATCAATGAATCTTCTATTCTAATAGAGAAGAAAACAATCATAGTGCCAAACCGAGGTATAAATGTTCGAGAAGCATAGCTGATTAATCTACAACCTTGAGTTTTACAAAATGAAGACATCCAAATAAACAGAATATTGGTATCGAGGATGAAGCTATTGATGCATGTGAATGAGCCAAAAATCATGCTGATACTTCTATAAAGAGGGAAATTTTTCACTGAGGGATGGTGGGGATCGGTCGCCACAGATGATAAATGCTACTAGAGTGTTTAGTTTTTTTTTTTTATTTTAGTTTTTTGTCTCTCTATAGTGATTTCACACTATTCCCATAGTGGTTGGTCTCAAGAGATTCTCTCCACCTATATTAATGAATTCAATGATTAATTGGTAATTCTATTCTTATTAGTTTCATTGGAAGAGTTTGATTTCTTAGTTAATAAGAGGTTTCCATTGATCTTTGTATATAAATTCTTCGATACTTATTCATTGGGTTTCACAAAAAAACTTATCTAAACCTTCTTCATTACCATTACGATAATACTATGCGGGTTTATTAGGGAGTGAATAGAGATTTCCTATCACATGGATAGACAAGAATAGGGATTGTGATGATTTTTTAAATTATATGTTCAAACAAAAAATACTAGGAGAAGGTGATATGTGATGCTAAATCTAATTAGAGATATAGGGAGAGGGGGGTTAAATTAAATTATAATTTAGTAGGTACATGAGGGGAAGATCAATGGTATGACCAATTTTTTTAATATCAATTCAATAAAAACTTTATTTCATTATAAAAAAATTTATTCCTCTTTTCAAAAATCACACATCCCACTATACTTAATAAATTCAAACTAAAAACACCCTAATCTCTATAGAAAAACTGATTCCCACTATTTACTATATTTAACTTGGGTAAAAGTGTTTTTGTTATGAGGCATGAAATAGACACCACACCAAACTAGCACCATTGTTAGGGAGGTAGATTATTGTTCTTGTTTTTCTTTTGTTTATTTTGGATTTACTTGATATGTGCTTGATACATAAAATGGTATAGTTCAATACATCTCTTTTTCTTTGATCAAGAGGTTGGAATAAATTTACTAACTACAGTAAGATATTTAAGAATCACTAAGAAAGTGGAGAAAGATTTGGTCATAATTGCATTGAAAGAATCTTCATCCTCTTTTTATTCTAGGGATTCATTAGAAAATGAAAACATGGATGATAATCATGATTAAATGAATTGGAAACTTAGAGAAAAATATTCCCCAAAATTCAATAATAATAATCAGATGTTAAAATTGAACAATCAATGTGAAGTACTTTCCATTTTCCCTAGAATGATCGACCAAGGAGTGGATGTAAAAACTATAGATTTGAGAATTAACCACATAGGATGAACTCCATAAGGACTTCCTTTATAAGTTCTATCCTTTTTCAATAATTACCCAGATGATAATGGAAATTTATGGGATTAAGAAATCGAGTGGATATACTCTATAGTTTTGTGAATGATTCAATAGATTGACTATATCCCGACCATGTAAAACTTTTTAAGACTCACATTTATTAATATTTTTCTACCTAGGATTATTGTAAAATGAATAAAACTTGTTAAATGATACTTCATAAGGAGAATGGATAAACAAATTGTAACGTCCTGGTTCCGGAAGCCACCCAGAGGCGCCCAGTACCCGGTTGGTCACATGGAATCAAGCACATTTCCCTGAATGCCAGAGGAAGCTGACTAGTAGTGAGGGAATTGGGTGTGATAGTGGGGAATCTATTCCATCATTGGCAGGGTAACACAACAGAAATAAAATAGATAGGAAAAGCGGAAGAAGTATTAATACCATAAAATAGTAAAAAACGGAAGACTTAATGTAAGAACAACTGGAGAACATATATAAATTATTCATGATACATATGTCTCAGAAAATATCCAAACAAGTCACAATGATGGAATAAAATACTAAACCAAAGTAAAAAAGAAAATAGATAAACTTCTCATCATTGCAAGCCTCATCTTGGTCCCATGCTCTCCAGCTCCTCTATAGTCAAGTACCTAATGTAAAATGGTGGTTTACCTTATCTAGACCTACAAAAATATAATCTGTTTGGGACCAAAAGCATGACCCAAATAGAGTGTGAGACTAAATCCTAGAATTCAACCACCCAAAGATCTATACCTAACAATTAGTGAATATATATGGTGTGAAATAAGCAAAGGGAAGTAGTAAACAAGGAAGTAATCAATTGTAAACAATCCTACAGTTTAAAATGAATTCAATTATCTGATATCCATTAAGTATCTAATCACAAATAGGTAATCCTCTTGGAAGTACACACATCCTAACCCCTATGGTTCACCCAAATAGTACAAGAATCCCTTTGGGAAGTACACATAGTCTAACCCCTCTTTTTCAGCTTTTTCACAGACTCTCTGAGGAAGCACTCGCCATGAATCCCCACTATAGTCTCGTATCGGTAACTAAAAGGTGGTCTGGGGAAGCACTCAATACCCAATTCCCCTTGTGGCCCACATTGAGGAACTACAGATACTCAGAAGCACTTACATCCATTCCCCATATAGTCTCGCATCGTAACTGTAAACAGACACCCTGGAGAAGCCCTCAACGTCCATTATCCCTATACTCCACTACACTAGGTTCTCACTACCCTGTGTAAGTCAATAGAGCACAACGATATATAACGGCCAATGTATACCTCATGATCTACTTGGCTAAACACTCTATAACATAACAACATGTCATATAAATAATGTTACTCCATCCTATCAGCACTAGGAATGGAAAGCAAGCAGCCTAACTGGCTAAGCAAGACCACAAACGGTCATGAACAATACAATCATGGGAAACACATCAATAAAATAACAATTAACCATATTCACATCCAATTTACCTCTACTTAGGCATATAAATTACATTAGGAAATATTAGGTTTAAAACCTTAAACACACAATACCCTGTTCTTGGGTATTGGGCACTTTTGCCCATAAAATTCAAAGACTATCTACAGAAAGGCACAAACCACCTACCTCAGTGACGTGAGATCGACATACCCAGCGTTGACCCTTGGATTGACATATAATGATGTTGATCTAGAAAAAAATATAAAACATTCAACTAATGATAACTCACGAGAGAAGAGAAATCAGGAAACGGGGTTCAAGAAGAAGAGAGAACTCACCAAAGCGATTCCAACACAACCGATGGAGTTCGATTCAGATAATAGATTCTCAATCGGGGGCTCGGGGAAGGATCGACATTGTATGAATGCTCTCAGCCAATGAAGCCGAAGAATAAGACACGTCTGCAAATTAGACATGACCCCTGTCTATTTAATGAAAAAAATAAAGTACAAGATGTGTAATTTATAAGTACACGACGTGTACTTGCCCTTACCGAGCTCCGCTTTTGGCGGCCTCCAGGTCACCACACACTGCTATGTTCTCATCCATTACATGGCCAACACCCTGATACATGTGGAAACTGAGTACACGACGTTTACATATAAGTACACAATGTGTACTACAAAATAAAATTTCATAACTAATATTTTTCTCAAAAACACTGGAAAAGGGAAAACATACCTAAAAAGAATATCGAGGCTCTTATAAACTTCCCCCTTAAAAAAATTCATCCCCAATTTTCACTAGCAAGGTGGTGTAAAAGAAGAATACTAGAAAAGCTTCAGACACTGTGATCATACATTTACCTCTCTCTCCTTAGTATAGTCTTGTACTCACCCGTGATGCCATAGAACTCGTACCAGTGGAACAAAATAACCATAGATAAACTTCACACTTCAATCAATAATCTGGACAGGATTCTCCTAGAATGAGTCGTCGACCTATAACTCAAATTCTTTTGGTTTAAAAACACTAGACAGGTCTAAGAATTAATGTCGAATTTGTGATGAGTGGTAGACATAATGCATAACCCGATACCTCTGAGGTAACTGCAACCGATAGGCAACCGACCCGACTCTCTCCTACACCTCTAACATCCTGACGTACCTTGGTGAATGTTTACCCGTCCTCCCAATACTCATATGTCCCAACCTCAGTGTGACACATAGGAAAACCTAATCTCCACCTTCGAACACCAGATGTTGAATTTGTTGATTAGCGTAAGACTTCTGTCGTGACTGTGAAGTAGCCATCCTCTTCTGAATCAACTCTATCTGCTCGATGGATTCCTGGACAAGTCGAGGTCCTAACGTAGCTGCCTCTCCTACCTCCATCCAGCATAAGGGTGATAGGAATTTCCTACCATACAAAGCCTCATAAGGTTCCATCTGAATAGTTTCTTGAAAAATACTATTGTAGGAAAACTCCACAAGAGGTATGTGCTTCTCCCAAGAACCCCCAAAATCTAGGATGCATGCTCGAAGCATTTCATAAAGCACCTGAATCATATGCTGGGACTGGATATCTGTCTGGGGATAGTAATTTGTACTCAGAAGTACCTGTGTACCCAAATACCTTTGAATTCTTTACAAGACCTGATAAGTAAAACGGTCATCCCTGTCAGAAAAAATGGAGTGTCGAACCCCATGTAGACGTACAATCCCTCAGATGTACAACCTTTGCAGCTCATCAACACTAAAGGTATCCTTGATCGACAAGAGTGAGAAACCATCATGAGTCTGTCAATGAAAACCCATACCACATCATTCCCTTGAGGCGACCACATTAAACCTATCATGAAAACCATCGTGACATCATTCCATTTCCACTCGAGAATGGGTAACTGCTGCAAAGTCCCTACTGGCCACTGATGCTCCTCCTTCACCTGTTGATAGGTGGAACATCTCATGACAAACCCAACAACATCTCTCTATCTACCTGGCCACCAAAACTGACGACATAGATCACAATACATCTTCGTGACACCAGGATGAACTGCCCAACTGAGTAATGAATGTCCCATATCATCACCTCCCTTATGTATGTTGGCACCCATACACACCCATGAAATTACAAGATCTCATCCTCGCCTACTGTCCATCCAAAAATTGGGTCCTCCCCTACAACACTCTCCTGTAGAACCAGGTCTTCAGAAACTGATAGCTAACTCATTCATCCTCGATCAAGCAGAGTAGAGGTAATAACTATAAAAGAAAGAAACTCCTTCCCCTATCTATCGTGCACCTCCCAATGAATATCAGAGAACAGATCCATAAGCTGCCACTCACTGTTGACTTCCAGAACTACCTGTATCTGAGTCCTCCTGCTCAATGCATCAACCATAACATGGCCTTTCCCAGGCGTGTTGGAAAGCTCAATGTCAAAGGACTAAAGGTACTCAACCCACCTTTGCTGTCTCAAATTCAGGTCATGTTGAGTGAAGATATACTTGGGACTTTTGTGGTCAGTGAAAACCACAAAATGCTCTCCCAACATGTAGTGTCTCCAATAGAGTAAAGCATGAACAACTGCTTCCAGCTCAAGATCATGCATCGGGTAGTTCCTCTCATGTGGCCTCAACCACTGATACCGATATGCAACAACCCCTTCTCCCCACATAAGCACTACTCTAGCTTGATACATAATGCATCATATTACATAGTATAGCTCTTTACCATCTATAGAAATACAAGTATCAGTGCTGAATTCAACCTTCCTTTAATCTCATGAAAGGCTAACTCACAAGAATTTGACCACAAGAACTTTGCACCCTTCTTAGTTAGACCCGTCAGTGACGCTGCCAAGCATGAACAGTCTTGAATGAAACGTTTGTAGTAAACAGACAGCCCTATAAAACTTCATACCTCAAAGAAATTATTCATATTTTCCCAGAAAAGTACTGCTCTCACTTTTTATGGGTCTAGTAATACTATTGTCTCTGAGATAACATATCCCAAGAACTGAATCTGGTCCGTCCAAATGTGGCATTTTGAGAGTTTATCATATAACTGATGCTCTCTCAGTGTACTCAAAATGATCTCGAGATGTGTGGAATGGTCAGATTGAGTGTGAAGGTACACCAAGATATCATCCACGAAGACTACCATGATCGAATCCATGTATGGATGGAACACTCGGTTCATCAGTTCCATGAAAATAGCAGGCACTTTCGTGAGACCGAACGGCCTAACCACATACTCGTATAGACCATACCTACTATAAAGGTTATAAGAGGTACATCTGATGGTTTAACACGCAACTGAAGGTAACCGGATCTCAAGTCATTCTTCGAGAACACCCAGGCTCCTCGAAGTTGATCAAAGAGATCATCAATCCTTAGCAATGGAAATCGGTTCTTGACTATCAACTGGTTAAACCTCCGATAATCTACAGAAAGTCTGATGGTACCATATGCCTTCTTGGAAAACAGGACAGTTAAACCTCAAGGAGAAGTATTGGGTCTTTTGAAATCCTTTTACTGTAACTCCTCTAACTACTTCTTGAGCTCCTGCAACTCTGGTGTAGTCACCCTATAAGGAGGAATAGACACCAGTGCTTCTCTAGGAATAAGATCATTAGAATATTCCACCACCCTCTTTATAATAAAAATTGAAAATTACTTTGGGAAGACATCCCTAAAACGATCCACCACTGGAAGAAAGTCCATCTGTGAAGTCCCCTGGTCATCCAGATAAGGACTAGCGATCTGGGATATAACTATTCCCAACCCATGATGCTCGGATCCCACTCTTCTCACTTGAATATCCCATTTGCCCTTATGAAGAAACGATCTGCCCTCTAGTGACGTGAAACTCAACATACGACGATAGCAGTCAATAAATTCTTGTAAGGGAACTAACCTATCCATTCCAAGAATGACATCATAGCCTATCATCTCTAAGACATAGAGGTCCCATAAGAAGTGACACCCACCAACCTCCATGGGGAAATCCTTGCACTAATGTACCCTAGCTATCTGTGTCCCCAACGGTGTGTCTAGTTTCATGATATCAGACGAAGAAAAGATATAGAGACCAAGGCTCTCCACAATAGCAACAAATTTACATATATGGGAACCACCATTATACAAATATTCAAAGAAAGAAATGAGGAAACAATGATCATACCCCAAACTGTAGAGGGTCGGAGATCCTACTCATGCTGGGTCTGCTCTACTGCCAAAGTATGACAAACACTACGGCCCTGTGACCCTACCATACCACTCTGAGCTGATCCACCCTTTTGTCTTTGAATTATTGATGAATAGATACCACGACCATGACCTCCACCTCAGCCTAAACACCATGAAGAAATCCAGTTCCCAGATTGGTGGGAAACTGATGGTGCATCTCCCGAATCAGGAGTCATAAAAGAACCCTGGTCACCAGTTGCCGGTGAGAAAAACTGACAAAACGCTGAAGATGGCCCATATTTCCACATGATCAGAACTCTACTAGGTTTCTTGGGAAAAGTGGCCTCATATGCCCACTCTTCCCGCACTGGTAGAACACCACCTGACTAGTAGAAGATATCTCTCATCTTCTCAGATCTCCAAGCACAGACTCACTGCGGCGCTTCCTGCTGTCAGAAGGAGTGATGCCAACTATGGATATCGAACCACCCTGGATCACCACTCAAGAATTCCTCAGGTAGTGCTCCGTGATTATCACCTGGTTGACTATAGAAGTGATGGTAGTCTACCTGAATATGTTCACCTGTGATCAGATTTCATTCCTGGGAGCATCCTCAATCATGTTTTCCAGAAATAACTCATCACCTCCTAGAATCGGAGTGAAGTGTTTTAGCTATATGATGTGAGAAGAATACTCCATAACTGAAAGTGTACCCTATTATAGCACAACACCAATCACAACAACATGAAATCACTAATTCACCCTAAATTGCATGGCACGAATGCATGACATGTGATATGTAACAAGTGCCTATATGATGAATGAGATGGCATACCCTCATCTCATCATGTTGCAACAGAAACAGAACCTCAACAACATCAACAACAATATCACAAAACATGTGAATCACCCAATGTTGAATTAAATCAACTGTAAAATTGAAAAACCAAAAAAGAAATTGCAATAAATGAGGTAGATTGGTGTTTCTCTATACACGAGTTAGCTACTCCCAAGCAAAACTTATTACCATGTACCTATTCCTTTTTATCCCTGGCTATAGGCTCCAAATAGTATGTAAAGAAGAAATAATCCCTCTGATGCCACATTGTAACGTCCCGATTCAAGAAGACACCCAGAGGCGCCCCATACCTGGTTGGTCACTTGGCCTCAAGCACATTTCCCCGAATGCTAGAGGCTGCCAAATAGCAGTGGGAGGCTTGGGTATGAGAGTGGGGAAACTATTCCCTCATTAGAAGGGTAACACAGCAAGAAAAAAAATAGATAACAATAGCAGAAGTGGCATTAATAAAATACAATAATAAACAACAGAAGACTAAAAGTAAGAACAAATGGAGCATATATATAAATTATGCATGATACATATATCTTGGAAAACAAACAAACAAGTCACAATGCTGGAATTCAGTACTAAAACATTGTAGAAAAGTAAAAAAATATAAACTCCTCCACATAGAAGCTTTAGCTTTGTGTCTTTCTCTTCAGCTCTTCAGTAGTCAAGTACCTAATGTAGAAGGGCGCTTTCCCTTATCTAGACCTACAAAAATATAATCTGTTTGGGAACAAAAGCATGACCCAAATAGGGTGTGAGACTAAATCCCAGTAAGAAACCTCCCAAAGACCTGTTCCTAATAGTCGGTTAATATATATGGTTGGCAACATGCAAAGAGAAGAAGTAAACAAGGAATTAATCAAAAGCAAAAAAATCCAACAGTTTCAAATGCATTCAATTATCACATATCAAGTAAGCAACAAATCAAAAACAGGTAAACCTCTAGGAATTACTCACAGCCTAACCCCTCTGGTTCAACCAAACCGTATAGGAAACCCTCTTTGAATTACATACAGTATAACCCCTCTGGTTTATCTTTTGTACAGACTCTCAAAGGAATCACTCACTATGAATCCCCCCTATAGTCTCGTACTGGTAACTAAAAGTCCCTCTAGGGAAGCACTCAATGTCCAATTCCCCGTGTGGACCATATAGAGGAACTACAGACACTCAAAGGAAGAACTTATGTCAATCCCCCTATGGTCTCACACAGTAACAGTAAACATACAATCTGGGGAAGCCCTCAACATCCATTCTCCCTATGGTCTACTACACATGGTTTTCATGGCCCGGTGTAAGTAAATCAAGAACAGTGAAATATAATGGCCAAAGAATACCTCCAGAACTAGTTTTCTAAATAGTTTACATCATAATATCATGTCAGATAAATAATATTACTCCATCCTATCAGTACTCGGAATGGAAAGAAAGAAGCCTAACGAGCTTAGTAAGACCAAATGGTCCTAAACAATACAAGCATGGGAAAGACATCCCTATCATAGAAATTAACCATTTTAACATCCAATTGACCTCTTCTCAAGCATATAAATCATAGTAGGAAATAACTGGGTTAAAACTGTAAACACACCACACCATGTTCTTGGGTATTGGGCACTATTGCACTTAAAACTCAAAAACTAACTACAGAAAGACACAAACCACCTACCTCGGTATCTTGAGATCGATATACCCCGTCGTCGGCCCTTGGATCGACCTATAATGTAGTAGATATAAAAAAACATTTAAATTTTCAACCAAGGATAACATCCGAGAGAAGATAAATCCAGAAAAGAGGTTTAATAATAAGAGATAACTCACCGATGCGATTCCAACACAACTGACAGAGTTTGATTCGGAGAACGGATGATCGATTGGGGGCGTGGGGAATGATCGGTGTCATCTGGATGCTCTCGATCAAAGATATCAAAGAACAAGGCACTTCGGAAAAATATACGTGACCTCGGTCCATTGAATGAAAAAAATAAAGTACATGTCATGTACTTGACCTTACCGGGCCCCTCTTTAGGCGGCCTCTAGGTCACCACACACGGCTATGTGTTTAGCCATTAAACGACCATCACACGGCTATATATGGAAAATGATTACATGACTATTACATATAAGTACACATCGTGTACTACAAAAACAAAATTACATAAACTTCTATTTTTCTAAAAAAAACCATAATAGAGAAAATCATACCTAAAAAGATTATCCAGGTTCTTACAAAAATCACCAATTGAATCTAGAGAACTAATAGAAAGGATCTCATTAAACTCTAAAAAATTCAGTACAAAATCCACCAATAGAGTAGTACATGAGGTAAAGTGTTCAAACTATTCTTTACTTAAAATTAAAATTGATGAACTAACCTATATTTTAAGAAATACAACATTAAATATGGTTTAAAAAGAATCACTATCTATACCCCCTTGATTATGATGACATTGTTGTTTTTAGATCATTTCACTAATGGGTTTCCTTAAGTTAAATAGATATGATATTACATATACCAGAGGATGTACCTCTTATAAAAACCAAGAAATCAAAAATTTAAGGAAAACTGTATAATTAAATATGGATTTGGAAACCCACATCCTCAATGACAACCCATCTAGTGGACTTTTCAATAGTCCTACCAGCCACCACCATTCTAGAGGGGAAACTCTCAGAACTCTACACACAACAAAAAATGTCTGAACCGAGATCTCTCTATGAAGGACATGCTGAGATATCTAGTGGAGTCTAAAAATAACCAAAAAACCACTCCCATAAATTAGGGATTTGAGGCAAATGATATAAAATGTTAGTTTGGAAAAATAATATTTACGCTAAATATTGGTAAATCAAGGATTATTTGAGATCCTTTCATAATCAAATCCTAATACTAAGGGAAATGTAATTTATATTTCTCTAAGAAGTTTAAGGGAATTGAGAGGTAGTGAAAATCCCTTAATGATGTTGAATTTGGATGTAAATAACACATGATGGAAGGCGTACCAGAGAGGGAACAAGATGTAGAGGTTCCCATGGAGATACAACCAATAAAAAGGGTAAGGTGAAAGCCAATATGGATGATGTACCATAACCCCATTCTTCCATTCCCTAAATAATAAACCCCCTAAAGAAGATCAACAGAGAATCCCTACAATATGAAATGCTATAAACATACAATAAAGTTGAATTTAATATCTTTTCTTTTGATTCCATAATCCAAATCTCTAGGTATGTATAGTTTCTCAATGAAATGTGTACCAAGAAAAGAAAATTGAAAATAAATGAAATGGTAAGCCTCAGATGAAATGTTTTTTACTCTAGTAACCCCAAAACTATCAAGAAAATGTTAATACTGAGGATCTTTTATTATCCCCTAAACCATATGAGATATTAATTTTAAAAAAGCATTCTATTATTTTAGAGCATCAATAAATGTTATGCCCATGTTTCTTTTTCCTTACATATAGGACAACTCAATCCAACTAGAGTTACATTACAATTATCCAATCATGTCACTACCTACACAATATGAGTTTATAATGATGTTTTGGTATGAGTGAAATGATTTTTATTCCCTAATATTTTTTATATAGTGAACAAGGAAGAAGAAACAAGTAAAACTAATTTTTCCATTATTTAAGGTAGGTGATTTCTTAAGACTGCTAAAACTTTTATAAATTTTCATGAAGGAACACTTTCATTGGATTTTAGAGAGGAAATTGTTAATTGTGGTATTTGGGGTTCAATAAAATTCCATTAATAGGAAAAATATGTTTTCAAACTTTCTCATTATGAAATTCCTTATTTTTTAAGGAATATATTTAAATTTAAGATGAAATAATTTTCCTAAGATAATACCTAGAATTACCAATTTTTTATGAAACTATTTTTGAAGATTAATTAAATCTTGATTCACATATGTGGATGCCTATTTGGACATTAAATAATAATTAGAAAAGTGATAGATGTTGGTTTTTTGTCCAATTGTTTCTAAATATTCACATATCTTTTTTTATTCATATAAAAACTTCCAATTTACCAGAATAAATTATAAAATATAATAAATTCTCATACAACATTTTATTTTCTAGGAAATATTTAATATGTGTGGATTAGATTTTATAGGCCCATTTCCCATATATTTTGGCTTTACCTAAAATTTATTGTATTAGATTATGTTTCTAAGTGAATTTAATCCCAAGAAACTAGAAAAAATCTTTATAATGTTTTCAATGAATTTCTAAGAATAGTGATCTTTTTTAGGTTTGGAATAACTCCAAAAATAATTAGTGATTAGGGAACACATTCCTATAATCGAATTATGGTATTACTCATGAATAATTATGGAGTAAAACATAATACCTGTACTTCCGACCACCCATAAAAAAAGACAATCCATGGTATCTAACATAGTGATAAGTGAATTATGGAAAGGATAGTGCAACCCAATTGAAAGAACTAGAGAGAAAATCTTGAAGATCCACTTTGGGTATACATAAATTCCTTAAAAACCCATTTAGGTATGTCCCCTTAGCAAATAATTTATGTAAAATTTCATCACTTTCTGATTGGGATACAATATAAAGCCTATTTGGTTGTAAAGAAGGTGAACCTAAAATTCCATAATTTTGGAGAGAAAATTAAACACAAAATGTTAGAACTAGTGGAGCTATGATGGGATGTTTCTGATAACTCCCTATTTTACTAGTAAAATTATATTTCTTTTCATGAAATATTAATTAGGAAAATATACGTTCAATTTGGAGAAAAATATTTTCATTCTCTTCTAAGCTGAAACTTATGCCTTATAAGCTTCTTTCATTTAAAGACACCAATTCTAGTATCTCTGAGCCAATGTCTTAATTTATTAAAATGATAATAAGTACAATCAATCACATCCCCAAGGATAGAATAGTTTAGTATCTGTATAAAAATATATACAAACATAATTTTTACCTTAAAACATGAAATTATATAAAACATAGTATCTCCATCGGAGACACACATATTCTCCAAGATTATCCCTTCATATAAATCATAATACACATCCTGGAATCCTGGGGAAAAATAAAATATAATAAAGTTTGATATAATATTCTCAATAAGTGTATTACTGTATAATAATCTTTTATAAATAATCATAAATAATGTGGCAAGGTGAATATCTAAAATCACATTTCATTAAAACATAATCTTGAGTATAATATGGCCGGAATAAAAGCAGATCAAATAACACCCTAACAATTATTACATGAGAATGATACTTGAAAATAGATATTATACTTGTTGAATAATAACATATATTATTAATAACTAATCTCATGATAAGGGAATTCATAATTTGGGACATCATGAACTTTTCATCAAGGCTTCGACCAAGACACTATATATAATCAGGTAAGACATCATCCAATACTCAAACTAGTTTGTATCATGAGACTTACCGATGCATCAAGGGGACATATTGGGCCATGAATGAAACAAAATAAGTCCATCTAATTCCCAATATGAAATGGTTTAAACATATATACCTATACTTTCATATTGAAACTAGTATATTAAATGTAAATAATATCCCCAATTAGTAAACATAAAAAAATTATCCAGAGTAATATGGATAATGGTGTCAAATAATACATCCCCATTAAAAGTGATCATAAAAAATTAAATAAAATATTGTGTATGGTATCATAATATATCAACCTAAATTTATAATAATGTCAAAAAATATCGTTTTCATAGATGAAAATATTCTAATAAAATAAACGATAAATTTTTAAAAGAAAAACAACTTTACTTTGAAATAATTTATTTTAAAATATACACAATTGTAAAAGTAAAATTTTTCTTTAAAAATAAAATTTTAAAGTTATAAATTACTCCAAAATTTAATGAGGTATCATGAACTTGGGAAAATTATCTTTCCATATAAGTTAAAAATATTCCTTTTAAATTTTTAAAAAGAAACACTTGAAATAGTATTTTTAAAAGAAAGTGTGAGAGTTAACCAGATGAATAGATTATGTGTATTAGATATAAATGTATATATTGAAATTTTCAATTTTACATTATTTGATAAAAATAATTTTCGCACATAATCATAGCATGAAATAATCATTGAAGAGGAATTTTAACCCATATAATGGAAATTTGGTTAAGAACTTCCTTACCACATTGTAATCAAACCAACCCTATGCCCCATAAAAGAAATAATTGTCAAATAAAAAATACAATACCATGGTGATAAGAGGATTAATGATATGATATATAAAATGGATTTATAGATACACTACAAACAATTAATAAGTGGTAAATAAGGTATATCTCACATATATAATTGTGAGATGAGAAAGCCCTTACCACTTTATAAACAGTCGAACCGTATGCCCCATAAATTTAATTATCATAAAATGAAACATTGAATAACCTGAAGATAAATAGATTCATGATATTCTATATTAACGGGAATTATATACACCACCCACAATATATAAGGGTTTAATAAGGAATATCTAACCAAAATAAACGATAGATGAGGAACCCTTACCACTTTGTAGTCACCCGAATCATATTCCCCAAAGTAAAAATTATAAAATGAAGCATTTAATGCCATGAAGATAATGTGATTCATGATGTTATATATAAAAGGTTATTATATACAACATATTAAATAAATTAGTGGGAAATAAGACATATTTCTCACAAATATAAAAAGTGAGAGACGAAACCATTACCTCATGTCAGAAAGCCTTCTGCACTTGTAATTACTATCCCAGATAATCATCTTAAATTCATTAAATACGGAATTCATGACATATAAATAATATATTTGATTTTTTAAAATTTTATTATGTTTTTATGACAGTTTATATGTTTTATAATGTTCATTTTTTTTGTTCTGGGTGCATTTTGTTTTCTTGGTTTTCATGATAGGTTCGCTTGTACACATTTATGGAAGTTCATGTAAAATGAGAATAATTATACAGAATTTAAAGTATATGACATTAATTAACATCAATAATGTTAAATGGTCTTATATTTCATTGAATTATATTTTATTATGGAATGGTTCATTATATAAAATGTAAATGGAAATGATTTGCTTTATTTTGGAAGTTTTTAGGACCATCATGAATTTGTATTGTTTTATTTAATAATATGTCTATATATTGAATACATAATAATAAAGAAGTTTTATTAAACATGTTAGAATCTGGTTTAACTATAAAAATGGTTTTATGGTTATCCTTTAATATGGTAATGTATAATGAAATCTTTTCATCAATGAAGGTGGTGAATCAACACATCACATGCGATGTTTTCATTTTTTTAATGGAGAGGAAAATATATTTGATGACATATATTCCATTCAAAAATATCATTATAGTATATATATGAGACTAGATTAATAATGTTAATTTTTATAGGGGAGGTGAGGGAAATGTAATAAAATAAAATAAATTGAAAGAGAAAGAGGGATGGTTTTACCTCTTGATTGACGTCACCTTGAGAACTTCCTTAAAGAACATAGAGATGGAATTTGGGTGAGACCCACAAGGCCATAATGCGGGGAAGAGGTTTTGGAGATTAATTCATTGAATATAAAAAATATTAAAGGCTTAGAAGGTGTGAGGATAAGGGGCGGTGAGGGGTGGTATTTATAGTGGATGCAAGGGGTGTTTTTTTTATTATTTTATTCATTAGTTTATTATTTTGGCTCAACACAATCAATAATGTTGATTCTTGTGACTATATACAACAAATAGTTCATGTTAGTTAGAACTAATGGTTCTTACATAATCCATATACTATCCATGACTCAAAAATTCATGTATTTCTTTATAATTTTAAATATCATAAATTACTATATTTTACTATTCATAAAATATTCAACAATATTAGAAAAATCCAAAAAATTAACCCTAAAAATATTTTTATGTGTAGGTTTAAAAAATGAACTCAATTTTATGAAAATAATTTTCTAAATATGAGCAGTTCTATTTTTAAATAAAATCATCATATATTTGAGAAAATATCGATTTTAATATTATAACCGATTTTAATACACTTTGAAAAAATTATTATGGTCTTATAAAATTATCTAATAATTTTAATGAAACAAATTATTAATTTCAGATTATATTTTTTGATAAATAAACTTCTAAATTATTATATAAATTATAAAAATGTAAATAAACATTTACATGTCCCAAAAATACCCACAAATTATTTATCAATTTAAAACATTTATTTACTTATTCCATGATATAAATATATCATATTTTCATTTATAAGTTACCTAAATTTTATTAGTACTCTCATTGGTGAGGTTTTTTTATAATGACTAGATAAATATTTCTAATTATCTCATCAGTATTCAAATGGTTATGTTAATATTTAATAGTATATCATAGTTCGTTTAAGATTGATGTTTCATGAAACATAAACTATCGATGATGTTAAATTTAAAAGAGACTTGCCGTAAAATCATGGGGCGTTACATTTTTCTATCCATCAAAATTTTATTCTTAAAAAGTTTCATAATTATTCCTCATATAATGATTTGGTTAGTTCTTTGTCTTAATTTCTTCTAGTTCCCATGTGACCTGTTTATTTTTATGGTATTTCCCAAGTATGTTGACCATCCAAGTTATATGATTCCTAAACACTTCTTATTTAGTGTCCATAATCTAGATATGTTCTTCATAGTAAGATTAATCATGTTTTAATTCTATTTCTTTAGATGGGATAACATGAAGTGGGTCTTACCTGTACTTCATTAACAAATATATGTTGAACATGTCATGAAATTTACAGAGACTTGGTGGGATTTTTAATTGGCTAGGTAAAACTCCAATTCATTCCATAATTTCCAAATGAATAATTTACATGGGGCATATTTTCCCGTTCATTCAAAATATTATGACAGCCTTCCATTATGATACCTTTAAGAAGACTTGATCTCCCACTTGAATCTCCAAATCATTCCTCTGGTTATTGGTATAGCTCTTCTGCCTATTCTGAGATTCTTTTATATGATCCTGAATAGTATTTTCCATTTTTGTTGTCTCTTTAACAATTTTTGGACATAAAAGCTTCCTTTAACCAAATTCATCACAACAAGTTTGTGTATGACATATCTTTCCATATAACACTTCATATGGTTCCATTTGAATACATTAATGGAAACTATTTTTATAAGAAAATTATACAAAAGGCAAATATTAATCCCACATATCCTGAAAGTCAAGTGAGAATGACCTCAACATGTCTTATAACGTTTGAATAGTCATTTCATACTATCCATCAGGTTTAGGGTTTCATGCAGTACTCAAATTAATCTCTGTATCCTAATCCTTTAGAATAATTTTCTAGAATATTGATATAAAATAGGGATCTCGATCATACACAATAAATAGTGGTGCACCATGAATTCTTAAAACATCATTAATATAGAGTATTTCATGGTTCTCTAATGAGAAATACTTCTTTATAGTGAGGAAATGTGCAGATTTGGTAAGTCAATCAACAATTACCCATATTGCATCATTTTTTCATGGAATATTGGGAAATCTGGTGATGAAATCCATCATAACGTCTTCCCATTTCCATGTAGGAATAGGTATAGCTTGCATGAATCTTATAGGATGTTATCTTTCATCCATAACCTGTTGAAAAACCAAACATATTGATACATATTCAACAATTTCCTACTTCATATTTTCCCACTAAAATTTTTCCATCAAATATATATACATCTTAGTGCTACTAGAGTCTATAGAGAAATTTGAGACATGAATTTTATCAAATAATTATTTTTTTACATCCGGTATATAGAGAAAACAAAGCCTCTTCCCATATTTCAAAATTCCATATTCATTTAAGAAGTCTACCAAATTTCCAATCACTCACAACATTAATTTTTTTTAAAAAAATTTCATCATCAGACAGAGAAGTTTTTATCCATTCTAACAAAGATGGATTGTAAACCATGTGAAAAAGTAGCGACGTTTCACCTTCTATCACAATTCTCATTACAATATTTACTAGATACTTTTAAATAAGAACCCTATTAATCCTAATTTTTTTAGAAATCCATAATCTTTCTTGATAAATATATCTAATACCTTATTTTTTATCCATAGGTGGTAGTGTATTGAAAAATCATAATCCTTGAGTTGCTCTGTCCATTTCCTTTGCCTCATGTTGTGGTGTTTTATATGAAAATATATATTTAAAATTATTTTGATCCATATATAGCTCACATATTTCACTATAGAGAGAGAGTTTCTATATATTCAATGGAAATATTATAGTCCCTAAATTAAAATTATGAGTTTGATAGTTTTTTTCATGAATTTTTTACTATGTCGATGCCTAGGAAATAAATCCGTCATCCCACATAAGGATACAACCAAGTCCCTTCTTCGATGAATTAGTATAAATCACTAATTCTCCATTTCCTATTGGAAGACTCAATATTATAGAAGTAACTAATATCATATTAAAATCTTCAAATACTTATGCTCATTATTTTTTCAAAATATGCATAACCCCTTTACGAGTAATTTTGGTTAATGGTTTAGGTAATTGGGAAAAAATCTAATAGAATCACTGATAGTAATACTCTAAAATAGTGAAACTAAAAACCTATGTTATGTTCATTGGTGTAGGAGATTTTTGGACTACCTTTTCCTTCATCGGTTCAACTATGAGTCCATCAATGGATACAATCTAGCATAGAGAAGAATATTTTTGAAGCCATAATTCACACTTTTTAAACATCCCACATAGATCTTTTCTTTAAGTGTCTCCAGAACAATACAAAAGTGGTTCTAATGGTCCTCATAGATTTTTGAGTACCCCAAGATATCCCTAATTAATACCATAACAAAATTATCGAGATATTACGTTAATACTCTATTCATTAGGTCCATAAAATAGAAGGTGAATTAGTCAGCACAAATGGAATTACTCTAATCTCATAATGTCCATAACTTGTTAAAAATAATATCTTTGGAATATCTTCCTTATTCAAATGTGATTGATGATGTCCAAAACTAAGATCAATATTTGAAAATATTGAGATTCTTATAGTTTTTCAAATAAGTCATCAAAGTGATGCAAATGATACTTGTTCTTTATTTTAAATGAATTGATCTCCCTATAGTCAATGCCATCATCATAGATCCATATTTCTTCATAAAAAATGAACATGATCTCCCCAAGGTGAAATATTAGGGTGTATAAATCTCTTATCACTCATTTCCTATAGTTGTTTCTTTAACTATATTAACTACACTGTGACCATTATATAGGGATTATTTGATATAGGTCCTGCATTAGGGATTAAATCAATAAAAAACTCAACTTCCCTCTCTGGAAGATGTTTAGGTAATTTCTGTTGAAATAAAATATTGTATTCCTATACAATAAAAACATTCTCTATTTGAAGATCACCTTTGTCATTAGTACATTTTATCTACTCTTCTTCTCTAGGAATATCATTTAAAAGATCTTTTCGAGGTGGGTCTTGATATGAATCATATGATGAAGTCTCCCCTATAAATATAATAAATTCTAAATCTTCATCACAAATCAAAATTTCGTTCTTTATGAAATAAATTTTTTCATCATATTTTGAAATCCAGTTCATACTAAGGATTATATAAAAATTAACAATAGGTATGATAATAAAATTAGTAATTAGTGCATGATTATGTATCATAATTGGAACTTTTGCACACATCTTTGTTATAATATGGTTTCCACTGGGAGTTTTGAATGAAAACACCCTTGTTAAGGTAAATTGAAGATATATAATTTTTATAGAAAACTAGGAAGATATAAAAGAATGTGATTATCCAAATTCAAATAAATATTTTTCTAAATGTTAAGAGATGATTAATGTAAAAACCACCACATCACTAGGAAAATAAAACTCACCTGTTGTGACATATAAGAATGTACATGTTCCCCTAGCCTTTTTTGGGGAAAGTACCCATGATATCTAGGGCAGTGGCATTTATAGTGTCCCATATCCTTACTGTCGAAGGATTGACAATCTATGACTTATTTCCATCCTTTACAATCACGGTCTTGGTTCCATTTTACTCCACACATTTAATAAAATTCCATTACCAAGAGGCATGTTACATGATGTTTCTTTCCTTATGTATTGTATGTTGGAGTTTCTATTCTTCCCTTATTCAATTTTCCTGATTTCCTTTTCTATAATATTCAGAATCCCTCTTCTTATCGTACATCCATTAGAATACATATGGACTGAAAAATTATTTATTTATCTTGATGGAACATGATAATATAGCCTCATATGAGGATAATATTTAGGAGACTAGTGCCCTTCATAGAATAGGATTAATACCATCAAAGAAACAATCAATATTTCTCCCTGGATTTTGTATGTAGTCAGTGGCATACCTTGATAACCTTGTACATATGATTTCATAGTTATCAATTTTTTCATCCTCTTTCTCTTTCAGACATAAGAATTTTCTCTCCATAACCACTCTCTATTCGCGAGAGAAATATTTTTCCCATAAAATTTTCTTAAAATTCTTCCATTCCGTATTTTTAATTTATTTCTCCTTCTTCATGTTTTGAATAAATGAACACCATTGATTTTAATCTCCCGAAAGATAATAAAATTCCATGATATCCTTCACTATTTCATTACATCCAAAAGAGAGAAATATATTTTCTAATGAACTTATCCATTTCTCATATACAAATGGGTTTGTATTCTCATTAAATTAATTAGGTTATTGTCACACAAAGAGGTCTAACAATGTCACACAACATTTTGGATCAGGATACTCTGTGTGAGTAAGTTTATTGATCATAACCTGAGTAGGTTTTCTCAGTATAGTTATATGATTTTCATCTCTATTTCTAGCTCTATATCCTATATCGTTATCTATCATATAAGGTAAGTCCCTATAGGAAATACATGTGTTGGTATGGTTTCCATTCCATCTACTACGAACCATTTCTATAAAATGCAATACACTAGATTAGATTACGAGATTTTGAAATTGGTGAAACACTTAAAATTTAAATAACCTCAAAATAATAATCTTGGTTACCTTAAAAATATTCTCAAAGTTGGTTATAGGGTTATATTACCCTAATCTATGTTTTCATAAATATATTTTCCAATTTTTCTTCTAAACTTACATTGATACCAATTATAAATACCCCAACCCCAATAGTCCGATGCAGGTTCCCTAATTTTTTACATTAGTACTAAGTACAATTGATTATGTCCAATTGGACCGAATATTACTTTAGTGTTTGAAAATAAGATACAAACCTAGTTGTTACATTACAAATTAAACTGATATACAACATAATTTCTCTATTAGAGACACCCCTATTCTCCAATATTATCCCTAAATGTTAATCATAATATACATCTTAGCATCCTTGGGAAAAATAAAACATAAGAAAGGGGTTATCTCAGATGCTCAGTAAGGGTATGAATACAGTGGAGTATTTCATAAATAAACATAAAAAAGAGGTGATGTGAATGACTAAAAACACTTGTCATTAAATAATAATATTTATAATAATACAGAAGGAATAAAATATTGTAAAATTACACTATATTAATAATCACATGAGAATGATACTTAACCATGGATATTCTAATAGTAAAATAATCACATAGATTATTAATAACTACTCTCATAATGAGATAATTCCTAATACGGGACATGATAAACATACCCTCAAGGCTTCGACCAAGACACCATACATAATCGGGTAAGTCATCAACCAATACACAAACTAGTTTGTCTCATGAGACCTTCCAATGCATCGAGGGCCTATAGTAGGCCCCGTCTAACACATAGTAAGTCCAATGAATTCCTCATATTAAAGGGGTTAACATAATCAACATATACATTCATATTTAAACTAGCATATGAAATTTATATAATTTCCCAAAACATTAAACATAACCATAAACAATCCAAAGTAATATGGAGAATGGTATTGAGATAATACATCCCATGTCAAAGTGATCATAAAACATTTGATAAAATATGTTATATGGTGTCACAAGAGATCAATCTCAATTAATAATAAGATCAAACATAGTTTTTTTTTCATATATTAAAATAATCTAATAAAACCATTGAGAGATACTTGATAAGAATACTAATTTAATTTGAAATCATTTATTTAAAAATCTATGCAATTATAAAAGAAAACAATTCCTTTGAAAACTGCCTTTTAAACTTGTTAGGTATTCCTAAAGAGAATAAGGCATCATGAAATTTGGAAATTCCACTCATGTCCTACATGTTAAAAAAATTCCTTTTAAATTTTTATAAAAAAATCAAATGAGTATTTTTAAAATAATTTGTGAGCATTAACTAGATGAAACAATTATGTGTAACATCTTTAAATGCACATAAAAAATAGAAATAAAAAAATAAGATAATTAGAATTAATTTCACACATAATCATATAATTATATAATCATTAGAGTATAAGTTTAACCCAAATAATGGAAATTGGGTTAAGAATTCCATTACCACTTTGTAATTCGTCATACTATATGACCCATAAAAGTAATAATTATAAAGTAAAACATTGTATACCAGGATGATAAATGGATTTATAATATGATATATCAGTAGGAATTATACTTACACCACTCAAAATGAATAAGGGGTGAATACAGAATATCTCACCGAAATAAAATTGAGACTAGAAAACTCTTTCCAATTTATAAACAGTTGAACTGTATTCCCCAAAAATTTAATGATAATAAAATGAAAAATAGAATACCATGAAGATAAATAGATTAATAATATGATATATTAACTGGAATTATGTACAATACTCATAGGAAATAGGGGTCGAATGAAGAATATCCAATAGAAATAAAAGTGATGTGAGAAAGCCTTGCCACTTTGAAATCAGTCGAATCATATACCCCAAAGTAATAATTTCCAAATAAAATATTAAATACCATGAAAATAATGAATTTAATGATATAATAGACCAAATATTATTATCTAAACTATATATAATAAATTATTGGTGAATAAGTCATGTTTCTCAATGAAATGAAACACGAGAGGAGAAACCCTATCATTTTGTCCAAAACCATTATGAACTTGTACTTAATATCCTTGATAATCATATTAGAATCATTAATTACTTAATTAATAACCTATAAATAATACATTAGATTTATTAAAATTTTATTAAGTTAATTTATAACTATTTTGATGGATTATGTTGTTAAATTTTATTATTTTAAGTGTTTTTGTTTTCATGGTTTTCATGATTCGTTTACTTGTATACAAGTATAAAAAATATTTCAAAATGAGAATAATACTTAAGAAATGAATTTTGAGGTTATTAATGAAATTAAAAAAGATTAAATGGTCTTGTATATCATTTGTTTATATGGTATGAGGATGATTCATTGAATGAAACATTAATGAAAATTATTTAATTTCTTTTTTTTTTGGTTTTTATGACCATCACAAATTAGTATTGATTTATTTAAAAATATGTTAATATAGTGGTTATAAAAAATTAAATAATCTTTATAAACATATTATATTTTTTTAACCATAAAAATGGTTTTATGATCATAATTGAAGGAGGTAATGGAAGATGAAAACTCTTCATCCATGAAGGTGGTGAATCGATACACCCTGGAAGATGTTTTCATTTAAAAAATCAAGAGTATAAAATATTTGATGATGGATATTCCATTAAAAATTAAATTAATATATATATATATAGAACTAGATTTATAATGTTACTTTGGACAGGGGAGGTGAGTAAAGGATAGAAAAAAAATAAATTAAAAGAGAAAGTGGGAGGGTTTTACCTCTTGAGTGTCAACTCTTTGAGAACCACCTTGAGGCAGATAGAGATGGTATGTTGGTGAGACTAGAAAAGACATAATTTGGAGAAGTTTTTTGGGATAATAATTTGGTATATGAAAATAAATATTAAAATCCAATAAGTTGTGAGTAGATGGGGTGGTGAGGGGTGGTATTTATAGTGGATGAGAGGGGTATTTTTGATTATTTTATTCATTTGTTTATTACTTTGGCTCAATAATATCAATAGTGTTGATTACTGTGAAAATATATTGTAACTAGTGCATTTGAGTTTGAAATAATGGTTCTTACATCATCCATACACCATCCATGACCCAAAAATTCATGTACTTGTCTTATAATTGTAAATATATTAAATTACCACATTTCACTATTCATTAGAAATTTAACAATTTTAAAAAATATTGAAAATAAAAACCCTAACCATATGTCAATGGGTAGATTTAAACATTTGACTCATCTTTATGAAAATAATGTTATAGATATAAGATATGTAATTTTTAAATAAAGTCATCATTTTCTTAAATAATACTGATTTTTATATTATAACAGATTTTACAACACATTGAAAAATTGATTATGATCTCATAAAATTATCCTATAATTATAATTCAAAACAATATTGATTTATTATTATATTTTATGAAAATAAATTTACTTTTAAATGATTATAGCAATTATTAAATTGTAAATAAACATTTACATTCCACAAAAATACTGACACTTTATTAATCATTTTTAAAAAATATTTTTACTTATTCAATAATATAAATATATCATATTTTCATTTATGAGATAACTAAATTTTATTTATAATCCCACAGTAGAGTTTATTATTCTAATGGCCAAATTACTATTCCTAATGATCAAATCACTATTCCAATGGTTTTTTAATATTTAATAATATTTCATGGTTCATTTTTGATATTGTTGTGTGAACTATAAGTTATCAAAGATGATAAATTTTAAAGATAAATTCCATAAAAATACCGAGGTGTTACATTTTCAAATATATGAGACCCTTTATAGTGACTAACACATTTCCATTTGGTACATTTAAGATCAAAGAGACTAAAGAATCCCTTTAAGGTTAATGGGAAGAATATAATGAATCCACATGAGGATTTTTAAAAAACTATGGAGGAGAAAAAACTCCCTCATTAAATATGAATAAATAACCATCAATTTATCTCCTTCCATACCAATAATCTAGAAACTCCAATTCGGTTTCCTATTGATAAATTAATAAGGAAACCAATTAAAAGTAATGTGTAAAATAATTATTGGGGAGAAGTCAAAGTGGTTAGGATGTAAATAACATTGATGTTTTTTTATATTTTTGGAGCCAAAATACAATAATATAAAATGACACATATTTTTTTGGAATCTTTTTTGAGTATTTTTCATGTTTAGTTGTTTTTTGGTATTTATTGTTTTTGTTTTCAGGCTAGGAAATTAAGATTCAAAGCTATATTAACTATCGAAAAATAAAATGCTAGTATTGCAGGATTCCACTGACTTTAAAATTTTATAATTTACATGATTGTTGAGTAAGTTTTCAACGATTTCATATATTTGTATAGAACCATGTAAATGAGTATAAGAGAAAAACTTTTAAGTGGAATCAAAATTATAACACGAGGAAAATGGAAAATTGAAATTAATGTTAGGTAACATTTCTTTTGTGAAAAAGATCACATTAGTGATCCAACTAAAAATAACTTCATCGAAGCCCATTGAAAATGTAATAAAATAGTTAACTGAGATACCACATTATGTTATGAGATAATTATACATTGTATGTGTGATTAATAAAAGACATTTTACATTGAATAAGTTCTTTTGACAGTACATGTATATGAAAAATTTAATAAGCACATAATTGTAAAAATTATTGGATTTGGGTGAGAGGAATATTGAAATCAAATGAGAAATGGATAAATTGACATATAATAATGTCATTTGGGTTGTATCAAGGAAGTGGGAAATTGATATTAGGTGCAAGGATCTTAGGAAGGAGGGATAGATTAAATTCTTTGTTGTTAAAATCTTAATCCCACCAAATTTTATTCTATTCCCACTCATGGAACTATAGATTTTTCTTAAATTAAATGTGAGTGTAGTGGGTAATATTTGTAGAGGATTCATGATATTTTTTAATGATTTATGTATTTTGTTTTATTCTTCTTTGGTTTGTGTGCCTCTGACTAAGAATGATAATTATTTCTATTAGTTGAATTTATTGTTTTACCTTTGAGTGAAGCAATGTAAGTTTGACGGAGTGATGAGTTACAATATTTTCTATATTTTATAATATTTTTAATGAAAATTAACCCCATAATTGATAAAAATACTAGATAAATTTACTAATTATTGGTACATTTTTGAATTTGGACTGAAAGTAATAAATAGAGAAATCATGATTTTTAGTTATTTTATTCATTTTTTGAAATAATTTAAAATCCATGAATTGATTATTGAAATTTTATTTATATATTTAATGTCATTAAATGATTATTTTATAAGTTTTTAAATAATTTTAGGATTACTTATTCAAATACTATACTAAGTTTTCATTTTTTCAGTGTTTTTGGTCTTTGGATGAAAATTGATGAAGTATTACATTGCGTATGAGTCATCCATGATCTGTATATATGAAATTATCTTCTATATGTAAGAGTCATCCATTTATAAGTGGTTCAATGTATGAGTCATAAGAACCTATGTACAAGTTATGGTGGCCTACATTAGGGCCACTAACAATTGGGTATGATTCATTTATGTAGGAGTTGATTGTGCACGCGTCATCTATAACCATTGTACGAGTCATCTACATTAGAGTGGTTTATGTACAATTCTTCTGTGACAAGTGTATGATTCATTTGTGTATTATTCAGAAGAACTTCATATGAGTTATTTGTGTGCGAGTCACTTGCATACATGTGATCCTTTATTTTTTTGGTTTTATGAACATCAATTTTCCCATGTCATAAATTCCAAAAATAATTAGGTCATGAATCAAAATATATTTTCATTACTCATGTATTCCTAAACCGGGTAAAATTATTCCAAGAGTCCGCCCAACATCCATTTCAATAGATAAGAAGAAGATCATAGAGTCAAATCGAGCAAGGAATATTTGTGATGCCCAATTGAAGAGTATAGACCATCGAGATGTATATATGGAGATCCAACAAAAGAAATGGGAACTGAGAATTGAACATAAGGAGGATACTGAAGGCATTAGATTTTATCAAGGTAAAAAGAATAAGGGGGATAAAACAATTGAAGCTTGTAAAGTAGCTCTGGATCATGCTACCTATTCTATAAAGAGCCTGATTATTCATTGTGGAATGAGTGGGGGGGTCAGTTGATAGGGTTGAGAGATGGAACTAGAGATATTTTTTTGTTTCAATAAATTTTTAATCTTTCTGTAGTGATATCACCCCATAACCATAGTGGTCAAGATAAATAGATTCTACCCACAAATTTTAATTAATTTTTTGATTATTGTTTTAACTCTATTGTGTATAATTTATATTTAAGTTCTTTATTTCACAGTAAATATGATTTTTCTACTGAAATTTATATTTAAAAAATTCTTCCACTATTCATTTTTTTTCACACACATGCCACTTGAACCTTACTCACTAACATTACGATCGTAGGAATCTGTTTGATTAAAAAGTGATTGGAGATAGCTAATAACTAGAATTGGGATGAATATGAAATGTAGCAATTATTTATCTTTTATACTAAAGTTGAAAATACCAGGTTATGGTGATTTGTGATGTTTTACCTAATTAGAGAGGGAGGTCAAGTGTGTTAAATTGAATTATTATTTCATAGGTATGTGAGGGAAAGATCCAAGGTTAGACCACTATTTTTTAACAAAAATTTGGAATCAATTTTATTTCATTATATGTTATAGTTTATTCCTTCTTTTAACACACAACAAACCCACTCAACATAATAAAATAACACTGAAATATTATTCTTATTCATATATAACTCAAGTTCCATTATTTATTACATTTTTCCTGGGTTCAATTTTCATATTTGTGTGGCCCATGATAGTCTCAACCCCCAACATAACTATGATCGGTGAGATATTTAGTTCTTAATTCACCGAACTCATGACTAATAATATCTTAATATATTTTTAATTAAAAGGATCAAACATGAAAAAAAATCTAATATATTTTAAAATCATATTTCTTTTCTATGGTCCAATTTATTTAGTTGATAATTTGACATTGTTTTCGTCAGTTTCTTTATATAACAAAATTATTTAAAATTTAGTAACATTAATATTATTTCCTATTTTAGATTAAATGATGTATATGTTTATTTATTAAAATAACCAAACAATTGAAACTTAATACGACGTTAGTTATAAAAACAACTAGAATGAGTATTAAATTTCATGGACTATTCAACATTAGAAGTTGATCGAAGAAAAATTCATCGATGGTTAAACCTTATGGATAACCAGAATATAAATTCCTCTAACTATATAAATATTCTATATAATTATAGGTTGTAGAATATAGACAATCCATTATTTGATGATGAGTATGGGAAATATATATTTTCACTGGTCAAGAATAAATCTAATGATAAATTATGGAGTTGTATGTCACTATATCAGTTGTTGAAGCTTCTCCATATATAGTGGAAGCTATTATATTAACAAAATATGATACAATGTCATATTATAATTTCATGTCACCTTATTGAGAGGGTGGATCATTCTGGTAAAGGCCTCCACATTATGTAGACTTGATGGTAGATAATTACATAGATAATGCATATTTATATGATGAGATTAACTTTGATAACGAGGATACATATTAAGAAGATGTTGAAGAGTATACTGAAATGAACCTTGTGATATCACATAAACCTTTGAATCATCCCCCAACATTGGATTTTAGTTTTATGGAAGTTATAACATCATTACCATAATTTGATTGATCAATCATTTCTCCCAATATAATATTTCTAGCAATTATTAGTGGCATGAATACTCTAGAAGATCAAAATGTTTTTCATATTGGGGGAGAGTTTGATAGAAAATATGCAATAAAGACTATGATAAAATAGTATCCCAATTATCTGAATTAAAACTATTTTAAAGAAGAATCAAATGGACATCACTATATAATTTAGTGTGATTAGTATGATTAAAATTGTCAAATGCATTTGGAAGTTATACTTGATTACAATTTCAACTATTCATAAATCTATATATTTACTCAATACACATGTGTGTTGAGTCAATAAGGTTTTTCTTATGACTTTTACATTCCTTCTTGTTTTAAAAATTACAAACACCATATCTTTAAAGAAAATTTCTTTTATAAGGAAAATTTCTTTTATAAGGAAAATTGATTTTATAAGAAAAATTGCTTTTATAAGGAAAATTGATTTTATAAGGAAAATCACTTTTATAAGGAAAATCGCATTTGTAAGAAAAGATATTCTTATCATATTTTCATTCATATTTTTTCCTAAGTATAAAATTTGGATTCATTTCTATTTTCTCGAATTTGTTTGAAACTTTGATATAAAGTATTCTGTTTTAGAATCCGAATTCTGGATAAGAACTGTAAGGAAGTTTCACTCCGAATTCTAGATGAGAAATGTAATAAAGTATCATTCCGAATTCAGGATACGAACTCTGACTAAGTTCTATTCCAGATTCAGGATACTAATCCTTATGAAGTTCGACATTGAATTCTCATTACGAATTCTAATGACGAATTCTCATTACGAATTCTGATAATGCGTTTTCATTAAGATTTATGACGACGAATTCTCATTACGAATTCTGATGATGAATTCTCATTCCGAATTCTGGATAAGAATTCTCATTACGAATTCTTAAGATGAAATATCATTACGAATTCTGATGATGAATTCCCATTACAAATTCTGATGAGGAATTCTCACTATGAATTCTGATGACAAATTCTCATTCTGAATTCTCATTCTGAGTACATCTATTAAACAGAAACTTATCATCTTTGTTCTATACACTCTGAATTTATTCAGACTCCGAATTTTCACTCCGAACATTCATTTTTCTTATGCCTATATATTTTTACTACTATTTATTATTTCCCTTACACTCCGAACTTTCACTCCGAACCTTCACTCCGAATCTTTTGAGTTAGATTTTAAACGGTGTCATACATTCTGTTACACTTGTATTGTTATAAAACGATGTCGTCTGTTTTGTTATAAACAATCCGTTTACTAAGTGACACATGTACAGGTCCCTCCGATTTTAAGGAAAATATGACCTTTGGAAAGGAGGCCGACCTTACCTATAAATAGGAGCTCATTTGAAAGAGCTCAGTGCTGAAGTGCTGAAAGGCTGACTGACCTTCGACTCATGTGATTACATGCTTGAAGTGATTTCTAGAGAGAGATGCTCTTATTAACTCTCAAAGCTTCATGCGACTCCAAATATTGGTGATTACATTCGAGGAATTCTGGGGATAGGAAGATAGAGGTGCCAACTACCTTGAAGTTGAGGGCTTCCTTGCTGAGGAAGATAGAGGTGACCAACTACCTTGAAGTTGAGGGCTTGCGGGGATAGCAAGACAGATACACTCCGATCTTCGTATCAAGGGCTTACCCTTGTGTGGGTAAGACAAACTTGCTTGAAATTATAAATCAAGGGACCTTTAGCCAAGGTTGTTGGATACCCTTCTCTTTGGGTTAAAAGACTTATATCTTGTTACTTGTAGTTCTACTACTTGTTTATTTACACTTCATTTTGTATTATAAGGAAAGTATAACTTTCTTATACTTCCTTACTTGTACTATGTCTCATTTAGATTCTATACGTTTTAAGGTTAAATCTCATATTGTAATATTTTGTTATGTTTCAATTTCCGGAACCATATTTCCGGAACCTACTTTTGGAATCTCTTTCTAGGTTTTCATTTGGTATTAGAGGTGTTTTGAATTTGCTTAAGTATAACTTTGTTAAACTTAGCCCTTTCATCTACTCAAGGAAAACATAGTTATTTTTAACTAACATTAAAGGTTCCAAACAAATTTTTAAAGTTTACAATTCACACCCCCTCTTGTATATTGAGCATCTACATCATTATTTTGATCCTACAATGTGTAAACCCAATCCTATAAAAATTTACCATAGAAATAGATTTTGAATTCAATTAAAATGTTATTATTGAAATGATAATAGCATCTCCAGATGTACATGTAATTCTGTTGGTAGAGAGAATTAAATAAGTTTTTGGTAATGCTATTTCTTATTGGAAGGCTTGAATCAAATGAAAAAAGACATTATGGAATTTTATGGTGATTGGGATAAATCTTATTGAGTTTTGGAATATACTATAGAGATGTGTTTTTATAAAAATATGGTTGTATACAAGTTACATATTGTTCAATATTTCATTAAAAAAAGAATGTTGATTGGTTTAAAGTGGGTTTTGATAGATTTTTTTTGAAATTATTACCTTCTATGTATACTCTTCAGTATTGTAAGTAGTTTATCTAGATTTATGAAACATTTTTGTATGAATATAATAACATTTTTGATTTATTCTACATTGGATAGATATTTTTTTCTTTGTACCATTAGTATTCTCTACTATTCAGAATAAGAACTTCACATCTCAGATTTGTTTCCATGATTTCCTCAGAGATTTCATGATGAAGGTTTAAGGAGTTTGTTTGATTTCGGATCACCATCGAGTGATTAAAGAGGAAATATTATCCAAGGATATTACATGGAGACCCCCATGCCTATCCACAATATTTTATAAGAAATATTATAATAAAACTGCAGAATAAGTTCAAGGGTGTGCCCATGTAGAAAGAATACATCAAGATTAGAATAAATATGTTTTGAAGAAAAAAATTATATTAATTGGTATCATACCATTATATGTGATATGATTAGTTATTTTTTTAGAATATGTGCCTCAATAGAAGAAAATTCATAAGCATTTTGAAGGCATTCATAGAGATAATCAAGATGTATATGATTACATGATGCAAATCCCGAAAGAAAAATAGTCTGTAGCATATGATAATGGTAGGGGGCATGAAAAAATGACAAAAAACATTATAGAATTAATTAATGGAGTTTTTATGGGAGTTTAGAAGAATTATATCATAGTTAATTAGGAATATTAAATTATGTCTAATTATTATTATAATGTTTTAAAATTTAAATACAAATTTAGTACAAAAAACATTATATCAAACTATTAATAGAGTTAATACTTCCATAATTTTTAATATGTATTTAAATTATTTAATCCCTTTAAATTTAGAATTTTGAGTTGATTTTCATCATTTTTGGATTTTTATGTGTTTTGGGATAAAATGTGAAAATTTATAAATTCAATAATTTTAACATATTTTTTTCACATTGGTATATCGATCATAACATTTAAAATATTGATCCAATTTGTGAGACTATATTTTTTATAGTTATTTTATTTTTGGGATTCAACTTTTTTTTTCTAGATCTATAGGTAGTTTGAAATTGAAGAAGCCCAGAAAATCAATTAATTTGAAAAATATTTCGGGCTAATAGAATGGAACCCACCTCAATAAATGAGACATAACTCAGTAAAAAGACCTCCAAATGAGGTGATTCTAGAAGTAATTGAAGGAAAATTCAAATAAAAATGTTCAAAATAAATTTTATGTAAGTATTTACTCATTAAAGAATCCATCTAATGTAAATAATTTGAGGAATATTTATTGTGTCTTCATATATAAAAATTATTATTCATTAATAAGGTTATAAATTCTTGTACACATATGAAAAGTATTTTAAATATGGATGGTAGATAGGAAATTAAATTTCACAAAAATTATAAGAAGTACCATTTCAAATTTTTAGCCATATGATTGGAAGAGTCCAAGATAAATTCTGAAGGATAGATTCTATAGAAGAAATTTTCTATTCTTCTAATTCTCTCTTTTCTTTTTCTTAGGTTTTCAATGTCTCCTTATTACCCTTATTGTCTCTTACCCTTCATATGGAGTGAAACATTTTTGAGTGATTACGGAATGTGATGTTTTCCCTTTTGTAATTCTTGATCTATGATTCTTTATTGAATAAATGTTTTTCTCTCTTTTATGATGTTTCATCCAATTTCTAGTAGCGGGTTTTATTATTAAGAAGGATCATTTTTTTTATTTTTTTTCTTTGTTCAATGATGATTATATTTCAGTCCTAGGTTATTTTTTGTATATTATGGAATAGAATAGGTCTTTTTGGTGATGTACCCGATGATCATCCGTACGTGTGGGAGGGGTAGTGGATATTCTTGATTGATTGGGATAAATAATGCAAGATCGGATATTTCCTAAACCAATTTTGGATATTCACTAAAACTCCCTCTTACATTGGAAAAAGATTATACCAATTTTAGATCTTGTAATGTTATACTTTCATAATCACTATTTGAACAAGGGAGTGGGAGGAAGTAGTTATTGAATATAACATTAATAATCTTAGAATATGAGGATTGGATGAATTGGAACTTGTATTGAATTACATTGGGAAAACCAACCCTGACCTGATCGGCCTTATCATATTGTATTTTCCTATAACATATTTTCAAAAAAACATTTTTTATTAATTATTTTCTTTTTTTCATTTCATTAGTTTGTTTTCAAAATCAAACAATTTAAAAATATGCCACTTTTTCCACTCATTTAAAGGTGAAAACATTATCGGTATACTCTCCTCTCTAGAGACAACCTATATTACAAAACTTTGTGGAGGCGGAAATTATAAATCTATAAAGAAAATATAAAACACACACATGAAGGAAGTCAGGGAGACTCGAACTCGAGACCTCCTCGACACACCACACAGTTTCTACTACTGAGCCAGGCCTTAGGGTCCCCTTTGGAGGAAACCTAGGTTAACCACATTACTGAATTTTAACTCATGAATTAATCTTTTTCCATACCCCTTGATAGAAGTTTTCAAAACATGTCACTATTTCTAGGGAGGTAGTTCCACTTAATAACTAGAAAAATTAACATTGCACGAAATGTATATCTCATAAAAAATTAATTGATTTTGAAGCTCAAATTGAAATAAATCTAACCTAATTAGGAAAAATAAATTTTCAAACTTGCATTGAATAAATTAATATTTCAGATTCAAGTGATTCTTTCAATGTTCATTTTGAACTTTTCATAATGGCTGGAGAACCCAACATAACTCTAAGAGACATCTGAACTCCTCAATTATCAAATCATCAAAAACAACTAAATTCACCTACTTTAGAGCATGATTTTGATTTTTGGATTTCCTGATTAAAATTCTACCTATATGCCACGATCTTGTAGAATAAACCCCAAATATACATATTAAAAAATTCACAAATGTATAGTCAAGATTTTGGGTTATAGGTGCACATAAATACCAATTATAGTGGAGTTAATTACCTTTATCACTCTATGGAGTGGATAAGGAATTGATTTTTAATATATTACCCTGAGAGTTCAATGAATTGGGATAACTTAAGAGATACTTAATCCAAATTTTTTCCGACATCCCTAATTATAGTAATCAGAAAAGCGATCAACACTCTCTGGAAGTCAACCTGATAGGCCCTATATGAATACTGGGAGAGGTTAAAGAATATCAATTCAAGCTTCCGATGTCTCTCCATGGAGGAACATAAATTACTCTTGTAATTCTACCAAGGATTTCACAAAAATGATCGCAACCTACTCAATTCCGTATTTATATGGTCCATGATTGAAAAATAACAATAAAAATCCATCGGTCTAATTGAAAAGATTTCATAGAAATAATATCAATTTGACTTTAGAGGTACATGAACTAAAGAAATTCATGGGGAAGGCTTTACTAATTATTTGTCATCTTTATTAAAAGACACACTAAAGGAAATGATCAGTGTACTGAGACAAATTGTTTTGATTGTAGAAACTAGAAAATTTTCCATGCCTCAGGTATGTGTTCTATATTCTTATTCTTATCATTATACTAACCAGTGTCCTATTATTCAAGGTACATAAAGCTATGATATAGTTTTCCAGTAAAGGTAGTTCCAGTAGAATCATCCACCTCAACCCTAGACTCAATCAAGATATAGAAACCAAAAAAAACCAGGAGAGATCGTTCTATCCTAACCAATAACCCAATCATCCTCTTTTATAAAATTGATAATATTAGAACCCCTTGAATTTTAGAAATCTATTAAGCCACCATTCCAATAGAAATCTCTTCAACCATCAATAATTTCCTAGAAGAACCAACAAGGAGAATTGTATGAAGATTTAAAGAATAAGGTAGATATGATAGTAGAACAATTTGAGAACTATTATAGAATTTTTAAGAAAAAATCTTGGAAGACTACAATCATAAACATTTCCAAATCCCATGGAGTGTGTAAGAATGATAACGGAACAATGATAAAATTATATTCTTCCTCTTGAAGAATGTAATCTTGATTATTTTGAGTAACCTTATAAAACTCAACCCATGCATCCAAAGGAATGGGAGAAGAACAAAGAAATAAAAAAATTAGGTTTATAAATAAAATGCTAGAGACACATTTATAATTACAATAGATAAAAAATAATAACAATCATATACCATTCCATTCTTCTTTAATTCAGCCATTTGTTTTTTAAGAGGAGAAACTACAAATAGAAATTTAGGATAACTTTTAGAATGTTTATATCAATGTCCCAATCACGGAATAAATCTATTATATCCTAAAATATGTAATGTTTATAAGGAAATATTAACAAAAACAATGCAACTAAATAGAAATGTGATAATTATATTAGGTAAAATCATCTCTACCCTCATCAAACTGATGATACCACACAAATGTCAATATCCAAGGACATTCTCTAATCCTTGCACTCTTGGATCCTTGAATTTTATTTATGATTTATGTGATTTAGGTTCTTCAAAAAACATCTCTACTCACTCTATATTTACATCTTTTCATATTGAAAAGTTAATTTCTATAAGAGTGGTGGTCTAACACAAAAATAGATCTACCATTTTACATATAGTTGTTTTGGAAGATGTTTATGTGAAATTCAAAAATGTATTGTTCCTAGATGAATTCTTCATGTTGACCATGGAATAATATAGGATTTAATCACACTCGTCCATCATTTTTTAGAGTCCATTCCTAAAGACCAAAAAGATGATCATAAATATACATGATGGAACAAATTAAATGGATATTGGAGATAGTAGACTATATTTTAATATACTTTACTACATAAAGATTTAATTAAGAATACATTCAATAAATTTAACCTCCCATAATGAAGGTATTGAGTTGAATGAATAATTAGGTATGATTCGAAAGTTATTACCATAGAAGATATTCTATGCTATGAATACCACATAAAATGTATGTTCCCTAAAATATTGAAAATATGAATTCATTTTTAAAGAAGATATAACATCAAAATACATTAATAGTTTATTAAATTAAGTTGAAGTATCAAAATCAGGATGAAGTTATTAGATTGATACGTAAAAACATAAATAATGTGAAAATGAAAGGATTATCATATATCTTTACATAGAACTGGTTGTGAAGGGTTAATAAATGGATGAGACTCAATACAAATGTCAAACTATGAAACATGTTTTAAAAAAAGTCATAGAGAACCGCATTAACAATGAAGAGTTAAGTAAATGATCTTCTAAGACTAATGATAATAATGGATTATAAGAGAAAGGTTAATTTATACAAAATAAAATTCAAAATAGGATTGTTTGATTAAATACTATAGATATCAAGACGAAAACCATGGTTATATGGGACAACAAAATAGGATATAATTCTGTAACATCTAGAGAAGAGAATAATTCTCCAAGAAGTCCATAATCACTTAAGAAAATTGAGGTAATACCTCTAATAAGATAACAATAAAGAGTAGGAAAAATTAAAAACCAACATGGAAAAACAAAAAAAAAGATTTTTAGGTGATGTAGTAAGTATGGTCATAAATACTATTCTTGATGGTTTGACATGTCTTTACTAGGAAATAGACCAGAAACAAGGTGGAAATTCAATGATGTATGCATGAAAAGTCTAGAATGATAGGTTTCCTATGTTGATAAAGGGAAAAGTATTAAAATGGAAGCCAATGGTAATATTTTCCAAAAATAGTTCCTAGTAGTTTGGATATATCAATTTAAATTGTCCAAACAAATAGAGGAAGCTGAAGAATGTTTAAGAACAAGCAGTAGAGATTAAGCTTCTTCCACCTAATTAGAGATAAAGACCCACCAAGTGGTTTCTTTCCTTTACACTTGATTAAAATCAATACTTTCATTTTATATCTAAATTTATGAATAAATAATGTTTAATGCATTGAGTACACTATATATATTTTGTTTGGGTGAGGAAACCATTTTACTTTAGTTTTTTTAATTTTATTTAATTTTAGGTTTTTTCAAAATAATTATTTCAAATTTTTGGGTATTTATTTTTCATGTTTTGTGTGTTTTTGAAACTTATGAGAAGAAATGATTATATTTTCAATTTTTTAAACCCATTGCAATAAGGGAAAAAATTTATCCCATGAAACTATGATTAAATGAATATTTAAAATTACATTGTTTCAAATTCAAATGTTTTGTAATTTCATTATAATACCTGTGATTTTTGAATCACATTCCACATCTCACTATCTTTATTTTTGTAATCAATTTCCTGTAAGGATTATGAACCTTTTTTTAATATTATTTACATTAAAACCAGTTATTGAGAGAAAAAAACCATTATTTCATTTAACATAATTATATTTATTCCTATCAAAACATGAGGGTTTGATATACAATTGTTTTAAATAATTGAATAATTTATTTGGTTTCAAACCCCCATTTTTATAGAATAATTTTTGTTCTTTTATTAAATGTTCAATTAATGCTTATATCCATTAGCATCCTTGAAAATAATATTATGTTAGCCACATTACATGACAATTTTTCAAATCAAACCCTCTCTAGAAGTAAATGTTCATGATCTAATTGAACATAAGTGTGGTGGGATGTTGTCTTATGCTGTTCTACATCATATAGTGATACATTGTGTGGGAAATAATTTCTTAATTGATTTGTTTTCTACTTAAAAATTCATTATATAATTTTTTTTTTCATTCTATATCTTTCAAGGAAATGGATTTGTGATTTTATTGATCTTATAAAGGAGAAAAAGTTTGTGCTTTTTTGGGGATTTTTTTAAATTGAAATTCTTGGAAGCTGGTGTTGTGATAAAGATTAATAATTTAATAACTAAACACCCTTCCATTAAAAAATTGATATTATTTTGTAGATTATTTTTTATTATAGGGAGTGAGGAGGAGAACATACTTGAGTGAAAATTAGAATCATGCACTTTTTCTTCAAAAATAGTAATGTTGTCCTCATTCAGCCTCAGAATTTTTGACATCTAAATCATACCAACCCAAATCCAAAGAACAACCCAAAAAATTAATCATGATAAACACATTTCTTTAACTCAAATAGGGTGGATATTTAGGAATTTATCAAGCCTTTGATGACCCATTCTTGGGATTGGATGAGAAAATCCATACTGAAAATTGACATTTTTGAGTTGAGGAAAAAACTTCCTATGAGGTAGGTGTTTTCTGTAAATGGGGGCAGAAATTAAGTGAATATTGAAGAATGGAGAGAGTTAAATAATGGGGTTTTAAGAGGAATGATATCTTTTGTTTCTTATTGAAAAATTAGTGGATCTCTTGACTATGTTTGAATTTGATTTTATTTTATTTTAATGCTCACTTTTCCAGGATACCAAGTGATAAGTGTGGAAGAATTGATGGAGCTAGTATTTTAATCATTTTTAGTATGTATTTAAATTATTTAAACACTTCTAATATAATAATTTGAGATAATTTTCGTCACTTTTTTGGATTTTTCGTCAATTTTGGGATAAAATTTGATAATTACTTAATTCTAGAATTTTCCCATATTGTTAACAATTTGTTATTTAGAGAATAAATTTTACAATATTGATCCAATTTATGTTATTATTTTTTAGGATTCCTTTGTTATATATATAAAAAACTTCTTCTTCTGAAACTAGATCTAATTAAAAGTCTAAAAAACCAAAAAATATTAACCATTTTAAAATATATTTCTTGTTGATAGAATGAGACCCACCTTAGAAAATGAGGTATAACTCAGGATAAAAACCTCTAAATTAGAATATTTATGTTTTATTTGAAAGTGAACTCAAATAATAATTTTTAAAATAAATTTCACGAAGATGTTAACTCATTAATGTATCCACTGAATGAAAAAAGTGGAGTTTGATTTAGGGTTTCTTCTTATATGAAAAGTGTGATTTATTAAGTAAGAAAACTTTTATTTTATACAAGTAAAAATACTTTGATATTTAGATGGTTGAAAGAAAACTAAATTTTGAACAACTTATAAGATGGAACTTTGGTATTTTTTATCCATCTAATGGAAAAATATGATATGTATTCTATAGGACAGATTCTAAAGGAGAATATATTTTTTTCTACTTTTCCATCATTTATTTTTATATGTTTTGTAATTCCATCTTATTTACACTTATTCTTGGTTACATTTGGCATAGAGGGGTAAAATTATAATTTATTGGGTAATGGGATGTTTTCTCTTTTATAATTACTGAGGTCTTTTGCTTTATTGAATAAAATTTCTTTCTCTCTTCTCAGAAGTAGAATTCTATTTGTAATGGTGGTTTTTGTTATCAAGTATGATCGTATTTGGTTTTTTATTATTTTTTTAGATTTTTCATTATTGAATGTTCATTATCTCCCTCCATTAAGTTATGGTTTATATATAATTGAATATACCAAGGCTTGGTAGTGACGTACTTGATGACCATTAGTATGTGATGGAGGAGTAGTGGATATTCTTAAATTTTTTGGGATAAACAAGACCAGATCGGGTATTGACAAAGTAAATTGAAGATATTCACTATAAATATCTTGAACATTGTAATGAGAGTATACCAACATGATGTATTGGAATGTTTTACACTCACCATCATAGTTTGACAAAGGGAGTGATCAGAAAAGATCATGAAATCTCACTTTAATCGAATTAGTATAAGAGGATTGGATAAAATAGAACTAGGATAACATTGAATTTGGAAAACCAAACTTGATTGAATCACCCTTCTCATACCATAGTTTTCAATAAACAATTTTTGTAACTTTCACTCAATAGTTTTATTAATTATATTAATTTTTCCCTACTTTAGTTTGTTTTCAATATCAAACTATTTAAAAAACAATGTTTTCCTCTGATTTAAAGGTAAAATAATGAATATTGTGCACTCCTCTATGGAGAAAATCTTGGTTGTCCACTTTACTTCAATTCGGAAAGGGAAATAATTATGTTTTACACACCACATGAAACTCACGTGTCAAATATGAAGTGTTTTGTGAAAATTGGAAAAAGGACAAAGAATGTTATTATAGATTGATATGACATGGACACAGTTTTCAATGTGATATTGATGGGATTTTATAGAAGGACACAACATTTTGTGTCCATTAATTTGATCATGGCATATATATATTTGAGTTCATTGAGTGTCATGATCCTTTTACAAGTATTGTAGGTTGTGTTCTTGGGGTTTTATTAGAGTAATGTTTCTATGATTATAATAACTACTAAACATTACGGCATCCTTACAAACATGTGATCAAAACATGTCCTTATCTATGGTTATATTTGAATAATAATTGATCCAGCGTATCAACTAAAAACATTTAATGGGTGACATAGTTCTCCATGTTCTAGAAGGTGAATATTGGAACTTTATTATATCTATTGATGCACAAAATCTTCCCATGAACATGAGTAGGTTGTGAGCAAGAGGGAGGCTGAAGTCAACCCATATTTAGAATGAGATGGATCATCCTTGAAAACATACACCATCACAAACCTGTATTTTTTGTATTTAGGAAGGTCGCATTCACACATATTGCCATTGAAATATAAGGAAACCAAAAACAAAATCCCTAAAATTGTTGTTCGACATCAAATTTTGATTTTATTACAAGGATAATATGATATTTTTAGCTTTTATAGGTTAAAAAATTCCTAGTTTGTTAATATTTCTACAGGATTGAGGATGTACTCAAGATATTAATGTTAAAGTATTTGTAAGGAGTGAGTTAAATTTTATTATATATTAAATTTTCATATGATTTTACTATTGAAATTTTCAGCCATATTATCATGTGAATAACATATTTTTTATTTATAAAATAACATGTTTATAATATTAAATGGTTTTAACTACTAAAAGTTCTAAAAATAATTAGAAAATTGTTATATATTTTTATGGAGGTGGTTCTTTTTATCTTTAAGTAAGTATAATGTCTCGCTAAATGTTTTATAGGGGTGACCTATTTGACATATCAATATCAAGATATCATATAATTTCCACCATGATGCACCTCTGATAGCCATTGCTCTATATCTATGACATGCTGGATTTTATAGAGCTGCCATGTGTGATGTTAAGTCCATTTATCATCATCTAATTTATACATTGGTCATGAGATGAAAACCATGTACTCACACTTTCCATATTCTGTAGGGGGAAATGATAGTGAATTTAGTAGATATGGCATACATGTTGGGTCTACCTATGCATAGTTAGGTGGTTATGAGTGTGATATCTAAGGATGTGTGTGATGTCATGCGTCATTTATTATTAATTGAGGTTTTTGGTCAATAAAATTTCTTTTAGGTTGATTGATTATTTTTGGGTGTTCTATATAATCTCTTCTCATTGATTCATAATGGTTCTAATGAGTTAACACTTATTCATAACACACACACATAAAATATTCAACTACTCATAGGCATGTTGTGGGTTCACTACTATAATACTATAGTACACATGATGCACTTATTGTTACTTGAGGATATGCATAAGACATCAACCTATATTTAGGGATCAGTTGTATTAGCATATATATATATATATATATATATATATAAATTCCTTTATACTACATGATGATCATAGAAACATAAGATTGCATGATATTTTATTCTTTTACAAATGTTGTCTTGGGATAATTTTTTACACATCTCTCAAAGAGTTATTGTATAACTTCCTCAACACCTTTTGAGGAATTATCATGGGGATGCTGGTATGTTTACATCATAAATTTGAATTATTTTTTTAATTTATTAATATCATTTATAAAATAATCATATATTTTATAGGGTGGAGTTAGACATAGGTTTATGTATATACCTTGAGGCAGAGTGTGTATTTTCCAACCTATTTTTGACTCTCTATAGAAAAATGATGACTGTTAAACATTAAGTTTGTCTATATATGAATTAATATTGTTATTAATTTTAAATTATATTATACTAATAAATTAGTTATATTTTTCTTCAAATTTATGAATATTTTTTTGAGTTTCCATTACATGTTTTTTAGATCCCATGTACTAGAGTTTTTTTTGGCATCGCGTCCACCATACTGCATAACTATAGTCGGAGATCATGGATTAGTGGAACCATACATTCACTTCCCCATCATTGAGTGACACCAGTCAAATTGAGTAGTGTGATAGTATGGGTTCATATATCACATCCCCATTGTATAATGAATGTTTTCTATATTGAACAGTGTTATACTCATAGGTATGAATTCAATTAATTGTCCACACTATCATTTTTTTAAATAGAGTGTGAGGACATTATTTCCCAATAAAATATGTTAAGGCACACATATACTCTAATAAAACTCTATCTATCTTGAAAGGCATGTCTTGTGACTAGTATTCTTAGAGTTTATGTGGGGTGGGACCAACAGTTCTATCACAGTTTCCATAGTACTCGGGATATATTCCTTTTCATGACATGTTTGATCTATATGTTCCATTCTATTCAAATTCAAAGGTCCTACAAAGAACCCATTCCTGTTCACATGTGGATGTGCATCATATGTTGGGGATACCTTTATGTGGTATGTTGGGGAGTGGTCTAGTCATTAGTATGAGGAAGAAGTAATAACTAAAAATAATGAGATTCAAGAAATAGTAAAATTGTACAAGGAGGTGACAAAAACATATCCATATATGCATTCTATTAAATTTGAGTTATCATATAAAGTGGAACCCGATCCTATAGATGGAACACCAGATATGAATATTCCATAGACTCAATGTGGATGTGAAGGTCATAAACCATTTTTTAGAGAATAGAGGTGGTGGAGATTGATAGGTTCCATGTATCATGCTCACTGAATGTTTTGTACAAAGATAAAATATGTGAATTCATGTTTTCATTTAATGCATACATGTAGACACATGTAGAAATATACATGTACTTGATGGATATCATGTAAAATCCCTTCACGGATTGAGTTGCATTGATTATTTTCTGTAATATGTTATTTGCATATGTATATATATATGGATTTAAATATTCGTATTTATTTTCTATTCTATAATGGTCCATTGGGTCATAAGTTGTGGTTGTGTAAATGGGGACTGATTTTGACTTGGAGATCTTCTCTAAAAGGGTTTTAGAGTTAATATAGATGATTCTTGGATGGGTATTCACGATGTATTACATACAATGTAATACAAGTGGAAGTTAATGATATCTTTACAAATGTGTTTTTGAAGAAATCCAGTGGTGTTTTGAATATGGTTTCATGATTTATTGTATATGATACAGTATAAGGTGAAATGGAATGAAATATTTTAAGCTTTAGTGAAAGTGGGAGATTGATGGGAATATTCCCCTAAAGTGTTATATATGTGTGATATATATAATCATATATATGTATATATATGTGATATATTTATATATATAACCTATATGAAAAATTGTGCGTAAATGCATTGGGTATATTATTTTTGTGTTGTACAACCGAATTATTATCCATCAGGGATATAATTTAAATAAATGTTTCCTAAGATGAAATAAATGAGAGTTAAATGAATTCATGCATATGAAGTATAAATTATCTATGGTGCTAATAAATGTTTTATAAACACATGAATTAATTCATATATCACCCAGGAATATCCTTAGGTTCTATATAAACCAAGCAATCATATAATGAAATTAGGTGTGCATATTCATCCAATGAGGATTTTGTACAGTGGATACAGATACATGGAATGCGACGAAAATGACATATCATGTATCCAAATACATTACACCAAGATGTGTTGTAGGATACATGATCATCTAAGTATTAATATCATATTGTGTATTTAATGTACATTGTTTATTCATTGGGATAGTCCAGAACATGTTCTATCAGGACACAAAGAGAGTAGTTGGAATACACATCGTGTAGTATACTATATTTAATGTCAAAATCCATGCTAACAGTGTGGTTAAATACATGGAGTACACCGTGTGACACTAATAGGTTGTATCACTAATGAGAGACATAGTATGTAGCTAGAATACAATCCATGTGGATCATTAATTCTCACACTCGAAGAACATGCCAATTCTATAGATACATTACACAAACACAAGAAAAGGGGAACACATGACATGTATCCCCTTTTTCCATAGTGTGTCACCCAAATAAGATACACACTAACCCCTAAGAGTTTATCCTAGATACAAGACAAGTGATAAACATGAAATATATCTCATTGGTACACGAAATTATTTCACTCGGTAAATAAAAACATTAAATTACATAATGTATAATTAATTATATAATGAAAAAACTAATTACATTATTGACATATGATGATGACTATGTAATACATTTTTAATAATTAATAAGTACTCAATTATTTCCATGTGATTATCCATTTATACTTTTAAACTTATTTAATTTCTATGTTTCATTTATGATGGGTATCACTAAGAGACTTAATATGGTCATTAAAATTAATGGAATTTATTAATTCATTTAATTCATTCATTCATGTTTATCATAATAATAAAGAAATAATTAAATTGAATACTATAAAGTGTACTTTTTTGTATTAATTTCGTACTATGCGGAGAAACATGTTCTTAGACTGACCTATGTATGTGATTTGTGTATTTAATTTATTAATGAATAGTTTTTCATATCTATTTATTAAATAAAATAATGGCATACAAATCATTCCTCTCCTCTCATTATCTAAGGGAATGTGTTCCCATAGTTTTTTATATAAAACCCCATAACCCTTCCATTGGCCCCCTTACCCGTGTATGAGTAAAATTATGTAAATGATAGATATCCTATGTGAGTGAAGGCGGTTCATGTTTTGAGTCAAGGTGAAACCAATAACTATAGTACATAGGGGAGTAGGTGGAATGATGTAATTCAAACCAAGCCCAGTTTTAGGAGTTAATTCCTTAGGGTCAAGGGTTATTTTATCATCCTCTACATTAGAGTATCTTAGGGTCATTGCACTTGTTTTTAGTTGCATGGTTAATTTTTATGGATGTTTAAATCATTTAACTAATCAATTAACAAGCATGAAATATGAAATTAAAATAATTATTAAACCATGTGTAAACATTATCTTGACATGGTTATTCAATTAATTAAAATCCAATTAATATTAAAAAACTTTTGATAAGATAAAATGGGAATTATACACTTAGATATAAAAATACCTCAAATTAAATATTAATTCGGTATATCCTTCTACTATTTGGGATGAAATCGAACTATAGTTAAAAGTGTGTACCAACCACTATTATGGTGCTTTAAATTATTAGGGATTCTCTATCTTTATTTTTGGGTGAACTTAACCTAGATTTCAGTAATGGTTAATCACCTCTATGATACATAGTTCCAATAATAGGAAAAGTGTTGAGGAAATCCTCATCTTGGATTTTGGTATTAGGGACTCCACTCGACAGATTATGGAGATGTGAATTAATACAGTTGGAAATTTATGTCTACATAAATACCTTTGAGTATCTTTTCAGACATCTATTTGGGTTACGAGAAGGGGAATATTGATCATTTTCCCTAGGATATTCATGTGATGAGATATTCTAAAACAAATGGTGAGAGACATTATGTTCTTATAAAATAGTTAGAGGTTAATAAATTTAAAAATAATTATCTACAATTAGTAATCTAGATAAATTACTAAACTTTAGATCTTATTTATTATAGAAATGGAAATCCATATGACTTTGACAATATCACTATGATCCATTGAAGAGAAGTAAAATCATCTCACTCGACTGAATTCCGAGGAATAGTAGAGGAATTTATGTGTTTTACAATGCTATGAATGGAAATTATATATGTTGGAAAACCATTTATTGAGGCTCCTAGAAAAGAGACCAATGAGAAAAAAATAACTCTCTATATAATTCTTTTGAATGATTGAAAAGATGTAAAATTTTTCTTGTTATCATCCATGTATATTGATATTTTAGAGAAACCTGAGGACATGGATGAATATATAATCATTTATCTATTTTGTGAACATTATTAATAGAAGTAAAGAAAATAGATATAAGAGATCTAAAATACACTGTTCACATGAAATCTTGGATATTGGGTGACATTCGGACCTTGTGTACTCATGATAATTGGAAAATTTAAGTTCATAGACATCTTAGGGTTTATGATTAATAATAATTTTCAAATAGATATCATTTTATCCTCGATTCCTAAGAGCTTCTCAAATTTTATATTTAATTATAATATTTGAAATAGTGAGAAGACTCTTTTGGAACTCTTTAATTTTATTCTCAATGTTTACAAGGAAATAAGGCATAAAAACCTATAATCATTATGGAGAATAAGAGAGAAAACATGGAAAAGTGGCCCGAGACTCATTCTATGTATAAGGATCCTGAGCATCATTCTTGCAAGAAAAAAGAGATCCCAAGACAAGTAATGAAGAGGTATGCAGTATGTTTTTCATGTTGCAATTTGAAACACTTGAAGAAAAAATCCACCCAGTTGAAGAAGAAAGGGTATGCTTTAGGTGATTTTTTTATCAAGTATAGTATTTATTTAGCTACACATTGGGTGTTAGATAATTATTGTATTTCTTGTATCTATATATAAATGATATAACCATGTATTTTTAGAAATATTTCCAAATTATATCTGGATGTTCGTATACCAATGGTATGAGTATGGAAGATCTAACCATTGAAAACTACCACCTTCTATTTCCAACGAGGGTGAAATTTGTTTTAAAATATCATTATTATTTAGCATATGTTACCAAAAGATTAATTTTTTTATCCTACCAAAATAAAAAATCTATTATTTTCAAGCCTTGAGATAGAATCTATTAATTTTATAAAGACAATATATGTTATGGAATATCACATTTAAATAAAAATATTCATGTATTAATTTAAAGAAACCAAGTATTCAAAACTGATAATGAATCAAGTTTGTGTGACACATTTCACACATAGTATTGGAATAATGATTTTGGCCTTATAAACAACAATCATTTATAAAGGCTCTATCAATATGTTTACTTATACTTTTTTTGACATAAAAACACTTAGTATTTTTCCCATGTTTACAAGGATAAATGATTAAGACACCTTTTGGTGGTAAACGTGAAAGAGCTACATATATTTTAGAATTGGTACACACTAATGTATTCGTACCCTTTTCAATAGAATTTATATGTGGGTATTATTAATGAATATTTACATAGATGTGGATATGTCTACTTAATGAGATATATGTCAAAATATTTAGAGAAATTCAAATAATTCAAGAATGAAGTAGGGAATAAATTTTGTATGAAGATAAAGAAAAATCTATCTAATTGTTATGGGTAGTATCATATTAAATAATTCATCTAATTTACATCATTGCGTGGTATTGTATACCAAATCACTCATACTTATACCCCACTATGGAACGTTGTTAGTAAAAGGAGGATCTATACCTTTCATGACAAGTTAAGGTTGATAATTAGTCATAATGGTTATCCATTATCCTTTTGGGGATATACATTACATGCTACATCCAACACACTAAATTGTGTACTGAATAAAGTATCAAATGATATTACATTCAAGTTATGGCATGCAAATAAACTAGTTATTTTACAATGAGAGTATGAGACTATGAGGAATTTGTTAAGGCTAACTTTAGAAACAAACTAGCACCATGAGGCATGAAGTGTATCTTTATAGGGTATCCCAAGGAAATTAGAGGATAATATCTATAAAACTCCTCATGAAAAAGGTGAAAATTACAAGATAAGATATATTTATTGAGAGGGATCACATCCTCAAGAAGTATAGTGGGAGAAATATTTACTTCGATGTAGTTGATGTTCAGGATACACAAGAGTTATTATAGGAATAGATTCTGTAGGTCCCCATGGAATATATTATTCCAGAAACACAAGTACTATGTAAGAGAATGAGAGAGGTTAACAGACTAGAAGGATATGGGTTTTTAATCACCAAAGATAGGGACCTGTAATTTGTTCACAATAATGATCCTCTTGTCAGGAATAATGTAGTAGAGATATCAGATGCTAAAATATGGAATGAATCCATAAATCATAAGATGTATAAAATTTATTATAAAAATGTATGGGATATATTCGAACATCCATTTGATGTAATGCTTGTTGGGGGTGAGTGGGTGTTCAAGAGTAAACTAGTCATTAAAGGTAATGTAAGTACCTATAAATCATGGATAGTGGCTAATGGTTTAAATATAATCATGTCATTGAATTTGAGGAAACCATTTCTCTGTTTTCATGTTTAAATCTACTAGAATTATACTTTCCATAGTAGCTTTCAAGAAAATATTGATTTTAGGATGGTTGCCAAAATAAATTTCATTAATAGAAAACATTAAGAAGACATCTATATGAACAAACATGAAGAGTTTGTGACTCCTCGAAATGAAAATATGATATGAATGTTTCAAAGATCTCTTTATGGGTTAAATCATACATCTAGTTCATGAAATTTTTTTTTTGATAAAGTTATAAGAAAATTTAGTTTCATAAAAAACCAATGTGATCCATTTTTTTCATGTGGTTTAGTGAGAGTGTGGTCATATTCCTAGTGGTATATGTTAATTCAATATCACTTATTAGAAATGACATACAATTCTTATAGTCAGTTAAGGACTGTCCAAAAAATTGCTTCTCCATAAATGACTTAGGTGAAGTAGCATATATACATGAAATTCATATCAATCGTGATTGATCCAAAAGTCTATATGGACAAAGTCAAAATATATAATTTGACTAGATACTAAATAGATTTAGTCTATATAGCCTTTTGGATCTATCAAGAATATAATTGATTTCATGGATATATGAAACTTCACCTATGTCAAAGTATATAATTTGACTAGACAATAAATATATTTAGTATGGAACAATACAAGAGGGGATTGGTTCTATCATCACATGATTTATATCATTCCATGAAAATGTGTCCTTAAACACATCATGAGAGAGAGAGAGAGATAGAGAGAATGAGAATAACCCCATATGCATCCATGATAGGATTTATCATGTATGAAATTTTATGTACTTGGATTGATGTTTCCTATGATTTATGTGTTGTGGGAAGATATCAAGTTTATTTAGGAGAACATCATTGTTCTAATGTTAAGGTCATCCTAAAGTATTTAAGGCGTACCAAGGATATGATCTTGGTATATGGAGGTGATGAGGAACTAGTCATTAGAGGATGTATAGATTCTAGTTTCTAAATAGATCTAAATGATCTGAAGTAGTAGTTAGGATATGTATTTAGTCTCAATGGAGGATTATTGAGCTAGAAGAGTTCAAAGTAGTAAATTGTAGATAATTATATAGTGGAGTCCAAGTATATATCACTTTCAGATACATCCAAATAAACAGTTTGGATTCAGAAATATTTAAAAGAGCTTGATTTGGTGCCTATAAATATATATCCCAACACATTTTATTGTGATAATTATATAGCAATGGCTCTCACAAAGGATCCAAGGTCACATCAATGGAAGAAGCACATACTCTGAATATATCAACTCTCTAGGAATTTTTCTCAAGGGGGTGAAGTTGACATGAGAAGATTTTACATGTAAGAAAATGAGTTGGACCCCTTTACTAAAGACTTGTCTCAACAGAAGCATGGAGATCATGTGAGATCTATAGTAATGATGGTTTTTAACAAAGGGCACTAGTGCACATGGGATTATATTTGATCTGGTTCCCTAAAACCAACTTATATGTGAATTATGATTAATTATATTCATGTTATTTAATATTAATAAATTATATCATCACATCATGATTATTCTTTTTTATGACATAGTATGTGATCATTTCCTATGTGTACTTGTTGCATGGAAAGGTCATAACATTTCTCTATTATGTTGAGAACCTAGAAGTGAAACAACAATATTACTAAATATAATTTATACTATTAAAAAATATTATTTAACAAGACAAAATTAATATATGCCAACAAGTGTAGAGACTGATATGAATTTGTTAAATTTTATCCTGGTTGGATCCCTTGGTTATCTTTTGTGTAAGAGATTATGAAAGAATGACCCGATAATTGGAATTCCATGATAATATGTGCAATTAGATATTCGTTTCTATTGGAATTTGTAATGATCTTGTACTATTATATTTTAATTAATACATGTCATGATTCATGTAATTTGTTGTAATGATAGAAACCATGACAATGTATGCTCTCAATTAGGTGGTATACGTTCACTGAGTAACAAATGATATTGTATTAATGAATAATGTGAGAAAGGATTTATCTCCTTTTTTCCTTAACATAAGTTGATATCCTGGTCTTTTTGATGAGAATGGAACTTCTTGATTAAATCCATGTCCAGGGTAGTGATTTCATAATGTTCATTTCTATAAATTCAAAGAAAGATACATTGATCACATAGGATGACAAATCTAGCTTGCAACCTAGTTTATTAGAGAGGTCAACATAAAGGGATTATATTACATAGTGTATATTCATAAAAGGTTACATGTTATTATGACATTAACTTATTTCTCTATAGGATCATTGTAGAGTTTTTAGATTCTAACCATGTAATTCAGGTTTTGTATCCTTATTCCAATGAGAAAGGGTCCTAAAGGGTAACACATTATGCGTATTCAGAGCCTCAATTAAATTCTATATGATTTTTACAAATTGGATTAATATTATTCTTATACTTGGTTTAAAAATTATTCGTGTTGGTTTGATTGGAAATATTCAATATATATTTATATGAGAGAATATATGTGTGAGTTAAATATTTATTCAGTAATTAATTATTTAATTATGTGAAGATAAAATATTTATTTATTCTGGTTTATTAGAAAAGTAGCAAAATCTTTATTTATTCAGTTATGTGAATATTTAATAAATATGTATTCACTTTTTGGGTGAATATAATATTTTTCTATTTATTAGAAAATTATACAGTGAATTATATTTAATAGAATAAATAGTAATTATTAAAATATTAAAGAGGATTATTGGAATTATTTTACTGTTTTGGGGAGAAATTTTAATTTAAATATTATTTGAATAAATATTAATTTATTTATTCAAGATAGATGATAATTATTTTATCCGTGAGTTCAATTCATTTCTAGTAAATTATAAAAATAATATTATTATTTAGACATTGGGTTTGTCTATAATTATGAAAATAATAAGGGACCTTGTGTAATTATTTATTTTCTAACCCTATCCCTATATATATATATATCCTATTGTGATATTTTATAGAGTATTAAAGTCAAAACCTCATTTTTTAGTTGTAAAAAATTTGTTACAAATATGATTCTCCCATTCCCTAGAGATATCTACCTTATAATACTCTAAAGAACACAATGAAATTATTCTCCTTTATAAGAATGAATTCCTCTCCCATATAAGGATTTAGTTGTGATCAACATTGGTCATCATAGGTGTTAGATTCATCAACGCTAGCACCCAGAGAATTTTATAGAGGTGATTTGAGGTCTGTGATGCACTTATGGATCTACGGTAGACGGAATATACCCTTTATTCCTTTGGTACAACAACATTATGACAATAGTGGTATACAAATTCATCGATGAAGAATGAATTCACAAAAAGGAAATTCTTTAATTAAATAAATTAATTATAACATATATATGAAAAGATCCTATCTTATTAGTTCAAGGTTCTTGTGAATTATTATTCATATCAATATCGTTGGTCATGTAAATTGTTAGTCATATACATCATGAATTATTCATAGATTACGATAAAAATACAAGTAGTTTATGGACCACCTAGTGGCTCAATTATTCCAATTACCTTCACTCATTTCCTAAAGTGGCTCATGCATGCTCAGTTCCCAACATGGTTTGGCCACTATCCAGAACTATTCTATGAGTGTGGAAGAAATTTTATGTGACTACCATTCAATTAATCTTCACAGCCCTTGACCACATTTTTGAAGTGTTGGGAGTCAATTTTTAGGAACCACTAGTTCCACTAATGTCTTAATTCTTGGATCCTACCCCATATCATCACACTCAAGCCCATGTATCCTCCTTTACGCTTACCCATTGGTATATCCACTTCGATGATTTCTACAAAGATGATTCCCTCAACCATCTTCTTTAAGAATACCTATCAATATAATCTATAACACTTACCTATAAAGGGGTGTAAAAATGGAATTATCCCCTAAGGTAGAATGAATTATAGGGGTTAACCTAGGATTTCTCCAGATAAGTGTGTAAACAAATCTTGTCTTTCACTTTATATTAGAGGGAATGGGGGTGTTTTTGTTGTGATTATTTTAAAACCAAACCCAAGTAATAACCATGGGTTGAAAACATATTTATGAAGAAAATCATATGGTTAGGGTTGTATTACCTTTTTCAACTCCATCAAAGTCTTAAAAGTTTTTTTATTTCTATTATGATTGAATGATAAATGAAATACTCATCGAATGAGTTTTCAATCATCATTTGTTGAAGGAAAAAATGGAAACCAATTTTTTGTGCATGAATGTTGTTAAAATATTCCTAAACTACTGAGGAAAATCCCAACCAATAATTGTTTCTGCTTAGTAATCTAGAAATAACTCACAACTTACACAATAATATTTGTGATCTCTAGAAACTCACCAAATAACATAGTCTTCTAAATTGAGATAAGTTACACATGGTGGAGCGATTTTATAGAACTTTTACCAAATATGAAAACAATTAATAACACTGAAAACCTAAATACAATCACCTTAATTTACTTGAAAACCACTAAAAAAATAAATCATTCAACATAAAAATATTTTTTAAAATTATATCATAAGACTCAAGAATTACAAAAAGGGTTAACCTCCCTTCCCCGATCACTCAACTATTGCCCCTCCATTTGAGGGGTCAAAGATAAGAAGGGAGAAGTGTGATATTTTAAAAATAGAAAATAAAATGAAAACCATACTTTGTCATGTGAATTATCTATAATATCCCCATATATCTTTCCAAACCCTTTGAATAGAGGTGGGGACAAAATTTATAATTAAGTGGTTAGAAAAATTTTCGCTATAGTTTATATCCATCAAAATTCTGAGCATATTTGTACCCCAAGAACATTGAATGAAAAAAACATTATTCTTAATTTTTTTCTAAAATGTGTTGTCTTTTTAAACTCAAAACATTCTATCCATTTGATAGGAGTAAAAACATATCCATGAATTAATAAAGCACACTTTTCGATATGAATAGTCTATTAGGTTGCATCTAATTAGACCACCCATAAACGACAATTATGATCATGGTTTTCCATGAAATTTAATGTTAATGTGAATCATAGAATTCCCTATTATTTCTAACCGGAATTTTCATATTTTAATCATTGTGGCCTATCATATTCTTCCATTAATGAAGAATTACAAATTATGTTTTCCAAAAAATGATTACACTTTTCATGAAAAAGTTGGGCCTCATAAATGTGAATAAAATCATAGTACAATTAAAAGAATTGAAAAAAACATAAAATCATATATAAAACATAATTTCACAATTAATATCAGTATATAATTCATTTTTCTTGAAATAAAAATGGGATAAAAATTAGATTAATTTCCATAAATAAGAAATTTTCACATTAGTTCCAAAAATTCATCAATAATCCAAAAATGTTATAATTAAGCTCAAAATTACAAATTTTCTAGGATTAAATCATTGAAACAAGTGAAAAATATCTAAATTAAAATTTATATCAATTCCCCCACACTTAACACCATGAATTATGAAAAATTAAATATCAAAAAAATCCATGAAAAAATATACCCACGAGATTCAAGAATTTATCACCATGAAAAAAATATATCATGGATCCTTCGAAATCATTATTTCAAGTTCTTTATTCAGTCCATTATATTTATTACCACTTAATTTATCCTCCCAAAAAAAAATACCTCACACAAGTTCTCTCTTGTCACAAAAGTGTATACTTTTAACAAGAATTTTCCCATCCAAACAAATGAAAGGGACACTATAGGATTGATAAATTTAAGAATATCATCATAATGTGATTCAAGGAATTTTTGATCATGAATAATTTTAGGTTTATTTAGTGTATTAGGTATTGTATGTTTTTTATGTTTAAAATACCTAATGAAAAATATTAAGGGTTGAATATTTTAGAAGAAAAAATACATGAATTTAATTTATACTCAAGAATGGGTCTCCACCACAATCCCCTATAAGAAAATTAGCTATAATTATCATATGTATTTTAATGAAAGTAAACACCTTTCAATAGTTCATCAACAAAATAAAATCCACTTGACTTCCATCACAAATTTTATTTTATTTTTATATTTAAAATCTATCCATAATTTATGTTTTAAGCTAGTGATGAAATATCCTTATTTTTAAATAGTGAATGTGACATCTATCCCATCATTAAAATGATAATATATCTTTTCAACTGAAAAAATATTTTTCTTTGAATTTTCTAGCAAGGTCAACTCAATAGAATATTCTCAACATTTTTTTCAGGAACTACTATAAATAGAAGTACAAGATTCACTTTTTCATATCGAAAATAATTGTTTATCCTTTTATTATCTGACAAATTAGAGAAAAGAAATTTATAACATCACAAGAAATCATAACCCACAATTATGTTCAACTAGATCATGCAATTTTTACTACCTATAAAAAATTTGATAGGGAAATGTAGCTTGTAATATGAATGCATAAAATGGTTATTCATGTATTTTTAAAGTCTAACAAGGATTAAATGTAAAGGATATAATATAATAAAAAGGTTCCTCATAAGAAGAGGGTTTTTAAACCCAATAAATGTCTCAATAATTTAGATGTAAAGTACCTCAAACCCCCATGTTTTGATATAAATATATCATATTCTGGTTAATAAATAATTGATAGGTTTTTCAATTAAGTGTTTTGAATGTGAAGAATATGTTGAAAATGTTTAGAATCCCCAAAGGAAAGTGGTTTTAAAGATTAAGACAATGATATATGATATGAGATTCAATTATTAATGATCTTTTCAAGAAATTCTCAAAGTTATAAACATGAAAGGTTCTATCCCCTATAATTAAATAATACTATGAACTCAATAAATTAAAGTATATTTAATATGTAAGAATAATTTTAATTGAATAACAGTAAGCAATTAAGTGTTTCATAGAGGTTAACCCTAGAGAATTTTATTGGTAAATAGTTTAGAGGAGTGTGATCTCCCTGACTACTTTGTGGGAAAACCTTCCATGGAATTTATTTAGCTTATGTCTGTTAGAAATGAATGGGTTCTCTGGTCCTTATTTGAGAATATAAACAACACCAAAAGTATAGATTAAATTGAACATAAATGGACATTCACATCTAGAAATATGTTTACTAGGCATTAGCATAGAGTCTTTAATTTTATAACAAAAATTTATCTTTTGAATGTAAGTATTTGGGTTGGGTGATATTTTCATGGGACCCTTGTGTTATCTCTTTATAAATCTTTAAATTTTCAAAATTTTCTATTTAAATTTTATCCAACTTATGAAACTAAAATCTCCTCTCTTTTCTAACTCCATTTATGTCTAAATTCATCTCTCTTATAGCTCGGTACTCCTTGTGCTACAATTCCATATGCACGTGAAATTTTAACCCATAAATCATTCTATATAGGTTGATTCCTGTGGGAGTTTTTTTGGGATATCTTATATTCCCATAAGGTGTATTCTAAACTTTTACTCAAATTCTAGTTACTGGGTTTAATATATTTTCCTTGAATTCCTTTGATTTCTATATTGGAAGCCTTAACATGACCATTTTTTTATGGATGATTGGGTGGTGATATTTTATAATAAAACCCATAATTTTAAAGATAATTATATATATCTATTACTGTAAAAGTGTGACCCTTTATCACTAATGATGGATAATGTAACTCCAAACCTACAAAATTTGTTAGCCTGAAAAAAATCGCAAACAATTTGGGAATCACCAATTTTGGTGTCTTTTTATTCCACCCATTTCAAAACATTATCTACTACAATTGAGGTATAAGTATTTATAAATGACATTGGTAAAGTTCCCATAAAATATATTCCCAAAACATAAACAATTTCACAAAATCTTATGGATCTTCTAGAAATTTCATATCTTTTTGAAATATTTCTATAAACCTGAATTATTTTAGATTTGTTTAGAAAATAAATGTTCATATTTAAATGGTGTGGGACAATAAAAGTCAATTTCTAAAACCTTATTGGTTTTTTCATTTTATTTTTGATGTGTATTAAACATTATAAAGTGTGATAATACTCAAAAATAGTTTAAATTTCACATTCAAGAAAGAATCTTATTATCACATAGTCATTGTGTAGTTGGGTTTTGTCTTAGTGGTAAGCACCCAGTAATCCTACCTGAAAAATGGGGGTTCAAAGCCCATGGGGAAAATGTTAATGCAACAGTACTGTAGCGGTGGCGGTATTGTTGATCGGTATGATACAGTAGCGGCGGAAGGGCACTATAGCAGCTCCGGGTACTGTAACAGCCGAGTTACTTTTCATAGAGTGGGCCTTAGGCCAAAAATTTTGGCCTACGGGCTATGTAATGGGAAACATGACCACTGGGCCTTCGGGATATGTAATGGGTCACCCTCTACCCAGTTAAAAGAGGTCTTTTATTTTCATTAATAATAAAAATGAGGCTTCAGCCCCAAACTTTTAAAAAAAACATAGTCATTGAAAATTTTCCCATGAAATAGATCCTCAAAAATGTTAAATTTGGATTCCGATTTCATTTTTTGAATTTGATTATAATTTATGTAATTTTGAAATTGAGATATTACCAAATAATTTACCATGGCATCATACCATGACACTTCTTGTTCATCTTTATATTGTTACTCCCATAGAATAAGGTATGGTACAAGTTTGTGGGATGGAATATATACTATAGAGGTGTTAGGAAGTTTACTGAAGTGGTCATTCACTTTCTTTTACACTCACATATTATCATTGATTTCTACACTGAACTCATGTAGTTGTAGCTTCCATTTCACAATCTTGGTTTTCCCAAGTACCATCATCGTCAAATATCTAAGAGTTTCATGATAAAAAACACAGTCGATTTAGTTCAAATAATATATGATCAGAATCTATACAAAGTAAAAATAGAATCCCAAACTCTTTTTATATGGTTGGGTAGTTTAATTAGTACATATTTAAGGTTATTGAGGTGTATAAAATGACTTTTTCCCTATCCTCAATTCTATAGGAAAGGACTTCATCTTCTGCTTGGTCGAAAACATCAATATTATCTTTAATGCATCATCCCAATTTGGTTGTTGTATCATTGGTGGAGCTATCCATCTCCTCTTTAACACATCAAAAATATTAGCTATACTCATTTTTAAAATAGAATTTCGCATCTTCAAAAAGTAATCTAGATATTATGAGATCAATATTACAGAAATATTTGATAAAATATAGGTAAATTCTTTCATATCGAAAAGATTTTATAACATGTTTGACCTAATTTGGGTAAGTTAATGAATTTATTAAAACAAATTTATAATTATCTACCTCAATTCATTTTTTTGAAATAAATTGACCAAAGAAAATTATTTTATCCACAATAAAATGGATCAAAACTCCATACATGTTTCTTTTCAACACATTTTATCAAATATTTTTCAATAATAATCCAAAAATTGTAAATATAATTTTCAAAAACTATCAAACTATCTAAGAATACCTCTAATAAATCCTCAAGGTGGTTAGAAAATATTCATAACATAAACTTATGAAATATACTTCGAGCATTAAATAATTAAAATGGAATTTTATTATAATAAAAGGCGCCAAAGGGATAGGTAAAGGTAGCCCTATCTTAATCCTCAAGAGCAATGGGTTTCTGAAAATTCATCTAATATTCAATAATTATTTTCCCATAAAAACTATTTTATATCTTTTCAATTAATGGTGTGTGAATATAATATTTCTGAGTGACTATATTTAATTTGTTATAATCAATATGTTTGATTCCAAACTTTGTAGAGGAATGTATTTGTTTAAATTTGGGTTTAAATATCTTAATTTTTTTTAATATAATGTTTATTAGATGTATGAGGAGGTCTATGGGTATTTTAGGGGTATGGGACATGAAATAAAGGGGAATTTTACCATCTAGTGAATCATGCATGGTTAGGGATAATCGTGCACCCAAACCATGCTATCCAAGAGGAGGGGTTCAGGGTTAAGTAAATAATGAAAGGGGTAGATCCAGGATGTGAGATACTAGATATCATAATTTCATATGACTAGAAAATTATTTTTCAATCCTTTACATATCCCTATGTAACTGTGTGACTTATACCCCTATTTTATAGAGGTTGGTAAACTGTTGGTGCATGGTTTGGAAAATTGTGCAACCAAACCTTGTGCCCCATTAAATATTGAGAATTTACCATTTTACCTTTGGGGTTTTAAGTTCACCACCCAATTTTTCTCACAATTTATTCCTATTCTAGCCTTATGGAAGAACCTAAACCAAAAAATCTTTCCATGGGTCGATATCCTTTGATTCTAGACTATTTGTATTTTCGTTGGTCGGAGATCGACGCTTCGGGTATATATAATCATCCTCTTTCTTTTCATTTATGGGCTATGGATTTTGGTTTTTTTCTTCTTCTTAAAGATCCATAAAACCGTCCTTTTTACAATTTATTTTAGATTGGGAATAAATGGGTTCTTGATTCCAGATCTATGGATATGGTTGAGTTGTTTTTATCTTTATATTTGAGTTAGGTGGTTTATAAGTTTTATCCCATAGTTTTGAAGTTGATTTGTGCATGTATAGTCAGGTTAATGGTTCCCTATTACTAAGAATTTTATTAATTTAATTTTTTTTGGTAATATGGTTATATAAATGATGATTTTAACTCCTCATGATCCTTGTGGGATTCATTGAGGTTAACCAGACTGATCTAGAACAGCCCATGGATTGTTCCACAATCCTGAATATGGAATTTTTTCAAAAGGATGGGGCCAAAGCGTCCATTTATTATTTAATGAAAAGAATTATTTAGTGTGGGTAGAGGGAGACCCATAATCATGAATATGGAAATTTTAAGGTTATTCTTATAATTTGTGTGTAATAAAATAGATCCCATTATGAACATATTGATATATTAGTTGAGTTGAAAAGTGAGCATTGATTGTTGATTCTAGAATTGTTATTGTCATAAGGCAATGTTCGACCTAAAGTGAAATGGGTTGGAAGAAATATTATAATAGTGAAAAAATGATTTATGAGCTCTTATTGAAATGAATAATTGGGGTAATAAATGTGAAATTATGAAGAATTAAAAAAGGGTAAATCCTAGTGAATTGATCAATGTAGTAAATGGGATAAATTATGGAAATTGATGAACATGTTAAATAGGCCAATGTATGTGAATTGTTGAATATTATTAATTAGTTAAGGTATGGTAAAGTGAAATGGGTTAAATGAGATATGTAATGTAATTGTTAAATGTGTTAACATGTTAAGGATTGATGTTAATTCACATGTTAAATTGTTATTAAATTTGAAGGTAATTTTTATTGGTTTTTGACATGGTATATGTATTAAATGGATAAGTAATCATGTGAACATGGATTGGAAGTTATGGGGGTAATTGACCTAAGGATATATTCCATTGGGTGGGGTTATACTGAGGAACTAAACCCCACCCCACAATTCATAGGTTAGGGTAGGGGATTGAGGCTCTTTTCCCCTAACAGTTTCATTTTATGAAACTAATTGGACGGAGGATCCAAGGTGACTGTATTGTGTTTGTTAATTTAATATTTTCCCTTTTGAGATTGGTAACATTACTTATTCCCTTATTCAAAGTAATTTTATTAGATTAGGTATTTTTTAAATGATTTAAATTCATAACCCATGAATAAGTAAAGAATATGGATAATGTGACTAACATGGTTTAAGTGAATATTGGTCATTAATGGCACCTGAGTTGTATTTTTTTCACTATGTTATTTATTTAGTTTAAATGCACTGACTATTAAGATTTAATATTTTATAGACACCATTTGTGTTGTACTAGTGAGTTATACTCACATCCCACTCATTCAACCATTGGGTATTCGACAATATTTCATGGTTGAAATTTAGTACAAGGGAAAGGGCCCTATTCTAGGGAGTTATGTTGGTCTTGGGATGTGCATGGAAGAGGATCCATAAATGGGTTCATGATTTTATTAGGTTTTAGTTAGTTATTGTTATTTTGGGGTTTTAACACTAATAGAATGATATGGAATATTTATATTTTGGTTATGTTTTGTACCCATTTGGAAAATGGTTGGTGATATTTGTTTCTTGTTTATTGTACATTGTTTGCTTTATTTCAAATATTGTATTTTTGGGATTACTCTAATAGAGAGGGTATAGTCTCCCCATGTGATCTATTATACCCTCATTGTTATTTGGAAACCGATTGTATACGAGTAGGTATGATTGAGGTCATGTGGTGACTCAGCTTGGGACACCATTTTATTAGATCTCAGGTCATGGTTGTTAAAAAATACATACACTCTAGCGGTTTATTATTCTCATAGGTATTAATTCATTATATTCATTTATCAAATTTGTTAACCACTTTTCTTATTAACTACAAGGATGGGGTTAGCCCATTATGAATTTAAAATGGGATTGATGATACATATTCAAGGTGTGATTCAGCCTCCTTTGGAGCTACTTATCAGGTTTGTAAGCTCCATCAAGTAGAATTTTATGTGATGATATTTGGGGGATAATTTAAGGGATATCACCTAATATCATCTCTATTGTTTGTAATTTTTTTTCTCAAAAGTTCTATAAAATTCTATGCTCAATTTAGGAAAAAATTATTAGAAATTATCAATAGTAAATTTCATCCTTCTATGTGGTACACATATTTCAAATTACTAAGAAGTGATTTTTTTATTGATTTGAAGTTGTTCAAGAGATAAAATTAAACTGATGTTAACTTATCCTAAGGCTTGAATTTTCTACTCCTAAGGAAACATTCCATCATATTATTCATGAAATAAATCATAAAATTCATCAAAATAATTATCAGTAACCTCTTTGTTCAATTTTAAAATAGAATTTCCAAAATTTCTATAATTTTTTTATTTATAGATAGCCTCATCTTTCATGGAATTTTTAATAAAAAATTGTCTTCATAAGGATAAATATTAATTAAATATACATAGTTCATTAATTTTTTAATAATATCCCACATGGGAGAGTGTAAAAATTGAATGGTCATTTGAAGGGTGTATTATATATTAAAAAATATTAATGTGTATAGTGAAGTCTCTAAAATTTTTAGTGAGTGTTCCTTTATGTAAATTTATTATGGTCTTGTCTATCTTCAAGTAAGGTTTACCTAAAATAATTAGTGATTTGCATTATCTTCTATCCTCCTCCATTTTGATCATATAGATTTCAAATGGGGTTAACCTATCCTTATCTTTTACAATGATGCCTTCCAATACTCCTAATAATATAATAGTGGTTCTATTAGGGATTTATACCACCACTCTTGTAGGATTAAATTCTCCCATATTAAAATAATTAAAAACTGGTTGAGTAAGTACACTAATAAAATCATTGAGATTACACAAAGAGTCAGATAATATTAAGTATCTTGTCATGCAGTGAATACAAAATTTCCCTAAATATTGATATTTGGTTGGAAATTTTGGTGTTATAAGGGTTGATACACTTATTCCCAAGATGATCCTCTAATTCCCTGGATGTACCATCTTCTAGGTGCAATTATATTTCAGAAATTTATCATACCTATGGATTTTTTTCAGTGCTTCCAGTAGGAGATATTAATTTCGTATTCTTATAAAGTTCCCATTTTTTTTTTTGAAGTGATTCCTTTTAAATTTTATTTGATTATATCGTCATTGTTGGAAATGGTTGGGGTAATAATTTATTCTCCATTTTTTAAAAATATTGTCTATTTTCTCTCCCTCTAGGGTCTATCATTCTCATATTCTTCTTTATTTTCTTCTTCTTTCTCTATTTTCCCAGAATTTTTAGAATTACCAGTTTCATTTTGCTCTAGTTCTGGTAGACTTGGTTCAAGTTCAATGGTGGATGGTGGTGAGATTTCATTGACACTTCTTAATGTTATTATACTAACATTATTCATGGGTTTTGGAACTATTTATTATGTTATTTTTATAGTTTTATGAATACATTGTATATAATACATTCCACTATGTTGAAATGGGTGTTCGTTTGGGTAATGATTTTGGTAGTGGGGTATAGCCTGATTATGTAGGTTTCTAAATCAATATTATACTTGGTAAGGATCACACAATCATACTTTTTTTTTATTATTTTTCTCTATTTAATGGTTTCTTTAAAATTTTTCATTCCATGAACTTCAATGCACTAGTTAGTAAAATGGTTAGGTGGTGAGCATAAATTGGAATCCATAGTTAGAATTTATTGTTCACTAACACGATTCATGTTATTCTCTCTAACCAAACTGGATATATTTTAATGATTAATTTATAATAATAGTTATGTATAAGAAGTTAACACCTCTTAAATACCTCTTATTCTAGTAACTCTTGTATCAAACTATTGAAAGTTATGAGTAGTCTTCTCAATCATGCCTTTGGGTTCTGTTAGTGACTTGTCAATCAAAGATCATCTTAATGATGCATCCAAAAGGGTTCTACCATTATTCATTATTATTTGGTATAATAAAATAATAATGTGATAATTATTGATTGTTTGATGTGGGAAGTAAACACATAGCTTCTTAAAACTCTCTAAATACATGTAGAGGGTCTCATTAGAAGTATACTTGTTTGCATAGTTTTATTTTACAAATTCTAGGATTATATAGTTGGGGATGAATATTTACTGGAATAATATTTTTAATACATCCATATTATTAACTTCAACTAGTTATAGTATTTATAACAATTCTTTGGCATTTCATTCATGTTAAAAGGGTATTTCTTTCCACATTATATGCACCTCATCTACTCCTTGGAATATTAATTATAACATAAAAAGTTTATTGTTTGGTTAAGGAAATATGGTGCATAGGGTACTTCAAGGTTCTGGTTAGGATTGACCTCCATTATGAATGACTCATATTCAACACTTATGGTTTCACACAAGTCTGTATGTGAAATTTTGTAAAATTAATATTGTAAATTAATCATTCTATGTCTAGTTAGCAAGGTTATTTAAATTTCAGGATATATTGAGAATTTATTATTGTTAGTGGTTCTAGTCATGTAATATAATAATTATATTATTAGCACTACCTATCTGGAAATGACATCACGTTTTGAAAATTACCTATCATTGGGTCTGGTAATTAAAATTAACATATATATTAGAATATAATATTGTATTTTTCCTAGGTTTAATCAAGAGTTTTTTGAATTAAATTAGTGGAAAAATAGGGTGTTTGGGTTGTAATTCTTTGAAAACTAATTTGAATTAGTAAGAAACGGTTTAAACTATATTGTTAAAGCAATTGTTAAGGTTTGGGTTGGATTACGTTTTTCTATTCCATCATAGTCGTAAAAGTTGTTTTTTTCTCTTCTGATTGAATTATAAATGAAGAAAACCTATGTTAAGTTTCTTATCACCCTTAGTTTAAGGAATCTATGGAATCCACTCTTGTGTATATGAAAATATATGAGCTATTCCTAAACTACCATGTCAAATCCCATTAATGAATTAGTTCTCTTTAGTGATCAATAAATAGATCATTGGTCCCATACATGTGCCAATGATATATAGACACTCACCACCTAGCATAGTCTACTCAATTTAGAAAATCTGAACTAGGTGGAGGGAGTTTATATAACCTCAACCAAATATATAAGCAATGAATAAAAACAAAATCCTAAATACAATCACATTATGTAAATTGAGCACCATTGTAAATAGAAATCATTCAATAGAAAAACAAGGTTTAAAATTATAGTACAAGAATTACAAAAAGATCTCTCCTCCATTCCATAATAACTAAATAATTTCCCCTCTATTCAAGGGGTCACCGAGAAGAAGGATAAAGTGGGATATGTTGAAAACCTAAAATAAAATCAAACTTGTGCTTTATCGTATTAATTCTCCATCATATCCCCCCTTTTCCTTTCAACCCCTTTGAATGGATATGGAGACCCATTTTTATAATTAATATGAAAGGAAGATTTTCCATATAGTTTCTATCCATTCAACATTTGTGCCTATTTTTCCCCGAGACTATCAAATATCAGAATATTATCATCTTCATAGTTATTAAAAAAATTATTGGTTGTAAACCATCAAAATTTGAGATCAATTTGATATGTGTTGAAAATGATCTCAAAAAATTACTAAATCCCACATTTTTTGTATGAAGAGACCTCAATTTCCTTCATTTGAACATTACCCTTTGTTTCTTTAATGATTGATGTTTTCTATGAAATTTAATTCCCACACGAGTCACTGAATTCTATATCATTGTAAACTTGAATCTTCTAATTTGGATTCTTATATCCCTAGATATACTTCCTTTAACTATGTTTTATCAATTCTACTGAAAAAAAGGAATCTACATTGCACACATCATTTGGGACCCACAAAGATAGGATAAATTCTTCGTCTAGTTAAATGAAATAAATCCCAAAAAACAAGTAATCCTATAAAAACATTTTTTCAATTCGGATAAATATATACATTTTTTCCCTAAAATACCCATCTGATAAAAATTATTTAAAATTCTAGAGTTAACAAAATTTCATAATAATGAAAAAAATTCTAAAAACAAATCCAAAAAATGGAAATAATTAAACTCAAAATGATAAACTGGTGGGTGTTAAATTGTTGAAAAAATATAAAAATATTGAAAATATTAGTTCTATCACTCCTTATTAGGAAACAATGTCAACGACCCCCAATTATACCCTTGATATGGTTGCCCACATCCATTTTGATTTGAAAACCATGAGGAAGGGAAAGGGGATGAGGCGTGATACACCCCTGAAGGTCTCATATATTTAATATGTTTCTCACCACATGGCCTCCCTCTTGATTATGGATAAACACTATGTTTCTGAGAGTGAGAATATTCTTAAGACCCCAACATCCATTCCAAGTGTTGAGCATGATAAAGACCTTTCCCCAAGGATGAACCCCACTCCACCTTAGATGGCCACTGATTCTACACCTACAACTAAACATATTCAAGATAATCTTGATGGGGAGTCTAGGGATCGAATTAACGAGCCTTAGTAATTTTTCCTCTCCTATTATTTTATCATTTTGGGTTGAAATTTGTTTTGTCATTTTTTTTGTGTATATATACCAGGTTGCATTTTTTATATCATTCCTATAATTTAATAACTTATATATATGAAAATTTTTATGAGATACACTCTAATTATTCTACTTATTTTTGATATATCATTCTTTAGCACAAAAATATTTGAGTGAAAAATTTTGATTCCTTGTCCTGTCTTGTGGATTTTTTAAAAGATGTCATTGTATAATTCTTATCCATTAATCAAGGAATGTAAGTTTATATTTCCAAGGTGTTATTTAATTTTATTCATATATTTTAGATCATTTATATTATAATTTATAAAATAAATCTAACTACATATCTTCCACCTTGTTTTACACATTGTATAAAATGTCCAATTCTTGTGTGTTGGGGGGAGCCTTAGACCCAATTTAATTTTTCCATTGATCGATGTAGGTTACATTTTTAATTATAATAAATATTTTAACATATGGGTTAATTTGATTGATAATTATCATAAATACTTAATAGATATGGGACATTTTGGATTTTACTTGATCATTCTAGTTTGGGAGTTATTTTGAAATGATTATTTATATGATTCGAATTATTGATTTTTATAAAAGGAAATTCATATTTATTAGACAAGATGTTAGTGTTCATTCTATGACTTGATTTCTAAATTTAATTATTCCCACTCCTAAGAGGGTTTTAGACATTTTTTCACATTCTTTATTTTGACATATTTCTTGAGAGTACTCGAGATACGTATAATAACATGAAATTTCATGTCAATCATATAAAAACATGAAGATTTCGAACTATATTGATATTATTTAGGCCCTAAATTGAGTGTGATTTAGTAGATTTGATCTTAAGACCTATCCTTAAATTTTATTATTTAACAAGACATATAGTACATTAAATTCTTTTATAAGAATCCCCATTAAATGCCAATATTTTCTTACAACCCTATTTCTTTGGTATAAATGAATGGTTTTAACGTATCATTAACAAGGGACTTTGTTATTTCAAGGATATTTTGAAATTATGAATCTAAAATAAGAAATTTAGTGGTTCAATGTATGAATTATGTTTAAAAAATGATCAAAAATATTTATACATATGGCTAATTGGATACTATACATTTGAAAAAAGGGAAAGAATAGAAAAAGTAAAAAAATAAGATACCTTAGATTGGACTTGGAATGGACACACGTTTTCCCTTATTTTACTAACATTGAAAAATTGTGTTGGTATGAGACTGGTGGTGGGGATTTATGTACTAGATGGTTTTACATCCTAGGGTGTGAGACTCTTTCTGGCACATATTCCACTAAAAAATAAGTGAGAATAAAATTTATTAAATAAAAAATGGGATAGTTAAATTATTACCATTACGGAAGGATTTCCTCCCTTGTGATGGAGAATAAATAAGTGAATCTTGGTTATAGAGAGGCTTTTATGTTCCATAAATGTAATTCTCTTTCAATTGTTCTCTTTAAGACTATTAGCAACTTCAAGGATTCTAATTCAAATTCCTTATGTCCTACTGAAAAAAGGTATTTCTCAAGGGGATTGATCTGAAACCTCACCACATAGTGATGTAGCACCTATTGAGATAGTGTCTTATAGGGAGGCACAAGGGTTAGTATCTATTAATTCAAAGACTCAAGTGCCGAAAATCATAACTCTTGTAGAAGTTCTAGTACAAATCCAGAATGATAAACTAGTTGGATCTGATGAATCTATTCAACGTGTCGAGTCAGATATTGAGATCACTGATGTAATTCCTGTTGAATGGTTTGCTAAAACTATTTCTAGCATTATCTGTGTAGTGTCCAGAGTTCAACCTGATGTGGTTCACCCTAAAGTTGATCCAATTCTTCATGTATCACCTACAATTAGAGATAGAGATGGAGATGTGCTTATAGATCCTGCTGATCATTTCCACACTAAAGAATCTATTTTGTTGCCTCCAATTATGCATGAGGATGAACCATCTGTAATTAAGAGATCACAAAGTTATGATAATTATATGTTTTACTAAAATATAATTATATAATTTCATAATCTTGTATGATATTGTAGTGATTGGTGGAAAAAAAAATATCCTCTAAAGATCAGATTAGAAAAATCAAGGAAACTTCAGTTTCAAGAGATTATTTTATAGGCTAAAAGGGTTCATGGCGTCCCAAATATAATTGATCAAAAATATAAATCATGTCGAACTTGTTCCCACTAGGGTAAGTGATTAGGAAGTAGAGGTAGGGAGTGATTAAAGAAATATGTTACTATATCTAAGATTAGTGATCTCAAATTTAATGTTTCATCTTAATGAGACATGATTTAGAATCATTTGATGATATAAATATATATGTATCAAGAGTTATTTGATGATATTTAGTCCTTCGGGATAGAAATAATGTATAGCTAACATGATTTTTCAATTTTAAATTTAATCCAATTTCCGTTTATGATGATTTTCAACCATTTATTACACCTATTTCGTATTCTTCAACGGCTCCTAATATCAAGAATCATTTTTACTAACTGTATTTAGAATTTAATTCCATATATTCTTAGATTCAGTCTCTTTAGTGTGATATGTTCATTCTTGTACTCATTCATAATTTCAAAAAACATCCATTGGATGAGTTCTAGACATAAGATAAGCTGTTATAATTCCTGGTGTTGGGGCCAATATGTCTATGATTGAAATGGTTTGTTGCCTAGAGGAATCATTTGGTGGAAATTTGAATGAAATTTTGGGAGTATCTCAAAATATTATGAGCATGATTTCAACGTCAATTAGTCCAGCCACCTAAAATCATCATTTCTTTACCATTATGATGGTTATGATATAAGAGGACGTTGAAAGCGTTAACACACCATTTTGAATATGATTTTAGTTCCTTAGAGTTTGAGGAAAATCCTGTTGTTCTATTTTCACCTACTAGGAGTGTGATTGTTTTCTACAAACCTATCAGGATTGTCCCATAATTAGAACTATCCATCCTCATTATACTTGTACTTGTGTATTATATTTCTACTATTATTACAAAGGTTCCACAATTTTATACCAGTGTCTTTCATAAAGTATCTCATGTTTTAGTAGAACAACCAGACAATTTGTATCAGAAGATGGAATATTTAGAGGGTGAGATTATCCAATTTTAGGTATCAGTAGATCATATTTGAAAAATCTAAATTCATGATCTTCTATATTTTTCTCTCTTTCTCATATTAATAACTTTTTCAATGCTCTTAATTTTTTTATATTTGTAAACATGAATATTTCAAAGGGACCCTCAACAATATCCTGTCTACAGTTTCCCAGAATCCCCGACAATCATCCACTTCTATTCTGGAATTCTATAAGACATATATCATAAATAGTATTGAGAGGTCTATAGATGCTATATTTTATCTTAGAGGAAGAAATAATCTCAAACTAGATCCTCTATATACCATTTGAGGCACCAAACAAAGAGTAAATGTTTTTATATTTTAGCCATAATTTATTGGAAATAGAAATCCATGGTGGATGTTGCCTTAGAAGATGAGTGGTCTAGATAAGAATCTTCACGTTTGGGGCCTCCAAAGAAAATGGATTTTATCTCGTCCAAAAATTATAATTTTGGTATAGATTAATAAAATATTAAAGGAGTCCTCAGTAATCTTACTCGGAATTTAAGGGATAGGTCAACCATTGGATCTATATTTTTTCACTTGCTAGAAAACCCATTTATATATAATACAAACCCATTGTAGCTTGTTTCATTTTATTTATTTGATATATAATCTACCATTAATTTCTATTTTTATATTGTATCCACCTGTGTTTTTTGTAAACAATTGTTTTTTATAGACCATAACCCCTCATTCAAATTCATATACCGGTACATATTGATTTGTCATAAATATGATGACATTTACACCAAACAGATTCATAGTTAATGATATATCATGTTTTCCAATTGTTAGTGTCACAAAATTAATGATAAATAATAGTATGATTTTATCAAATAATAATAATAATATGAATTACTATTATTATTATTAAATGATCGGATTTTATTAAAAAATGATAGTGTGAGTATTATAGGTGTTGGTGTTTTCACCTTTATGGGTTCATGGGAATGTCTTGAGTTTTTGTATCTTCCAGTACATTGTATGAATGGATATATTTTTTGGGATCTTTGTAATCCCTCGTCCTGGTGGTTTATAAAAATTACTATCATCAAATATAGATAATGATTCTTGAAAACTGTTAACAATGACCTAGGTACATTACAATGGTCCCGCTACACGCACAAAAAATACTAATAAACATGATGGACCATGGAATTGACCTTGCAACAAGACTTGTAACTTGACCCTACCACCACCCCCTACCCACAAAACCCATAGCTACCCACCCTCACCAACCACAACATGTGTGTATATTAAGTCAATCAGTTTGATTTTTTATTATCCTTCATTTTTCTATTACCATTTTAAATCCATTAACTATACAAAATAACCTCACTGCATTCACACATGTCTCATTTAGAGTGTCTCCAACAAAATTTTCACCTCCTCGATATCTGAAACCTTCCCCCTTACACTTCTATTTCCATTCCATCAAGCCTGACTCTTCCCCCGTACTCTCTCCTAACCATAGATCCTTCCTTACAACATCTTAAATCCTCATTATATTCTCCACCAACTACAACTCAATTTTATCATTTCCACCAACCAAAACCCCAATTAATCATTATTGACTCTCCATCCCTATTCTACATCCAAACCCAAAAATATGTTTCGATCTAGTTCCAATTTCCGTAGTCAGTGCCACCTTCCTCTACTCCATTCCCCCGCATCTGGCTTCATCCCATCAATTCATTAATCCCATCACAGTCACTATTTTTTAGTTGAAATAAGTGGATGGACATTTACTCCTATCGAAATACCACATCATCCTCAATAATTTTATTGTACAGTTAATAAAAAAATGTCCGGTTTCCAATTCTTCATCCATTCCTACACCCTTTTATTTTAGAATTCATAAACAATAGTGTTATCTTTCCCATTCTGCATTTATTTATATTTCATCAAGCCCAACTACTCTCCCCTAGTTATCTATTCTAACCCAAACCTCTCCCACCTTATAATATCTTCAAGCCTATTTATCATCACCACCATCCTCTAATCCACATAACTGTTTATTCATTATGGACTCCCCCTTCCTTTTATAAAGCCAAACCCTAACTTCTTTGTATAGACCCGAAGCTTAACGTACAAGTACATTACATAACTTTTTTGGAATACTTATTACATAACAAAATCACACACACAAGGACCGTAATAGTTTAGTGTCTTTGGAAACTCAGAACGTAATCTTCTAATCATGGTGAAAGATCATCAACATCTCCCATAAAAAACTTCCCTTTTTTTCTTACCTAATCCTTTTATTTATATCCTGGGGAAAAGAAAACATAAAAGGGTGAGCTCAAATGCTCAGTAAGGGTAAACAAAAGAAATATCAATCACATCGTATTCATAAGAACACAACATTTTGGAAATCTTAACCTGCAAAAGAGAGCATAATTTCATAAAATGGGATAAATCATAGTAGTGAAATGAAATACCAATAATCATAACATAAAACATGAATCTTTGTGGCATACACACATAATCATAGAGAAACATTTCTTATTAGTCAAGACTCATTGCCAAGACTAACTTAGTGGACAAAGTCCCTTTCTGAACCGAGTTCACTCCTCGTTTCAGTCATGTTTCACTGAACCGGTATAACCTACCTTTCCAGCCATGTTTATCTCATGAGATATAAAATCTTTACCCAATGCATTGGAGGGAGATATAGGTCCCACCCATCTTATAATGATACCATTCTTATGTGTGCCACAAAATCATAAACCATACATCATAGCATAATCCATGTAATGAAAATGGGATTCATAAACAACATGACATCATAAAACAATTCATATAAGATAAAGGAATTCATAAAAATAATTCCATCACAACATAATAAAATCAATTTAATAATAGGGATAAAAACAGAACCCTTTATTATCTTAGATGGAAAATAATTTTGATAAAACACTTGAACTCCGTTCTTGAGGAAAATATCCTTTCATCTTCGAAAACATTTTTCCTTTCTTAACATGTCATACAATTTTAAACTAATAGAAGTTGATTAAAAATAAACTTGAAAACTTGTAAAGGAAGATTCTTGGAAATAATTTTTTAAAAATCCATTCATGCCGTATAAGTTAAAAAAACATTCTTCGTACTTTTGTCAGAAAAGTCAAAAAGTAGCTCGTACGAAAAATGACAAAAGATTCCTTTCATATATTTTACTAAAAACTCACCGAAGGGTAAAATTGGATTTAAACAATTGTAGGTGGATGGAAATAATATTACATATTGAGGAAACATGGATGTGGATGATAAAATACACCCCAGTAAATTTCAAAGTATAAACAATCTCGGATAAAAATGAGATTGTGATATTTCCCTTACCTTAGGTCTGATTTGCTTCGTAAGTGTCGGAAACTCATGTATAATGATTTAAATAATGTTATTTACTTATTCCATAATCATACTTTTTGTTATGATATCATATATGGTCATATTCCTAGCTTCTTATTAGTAATATTTCATTACTACTTGGTATTCGGGTGTTTATTACTTTTTGTTCTTATGCGTGTTTTGTCGAATAAATTCTTATTATCTTCTTTAGGTTATAGATAACTCATTTCCATAATGGTATTAGTGTAATCTATATCATATTAATTCATTCAATTCATTTATATAATCATTATTAAATGAAGATCATGTAGAACGAGTCGCATCACATCGTGGAGACGGTATTCCGTACATACGAACGAGTGATGATATCGTTCCTATGATTGTGGAATTGTATTGGAGTGTATGTATACTATTTAAGAATCAATATAACTTCATAATAGTCATATATAGTCATTATTAACACCATTATACCCATCCAAGTAAGGTGGTGGTGGAAAAAAGATTACACCACGGCGTGGAGACGGTATTCCGTACATACGCACGCGCGGTGATTTCTTTTTCCGTAGGATGGATAGATGGTGAAATGGGGTTGATTCATACTTATAATAACATATAAGTATATGAGTGATACTGATGTTATTACTTCATAATGAAACAACTAAAGAAGAATAAGTGGAAGAAGAAATAAAGATGAAAGAATCGGTAACTGGCATTACCTCTTCTTTGAAGCGCCTCTTCTTAACCTCCTCTTCGGGCACTAGGGTTGGTCTTTGAAGAAGACCAGAACCGATAGGATGATTCTATGGAAGTGGGTAAGTGAAATGGTCAGGTTTAGGCCGATCTTTAAGGCTCAAATTGGTGTGAGGAGGAGAGGGAGGATGTGCCCCTTTATAAGAGAGGAGAGGGGCTCCTTTGGAAAAACTAAAAATATTATTTTATTATAAAGTCATGTTCGGTTTTAAATAGCACCAAATTGATTTATTTCGAAGCTAAGATGGGTATGGGTCGACATACTCTCATCCAATATAATTTAGACATGTTTAGGTTCATATTTTAACCATAACATTTAGATTTAACATTAAGTTAAATAATTTTACTTTTACCATGTCTTCTTGTGTTCTTATACTATAAGGTTAATAACATTACTATAAGAAGCCAAACGAACCCAAAGTTGTTTATTATTAATATATATAACCTTATATAATTCATTTGGGCGAACCTTAGATTTTTAGGAATAAAATAACAATTAATAATATAATATTTTTTTAAAAACTATTTTATGTCAATTTTGACACTATTTAGTAATTGATTTTTTTGAAAATCATAACAGAAGGATTAGTTCAAAAAAAGTTAATTCACTCAATACTAACATGTCATATTAACCTATAAAATTAGTTTAATTCATAAAAATTCTTAAATTACATTTATTTGGGTATTTATAACATTAATTATGTCAATATTTCATTAATAAGACAATTACTGCATCATCATTGTGTCATAATAAATGAAAATTATTTAATCCTTAAAAATTCTAAATAAATTTATATGATTTAGATAATTGTATTAGGTTTCTGGAGACTATTCAGGTTTTAATTTTCATGAAGTGTATCACTAAATTAAAATTATTATACTTATAAGATTTAAGAAAGTGACATGTTGTCACATTCTTTGGTTTTAATAATAATTAAATTATTTTCATGGACAAAAGACCATTAAATGAATCTAATCCGACCCTTAGGTGATATGGGTCGACCTTTAGTCATCCAATAGGATCTTGACATGTGTTAGGGTAATTTTATAATATTATATTTACCCTTAATTACCCGATTTACCTTTATTTATGGTAAATAAAATTTACCGTAGTTACTATTCATAATTCCCCAAAATAAAAAGTAGATTATTAAAATAATTTGGATCCACTGATTACAAATATGAAATCCTTTTTTCCAAATTCAATACACAAAAGTTGCAGAAATTAAATTAAAATTAATCCCGTTGTCGAAAGAAAACAGGTTTTTCTTTAAAACATTGCAAAAGATTGAATTGATTTATCCTACGAATTAAAGGTAGAATCAATGCTAATGACATAAATTATATTAAATGGTAAAAATATATTCTATTTATACTTTAAAACCATTCAATTTTATAATTTAACCATATAAATTTTTGCGATGAAAAAAGATGTTTTTAATTAAAATATAGCGTGTTTTTACTATTCATCAAAATATGAAAGTTACCAGAATGATATGAAAATTTATCCAAAGTAAATTTTTATTTCATGATTCCAAAGAAGAATTTTATTTTTTTCAAATTGAACTTATAAACATTTCAAAAACTAGATTTAAAGTGGGTGTGCCATCAAAAGGCGGCAAAACTGCATTTTTTTAAAAAGACTTATTTTACCTGAAAATTTTATTTTGTTCTTATACCATGTTTTAGAAAATGTGAAAGACGAATAATAATGTTATAAGATTAAAATTTTAGTTAATACTATTCATAACGGCTAGTTCATAATAATATTATAATAATATATCGTTGTTTAGAAAAACCCGGTATTGCGTACAACACACGCTATCGAGGAAGGTCGTGATTGCGTGTAATGCAAGCCAAGTCAGGGTTGCATGTTGTGCAAGAATCCTTCGTTATTTCGTATAACATAATCCAACCATATTTCATTTATTCATTGAATATATATATATATATATACTCAATGTTGCATAGAATAACTATTATCAAAATTGTGTGTAACACGATCCAAGAATAGTGTTGCGTATACTGCAAGCTAATACGGTGTTGCGTATAGCGCAAGGTAATCTTGGTTTAGCATACAACACAAGACATTAATGAAATTGAAAGAATATTTTTCATAAAATCTCAGGGTGTTACATTCTTCCTTCAATATGGTTCCATTTTCATCGATCATTACCATGCTCCTTCACTCTATTTCACCACATTTGGCTTCATCGAAATGATTTATAAATCCCATCACAGTCACCTTTTTTTGGTCAAAATAAGTGGATCAATAGGTTAATTCTCTATAAATACTATGTATTCCTCACCCTCAAATGTATAATTTTTATCATTATAAGTTTTTTTTTCTATTAATATAACATAGTCTTTGTTTGTATCCTCTTTTCATAACCATCACTCTGTTTATTGATATGTGATCATTTATTTATTTCACACATAATATTCTTATCATAAATTTATAGTTCTATTGTTATAGTCCACCAATAGGCTCTTTGTCATATTCAACATTCACCGACCCCAATACTCGAAAATTTATTTTATCTGCATTTGTCCCACTGAGGTAACATCCATACAAATTTTGCAGTAATTTCCTATGTAATTTATTTTAGATAGAGCCCAATTTCATTTTAACATCCTATTAGCTTCATTTTACTGGTGTTTTAGTTTTGGAAAAATCAATAGCCTTCAAAAAATTCATTTTATCTTGTTGTTTCTATCACTATATCTTTGAACAATGACAATTGTGCTGCTTTGTTCTATTGATAACCGTTTCCTCTACTCTCTGTATGATCTATAAGTATTTCCTATACAATACTATTATATATAGACTAATATGACCATTCAATTTATGTTGGGAATAATCTATATGAATTTCTAATATAATAATATTGTATGTAGAGTAATCATGCTACTTGATTTCAGTTTCCATATTGTATACATAGTAACCAAGCAATAGAATCATAATGAGTTTTCACTTTGAATAATAATTTATTTATAAAATCCTTTTCACTTAAAATCATATCAATTTTTTTAAATCATAGTTTTTACTAATTCATTGATATTAGTTAGTGTGCACTACTTATATACATTTAATGTATGATTATTCTATATGCACATTCAATTTAATGTCATTATGTATATGTATTCTATATGTGTATATTGCACCTCATGTTTACTGATGTTTTAATTTTTCAAAAAAATAATCTGATGACTCCATTGAATAATGATATTTATATTTCACATGTTCCTATAGGTAACTCTCCTCTTTAATCACTTCACAATCCACTCCCCATTAATCAATGTATAATCCTTTTTCAATTCCTATAAAATGAAATTGAATTCATTGTTATACTATAAAATCATTCACCTATAATCATATCAAATATTTTTTCATTATTTTTAGTATATTATAAAATATTCATTATATATTTTGTGTGTCCATTATATGATGTCACAACATTATTTTGAAATTTTTTTCTATATTTCATCATCATATATTTTTATTGAAAAAATATTGTTTTCATTTGATTTAGATACCACTGTATCTCATGAAAATGGACAAAAAGAATACTAGTTGGTTTTTTACAATTTTTGATCATTTTTGTCAAATACTAATCATCTATTATTTTTAGATATTGTAATAACCATGGCATGAGACAATCATATCGAGGAAGTTAGATTTTTCTTTATCCTCAAACTTTTCCACCCCTTCCTTGCTAAGGCTGTGTAACCAATGGAGAAAGGAAACTCATTATATAAAAGGGCAAAAACACATAATTTTTCTTAAAATTATAAATGTATTTTCAAGGATCATTATGAATATAATTTCTAGAATCATTTAATTTCAATCTCCCCACTTCTTTTATAGATCTATTCATTTTTTCCCAAACCTAGATATATACAAAAAATTATAAGAAATATATTTGAAACCCTAGGGTTATATATGAGTGCTTAGATACCAAATTAAATTTCTTATATCCCGTGTACATCCCACTATAGTGGAAGATATTTTATTCAATAAAGATTGAAAAATTGAGCTTCATTCACTCTGTTTTCAAAAATTTGATAACTAGAGATGATATTTTAGGGAATTATGAATATGTGACATCCAAACTATAGGTAGGATTTATTTTACCTTTTATTTCAAGAAATGAATCCTATCACCTGGACATGGCTAATAAGTTTACATATATCAATCAAAAGATACTAGATAATAAAAATATTTCTAGCATCAGTTTATCAGGGTAAGTTTTGGGTGACTTTTTAGGCTGTATTAGTGATTACAGTTTTTATTGATCAATATATTTAAGCCCCATGCAGTATTTTGGCCTAATTTAATACCCATATATATATATAATCAAATTTCATTTTTTCAATTTTAATAGAAAAATTAAATGACTAAATTCTGATTCTACGCTTCATTATATTTTATTGTAAAAATTCTGCGAACATAGTTTTTGAATATTTTAGCGTTACCCACCCCATAACAAAAATAGAAGAGCGGTAGAAAGGGAGAGCAGTAAGTAGGGATGATAATTATCAGAAGAATTAAATGAGGATATTTTTGGATATTTGTTTCACTACCTACCCCATCATGAATTTAGAAGAACGTTAGAAAGGTAAATCGGTAAACATAGAAGATAATTAATAAAAGAAATAAATTTCAAGTAGTAACATTGAAAACCTTGAAGGTACCAATGAATAGTAATCCCATCTTGATTTTTATATTAGTTTAAATCCAACATTGTAAGGCTCAAAAAAGTTTCACGAATATATACTATGGATAAATATGTTCTTCTTGATGGAGGATCACTTGTAGTGGCACACATAATCGCGTGGGAATGTCGATCACTAGAGGTGATCGAAACACAAAAATGGAGCAGCAGCAACACGATATTTATTTCTCGAAATATAATTCATATTACAACTCGCACATATATCCCTATTTGTAGGGAAACAAAACACACAACCAAATCAAAAATATAAAATAAAACTCTATAGTTGTTTATAGTAGGTGTCGCCCAAGCATTTGAATCCACACACATCAAACTGCCTTTTTTGAATTTAATTCACCTCTATCGCAATAGTGGATGGTAGGAACCATATAAGGAAAAACCTATTTAACATTCAACATCCCCCTTAAACATTTTTTCCTTGCGACACATGATTTTTCATTATATCTGAGTGTTTTTACAACCAGTGTAACAACTTCACCAGAGTTAAAGCCTTTTTCTTACAGCCTTTGATGGTGTCGATGGAATGAATTTCCTCATATATCACATTCTTCCACATGTCATCATTTTCAACTTCTTTGAAGCTAACTGGATTGTAAATTTTTGAGAGACAATAAAAATTTACACACTCATCCATTGGTTCTATTCTCTTACATATATCTAACAGGATTCAAACATTTTGAGGATGTATACAAGATAGTTATCATTTAATGTCTTCATATGTCAGATTATTTGATGATGGCATCAACAGTTCTTCAATTCATCATTCATCTAATGGTACTTCTTCAACTATTTCACCATCTTCTAGAGTGAGTTGTATCTGCTTGGAATAATTATCTTGATTCCACAACCATGTCTCCTTTTCATCAAAGATGACATCTATTCTGAATATAAATTTTTTTGTGACTGGATTATACAACCAATGTCCCATTTATCAATCTTCTTATCCCATAATAACACAATTTATTCCATTGTTATCATTTTTTTTGTTTTTCCTTAAGGATCCTGATGTAGGAAATAGAACCAAAAACTCTATGATGGCTCAAACTTGGCTTATGGGTACTCTAGGGTTCATGCAACATCTTTTCATCGAGATTTTTTATTGGGAATATATTGAGTAGATACACTGCACACAAAGTTGCTTTAGCCCAAAATGTCATGGGCACTCTATTGTCTTTCACCATGCTTATATCCATGTTGAGAATGGTGCAATTTTTCCTCTTAGCTACTCCATTGATTTGGTGTGTGTATGCCGGTGTCAGATAGTGTTGAATTCCATTATTCTTGAGGTACTCTTCAAAAACATCAGAGGTGTACTACCCACCTCAACCAGATCACAATGTTTGTATGTGATGGTTTCTTTGATTTTCCACAAGAGCCTTAAATTATTTTAAGACACCAAAAACTTCTGACTTCATTTTGAGGAAATATATCCATGTTTTCCTACTATAGTCATTGGTAAATTCCTTAAAATACCTCCTTTTTTCAATCTTACTTTCAATTCAATGGACCGCAGACATCAGTGTGAACTAGCTCTAGTGGCACTGCAACTTTCTAGATGGCCTTCGTTGTAAAGATATTTCGATGTTGTTTTCTTAGAACATAAATTTCACAAATTTTATTCTAGTGTCGGATGATAGGAAGCCCATTCACCGTCTTCATGATTCCTAATAATCATAAAAATTTAAAATTTAAATGCCCGAACCTCAGATGTCGTAGCCAGTCTTTATAATCACATATGATTGCCAAAAAACATGGTATGTCAGGTTGGATCATCATAGGAAACATGCGATTTTTCACTATCGGTACTTTGTGATCAACCTTCCTCTATGATCGATAATCCCCATTTGTTTATTTTGAAGGCTTATGTGAAATCCTTTTTCCAAAACCTGTCTGACACTCAAGATGTTGGCCTTCATGTGGAGTACATAGTAGATGTTGTAGATGAAAGCATGATTGTCACCTTTTTTCTTGATCATAATATCTCCTATTCCATAGACAAATATTATCGAGAGATTTCCAAATGAAATTTCTCCTTGAACCTTCTCATCTAGGATCATAAATAGGTGTTTGGACCCTGTCATGTGATAGCTAGATCTAGAGTCAAGAAACCACATACCTTGATTTTTTGTTTATGTTTATGTCGTCAACACGTGAGACTCATCAAAAGGATCTTCTGTTTTGACAATATGTGCCTCCTCATTGTCATTCTCCATGGGTTTCTTATACCATCATTTATTTCTATAAGGTCTATATTTTTGAAAAATATAGCATTGTATGTTTTTTTTGTCTAGTTGTAGATTGTTGAACCCACCCCTTCTTCCCCATCCACATTCTTGTGGAGTATTGGTCTGATATTCATGGCCTCCTCGAGTTTGACTTATTCCATCATGTCCTCCTCTTCTTGGATCAAATTTTGGTCCATGGAATCCCCTACCTCAGTTTTTTAGAGATGCCCCCTTTCTATTTTTTCAAATTTTTGATTGTAAAACGTTTAATGTAGGGTATGCTACACTCCATTAACATCGCTCTAGTGGTTCACTTTCAATTTGTGGTCCAGAAGAGACCCCACAAGTTATATGATATAAATCGTCTCCAGGTTCCTTGTTTCTTCTATGTAAATGACTATGTAATAAAATTTTGGATTAAAGGATCGCAATATTTTCTCACATACTCGCATGTCACCAAAACCTTCTTCGTTTTTTCATAGTTGGTTCCCCACAACCATTACATGAGTATGATACTCAGTAATAGTTTCAGAATATTTCTTTAGATGGGATAAGAACTCATCTTGTAGAGATAGAAGACAAATCCTCATCTATTTTTCGGCGCCTCAGAATGTTTTGAAAAGAGTATCTGAGATATACTTTGATGATTTTGATGATGTGATTATTCTAAAATTCGCTTCATCAAGGCATTGATAAATGTTATATTTCCCCTTGCAGTCTCACTTTCGTTCTGTCTAAAGAGTGGCCTTTTGACCATCTAGTAGAGTACCCTCTGCTGCTTTGGATTCCGGTTTGATGTATCCATCCTCCACAATGTCTATGATATCTGGGGTCCATGTATCGTGCGCCTTTAGATTCACCAATTATCATAATTGTTCTTAATCAGCTTCAGGATCACAACCTATGAAAATGGATTCACCATGTTGATAAATTATTTTGGTGGATGATAAAAATAACAGATGCAGATATATTGAAGGATGGAGTAATTTTTTTGCAGATGGAAACTACTATATATTTGTTTTTTTTCATTTAGTAGTGCATATTGATATTTTTTTTGGATAGGTGGACTTGAATGGATTCAAAATGACATGAAATTATTTTTTTTTGTGATGCATTGATACTAATGAATTTATTTTTTTATGGGATGATGGTGGAGGAATGGTGAGAAAATTAGATTGGGAGGCATGTAAGAAAATAAAGGGAAAATGTTTTGTTTTTTTATAAAGGGGGGGTGAGAGGTGTGTGTTAATTGGGAGGGGAGAGGGGGATACTAAACCAGCAAAATGGTTGACAAGGGGGAACAAAAAGAAAAAAGATAAAAAATCATTTGGACAAATTAAATCACTCTTTTGAGAAATTAGAAAATCCAATGAAAATTGGGATAAAAAACAAAGTTTAAAACTCACACCCACGATTTTTAATAGGTATTCATATTGTTCACCTTATTCATCCTTGCTCTTATACTACTACAAAAAATTGGTATGATATCTCCCACGCTCCTCTAAAATAGTACATTCAACCTTCCTCTGATAGCATCGATGGATGATCTCTCACAGTGGCACACACAATAATGTCAGAATGCATATCACTAGGGGTGGTCGCAACACTGAAATGAGGCAGTAGCTATAAATTATTTATTTATTGAAATGGGATTCATATTACAACTCAAAAAAACTATCCCTATTTATAGGGATACCAAAGACACTAAAAAATAAAACATTGAAAATAAAACTATATGGTTGGTTGCTGTAGGTGCCGCCCAAGCATCCAGATCCACACATTTCCAGCTACCTTGAATTTTTCTGGCCTCCATCGCAAAAGTGGATGGTAGGAACTTTCTGAGGAAAAGACTCTTTAATATCAAACTCTTTTAACTACTTTTTGTTGTAATGTTTTTTAATTACTGGATATATTTGTACTTATCTGCCTCTCCATTTTTGGGTGTTGATCTGGTCACTTATTAGATTTTCTATAATTTATGAATGTTTCAATTCATATATATTGTGCATTTAATTATAATAGATATTTAATTGTAGAGTTCCTCTATTTATCCCACTAAAAGTAAGAAGAGAAAGAAGGTTGTAATTCATGATTATTTGGAAGATTACATGGATAAGTTGGCTGAAGAAATTGAAAGTCTATCATGTATCTAACTTACAAACTCAACAAGTTTATTATTTAAAATTTTCATACCTTATGGGCATTCTAGAATTGTAGTCGGTGATGGAATTGAATTCACCTTTTCTGGGATAAAAAGAATAAAAAGAAGCATGTATGTTGATATTCCATGTGTAAGAAACATATTATCCTATTTATATGTTGTTTTATGTTGCTAAATACTCTTAATTTTCTATATTTATTGTGGAATATGGTGGTTTAAATGATGTGTCTAGAAATATGAGAGTGGAATTTTATTGTAAAACTTCTTGTTTGCTTCCATTATTTTTTGGTGAACCGTCTATTTAATTTGGTATGTTTTTGTAAATGGAATGTAATGATGAAACACTTCTTGAATAGATCATGCATGAGAGGTTGAAGAAGCTAGTGAAATAGTCATACATTCTCATTATCCTTGGTAAGAGAGTGACATATATTATTTGTATGAGAAGTTATATTTTTTACAATGAAAATTATTTTCTCAATTGAACGGTTAATTATTTTCATAGGGAGCCATAATAGATCACCTAAATATGTTTTCATTTTTCATTGTATGGTCAATTCTTGTAATTTTTCAATTAGATAATCTAATACATAATTTTTAGAACTATTTAATTTTAATTAATATTTATTTTTAATGAATTTATTACATCACCTTCTTTGATCTGTTGCTTCCCTTATTCCATAATTTTAGTTATGATGGATGTTCTATCATATTATTTTATTAGATATCATTTATTTTCTTACAAAAATTTTGAATTTTGTGGTAAAATGTGTTATAAGAGTGAATATAAACTATTTTTTATTAGTTTTATCATAAAAAAACTTTGTCTTTCGATATTAGAATCATTTTTTAAAAATGGAAGCCAAAATTTCTTTAAAAAAAAAATTGAAAACAGTTTCTTAGGATTTGATTTTTGAAAAAAACATTAAAAAATAGGTTCCAAAAATGAATTAATGTGATTATGAAAAGGAAATTACATTGTTATCCACATTTCAAAAATAATTTTAACTCAACATGCTAATATTGGAAATTAATAAGCTAATTGTAATGGGTTATCTGGATTTCAATTTCAACACCTATAACAATGACTTTTTTCACTATATCTGTTCATTAAGAGTATTTGTAGTACACATTATTTTTTATATAACATTTGGTCCTTGATTCAAATTAATAATCCATCCAACTATTTTTCATGCATTTCTTGTAGCTGATTTGGTGTGTTTTTTGTTGGTTACTTTTTGATCTTTTTAGTTGATATCATTATCTAATTGATATTTTTTAATTATATTTAAGATTCTAGGAATGGTTTATAATATTCATCAAGAAAATAATCCAAATATCTGGAATATAGACGTCAGACTATCATGAGGCATCTACAAGTTCTCCGCTATGGAATAAAAAAACATTTTTTTTGTCAATTTCATGGATCTCTAGAAGGCATATGCTCTATACATTTGTTTCTTCTAATTTTCAAAACATATTCATTTGAATTTTGTTGGTCCATTGGAAACATAATTTCATTTAAAATAATCATTTATCAGAACTCATAGGAAACCAGAGCAAGTCATATCTTTCCTGCTGGAAGAGTTGGGGAAAAGCGTTTCACTTGATGGGAAGCAAAGATTAGTGGTGAAGGGGAGATTTGTGCCCAATTTTTTTTGAAGGTATTATGTGATGATATATTAGTAAGTACTTCTCAATTTTATATATGATATTTATGTAGTATTTCTGATGTTCTTATATAGTATACCAACTTTTCAACTATTAGGATATGTTTTGTTTTGGAATGAATTTTATGTATTCATTTTTAACGTAAAAAATATATTAGGGGTGTATTTTTTTGTCATTACATAAATCAAAATCAATCTCAAGTGAAGTGAAGTGATTCAAAAAAGTTGAATTGTTTGGCCATCATATAGACGTTTTGAGATATTTTATATGTTTTGGAGAAGGTTTTGATGATATTTTAGGTTCTGTAGAACAAATATCACTGTAATATTTAGCGTTATGTTGAAACACAGTTTTGGGTTGTTGAAGAAATTGATCAACTAAATATTACATCACAATCAATAAATATTTTTTCTTTATTTTTTGGCTAGAAATTCATGATTCTTGAACTATTATTCATGAAACTTTTGTCATGAAATAGTGAAGGAAGTCGTGATTAACATGTGTTCGCACTGGTCATTTTGAGGAGTTGGTTGCACTGGGAAGGAAGGCAGTTGTGGTGAAAATTTATGAATTATTACACAATATGAAAGCATGAATTTTTGGTGTTGAAAATTTGAGGAACTATAACATTACATTACACTGCAATATAACAGTTCCATAAAAGTTGTATTTTATCTGTCCTTGTTGGAAAGTGGTTACATCGTGATACAGTGGAACAATAGTGGAGATGAAGAAATTATGCTGTAACGATAAATATTGTGGAATATGAGTTTAAAGAGTGTATCAGTTTCAAATGAAATGCAACTTAACCAATAGATAACTGCATTCATTATGCAGTAATTAAAACCGTGTCATCGTGATTTTTGAGATCTTCTAGATTTCAGGTGGGAATTGATGATGTGGTATGGTGAATTCCACATGAGTCTACTCTAAATCGATCATCAACATTTATATATCACATCTTAGGTGAAATAAAGGACTGATTAATGCTGAAGTTGAGGTGAAGGTTAATGGTTTTTCAGATCAATGTTTATTGTCGAATTTAAATTTCAATGCCAAATACGAAGAGTGAATTTTGATGATTCCGGAGAATGTGGGATAAAATTTATTAGATAAAAATGATATAATGATAGATAAAAAGAAGTATTAGACTCCCATATAAGAAGATAATTGGTATTGTTTTTCATCAACATAATTCTAGAAGGAGGAATCTATATAAAGTTAACATTGAAGGCTTTCCTGGTAGGGAATGAACACTAATTTTGATTGTGAATCTATCAATTTAGTTTAGTATTATTGTTTAGTGATGCTATAAACCATGGAATTTAGTATGTATAACAATTGTGGGAGTAAAATTTGAAATAAGAAATGGATGGGAAAATAAAGACACCAACAAAAGCCCGGAGCCCCTAGGTACTCCCACCCAAGAATAATCCAAACAAACTAATAAAACATATTCCCCTAGGTTCTCAATCTTATGTTCCATTATAACAGCATTTCCCATCATCCACTTCATCATCTAGTGATCGTGGTGATAAATTATTGATTTTTACTGTAAATGAAAAGTTCTCTAGTGAATGGAACAAACATGAAATGCATGTTTAACCATCAATTAGAGGAATGTTTTTCAATTTTCTCCAAATTAGAAAATTAGAATAAGAATTTTAAAAAGGTACCTAAAATATAAAATGATTTTGAGAAGTAAAAAGGTTAAAGGGAGTTGTAGTCAAATTTAAAGAAGAAGAACATGAATGTTTTCCGAAAAAGGTGTTTAAAGCTGACGATAATTTAGTTAGATTTATATTTGAGAAGTTAGTGAAACATAAAAGGATAATACGAGAAGTTAGTGATAAATCAAAGGGTAGTGATAAAACTTTCAAAAAATAAAAGAATTATGATGATCATTTTTTTCACCATGAACCACGTTTTATGGATTCAAAAGATGATTATATTAATAAGGATAACTATAAATTATAGGGAAATAATGTGGAGAATGTTTCTTCAAAAGGATAATTACAACATTCTAAAAAATTATAAAATGGTGTTCTAATGGTGAATTCTATTACAAATGGAATGGTCACGAATTCAGGAAAAAAATTTCATTTGTAGGGAAACAAGTCAGGAACACAGTATATTTTTGGTTTAAGGGATAAGATCAATGACCAAAAAACTTAAGGACAATAGGTGTCTCAATTTGGACAACAAGTACTTTTTGTAATGAATTTTTCAGTTTACTATTATTGTTGGTATTTTGGTGTCTATAGGAATATGAAAATGAGTTGTTCATTTAATTCATGGTATTTCAAAAATTCAAGAATATTTGGAATGCATGATTTGAAGAGGATACAATCTACTCCAATAAAACATGTTTGTAGAGGCTAAAAATATTGGAGTTCAAATGAAGAATCAATTTCATGTGTAGAATGATGTTTGTGGAAGATAGGATCTGCTGGGGTCACTGGGAAAAGAGTTTCCTTTCCATTTTTCTATCGCATTTTAGTATGAATAATGATCAATGATTTCATAAAAATAAATAAAGAGGAAGGGGGAAAACTCTTGTGGTGAAAATTTTCTTGGAAGTTATCTCAAATGACTTATCCATAATTACATGATAGAGCGTGTTCATCACATATTCCATAATATACATTGGTTTAATAAGGCTTTGAGTAGCCTAAAATGTATTTGGGATATTTGGTAATGATAAATCACAATAAATAAAATACATTGATTCAACAAATATTGAAGGCAAGAAGATGAAATTGAAGAGCACTCTTTTTGTTAATAGTCTGGTAAACATAACCTACTGAGTGTTTCATAACTATTCAACGATGGGAATAATATTTCAATAAGCTGAATGTTTGGTGAAAATATTGAAGTATTTGAAGGCATATCTATATAACATTCCATAAATACTTTTTAGCGGGTGTCATCACATCTGTTATAAGATACATGGGTGTACAAATGCTTTGAGTAGTCTAAAGAATGCTGTGGAATATTTCGGATTGATTAATAACTTAAAATAAAAGAAATTCATTCATAAAATATTTGAGGAAAGAAGATGAAATTTATGGGTACTCTCTTTTTTGATGGTTTTTGAGACATAACCTGCTAAGTGTTTCACAACTACCTGATGATGGAAATAATAATACAAAAAGATGAATGTTTTATGAAATGTTTGAATGATAAATGTGTTTTATGTGAGAAAAATGGTCTAGATGAAACATATTTTATGTTATAGAAGATGGGAATTTTTGTTTATTGAGCATATATTAGAATGAGTTTTGAAATACATGGTTTTGCCATCCTTATTAGTGGGACGCTATAACATACATTATGTTGAAAGGTGAAACACTATGGACGGTTGTAGCATGCCATGGTCTTGGCATGTCAAAAATATAGTTGTGCACCCCATTATTATTGGTAATAAAAATAGAGAGTACCATTTCATGGAAATATGTTTTAGCTCATTTATTTAGGTTATAGCCTTAATAGACCCCACAACACCCCAACCCCCTGAGATGCATTCATAGATGCTTCTCCCTACCTGAGATGTGTGGCCCTTAGATGCAGCCCTTTCTTCCTTCCTATGGCCCACTAATCATCCCTTGGACAATTTATTGCGACTTACCCCCTATGTTTTTTATTTTATTTTATACATATAATTATTGGTTTATAATTTTTTATTTAAATTATTTAGTTTTGATATATAAAATTATTCTCTTTATGGATGAAAATGATGAAATATTTTTTTTGACATTTTATGTTAATTAGTCTTCAGACATTTTTTAAAATTTTGATTTATTTTGAATATGTGTTGTTAATATTTTTGAACTAAATTTTCATAGCATAATGTGTTTTTTCTCATATTCCAAATTTAGTTTTTATGTATAATATTTTCCATCAAAATGGTTTTTTCATGCATTGTGATGTGAGACACTGCCCTTGGAAATGTAGTCGTGACATACCCCAATGTTATTAGGGTTATTTTATATATGTTATTATTTGTTTATATAGTTACTGTTTTAGTTTAATTATTTACTTTTGATATATAATTTGTTTCTCTTTATGGATGAAAACGAAGAAATTTCAATTCAGAAATTTTATGTTTATTTGACTTTACACATTTCGTAATACATAGATTTATTTTGAGAGTGTGTTGTGGGTTTCTTAACTAAATTTTTATGTTATAATATTAAAGTTTGTGTGTTCTGCAAGCCTGAAAGGCGAAAATTGTTAATAATATACATATAATAGTGGACATTCAGATAAATCATCCCATGAAACTTGTCCCTTCCGATATTTTTGGATTAACGAGGAATAAATCAACAAAAGAAGATAAATATTTTTTCTCATTTATTGATGATTTTTCCCAAATCACCTGGACCATGTTTATGTGACATATGTTTGATTCATCAAAAAAATTTATGAGTTTCAAAAAGAATTTGATTATTCATTGAAAATGATCATTCTAACAAATAGTCTAAATATAAAATGAAAGGTTTGAAATGTATTTAGAAAAGAATGAAATTGAGATTAGGAAACGTTTTACTCAACAAAATGGTGTAATTGAGAGTATGAATAGTTTTTTGATTGAAATGGTTTGAACCATGTTGACAGAATATTGAACCAATAATTGTTTTGGAATAAAGTAATTGAGACAACCCTTCACATAATTCTACATTGTTTATATAATATTTACTCAGATAAATCTACTTATGAAGTCATTTATTAGAAAATTCCAATTCTAAAAAATTTGAGGGTGATTGGTATTCTTTTTATTATCAAATCGAAGGGTGATTATAAGGAATTTTTAGGAAAGGTAAGTAAATATAATTCTCATTAGATATATAATAAACAAAAAGGGATATTTCTGATGAAAAAATTATCTGATATGGTTGTTGATAGTGTTCTTTTGAAGGTGTTTGAACACTCGTTCAATGGGTGTTAAAAACAAAGAAAACTTTTTTGATGTTAATGTAGATGATGAATGATTAGTTGGACAACATACTAGAGACCTGGAAACGTGGATGATTTGAGTGATTGGAATGAAACAAACTGACAATTCGTTCATATCATGTGGTGAAGAATGTTTAAATTATGTTCATCCAAGGAAAAAATTGGTGATTATGAACTAAAGATTACAAAACAAGTGGTCTTTGAGAACAATATACCATATCTCAATGATTTAAAAAGTTAAACTAAGGGGTGTGATTGAACAATTAAAGTATCAAGAGTGAATTCATTCCATTAATGAGGAATTTATGTATCAATATTTGTGTTCCATAAAAAGTTAAATGATAAAGGAGAATTGATGAGAAACAAAGAAGTATTTTCAGGAAGAGGTCATTATATGGTTGAAGAAATTCTTTAATGAGACGTTTCATTTTATTTCTAGGCAAGAAACTATAAGGATATTTCATGTTATCATTTCTCAAAGTAGATACAGGATATTCTGAATGGATGTCATGTTTACCTTCCTCGATGGTGAACTTGAAAAGAAATAGAACATCGAGAAACCCAATTTTTTGGGCCCTAAGATGATGAAACAAGTGTTTCTTTGTTGAAGAAAGCACTACATTAGTTAAAATAAGCTCTAAGATCATGGTATATGATGTTTAACTCAAGTTTTAAATCTTTTAAATTTATAAAATAGGGAGCGGACAAGAGCCTCTATATCAAACAAAGGACAGATCTATCAATAATTTTGTTTATTTTGCTGATATTGTATTTACTAGAATAAAGAATAAATTTTGAGAGAATTTACCACTCAAATGAAGGCATTGTTTGTGATATTGATCCTCGGAGAGATTAAGTACTTCTTGGGAATTTAGATTTCCGTTGCGAGTACACTTTTCTTTATCAAGAGAAATATGTTCGGAAAATTATATGAATTTTGAAACGGAGGAAAAAGTGGTTTCTACTCAAATTTCTATGAGAAACAAGTAGTAGAATGTGGAAGATGAAAAGAAGGTAAATGAAAAAAAGTTTAGGAAATTATTTGGGAGTTTTCTGTACTTGATGACTTCTAGACCAATTGTTTTCTATGCTATTAAATTATCACATAATTTTTAATATTAAGTGATGCTTGCTTAAGTGATTAACCATGTTCTGATAATGTTTACGCATAGTCCGGTATTTAATTTATTCCATCTTTACATGCATGTTAATTTTTTTAACTATGTGATCACGAAAACACATACATAATAAAAAAACCTTGAAATTTATATAGAAATAAAATAATATGGCATGATCATGAGCTTCTATTGGTTAGCTTATCTAGCGGTTTTGATAAGCTAACCCTGACCTTTGGAAGACACCTTGAACATGATGGTTCATGATTTGTAGCTCCCAAATGTCCACCTTTGTATCTTCTTGTGCCGGTTTCGCCTCGGCTTCGGGATTTGAACCGTCTCCCATGGCTTGGGGAGATCCTCCATTACATGGGTTTAGATTAAAGAAACCATGGGCACACAGGCCCTAAAGTTTATTGGAAGAAGGCTCGCAGGCCAAAAAAATTAAATTAAATAATTTTAAATTAAACCATATACATACAAAGGGTCTTTGGTCTAGCTCATGATCATACAAAGCATGCAATGACATTTACGCATATTTAGAATTCAAATTATTTTAATCGTTCTTTCATTTAAGATAAGTCATGCTCGAATTAAATTAATTATGATCTTATAATTAATCAATTATTTACCTTAAATTATTTTTTGAATTTCCTTGAGATTCTTCTCATCCATATTCCTTTTATGGGTCTTTGAACATTGGAGGAAACCTGGTGAAATTCCATTTCTGGAAAGTACACGAAGTGTAGTTTATAATTACACAGCATGTATTTCTTTTCACTCTTTATCCAAAGTACACGTTGGGGCTTTGGCATGTTTTCTGTACTTTGGAAATTTTTGAGTACAGGACGTGTAGATAAATGATACACGGTGTGTGCTTCCTTGTTACGTGGTAACTGGCCTATCGATCCCGTGTATGCGGTATGTGGCTTATCCTTGTACACGGTTTCACCTAGGTCGGATCAAAATACACGGCGTATTGCTCCAACATACACACCATGTATTTCGGTTCCACACACCGTTCAATTATTGTGAACACAATGTGATTAATACTTAGGCATATTCAATTCACACGGCATGGTTTGGCAGACCAGTGCCGATTAATTGAACCTAAGTACATGGCATGTAGTTTTAATTACACGCTGTGTAATCCCGTGTAGTATAGACAGAAATAGCGGCTCCTCCAAATGAGTTCCTTGTTTTTATTTGAATCAAAAATTAAAATTAAAAGGTCTTTTCTGTGATATGAATCGAGAAACAAAGGAGGAAGAATAGATCTCATTTATTCAGATTAATAGAACGATATATTTCAAATTTAATCAAATATAAATGCGTAAATTATCAACGAAAATTAAATAACTATAATCAACGTTGTAACCTCCCTCTGATACCATTTGAAGGTTCTGGGCGCAGCAGAAGTTCGCAGGTGGATGTGCCCACTTGGCCTTCTGTCATTAACAATGATCAATCCCGGATCAATACGACAATAAACGCCAGTCTCCACAGAATGAATCAGAGAAATGGACAAAGGAAAGGAAAGTCCTGGAACCACAGTGTAGGATTGTTAAAGGTTGATTATAATTAATTTAATTAATTTCAAAGAAAAACCTTTTGGGTGTTCTTTCTTCGTTGATGTTCATGATCACGTTTAGATGTGATTTGTCGTTGCGTCGTAGAATCCAAGTATAGACTTCCTCTAGTGGTGATCCACACGTGTACCTCATATCTCGAGACGTCGCCAAATGAGTCTCTGGGTGCTAGCGTGGAGAAATATTTTCTTGCGTTGTCCGCCTTATATCATCTTGATCCGACGGAAGAGGATCTCTCTCGGTCTTAATAGCGTTTATGGAGGAAGAGGTTCTTTCAGCCTTGAAATAATTCTCCAGAGTTGTTGTGTGTAGGAAATGAGTTGGGGTTGTGGGGATATTTATAATCAGGTTTGAGGTTGTAGAGTTATGAAAATAAATAAACGCATTAAGTATTTCATTTATTTCATTAACTCTTACTGAAAACCCCACTGTCGAATAATAAATTCCTTGACATGCGCTCACGCTGATTATAATAAAAATCATTTTATAAAACAATATTATATCCTCAAAATCCTGACAAGAAAAACTACATGGTGTTTAATAATAAATACATGGTGTGTACTTGTTTTTCATTGAAAACTACACAGCGTGTATATTAAATGTACACGACGTGTAGTTGTTTTCAAAATAAAAACTACATAGCATGTAATAATTAATACAGAGCGTGTACTTGTTTTCATTTTATTCTTCCTCCAACATTAAAACTATTTAGGATTCCTTGAATAATTATTAAACCACGTACGAGAATAATCTTTATTCTACATGGGATACTTGAATACACTTAGTGTGTGAACCTCTTGGCCTCTTTCTCATTAACCTTAGGTGGGGTTGCCTAAAGTCCAAGATTACTGTCTAGCAACGGGTCACGGAACCCAAGAGAAAGAAGTTCACTCGGTATTGGCGTATCACCACATATGAATGCTTACTGTGTAATTTAATCCCTTTGTCTCGATATATCATCATGCAGGTTTCATGGAAGTGTCATAAACCTATATTCTTGATCCTTAATTCTTTGACTACCTGAACTGAACTCGTCGCTCACACCACGACCAAGTAATTTAATGCGATAGTTCTATTTCAATCAAAGGGTCAAGATATCAATGTCCACAAATGGAAGGGAAAAATCCTTCTTCGACTTATTCATTAACAACATGTCACTCATGACTCACCCAACGTACCCTACTTCCCACCAACTGTCTGCGTGACGGTTTTCGTCAGAAAATCTAAGTGCAAGAGTCATGACTTGAGATAATGATAATCTTCCAGTCTAGGGACCATTACACACGCTCGCAGATAGTAATGTCGGATGACACCAAGACATGAAAAATTACAACTGGCGGGTCTGTTATCATAATCTCCCATTTTGGAGATTACCAAGTGTTAACTCTATGAGAGAGAGTCTCGTCTTCTTATGAGTACTCTCACATGAAGGTATTTATATTATGTATCATTTCATTGTATGTCATCCTACCACAGATGTTTATTTAAAAATATTGTTATATAATTTCAAGGTTCTCATCATAGCAGGGATCTGCCATGACCTTATCAATGCAACAAATATTCCAGGACATTTATTATATTATAGTCATGCAAAACAATGAACAATATACAATAAGTGAACATTTACGTAATCAAAGTACAAAATAGTTGGTTCTGAGGACAAAAACCCTTACAAACTCCCACTTGTAATAGAGCCAACTGCCTAGGACTTTTAATCCGCTAGACCTCACATGATGATCATGTTTATGCTAAGTCAAGGCTTTAGTCAAGGGGTCTGTCATGTTGTCTTCCGTGGAAATACTTCTCACTGCAACTTCAACTCTCTGAGAAAAATCCCTCAAGAGATGATACTTCTGAAGTATGTGCTTTGTCTATTGATGTGAACTTGGATCTTTTACAAGTGCCACCACTGTAGTATTATCACAATAGAGTGTGATAGGATATTTACTTCTCGGTACTACATCTAGCTCTTGGATGAACCTTGGCATCCATACTGCTTCTTTAGATGCCTTAGAAGTTGTGATATACTCATAATCTGCTATAAAATCTGCCACCACACATTGCTTTGAGATCTTCCAGCTCACTGCACCTCCATTCAAACTGAATATGTATCCAGTATGTGACTTCATGTCATATTGATCAGTTTGGAAACTTGCATCTACATGTCCTCTAATGACTAGTTCCTCATCTCCTCTATAAACCAGGAACATATCCTTAGTACGCCTCAAATACTTAAGGATCGTCTTGACTACCATCCAATGGCGGTCTCCTGGATTAGCTTGATATCTGCCTACAACACTTAATGCGTAAGCAACAACTAGCCTCGTACATAGCATAGCATACATGATTGACCCAATCGCGGATGCGTAAGGGATCCTTACCATTCTATTTCATTCTTCATGTGTCTTAGGATACATTTTCTTGGAAAGATGAATGCCATGTGACACTGGCAACAATCCCCTCTTGGAATGTTCCATACTAAATATCTTCAATATCTTATCAATGTATGTACATTGACATAGGCCCAACATTCTATTAGATCTATCTTGATGGATCTTGATCCCAAAAATACATGTTTTCTTGCCCAAGTCTTTCATGGAGAAGCATTTATGAAACCATGCCTTAACTGACTGTATGACAGGTACTTTGTTTCCAATTAGTAATATTTCATCAACATATACTATTAGGAAAACGACTGCACTTCCACTAAACCTCTTGTAGACACAAGGCTAAAATTCATTCTTATCAAAGACAAATTCTATTACAGCTTCATCAAAATGAATGTTCCATGTGCTTGATGCTTACTTTAATCCATAATTGGATTTCTACAACTTGCATTCCTTTTTGGCATCCTTTGGAGTCACAAAACCTTCAGGTTGTGTCATGTAGACATCTTCCTGGAGGTTCCCATTAAGGAATGATTTTTTGACATCCATTTTCCATATTTCAAAGTCATGATAAGAAGAAATGGCCAATAGGATTCTGATGGATTTCAGCATCACAATCGGTGAAAAAGGTTCATCATAGTCAATTCCTTGACGCTGTCTAAAACCTTTTGCAACTAGTCCTTCCTTATAGGTGCTGACTTGCCCCTCCATATCCAGTTTCTTCTTGAATACCCATTTATTACCAATAGGCTTTACATCAACTGGAGGATCTACCAAAATCCAGACTTAGTTATAGTACATGGAATCCATTTCAGAATTCATGTCTTCTTGCCACATTGCAACGTTTGTGCCTTCAACTCCTTCCTTGTAGGTAAGAGGATCATCATTGTCAACCAATAACGAATCACCATCCTCGGTGATAAGAAACCCATATTGTTCAAGTTCTCTCACCTCTCTCATGCTCCTACGCAGTTCTTGTGTCTCTGGAATAGATTTTTCTTCCACGGGGCTTTGTGGAATCTGTTCTTATACCAACTCCTGTGTATCATGAGTCTCTACTTCATCAAAGTCTATCACGCTCCCACTATCTCTTTTGGAGATGTGCTCCATCTCAAGGAATATGGCTTGTCTTGCCACTGAAACCTTTTTGTCTCAGGGGTTGTATAGGTAATATCTCCTTGCTTCCTTGGGATATCCTATAAAGATACACTTTGTGCCTCAGGGTGCAAGTTTCTTACCCGAAGAGGCCTTAACAAATGCTTCACTACCCCACACATGTAAATTCGATAACATGGCTTTGCGTCCACTCCATAACTCATATGGAATACCATTTATCGATTTAGTTGGTACTTGGTTTAGTATGTGTGCTGCAGTTGGTAATTCATATCCCCAAAAGGATAATGGAAGACTCGCATGACTCATCATTGATCTCACCATGTCCAACAAGGTGCAGTTCCTCCTTTCACTTAAACCATTCCACTGAGGGGTGTAAGGAGGAGTGATTTGAGATAGAATCCCAAACTCTCGTAAGAAATCAATGAAGTCCTGATTAAGATATTCTCCTCCTCTGTCTGAGTAGAGATTCTTAATCTTCTAACCAAGCGGGTTCTCAACTTCATTCTTGTATTCGTTGAAACGATCAAAAGAATCTGACTTATACCTCATTAAGTAGATATATCCATATCTACTAAAATCATCAGTAAAAGTTATGAAGTACGAGAACCCACCCCTTGCTTCAACTGGAAATGGTCCACACACATCTATGTGAACTAATTCTAGAAGCTATTTAGCTCTTTCACCTCTCCCACTAAATGAGGCTTTGGTCATTTTTCCTTGTAAACATGTATGACATACACCAAGTTGTTTTAGATCGAAAGAATCTAAATACCCATCTTGATGTAATTTTGTCAATCTTTTCTCATTGACATGACCTAGCCGGTGATGCCAAAGTTGGGTGTGGTATGAGTCATGTGAATTAACTTTGTCATCGATTTCCATTACTTGGTTTGTGTAGTCTAACACATAAAGGTCGTTATGTAAATGTGCCCTTCTAAAAAAATTCTATCTTTATAAAAGTAGCAACATCCATTTCCAAACATGAAGATGAATCCATCAGTATCTTATCTGGATACTGAAATAATGTTTTTGGTTACAGAGGGTACATAATAAAATCCTTTCAAAACCAATACCATCCCTGTAGGCAATGTGAGATGGTAGTCTCTGAACGCTACAACAGCGAGTCTGGCTCTGTTGGCTGCTCGTAGATCTACCTCCCCTCGATCAATCTTCTTGAATCTACTTGGTTCCTGTATGTGGATATAGATTTCAGAACCACAAGAAGTATCTAATACCCAATTTGTAGAAACAGATAGATTTCATTTGATTACAAACGCACCTAAAGCTTCCCATTGCTTCCTAGGCCGGGTGTAGTTTTTCTTCCAGCGGCCCTTCTTGCCACATGCGAAACAAACAGCCTCCTGTTCTATTTCCTCCCCTTTGATATTCTTTTTCTTGGAAGGTCTTAAAGAAGATTTGGGCTTAAATCTCTTCACATTACCTTTCCTTTTATTCACGATAAGGACAGAAGGCTTTTCACACTTCATGTCATTATCTACTTGGCGAATAAGGATAAGGCGATTAGATAGAGACTTCTCAATGTTGTTCATTTTGAAATTAACAACAAAGTATGAGAAGATCTGGGGTAGTGGTGCAAGAATGAGATTGGTGCCCAGTTCTTTGGGGAGTTTAAACCCTAGAACCTCCAAGCACTCAATGTAGACAATGAGCTTGACTACATGAGGCCCACCTGGGGAACCCTCTCCAAGCTTACTCTGAAATAGAGCCTTGGAGATCTCATACCTTTCCTGTCTTTCTCTCTCCTGGTATAGACCACGGAGGTTCTTGAGCATGCTATAGGTATACATGTCTTCATGAGACTTAATGAGCTCACTAGACATCGATGATTGCATCAAACATTGAACATCGAGAGCATCTTTCAAATGTTAATCATAGACTAAGAAATCTTTATCACTCACCCTAGGGGCATGAGAATCAGGAAGTGAGGACTCCAGCACGTAAAACTTTCATTCATGGCGTAGGATAACCCGAAGGCGGCTAAACCATTCCTAAAAGTTACTATCGGTATGATATTTTCTTTATCTAGAATTGATCGTAGAGATAATGTGGTTGAAGAGTATGACATTTCGATTCTACAAATTAAAAGAGAAGATTTATCACTACATACTTGATTACATTTTATGAAAAATAATAAATTAATTTATTAATTATCCCACTAATTTATCATGTCCCAATGGACCTCACCATTGAACTCAGAATGTCCAGTTTCTTTGACATTCTAGTTGCAAGTATCCATATTACCCTTCGCATAACCCCAACAAGGGTTGGTCAAGATATTTGAAGGTATTTAGGTAGGTAGGTCTTTTCCAACTGTGAGCTTATAGTTCCTTGATCTGTTGAGTGGACTCCCCAATCCTGAAATCCTGACTTGGATTTCCTCAACTCTTGCCTCCAATATTACATAAAGTCTAGCAAGGGCTACTCTTCTTGATGTGATATTGTTAAGTCAACCCGAAACCTTTCATAAGGGAATCCTTTATAAAAGTATGTGTCCCAACAAGGTTTGGTCAAACACATAGTTTTATTGAGTCTTTCCCTTAATCAAGTTACAGAAGGCTTGGTCTGACATAATATGGTATTTGAGGGATTTTATTCTTTATGTGTAGTTTTGTATTATCACATGCTTGTTAATATTAAGTGATTCTTTCTTAAGTGATTAACTATGATCTCATAATGATTACACATATTCCGGTTTTTATTTTATTTCATCTTTGCATGCTTGTCAATTTTATTAACTACGTGATCGTGAAAACATATACATAATAAATAAACCATGAAATTTAGAGAGAAATAAAATAATATGGCATGATCATGAGCTTCTATTAGTTAGCTTATCTAGTGGTTTTGATAAGCTAACCCTGACCTAGGGGAAAACCCTTGAACCTGATGGTTCGTGTTTTGCAGCTCCCACCTGTCCACCTTTTTATCTTCTTGCATTGGTTTTTCCTCGGACTCGGGATTTGAACCGTCTCCTCTGGCTTGGGGAGATCCTCCATAACATGGGTTTACATTAAAGAAACCATGGGCACACAGTCCCTACATTTTATTGGAAAAGGCTCGCAGGCCAATAAATTTAAATTAAATAAATATAAATGAAACCATATACATACAAAGGGTTTTGGTCTAGCTCATGATAATACATTGCATTCAACGACATTTAAGCATATTTAGAATTCAAATTCTTTTAATCATTCTTTCATTTAAGATAAGTCACGCTCGAATTCAATTAATTATGATCTTATAATTAATCAATTCTTTACCTTAAATTCCTTTCTGAATTTCCTTAAGATTCTTCTCATCCATATTCCTTGTACGGGTCTTTGTACATTGGTGGAAACCTAGAGAAATTCCATTTCTGGAAAGTACACGACGTGTAGTTTATAACTACACGGCGTGTATTTCTTTTCACTCTTTATCCAAAGTACACACAGGGGCTATGGTGTGTTTGCTGTACTTTGGAAATTTTGGAGTACACGGCATGTAGATAAATCATACATGGCCTGTACTTCCTTGTTACGCAGTAATTGGCCTGGAGATCCCGTGTACGTGGTACACAGATTATCCTTGTACACGGTTTCACCTGGTCCAGAACGGACTACACGACGTGTTTCTCCAACATACACACCGTGTATTCCGGTTCCACACGCCGTCAAATTCTGGTCAACACAGCGTGATTAATATTTAGGCATATTCAATTCACAGGTCGTGGTTTGGAAGACTAATTCCGGTTCATTGAACCCAAGTACACGGCGTGTAGTTTTAATTACACTCCGTGTAATCCCATTTTGTACAGACAGAAAGAGCAGCTCCTCAAGATGACTTCCACGTTTTTATTTTAATCAAAAATTAAAATTAAAATGTCATTTCTGTGATATGAATCGAGAAACGAAGAAGGAAGAATAGATCTCGTTTATTCAGATTAATAGAACGATATATTTCAAATTGAATGAAATATAAATGTGTAAATTATCAATGAAAATTAAATAACTATATTCAACGTTGTAACCTCCCTCTGATACCATTTGAATGTTCTGGGCATAGTGGAAGCTCGCGGGTGGATGTGCCCACTTGGGCTTTTGTCAATAATAATGATCAATCCAGGATCAATACGACGATAAACGCCAGTCTCCACGGATCGAATAACAGAAATGGACAAAGAAAAGGAATGTTCCGGAACTGCAAAGTAGGATCATTACAGGTGGATTATAATTAATTTAATCAATTGAAAAGAAATACCTTTTGGGTGTTCTATATCCATTGATGTTCTTGATCACGTTCCGATGTTATTTTTTGTTGCGTCACAGAAGCCAAGTGTAGACTTCCTCTAGCGGTGATCCACACGTGTACCACATATCTCAGGACGTCGCCAAAGGAGTTTATGGGTGTTAGAGTGGAGAAACCTTTTCTTGCATTGTCCTCCTTATATCTTCTTGATCCAATGGAATAGGATGTCTCTCAATATTGAGAGAATTCTTGGAGGAAGAGGTTCTTTCGGCCTTGAAATAATTCTCCAGAGTTGTTGTGTGTAGGAAATGAGTTGGGGCTGTGAGGATATTTATAATCAGGTGTGAGGTTGTAGAGTTATGACAATAAATAAACGCGTTACACATTTCATTTATTTCATTAACTCTTATAGAAAACCCCCATGTCGAATAATTAATTCCTTGATATGCACTCATGCTGATTATAATAAATATCATTTAATAAAACAATATTATATCATCAAAATCCTGACTGGAAAAAATACATGGCGTGTACTGGTTTTTCATTGAAAACTACATGGCGTGTATATTAAATGTACACGGTGTGTACTTGTTTTCAAAATAAAAACTACACAGTGTGTAATAATTAATACACAACGTGTAATTGTTTTCATTTTATTCTTCCTCCAAAATTAAAACTATTTAGGATTCCTTGAATAATTATTAATCCACGTATGAGAATAATCTTTATTCTTCTTGAGATACTTGAATATACTTAGTGTGTGACCATCTATGCCTCTTTCTCATTGGCATTAGGCGGGCTTGCCTAAAGTCCACAATTTCTTTCTAGCAACGGGTCAAGCCACCCAAGAGAAATAAGTTGACACCACATTGACGTATCACCACATACGAATGATTACTTTGTAATTTAATCCCTTTGTCTCGATATCTCATCAAGAAAGTTTCATGGCAGTGTCAAAAACCTATATGCTTGATCTGTCGTTCGTTGACTACCTGAAATAAACTCGTCGTTTACACCATGGCCATAGAATTTAATGCGACAGTTCTATTTCAATCAAAGGGCCGAGATATCAACTTCCATAAATTGAAGGGAAAAATCCTTCCTCGACTTATCCATTAACAACATGTCACTCGTCACGCACCCAACATACCCAACTTCCCACCAACTGTCTGAATGACATTTTTTTGTCAGTAAATCTAAGTGTGCGAGTCATGACATGAGTTAATGATAATATTCCAGTCTAAGGACCCATACACACGCCCACAGATAGTAATGTCTGATGACACCAAGACATGCAGAATTACTACTCGCGGGTCTGTTATCATAATCTCCCATCTTGGAGATTACCATGTACGAACTCCATGAGAGAGAGTCTCATCTTCTTACGAGTACTCGCACAAGATGTTCTGTATACTATGTGTCCTTTCATAGTATGTCATCCAATCACAGAACTTTATTTAAGAATATTGTTATAGCATTTCAAGGTTCTCATCATAGCGGGGATCTTCCATGAACTTATCAATACAACAAATATTCCAGGACATTTATTGTATTATTGTAATACAGAACAATGAATAATATAGAATAAGTGAACATTTACGTAATCAAAGTACAAAACAGTTATTTCTCAGCACACCAACCCTTACAGTTTGAATATAAAATGAAATGTTTGAAACGTATTTAGAATATAATGAAATTGAGATTAGGAATTGTTTTACTCAACAAAATGGTGTAATTGAGAGTATGAATAGTTTTTTTTATTGAAATGGTTTGAACCATATTGACAGAATATTGAACCAATAATTGTTTTTGAAGAAAGTAATTAAGACAATAGTTCATATACTTTTACATTGTTTATATCATATTTACTCGGATAAATCTAATTATTAAGTCTTTTATTAGAAAATGCCAATTCTAAAAAATTCGAGGGTGATTGGTTTTATTTGTATTATCAAAGTGAAGCATGCTTATAAGCAATTTTTAGAGAAGGTAAGTAAATATAATTCTCATTAGATATATACTAAATGAAAAGGGATATTTTTTATGAAAAAATTATTTGATATGGTTGTTGATAGTGTTCATTTGAAGGTGTTTGAACACTCGTTCAATGGGTGTTAACAACAAAGAAAACTTTTTTGATGTTAATGTAGATGATGAATGATTAGTTGGACAACATACTGGAGTTCTGGAAACGTGGATGATTTGATTGATCGACATGAAAAAAATGAAAATTCAGTCATATCATGTGGTGAAGAATGTTTAAATTATGTTCATCCATGGAAATAATTAGTGATTATGAACTAAATATTACAAACAAAGTGGTATTTGAGAACAATATACCATACTTCAATGATTTAAAAAGTTATACTAAGGGGTGTGATTGAATAATTAAAGTATCAAGAGTGAATTCATTCCATTAATGAGGAATTTATGTATCAATATTTGTGTTCCATAAAATGTTAAATGGTAAAGGAGAATTGATAAGAAACAAAGAAATATTTTCATGAAGATATCATTATATAGTTGAAAAAATTCTTCAATGAGACGTTTAGTTATATTTCAAGGCAAGAAACTATAAGGATATTTCATGCTATCATTTCTCAAAGTAGATACAAGATATCCTGAATGAATGTCATGTTTACCTTCCTCAATGGTGATCTTGAAAAGAAAGCGAACATTGAGAAACCTAATTTTTTATTCCCTGATATGATGAAACACGTGTTTCTTTGTTGAAGAAAGCATTACATAGGTTAAAATAAGCTCTAAGATCATGGTATTCGATGTTTAACTCAAGTTTGAAATCTTTTAATTTCATAAAATAAGGAGCGGACAAGAGCCTCTATACCAGACAAAGGACAGATCTATCAATAATTTTGGTTATTTTGCTGATATTGTGTTTACTAGAATAAAGAATAAATTTATAGAGAATTTACCACTCAAATAATGGAGTTGTTTGAGATATTGATGCTCGGAGAGATTAATTACTTCTTGGGAATTTAGATTTTCTTTGCAAGTACAATTTAATTTATCATGATAAATATGTTCAGAACATTATAGGAATTCTGAAATAGAGGAGGAAAAAGTGGTTTCTACTCAAATTTCTATGAGAAACAAGCACTAGAAGGTGGAAGATGAAAAGAAGGTAAATGAAAAGAAGTTTATGAAATTATTTGGGAGTTTTCTGTACTTGATGTCTTCAAGACCAAATGTTGTCTATGCTATTAAATTGTGGTCATGATATCATTGTGTGTACATGTAATCTCATTTCATAGTGGTGAAGAGAGTCTTACGGTGTATTAATGGCACTATTTATTCTGTAATACTTTATAACAATAAAAGAATGTTTGATATTTTTGGTTACGTTTATGTGGATTGGGCTATAATTGTTGGTGTTTGGATGTTGACATTTGGAGAATTGATTTTTTTTGGAGATAGGTATGTAAATTGTAAAATGAAGAAGTTGAATTTCGTTACCCTACGTATAGAGAATTAATAATATATTGTTTCCACATATGCAACAACTCAATTGACGTGGCTAAAAAACACAACTTGAGGATCTCAAGGTCGATGTGAAGTAATCCTTCATGGTGTATTTTGATAGTCAAAACGCTATCAATATTTCGTTTTGAACAGTGATAATTGTACATTGAATTGAATCTTAAAAAAGTTGAAATCCATTTGAATGTTGTTGCTGCATGGAATCTGTGTCTATGCACTTTTTTCCAATTTAAATATTTTATTTCACTAAAATGTTGTATATAAATAGTGTAATTCTCTTAGTATATTAGTTTAAAATTTTGAACATGGATTGGTCTAGTTTGTTTTAAATAATAAAACTTGAATTGGATAATTTTTCTAAAACATATATTTTGGTAATGATCAATGATACTGATGCTTTGTTGTTATGGTTATATTTGCAGATGATTATGTTATCTATAATAAGTACAAAATCCCAAACTCATTTCTTTTGAATGAGAACCATTTGTTGTTCCTGAGATGTGAACTGATGACGATGTCAGGTTCTATGTTGTGAATATTTGGCTAAGGCTAATGATGATTGAAGTCTTTCTTGTGTTGTATGATTCCATTACCCATTATGAAATAAGGTATTGGAATCCTTATTCTATTTCTATTAAACTTTGTCGGTCCTTGTCAGATTTTCATGTGTTAAACATTGTTTGGTTTGGTGGTGCTGGTTTGCAGTGTGGGTTGCGGTGGTCAGATGCTCATATCAAAGATGGTGTTGTGGCTCACACTGGCTACCGTAATGTCCAAACCTGACAGAATATGTTTGATGCCTTCATCGGATGGACCTTTCTCATAATGTCTGCAAGTTAAATCAAGATACTTATGGCCTCAAATGGGCTCTCCGTTCCTGGATTAAATGACATCATTCTATCATGTAAGGGATTTGTTTCAAGAAAACATGTAGCGATCAATCTGTTCAGCATCTTCTGAATCTTGTTCTATTAAAATTTTTTGTCTTAGAAACAATGACTCATTAAATTTTATAATACCAAATCATAATTTGAACTTCATTAACATATTTAAATATTTTTTTACAATTTAAAAAAAATTAAGTAACCCAATCCTTTATAAATCCAAGAAATTAGGAATGAAATTTCAACGATTTCGAAACCCCGAATAAACATATCTAGAACTAACCAAACAATGATTTAAAACCAAATAAATATCATTGAACATAAATATGACATTAGAACTTATAAATAGTTTTCGGTACACACTAAAACTAATTTAAAATAATTTTTAAACCCAATAACTACTTATGAAAGCCCAAATGATTCATTATCAATATTCAATGATTTTATTCCACAAATTTAAAACATGTAATCCCTTGAGAATCCCATAAATCTCTCTGTATTTATATATTTTACATAAAATGGGTAACATAAACTCAGTATGTAGACACTCTTCAAAAGTGACATAACAACATGGGTTTTTCTATAATGGAGTGAGAATAAAGCCACCTACCTTTACGAAGTTCAATGATATGAAATGGGTATTATCAACATAATAATCTTAATTTAGTCCTATAAAAACAAAAGAAAATAATGCTATGAAATAACATTGAAACATGCTCAAAAGGCTCATGAGAGGCTCCACTATCATAATTCAACAAAAGTCCTCTAATATTTTTGTGTTTCCAAAAAATTCCATGAAACTCTCCAAATCACTATAAACCACAAATATAGATTTATAAAGGGTAGAAAAGGAATAAAAAATAGAAGAAAAGTAGTGATACGGCCCTAACCTCACATGCATTCCTGGATCTCCAATGGTCGATGAAGGATGAAAGTATAAAGCTAAGAGAATGGAAAATAAATCCCCCTTCCAAGTCACTCATAAACAAAAAATTTTATTATGAGGGGGTGAGCTTCAAAAAAGGAAGGTAAAAATAGAACCAATAATAGGGGTTGAAAATGATGAAGTCTGAGAGAAACATCCCAAATCATTCTTTTACAAGCCAGTGGGAGTGAACCCATGGAAGAAAAGGATCAAACTCCAATGGGTCACTGCATGAAGTAAAAATATCTAACACCATATTTTCTTCTCAACAAGTGTGAACAATTATGGCCTTATCTTCAATCACTACAGCAAAATAGGTTTTTATTAGCACTAGAAAAACCACTAATAAAGTTGTCCCTTATCAGCCGAAAAAATTTGATGATAAATGGTGCATTTTAATAGCACTAAAAAATGAACTGATAAAATGTACCCTTTGTCAACTCTTTTGCAGGGCTGATAAAGGATAACTTTTATTAGAGCTATTTTTTGCACTGATAAAGGATATCCCTTTTCAGTGTATTTTAGCATTAATAAAATATATCCTTTATCAGTGCTGATAATGGTCCCGAATAAAATGAAATAACTAAACAAACACAATTTTAAAATGATTTAATTAAGAAATATTAAAAACATTATTATATAAATTATTATTGATAAAAATGAATAAATTTAATATATATATATATTATAAATATTAATAAATACTATATATTTAATATAAATATGTAAAATGAATAATATAAAATAATTTAAAAAAATAATCAAAATGAGTAAATTAATAAAAACTGTAACCATTTTATTATTTAACTAATTATTGATAAAAATGAATAAATTTAATATACATATATATAGATTATATATTAATAAATGGAACCTATTAAATAAATATATAAAAGGTGAATAAATTGTAATAATTAATCAAAAACAATTAAAAGAATAAATTTAAAAAATATTAATGAAACCATTATTAATAAAATAATAAGTTTAATATATATATATATTAATAAATAGTAATAAATTATATATAATGAATATAAATATAGAAAATGAATAAAATGTAAAAGTGAAAAACATATTAATACCTAATTTGTTTTTAATGGGATTTTTACATAATTATTCATGAATACATTTAATATAGAAATATATTCATATATATATATATATATATCTCTATTAATATATATAAAATTTTCTAAAATATGATTTAAATAATAAAAAATACATATTCTTACATTAAATAAGTCATATATTTTGTGAAGAATGATTTATAATTAAATATTAATATTAACTAAAAATTCTCTCTAATTACATCGAGTAATTGAGATAATTGAATGTCGTTTTCTTTTTCAATTTAACACATATCAAAATTGTGATACATTGATTTCAAAAGTATATATAATGCATTTTTATATACAAAACACACACACAAATATTTATGTAATTAATGAAATCTTATATAAAACAATCAAATAATATTTATGTCATTTATTCAAATTGTAGTATTCATTTTTGAATTTCATTTAATAACATGATAAATTTAATATATTATGTTTTTTACTTGGTAAATGTTATTTATTAATTTTTAATATTAATAAATTTAGTTATTAGTTTTTCATTTTTAATATTTTTTATTTTTTATTTTTTATTTTTTTAGAATTTAATCAATTTCTAATATTTATTTATATATATTTATTTACTATGTTTTAATAATTTAAATAATTATTCAAATTTATTTCAATATATATCATTATTTTTTTAATTATTTATATTTAATTAAAAAAACATATCCATTTTTTCAATCTTTTTAATGTGTACTCATATTTAATTATACAGTCTTACTCATTTTTACATGCTTGCATTTAAGATTATATATTCATGAATAATGTAAAAAATATATTTGTAAATATATATTAATAAATAAATATGTTCATAAATTTACATTTACAGTATTTATATATTTATATAACTATAATTATAGATAAACAAATATTTTTAAATGTATTTATATTATTATATATATATATATATATATTGTTTAAAAAATATATTTATAATATTTTTATTTAAATAATGAATATATTTTCTATATTTATATTTATATTTATATATATTTATTAAATATATATAATTATTTCAATATATATAATGATATAAATATATAAATATTTAAAAAATCATCTATATAATTATAAATATATAATTACATGATTAAAAAATTAAAAAATTATTATAAATATATTTAAATAATTAATATAATTAATATTTTTATATATTAAATATATATAAGTATATAAATATATATAATGATATAAATAAATTTATAATTATAAAATTAAAATAAATATATTATAATAATGAATATATTTACAATATTTATGTTTTTACATATGTATTAAATATTTAAAATTATTTAAATATATATAATCATATAAATATATTTATAATTTTAGATAAATAATTATAAATAGATTTAAAATTAAATTTATTTATAAATATGTTTATAAATTTATTTTTATTATTTTAAAAAATTCAATATTTATAAATATAAATTAAAAAATATATTTTTTCAAATTATTTATATAATTATAAAAAAATAAGTATTTATTTAAATAATTATAAAATTATAATAAATATATTTAGATAAAGAATATATTTACTATATTTATATATATATAATTATTTAAATATATATATAATGTTATTAATACATTTATAATCATATACAAATATTTATAAATACATTAACATTTTTTATTTATAGTTATAATTATAAATATTTTATAAGTGCTATTGTTTTAGCATTGATAATGATACCTTTTATAAGAACTTCTTTAGTGCTGGTAAAGTTCTATCTTTATTAGTATTTATTAATTTCGCAATGATAGAAGGTACATTTATCAACACTTTTTTTGTAAGCTCAAATAAAACACTCCCTGATATATTTAAAAGAACCCTAACTGTTCTAAAATAGTAGTGATTCTCAAGATTTCATGGAAGTCCACTACTACCAGCACCCCTCCTCTACTTTCTCTCAGATGAATCAAGGGTCGAATCCATGATATGGTTTTTTCTCCTCCTCACTCATTGATTTCTGGTTTGGGTTCCGAGGTATGCCTTTTGTAGTGTTTTCTTGGCTTGTTTCCTCTTTTATCAATCATGATGACTTGATGATTGTTTCTATCTTCTTTTTTCAATTCATTTTAATTCAATGTATGCCTATATGAAATATATATAATGGATTTTGAAAACATTTTAGTTGAATTCCATGGATGAAATAAAGGAGTTTTCGTGGATTTTGATTGAATTATTTAGAATTATTTTTTATTAGGCCAAGTGTTTGATCGTATACTTATTTTGAATTTTAAGTAAATTTTTATGTCATATGGAAGGTTTAGGCTATAGTTTGGGTTTTAATGGTAGGAATAAATTTTTAGATAAATGATTGAAATATAAAAAGGGTGAGATCATAAATATTTTCAATTTTTTGTAATTATTTAATTTGAAATTAAAGGAAAATAACACGGCACCCAGAGTTAGATTTTTTTTATAGCTCGTTTGGAACTTTAAAATGGGTTTATATCTCATGATGCCCTCATTGATAACCCCTTGTATTTGGTGTCTATTTTAAGAGATGTTTATCCATTTTTAATATATGTATAATGTCAAAGGGTTTGTTCTAAGAAAGTTTGTTGGAGGTTAGGTGTAAGATAATTCTTTTGTAATGATGTTTTTGTATATCCATTTCTTTCTGACCTCCTCACTTGGTTTCTGAGTCATAGGAATTCTAGGAAACTAAAAGGTATATTAGATGAGTGAAAAATCTATTTTATATTGTTTCTAGCATGATTAGGATTGAGTGATTCAGTGTGCTCAAATGGTCCCAAATGGAAGCTTCACACTCATGGGATAATTTAGGTCCTAGAATGTTGGAGTGGACTAATGAGATAGGTTGGTTCATTGAGGTCCTAAAGATATTTTCTCTAGTTCATTATAATATTACGTGAGTGTCTCTATTATTTTCACATGACATTTTAACCATGATAGGTGGGATCTGGTTATACCTATTTGGAAATTCACTGTTCATTTTCATTTTTTATTGTACTACTCTTTATGTATGCACTTGAGTGTCGTAGGTTTTCTGTCTTTTGGTTGATATGGTTTGTTATTTGTTATAACATTCTCACTTGGGAAGTTGCTTTGTTTTTCTGGGTGCTTTTTTGTGTGATGATTTCTACGAGGTTTCAACCTAAATCAATATTTTGGTTTTCTTAATAATAAAAAAATTTAATTTTTTTTCAATGAGTGGGTTATAATATAGAAAATAATTGATCATATAAATATCAATCCAAATGAGGAACAATGTATAACTCATATTTGATGAAAATTAAGATTTCCACATTTGATCGTTAAAATATACAAATAACATGTCGTGTTAGTAATGTAAAATTATTATTTATAAAAACATTTTAACGAAAAATATACCTACAGTTACAATTTCATGAAAAAAACTATTTATTTTTAGTATTTATATAAAACCAAATCTATACATAATTCTGTATGAAAACATACTCATTTAGTACATATTTTTTAGTTTACTTTTAAAAATCAATCATGTAGATGATTCTTAATAAGTTATCCTAAAAAATCCATCCTTTCCACTTAATCAATCCAACCATTATCTCGTCATTTATTTAATCACTAAATCAAGTTTAAGTATCTTTAATTGACTTATAATTTCATTAGGTCACAGTAAAAGGAAATGATCTTTTGTAATAAAAAATAGGGAATAAAAAGGAATACTTAACTAAGTATATTCATACGATTTAATCTCGTGATTTAAATATAAATTCAGGTTTACTAAATGTAATCATGATATTAGAACATAAATATGTACCAAATTGTAATTATTTTTTGAAGAAAGATAAAAGACATGTGAATATTCAAGATACTTTATCAGAATAAATTCGGGTAACATAATCCAAACAAATGATAACAACCTTCCATTGTGGATCTTTTAATGATTTGGAGTTATATAATTTATTAACATAAACTTATATAAATGAAATAATGTAAATAATTAAATAACACATGTCCAAACATTAATTTCCTTGAATAAGTAATTTTAAAATATGTAAAAATGTTTAACAGATTTTATATAATAAATCAATTATAAATATATAATGTGAACAACATTTTTTATGTTTTTTCCATCCCACTTCATCCAATCTCATGAAAAACCTGATTTGGTCCTTATTTGGATAAATATCCACGAAAAAATTCATTGTTGCACCCATTTATGTGTTATCTCATTGCTCTGTTCCAATTCAAAAGAAACTAAAATCATACCATGATATTCTAAACACACAAAATAATGTGAAAACTCAAAATTGGGTGTAACTTCATGGTTGTTTCCTTTCCAAAAAATCTTAATCTGCTATCGTTCTCTCATGCTGGTTATGAGAGAACCTCTAATTCGAATCACAATAAGATAAATTAAAATCAAACCTATGCTCTATATCACACATGGAATCCATCTAACACCTCATTATCTTTTGGAAAATGCTTCTTAATGTCATGAATAGTTTCAAAATCTTCTTGATGTTGATTATTGAATTAATTTCATGGCATGTGAAATATTGGATTTGTGTCTTCTACTGTGCTGTTTGATGAAACTGGTTTTTGATAAATGAATAGTCTCTTGACTGAATTTTGGAAGAATCCCATGGTAAATTCAGTATTTAAGTGGTTATTCTAGGATAATCCTGATAGGATTTCAATTTTCAATTTACTATTGTCTTCTGAAAAATGTTTTATTCATTCCAAATTTATAAAATGTTTATAAAATGTTTAATAATCATGATTTTCTTTAGGCTTGATGGTGTCCTATTTAGAATTTTTATGGTCATGAATATTTTAAATTATACATTTTAAAAATGAAACTTGGTTTAAAATATTAAAGTGGGGTTTGAAATGAAACAAGAGGGTTTCCCCTAAAATTAACTAAAATGGATTTGTTGTTTTAAAACTTATGAAGTGATTTCAAAGTGAACATATAATGTTTCAATCATCTCAATGTGTACATATTTCCATGGAAATAGTTTTAAAATTTTAATTTTTTTAATGGTTTTTAATATGATTTTAGAAAATTACAGTTGATTCTAAATTTTTTTATAAAAAATGAGGTTTATATCCCATTAAGTGTGTTGAAATAAATTGGTTGATTTTCATGTGTAATTATAATGAAATGGAATTAATGTGGGGTTTTAAAAATTGTAGAAGAATCATTTTGAAATTTGAAAGTGGTTTTGAGATAATATATGAGATTTTAAATAAATAATATTTAATTTTAAAAGTTTTTTTCACTTGTAATGTGTTTTGTAAAGTGGTTGGTTTTAATATGGAGTTTGGAAAATGTTTATAGCCATAAATTCATTAATTTCTCAATCGTTAATGTCCTTCTCAAAACCCATTTTTTTGATGTCATCCTATTATTATTTCATTTATTATTGGGAAGATGATTTTGATGTTTTATTCCTTGTATTCCAACATGGATCCTCTCTATAGTTTTTGAAATAAGTGGGATTGGGAAATTAGGCATCTATTTCCACTAGGGGAGGATATTGCAATTTGGTGAAATAGTTTTTCTATTCAAGGTACAATGGTTCATGAATTCTTGAGCCACGATGATAATTTATATCAACCAATTGGTAATGAGGAAAGGGGTATAAAATATTAAGGACTCTTTGAAAATGTACTGTATAATCAAATCATCTGAAAAACCATTCTGCGCCTAAGAAAATGTTCAGCTTTAGGAAACAAACTATGAAATGTTGTCCAGTTCTTCACCAACTCTGAGTGTGAGAACATATATATTTAAGGATACAATTCTCACACTCTTCAACTTCATCACCTGAATAATTATTATTACATTTTTTCTTAAGACTTACCCCCATTTATTCTGTATATTCACATATGTTTTTTGAACCACTCTAACCAGTAGTCATCCCATACCAGGTATCGATGATCTTTTTCGATGAATTTAGAGGATAAAACCTACTATAGTGGAGTAATTATTTTATTATATTAAATTACCTATTCCATTAAAAGAATAAAGAAATTATTTGAAATAGTAAAAATTTGGGTTCCCCATATTATAATTATCTATAACTTTCACATTTGATAATTAATAACAAATGTTTATTTATTTACTTTGATTATAAAAAATGTTTATTTTATAAACCTAATATGTTGGATATGAATATAAAATGGTTAAAATATAATCATATTATGAAATATCATGAACATGGAGTTAAAGAGATCATCAAGTTGGCAATAGAGAATGCATACGAACCTTCTCAAATCCTTTTTCATTGTTTATGTTCTTGGAATTAAGGAAATATTAGTCCAAAAGAGTTGGAATAACATTTTATTTATCATAGAATAGATCATAATTATAAATTTTATACTAAACAAGGGTAAAAAATGAACACCAACACCTATATAGATGATATTGTGGGGTGTGGATCATTTTATATGAATACTTGTGTAAATGATGGTGGAAATCTCATGGAAGAAATTTCAATTTAAAATGAGGATGACCTTCATGATTGTAAAAAATTATTAAAAAAGTTAATAGATATTCTAAGAGACCATTGTATACCGATTCTATTAAATACACAACATTTTCATTTTTATTGATTTTATATAATTTGAACGATTGTAGCAGTTGGAGTGACTCTAGATTTACAAAACTACTTGGTCTCTTGAATTATATTCTACCAATAGAAAATTAACTTCCATGATGAAAAAATTATTCTAAACGTTCTTATAATTCCTTAATAATTTTTTAAAATGAGTTATGTCATTTTTTATGTGTAATATTCTGTCTCACGTCAAACTGACACTCGATGTTACCTATATGACACAAAGTGTGTGTTCCCAGTTTAAAATTACATTCTAATAAAAAAGGAAAAGTGAAATACTCCAAACTGAGAAAATTAATTCAGATTGTTTTGATAATGTAAAAAAATGATACATAAGTAATTTTCAATATGAGGTAATTAGATGCACTGTAATCTGAATCATGGTGTGATTGGTATGACTCCAAGTGATTCTTTTTATTTAAAATTTACATTAATTTTATTAATAAAGACAAGTTACATAAAAAAACATAAAAAAACACATTCATATTATTTTGATAATTTATGAAAATGATCCATAAGTCATTTTTTACATGTAAGAATCAGTGACACCTCAATCCTATACATAATGATCCTGATATGACCCAATGTGTCCATTATTAGTTTAAAATAGCCATTTGGGTTCAAAAAGTAACACTCAATGAAAATATGAAAACATACCTAGATTGTCTTGATAATTTATGGGAACAATTCATAAATAATTTTTGATGTGTATGAATTAGTCTCATGATAAACAGTCACATGACTTGACTGGTATGAATCAAAGTGCACGTTTCCAGTAAAAAATGAAATCATAGTAAAAAAGGAAAGTGTCATAATAAAAAATGAGAAAATACATTAATATTGGTTTGATACATTAGTAAAATAATCAACATTACATTTTTATGTGTAGGAGGTAGCCACACCTCAATCCGATGCATGGTGAGACCATTATGCCTCAAAGTGTGTGTTTTTATTTTCAATTGACATTGATTTTAGTAAAAATGACAACTAACATACTCAAAATTTAGAAAAACGTTTGGTTTGTATTGATACTTTTGAAAAGAGATCCATATTTGTTTTTGGAATTATCTTCACCTCAATCCGATAGAAGATGTTCTGGGTATGGCTCAAAGTGTCTGTCATTAGTTTAAAATTGATATTTTAGTTCAAAAATTGTCACTCAATGAAAACCAATAAAACTCAATAATATTGTCAGGATAATTTATTACAAATATTCATAAGTCATTTTTTATGTGTATTATTTGGAGTCGTGTAAAACAGAAACACTATGTGATAGGTATGACTCAAAGTGTATATTTCCAGTGTAAAATAACATTTTAGTAAAAAAAAGTGACATACTCAAAAATGATAAAAAAATCAAATTATTTTTATATTTAATAAAAATTACCCATAAGTCATTTGTAACATGTACAAATTTACTATTCCTTAATCTAACGCACGATGTGACCAATATGACTCCATGTTTTTCTCTTTATTTAAAATTAATATCAATATTAGTAGAAAAGAAAACTGACATACTAAAAATGATAAAACAATTTTTTTTTATTTTTATAATTTATAAAAAAATCCATATCTAATATTTGACATGTAGGAATCAAATTCACCTCAAATCGATATATGATGTGCTCTATATGACTCAAAGTGTTCGTTATCAGTTTAAAAATGATACTTTAGTTCCAAAATCATTATAAAATGAAAACCAAGAAAAGCGCTTTTATTGTCTTCATAATTAAATAAAATTATTAATAAGTCATTTTTGACATGTAGGAATTAGTCTCACATCAAACTGACACACGATGTGACTGGTTGGACTCCAAGTGCTTGTTTCTACTTTAAAATGACATTTCAATAAAAAACACATGTGACATACTCGAAATTGAGAAAATGAATTTGTATTGTTTTGATACATTATTAAAATGATCCATAAATAATTTTGTATTTGTATGAATCATCCACCCTTCAATCCAATGCCCAATGTGACCAATATGACTTAAAGTGCGTGTATTCAATATATAAGTGTCATTTTAGTTTAAAACACACATAACATTGCAAAAATTGAGAAAATGAGCCGACATAGTTTTCTCATAATTCTATATGATATTACATCACTAATTTCATTATCATATTTACCATATAATTATTTAGATAATTTTCACAGTGATAATTCTAGAAGTTGGACAAGAAATTGTGTGATTTGCAAGAATCAATCGCAACTCAATCTGATACATGGTGTCCTAGGTATAACTCAAAACTAGTTTAAAATTTAAACATTCAATTTTATATATTTAATTATGTTATTACTATAATAATAATTGTTTTATTATATAGGTGAATTATTTTTCTTGAGCTAGGGTGGTTTTTTTGGTAATAACATAGTGGGGGTTGGGGGCCAAAGAAGAAGGTACATCGATGTTTTTCAATGTATTTGATAATTTTTACTTACTGATGTAATTATACAAAACAATGTTTGAAATTCATGTAATATAGTGTTTTTTCATTGTATTTTTGTTTTAATTTTTATTTCATTTAAAATATGTATTGGCAGCTATTTTTTAAGTTGTTATAGGGGCTATATTTGGTGCTTAGTGTGCTGTCAATTTAACAAGACACTACATCCCCTTTACTAATGCTTTTAAACACACTAATAAAGTTATCATTTATTATTGGTACATAATTAGGTAATAAAATCCCATGTATTTTGATCAATATTCAATATTTACTATTTTTTTGCACTAAAATGACCACTTTTAGCACCGTTAAATCCCTATTTTACAGTTGTAAAAGGTTTTGTTGTACCTTCTAAGGATATAAGTCATGAAATTGTTCAAAAAAGTGATGTTATACAAGATATTAAATATTAAGAATTAATCCAACTCCCTATAGGATATGTTGGGTATTTTTTTGAAATGGAATTTATTTATTATTTTCATAGGTATAGGATTGGATTATTTACCCATACACATGAGTGTGAATTCATTCCACGCTCTTTCATATCACGATGAGAGCATTACATCATTTCATGGTATCATTTTTTAATCTAAGAGCGTGAAATGATTTCATGCTCTCACTATGAAAATGAAGAGTGTCAAATCACTTCTCACTCTTCAAATTTTAGCTCAAATAAGATCGCCCGATGATTTCATTCTCTTCTTTAAAAGGAAAATAGGTGGGCATGAAATCATTTCACACTCTCCCTAGATTGCCTATAAAATTGAATACCATTGAAATTATCACTTATACACCTCCTAATTTCTCTCTTAAATTGTCTAAAAAATTTAAAGACACTAATTTTACAGTTTGGGTCTTCGGGTGTTCAATATTTAAGGAATTCCCCTTTTTAATTTGTTTTAAATATTAATTTTTTAGATTGTTTTAAAAATATTTGGTTTTTATAATTAATTAGTTTCATTATATGGTAATTAGGAATTTTAAATTTCATGTTTATTTATTATTATAATGTTTTAAAATTAAATCATAGGGTAATTAGGAATATTAAATTTCATATTTAATTATCAGGATAATATATTAAAATTAAATTATATGGTAATTAAAAATATTAAATTTCATGTTTAATTATTGGATAATGTTTTCAAATTAAATTATATTTCAATAAATAAGATTAAAGTGCATGTTTATTTATTATTATAAAGTATTAGAATTACTTCATCTGGCAATTATGAATATTAAATTGCCTGTTTAATTATCATTATAATGTTTTTAATTAAATTATATTGTAATTAAGAAAATAAAATTGTCTATTTAATTATCAGTATAATTTTTTTAAATAAAATTATATGGTCATTAGGAATATTAAGTTGCATGTTTAATTACCATAATAATAATTTAAATAATGATTAATTAGTTTTTAATCATTAATGATGACAAATTAATTTTTTTACTATAATACAGTATTAATAATAACAATAATATCAATCTTTATGTTTGAACTTATATAATTAGGTTTCATAATAAAAATATAAAAAATTAAAATAATTAGAATTTTATTTAAATTTATTTAGTGGGGGAGCACAGTATAATGGGACATCATGGTAGAACTTCTTCCACAATAATTTGGGAGCTTTTCCCTTGTAGAGAGACAAAATTTTCAAAAATTGTATTATGTTTTCAATGAAAATTAACTCCATAATTGATAGAAAACACAATAAATGGATTAATCATTATTTTTATTTATTTTATTCATTATTAGAATTAATTGGAAAATCATTCATTGAATCTTGATTTTTGATTAAATTATTAAAAGGATTTTAATGCTAATTTTCATTATTTTTAATTCATTTCTAGATTAACTGGACAAAGCCAACCCTAATTTTTAATTTTCATGAGTTATGGGACTCAAGGTCAATAATGAGGGTCAGGATTTGTGTATGAGTCATCCATGATCTACGTACGAGTAATTTAGTGATCCAGGTATGATTCATCTACATACGAGTGGTTCTGCATATGATTCATAAGTACATATATACGATTCATATAGAATTATATTCGAGTAACCTATAACTATGTACCAATAGTATTCATCAGAGTGGTCTATGTATAAGACATCTAAAACAATTATACAATCCATTTTGTTGGAGTGGTATGCGTATGAGTTATCTAAAACAAATATACGAGTCATCTTCATATGATTCACCTAACCTGTATATGAGTGATCTTCATGGGAGTCACCTGGGAATATGTGATCCTTCACATTGTTTATTTTTCGAACATCAATTTCTGTAAACCATAAATTCAAGAAATAACCTGGGAATGACTCAATATATATTTTCAATCCACTGGTTTTCCCTAATTGGGTAAAATTATTCAATACTTCCATCTGACATCGGTCCAAATGTTGAAGAAAAAGATCATGGATTCAAAGTAATATAAAAATGTTCGAGATGTACGATGGAAGAGTCCATACCCTGGAGCTGTATACGTAGAATCCATCGAGGCAAATGGGAGCATTGTATTAAAAATCATGAGGAATCCAAGGGATTTAAAATCACTAAATTATAATTAAGAATTCTATGGACCTCATGTGGGATATGAAGGTACTGATGTCTGTGAATGTGCCCAAAATTATGCAACTAGTGCTACAAAGAGTAAAAATATTCTCCAAGGGATTAGGGGAATCAATTGATGAAGATGAGATATGGTACTGGACAGTTTAATTCTTATATATCTTATTTCAAAAATATCTCTCTAGTGATGTCACAGTATACCCATAGTGATTAAGCTAAGAAGATTATCACTACCTCAGTTAATGATTTCTAGGTTTAATTGTTAATTCTATTTTTCTTAATTTCTCTGTAGGTGTTTTATTTCTTATACAATAGTAGGTTTCCATTAATATTTTTATCTAGATTCTTCTTCCCTTCTTTACTGGTTTTCACACACATTATATCTAAACCATATTCACTACATTTATGATGATATCAAGTGGGTTGATTCAAGAGTGATTATAAATATTTGATCGCTAGGTCTAACTATAATAAAGAATATGTTGATTATTTCACTTCTTTGTTCAAAAAACAAATTCTTGGTGAGGGTGATCAGTGAGGTATCATATTATTAGATAGAGAGAGGGGAATAGATATAAGAAGAGTTAAATTGATTTACAGTTGGAGAGGAAAATGACTGGATGATCCACAGTTAGACCATTTTTAAGGTAAATTGAAGCACCAATTTAATTTCATTCTAAACTAATTGATTTTTTTCCAAAACACACCAAACACACTAAAATTAAAAAAAAGAACACTAAAAACTCCCTCATCTCTAAAGACAACCCATGTCAAACTATTTACTACATTTTACCAAGGTTAAAATTTGTTTTCTTTGAGGCCATTGACAAACACCACACCAAACTCACAGTATTGTTGGGGATGCATGTGAATGTTTTTTTGTTCTAACTTTTTTTTGGATGTAACTTATACATAAATAGGTCTTGTTTGAATCACCTATTTTTCTTTGATCCAGTGGATAGAAAACATTTACTGGAAATTGTAAGAAATCTAATAATCACTGAGAAAGTGGAGTGGGAGTTTGTCAGGATTTCATTAAAAGAACTTTCATCCTCTTTATCTTATGATAGGATTACATTAATAAGTGAAAACATGGAATATGATATGGATCAACTGAATAGAAAAATTATAGATCTTTATACCCCTAACTTCAGTAATAATAATAAGATGTTAGAAGAGAACAATTAATGTGATGGCATTTCTATTCTCCCTAGAAGGATTGACCAAGTAGTGGATGTACAACCTAGAGCTTGGATAATTCACAACATGGGATGAACTCCGAAGGTCATTACTCTAGATGTTCATACCTTCTTAATAAAGTACCTAGAGGGGAATGAAAATATTTGTGATTAAGAAATACTATGGAGAAAGTATAGATGATTTTTGGGAAAGATTTATGAGATTGACTATATCAAACTCACATCATACATTTTAAGACCACCATTTACTAGTATTTTTCTATAAATGACTATTGGAATATAATTGAAATATGTAAAATTCTTTTTAATAGGATCATTGATAGAAAAATCACCTATTGAATCCATAAAAACAATATAATGGTTCTTAAGAAACTTTCAACAATTCAGTGCCAAATCCACAACTAGAGGAGTACAGGAGCTAAAGAGTAAAAAATATCCTTTACTTGAAACATATATCAAAAAAATAACATATATTTTGATACATATAACTTTAAACAAGGTTCATGAAGAATTATTATCTACACCCATTTAGTATGTCATATTTTTCATTATTCATGTATTGAAGGAAGTACCTCAAATAACTGCCATGAAATCAAGGATTTAAGGAGGACTATGTAATTTAATATGGAGTTGGACTCCCATATCCTCAAAGCCCTTGTTAAATCGAACTTTTCAATTGTCCTACTAGCCACAACCATTCTAGAGAGACAAATCTCACCCCTCTATGAGATACCAACAAGGGATGAACCAAACTCCCCTCATCAAGTAAATGATGATATAACTAGTGGTGTCCCATAATAACCAAGAATCCACACTCATTAGTCATGTATTATAGTTGAAGGATATGAAATTTTAGTTTATAAAAACTATATCTACTCTAAATATCTTGGTAAATAAAGGTTTAATTAAGATCCTTGAACAATAAATTCTGAATTCTAAGGGAAATGTAAGTTCTATTTCTATAATATTAAGTGTAAGGGAGGTGAAAAGTTGTGAAAATCCACTAATGGATGATAAATGTGGATGTGAAAAACCCAATAAAGAAGAATAAATCAAGAGGGAACAAGAGTCCGAGGTTCCCATAGAGATACAATTAGGGAAAATGGCATGGTAAAATCCAATATGGAAGATATTCCACAATCCCAACCTCCCTTTACCTCAAGAATAAACCCACCCAAAAATATTTGTAGAGAATATCTATAAAAATTAATGTTGGAAACATTCACAAAATTGGATATAAATATCCCTTTATTAGATTTCATCCAAAAAATCCCATTTTATGTATAGTTTATCAAGGAAATATGTTCTAAGAAAACAAAATTACAAGTATATGAAAAATTAAGACAAGGAAGAATTTTTTTTACTATAGTAACCCTGGAACTACATTGAAAATGGTAAGACCAAGGTACTTTTACTATCACCTTCACCATAGAAGATATTACTTTTACAAATTCATTGTTAGATTTTTGAGAATAAATAAATATTATGCCTTACTTAGTTTATTCGTCCTGAATAGTATGTTTTCTCAAGACTACTAACGTTATTATACAATTAGGCAACCAAGAAACTACCAACCATGTAGAATTTTTAGATGATGTTTTGGTAAGAGTGAAATAGATATTTTTCCAAACTGTTTTTCATATAATGAACATGAAATATGAAATAGGTAAGACTCATTGTCCCATTATTTTATGTCAGAAATTTCTTATGATTGCTAATATTTTAATAAATTTCTATAAAGGGACACTTAAAATGGACTTTGGTGGAGAAAATATAATATTTTTTTTAAAGAATAAATTAAGGAAAAAAAATGTAATGACACATATTTTCCTTGTATTTTTTAGATGCTTTATGGATTATTTTTGAGACCAGGAACTGAGAAAACATGCGATTCTAAGGCCTAGTTTTCCCAAAATAAATGGTTTAAATATATTAAATGTATTAAATAGAATGCACACATAGTTTTCTTGAAAAAGTGATATAACTTATAAAAAGGGTCCCAAATTATATATAAGGTAACCATCATGTTCTGAATGTGGGTTTTACCCTAGGTGTAACATAAACTTTGTCGGCATGGAGATTTTGTGAAAAACTCATCTCAGATGTAAAAATGAATTAAATTAATTAAATAAAATAATTGTAATTCATCTATTGAAATAGGGACCTAAATTTTTCTATAATAATATGGTTATGATGGAATTGCTAGTTTAGCTGCATAACCCTAGAAGAGTTAAAAAACCATTGGAAGGAGTGTTGGTAGATCTCTCTAAGGCTAACTTCAACCGAATCATAGATTATTGATCAATGTGGAAAATGATTCAAATATTTCACCAATATTGAATATTCAAGATCATTATTCATCATAGATTGATCTATATTGAGGAAGAATGTTGTTTAGATTAGATTCTTTCCACATTTTCTAAATCTACAACCAATACAGATCAATTAACCAATATATTGATCCACGGATGCTACATATTGTGTGATGGGTTTGATTATTTCTAGAATTGGAAGAGTATATTTATTATTATTTATTCTCTCTAAATTGGTTTCTAATACAAATGAATCTAGGTCAACACAAACATCGACCAAATTCCATTCATCATGATAGTTCCATGTGTTTTTCTTTCCCAAATTCTACATTCACCATTGGAAATCGGTTTTCAGCGGTTTGATGGGGTATCGATAAATCCACTATTACACAACTATTCCTTGGCATAATGGGTTAAAATTACATATCTAGGCTTTGATAAATGACGGGAACAAGACATGACGATGACAGATTGATTGAATGTAGATTCAAGCATACCGTTCTTTATATTTTTTGAATGCGGTGACGATCGATGCGTGAGACAATTTGTGAACAAAATATAAGGCTAGAACATGTTGTATGATCATGGTATGAATTTTTAAGGTGTGATTCCTATGTTTCTGGATAAGTTAAATTCTGAAAATATATATAATGGTGTGGCCGAGAATGTTTGATTCAGATATGAAAATATCAAAAATTCCATGATACATGAAATATGAGGCAAAGCTACACATCGTGTGGGACCCTCCTATCAGCATATAGGGTTTTGAAATGAAGATAAGTTTAAAATGATGTGTGAACATATCATATGGTGTGTGAATCTTTTTAGAGGCTCAACATGTACATTAGAGGGTACACATACATAGATCAAAGTACATGATAACGGGAACATCATGTAATCCTATATGGACTTCACTAGGATGGGAATACATGGGATAAGACATGTGCTGGTACATAGGAAGAAGTACATGGGAAGTAGAAGACCATTTAATTCTACACGGACATAGACACTATCCATTTACAATGGAAAGACCCAAGGATAAAGGAACATGGTGTGTACTCCTACTATACACTGTGTACTCCTTAAATGTTGGCATGAAACCCTTGTACTCTACATCTTGGACACGTTTCATTAGGTAAAATTCCCTATATTAATTCCCTAGGGGTTAGTATGGAATTGACTAATACACACATGATAATAATATCTTCACCATGATATCCTGTAAAGAGATTTTGGAATCATTTCATGAGTCCCAGAGTGTGGTCCTCTATCATCTACCTTTCATAGGTAGAGCTCTTGGTATCACCTTGACCTAAACTACACAGGAATCAATTTTCTACAAAAAAGATTATTCTAGACTGATTTATTGGTATCCTCCATGGACTTGGGTGTGATCCTCATCCGTGTATTTTATCACTTCATACATTAAGTGTGTACTATTAATGGTGATACCCAATGAGCACTACCTGTCAGATGGACATCATCAGTGATATCATACTCCTGGAGTGTGTTCTCCTAGATGAGTGTTTTGCAGAACCTTCAAACTAGAATCATTGTATTTCTCTACATTGGGTACCATACCATTGAGACTACGTGTCTTTATTGAGTATATCTCCATATTATTTTTATATTCATTGTAGATATATACCAGTGTAGAGATGGCTGTTATTCTTTAATTGGATGCTTATGATTTTGGGGTGTCATACTGGGTATTCTTATACTCACTCCTAAATGATCTTTTTCCACACATGTTGTGTCTTGTGTAGATGATTGAACTTTTGAAATATTCCCCAAGGGACGAGGAGAAGACAATGATTAATGAGATTGGATAGACATAGTTGTTTTCATCAAGTATCTTGGCAAAAAACCCCAATTTACATCCTGGTAGGACCTGTTTTTAGACTAATTGAGGTGTTCTTGTATTTGGTGTTGTTTACATTCATTTACTTCCTATCATACTCTATTTTTGGATTTTATATGTATGTATGAATGGTTGTTCAATTTTTTATATTTTATCATTGTATGGGCTTGGTGATGTGGGTGTGTGTATATGTACTTATCATCATACCTCCCATGTTAGTGATATGCCTACTCGACACTAGTCACCATCCCTTGACCTATTTTTGGTGGACATGGGAAGCCATGAAATGGGCCCCATTAGGAATGATTTTGATATAGTGGTATTAGAGTTGTCGATTATAACATATGACTAAAGTATGTGAGATTAGTTTTGGGGAATGTTGTTATGTGTTTTGAGTTCAACTTTCAGGCCATGGAATCCAGTGTTGGTGCATCAAATTACATATCCATACACTGGAACTCTAATCACCTACCTTTAGACTCAATACATGAGAAGATTGGTTTCATGGAAAATAATGGAACTTGCATAATATTGGAATGGGTTATTATTTCCATGTCCTTATTGAGTCATCTCTATAGATATACTCATTGACCATGTTAGATCCTGTTCACTATCAGGATTACTAGATTACATATTCCATCTAGGATTTTGTGTTAGGATCATGGGGACTATCCCATCCATGATTATTTATCAATAAAGTGAAATGTTCTTGAAATGTTACCATAATGTGGTCCACTATCTATGCCACCAACTATAGAGCAGCAGATGGTACCCATAGTACTAGTAGATGAGGTGAGAAGGATGGGCAAACTTCATGAAATTTAGTGATAGAGACCCCTCAGGTTATGTGGAATGTCCAACCCACTAGAAGATATGGACATGCTTGTGGTGGTGACATGTGTTTTCTATCTGGTCAGGACACAGGCATACTGGATGGTTGTCCTGGTAGAAATCCTCCTTCATGTTTCAACATGACGATGGCGGGGTTTTGTGACCTATTCTTCTAATGAGGCGACTATACTGTGATAATATTTAGTCACGTTTTCAAAGAGTTGTTCTCTCCATATATACTGAGGGATGTATATATTTAGGATCTTTTGTAAGTTTAGTAGGGAAACATGATAGTAGCTGAGTATTCATCAAGGTTCACCAACCTCTCCAGGTACTCAATGGATATGGTTTGAGATAAGTTATTTAGGTACCAAACATTCAAGAGAGTACTAAATAGAGATATTCGACTGAGTGTTATAACTCTATGGAAACCTACCTATGTTGGTGTGATAGAGTGAGATTTAGTGGTTGGGAGTTTCTGGGATGGGAAGATGTAGAAATTGGTTACCCACTATTGGCCGACAGTAGTAGAGACCACAACAGTATGTATTCGTCATTAGTCTTAGGGACCTAGGAATGTGAGAAATTTTAGGAGGAGGTCTCATGATAGAGGGTATGCAATCCAAGGCCTCTATGATGGCTCTATCTAGATTAGGGTTAAGTGATGCTACTCATGAGATAGAAAGGGACATCTTGGATGAGATTTCCCAACACAACGTATAGAAGACAACAAGACCTTGGAATGGCCACTAAGGTAGAGGAAGTGATAGTAGCAAATAGGTCTGTAGGAAGACATACATTGAAGAGGAGATGGGAGATAAGCTAGAGGTGGTCAACACTTTGAATTTCTACCACCATTGCCTCCAAGTGGTCGACACCATGCTTAGGGAGGTAGAGGATAGTGGCGAGGGAAGATGGAAGCGGTCGAGGCTTATGAACCAATGTCTCTAATAATGATTCAAGTTAGAATATTTATCTTTTATAACATATATGCAACACTAATAATCACAGGTTTTAGTCATTCCATTATTTTTAACTATCATGTATAAGAATTTTCGATTCCCATTGAGCCCTTGGCTCAACCCTTTCACTTGGAGATCCTCATAGAGATGACCCAGCGATCACACACTTTTGAGGATAGTGTGACCAGACTCTAGTGAGAGTCTCTATTAGGATCTATTTTTATCAGCAATGAGGCCTTATGCCATCTTCATAGGTATGGATTGGATATCCATAGTTCATGTCATGATTTTATGATTTAGGTGGATAATGTGGGGTGTCTACAGTTATGGTGCCAAGTTTTACTTTTTGGGTGAAAAGGAACCCCAAAAAGTGCAGGGTGAAATCATGCATAGGAGGGTACAATAGATTACTCATCAGTTGGATAGAATGACCCTTAGCGTTGTAGATGTTGTGAGTTCCCAGTTCCATGTTTTGGTGATAGTGTATGAGGAATTATTCTATGTGGATATTTTAGGCTTACATCCTCACTGAGATATAGATTTAAAAATTGATATACAATCCATGATTACATTGATATTTATTACATTATATCATATAGATCCCGCATATCATTGTGAGTTGATGGGGATGTTGGAGAAATTATAGATGAAGGGATTTTTTAGACCCAGTGTTTCAACCTTTGTGGGCCATGTTTTGGTCTACAAGATAGACGATGAGAGCTTCAGGTTATGTGTTGGATATAAACTCTTGAATTAGGTGAAACTGACAAAAAATTATCCCAAAAAGTATTTATGTCCTATTTGATCTGTTATGTGGGGAACAATGGTTCTCAAAGGCTGACCTCTAGTCAGGCTATCACCAGTTGTGAGTAAATGATGAGGATATATCGAAGAAAACATTTTTATGTCACTATGGTCACTAGGAGTACTTGGTGATTCCCTTGGGCATTATGTACACCCCAACAGTATTTATGGGAGTCATGAATCCAATATTTCATCCCTTATATGATCTTTCCAATGTAGTCTTCATCGATGATATCCTTGTGTACTCGGTGTCTAAGTAGGATCAAAAAAGACACTTGAGGATGGTTTTGGACATACTATGAGAGCACCAACATTATGGGAATCATTCAAAGGGCCTATCATGGATATAAGAGGTCCACATTCTAAGCCATATTATCTCAATAGATGGAATGTTTGTGGACCCTACCACGAATAAGGATGTGTTAGCTTGGGAGCCACCCAAGAGCGTGATGGAGGTGAGAAGCTTCCTTAGTTTGGTAGGATATTACTAGAAATTCATACATGATTTATTAGGATATTACCTCCCATGATAGCTTTGACCTGAAAGGGGTATCCTTTCATGTGGGAAGAGATGTTCCAGTAGGACTTTTAGGAGTTGAGGTAGATATTTATGAGAGATCCCAAATTGATATTTCCGAAGGATGGAGTTTATTATGTAGTGTTTTATGATAAATCATGAATTGGTCTTGGTTGTTATCTAATGAAAAGATAATTGGTGATTTACTATGGTCAATTTCAATTGAGACAACATGTGTAGAACAACGTGACCTACAATATTGAGTTAGCATTTTTAGTATTTTCACTAAAGATGTGGTGACACTATTTGATTGGTGAGAGATATATCATCTATTCTATGAAAAATATTCTAAGTATGTATTATATCATAAGTATATGATCATGATATAGAGGCAATGATTATAGTTTATCCAATATTATAACTTCTATATTGTCTATACTCATGGTAAGGGGAATGTGGTAGCAGATACTCTCAGTAGGAGATATTGATCGCATGTGCTGAATGTAGTGTCAAATAAATTGTCCACATTATAGTTATCCTTTATGGATGGATATAGAGAAACTTACCTCCAGTTGATGGTTGTTACCCCTCCTCATTTTTAGTGAGTCTGGGATACACATCTTGGAGATAACTATTTTGAGGCCCTATGTACCTCAATATCCAATGGATGTGCCCTGAATGTATTTTTTTGAATGTGAGTAGTATGTCATTATTTAAAGAGGATACATGATGGTACAGATGTTGTTTTTAAGGAGTCTCTGATAAAATTTCATACATATATTTTGGTTATAAATCCACGTTTGGTAAATATTAATCAGGAACTTTGACATCTGTTTTGGTAGCTAGGGATGAAGAGAAGAGTTTCATTGTTTTTTACTTGATTACTTATTTGTTGGTAAGTAAAGGCTAAGTGCCAAGTTCTAGTGGGTTTAACTAGACTTCTTGAGGTTAAAAATTAGAAGTGGATGAGATATCTATATACTTTATTATGGTATTATCATATACTTATAGGGGCCATGATGACATTTGGGTGATCATAAACCAAATCACCAAATCAAATCACTTCCATGAAATCCAAGAGTAGAGTTAAGTAGAGATATTGTGGTGCCTCTACATTTAGAAGAAAATATGAATCCATGGAGATATATTGAAGATTAATTAAAACTATGATTCTCACTTCACATCCAGATTATTGAAATGATTTTAGGAGGTGTTGGAGACTCATTTACGCTTGAGAATAACATTTCACTAAGAGAATGACAGTCAAAATGAGAAAACCATTTAGGTTCAAGAGGACATTTTTTGACCTTTAATGTTGCACTTTTAGATGTAGTTGATAGTATCATCTTCCATTAGTGGTGTTTGTGTAAAAAAACTACCATTCCACCAATTTTATGGAACCATTCAGGAATTTTTATAGGTGAACCTGCAGGTCACCACATTGCTGGACTAAATAAAGAGAGTCAGAACTCATAGGCCTAGATTTGGTATGATCCATTACCAAGAGGGTTCCCATCATCTAGGAGTGGATGAAGACTACGAAAATTCATCTTATGTATTATGTGGATACATGATTGAGGTTTTTGGGGCTTGAGGAGAGAGATCATGTGTTCTTATGAGTTTCACCATGACATGGATTATAGAGATTTGGATAGGGAATCATGTTATTTCTGAGATTCATTACCCATTCCATATACTATATAGAGTTTAAAAGGTGACATACCACATAGAAATAACACCGCATTTAGATTGGGTACATGATGTATTCCATGTTTCACAGCTAAGAAGGTACGTCCCTGACCCATCACACATTATCGAATCGGGGGAGATGAACATCTAGGATGGAGCTGCCTTTACCGAGTACTTGGTAGAGACTACAGATTGGTAGGAGATGATCTTTTATGGGAGAGTGATCTCTTCAGTTCTAATCTAGTGACAGAACGAGAATATTTTGGAGAGAAAATGGGAGAACGATTCTTATATATTTTCTCAGTAACAATATCTATTTGTGTAGAACTCGTTTATGAATTTTGGGATGTAAAGCCCTAAGGTGGATAGAATGTAATGAGACAGATTTTACATGTATTATTTTTGGATATTGTATGGATTATTTTCAAATCTAGGCACTAATAAGTCCTATGATTCTAAGGCATGGTGTGCCTGGAATATATGTTTAAAATCTATTAAATATATATAACAACATGGACACATTTATTTCTTGAAAAAGTATAACAACATATAAACAGGGGATGGAATTTGAAATCTAAGGGTGTTGTTGAGTTTAGAATTTGGTGTTTACCCTATGCATTACTTAACCTTTTTCAGAATGAGGTGTTTGTGAAAAAGTAATGGTGGGCATAAAAATGAGTAAAATATTTTAAATAAAATTATTTTAATTAATCTTTTGACGTAGAGACCTAAATTATTCAATAAGAATATTATTATTATGAAATTATAGGGCTAGCTGCACAACCCTTGATCCATTGGAGAACACATGGAGAGAGCATTAGAGGATCTCTCTTAGGTGAACATCAACTAAATGAAAGGCCAGTGATCAATGTGAAACAATATTAAAATATCTCACCAATGATGATGATGGAGGCTTGTTCATTATCAGTGATAAATCCATATCGAGCTTAGACATTTTCTTGATTGTATTATTTCCCCATTTTGTAATTCTATTAAGAGAACAGATGAATCAACCAACAAATTAATTTGCAGATTGTGTGTATTGTGGGTTGGTTTATTTTATTTCAATAATTGGGATAATTTATTTAATATTTTACGTTATTTCTTCATTCGTCACTATAATCTAAAATAATTGAGGTTGACATGTACATAGAATGAGGTCTATTCCTCTTTATTATTCCTGTGTTTTTATTTCCCCAATTATGCATTAATCATTGGAAATCAGTTGTTCAACTTTCAATGGGGTACAAACAAATCAACCACTATCCACCCTTTTATTTGTTTAATATATTGATATTTTATATTAGGGATTCAGTCGACTATGACACCAAGCCACGATGAAAAAATATTCATCATAGGAAGATTCATTGTAACACCATATTAACTTTTTATTAGGAGTATTAAGATCTTTGTTTTTGGTTTTCCTTTTTCATTGGGTGAATATTATCACTCTTAAATCGAGAGTATACCTATAATGGTGAATTTATATATTTTTTAGATTTTTATCTTTTCCCTAGGATTTTATGCTATTTAATAGGTAGTTACATGATGTATAAAAGGATTTCAAGATGTTTAATGTCGGATGGACTCATCCCATGAGTTGATTCACAATGTTAGTTTTTACACGTTGTGTATGGGTTACACATCAAGTAACATGAAAATTAGGTTTTTAATTAAAAAGGTGATGTTTTTTTTGTAACATAAAATGAAATGGATTCATGATGTGTAAAAGGAAAAATTCCGCATAATTCCCTAAGATCCATTTTTTGGGGTGTTTTTTGGGTGTTGGAGGATTCAATCTACCTTTCTACATTATCCTCTTCACCAGATATCATACCCTAGGAATTTTTGTGTGTCTTCCATTCAGATCGATCTGTTCAATGACTTATTAGTAGGGTTAGGTGTTTCATCTCTCTGGGTAATACTTCCTATTAGTTTCTCTCTCATGTATGGTTATGGAACAATTTTTTAGGGATTAGTAATTGGATTGTGTTTTAAATTAATTATTTTTAGTATTTGGATGTGCCTTTTCTTCTGAAGGCAGGTCTTGTGGTTTTGAATACCCATTGTCAATGGAGATTTGGTTTTCCATGCTATTGACATTGGTGGATCAGTTCAATAGTTAAAATTTATTGATTTACATATTATTAATATTTAATCATTGAGATTTGATGTGAAATTTCATGTGTTGAAATTGGAAAGGGATTGATTTTTTATTTGAAATGTATTTTTTATTTAAAAATGGAATTCCATTTCTTGGAAATGAAAAAATGGGCATTCAAACCATAAAGAAGATTAGCTTGGATTTGATTTTTTATTAAAAAAATGTGATCATTGTTTTTAAAATTTAAATTGAAAAAACCTTCACAATCAGAACCTTTGGTACATCGAGATAGATACAATGGTATCCTTAGTTTTCATGACAATTATAGGAGGTAACCTGTTGTGTGTCGATGGTGTATGAAATACCTAAATGTTAGTTTGATCCAACCTTATTCCTTGTTAGGATTGTGTGTTTCAAGTACGTATTGTCCGACCGGATAGAGCATGGATGGTACGTGAATTATTGTTCTTGTTGTTTCTTACATGATTTTTTATTTAATAGATTTTTTCCCACATGTATATTTATATATCGATATCTGTAAATTCATTGTTTGTGGATTTGGCTAATATATAATTCAATTACTAAAAAATAATGGATTTTTTGAAAACAGATTTTAATTTTTTTTTAAAAAAGTGATTGAAAAACTATTTGTTTAAAGCTTTAACCTGTTAATTCTTGTTATTATAACTTGTATAGATTCCTTAGTGGTATCCAACTAGGATATGTTTCTCAAACCCTAATTCTTATAGAGGGTGGATTTAGAATTTGTTTGGAAATACATAGGTAATAGAAATTGCATTCACCAATGATTTAAGTTTTCTATTTACGTAATTGTTTCATTTTAGGATAGTTTGTAGGTGACATGGACACACATAGATTGTTTTTTATAGAATTGTCTTTTATTCTCTAGGTTTATCCGGTTTGGAGCAATTTTTTCTATTGTTTAATTCTACATATTACTCTAGTCTTATGTATTTTTTTTATTATAGTAAATACTATTTTGGTTGTATCTGTTTTACACACCCAGTAATGGGTTAGCCCTAGCGATTGGTCTAGTTTTCCCAAGATGACCTATTACAATTCAGTATTAGATCCTTATACAATGTGATGTGTGTCATCACTACCATAGTTGTTTTAGTGTCTTGGGTAGATAAGAGTTGGATCAACATAATGTAGACAATAGGTGCATAAAAGGGTAATAACTTGCTCACTCTCATTACTAAATCAAAGTTTCCATGGGTGGTCATAGAATCTTCACTATATTCAAGACTGAGTGTTTAAGATCACTTGAATACATTTTTTTGGATGGTTATTTAATTTAGTCAGTTTGAAATGTCTGAGGACTTTGTGAATGTATCATCAATTTGAATAAACTAAGTGGGGAGTTTATTTAGATTGCGATTTTCTTTTAAAAAGGTTTTTCCTTTTTGTGATAGGATTCATAACTGCCTTAAAATATTATTATTTTAAATCATGGTTTTGGATTCTTGTTTTCATTTTGATTATTTTGGAATTTTCCCATGGATTATTGGTTGTTGTCTTGTGTTTAACAGAACATTAAACCTATAATTACTCTTTCAAATTCAAGAGGGGATCCAGTGGACCCTTATGATGTTGAAGTAGTGATACATACAATTCAAACTATGGAATTTGTGGGTGTAGTGAGCCCGAGATGGGATCATGGTTCATAATTTACCACCATGAATCCACAAGTATTCCATGGTGGAAAAGGATAACAAGAATCAGAGGAGTGGATCGAATGGATAAAAATGATCTTAAACTTTTTGAAGACTCATGATGTTTGTCAAGTGGGATTTCCCATGTATGTGCTCAACGGTCCAAGATAAAGATGGAGGGACTCGATACTAAAAAATAATCTATACGAAGGTATTATTTATGTTTAATACAAGAAGATATACATCCATATGTTTTATCCTAAGACATTATATGTGTAAAAGACCTTGGAGTGTCTGGTGATGGAGTAGGGGGAGCGTACCATTCTAGAGTTCTCCACCCGATATGCTGAGTTGGTGCATCTTGCCCTGCATATTATTCACAATGATTTCCTGAAGGCTCATAGGTTCATTATGTGGATGAGGGATGATGTTCATTCAAGGATAGTACTTTTGAGCCTTCCAAATTTGGTTAGGTAGTGGATAAAGTAGCATTGGCTGAGACAGATATATTTGGAAGGCCATGATTGGGAGGACCTTTAGTAGTTGCTGTGGTTAGCCAGGGTGCTTCTTCTAGTTAGAAAATAAAGTGAAAGAGTTGTTAGTTTCTTTGTAGGATTCGTTTCAAGGACATATATTGGGAAAAAGGTTATTTTATACCCGTGTTGGTGGAATGGTCATACCAAGATGTAGTTTTTTGAGGATCATATAACCTTTCATCTTTGTGGTTGATATGTCCATCTAAATCATCTTTTTGATACGGTGTCACAAGGATGTATGGAATGATAAACTATCACCAAGGAGTCATAGGTTCACGTTTATGTTTCAAAGAGTGTTGGATCTTATTTCTAGGACAAGGGGGTTGTCCATGTGGAAATGTCGGGATGCATTTATGCAGCTGAGTGTGCACCAATGGAATCTGATGAAGGGCCATCTACTATTAGAGGTATGATATTTATTTCATCTCCTATGTTACTAGATTTGTTTGATACATGTTCTACTCATTGTTTTATATCATCAAAGTTCATTGAAAGGATTTTTTACATTCTAAGAATATTCCATTCAAGTTCGATCTTTTCAAGTGTTTGGTAAAGAGGGCCGAAAAATTTTCAAATGTCCCACAAGTCGGGTGGTGATATGAGACTTTGAGGGGGTTTGAAACTTATTATTGCTTGATCATGAAATATTTTACATGATAATTAGCATGGATTGGTTGATTAACATAATGGACTATCTATAATGTTATTGTAACGACCCGAAATTTTGAATAAATCTGGTTTCCTATTTTATGTGTTATTTTATTTTATTTTTTCTACTCAAAAAAATGTTTCATTTGATAACATGAGTATAATTAAAATGAGACCATTGGGTTTTGACTGTTATATGACCATTGGTCAATATGACCATTGTAAACTAAGTGTTTCTATTATAGTATCTAAATACAAGTAATCTTGGTTAATTATTATAGAAAGAAGATTCGATGACCTCACCCAGTAGTCTTGGACCGATCGAAGCCCATCCAACAGAACATGGGAAGGAGGTAGCACCACTAGGCTTTTCTCTTGACCAAAACCAAGCTGAACTTCTTTGTGTCAAGCTATAACGGAATCACCTTTGTGAGAAGTTCGAACTGATATAAATTACTACCCGTGCGATGTTGGCCGAGCCTTCCTCAGATTCTCTCACCTTAGCGCACCTTACACTTAGGACCTATGCTGGTGTGATAAGGGGCTATCTAAGCAGACAGTAAGTGCCTTGTGTAATCCTTTGTTTTAAATAAAAATTGAGATTTCTTCTTATGATGATGTTTATGAATTTTCAAATGACCGGATAATTATAGTATGCATAGTTTTGATGAAATTTTAGAAAAAGGATATTTTAAAAATGTTTATGTAAACCTTAAATAATTAAAAATGTGTTATGATTTTGAAAAAATGGTCTTCTACAATTATGTTCAGTACGAAATTTAGAGTCTAATATGATCAACTTTATTTTTTATGAATAGTAAAATTTGAATAGTGATTTTATGCTTAGGATTAGTAATGTGACCAAATGGTTTAGTAATCTCAATTAAAGAAAGTATTAATATAATCTAGGCACCTTGATTAAGTAATGTGACTCAATAAAATGGTTAAATAATGGTTTCATAAATTATTATTCAAGTATTAGTTTTATTGAGTGAATAGTGTTTTTTAATTAAAAATTAAATTAAAATTATTTATAAAATTATTTTTATAAAATGGATTTCATTTTTGAACTCAGAGCATCGATATTACGTTAAAGTAATTTTTGGGTATTTTTCAGAAAAAAATGAATTTTCAGTGAATAGTGTATTTATTTAAAAAATAAATTAAAAATATTTAGAAAATTATTTTTATAAAATGGATTTCATTTTTGAAATCATAGCATTTATATTTCGTTAAGGTGTAATTTTTGGATTTTTCTGAGAAAGTTGAATTTTCAGTGAATAGTAAAAAATACAGTTTTAGGGTTTCAGAATGTTTCATGACATCATAACTGTGTCATGATGATTTCATGAGATATTTTAAGGGATGGTAGACTAAAGGGGATGAAGTATTGTGTGAGGTGTCCCAAGTGGCCAATACCATTGGCAAATACCATGGGCAAGCCCGTGGTTTTGCCAAAACTACTAATGAGGTGTCCCTTGGCCATTAATGCCTTGTCCCCTCACTTTCCCTATAAATACCAAGCCCTCCTCTCATACATTCGACTCCAAAACCATCCTCAACGATGTTATGGTATCCTTACCTCCCATGGAGTCCTACGAAGGTTCCCTCAAGCCCTCAAGGTCCAGAACCATTGAGTTTTAAGAGTTACGTTTTAAGGTAAGGGATCTGACCCCTCTCTTTCTTTTCAAGTGATCTCCTTTATGTCATTTCTTTTATGCTTCATGTTATTATATTGGAGGAGGTTCTTTTATATTCATTATACAATCTTTTTTATGTTCATATGTTGAGATACCCCCTCTTACTCTCATCATTTCGTTTTAAGAATGATTAAGTGGTGCCGTCAGGCTGCTGAATTTTTAAGGGATTCTTTCACCCTTATCGTTTTCAAGATCTATTTTCATGTCAAGTCTTTCAAGTTCCTTTTTATTATGTTGTGGTATGATATATAAATATATCATACTGATATTTTATTTTCATATGATTAGAGACCCTATTTGATATCATCAATTCATTTTTGTTGAAGTTTAAGTGACGCTGTTAGGCTGTTGAATTTCTAAGGGGTTCTTTCACCCTTCTCGTTTTCAAGATCTATTTTCATGTCAAGTCTTTCAAATTATTTTTTATTATGTTGGGTTATGATCTCTATATCTATCATACTGATCACTTATGTTCATATGATTAGAGACCCTATTTGATCTCTTCAATCCATTTTTGGATGTTTTAAGTGACGTCGTTAGGCTGCCGAACTCTCATAAGAGAAATCTTATTTTTTGTCTTCCTTCCAAGTTCTACATTTCATATGGTATATCATTATAATTTCATTTACATGTTCTTAAATCCTTTATACTATGTTCCCCTACTGTTTTATGGATCATTCATGAGTGGGTGACCCATGTCCCCTCTCTTTTCAACATTTTCTAAAACCCTGTAACGTAGCTGTTATGCTTCAGAATTTTCTTCTCAAAATGCCTCTCTCTTTTCCTCAAAATTATTTTATGTTATTAAGTGAATACTCAATGCTATTATTTATATAGGGGTATTCACATATATATCAAAATTTTATATTTTAAATTCTGGTATTTACATACATGAAACCCGCTTTCCCTTTCCGTGGGTTTAAAGTGACATAAAGACCATGTCTTTAATGTAGTTTTTAAAAAGTTTTGATTATGAAATGAAACCCATTTATTTTATTCTATATGGGTTGTTTATGAAATGATTGATGATGATATATGTGGCTCACATGATAATAAAGAAATTTCAAGGGTGCGCCCAGAGAGTGCTCCAATGCATTGGGTAAAGACTTAATCTCTAGAGATGACTTTTTAGACTGATACCTTGGTGAATAACCTTGGTAATTTTTAATGACACCTTGGGGATGGACCTTGGTGAAGCAAAATGATTGTCAATATTAAATGTTGTATCCACATCTTCAAGTTATGAAAAATGTTATTTTTATTATGATATAACTCATAATTTCATTCTAATGCCTTAAAGTTCTTTTCATGACCTTATTGAAGTATCTCAAGTTGACATGTAAAATGTTTCTCTTGTTTCCCTTACTGGGAATTCTGCTCACCCTTTCTTTTGATGTATGTCCCCAAGTAATGATATGCAGTAATGAACCTAGGATGAACATGAGGAGAAGCCTTTCAAGTGTTTAAGAAGAATGTTTTATGTTTTCATGTTTTAAGTTCTTGGTTTCCAAGACACTAAACCTTAAAGATCCTTGGTTTTGTAAAATGTAATGAAAGATTATGTGATAAAAAGGCGGGATGCTATAGTTGGTATCAAAGGATGGTTTATTTATTTGTGGAAATTAGGATATAAAAACATTAGGAAGAAGCCTATAGAAAAGTTTATATATAGAAAATATTCCTGGTATTTTGGTGAGTATTGAGTAATTGGTTGCCAAGGAAATACATCCCTGTCTGGATACGAGCAGGTAGAGGCGGTTCGGGTTCAGATGTACATAGAGGTATAACCCGAAAACACCGATTTGAGCTAGAATCAAACGGGAACTGGTACACAACAACGGGCCTTGCTTCACTCTTGGTTACGACACTCTCGGGGTAAATGCTTTGGTAAATTCATAAGCTTAGTATGAACCATTGTTATAGGAACAAAGATAAAATAAAATAAAGATTCACATAAGAATATATGATCATGCATAACCTATATGGGAACTTAGGGGATCACAAGTTAGGGTATACTTTTCTTCTAAATGTTATCCTTATATGCTTTAAGTTCATTTTCATGATTATTGGCTAAGTATTCAAGCCCCTAATTGTACTTTCTTTTTGTAGTTAATGGCAGGAAATGGAAGAACATGTCCCAACAACCAATATGATAGGAAATGTGACGATTGAAATATTAATATGACAGAGATTATTTGGGGATTAAAGGATGATTATTATTTTGGAAGACGTTCACTATTTTGGGGACCCTATATGATCGAGGTAAATAGATTACTACGGTATTTTCATTGAGGAGTATGGTTGACTTATATTTTGAAGAATCGATGAATTTACGGTGGACTTATATTAATTTAGGTTACTTATGGGAATTATTAACCTATCTTGGGTAAAATATGTTTAGGGTAGCTACTTTTGTTATAATATGTTAGGAGTGGTTGATGTTGTTTGGAGATTAACAACGAAGTTTATTTTGGTAGACTATGTTATCAAATCCTTCTTGTATTTGGGTTTCAATCTTAGTTTTGTTTATTTTGAGGAATCGTAAGGACCGTTATTTATGGAATGGTCTATGATGAACTTTGGGTAGTACCATGGAACTTTGAAGATTTAAAATTAATTTCCATTCCTATGGGATTATTTCATTATGAAGAGTTGTTTTACCTTACCCATTCTGTTTTTTTGGTTAATGTTTAAAGATGGAAGAAATAGATAGTTAATATTTTGTGGATTATGTGATTCTCTAGAAGATTATTCTTGTGGTTTGATGAGACCAACTAGTTTTGAATGCTCATATTTTGGAGAAAATATTAGTTTTGGTAGAAAATTATTAAAGTATGAAACTCTATATGATGGTAGGTATATTTTCTTATGTTTTTGTTCTATGTAGTAAATGAATTACTCAAAATTATGAAAAGGAATGTAAAACAAAAACGTTGTTGGTTTACGTTTCCTACTAGGTAATAAAAGAACGTTTACACACATCATAAGTTTGGGATTTTCTTATGGTTAACATTCTCATAATCATGTTTTCTATCACTCTCCCTCAGAACTTGACCCTTTGTTTTCTCCTCCATGTCCATGTTTTCCTACATGGAATGCTAGTGTGGGTTAACTCGGGTGACCTTTGTACTTCCCTTTCATTATTATAAAGTAATAGTTTTACTGACTCCTTTTCTGATGTGGGACATTCAATGAAATTTCAAAACCCAATTTTAAAAATTGCGAGGATGCAATTTCTTAAGGGGGGAAGATTGTAACGACCTGAAATTTTGAATAAATATTGTTTCCTAATTTTATGTGTTATTTTATTTTATTATTTCTACTCAAAAAAATGTTTCATTTGATAACATGAGTATAATTAAAATGAGACCGTTGGGTTTTAATAGTTATATGACTTATGGTCAATATGACCGCTGTAAACTAAACGTTTCGATTATTGTCACTAAATACAAGTAATCTTGGTTAATTATTATATAAAGAAGATTCGATGACCTCACCCAGTAGTCTTGGACCGATCGAAGCCCATCTAATAGATTTTGGGAAGGATGTAGCACCACTGGGCTTTTCTCTTGACCAAACCCAAGCTGAACTTCATTGTGTGAAGCTTGAAAGAAATCGCCTTTGCGAGATGTTCAAACTGATAGAAATTACTACTCGTGCGATGTTGGCCGAGCCTCCGTCAGATTCTCTCACCTTAGCACACCTTATACTTAGGTCCTATGCTGGTGTGATAAGGGGCTATGTAAGGAGACCGTAACTGCCTTGTGTAATCCTTTGTTTAAAATAAAAATTGTAATTTCTTCTTATGATGAAGTTTATGAATTTTCAAATGACCGGATAAATATAGTATGCATATTTTTTATGAAATTTTTGAAAAAGGATATTTTAAAAATGTTTATGTAAACCTTAAATAATTAAAAATGTGTAATGACTTTCAAAAAATGGTCTTCTACAATAATGTTCAGTACGAAATTTAGAGTTTAATAAGATCAACTTTATTTTTGATGAATAGTAAATTATGAATAGTGATTTTATGCTTAGGATTAGTAATGTGACCAAATGGATTAGTAATCTCAATTAAAGAAAGTATTAATATAATCTAGGCACCTTGATTAAGTAATGCGATTCAATAAAATGGTTAAATAACGGTTTCATAAATTATTATTCAAGTATTAGTTTTTTCATGTGAATAGTATTTTTTAATTAAAAATTGAATTAAAATTATTTATAAAATTATTTATATAAAATGGATTTCATTTTTGAACTCAGAGCATCGATATTACGTTAAGGTAATTTTTAGGGATTTTTCTGAAAAAAATGAATTTTCGGTGAATAGTGTATTTATTTAAAAAATAAATTAAAAATATTTAGAAAATTATTTTTATAAAATGGAGTTCAATTTTTAAATCACAGCATTGATATTTGGTTAAGGTGAATTTTTTGAATTTTTATGAGAAAGTTGAATTTTAAGTGAATAGTAAAAATTCAGTTTTAGGGTTTCGGTATGTTTAATGACATCATAACTGTGTCATGATGATGTCATGAGATATTTTAAGGGATGGTAGACTAAAGGGGATGAATTATTGTTTGAGGTGTCCCAAGTGGCCAATACCGTGGGCAAATACCATGGGAAAGCCCATGGTTTTTCCAAATCCACTAATGAGGTGTCCCTTGGCCATTAATGCCCTGTCCCCTCACTTTCCCTATAAATACCAAGCCCTCCTCTCATCCATTCGACTCCAAAACCATCTTTAACGAAGTTATGGTCTCCTTACCTCCAAAGTAGTCCTCCCAAGGTGCCCTCAAGCCCTCAAGGTCCAAAACCTTTATGCTTTAAGAGTTACGTTTTAAGGTAAGGGATCTGACCCCTCTCTTTCTTTTCAAGTGATCTCTTTTATGAAATTTCTGTTATGATCCATGTTCTTCTGTTGGAGGAGGTTCTTTAATATTCCTTATACTGTCCTTTTTATGTTCATATGATGAGATACCCCCTCTTACTCTCATAATTTTTTTTTAATAATGTTTAAGTGGCGTCGTTAGGCTGCCGAATTTTTAAGGGATTCTTTCACCCTTCTCGTTTTCAAGATCTATTTATATGTCAAGTCTTTCAAGATCCTTTTTATTATGTTGGGGTATGATTTCTAAATATATCATACTGATATTTTATGTTCACATGATGAGAGACCCTATTTGATCTCATCAATTCATTTTTGTTGGAGTTTAAGTGACGCTGTTAGGCTGCTGAATTTCTAAGGGGTTATTTCACGCTTCTCGTTTTCAAGATCTATTTTCATGTCAAGTCTTTCAAGTTATTTTTTATTATGATGGGGTATTATATCTATATCCATCATAATGATCATTTATGTTCATATGATGAGAGACCCTATTTGATCTCATCAATCCATTTTTGAAGTTTTAAGTGACGTCGTTATGCTGCCGAATTCACATAAGAGAAATCTTATTTTTTGTCTTCCTTCCAAGTTCTTCATTTCATATGGTATATCATTAAAATTTCATTACCATGTTCTTAAATCCTTTATATTTTGTTACCTTACTTTTATATGGATCATTTATGAGTGGGTGACCCAGGTCCCCTCTCTTTTCAACATTTTTTAAAACCCTGTAACGTAGCCATTATGCTGCAAAATTTTCGTCTCAAAATGCCTCTCTCTTTTCCTCAAAATTATTTTATGTTATTAAGTGAATACTCAAAGATCATATTTCTATAGGGGTATTCACATATATATCAAAATGTTCTATTTTAAATTTTGGGATTTACATACATGAAACCCTCTTTCCCTTTCCGTGGGTTTAAAGTGACATAAAGATCATGTCTTTAAAGTAGTTTTTAAAACGTTATGATTATGAAATGAAACCAATTTCTTTTATGCTATATGGGTTGTTTATGAAATTATTGATGATGATATATGTGGCTCACATGATAATAAAGACATTTCAAGGGTGCGCCCAGATAGCGCTCCAATGCATTGGGTAAAGACTTAATCTCTAGAGATGACTTTTTAGACTGATACCTTGGTGAATAACCTTGGTAATTTTTAATGAAACCTTGGAAATGGACCTTGGTGAAATGAAATGATTGTCAATATTAAATTTTCTAGCCACATCTTCAAGTTATGAAAAATGTTATTTTTATTATAATATATTTAATGATTTCTTTCTCATGCCTTAAAGTTCTTTTCATGACCTTATTGAAGTATCTCAAGTTCTCATGTAAAATGTTTCTCTTGTTTCCCTTACTAGGCCTTCTGCTCAGCCTTTCTTTTGATGTATGTCCCCAGGTTATGATATTTAGTAATGAACCTAAGATGAACATGATAATAATCCTTTCAAGTGTTTAAGAACAATGTTTTATGTTTCCTTGTTTTAAGTTCCTGGTTTCCAAGACACTAAACCTTAAAGATCCTCGGTTTTGTAAAATGTAATGAAAGATTATGTGATAAAAAGGCGGGATTCTATAGTTATCACCATTAGGTTAAGTTCTTACCTACTGATGGGGTCACTCATGTTTTTTAGGGTGAGTGGGACTCTATATTGGGAAGGGCAAGGCCGATTGTTTTGTATGCCAGTTTAATATCATTCTTTTTTATAATAATTTTATCCTGAGGCATGAGAGCCATGCTTGGGTGGATAGCTAATTTCTTTTGTGAATGTGTACGCTGAGGTTTTTTCAATTGTTTTTTAGATTTCCTCCAAAGAGGGAGGTCAACATTCTATTTTCTTGTTACCTGAATCAATGATTATTTCATTTTCATCCCATTAAAAGGAACCTTCTGAGTTAGTGGATCATAATGTCTATCTTGAGGACCCAAAGTTGAAAGGATTTATTCATCCTTGTGTGACATCATAGGATTTTCTGGTAATCATTACTAATAATTCAAATGATAGACATAGAATTTTTAATGAAAATCATAAGTTGAATCAGGAGATTATTAAGAACAAGTATCCCTTACCTAGAATTTATGATCTCTTCGATCATTTAAGGGGGGATAGTTGTTTTTTTATGATTTACCTTTGGTTAGGGTACAACCATTTGAGAGTATGAGAAGAGGATATACTCGAGACAACATTTTAGAGTCGATATGGGCATTTCTATTTCTTCATTATTCTATTTGGGATCACTAATGATCCTGAGGTATTCAAGGATTTGATGAACTAAATATTTCATTGGTTCTTGGACTCTTTTTTTATTGTTTTCATAGATGATATCTTGGTATACTCTATGTAAGAGGGGGGTCACATAGACAATTTGGATATCATTCGTTGAACTTTTAGGTAACATCCTATATGTGGTAATCTTTACAAGTGTGGGTTTTGGATCTGAGAAGTGAATTTTTGGAGAATCAGATATCTGAGAGGGGATTCTTATTTGATCTTAAAAAGTTGTAGGAGGTTATTTCCTGGGATAATCCTAGAAATTTCATTGAGATCAAAAGCATCTTGGGTTTTTCAGGTTACTGTTGATTATTTTTTCGGGACTTCTCCAAGATCACATCCCTGATGACAGTTGTAACCCAAAAGGGTGTAAAATTTTAATGTAATGAAAAATGTAGGATATATTTTGGGGAGATAATGACGAGGATAACTTCAGCACCAAATTTTAATCTTCAAGAACTAGGTTTGGTTTGTGATGTTTTCTATGATACTTCTACTACAGGCTTGGGATGTTTCTTGATGCTGGGAAAATAGGTTATGGGTTATGGATCATGCTAGTTATGCCATAATGAAAATAAATACCCTACCAATTATCTTGAGTTTGATGTTGTTATGTATATGCTCAAAATCTGGTGTCAGTATATCTTTGGGGAGCGGTTTACAGTACATTCCTATAACAAAATCCTGAAGAATATTTTCACTTAGAGAGATCTAAAATTGCCACAGAGATGCTGGGATGAGTACCTTTATAGCTTTGATTTTGTATTATATACTCTCATGGGAAAGGGAATGTGGTGGATGATGTGTTGAGTAGAAATTTACCATCACAATCCATAAAGGAACCGATTGAGCAATGGTCTCTGAGGAGTTTGTTTACTAAGATGTGATTAAGAGTGGAGGATGTTGGTGGATAGGTCTTCTTGGCTTTCATAAGGGTTTACTCATATTTTAATGAGATAGTTTAACTTGATCAGATGACAGAAACCAATATATTATGGTTAAGAGATATGAAAAGATGTAGGGAGACCTCATACGAGTTTTATTGGACTCTTAGTGGTTATTTTTGATTCTATAGTTGGTTGGTCATTCTGTTTTCCTTGATGTAGAAGTTTTTAGATAGTTGAAACTGATGTAGTTCGTATGTGTACCCAAAGGAAAAAATGATGTACCATTATTTTTGAATTTGATATTGGTGCCTAAGGATGAGGTGGTCAATTGAATATTTTGTATCATGGCATCTCACATGGAAAATAGTTATGGTAAAAAAAATATACCTTCAGATCTATTGCATCCTTTACCCTTTATGGTATGAATGTGGGATAAGATTTAATGTATTCCATAATTTTATACTATATAATCATAGTCGGAAGGATAATATTTGGTTGAATATTGACATTATCCCTAAATAAAAACAATTCTTTTTCAAATATTGGAATCGATGAAAGTAGATCTGCTTGGGGACATGTGTGTTCAATAGATTGTGTTTCTTCATGGGGTTTCCTATGCAGTTGTTTCTGATTGGGACTCTTGTTTCACATTGATATTTTTGAAGTCTTTCAGGTGTAAATAAGATTTTAGTAGAAATTGGGCATGAATTAACATCCACAGATGGATGGACAGACAAAGAGAGCTATCTAGGTTTTTGAGGATGTGCTACAGTCTTGTGTGCTTCGTTTTAGTGGCTCTTGGGATAGAAATTTTCCAATGTTTGAGTTTTCTTATAACACTAGTAATAAAGCATCAATTAAGATAGTTCTATTTGAATTTTTTATGGGAGTCCAAGTCATTCACCCTTATACTAGGCAGAGTTGGGAGAGCGGTCCTTGGTTGGGATAAGTGTTGTTCCAGAGACAGAAAAGGTTCTTTAGTTGATCTAGAGGCATTTGATCATGACATATAGTTTTCATAAATCTTATGGAAACCATTACTGTCAGATGCGGGAGTTTGAGGTTGGTGATCAAGTCTTTGTGCTGGTTTTATATTGATTTGAAAATCTTTGGTTGGGTAAGAAGGGAAAGTTGGTACGAAGTTTTATTGTCCCCATTGATATCATTGAGTTACTAGGGAGGGTGGCATATCCATTGTTGTTACCATCTAGGTTGACTTCTATACACGAAGTGTTTCAGTATTCCCAATTGATGAGGTTTATACCAGATAGTTAACATGCGATTAGATGGTATAATGTTGTTCTTGATCCTGATACCACTTTGGTTGAGCATCTACTTTAGATCATGGATCGTGAGGATAAGGTGTTTTGTGGTAAAATGATTCACCTGGTCCAGTTACTATGGTAATGTTGAAAGGATCTCCATGAGATGTGGGATCCTGGGTCATTGATGAGGCAGCAATGGCCTACTCTTTTGTGCATCCAAGATATTGAGCTCTTTATGTAACAGCCCAAGATTTTATAAAAAAATATTCTTTTTAATTTTATTAATGTCTTGTGTTGTACGCTACACCAAAAGGAGCTTTCACAACACGCATCCTTGACTTGCCTTGCATTACACGCAATCGCGACCTTCCTCGATAGCGTGTGTAATACGCAATACCGAGTTTCACTAAACAACGATATGCTATTAAAATATTATTAAAACTAGCCATTATGAATAGTAATAACCACTTTTTAAAATTCTGTAAATCTTATTTTTCAAAATGAACTTCATTCTTGGATTCGGAGTATCGAATTTAGCCTAAGGTGAAATTTTGGTACTTTTCGAATAACTTTCATATTCTGATGAATAGTGAAAATTACTAAATTATAATTAAAAAACAACTTTTTTAATCGAAATAATTAATAATGATAAATTATTAATTTGAGTAGTTTTAAAGTATATTTAGAATATATTTTTACAATTTAATACAATGTTGGTCATTGGACGTAATTTCACATTTAAACCAGACATAAACAAGTGTCAATCTTTTGATAGATATTGTTTCTTAAAAACACGCTATTTGTTTTAATAGCGGGATTTAATTATAAATTTAATTAATTCAACTTCAATGTTATGAATTTGGTAAAATAGACTTCATTTTTGAATTCGGAATATGAAATATATCTTAGGATGAAATTATGGTATTTTTCTGAAAACTTTCAATTTTTGATGAATAGTGAAACCACTAAGTGGTAGGTTAAAAACTGAATTTTTCATAAAACTTAATTTTGCCGCTTCTGTGAATGGAATTTCGAAAATCCGAGAGACACGGTTAATATCAAGGACTAAAATTTGGTTCAATGAGATGAAAATAATTTTTTTGGTGAATAGTAACTTTTCACTTTTTTTACCGCGGTTAATAGTAAATAGGGTAACTAAGGGTAAATATAATATTAATATTACCCTAACACATGTCCTAATTCTATTGTACAAGTGTAAATCGACCAAAAACAAACTTAGGAATAAAATATGACCATTTAGGCCCACTTGGATTAGATTAGGACATTTATTATTAATTTATTTAAAGAAAGGTTAAAATAGTTAAAATCAAAGTTTAATAAGTAAATCATTTTTAATATGGGGTTATACATAAGATAAATTCGATTGTAAATATTCATTAGAAATCTAAAAATATTTCCTACATGATGGTATTTTATTTGTAATTTTTAGACATCAAATAATTTAATTTATTTATGACACAATGATGATGCAGTAATTATCTTATTAATGAAATATTGACATAATTGATGTTATAAACACCAAAATAAATGTAATTTGAGACTTTTTATGAATTCCACTAATTTTCTAGGTTACTATGATATATTAATGTTGATTTAATTAACTTGGTTCGAACATTTAATTCTGTTATGACTCTCACAAAAATCATATATCAAATAGTGTCAAAATTGACACAAAATAGTTTTTAAATCAAATATTATATTATTAATTGTTATTTTATTCCTAAAAATCAATGGTTCGGCCAAATGACTTAGATAAGGATATATATATTAATAATAAACAATTTGGGGTTCGTTTGGCATGTTATAGTAAGTGTATTAACCATATAGTGAAAGAAAACAAAAAAGACACGGTAAAAGTTAAATTATTTAACTTAGAGTTAAATCTAATTGATAAGGTTTAAAATAAGATCCAAACATGTCTAAATTTGATTGGTTGATGAGATTACAACCCTATCTCATCTAAGCTTCGAATATGAGTCATTTTTGGAGGTTTTTAAGTGGGGTTAGATTTATTATAAATTAATATTTTTAAGAATTCCTAAGGTGCCCCTCTCCTCCCCTATAAAAGGACACCTCCTCCCCCTCCTCCTCACACCAATTTGAGCACTCAAGCTCGGCCAACCCCTGACAAAATCTCTTCTCCACTTCCCTAGAAACATCCTAGAGGTTCTGGTCTTCCTCAAAGACCAATTTTAGTGCCCTAAGAGGAGGTCTCAAAGAGGCGCTTCAAAGAAGAGGTAATTACCGTTACCAATTCTTTCATCTTTATTTCTTCTTCCACTTCTTCTTCTTAGGTTGTTTCATTATGAAGTAATAACATCAGTATCACTCATATACTGATATGTTATTATAAGTATGAACCAACCCTATTTCACCATCTATCCATCCTACGGAAAAAGAAATCACCGCGCGTGCGTACGTACGGAATACCGTCTCCACGCCGTGGTGTAATCTATTTTCCACCACCACCTTACATGGATGGGTATAATGGTGTAAAGAATAACTATACATAGTTATTACAACATCATATTGATTCTGATATATTGTATAATCCACTCCAATTCCGTTCAATATTTATGGAAATGATATCATCGCTCGTGCGTACGTACGGACTACCGTCTCCACGACGCGATGAGATTCATTCTCCATGTTAACAATTTAAGAATGATTATAAAGTATATATAAGAAATAATAATGAAATATATGACATTATAAAGCTACTGGATTTATGTATATATATATATATGTATTTCATCTACTCACTTCCATTTCATGACAATAAGGAAAGTAAAACAGCGTTCATGCGTACGTACGGACTACCGTCTCCATGAACGGTGTTTTTCATTTTATTTATCTACCTATTATATATATATATATACTGAATATATATGATATATAAATCATATTTTATATTCTGGAAGTGATTAAATCATGATATAAGTAATAATGATGTCAAGAACAACAAGTCAAAACACCTACGATAAATGAAACGATTTTACCCAAAACGCTTCTTTAACATGGAATTTACAAAAGAACGGGTAATATAATGTCATAAGTGAACCATATATGATATCATAACAATGAATATGATTCTGGAATAAGTCAGTAACATGATTTAAATCATTATACAGGAATTTTGGACACTTACAAAGCAAGTCGGACATAAGGTAAGGGGAATATCACAATCTCATTTTTATCCGAGATTGTTTATTCGTAAGTATTTACTGGGGTGTATTTTATCATCCACATCCATGTTTCCTCAATATGTAAAATTATTTTCATCCATCTACAATGTTTTAAATCCAATTTTACCCTTTGGTGAGTTTTTAGTAAAAGATATGAAAGGAATCTTTTGTCGTTTTTCGTACGAGGTACATTTTGACTTTTTCGACAAAAGTAAAAAAGAATGTTTTTTTAACTTATACGGCACGAACGGATTTCTACTGTTTTATGAAGCCTTATTTTCATGAAGCTTCCTCTAAAAGATTTCATGACTATTTTCAATAAAATATTTTTCTTTTAAAATTGCATGATGTTTTGTGAAAAGAAATTGATTTTGAAGAAGAAAGGATATTTTCCTCAAGAATTCAATTCAAGTGTTTTATCAAAATTATTTTCCATCTAAGATAATAAAGGGTTCTGTTTCTATCCATATTTTTACATGGATTTGATTATATTGTGATGGAAACATTTTTATGAATTCCTTTATCTTATATGAATTTATTTATGGTGTCATGATGTTTCAAGAATCCCATTTTTTTACATGTGTTATGCGATGATGTATGTTTTATGATTATGTGGCACACATAAGAAAGGATTCATTATAAGATGGGTGGGACCTATATCTCCCTCCAATGCATTGGGTAAAGATTTTATATCTCATGAGATAGACATGGCTGGAATGGTAGGTTATACCGGTTCAGTGAAACAGGACTGAAACGAGGGTTACTCGATTCAGAAAGGGACTTTGTCCACTAAGATAGTCTTGGAAATGAGTCATGACTAACAAGAAATGATTTTCCATGATTATGTGTGCATGCCACAAAGTTTCAAGTTTCATGTTATGATTATGGTGATCTCATTTTCACTTCTATGATTTGTTCCATGTTAAGATTTTATGATCTCTTTTGCAGGTTATGATTTTCAAAAAGATATGATATGATTTTTATTTCTTTTGTATACCCTTACTGAGCATTTGAGCTCACCCTTTTATGTTTTCTTTTCCCCAGGACATAAAGAAAGGTTTTAGGTAAAAAAAAAGGGAAGATCTTTATGGGAGATGTTGATGATCTTTCCCCACGATTAGAAGATTTTATTCCGAGTTTCCAAAGACACTAAACTATTACGATCCTTGTGTGTGTGTTTTTGTTATGTACTAAGTATTCCGCAAATGTAATGTAATGTCCATGTACGTCAGGATACAGGTCTCTACATTTGGTATCAGAGAAAGGTTTAGTCAACCTTTGGAAACTAGGATGCGAAAAAGTTAGTGAGATCCCTAGAGATATTTCTAAGGTATGTCTAGGGATGTCTCTAAGGTTAAGTATACGTATAGGTTATTGTCCTAGAATTGCGCTAACGATCTTCGAATTTAACCTAAGATGTTAGATATTGAGGGTACTACCCCTTTATTATGTTGTTTTCCCTAGCATGATTTTTTCCTCTCATACTATTCTTTTGGGGTTTTAGACGATGGCTGGAACACGAAGGAACCGTGTTAATGCGGAATGTGATGGGCAATGCAATGATTGTCCCCCTGAGCAACCAAACGATATGGGAGCTGGAATGAAAAATCTTGTAGCCATGCTCACACAACTTTCTCAAGCTATGAATCATGCAGGACTTCCAAACGAGCAAAGGAAGGAGGAACATTCTGTTGAATCCTTCATGAGGCAGCGTCCACCTTCTTTCAGTGGGTCTACTGATCCATTAGTTGCTGAACAATGGATTAGTACTACTGAAAAGATATTTTCAGTTCTTCAATGTTCTGAACATGATAAAGTCATCCTAGCAGTGTATCGTTTGGAAGGAGATGCTGATCAATGGTGGAATCTTATTAAGAATACGAGGCAAAGGGATGAAATTGAGTCCATGGAATGGGACGAGTTCAAGAACTTGTTTTTCAGTAAGTACTTCCCTCATATTCTTCGAACAAAGATGGAGAAAGAATTTCTTAAACTGAAGCAAAGGGACGATGAATCTGTTGGTACCTATGAAGAAAATTTTACAAGACTTGCAAGGTATGCTTCTGGAATTATCATCTAACCTGAAAGTAAAGTTGATCGATTTTTCTGTGGCTTAAAACCAAGTCTTCGAAGGGCATTAGCTATAAGAGACTTCAGTAGCTATGAAGAAATTTTGCGTTGTGCTATCAAGGTAGAAATGGAAGTTGGTGTTACATATCCATCTCATGGTTTTGACAAGAAACGAAAGATGGAGTTCAAGGAGAAATCTCAGAATAATGGTGAAAAGAAGATGAATGTTTCCTTATGCACAAAGTGTGGAAAGAAGCATGGTGGAGATTGTCTAAAAGGGACTAGAAAATGTTTTAAGTGTGGAAAAGAAGGTCATCGAGCAGCTGAGTGTCGAAGTAATGGAAAAAGGGTTTCTAATGATGTGAATAAAGCAAACACTGCAGAGAACGCACCGCCAACACTTCAATGCTTCAAGTGCAAGGAAATGGGGCATTATGCTAATAATTGCCCTAATCCAAGGGTTAGTGATGATCAACATGAGCAACCACTGAAGGAAAAGGACAAAGGGAAATCACATGCGATCACTATTGGCAATGTTGAATATGACAACGATGTGGTGGAATGATTAAGTGTTTATGTAATGGGATTCCAAAATAATGTTGTATCATTGAGTATTGCAATATTTATTGATGTGGTATTCAAAGTGATTGAGATATTTTTTGGAAATAAGATGATATGCGCATAATGAAGACGAGAAAATGAAATGTTTAATAGTATTCATGAGCTCATGATTGATATAAGGACTAAGTGATATCATGGTTTGAGTATATAGAATTTTGAGGATTTTGGTATGTGGAAAGTGTTAACTTTTAACTGCACTCATGTTTTCACTAAGGTATTCAAGAGAATACACGATTAAGGACTTTGAATGTTTGGAATGTGACCAACAAGACATATCTTATGATATGTGGGGATCAACGACAGTATTAAATCTCTGGTAATCGTTGTCACTATATTATGAGAGTGGACTGCAGTATTATAAGCCTAAAGATTAGACTGGATTATGTTGGACATAAGTTAGTATTGTTTAAGGATAGAAGATTTTCGATATTATTGATGGGATGTTATAGTAACGTAGTTTTAGAAAAAGGGACAACCTGCAGGACGGGCGACAACCCATCGCTTCGGACAAGGCTGTAGGAATCGAACCCACAACCAAAGTGCGACTGGCCTTTATCGCCTACCACTGGCCTACAGGAAGTCCCTATTTAGTAGAAACTAGTTTTATTATATTAAGAAGTATGATATATGAAGTATAAGTCCATTTTAGGAACTATATATGATTAATCTCACTATAGAATGAATTATGTATATTTAATAACTTTTGCTTACCTTTTGTTTGAGACAGATGGAATGACCCGTCATTCTATCACATGATCTGCTAACACTTCACGAATAACAAATTCAACTTCATTTATTTAAGAGATGAAGTGGAAATTGTTCAAGACACGAACAACAGTGAGATTGTATCAAAATAAAGTAAGTATTTATTCTAATTCAAATTTTCAACTTTAGGGAAATGATCTTGAAAACCAAAAATGTTGTCCTAGTGATCTTATACCTAATAAATCAGATGGTACCTTAGATCGTCACAAATTTATGGATTTGTGATTACTGGATTTTCCATAGCCATGTTCTCTACCACTCTCCATCAGAACATGATGGTTAGATTTCTCTTCCATATCCATATTTTCACCTATGTGGAAACCCAGTGATTAGTTTATTTGGGTAATCGTTACATTTAATACTTTAGTTTTTAAAGCCAAGTTTTGGTATTCCCTTTTACGATGTGGGTTTCTATTAAAGAAACTTTCAAATAGTAAACCATTTATAACCCCGACGAATTTCGAGGGCGAAATTCATTTTAAGGGGGGTAGAATGTAACATCCCAAGATTTTATAAAAAAATATTCTTTTTAATTTTATTAATGTCTTGTGTTGTACGCTACACCAAAAGGAGCTTTCACAACACGCATCCTTGACTTGCCTTGCATTACACGCAATCGCGACCTTCCTCGATAGCGTGTGTAATACGCAATACCGAGTTTCACTAAACAACGATATGCTATTAAAATATTATTAAAACTAGCCGTTATGAATAGTAATAACCACTTTTTAAAATTCTGTAAATCTTATTTTTCAAAATGAACTTCATTCTTGGATTCGGAGTATCGAATTTAGCCTAAGGTGATATTTTGGTACTTTTCAGATAACTTTCATATTCTGATGAATAGTGAAAATTACTAAATTATAATTAAAAAACAAATTTTTTAATCGAAATAATTAATAATGATAAATTATTAATTTGAGTAGTTTTAAAGTGTATTTAGAATATATTTTTACAATTTAATACAATGTTGGTCATTGGACGTAATTTCACATTTAAACCAGACATAAACAAGTGTCAATCTTTTGATAGATATTGTTTCTTAAAAACACGCTATTTGTTTTAATAGCGGGATTTAATTATAAATTTAATTAATTCAAATTATATGTTATGAATTTGGTAAAATAGACTTCATTTTTGAATTCGGAATATGAAATATATCTTAGGATGAAATTTTGGTATTTTTCTGAAAACTTTCAATTTTTGATGAATAGTGAAACCACTAAGTGGTAGGTTAAAAACTGAATTTTTCATAAAACTTAATTTTTCCGCTTCTGTGAATGGAATTTCGAAAATCCGAGAGACACGGTTAATATCAAGGACTAAAATGTGGTTCAATGAGATGAAAATAATTTTTTTGGTGAATAGTAACTTTTTACTTTTTTTACCGCGGTTAATAGTAAATAGGGTAACTAAGGGTAAATATGATATTAATATTACCCTAACACATGTCCTAATTCTATTGGACAAGTGTAATTCGACCAAAAACAAACTTAGGAATAAAATATGACCATTTAGGCCCACTTGGATTAGATTAGGACATTTATTATTAATTTATTTAAAGAAAGGTTAAAATAGTTAAAATCAAAGTTTAATAAGTAAATAATTTTTAATATGGGGTTATACATAAGATAAATTCGATTGTAAATATTCATTAGAAATCTAAAAAGATTTCCTACATGATGGTATTTTATTTGTAATTTTTAGACATCAAATAATTTAATTTATTTATGACACAATGATGATGCAGTAATTATCTAATTAATGAAATATTGATATAATTGATGTTATAAACACCAAAATAAATGTAATTTGAGACTTTTTATGAATTCCACTAATTTTCTAGGTTACTATGATATATTAATGTTGATTTAATTAACTTGGTTCGAACATTTAATTCTGTTATGACTCTCACAAAAATCATATATCAAATAGTGTCAAAATTGACACAAAATAGTTTTTAAATCAGATATTATATTATTAATTGTTATTTTGTTCCTAAAAATCTAAGGTTTGGCCAAATGACTTAGATAAGGATATATATATTAATAATAAACAATTTGGGGTTCATTTGGCATGTTATAGTAAGTGTATTAACCATATAGTGAAAGAAAACAAAAAGACACGGTAAAAGTTAAATTATTTAACTTAGAGTTAAATCTAATTGATAAGGTTTAAAATAAGATCCAATCATGTCTAAATTTGATTGGTTGATGAGATTACAACCCTATCTAATCTAAGCTTCGAATATGAGTCATTTTTGGAGGTTTTTATGTGGGGTTAGATTTATTATAAATTAATATTTTTAAGAATTCCTAAGGTGCCCCTCTCCTCCCCTATAAAAGGACACCTCCTCCCCCTCCTCCTCACACCAATTTGAGCACTCAAGCTCGGCCAACCCCTGCCAAAATCTCTTCTCCACTTCCCTAGAAACATCCTAGAGGTTCTGGTCTTCCTCAAAGACCAATTTTAGTGCCCTAAGAGGAGGTCTCAAAGAGGCGCTTCAAAGAAGAGGTAATTACCGTTACCAATTCTTTCATCTTTATTTCTTCTTCCACTTCTTCTTCTTAGGTTGTTTCATTATGAAGTAATAACATCAGTATCACTCATATACTGATATGTTATTATAAGTATGAAACAACCCTATTTCACCATCTATCCATCCTACGGAAAAAGAAATCACCGCGCGTGCGTACGTACGGAATACCGTCTCCACGCCATGGTGTAATCTATTTTCCACCACCACCTTACATGGATGGGTATAATGGTGTAAAGAATAACTATACATAGTTATTACAACATCATATTGATTCTGATATATTGTATAATCCACTCCAATTCCGTTCAATATTTATGGAAATGATATCATCGCTCGTGCGTACGTACGGACTACCGTCTCCACGACGCGATGAGATTCATTCTCCATGTTAACAATTTAAGAATGATTATAAAGTATATATAAGAAATAATAATGAAATATATGACATTATAAAGCTACTAGATTTATGTATATATATATATGTATGTCATCTACTCACTTCCATTTCAAGACAATAAGGAAAGTAAAACAGCGTTCATGCGTACGTACGGACTACCGTCTCCATGAACGGTGTTTTTCATTTTATTTATCTACCTATTATATATATATATATACTGAATATATATGATATATAAATCATATTTTATATTCTGGAAGTGAGTAAATCATGATATAAGTAATAATGATGTCAAGAACAACAAGTCAAAACACCTACGATAAATGAAACGATTTTACCCAAAACGCTTCTTTAACATGGAATTTACAAAAGAACGGGTAATATAATGTCATAAGTGAACCATATATGATATCATAACAATGAATATGATTCTGGAATAAGTCATTAACATGATTTAAATCATTATACAGGAAGTTTGGACACTTACAAAGCAAGTCGGACATAAGGTAAGGTGAATATCACAATCTCATTTTTATCCGAGATTGTTTATTCGTAAGTATTTACTGGGGTGTATTTTATCATCCACATCCATTTCCTCAATATGTAAAATTATTTTCATCCATATACAATGTTTTAAATCCAATTTTACCCTTTGGTGAGTTTTTAGTAAAAGATATGAAAGGAATCTTTTGTCGTTTTTCGTACGAGGTACATTTTGACTTTTTCGACAAAAGTAAAAAAGAATGTTTTTTTAACTTATACGGAACGAACGGATTTCTACTGTTTTATGAAGCCTTATTTTCATGAAGCTTCCTCTAAAAGATTTCATGACTATTTTCAATAAAATATCTTTCTTTTAAAATTGCATGATGTTTTGTGAAAAGAAATTGATTTTGAAGAAGAAAGGATATTTTCCTCAAGAATTCAATTCAAGTGTTTTATCAAAATTATTTTCCATCTAAGATAATAAAGGGTTCTGTTTCTATCCATATTTTTACATGGATTTGATTATATTGTGATGGAAACATTTTTATGAATTCCTTTATCTTATATGAATTGATTTATGGTGTCATGATGTTTCAAGAATCCCATTTTTTTTACATGTGTTATGCGATGATGTATGTTTTATGATTATGTGGCACACATAAGAAAGGATTCATTATAAGATGGGTGGGACCTATATCTCCCTCCAATGCATTGGGTAAAGATTTTATATCTCATGAGATAGACATGGCTGGAATGGTAGGTTATACCGGTTCAGTGAAACAGGACTGAAACGAGGGTTACTCGATTCAGAAAGGGACTTTGTCCACTAAGATAGTCTTGGCAATGAGTCATGACTAACAAGAAATGATTTTCCATGATTATGTGTGCATGCCACAAAGTTTCAAGTTTCATGTTATGATTATGGTGATCTCATTTTCACTTCTATGATTTGTTCCATGTTAAGATTTTATGATCTCTTTTGCAGGTTATGATTTTCAAAAAGATATGATATGATTTTTATTTCTTTTGTATACCCTTACTGAGCATTTGAGCTCACCCTTTTATGTTTTCTTTTCCCCAGGACATAAAGAAAGGTTTTAGGTAAAAAAAAGGGAAGATCTTTATGGGAGATGTTGAAGATATTTCCCCACGATTAGAAGATTTTATTCCGAGTTTCCAAAGACACTAAACTATTACGATCCTTGTGTGTGTGTTTTTGTTATGTACTAAGTATTCCGCAAATGTAATGTAATGTCCATGTACGTCAGGATACGGGTCTCTACACTTTATAGGGATATAAATCTTTTATGGTGAGGAGATTGTAACACCCCGTTATATTTTTGATAGTTATGTTATGATCTTTGTTTTTTGTTTCACCATTTTTTGGATATAATATTGTCATCCCTGAATTAGGTGGAGACATATAATGGTCAATTCAATTTTTTTTGGATTTTTAGTTTTCCCTTGGATTTTCTAACGTTCACTGGGTAGTTACAAGATGTGTAAAGGGATTTCATGATGTGTAATGCTGTATGAATCATCATCTAAGTTGAATTCATAGAGTGAGTTTTTACTTGTTGTGTAATGAGAAAATATAGTTATTAAATTAAAAGATACATGTTTTTTAATATAACTTAAAATTAAATGGATTCAAAATGAGTAAAATTTTACCTTCCATGAAATTCCTAGAGTTCATATTTTTAGGGTGTCAGGCGGGAGTTTGAGGATTCAATCTACAATTCACCCCTCTCCTATCAATCAGGGCTCATAACCTAGGAATATTTTTTTTCTTACTTCTATTTGGATGGATTAATTCAGTAATTTTTCAATAGGGTGTGCTGATTCATCACTAGGAGTAAGACTTCCTCCCGGTTTCTCTTTCATTTTTTGTGACACCTTTTTTATATGGATTGGTAATTGGATTTTGATTTCAATCAATAATTTTCATTCTTCGGTCATTCCTTTAATTTAAAATGAATATCTTGTGGTTTCCAAACCCCATTGTCAAAGGAGGTTAGGTTTTATACACTCTTAAGATAGGTGGATCTATTCAATTGTTCTAATTTATTGATTTGATCATTGTTCATATTGACTTTTTTGAGACATGAAGTGAAATTTCATGTGTTGAAATTGGAAAGGGAATGGGTTTTCATTTGAAAAGGTGGATTTATTTGAAAACATAATTTTCATGATTTGAGATGGAATACTGTACTTTCAAACCTCGAAAAAGATTTAATTGGATTTGAAAAAGTTTTATAAAAATGTGGGAATGGTTTTTAAAACAGAAATTGGAAAAAAAATCATAGCGAGAACCATTGGTATGTCGAGAATGAGACAAGGGAATCCTTAGTGTGTGTGACACCACTAGGAGGTAACTTTTTGTATGTCTATGTTCTATGATAGACCTCGATACAAGTTGGATACAAGCATTTTACTTGTTGAACTTGTGAGTTTGTAGTACATATTTCTTCATAGTATAGAGACCAGTTGACAGGTGCATTATTCTTTTTGGTTTTTTTATCAAATAATAGTTCATTTAATGGATGTTGGATCATGTGTATATTAATATTTCGGTATCTCTACCTGCTTTTTTCATTATTTGGAAATTATAGAATTGAAATTTTCGAAAAGTATAGTATAGTTTTAAAAAGAACTTCAAATTTATTTTTTATATATGTCCATGTAAAAGTATTTCAAAATCATGATCCTGTTCATTTCTGTTATTAGTAATTGAAAATAATTCTTAAGGGTATCCAGCTAGGCTGTGTTGTTCTCACACTAATTCTAGCAGAGGGTGGTTTGTAGACTTTGTTTCTCTAGAAAAAGTCAAAGGAAATTGAATTCAATAGTGATTTATATTTTCTCGTTTTGTCTATGTTTCATTTTTGGGAATGTTTGGAGGTGACATGTTCCAATAAATACTTTGTCTAGACTTGGATATTTTTCATAGTTTACCATATTTGGATGGGTTTCATCTTTCATTTTTTATGTATAGTACTATGGTTGTATGCCCTATATTTCATATATTCATGACTTGTTTGTTATTTCTATTTTACCCCACCCCATAATTGGTTGGCTTGGGAGACTTGGTTGGTTTCCCTAGGTTGGTCTGTTACAATCACATATACTATTCTTTGTGTTTTTTTCATGTGGTGAAAACGATGCATGAATATGATTTGAAAATAAAATAGAGGTCTGAAAATTGATGATTGATGGTGGTTTGACTCATCAGGGTGTGATTCTTGAGTTTTTTGTGAGTATTTATGTAGAAATCATAGGCGGAGGAGAAATCAATAGTACAGGAGTCAAATCAAAAAATTTGGAAAATTCAAAAATACACAACATGTAACATGGTGATACATGCTGTGTGGGACCCTCGTAGTGAAGGATAGTGTTTTAGGATGAAGATAAGTATCAATTTTAATTTTAAATTCTCACATGACATGTGACTCCTCCCTAAAGGCTTAGTGTGTACCTTAGAGGGAACACAGACATGGGATGGAGTACACGGGCATGGGCACATCATATACTCCTATATGGACACGACTTGGCAGGGAATACATGGTCTAAGTTTTACATTGTTAAATGGGAAGAAGAAAATGTGTATAAGCATGAAATATAATTATATAAGAACACAAAAATGGTTTATTAACATGGTGAGGACTTAGGGTCGAAGGGACATAGTGTGTACTCCAACTACACACTTTGTACTCCTTAAATGTTGTCCATGATCACTTGTCCTAAATATCTTGTACAAGCTTCATTATGGTACACTCCCCATATCCATTCCCTGGGGGTCAGTATGGAATTGAATCCTACACATATGAAAATGACCACTTCATCATGAATTCTTGGATAGAGTTGTTGGAATCCTTCCATGAGGCCTGGCATGATATCCTCTATCATTTTCTTACAATAGGTGGAGTTATTGGTATCATTGTGACCCACACTACATGGGTAACAATCCTCTACTTATGTGGATATTCCAAATAGATTTTATTGTATCCCACAAGGCCTTCGGTGTGATCTTCATCTACATATCCTATCTCTTCAGACTTCTAACATGTACTTCTAATATATAGAACCGAAAAGCACTACATCTAAGATAGAAGAAATAAGAATTCTTGGTCTCGGGGAGTGTTTTTTCCTAAATATTTCTTTTTCAAACCTTCAAACTATAATCCTAAACTAGCATTATGATTTGGAATTTACCTTGAGACTATGTTTCTTTGTTGAATATATCTATCTATTCTTGTTATATGAATTGTATATATATACCTATGTAGAGATTAAAAATATTATTTTATTTTATTCATATGGTTTCAGGGTTTCCTATTGTGTATTGTTATAGTCAACCCCAGATGGGATTTTCCACACGTTTTGTGTCTTTTCCAGATGATTGAACTTTTTATAGAGTCCCCAGGGGACCAGGACCAAATGGTTCTTTGTGAGACTAGAAATAACAAGGTGTGTTCCTATGGTATATTAAATGGAATACCCAGTTTACTTTTAGGTTAGACTTGTTTTTGTTCTCTTTTTTGTGTTATTTTATTTGGAACTATTTACATTCCTTTGCTTCCTATTGTACTCTGGTTGTGGGATTTAGGTGTATGAATTCATGGTTTTCCACATTTTTTACTATTCAACATTATATGGTCATGGATATGTGTGCATGTGTACAAGTACTTAGGATAAGGCCCCGCAAAATAGTGATATTCCTACTTGGCACTAGTCTACAACCCCTGGACTATTGGAGGCGGGATTGGGGAGTCACATAACAGACCCCATTAGGATGTGTTTTAATAATAAAATCATATAATTATTTTGAAAATGGAGAAAAATAAGAAATTGAGATCCCACATGATGTTTTGATATGATTAGGCATTGGCTAGGCGAGTAATAAAATCCTTTTTACATTAAATAATTTCTTTTCTAAACACAAGAATCTGAAAAATCTAATAAGTTCCAAATTTTAAAAAATTAATGGATTTAACTTAGAGGAATATTGAACCCACATTAATAAGTAGGAAATTTAAATATAATAATTTCATTTATTTTTTATCAAGGAAGCATGAAATGGATATTTGGTGAAAGAAACTAAGGTAAGATGGATAAATTAAATTTTCACTTGTTAAATGCTTAATTCCACTAGAATTTCATTCTATTTCCACCTTGGGAGCTTGAAATTTTTCTAAAATTGGAAGTGAGGTTGGTGGGTTAGATTCATTGAGGGGTCATGGTATTTTTTTTAATGATGGATGATTTTTTTTCTTTCTTTCTTCTTTAGATATTTTGTTTGTAACTAGGTAGGATAATTATTTTCATCAGTTGAATTTATTTTAATGCCCAGGAGTGAAATGATGTAAGTGTTAGGTAGTGATGAGATCTAAAATTTTCTAAAGTTTATTAAATATTTCAAATGAAATAAACCCCATAATTAAAATAAAACCCGAAAAATATACTCATTATTGTTACATTAGCGAATTTGGATTGAAATTAATACATTGCATTATAATAATTTTTAGTTATTTTATTAATTTTTGGAATTAATTTAAAATCCCAAAAATGATTCTTGTGTTTTTATTAATCTAATTAAATACTTTTAATAAGGATTTTAATTGTTTATAATTATTTTTTTGATTAATTATACAATACCAATGTTATGTTTTAATTTTCAAGAATTGTTGGTCGAAGATAGAAAATTGAAAAAGGTCTTCTCTGTGTAAGATTCATTCATTATCTATATAAGAGTAATTATGTTTTATAGGTATGAGTCATCCATGTATGAGTACTTCTATGCATGATTCATAATAACTTGTTTATGAGTTATGGGGGCCTATGTATGAGTCACTAACATTGTGTATGAGTTACATACGTAGGCATGGATTGTGTGTAAGTTATATGGGAACTGAAAATTAGGAGGATACTAAAGGAATTGGAATTGATAATGATAAAAGGTGATTTTTATGTTTCTCACAGTGAAGATGAAGCGACTATAGCTTACAAAGTATCTCTAGATCATTATTCCACTGTTATAGATAGGATAACAGTACATCGAGGGATGGGGGGGGGGCAGTTAATGCAACTAAGAGATGCTACTATTGAGTTTTTTATTTCATTAATTTGTTTAACCTCTCTCTATTGATGGAACACTAGACCCATAACGATCAAGACAAATAGATTATCTCCACCATTTTTAATGAATTCCATGATTATTTGTTAACTATATTTACTATGATTCCTCTTGATGTTCTTGATTTATTAGTCAATATGAAGATTATGTTTATATTTGTATATATATACATCTTCCCCTATTCACTATTTTTCACACATAAGACACTTCAACCGTCATCCCTACCTTTATAATGTTAGGAAGTGGGTTGATTCACCAGTGACTGGAGATATCTAATCACTATGCTAGGCAAGAATAGGAAATGAGGTAATTATTTAACTTCTACATTCAAACTAAAAATACCAGGTGAGGTGATTGGTGTGGTTTCATTTGATTAAAGAGAGTGATTAAGTGAGTTAAATTGAATTATGATTTCCAAGGTAAGTGAGAGGAAGATCTATGTTTATGTATTTTTTTAAATTGATATCAGAAATCAATTTTATTTCATTGTCAAACAAAATTGATTCATATTTTCAAAACACACAAAACCCAATAAACATAAAAAAGCATAATAAAAACTCCATACTCTTTAGAGACAACTTATGTAACACTATTTAATACATTTTACATGGGCTCTATTTTTTTTGTAATGCCCAAGACTACCGCTGCATCAACCCTGACTATGTATAGTGAGATGTCTAGTGCTCACAAAACTATACTCATGACTAGTAATATATTTAGAGATTTATAATTAGAATTATAACCCAAAAAATTAAATTAGTTTTTTTAAAATCACATTGTATTTACATGATCAAATATATTTAGTTGATTAATTGGAATTAATGTCATTGATTTGTTTATAAAATTATTTAAAATGTATTAACACTAATATTAGGTCCTATTGTAGATTAAATTATGTTTATTTTTATTTATTGAAACGAGAAAATAATTGATTATAATAGAGGTGATAGTTATAACATAAAACTAGAATGAGTTTTAATTATTAAGGATAATACAACACTATAAGCTTTTTGATGAAAAATTTATCGAAGGTTAAGCATTATGGTTAACTAGATGACATATTCAACCAACTATTGACATATTCAATATACATATATGTTTTGGAATATAACCCATTCAATTTTTGATGATGAGGACCAATAGAAGTAATTTCACAGGATAAGAATCAATCCAAATAACAAATGTTGGAGTTTTATGTCACTATATATGCTGTTTAATATGCTCCATGTATAGTGGAAATTGGTCTTTCACAGCCATATGATACAATGTCATATCATCAATATTATACACCTAGTTGAGAGTGTGAATATTTTAAGGGAATTCGTCAAAATTCTGTAGACTTGATGGTATATAGTTTCACATATGATGAATATTTGTATGATGAGATTAAATATAATGAAAAGGATGTGTGATAAGAGGAAGTTGAATATTATTCAGAACTAAAACCTTTGAAATAACATAGACCATTGAATCATATTCCACCATTGGATTTTTTTTCAATGGAAGGAATGAGATGATTACCATAATTTGATTGATCAATTATTACCCCCAATATAAGATTTACAGATATTATTGGTGGCATTAATCGTCTAGAATATGAAAGTGTATTGTATATTTGGATGGATTTTGATTGAAAATAAGTGGCAATGACTATGATCAAACAATTTACCTTAAAGTGAGATTACAAATATGTTATGAAAGAATCAAATAGTTATCATTATATAATTTAGTGTGATAAGAACAGTTCATATATTCGAATGCATCTAGAAGATATACATGATAAGAATTTCAACAATTGGTGAATATCAAGATTTACTCAATACACATGTGTAATCCCATGACTATCAAAAAGTTTTGTTGCCTTAGAAGATAAACTCATTTAACCTATTATTATTTAAATGATATGATCATGTCAATATATTCTAGTAATTTTGATATTGGATAGAAATAATTAATTTTTTTTATGATAGTTCATACAAACACAAGGAAAAAGACATTGCGAATGTTAATTGTCACTAACCAAATGGGGTTTCCATACAACCAGTGCCAAACCCAGCCCATAACAAGGATTCAAGGGCTTTCCCAATCCCCATTGGATGGCACAAGTTCCTAGGTAACAAAATAAAACTTGGGAATGATTTACCCAAATACAAAATGTAAATAAAACAACCAAAAATTTAAAATAGACCAAAGCTGAATGTCACAAACAAACGAGACATTAAACAAAAACAAAAAATGAGTTAAATATTTCAACTGAAAACCAAACAAGAACTACCACTTGGTAGGGTGACCAAAAAACAACACAAAAACCGGAACCTTGTGATAGGACACCACAATCAACCCATCTCCACAACACCACGCCCTGTAGTCCACTAACAACATGAACCACCACTCCCAAAGGCTGGACCCTTACCTGTACCTAACATAATAACATATTCTTATAGCCAAGAGTGTAAGTAGGGTCTGAGTGAATACTTAGAAGTAATCCAACAAGAATTATTCCACACAAAAAAGTTAAATGAAAAATACTGTTTTAAGTTTAAGAAATGAAAATAAATAGATAAATTTTTAAATTTTTTTGAAGGAATAGTTTCAAGGCTAGAAAATTTTAAGAAAATGACATAAATTTAAAACACACACACACTTTATTTTATGGTCCCCCTAAAGACACGCCTCATGATGGCAGTGAGTGATAGGTGAATAACGAGCCCAAAATATGTGGGAGGCTTGAAGGATACTAGGAAGAAGTGGGATCCTAGAACATTGCATCTCAGTGATCAATGTTATAGGAACCACAACAACAGACTTTATCGTGCATGAGCCAGTAGTTGGGTAACAAATCTAAAACCTAGTGGTCTCCAACCATCACAAAAGATTAGTTGGTGTTGTAATTGTCAAACCATCTAAGTGAAACTAGGCCAATACTGCTCTTGTACTACATGAACACTAGATCTAGTACACCCACCTAGAACCCATGCTTCCCCTTTGTACTCATGTTGTTTAGAGTTCATGTCACATGTTAAATTTAAATAATAAAAAATTAGGCACTACCACTACCCACTACCACACTTTCACACACAGAAGAAAAATATTTTTAAATAATAACCACACAGGAATAAATCTTTCAAACATAATATTCATCATTGAAACCATTAAGGAAACCATATGAATAGTTAAAATGATAATTTTTACAGTTGAACAACCACCAGAAAAACGTATTAACCAGCTCCAAATATGTTTCATGTTTTTACGCATAAAAAACATCAGTCAAATTTTATTTTTCGACTAAAAACATAGTGATTCCATATTAAGACACAACATACATAGTTAATAAAACACGTTCATAATTAAGAATGCCACTTGAATAACTTACTATGAAAATACAAAATATTTCACATGATTAAAAATACCAAAGCACGCTCAAATCACTCCATTAAAAATCCAAGATCACCTTGGTGCCACATGAGGACACCAACTGCAACTCTAACCAATTTTAATAAATTAGTATCATAATTTTTTAAGTAGTGATAAAAAACATGACATGGATTTTTCACAGAACTAATCAAACAATGATCAAATTTTAAAAAAATTGAAATTTCCACCAAATAAATTAATTTAAAGAAATTGTAAAAATAATTAAACGTGAAAATAATTCATCAATTTACTATTAAGTGCAGAACCACCTACCAATGTGTAGCAGGATTCTGGAAACAATTCACAACTTCCACCAAATTTCGCATGCATTTCAAGTCGACCAAAAGAAACTCTAAAACAAGGTATCACAAAATTAAATCAAGATTCAAAAAAACACAATCTAAACCCTAACTGTAATGACACCAAAATGATAGAATGAAAAATCATGGTAATAAACACCTATGAAGATGGGTTTGAGAATCTAGCCAGAATGAGGCTAGACCAAAGAGGGTTGTGGCCAGAAGGCTATGGTGGGGAGGGGTTTCGGCTTGAGGTTGGTCTGAGTTGTGGGAGGCATCGGGGGAGAGGTCTGTTGGTGGTCTGTTGGAGAAGGGAGTGTGTGACGCCCCTGAGAGGTAGAAATGGAGGAGATTAGTAGAAAAGGGAGGTGCGCCATTTGATCTTCGGTCGAGTCAAGGATGGTGCGCGTGCGGTCAGCTAGACAGTGGCAGGGGAAAATGCCGATGTGAGTTCTAGCCAAGGAGGTGGTATGGGAGCCGGTCTGGTGAGAGGGAGAGAAAACCAAAGCAGTGTGGCTACTAGGGAATGCACACAGACTAGGGGAGAAGTGGAATAGAGTGAATAGTGTACCACATGGAGAGATATTGAGGGATAGAAGCAAAAAATAAAATAAAAGGAAAAGAAGAGAAGAAAAGAAAAAAAAAAGAAAATGTGGATGAAAAATAAAATTGAAGAAAAACTACAAGAAAAAGATTTATACTAACAAAAAATTTATCTTAATATAATATAATAATAAAAAGTTATTAATGTCACAATTTTAATGTTAACTAAATTAAAATATTAATTAAAATGATTTTAATAATAATAATAATAATAATGACAATAATAAAGATAGTTATAAATTTTTTATTTTCATTAGGTTATTTTAGCACCCAAACACCGGGTAGGGAACACAATAAACTAGAAAAGCAACATGTCTTCGCCAGTTCCATATGTGCTTGTCAGGCATTGTCAATCTGATGCTCAGTTAACAGTGAAAAACCACAAAACTCATTTCAAGATAGGCCAAAATTTCAAAAAAACAATTACTAAAGGCTATATAAACCTATGGGATAGAAATTAAAATTAAAAACATACCAAAAATCGAAGTCTGGGGGTGACAATTCTATCCATCATGAAAACTTTCCACCCCCAGAAAGTCAATTCAATGATTGATCTGATAATAGAAATAGGTACTCCTGCTCAACCCACATCGTCTTCTCCCAAGTCTAATGCTCATCATTTACATGCAGCCAATAATGGGAACCAAGGGAATGTACTTCCCACAATGTACCTTCCCTTAAGAATCTATTATCTGCACTAGTCGCTCGAACATTGATAAATCTGGCTTTATCTCCATCTCTTACCAATTCACCACATGGGATAGATCCGGATTGTACTTTTTCAGTTGGGAAACATGGAATATGTTGTGAATTCACATCAACTAAGATTGAAAATCAAACCATTAATACACCAGGACAATTCACTCAGTAATCTTGATAGGCCCAACATACCTCAGCGTCAGCTTCCCCTGCTTTCCCAATAATTTGGGACCCAAGCAAGGAGACCCCTTCCAAATCACCTGATCACCCACCAAAAACTCATGATATTGACACCTCTAATGAACTTAAGTGTTTTGGTGAATTTGATCAATCAATAACTGTTGTCTAATCAACCTGACACTCTCAGACATCTCCTACACAGGGATTGGTCCCAGAAGGGAGGTCTCACCAACCTCATCCCAAAAAAAAGGAGACCGACAAGGACTATAACAGATCACTTTGAATGTTTCCATTATATTAGAGGATTTTTAACCTTTATTTTGTGAAAACTCAAAAAAATCCCAAATGGAAATCCCACGAGGCTCTGAAATCCTACACACATGCATGAAGCATGTCCTCTAGAATCTGATTTCTCGCTCTGTTTAGCCATCCGCCTAAGGTTGGTATGCTATTATCATATAAATATGTTACCCCAAAGTCCTCTATAAGCCTTTCCAAAACTTAGAGGTAAAGCAGGGGTCTCTGTAAGAAAAACGCTTTGATGATACACCATGAAGTCTAACCACCTTCTGAACATACAAACAACCAAAATAATCCCCCATCGTTGTATATATTATGGGGATAAAGTGATCTAACTTGTTCAAATGATCAATCACTACCCAAATAGTATTCCTTCCCTGATGTGTATGAGGAAATCCAACAATGAAATCCATGGCGACCTCATCCCAATTCTAGGTAGGAATGGGTAACGGATGAAGCAAACCAGATGGTCTCTAATGATCTAATTTCACCTGCTGACAAGTGTATCATCTCGATATAAATTCGGTTATGTCCCATATAATACTTGGCCACCAGAAATAGTTATGAACATTGTAATACATCTTTGTAGTACAAGGATAGACGCCCCACTGAGAATTGGGGATATCCAGCATCACCACCTTCCACAGGGATAATGGCACCATTGTACTGCCCCTGAAGCACTAAATCCACTCAAGATACTAGGACCAATAAAGATACATCTCTCCCCCATGATGAAACTGCATATACTGCTAAAAAACCTCATCACTAAGATTCTCTTGTTGAATCAATTACAGAAGAGAAAGTGTCAACATAACACTGGCTAAGAATGTACATTCGTTGTGCTCCTCACTCTTTAAGTGAATTTGATCCAAGAGCCCAATAAAAGTCCACTCATAACTAGACTTACTCAAATCCTACATTGGTACTTTCCTACTCAAAGCGTCATCAACCACATTTCCCATTCCCGGCGTATAGATAATGTCAAAGTAAAACCCCTGCAGGTACTCAACCCCATGACGCTGCCTCTGATTTAGATCCTTTTGGGAGAAGATGTTGGTTGGGATATTATAGTCAAAATAGACAAAATATTTCTCCCTAAAGAGGTAGTGGCACCAAGTCTTCAGGTAGGGCATCACCGCTTCCAACTCCAAGCCGTGAGTGAGGAAATTATTCTCTTGTAGCCAGAGATAGAGAGAACCATAAGCCACCACGTGTTTATCCTACATGAGTACACACCCAAGGCCCATACATGAAGAATCACAGTAAACCTAATAGCCCTTTCCTGACTCTGGAAAGATCAATAAATGTGCATTGGTCAACCGCCACATTATTTTCTCCAAGGATGCCTAGCACTGTGGGTTCCATTATAACACCACCCCATTTAGGGTGAGTGTGGTCATGGAGCAGGAAAGCCATGAGAAATCCTAGAAACAATTCCTATAATAACCTTCAATGACCAGAATGATCCTGATCTCAAACATATTCCTAAGCTATTCCTACGACATCACTTCACTGATCTTCTCAGGATCTACTAAAACTCATTTCATTGAAATGACATGCCCTGGAAACATCAAGGAGAGATGATTGGGAAATGAAACCTCTGGATTCTAAATCATCTAGTAGTATCTGTAATTACCTCAATTAGGTGGGGTCCGTTTGATATGAGGGAAGAGATATATGGTGTGTTCCCAGTGCCAACTCAACTAATAATTCCAGGTCCCACTCTGAGTGTATGCCAACAAACTTATCTTGGAATAACTCTATTAAATTATGCACTACAGGAGGTAATCCACTCTGAGAAGTTCCACTATCGACCTCCAGTTCATGTGATGATAATTGATAAGAAATATTCCCCAACTCAGGAATTGGAGGTCCTGCACAACCTGACCAAGGTTCTCATTCCCCAAGAAATACATGGGGGGCTCCCATAAGGTGCCTTAAAACTAACTCATCACTTATAATAGTCAATATTCTCTTGGAAGTGCATAAACCAGTCCATGCCGAGGATCTCACCATACAAGTCCATATTCAGGACAAAGAAATCCCACTCCATTTCAACTCATAACACAAAGAGCACCCACGACAGACACCTAAGTCATGCTCCTTCTTTTTCCCCAATGGTGTTGCCAACTCCATGGAAATATATAAAAGTCTAGTTGGTAGGTTCAGAAGGATCACAACATGGGTAGATATAACGGAAACTAAATAACCATTATTAAATAAAATTGTACCTGTAGAATATGAAATTAGAGTGGTGCCTAAAATATTTGATGGTACTGTATCAGATCCCGCTGGTGCTTCATCCACAACCCGAAGGTTCTTCATCCCTGCTTGGGAATGACTACTCACATGTGGCACTGCCATGATCTAGCTCTGCCTAGAAGACTATCTGGTCTAACCACTACGACCAACAAACTGAAATCTCATCGTCCTGGTCGGCTCCGACCAAATTGGTACTCCTATGGAAGCCTCATATCAATTCCCACTCTAGTAAGGGTGGGACACCATGCAAAATACCTTCACATGTCATATAACTCCACATCGATAACAATTCTTGGGAGGGGAGGGACAGACAGGCCGGATGTTTCCTACATTCCTACACCGATGACACACCACAAAACCTACACCAGAAGCCACGGATAAAGTCTTCCTAGGTGGATGACCTAAGTTTCCACCACTATTCTTCCCTTGACCATCATGATTCTTCTTCTTCTCTGATGAAATGCCAATACAATACCCTAACAGAGTGCCAAAGGATCCAAAACATACCTTTCAATCAATATCCACCATAAAAGATCGACTGACCACATCTTCATAAGTCTTGAGCTTGAATAGAAATACCCAAGAGTAAAACTCTAGTTGCAAACCCCTTTCAAACATTTTATATTTCATATGTTCATTAGAGACTATTTCAGGTCCATACCAGACTAGCTTGGCGAAGCGGTTTCCATACTCCATCCCATATTGGTTGCCCTGAACAAGATCCCTGAACTCTAGGGATCTATAATAAATCAATAATTTAGGGTAGTATTGGTCATTTAAGACATCCATGATGTCTTTCCAGCTCATCTTCACATGCTTCCCATCATGGACCACTAATTCCAACCACCTTCTTTTGGGACATTATAGCAGGAACGAAGCACACTTCACTCTGACCTCTTCAGGAGTTTCTAAGAATTTGAACATATGATCAATCTTCTCAAGCCATTATTCCACATCTTGAGACTTCGTACTACCTTAGAATGAAAGGGATTAGTTCCTGATAAATTCCTGGGCTTTTTCCATTTTGGAACAGATTCCACTTTCTTAACTGGAGAAGGGGCATGCCCAAGAGTCACTCCTTGTCCAATATCCTGAACAACATGCACTAAAACTTACACCAACCTATGATTAAGTGGAGAGGGATAAATCTATTTGGATTCCTCCCATGTGTGCATGTACGCTCTCCAGGGAGGCATGCTGTTGCAAGGAGAGACAATCACAAAAAAATAACATTATTAATAAATCTTATGTGAAGAAAAATAAATTTCAAAAAGTAAAATAATCATCAGTAAACCAAACATGAAAATGTAACATCATGTACCAACCACTTCTTCCCCACACTATTTCCATTCATTGTCTCCATCTGGAACATCCCACCTAGAAGAGAAGTCAAACAAGCATCCCGACACCCCATAGAAACTCAAGGTCTTTCACAAGGTGTGCTAGCCAACCACCCTTCTCGCAACAGGAATTCCGAGCCCAAGTAGTCATATCTCATGTCTAACCAAACTCATCCCAAATAAACTAACCCAAACAAAAAAACATTCTCTAATACCATTTTGTGGTGAACCAACTCGGGTCACCGTCCAAACAGTTCCCTACATATCCCGAAGTAAGGCCCAAAGGGCGTTCTCGATCCCCATGGGCCGGAACAAGTGTCTGTGTATCAAGATAATGATTGGGAATGATTTACCCGATTAAAAAATGTAAATAAAACAACATACAATATAAAATAGACCAAAGATTAATGTCACAACCAAACAAGCCTTTAATAAAAAAAATTTGAGTTAAATATTTAAAGTAAAAAACAAATAAGAACATCCACTTGGTAGGGGGACCAGAAACCAACACAAAAACCACCGCCTTGCGAGATGACACCACCCTCAATACATCTCTACAATGCCATTACAAGTAGTCTGCAAACAACCTGAACCACCACTCCCAAAGGCATGAACCATACCTGTACCAAACATAATAAAATATACATAAACCCAAGGGTGTAAGTAGGGTGTGAGATAACAACCAACAGGTTACCACCAAGAAAAGATTCCACACATAAAAGTTAAATTATAGAGAAAGTTTCATGTTTAACAAATGAAAATAAATAGATACATATTTAGAAAATTAGGAGGGAATAGTTTTAGGGAAAAAAACTTTAAAAAATGACAAAAATTAAAAACATACACACACTTGCTTTTGTGTTCACCCTATATTCACACTGTGTGCTGACGGTGAGCGATCTGTGAAGAAGGAGCACAAAATATGGAGAAGGATCAGAGGATACTAGCTATATTTGGGACCCTAGAAAATTGTATCATGGTGATAAATGGTATAGGAACCACAACAACATACATTCTTGTGCACGAGCCACTATTAGAGTAACACACCCATAACTTAGTGGACTCTAAATATCAGAAAAGTTTAGTTAGTGTTGAAATTGTCAAACTAGCTAAGTGAAACTGGGCTAGTGCTGCTCCCATATCAGTAGCACCCTAGATCTATTCCACTCACCTAGTACCCAGGCTTCTAATTTGTGATCAAGTTGTTCAGAGTTCTTGTAACATGTTAAATTTAAATTAACAAAACAAATGAGGCACTACCATTACCCACTACCAATCTTTAACAGACACAAGATTTTTTTTAAATAATACGCACACTGAAGGAAATCATTCAAACACAATATTCATCACTAAAACCATTAATGAAACCATATGCACAGTTAAAACGACTATTTTCACAGTTGAACAACCACTAGAAAAATTTATTAACCAACATAAAATATTTTTCATGTTGTTATGCATAAAAAAAATGACTCAAATTTTCTCTTTCCACTAAACACATAGTGAGACCATACCAAGACACAACTTGTATAGTTAATAAAACTAGTTCACAATTAAAAATGCCACTAAAATAACTTACAAAGCAAATTGAAAATATTTCGTTGGATTCAAAATACCAAATCTCTCTCAAAAAACACCTTTTAATAACCAAACGCACCCTAGCGCCACACAATAACACCAACTACTACTCTTACCCATTTCAATAAACTTACAACATAGTTTATTAAATAGTGATAAACAACATGACATGGATTTTTCAACGAACAAATCAAACACTTATAAATATTTTTTAAAAATGAAATTCAATCCAAATAAATTAATTTAAAGAACATGTAAAAACAATAAACATGAAATAACTCATCAATATATTATAATGAATGGAACCACATACCGGTGTTTAGAAAGCTTCATAAAACAGCTTACATCATCCACCCCATGCCACACACACAACAAGTCAACCAAAAGAAACCCTAAAACATGGTATCACTCAATTGAATCAAGATTAAACCAAACAATATATAAACCCTATGCACAACACCACCAAAATGGTTGAATGCACAAATGGGGTACTCTGCAACAATGACAAGGGGTTCGAGAGGCTGGTCGGGTGAGGTGAAGTGTGCCGAAACAATTTATGCTAGCAGTAACCTCACTGGAAAGAGGTGCAGAGAAAGAGGGCCATGGAATGGAAGTTGTGATAGCCAAGGGTTTCAGAATGAGGCTCGTCCGAGTTGTGTGAGGCAGTAGGGGGTGAGGTCGGCCGGTGGTCTGATAGATAGGGGAGGGAGCGACACCTCTAAGAGGTAGAAAAACAGGAGAGTAGCGACCTAGGGAGGGGAGTCATCAGAACATTGGGAAATACAAGAAGGGTGCACATGTGGCCAGATAGACAGGGGCATGGCGAACCACCAATGTGCATTCCAGCCAAGGAGGTGGTGCGGGTGTCGGTTCGGTGAGAGAGAGAGAAAACAGGAGTGGTATGGCAGCATGGGCATGTACGCAGACCAAGGGTGAAAGGGAATATATTGAATAGTGCACCATGGGAAGATATAATGAGGGAGAGAAGAAAAATAAATGAACACAGGGAAAAAGTGAAGAAAAGAAAAAATAAAAGAAAAATTAGAAGAAAAATAAAACGAAATAAAATCTATACGGAAAATAATTAGACTAACAAAATAAATCATTTAGTAAAATCAAAATTAATAAATAAAAGATAATAATGTTAACATGTTAATGTTGAATAAATTAAAATATTAATTACAATAATGTTAATAATATTAACAATAATAATAATTACAATAATAATAACGATAGTTATAAATTTTTTATTTTCATTAGGTTAGTTAACCATCCGCACACTAGGTAGGGAACACGTTAAACTAGAAAATCTACAAAGCTTCGCCCATTCCATGCCCGTGCATCAGGAATTGTTCATCCGTCGCTCATTTAACAGTACAAAAATCACACTGGGCTCAACCAACATTTCAAGAAAACAAATATTAAAGGTAATATAAACCTATGAGATAAAAATTAAAATAAAAAACATACCGTAATGTGATGAATGGGTGTGACATTTATTGTGAATGGGTGTATCCTATTGAGTTTTACCATGAGTTAGGGAGCTATGGCATCACATTTTTTAATCTACTTATTAAATATTGGTGAATAATTCCAAAAAAAATTGATTTGATGAAATGGGTGTTTCATTGATGTTTTTTTACAAATTATTACCTTGTATGGATGTTATCATGTTTTTAATGTAATTTATCTTGCTCGATGACACATTTTTGTATGAAAATTATACTAGAACATTATTTATTTCTTCCTTATAGGTTTTAAATTGTGTTTTTGTACCATTATAATTCACTATTTTTGAGAATGATAACTTCTCATATTGGATTTGGTTCACGGATTTCCCTTGAGATTTCATGATGAACGTTGAAGGATTGTTTTTTGATTTTTGATCAAAAATGAGTAATTATGGAGGAAATATAGTCTTATGGTATTACATAGAGACCAACCCATGATAATCATAAACACTATATTATAAATATAATATGAAACTTGTAAAATATTTTCAAGGGTGTTTCCAAAAAGAATACAACCATCAATCTTGGTATGCAGTTGTTTTTTTTAAAAAATTATCAGAGAGAATATTATTATATATGTGTTGATTAGTTTTTATTGTCTTATCATATGATACACAACATAAGAGGTTGTATAATCATTTTTAAGGAATTAATAGAGTTACACAGGAGGTATATGACTGCATGATGAAAATCCCAAAAGACAAATGGAATCTTGCATATGATAATGGGAGAAAATATGGACACATGACAACTAACATTGTTGAATGAGTTAATGGAGTTTTTAAGAGTGTTTAGAATCTAGCCAACACTAGTAATTAGGAATATAAATTTTTATGTCTAATTATTATTATTATGTTTTAAAATTTATTTATACATTTAGTGAAAAAAATATTCTATTACACTGGGAATTATTTTTGTAAAGAGGAAGGATGGAAAATGAGTGTTATTATATAGGGATATGATATGATAGTTTTTTAGTGAAATATTGATAGGATTTAAAGAAGGACACCAAATTTTTTTTCCATTCATTTGATCATGCTAAGAGTAGATTTGAATTCCATGAGTATCATGATACTTTAACTGGTAGTAAAGATTATGGATTGTGGTTTAATTAGAGTTACACTACTATGATAACAAGAAATTATTCGAATTATAGTATCCTTACCCACATGTGAACAAAGGTTTCCTTTATATATGCTTCTATTGGAATAATTCATTGATCTAGTGTGTTGACTACAAAATGTCAATTGGTGATGTAGTTTTCCATGTTTATATACGTGAATAATAGGACCATAGTCTATTCATTGATACACCTACCCGTCCCCTGAACATGAGTAGGTGAAAACCACAAGGGTGACCAATGTAAAACCATATTTATATGGTATGTATCATCCCTAAAAATAGACACGCCTATGGAGGTGTGTTGTATGTAGTTCGAAAGGTCACACTTTCACATATTACCCGAGATATATTGGGAAATCATCAAACAATCCTCATGCTTTATGAGAGACACTAATTTTTTTTACAAGGAGAATAATATTTGTTTACCATCCATAGGTTACAAAAATTGAGGTTGGTTATGATATCTATCAGATTTATGATGTGCTCTAGCCATTAATGTTGATGTATTTGTAAGAAATGAGTTCAATTTTGTTTTAAATAAAGTCTTAATATTATTTTGTTATTTATTTTGAAACCATTATATCATGTGAATAACTTATTTTTTAGTAATAATATAATATAATTTTTTAAATTAAATTGTTCTAACTAATAAATGTTTGATATATAGTTAATAAATATTTATACATTTTGATGGAGGAGGCTCTTTTATATTCCTAGAAGTCTCATGTATCATATTATGTAATAGTGGGGTGACCTATTCAAAATCTTAATATCCATAGATCATATAATTTCCACCATGATTCACCTTTTATAACGATTGTTATTTACCTATAACAGTATGTAATTTGTAGAGTCACCATTTGTGACTTTAAGTATATTGATCATCATTTAATTGTTACATTGGTCGACAAATAGAAATCATAAACACACACTTTAAATATTCAAAAGGGAGATATGATAGTGTTTTAGTTGATACAACACATATGTTCAATCTACCTTTTCCTGGCTAGGTGGTTATAGTTGTGACATTAGAAGACAAGTGTGATATCATTCATCATTTGCTAGGAATTAATGTTTTTAGCTAGTCACATATTGTTTATTGTGATTGATTGTGTATGAGAAGGCTAGATAAAAACCTCTCATTGATTCATAATGGTGATAATGTGCTGAAACTTATTCAGCACACATGTTCAGATTTTATGAAACTACTTAGAGGCACATTGTGAGTCTAGTACTCTACTATCATAGTGCACATGATACACTTATTGTTACTTGAGGATATGGATATGAAATCTACCTATAGTTAGGGATCAATGTTATTAGTATGTTAGTATGAATTCATTTTTACAACATGTGGGGCATATAAACATCATATTAGATGATATGTTTTTCTATTAGAGATGTGGTCATGAGAGCATTTTTCATGCATCACTCCTAGAGTTATCATGCCACTTCCATAACACCTTACGTAGGACTTCCCTCTGGGATGCTAGTATGTTTACATCATTCATCTAATTTATTTTATTAATGTATTAATTTCATTTATAAACGGATCAAATATTTTTTTTACATGGTGGAGTCGGTATTAGAGTTTTATACAAACCCTAAGGTTGTGTGCGCATTGTTTTCAACATATTTTTGGGTCTCTATATCTAGATTATATAGGATAAAAATTAATTTTATTATTAATTTTATAAGATAATATAATGATATGTTAGATATAATTTTATGCCAATTTATGAATATTTTTTGGAGTTTTCATTTTAGGTTTTGTGGATCCCATATACTAGAGTTGTCTTGGTTTTGAATCCACCATATTTCTCAACTGTGGTTGGATATCATGGATTAGTGGTGCAATCTAGTCACTTCCACACCATTGAGTGGCACTAGTTAGTTCGAGTCATGTGATTGTTTGGGTGATTACATATCATCCCCACTATACCCTGAATGATTACTATATTGAATAGTGATACACTCATAGGTATGCATTAAATTAATTAGACACACTATCATACTTGTTATATAGAGTTTTAGAACTTTCCTTTCCTATATAATATCTTCTAGCACACATATCCCAAAATACAACAATAGTGATCTGATGAGGGATAACACCTATATGGATACCAACGTCACAATATTATGTACCTTATGTGCCATGGGATATTCCTCCAAAAGTTGGTATGCTTACTACATTTTATTAGAACTTTTTTATTTCATATTTGGAATGAACATTAATATTATTCTATTTATAGTCAAATAATTTGTAGTGTATTATACAAATATCGGATCCATAGGAGGAGAAAGTTTTCAACAATGATGTATTTCATAGAGATGTGGTGGCTCTCAAGGATCCTCTCTGTTTATTATATGAGAGTTTCAATTATGAGGAGCCATGAATATATCCAGATCGACATTCACCTACTGAGGTAGTTGGAGATTCAGATGTGTATGCAATGTATGCTATGAACAATGCACTGTCACCACCTCTACCACCACCAAAATGAGTATAGAGACAACAACACGGATAATGATTCCAAATATAGTCTCTTACACCGTAGGGATAGGATCATGAACTACAAGGAGATGATTCTTCATCCTAAACATTTACTTATGAATCTAATATACCATTATCATTTCAAGAATGTACTATGACAAACATTCCTGGAGCTCATGAGAAGTGGGACCAATTATTCTGCCATAGTTTTTACAATACATGGGATATATTTCTATTAATGACATGTTTGATGTGTATGTTTGATAATATTCATCTTAATGGGTTTTAACAGAAGCCTATTTTTTGTTTTCATATAGCTCCACATCTTATGTTGGGGAATCCTATACATGGTATGTTAGGGAGTGATCTAGTTAGTAATACATAGAGGCATAAACAACATAAAACAATGAGGGGCCAACAATAGAAAAATAGTACATAGAGGAATCACTGACATAACCGTATTTGTTCCCTATTGAGGCTGAGGTAGCATTCAATGTGGAACCCACTCCTATAACTGGCACATCAGAGTGTCCTAGACATTAGAATCAAAGTAGGCATGAGTTTCATACAACGATTTATGCTGTAGAGAGGCGATGTCGATGATATTTAATATTCAAAAACATTTTAGAGTTAAAAGTATTGAATTTATGAAGCTATTAAATCTGTTTTAATATTCAAAATTAGTAAATTAAATTTTAAAATGACATAAATATAATTTTAATTAGTAGATAAATTTAAACTAGTAAATTATATACTTTTATAAAATTATGGGACATAAATGAATACATCAAAGTATATATGTTTATTTTTGTTAAAAAATAATTTATATTTCAAAATTTAAATTTATAATATAACTTACTAAAAATTTTTATAATATATTTGAAGTTTATAACCTTATTTAATGTTATTAATTTTATAATTTCATATTAATAAAAATAAATAAAAATTAAAACATATAAGTCACATATATTTTTATGTGGTTTTTATATTTCTATAATGTTATTTAATGAAAATTAGTAGTTATTTTTTAGTTGTGTGAAAATTGGTTTTTTGATTTTGATTTTATATTTTTCTCAATATTCATGAAATTAAAGATAAAATTAACAATACATTACCTTAAATATGATAAAGAAACTATAAAATATAAAAACAAATCACCATATCAAGAGCATGAAATGATATCACACTCATGGTAGGGGACACAGGTGAATGAAATAATTTCACACACTTACATACAATATTTGTAATTAATCTGATACATGACAATAAAAACCCCAAATTCAAGACACATTTTCCTTAAAAAGTAAAAACTCACACATTAAATCTTGAACTTTTTCCTTGAAGAAATTAACAACTCATAGGAAAATTATAGATTCACATATAGAAAAACCCTACATTTCATAAACCTATATTCTATTGTGCATATCATCTGATGTGAAAGTGAAAATGGGGTTCAGCTTAATCCCACACTCAGGGAGGGGGATGGTATTTTTTATGTGTTTTTTGAAAAAAATAGTTTTAATAGGTTTATTTTTTTTATTTTCCAATATTTTATTGAAAAATGCTGAGTGAATCTATGAATTTTTTATTTACATAAAGGTTTTAATTACCTCGATTCATTTGGACTATATCAACTATTTTTCAAATTCATTTATGGTGGCTACACCTTTTGTGCTTTTTTATGTGAAGGGTGTTTCCTTCCTCAAGACCTTTCATTAAATAGAAAATTGAAGTTGTTAGGGACTATAATAAATTTGGATTCACCTATATAAAACTATAATCCCTCCATCTCCACTCACCCTTTACACACTTTCTTTATCGCCAATGGAAAATTCGAATGGGCGATGGGGATTTGGTGACAACTTCAAAGGGTGAATAACCTTCCAAGATTTTTTTAAAATAATTGTTATAAGTCTATTTTAATTTTTTTTCCACTAACAACCTGAAATAATAATATAATAAAATTATATTAAATATAATATGTGACACATAAAATTGATCATAAAAAACCCACAATATATATTTCTTTATATTTATTCTCTTCGATAACTTGCAAAACACACAACCCCGAGTACAAATCAACCGTAATATAATATAAGATATTGACATAGGAATTAAATTAGTGGGTATGAATATTAGTAAATAATTTATTATAATTATAGATTTATATTTATTTGAAAAAATAAAAATCCTTTTAAAGAAAAATAAATGTTTTCTCAAAAAATTTATTTTTCTAAAAGACGGTTTAGTCAATCTTTGCACACATAATTTAAATTTAATTTTTACCAAATTTAAAAATTTCATTTGTTAAAATTAAATGAATTTTTGATATAATCATATCAAAATTATCTTAGGTTTAATTTTTTGTTTTTTTTCTAAAAAGTTTCATTATTCAAAGAATCGTGAAAAATAATGATTTTATTTGAGAACTACCTTTTAATTTAAAATATTTAAAAATAATAATTATATTTTATATTGGGATAATTATAAAAATTCTTCAATTACATTGTAATAAATTAAATTTATTTCTTTATAAATAATTTAATATTGATGTTTGATAATGAAACCGTCCATACTTATGAGAATATTCTCTTTGAAAGCCTGCTATTTCATCTCGTCTGTGGGTATAATTTTAAATTGGATATCAGAACATCTATGAATTGAATTTAGAAAATATATATTTAAAATTTTTAATCAGAATAATTTATATTATATAATAAGTTGAAATTAATTTTTTAACAAAATTAACAGTGAAAACAATAAATAAATAATTATTGTGGTTAAGGTATAGATGGGTATAATGAGTGGTTAAATCAATAATATAAGGGTAAAAAATGACAAATAAACATGTAAAAATATTATTTGACCGATATATTTACACATTATTATTTAAATAATTCTAAAATAAGGTTATTTTTAATCATTTTTCATGTAAATTACTTTATCAGTTTGGATTATTTTTGGAAAATGTTCAAGTAATTTCCAAGAGGGTTCTCTTTCCCCATATTTAAAAGGGCACTCACTCCTATTAATTATACAAAATAATAAAGTTATTTTGATCCAAAAAATCCTGAAAATACCCATCAAAACATACTTATACATGTTATAGAGGTTATTTTCCTCCCAAAATACCAAAACTATGGTTCTTAAGAAGAGATCAAACAGAGGGTTTTCTAAGAAAAGGTAATTTTCCTCACAAAGCTCTTTCATTTCATATAATCTTTTTCAAAATTAAATTATGTATTAATACTTAAAATATAAAAAAATATCTAACATATAATTATAAGGTATTATGGTGATTGGGTAATATTTATACATATCCCCCTCCATAAAATGGAGAAAAAATCATTGATCGTGTGTACGACAGTCTATCTCCTCACGAACCAATGTAGTTCATTTTCCATCACAAAATTCGAAGGACGAATATAACAACAGATTTAAAATATTTGAATGATATATATGATAATAATTTAATAATTTAATATTAATATCATACATTCCTTCTGGTTTTCATTCATTTTAAAATACAGTAATGCGGCTCATCTGTTCAGCGGACTACCGTCTCGCATAGTGATGTGATTTGTTTTTTACTTATAATTTAAATGGAATGTAATATGGACAAATTTAATGAATATATGTGATATATATTTTATGATATTTATTATATAATGTTAATATATCATCATATTCCTTACAATTTCAGATATTTAGTGGAATGATATCGTCCCTCAGGCATACGTACGACCTACCATCTCCACGAAGAGAAGTGATTCATTTTCCATGAACAAATTGAAACAGTGATTTTAAAAAGTATAAATGATTAAATATTAAAATTTATAAACTTAAAAAATTCTTTATATGAGGGATATATATTCTATATTCAATAACGATAACTTTCAGGACAAAACATGCATGAGAAAACAGGGAAATTAACACCTGAAACAATGAAAATAATGAAATATTAGTACCAAATTGACTGTAAAATTTTAGAATAGGATCATATAAGATATTATAAATTTTCTATGGAAATATTATATATTAATAATGTTCTTAAAACAATTATATATTTGTTTGAATAACATTAAACTAAAAGGAATCGTGACGTAAGATACTCTATCTCGATTTCTCTTCATTGAGGCATATTGAAGTGATATGAACATAATATATTTTATATGGTGTATATAATTCCCATTTTACATGTAATTTCATGGATTCTTCATACTTAATGATATTTTATGTTTCAATTTGAATTATTTCATCCAAGGGTATCTAACTTGAAAATTTCCATGTGGTAATGAATTTCATTACTCTGTTTCTTTTAATTGGGTTAAATTAATTATTCATTATCATTGATATTCTATGATTACGTGTGAAATGAATTTTGATTATATTAAATTTTATTTAAATTTTTTATATGGATTTATATTTGACACAAATAATTTTATTCATTTTTTAAATCTCACAGCAACTTTGTGATCTTTATAAGAGTTTATTTCTTAATCTCATTTAAATCATAATTGTTTATACTTGAATTCCCATTCAAAGAAATTATAAAATAATTTACAAATAAAAAAATAATTTTTTTTATAATCTAGTTATTGAATATATTTTCAAGTAATAAGTACCATTATTTTCACTCTTTGGTGTATAAAATGTTTGATAATGTTTTTCAAATAAAATCCGACATCATTTTGTTCTTCGGTCGAAAATCCTTTATCTTAAAAAACCCGATTTTCATAAAAAAATTTCAAAAATGTTTTACATTTTTTAACAATATAAAAATAATTTAGTTATACATTTTTACCCACATTTTACTTATTTACTAATAATATGGTAGGAATCATTTTTAAAAATTTTATGGAAGGTACAAAATTTCCTACCATCATGAAAAATCAATGCTTAAAAATTATTATACAATTATAAAATTTCATTTAAAAAAATTAATTTCAAAAATATTTGAGAACTTTTAAAAAAGGTGATTTTACAAATGAAAAAAGATAATTTCCTAAATTTTCTTTTGAAGATATATTTATAGTATTATTATTAACAAATGACAAAATAACATTACTTTACATATACTACACAAGGTATATGTTATATTAATACTATAATTATTATTTATATGGTTTGTTTATGATCATTTTTTGCAAGGAAGGTATTGACATTTACTTTATTGAACTATTTTGGGAGTCATTAAATTTCCCTTGAAATATTAACTTTACTGTGTTCATTGAACATTATGTTTCCCCTAAATATACATATTATTTTTCATGGATATGATAATTGGTTAAATCAAATATTATTTCAATATATGGTTTTTTACATTGAAATTTATTGGATTGACTGGGTAAATATTAATAAATCTGTATTATTTACTAAATAAATATATTTATTGATTAGGAAAATTATTCATGAATTTAATAAGTTATTAGATATATGATGAATGATTTGGACATGTAAGTATGGGTGGGTCCTAATTATAGATAACCACTTGATGCATTTAAGGTCTCATGATTTGAATCAGTCAGTCGTCCATAGTTAAATGGTTTTCCTGTGTATACCTACTCATCAGTTTTAAACATTTTTGTGAAAGGTTTTCACGATAGAGGTATCATGTTCCAGAGATCATGACATCCAAAGATTAATAATTTCCTTCCTAAAAAATTCAGTTATTAATATCCATGTGATTTTCACAATCATATTACTTCTGGATTCTCTTCATTATTAATCTAATGATTAAATAGAACATTTTTTCAATTATTTACCTTTATTTATTGATTATGAATTATCTTATTATCCATGAGATATTTTCAATTATATTGTCTCTGGATGCATTTATTTATTAGTTTATTGACTTAATGGCATGTGTTTTTAGTAATTTACCTTTTTATATTGTTTATTCCTTATTTTATTATCCATGATATTTTCATAATGATATTATATTTGGATACATTTCTTTATTAGTTTATTGACTAAATAACATGTGTTTTTAGTCATTTACCTTACCATATTAATTATTCTAAATCTTATTATGATAGTAATTTTTTTAAATAGCATGCATGTTCAATTATTTATTTTTATATGTCATTTATGCTTATTTCTTCATTATAGATTTCACTGTACTTAACACTTACTGAGCTTTTGAGATTTCCCTTTTTTCCATTCCCATGAATCCTTGAAGTGTACTATGATTGATATGATAATATATACCGAAGGGAATAATGATATTTTAAACAAAAATTATGTTGTAATTTCTGTTTTTAAATGTAATATGGGAATCATGTTTGTATCTAGTTTAATATGACTACTCTACTATCTGCTCTATCGAGATGTGATTGCTTGTATCTTATTCTAATATAAAAAATTAGACACTGGGTTCATGTTACTATGGTCGAGGTCACAAATTTTGTAATTAGAGTATTTTTAATTCAAACCATGGGATCTGGATTTAGAAAAACAAAAATTTGGGAGCATAACCCTTTGATAAACTTTGAGGATATGTATAGAAGAACATTCTAATGTTTTGGTTAGTCAGAGATTATGTGTATTTCCTAGAAATACAACCCTTTATAAATACTAAAAGTGGGCGTGCTTCTTGAATATATGTACTTGGGGGTGATAACTATGAAAATGGAGCATTGGTATTGACATGATCAACTCCTAGTGCACAAAAAGGCGTTAATACAGACCTTGTTTGACAATAATGTGTTGTGTCCTTATGATATGTAAAATTTTATTTACAAACCATTATAAAGGATATGAATAGACGATGAGTAGTTGTGGTTTGGATTAGTGGTAAGAACCCCTTAAATCTACATGAAATATGGGGGTTCAAAACCCATGGGGCGCAGGTACTGTAGCAGTACTGCTATGGACTGTAGCAGCGGTGGCACTATAGCAGCGGCAGGCACTGTAGTAGCGGCATGTCACTGTAGCGGCAGCAGAGTACTGTAGCAGCGCGGGTGCTATTGCAGTACTCTTCACAGAATGAGAATTGGACCAAAAAAATGGGCATACTGGCCATGTAATTGGCTAATTGGCCATTAGGCCTTCTGGCTATTTAATGGGTCTCCCTCAACCCAGTTAAAAGAGGTCTTTGCATTGCTTTTATAATAAATGAGGATTCAGCCCCAACCTTAATAGATGATGAAAATTATTGAACTTGGATAAACCTATGGTTTTGTTGATTAAAATAATGTTTCATTATTTAAACATCCTATAAATGATTATATTGTTTTCTCAAAATGATTATTGTTGGTCACACTATGTTTTTTAATTTTATTCAATGGCTAGAACAATATTGAATAGTGTTAACATTGAATATGAAGGAAAATATGGCAAATATGGGTAACTAGATAGGATGATGACATGAGTGAAATATATGATGATTATACCTAATATGTTATTTGAATATATGATAAAAAACCTATACCAAGACTAACTCTTAGATTAATCATAGAAGAGAAGGATTGAGTTTTCGAAGATATCGAGTCGTGGAGACCATGGAAGAATGAAGGCTCGATTATCATCTTCTGAGAAATGTGGAAAGAGACACATAAAATTATGTCTCAATGTAATGGGAAAATATTTAATGTGTGGAAAAATGGGAATAATGTAAACAATTTTCTAATGAAAAATGGGGAGTATGATAGAAGGAAATAAATCACAGCAGTGGGTTCCATTTTGAGATTGTTTCATTAATGAGGGGACACTATGAATTATCCGAGTCAATTACCTCTTCAAAAGGTTAGAACATATACCAAGGAAGTAACTATGTTGAAATAAAAGAGATGAAGTGTTTATATGTTGGGATTCAATAATTAAATTGTAGTCTTTTTTTCACCAATGGTATTTTGTTTACAAGAATCCTGAAGCATATAAAAATTGTTTTTAATTTAAAAATCATATATGTATTAATTACCATAGGAGTTATGGATACCATCATGGGATATTATTTTGAGGTTGACCATAAGTTCAAAGTCTTAAAAATACATTTATAGGTTTTATTTCATGTGAGTTTAGAAATATTAAGGATACTAATGGAAAAAAGTTATGAGAAAAAAATATATTATGTTTTTATATGAAATAGTTATTTGAGGAATAATTTCATTAATTTTATTAGACTTAAGATTCAAGGTACTGGTAACCATTAAGGTTATTATATCTTTAATGTTGTAGTAATTATGGGTCATCCCAATTTTGGAATGTTATATTAATTATGTTAATATAATTTTATAAAAAGTAATACCACCCACATTCAGAGTGAAAACCCATCATGTATAAAAAAGATGAAGGGATTAAACTGAAAATTTAAGGACCATAAGGGTTTAACAACTACAACTAGACTATGTGATTTTCTGGTTATTATGTCATTCTTTTTCGTTAAGTGATTTTATTAATAAATTTTAATGACAAACCGGTGGTGTTACTGTGGAGGGTTTTAGATTAATGTACTATATCTGATAACTTGTTATAACCATCATGGTTTTGTAAAATAGTTAGGGACAGTTGATAATCATTTTCAATATTATATGGATCTTCTGATATGTTAAAAATCATTTTTAGTGCTTTAGGCATAACAATTCATTTCCTGATATTCATTTCATAGAGTAAATGTACAATTGTAAATCAATCAAATCATAACCAAATGATTAAATTTTTCTAATAAAATATATATGTATGAAGTGAATGAGTTTTATTATATTTTTAGATAGTAAATGAATTCCTCAACTTTAGAAAACTGAAATTAAAAAAAATCCTATTACCTTCATTTCTGATGAATCAAATAGTCTTTTAAATTATTAGATATTTATGGTTTTGAGGTCCTTAACATTCCATTGATCATAAATTTTGTGTGATAAATGATATCTATAATTTTCTATAATTATTTACACTTTTATTCTATGTTCATATCTTTCAACAACCCAAACATTTATAAATAAAATTCCCATTTTTATTGAATTAAATTCCACACATTCTATTATGGTTATATGAAACACATGAACTTATTTAGTTTTATTATATCCTATAAAATTTAAAAGACCATTAATCATCATATCCATTGATAAAATATCCATTAAATAATAATAATAATGTTATTATAATATTTGTATTTTGATAAATCCAGTTGACACAAAAAAGGAAGTGATGACCTTGAGATGTAGGATCATGCCCTATGAATCCCATTTATCAGAGTTTCCAAGGGAGAAAAAATCAATAATATTTTCATTTGACTAATCCAAATAAAATATCTAATAACTAAATCACCAGAGAACCCATTTATAAGAGATGTTCTAGCTCATCGAGATCATGACGAAAACCATGTATTCCAAACCACCCCATGAAAATATCACGATCACACACCTTAACCTTAGGGAATATCATGGTGTTGTAAAAGTATATATATCAAGAACATAATAATATGAATATATATATTTTATTTTTAATAGAATAAAAGTTATATTAAACTCTTAATGTAGTTACATTATAAATGATTTAGATTTTGATACGATAAAACCCAAATTACATTTTAGGTAATATGAAATTTCAAACAAGGCATTCCTTTTGAGGAATTAATGGATTTTTGAAAAAAATGATATTTTAATCAAAAAATTTTATTAAATTTTTTTTATTAAACATAAATTATAATATTATTTTTATAAAGTCAAATGTAATTTTTATAATGGTTAAAAAATAGTTAATGTTAAAGAAACCTAGAATTTCTCAATAAATGTTAATTCTTTTTCAAAAAATAAATAATCAAATATTTTGAAAACTATTTGGAGAAAGTAAATATTATTTTTGGAATCATAATGTTTGAATTATCTAATAGGGAATTTTTCATAAATTTGCGAGGCCTTAAATTTTTTGGTTAAAATTTAAATATGGTATAAATATAATGTCTGTATTATGGATTCATAATGATCCAAAATTGATGTAATAAATTATATTAAAAGAAACCTAGAACAAATATATGTTTCCACATTAAAAAAATATGATTTTGAGGCTATTTTATTAATTTTATAAAGCTATTATGTATCCTCCAAAACCTATATTATATTTTAATGTTTTAAAAATCATTTATTATTTAATATGAATCACTTCTGCATCACTAAGGGTATTATTTTAATTTTTTAATCCCTTTTAATTATAAAATAAATAAAACTACTCGTATTCAGTAGAATTTATAATGACCTGAACTTTTATTAATGAAAATTCATCTTGATGTAATTAAATTTCTGATTATGTATAATGGTTATGTAATATTTGATCTTATATTGTTTTATGATTTCGGATTTCAAAATACCATTAAGATTATTTATTATTGCTAATATATCCATTTTACAGTGATCACATGATTATTATAAATATAAGGATTTAACAAATCCAATTTATTCATACAAAGGAAGCGATGACCTCATTCCGTAGAATTTCTCTGTACAAATCCCATTTGTCGGATCTTGGAAAGGAGGTGGCATCATTAGGCTTCACTCTTGACCAATCCCAAGCCAAGCTTCAACATGTTATGCTCGAACAGAACCACCTACGGGAGAAGTGGAAGATGATGGAGATTACAACCAAAGTGATGTTATCCAAGCCACCCCAAGAGTCATTCACCATCACACACATTACCCTTATCTCTTATGCAGGTGTTATAAGGGGTTATTAAACAAGACCCTAGAACTATGGTTATGTACATTATTTTTGGTATATAATAAATAATATACATTCATTGTTACATTGTAAATTTTTTTTACAGAACTAATAGTTTTTTATTTAATATTCAATTAAGAAATATAATTTTATAAATTAATGGATTTTTTAATTAAATAGTTTTTTAATTTTATATTATTACTAAATTAAAGTTTTATTAAATATAAATTATCATGTAAATTTTATGAATATAATTGTAATTTTTATTATTGGTTGAATGCTGGTTTGACAAAACCCATGAGTTTTCGATAAATATCATTTTATAATTATAAAAAGTAAAAATTCACATATTTTGAAAATTATTAAGTTAAAATGAATATTATTTTTGGAATCAAGATATTGAAATTATCGAATGGTGATTTTTTTCTAATTTTTTGAGAGTTAAATTTTTGGGTAAAAATTAAATAGCTTTTAAATATATAATGTGTTTTATGAAAACATAATGACCCAATAGTGATGTAATAAAATACTATAAATGATATTTTTGGCCAAAATATGTTTTATATTTAAAATAATGTGATTTAAAATTTGTTTGATTAATTTTATGGTGCCTTAGTGGACCCTCCCATACATATAAAACATGTTTAATTTTTAAAATCATTTCCTTCAGAGTGTGACTCACCTCCACATTAACAGGAAAAATATTTTAATAATTTCTGACATTGGACTTATAAAATAATGTTTTCCACTATCATTTGGAAAAAACCAAGCGAAAAAACCATGGTTCGGTTTGGGGTCTTAATTGGTTTAATTTGTGGTGTCCAAAACCTAAATAATAAAGAATTCCCTCTCTTTTCCCATATAAACCCACCCAAGATCCCACTTCCTCTTCACTAAATGACTTTGGAGCTCGAACAACCTCTACCTTCATCTCCCTATATTCCACCAATGGAACCCCAAGCTCCCATGAAGACTCTCTCAAGCCCCTTGCCACGAACAATCTTCGGGGCCCGTGCCGTGACTACCCCAAGCCCATCTTCCATAGGCCAGGGGCTGGTGACTAGCAGCAAAGGCATAAATCCTGATAATTGGGAAGGCATTGCCTCTATAAAAGAAAAAAACACCACAGAGTACATGAAGAAGTAATACACTATGTACAAAAGAAACCGCTGAAAATTAAATGGGCTATAATACAAACCCAACTGAAAAGTACTGCTACAACTGAACAAAAGTACAACAGAAAAGACAAACAGCTGGAAAATAGAAGCAACATCTGGGTCTTCCACCTCGGATCCTACCTGAAGGGTAGGTATAGATAGCGTAGCTCCGGGATCGTCCACCACGGATCCTACCTGAAGGGTATGTACAGATAGCCTCCTCAACGATATCTCCTGTCAAACTCCTCTGAGTACCGTCTTGTCGTGAAGTCCACCTCCGGATACTGACTCTTCATGAGGTCCACCTCCAGGTACCATCCAGTCCTCTAACACTCGGCCTCCGCCAGCACTGTCCGTCGTCTGTATCCAACACAACGAGGTGCGGGCATTGCCCGTGAAGGGGTGAGTATAATGATACTCATTAGGGACCCCGACAGCCTCAATGTCTCACTAAATCCAACAAGGATAACCACAAATAAGGATCTAAATAGATAAGCCTTACTTAGGTATAATCCCATACTTATACCTAAGTTATCAAGTAGCCCATCTCAGTCATAAGGTATCACACAGATATGAAAACAAAAGATAACCACAACTTAGGTATATGCTCATACATATACCTAAGTTATCATGTAACCCATCTCAATCATGAGGAATACACAAATGTCAAAGACTCAGCTCAAACCAGGATTTTCATTAAAGATATTGAAACCACAACTGATAGAGAATATAAGGCCCCAGCCTTAATCCTTACTTAATATTGAATTAAATGAGTAATTCACATTGAGGATCTTTTCAGGTTTAGAGTTTTAGAGAATTAGGACATAACTATTACATCTCAAAAGATTACAAAGTAGTCTCTTCTACTCAATTTCCATAAAATAAAAAATCTTAAAAAGAAACATGTCTAGTTTCATGTTTTAGGTAGCATGACTTTCCCTTGATCCCATCCTTGACACTATCGTCACATCATGTACCTTTCCCTTGACCTGTGAAAAGCATTTCAAAAATTTGGGATGAGCATAAAAAGCTCAGTAAGGGTTATAAAAATATGGAAAGGAAACATGAGTTCATATATACATAAGAATGAAATCATACTTTACCCATAAAACATAGGCATATCAAATCATGAATAAATCATAGAAAACATAAGACATAAAGATAACTTGAGGCATTCATAACATTCTTACGTAGGGACTAACCCTCTTGGTTACGTTTGGAATACCCATCACAGTATATTCCCTAAAATCTCTTCGGAGAAACCTTAACGTTTCACTCCTTCGCGTTACCCAATGCATTGGAGAGCTATAACGGGCTCACCCGCCCTTAGTTTATCACGGAAACACCCGTTTTCATAACAATTCCCAAGAACCATAACATAAATGTGTCACATAAAACATGCATAAAGGAAATATAACATTTCCACATTTCAATCAAAATATAACATTTTAGTATATTGAAATAATGAATCCATTCAAAAATAAACCATTTCCAAAACCATTTAATAATGAGATTTTTGAATCAAGGTGTCCCATACCACCTTGAAGCTTTTAACTTTTTAAACCATTAATATCCATATAAATAAATCCTTAAAACCATTTTGAAAACATGGATATTAATAAGAACAAATAATTAAAATATTTAAAACGATATTTTGGTTAAAGTGGTTTTACCAAAATTTGAGACACTTGAATATAACAATTGAGGAATAACATTTAGTCAGAACTTTATAATATCATGAGAATAAATGGATTCATGATATAATACTCCAAAGGATAGTATATACACCATATAAGAGTGAATTGGTGCATAACAACAATGAACCCTCAATAGAAATGTCAAATGTGATGAAATCCCTTATAAAGAAGGTATCCTTAAATTAAGGACAAATCAATCTCAAAAATATGTGTGACAAATATAAATACACCCAATATAAGTGGATATTAAGTGTAAAACAATAAAAGGTCATTCACACATATTCAATGGGTGACATATTCAATGACTACATGTTGAACCCAAAGAAATCGAAATTGGGTTAAAAAGTTCCCTTGACAGCCCAACGACATCACATCAAAATGAGTTGATGAGAGATAAAACGTGTATCTCATCACTTGGACATAAAATTTACATCAATAAGGATATATGAGAACATATCCCAAAATAAAGATATTTAAATTAAAAGACCCAACAAAAGAAGTCTTTTTAAAAAAAAGGAGGGCGAAAGGTTCCCTTACCGACTTGGGTATCTCTCAAAACATACACCCCATGAAAGAAAGACAATAGGTCATTGATTTAAATACTCATAAACGAAATTATATTACACAAATAGTAGAATAATGGGCATTACATACACCACTCAATGGAATTTCTGTCAAATGTAGCATAAATCTCACCGGAATAAAAGTGAGATGAAAAATCCCTTATGAAAACTCGGCAGCCTAACGGCGCCACATAAAACTTATGAATATGGATTGATGAGATCAAATAGAGTATCCCATCATATTACAATATAATTTACAGCAAGTGGAATATAAAATAAAATCCCCCAACATTGCAAGGAGGAGTTTAAAAGAAGTGACATAAAGGAGAGTACTTAAAAAGAAAGAGAGAGGTTAGATCTCTTACGAAAGTTCGGCAGCCTAACGGCGCCACTCAAAACTTCCAAAATTGATTGATGAGAGAGAATAGGGTCTCTCATCACATGAACATAAAAATTACAGTAAATGTAATATAAAAGAACATCCCAATAATAAGAAATATGAGCTTAAAATAAATGACATAAAAGAGTGTACTTAAAAAGAAAGAGAGTTGTAGGATCCCTTACCTCGGGTCTGACTTGACTCGATCGTTCTTTAATCTCCTGAATAATAAACTTGAGTTAATTTATACTTCTTTAATAACCTTTTTTCAAGTTCATTATTCCTTTTATATCACTTATTACCATGTTATAAACATTATTTAATCATTTAAGTTAATCATGTTTGTTTTGTCGATATTTGGTTCTTAAGTCGAAAGTGGACTTCTTACAATTACATGTAGTTCGTGTGGTCAAAGGTTCTTTATATCCAGAATGACATTCCTGATTTGGATATCATATATATCATATATATCCAGCATATACATGTATTTATAATATTACATAATCATTTGGAGGTAAGAAATGAAATGCACCGTTCATGGAGACGGTAAGCCGTACGTACGCATGAACGCTACTTTCATTTCTATTTCATATTTTATAGAATGGAATAATAATGATATAAAGGTATATTATAATTCCAGTATAATATCATATATAATATCATATTTCCATCCTTTATACATCCCACATATGGTATTTAACGAATCAAATCACTTTGAGGGGGCGGTAGTCCGCACTTCTTTAAATGAAGATATCGCGTATACCCATAATGGAAGCCATAAAGGTAAGACAAAAATGAAAAATACAGAATCATAAATAAAACATAAACATATTAAATATCATATATAAAAATAATTACATCATAATGGCCACCTATGAAGGTGTTAAATGAGTATTGAACAATCATCGTTTCGGGAGGCAGAATTTCACCATCCACGGAAACCGTATGTTCTTTAACCATTTGATGTAGTTGTGTGGGAGTGTAGCTCGAATAAATCTTATAACAACATCCTAGTATATTGAATATACTGGTGTTGTTACAAATAAAGTAAATAAAAAGAGTTTAGGGGGTTGGAGAAGCAAAATAAAACAAATGAACATGAGAGAGTGAATTACCTTTAAAAGTGTAACTCCTTTTGATTTGAGCCTAAAGGCTTCCTTTGAAAGGATTCTTCCCAATGGGAATCCACTAGGATGAGGAGATGGATGTGTAGAGAGTAAATGGGCAGGGGTTGGCCGAGCCAAAGGCTTGAGGAGTGTGTTAAATGAGGTAGAGGTGGGGGCCTTTTATAAGAGGAGAGGAGGGGCACTTTTGGAATGTAAAGAAATATTACTTTATTTGAAAATGTGTTTCGGTTTTAAAAGGTCCCACATTGATATAATTTGTGGATAAGGTGATAAGGGTTCGAAATCAACTCATCCAATTGGTTTTGGACATGTGTAGTTTATAGATTTTACATTATCTTTCCATTTTATTTAAATCGTCAAATAATGATGTCATCGCTGCATCATTATTATGTCATAAATAATTTAAGTTATTTAATGTCTAAAAATTATAAAAAAAATTCAATGATGTAGGAAATCGTTTTAGCTTTCCAATGAATATTTATAATAAAAAATATGACTTGTATAACCCCACTTAAAAATTGTTTTAGTAAAACATATCATGTTTGTGTCAATTTTACTTTTACATTAAATAAAAAGTTATTTATGTCATTTCCCAACCAAAATGTCTCCATGGGGTCCCCAAGTTGACCCATGGATTTTCTTGGTCGGCCATGACACAAACAATAAGGTTGGGACATGTTTCTAGGTCATTTCATATTATTAAAGCATTATTTATACCTTAATCTACACTAATTACCACTAATCGCGATTAAAAACTTAATAAGTTACTATTCACCAAAAAATTATTTTTATCCCATTGAACCACATTTTAATTATTAATGACAACCATGTATGTCGGATTTTTGAAATTCAAAACACATAATTTGTAAAATTTCATTTAAACGAAAAATCAGCTTTTATAAGTACCACTTAGTGGTTTCACTATTCATCAAAAATTGAAGTTTTTCCGAAAAATCCCAAAAATTCACACTAAGCTATATTTGATATTCCAAATTCAAAAATGAAGTCCGTTTTACAAAATTCAAAACATATTAGTCACATTAATTAATTTAATAATTAATTCCCACTGTCAGCGCAAATAGCGTGTTTTTATAAAACAATAAGTATCAAAAGATTGATACTAGTTTAAGTCTGATTTCAAAGTGAAATTAATTCCAACGACCACTATTGGATTTAATGGTAAAAATATTTTATAATTTCACTTTAAAACCAATTCAAAATATAATCTAATCATATAAATAAATTAGATTAAAAAGAGGTTTTGCATTAAAATACAACATTTTACACTATTCATTAAAAAATGAACTTTATCGGAAAAATACCAAAAAATTACACAAAGTAAAATTTGATGTCCTGATTCTTAATAATAGTTTTATTTGATCCAAAAGAATGTTTAAGAGGGAACAAAACTATATTTAATGACAGTTCTCCATTAAAAGGCGATAAGTGAACCTTTGGTGAAAACTAGGGCATATACGCCTAAAATTGAATTCTTTACGTATTTTAAGCCTTTAACTTTTATTGGATAAATGTAAAAACATTTAAAAAACATATATAATCATATTTTAGTTATTTCTATCCATTCCCGCCAATACAATGGCTACATGTTAACTACCATTTGAAATAATATAATTTTATTATTAGAGTGCAACGTAAGATTCCCAAGAAACTCGTTGTTGCGTGTTGGGTACGCCATCGAGCATAGCGTCCCCTTTAAAGTCATTTAAATATTTTATTCACAAATATGGATAAATATGAAAATTTCATATTCATTATTTACCTGGGGTGTTACATCCTTCCCCCCTTTTGGGAATTGCGTCCTCGCAATTTTAAAATTGCGCTTGGAAACATCCTTGAATGTCCCACATCGGAACAAGAGTCGGTAAAACAATAACTTTAAAATAATGAAAGATAAGTACAAAGGTCACCCGAGTTTACCCATACTAGGATTCCATGTATGAAAATATGGACATGGAGGAAAAAACAAAGGGTCATGTTCTGATGGAGAGTGATAGAAAACATGTTTAGGAGAAAGCTAACCATGACAAAATCACAAACTTGTGATGGGTTAAACGGTATTCGATTCCCCAGTAGGAAAAGTTAATAGACAACATTTTTGTTTTAAGTTACTTTTTATTGAGGAATTTATTCATAAGGAAACATAATCACATATCATGTTGACTTTCAACTTTTATTAGATTCCTTACACAAACTCATTTTTTTTCAAAAGACGAGTATTTAGGAAGACTTGTTCACATTAATAGTACTATAATCAACTTCTAGAGAATCACCTAATCCACAAAATAGAACTATATACTTCCCATGTCTTTAGACTTTAACCAAAACCAAAACCAAAAAGGCTAGTACAAGATCATATAATCCAGAAAAGGATAACCCTTTATAAAAAGAAAATCTATTCTTAATCTCCAAAATTTGTCCAACAAAACCCAAAGTTCAAAGAGGACCATTCTATAATCAATTTGTCCATAAAATTCTTCAAAGTAAACCAATATAAGATTGAAACCCAAATATTTGAAGGATTTAGTCGCATAGTCTTCCAAGATATATCGTAACATTTATCTCCAAACAACATCAGTTGCTCCTAAAGTCTCGTTTTGAAAAGTAATTAACCTAATCACATATCCTCCATGATAGGTTAATCATTTTCATAAATAACCCAAAATGAACTTACCCTTAATTCATAAAATCATATAACCAGAAAGAATCAGTCAAACTAACCAGGGACTTCACGTAGTCCTGTGGTAGGCGGTAAATACCAGTCGCACTTTGGTTGTGGGTTCGATTCCCGCAGTTTTGTCCGACGCGACGGGTAGTCACACGGTCTGCGTGTTGTCCTTTTTCCAAAACTATATAATTCTTAAAACATTCCCCCAAAATGAGATAAAATCTACAAAGATGATCATAACATATTTTAACCTCAAGTTTATCTCATTCCTTTAATTTTCCATCATAACATATAACAACCCATAATTACCTCAAAAGTAAGGATCATATAAACCCTAATGGTTACCTTAATAATTATTACCTGAATTTCTACATCGAGTTGCCCATCTTGTACATGATGCATTAGAGAACTCACCAAGGTTGAAGTGGTTGATCATGACTCCTTGATAGTTGGTTTAGAACAACCATGATATTCCTCATTGAATCCCCCATCTCATCCAGTCTCTTAATCAGAGAACCACCACAGTTTCCTTCAAACCCATTGTCACTTTGGTGCCTGCTAGATCCATCCATTTACTAAAACCAAAAACGTCAGTGTAAGTATATCAACATAACCATCATGTACTAATGAGGAAGATAAACACTAAGATATACTTACTCATTCACTTTATCTAAAACTAGGACTCTTTCTGAAATCCTAACCATTATGGTAGTGTCACTTATGCTTAGAAAATACCCTAACCTCTAATGTTTTCTAAACCGACCTTTTATACCAACTATAAGGCCCCAGCCTTAATCCTTACTTAATATTGAATTAAATGAGTAATTCACATTGAGGATCTTTTAAGGTTTATATTTTTAGAGAATTAGGACATAACTATTACATCTCAAAAGATTACAAAGTAGTATATTCTACTCAATTTCCATAAAATAAAAACTCTTAAAAAGAAACATGTCTAGTTTCATGTTTTAGGTAGCATGACGTTCCCTTGATCCCATCCTTGACACTATCGTCACATCATGTACCTTTCCCTTGACCTGTGAAAAGAATTTCAAAAACTTGGGATGAGCATAAAAAGCTCAGTAAGAGTTATAAAAATATGGAAAGGAAACATGAGTTCATATATACATAAGAATGAAATAATACTTTACCCATAAAACATAGGCATATCAAATCATGAATAAATCATAGAAAACATAAGACATAAAGGTAACATGAGGCATTTATAACATTATTACGTAGGGAGTAACCCTCTTGGTTACGTTTGGAATACCCATCATAGTATATTCCCTAAAATCTCTTCGGAGAAACCTTAACGTTTCACTCCTTCGCGTTACCCAATGCATTGGAGAGCTATAACGGGCTCACCCGCCCTTAGTTTATCACGGAACCACCCGTTTTCATAACAATGCCCAAGAACCATAACATAAATGTGTCACATAAAACATGCATAAAGGAAACATAACATTTCCACATTTCAATCAAAATATAACATTTTAGTATATTGAAATAATGAATCCATTCAAAAATAAACCTTTTCCAAAACCATTTAATAAAGAGATTTTTGAATCAAAGTGTCCCATACCACCTTGAAGATTTTAACTTTTTAAACCATTAATATCCATATAAATAAATCCTTAAAACCATTTTTAAAACATGGATATTAATAAGAACAAATAATTAAAATATTTAAAACGATATTTTGGTTAAAGTGGTTTTACCAAAATTTGAGACACTTGAATACAACAATTGAGAAATAACATTTAGTCAGAACTTTATAATATCATGAGAATAAATGGATTCATGATATAATACTCCAAAGGATAGTATATACACCATATAAGAGTGAATTGGTGCATAACAACAATGAACCCTCAATAGAAATGTCAAATGTGATGAAATCCCTTATAAAGAAGGTATCCTAAAATTAAGGACAAATCAATCTCAAAAATATGTGTGACAAATATAAATACACCCAATATAAGTGGATATTAAGTGTAAAACAATAAAAGGTCATTCACACATATTCAATGGATGACATATTCAATGACTACATGTTGAACCCAAAGAAATCGAAATTGGGTTAAAAAGTTCCCTTGACAGCCTAACGACACCACATCAAAATGAGTTGATGAGAGATAAAAAGTGTATCTCATCACTTGGACATAAAATTTACATCAATAAGGATATATGAGAACATATCCCAAAATAAAAATATGTAAATTAAAAGACCCAACAAAAGAAGTCTTTTTTTAAAAAAAAAAGAGGGTGAAAGGTTCCCTTACCGACTTGGGTATCTCTCAAAACATACACCCCATGAAAGAAAGACAATATGTCATTGATGTAAATACTCATAAACGAAATTATATTACACAAAAAGTAGAATAATGGGCAGTAAATACACCACTCAATGGAATTTGTGGCAAATGTAGCATAAATCTCACGGGAATAAAAGTGAGATGAAAAATCCCTTACGAAAACTCGGCAGCATAACGGCGCCACATAAAACTTCCGAATATGGATTGATGAGATCAAATAGAGTATCCCCTCATATTACAATAGAATTTACAGCAATTGGAATATAAAATAAAATCCCCCAACATTGCAAGGAGGAGTTTAAAAGAAGTGACATAAAGGAGAGTACTTAAAAAGAAAGAGAGAGGTTAGATCTCTTACGAATGTTCGGCAGCCTAACGGCGCCACTCAAAACATCCAAAATGGATTTATGAGAGAGAATAGGGTCTCTCATCACATGAACATAAAAATTACAGTAAATTTAATATAAAATAACATCCCAATAATAAGAAAGATGAGCTTAAAATAAATGACATAAAAGAGTGTACTTAAAAAGAAAGAGAGTTGAAGGATCCCTTACCTCGGGTCTGACTTGACTCGATCGTTCTTTAATCTCCTGAATAATAAACTTGAGTTAATTTATACTTCTTTAAGAACCTTTTTCAAGTTCATTATTCCTTTTATATCACTTATTACCATGTTATAAACATTATTTAATCATTTAAGTGAATCATGTTTGTTTTGTCGATATTTGGTTCTTAAGTCGAAAGTGGACTTCTTACAATTACATGTTGTTCGTGTGGTCAGAGGTTCTTTATATCCAGAATGACATTACTGATTTGGATATCATATATATCATATATATCCAGCATATACATGTATTTATAATATTACATAATCATTTGGAGGTAAGAAATGAAATGCACCGTTCATGGAGACGGTAAGCCGTGCGTACGCATGAACGCTACTTTCATTTCTATTTCGTATTTTATAGAATGGAATAATAATTATATAAAGGTATATTATAATTCCAGTATAATATCATATATAATATCATATTTCCATCCTTTATACATCCCACATATGGTATTTAACGAATCAAATCACTTTGAGGGGGCGGTAGTCCGCACTTCCTTAAATGAAGATATCGCGTATACCCATAATGGAAGCCATAAAGGTAAGACAAAAATGAAAAATACAGAAGCATAAATAAAACATAAACATATTAAATATAATATATAAAAATAGTTACATCATAATGGACACCTTTGAAGGTGTTAAATGAGTATTGAACAATCATCGTTTCGGGAGGCAGAATTTCACCATCCACGGACACCGTATGTTCTTTAAGCATTTGATGTAGTTTTGTGAGAGTGTAGCTCGAATAAATCATATAACAACATCCTAGTATATTGAAGATACTGGTGTTGTTACAAAAGAAGTAAATAAAAAGATTTTAGGGGGTTGGAGAAGCAAAATAAAACAAATGAACATGAGAGAGTGAATTACCTTTAAAAGTGTAACTCCTTTTGATTTGAGCCTAAAGGCTTCCTTTGAAAGGATTCTGCCCAAAGGGAATCCACTAGGATGAGGAGATGGATTTGGAGATAGTAAATGGGCAGGGGTTGGCCGAGACAAAGGCTTGAGGAGTGTGTTAAATGAGGTAGAGGTGGGGGCCTTTTATAAGAGGAGAGGAGGGGCACTTTTGGAAAGTAAAGAAATATTACTTTATTTGAAAATGTGTTTCGGTTTTAAAAGATCCCACATTGATATAATTTGTGGATAAGGTGATAAGGGTTCGAAATCAACTCATCCAATTGGTTTTGGACATGTGTAGTTTATAGATTTTACATTATCTTTCCATTTTATTTAAATCGTCAAATAATGATGTCATCGCTGCATCATTATTATGTCATAAATAATATAAGTTATTTAATGTCTAAAAATTATAAAAAAAATAATATGATGTATGAAATCTTTTTATCTTTCCAATTTATATTTATAATCAAAAAGATGACTTGTATAACCCCACTTAAAAATTGTTTTAGTAAAACATATCATGTTTGTGTCAATTTTACTTTTACATTAAATAAAAAGTTATTTATGTCATTTCCCAACCAAAATGTCTCCATGGGGTCCCCAAGTTGACCCATGGCTTTTCTTGGTCGGCCATGACACAACCAATAAGGTTGGGACATGTGTCTAGGTCATTTCATATTATTAAAGCATTATTTATACCTTAATCTACACTAATTACCACTAATCGCGATTAAAAACTTAATAAGTTACTATTCACCAAAAAATTATTTTTATCCCATTGAACCACATTTTAATTATTAATGACAACCATGTATGTCGGATTTTTGAAATTCAAAACACATAAGTGGTAAAATTTCATTTAAACGAAAAATCAGCTTTTATAAGTACCACTTAGTGGTTTCACTATTCATCAAAAATTGAAGTTTTTCCGAAAAATCCCAAAAATTCACCCTAAGCTATATTTGATATTCTGAATTCAAAAATGAAGTCCGTTTTACAAAATTCAAAACATATTAGTCACATTAATTAATTTAATAATTAATTCCCGCTGTCAGCGCAAATAGCGTGTTTTTATAAAACAATAAGTATCAAAAGATTGATACTAGTTTAAGTCTGATTTCAAAGTGAAATTAATTCCAACGACCACTATTGGATTTAATGGTAAAAATATTTTCTAATTTCACTTTAAAACCAATTCAAAATATAATATAATCATATAAATAAATTAGATTAAAAAGAGGTTTTGCATTAAAATACAACATTTTACACTATTCATTAAAAAAATGAACTTTATCGGAAAAATACCAAAAAATTACACAAAGTAAAATTTGATGTCCAGATTCTTAATAAGAGTTTTATTTGGTCCAAAAGAATGTTTAAGAGGGAAAAAAACTATATTTAATGACAGTTCTCCATTAAAAGGCGATAAGTGAACCTTTGGTGAAAACTAGGGCATATACGCCTAAAATTGAATTCTTTACGTATTTTAAGCCTTTAGCTTTTATTGGATAAATGTAAAAACATTTAAAAAACATATATAATCATATTTTAGTTATTTCTATCCATTCCCGCCAATACAACGGCTACATGTTAACTACCATTTGAAATAATATAATTTTATTATTAGAGTGCAACGTAAGATTCCCAAGAAACTCGTTGTTGCGTGTTGGGTACGCCATCGAGCATAGCGTCCCCTTTAAAGTCATTTAAATATTTAATTCACAAATATGGATAAATATGAAAATTTCATATTCATTATTTACCTGGGGTGTTACATCCTTCCCCCCTTTTGGGAATTGCATCCTCGCAATTTTAAAATTGCGCTTGGAAACATCCTTGAATGTCCCACATCGGAACAAGAGTCGGTAAAACAATAACTTTAAAATAAAGAAAGATAAGTACAAAGGTCACCCGAGTTTACCCATACTAGGATTCCATGTATGAAAATATGGACATGGAGGAAAAAACAAAGGGTCATGTTCTGATGGAGAGTGATAGAAAACATGTTTAGGAGAAAGCTAACCATGAGAAAATCACAAACTTGTGATGGGTTAAACGGTATTCGATTCCCCAGTAGGAAAAGTTAATAGACAACATTTTTGTTTTAAGTTACTTTTTATTGAGGAATTTATTCATAAGGAAACATAATCACATATCATGTTGACTTTCAACTTTTATTAGATTCCTTACACAAACTCATTTTTTTTCCAAAAGACGAGTATTTAGGAAGACTTGTTCACATTAATAGTACTATAATCAACTTCTAGAGAATCACCTAATCCACAAAATAGAACTATATACTTCCCATGTCTTTAGACTTTAACCAAAACCAAAACCAAAAAGGCTAGTACAAGATCAGATAATCCAGAAAAGGATAACCCTTTATAAAAAGAAAATCTATTCTTAATCTCCAAAATTTGTCCAACAAAACCCAAAGTTCAAAGAGGACCATTCTATAATCAATTTGTCCATAAAATTCTTCAAAGTAAACCAATATAAGATTGAAACCCAAATATTTGAAGGATTTAGTCGCATAGTCTTCCAAGATATATCGTAACATTTATCTCCAAACAACATCAGTTGCTCCTAAAGTCCCGTTTTGAAAAGTAATTAACCTAATCACATATCCTCCATGATAGGTTAATCATTTTCATAAATAACCCAAAATGAACTTACTCTTAATTCATAAAATCATATAACCAGAAAGAATCAGTCAAACTAACCAGGGACTTCACGTAGTCCTGTGGTAGGCGGTAAATACCAGTCGCACTTTGGTTGTGGGTTCGATTCCCGCAGCTTTGTCCGACGCGACGGGTAGTCACACGGTCTGCGTGTTGTCCTTTTTCCAAAACTATATAATTCTTAAAACATTCCCCCAAAATGAGATAAAATCTACAAAGATGATCATAACATATTTTAACCTCAAGTTTATCTCATTCCTTTAATTTTCCATCATAACATATAACAACCCATAATTACCTCAAAAGTAAGGATCATATAAACCCTAATGGTTACCTTAATAATTATTACCTAAATTTCTACATCGAGTTGCCCATCTTGTACATGATGCATTAGAGAACTCACCAAGGTTGAAGTGGTTGATCATGACTCCTTGATAGTTGGTTTAGAACAACCATGAGATTCCTCATTGAATCCCCCATCTCATCCAGTCTCTTAATCAGAGAACCACCACAGTTTCCTTCAAACCCATTGTCACTTTGGTGCCTGCTAGATCCATCCATTTACTAAAACCAAAAACGTCAGTGTAAGTATATAAACATAACCATCATGTACTAATGAGGAAGATAAACACTAAGATATACTTACTCATTCACTTTATCTAAAACTAGGACTCTTTCTGAAATCCTAACCATTATGGTAGTGTCACTTATGCTTAGAAAATACCCTAACCTCTAATGTTTTCTAAACCGACCTTTTATACCAACTATAAGGTCCCAGCCTTAATCCTTACTTAATATTGAATTAAATGAGTAATTCACATTGAGGATCTTTTAAGGTTTAGATTTTTAGAGAATTAGGACATAACTATTACATCTCAAAAGATTACAAAGTAGTATATTCTACTCAATTTCCATAAAATAAAAACTCTTAAAAAGAAACATGTCTAGTTTCATGTTTTAGGTAGCATGACGTTCCCTTGATCCCATCCTTGACACTATCGTCACATCATGTACCTTTCCCTTGACCTGTGAATAGAATTTCAAAAACTTGGGATGAGCATAAAAAGCTCAGTAAGAGTTATAAAAATATGGAAAGGAAACATGAGTTCATATATACATAAGAATGAAATCATACTTTACCCATAAAACATAGGCATATCAAATCATGAATAAATCATAGAAAACATAAGACATAAAGGTAACATGAGGCATTTATAACATTATTACGTAGGGAGTAACCCTCTTTGTTACGTTTGGAATACCCATCATAGTATATTCCCTAAAATCTCTTCGGAGAAACCTTAACGTTTCACTCCTTCGCGTTACCCAATGCATTGGAGAGCTATAACGGGCTCACCCGCCCTTAGTTTATCACGGAACCACCCGTTTTCATAACAATGCCCAAGAACCATAACATAAATGTGTCACATAAAACATGCATAAAGGAAACATAACATTTCCACATTTCAATCAAAATATAACATTTTAGTATATTGAAATAATGAATCCATTCAAAAATAAACCTTTTCCAAAACCATTTAATAAAGAGATTTTTGAATCAAAGTGTCCCATACCACCTTGAAGCTTTTAACTTTTTAAACCATTAATATCCATATAAATAAATCCTTAAAACCATTTTTAAAACATGGATATTAATAAGAACAAATAATTAAAATATTTAAAACGATATTTTGGTTAAAGTGGTTTTACCAAAATTTGAGACACTTGAATACAACAATTGAGAAATAACATTTAGTCAGAACTTTATAATATCATGAGAATGAATGGATTCATGATATAATACTCCAAAGGATAGTATATACACCATATAAGAGTGAATTGGTGCATAACAACAATGAACCCTCAATAGAAATGTCAAATGTGATGAAATCCCTTATAAAGAAGGTATCCTAAAATTAAGGACAAATCAATCTCAAAAATATGTGTGAAAAATATAAATACACCCAATATAAGTGGATATTAAGTGTAAAACAATAAAAGGTCATTCACACATATTCAATGGATGACATATTCAATGACTACATGTTGAACCCAAAGAAATCGAAATTGGGTTAAAAAGTTCCCTTGACAGCCTAACGACATCACATCAAAATGAGTTGATGAGAGATAAATTGTGTATCTCATCACTTGGACATAAAATTTACATCAATAAGGATATATGAGAACATATCCCAAAATAAAAATATGTAAATTAAAAGACCCAACAAAAGAAGTCTTTTTTTTAAAAAAAAGAGGGCGAAAGGTTCCCTTACCGACTTGGGTATCTCTCAAAACATACACCCCATAAAACAAAGACAATAGGTCATTGATGTAAATACTCATAAACGAAATTATATTACACAAAAAGTAGAATAATGGGCAGTAAATACACCACTCAATGGAATTTGTGGCAAATGTAGCATAAATCTCACGGGAATAAAAGTGAGATGAAAAATCCCTTACGAAAACTCGACAGCATAACGGCGCCACATAAAACTTCCGAATATGGATTGATGAGATCAAATAGAGTATCCCATCATATTACAATAGAATTTACAGCAATTGGAATATAAAATAAAATCCCCCAACATTGCAAGGAGGAGTTTAAAAGAAGTGACATAAAGGAGAGTACTTAAAAAGAAAGAGAGAGGTTAGATCTCTTACGAATGTTCGGCAGCCTAACGGCGCCACTCAAAACATCCAAAATGGATTGATGAGAGAGAATAGGGTCTCTCATCACATGAACATAAAAATTACAGTAAATTTAATATAAAATAACATCCCAATAATAAGAAAGATGAGCTTAAAATAAATGACATAAAAGAGTGTACTTAAAAAGAAAGAGAGTTGAAGGATCCCTTACCTCGGGTCTGACTTGACTCGATCGTTCTTTAATCTCCTGAATAATAAACTTGAGTTAATTTATACTTCTTTAAGAACCTTTTTCAAGTTCATTATTCCTTTTATATCACTTATTACCATGTTATAAACATTATTTAATCATTTAAGTTAATCATGTTTGTTTTGTCGATATTTGGTTCTTAAGTCGAAAGTGGACTTCTTACAATTACATGTTGTTCGTGTGGTCAGAGGTTCTTTATATCCAGAATGACATTCCTGATTTGGATATCATATATATCATATATATCCAGCATATACATGTATTTATAATATTACATAATCATTTGGAGGTAAGAAATGAAATGCACCGTTCATGGAGACGGTAAGCCGTGCGTACGCATGAACGCTACTTTCATTTCTATTTCGTATTTTATAGAATGGAATAATAATTATATAAAGTTATATTATAATTCCAGTATAATATCATATATAATATCATATTTCCATCCTTTATACATCCCACATATGGTATTTAACGAATCAAATCACTTTGAGGGGGCGGTAGTCCGCACTTCCTTAAATGAAGATATCGCGTATACCCATAATGGAAGCCATAAAGGTAAGACAAAAATGAAAAATACAGAAGCATAAATAAAACATAAACATATTAAATATCATATATAAAAATAGTTACATCATAATGGCCACCTTTGAAGGTGTTAAATGAGTATTGAACAATCATCGTTTCGGGAGGCAGAATTTCACCATCCACGGACACCGTATGTTCTTTAAGCATTTGATGTAGTTTTGTGAGAGTGTAGCTCGAATAAATCATATAACAACATCCTAGTATATTGGATATACTGGTGTTGTTACAAAAGAAGTAAATAAAAAGAGTTTAGGGGGTTGGAGAAGCAAAATAAAACAAATGAACATGAGAGAGTGAATTACCTTTAAAAGTGTAACTCCTTTTGATTTGAGCCTAAAGGCTTCCTTTGAAAGGATTCTGCCCAAAGGGAATCCACTAGGATGAGGAGATGGATGTGGAGATAGTAAATGGGCAGGGGTTGGCCGAGACAAAGGCTTGAGGAGTGTGTTAAATGAGGTAGAGGTGGGGGCCTTTTATAAGAGGAGAGGAGGGGCACTTTTGGAAAGTAAAGAAATATTACTTTATTTGAAAATGTGTTTCGGTTTTAAAAGATCCCACATTGATATAATTTGTGGATAAGGTGATAAGGGTTCGAAATCAACTCATCCAATTGGTTTTGTACATGTGTAGTTTATAGATTTTACATTATCTTTCCATTTTATTTAAATCGTCAAATAATGATGTCATCGCTGCATCATTATTATGTCATAAATAATATAAGTTATTTAATGTCTAAAAATTATAAAAAAAATAATATGATGTATGAAATCTTTTTATCTTTCCAATTTATATTTATAATCAAAAAGATGACTTGTATAACCCCACTTAAAAATTGTTTTAGTAAAACATATCATGTTTGTGTCAATTTTACTTTTACATTAAATAAAAAGTTATTTATGTCATTTCCCAACCAAAATGTCTTCATGGGGTCCCCAAGTTGACCCATGGCTTTTCTTGGTCGGCCATGACACAACCAATAAGGTTGGGACATGTGTCTAGGTCATTTCATATTATTAAAGCATTATTTATACCTTAATCTACACTAATTACCACTAATCGCGATTAAAAACTTAATAAGTTACTATTCACCAAAAAATTATTTTTATCCCATTGAACCACATTTTAATTATTAATGACAACCATGTATGTCGGATTTTTGAAATTCAAAACACATAAGTGGTAAAATTTCATTTAAACGAAAAATCAGCTTTTATAAGTACCACTTAGTGGTTTCACTATTCATCAAAAATTGAAGTTTTTCCGAAAAATCCCAAAAATTCACCCTAAGCTATATTTGATATTCCGAATTCAAAAATGAAGTCCGTTTTAAAAAATTCAAAACATATTAGTCACATTAATTAATTTAATAATTAATTCCCGCTGTCAGCGCAAATAGCGTGTTTTTATAAAACAATAAGTATCAAAAGATTGATACTAGTTTAAGTCTGATTTCAAAGTGAAATTAATTCCAACGACCACTATTGGATTTAATGGTAAAAATATTTTCTGATTTCACTTTAAAACCAATTCAAAATATAATATAATCATATAAATAAATTATATTAAAAAGAGGTTTTGCATTAAAATACAACATTTTACACTATTCAATAAAAAAATGAACTTTATCGGAAAAATACCAAAAAATTACACAAAGTAAAATTTGATGTCCAGATTCTTAATAAGAGTTTTATTTGGTCCAAAAGAATGTTTAAGAGGGAAAAAAACTATATTTAATGACAGTTCTCCATTAAAAGGCGATAAGTGAACCTTTGGTGAAAACTAGGGCATATACGCCTAAAATTGAATTCTTTACGTATTTTAAGCCTTTAGCTTTTATTGGATAAATGTAAAAACATTTAAAAAACATATATAATCATATTTTAGTTATTTCTATCCATTCCCGCCAATACAACGGCTACATGTTAACTACCATTTGAAATAATATAATTTTATTATTAGAGTGCAACGTAAGATTCCCAAGAAACTCGTTGTTGCGTGTTGGGTACGCCATCGAGCATAGCGTCCCCTTTAAAGTCATTTAAATATTTTATTCACAAATATGGATAAATATGAAAATTTCATATTCATTATTTACCTGGGGTGTTACATAGAACTCCTTCTCTGTCGAGTATAGTAGCCCTGTCATGACTCCGAGGCGCTACTCACTAACCTTAGACTAATGAGGTACTTCTCCTTTCAAGTACCGAAGGTCCGAACCCAAACACAGTAGTGATCCCCACTAGGGGTATGCCGCCCAAACACAGTAGTGATTCCCATAACAGCCTACAGAGGTACTCCTCTTGTCGAGTACCGCGGGTTTGCTTCTTACTACCAGGTGCTCCGTATACCATGGGTCTTCCACGAAATACCGGGCACTTCGTCCACTGGGATAGTGGACTCACTCCAAGTCGAATCGGTCAAGCAGTCGTCAGTTCCACAACTACTAGGTCTCCGCACACCGTACGCTCGTCTCTAGGAGGATCCGCTCGATGAGCTACTGGTCGATACTCCACATATCACAAAGTCCCAGGAATAAGTATCACAAAGAACCTCCTCATCACAGGGGTCTCAATGCAACAGACGGCGGGTCAATCAGACGCTTGGTCTGTGAGTTATTAGCCTTTTCGTGCCAGGGCCCAGTTGGTTTCGTCTACAAACCAACCAAACTGTATCTAAAATGCTCCCTGAACTCTCATAGCGTATACTCATAGGGACCTTTTTTCAACGTGATTACCAACGCCACTGACGGTTCGTCAAACGGACGTCCGGTATGAGAGTTATTAGCTTTTCTGTTCTCGGGGCCCGTTTGGATTTCAGGTACAATCCAACCCAGTCATACACCAACTACGTCCAAAACTCAGATGATGTATACAAAACGATCCATCTCACTAAAAGGAATCCAAAAAAGTTGACGACACGTCAATCGGACGTCCGAAGCTCAAGTTATAAATATTTCCGCTCCGAGGGCCCGGTTGGTTTCGTATCCGAACCAACCCGGACGTACTCAAACTTCACCTGAATAATAAGTGTAATATACTGAAACTACAATCTCGATCCAAGGATCCCTACGCAACTAAGGATGCGTCGATTAGAGGTTCATAGCCCGAGATATGAGCGTTTGAATGAACCTAGTCTGAAAATAGGGAGTTTGGGCCCGGTCCGACCTGGCCCAATACCCCTAGGTCGGCCCGAACTAGGTCGACCCGACCCTAGTCCAGGTCCGGCCTAATTGGGCACATCCCAGCCCGGCCGGCCCAGCCCGTGCGGCCTACGACCCGACTTGGAAGCCGGCTGCAGCTTCGTGCTGGCCGAGCGGGGCGCAAGGGGCGCGCGCCCTTTTTCGGGAAATGGAGGACCCAGTGGGGTATGCCCTAAATGCAGGTCGGGGGGGGGGGGGGGTTACCACCTATTTATCTGAGTATTGGGCGGCCATAATTGCCTTCCGGTTTTGTGAGTAGCCGCGGGACCCTGAGGGGGTCCTGCCTCTTGGAGTCGCTGGCGGCCGGCTCAGCCGACCGCCCCTTCTGGTACGCCACAGCCTTAAGCCACGGCTCGTCTCACGGGGGCGGCGCGATGGTGTCGCGCCCCTCCGCCGATGCCCTCTTTGGCCACGGAACACTCCGGCTGCGGTCTTCCTCAGCCTCTCTGGCGTGGCGCGACGGTGCTGCGCACCACCACCACGGCCCGCTCCGTCCGCGGTCCACTTCGTCCCTACATAGTGCAACGACACCGTGCCGCCTTCTCCGCGGCCTTACTTGGTCGCGATTTCTTGCCGATCATCGCACGGTGCAACAACACCCTGCGCCTCTGCCTCCACATAAAAAAATATCAACAAAGAAGAGGGGAGGAGAATCAACCATGTTTATGCGGTCCGATCTCCTCCCATTATGGCGATATCATGCGGCCAAACCGGAACTCAAGAAATGAAGAATGTCATTGAACAGTATTAAAGATTGAACATAAAAACCCCTAGCTCGAGAAAGATATGCGGTAGCCATGAAACGTGGATGACTTTATTTCTTCCATTGTCGTAGGTGTGCACCCGAAGAAGAATGGACGTCTCCTCTCTTATTGTAGAGAGAAGTATAGATTGCACGTTCTCATTCTTCGTCAGAGGGTTGAAGAACGAAGCTTTACTTATTTATTCTGAGGATCCCCCACCATATTATTTGCCCAAGAAATAATTTATTAACCTACTCCCATTTAAAGACAATCCACCCTTTTCAGATTAATTTAGGATATTAATTATGTGAGTAGGCTAGCTTTAATGGTGGAGAGGAGAGGTATAGAGAGTTGAGTGGGAAATGAAGACTTACACAAATTAAGAGGACCTATCATAATTAATGAAGGGGGTTTGGGAAAGATGGAATGTTGGGGCTCGTGTGGGCCCCCCACTCATAAATCACACATGGGAGGTTGGGTGGTTGTGGACCCCACCAACAACATCCCATGAGAGGGTTCATCTTTTGGGTTACAAAAATAAAATTTCTCAATAATTTTATACATTTTAAACCAATTCCCAAATAAATAATTCTCATCCCGCTACAAACACAACTACAGTAAAGATCCCCTTAAGGAATTACCAGCTCTGCAGTTTCATCGATGCCCTTAGATTTCAATTCCGTGCAACGGTTCAAAAGATAGAAAAACCCGCTCATTTGTTCGCTGAACGTACCCGAGCTAAAGTTTGGAAATTGATTCCGGGAACACCAGGCCTTGTAATCAGGTTCCGTCTGAAACTGAGCACTTGTAAAATTCCAAAAAAATTAAGAAAAACATTTCCTTGAAATTTCTGGGACTTTATGATATACCTCTTTCTCTCATTAATTCCTCCCATGTGCACCTCTAACGATGTCAATATTTTGTATGGTATTTCTCTCTCATCGTTTACATTCAGTTGATTCTTTTATATTATTCATCTAAATTCCATTATATATGTTGGTACATGTATCTATATGACCATCCATAATATCCATTTCATGTACATATTATGAGATACCCCTTTCTCACTCATCCACTAATTTTATGAAATATTATGTCACGTTGTTATGTGGCCAAAATTGCACCGTGATTTTCGAAGCCAATGTCATTGTGTATTGAATACCATGCCCATTACTCTATCCTGGGTATTCATCTTTATGCACATTTACATATTGATTATATAGTGTCATTTATGTATTCCACATTCATTTATCATGTAATAAATGATGATTTTTAATGATTCTATATTTTATGATCCATGTAGGACTTTGAAGCACGAAATGAAATTATTAAGAAGGGTGCACCCTAATCATTATGCCATGAATTAGGTAAAGATTAGTATCATGATACGTAAAGTGAAATGAGGGTTTAATCATGCTAATTCAAGTGAAATGATGGATTTCTCAAGATCCATCTGCGACGATCCTTGGCTCATTCTAATATCTTTTTAAATGTTGTTTCCACATTTCCATGTTATGATAATAATGTTATATCATGAATTTATGTTCTTGTTTATCTTATGTTCCATTTGACATGACTATTTCCTAACATGTACTATATTCTTCATGTTATTATTTGTTTACTCCACTACTTTGATGTATAGATCACCCTTTTCTTATGAATGTCCCCATGTTTTCCCATGAAATGCTAAGTACAGAGGAATGTGTGATGTCATGTAAATAATGTTTTCAATAAAGATGTGTATTTCATGTTATAAGTTTTTATGAGATGTTACTAAGCCCCAATGACACTAGACCTCTTGATATTATATTTTGTATCATGTATAGAGTTTTATGTAAAAAATAATGTTTAAATGTGTAATAAAGATCCGGGTTGTTATAGAATACATGGTCACAAACCATGTAAAGGTTTGTGGGTTTGATTATTGTATTATATAGATTCCAAAACTAATGTTAGGAAAATAATAAAGAACTATCATATATATTTTTTATACAACCCACCCAATCACCTCATACTATTCACTCAAAAACCTTAGAGGATGTCTTTAATCTATCCTCTCAACTATATTGTCCTCTCAAGGTTCCCCCATGCTCTCAAGAATCTCCCAAGATTTTGGAATCACTCCTCATGGTAAGGTATCATTTCATTCTTTTTATTCATGCATCTTATTGATTTTAATCCTTTATTGATAAATTATAATGCTGGTATATATGTCTACACCTATCTATTACTGACAATTGGATTTATAAATTATTCTATACCTCTTAATATCTCAATAATCCACTTTATTAATCATTATGTACTGCCGTTATACTCCAGAAATTTTAGGGTGATTTTTCCATGAGAGAACTTTGTATTATGAATACCATCACTATTTCCACTCAAGGGTAATAAACTAGAAATATATACACTCCTTTTATTTGTGACTTCCATTTATTTATTCCAAAATACTTGATCATGGAAATAAATTTTCTAAAATATGATCCTATATTGAATGATCTATATGAAACACTTATGAATGTACACGATACGAATGCGATGGGTTCTCTCAGAATTATATAGCTCTCTAGTACAATGGGTGAAGATTTAGTATCAACAGTTATCATGAAATGTATTAGGTATTTAACCTAATAAATCAAGAGACTTTTTCCACCACGTTATGTTGTCTTGGTAGGTAACATTGATCTATGTTTATGATATCATGTTTATATTGGTTTCCACTATCCCACACTGCATTATGTTATAATGCTATTTCATGCCACTTTGTTCATGATTATGATTCTCACCCTTTTTTTGTCTCATTGATATTCCTATTATCTAACATGTAATTATTTATTTACTAGGATTTATATGTCACATACTTCTTAAGTATGTCCCCATGTTACCCCTTGCAGTTTTAAGAATGATTGAATATTATGAGCATGTTAAGGAAGTTTCCAATAATTGTGATGTAGTCCCTATTTTAATTTGTAACTTAATGTACCAAATTACCTAAAGACACTATACATATCGATATTATGGGTTTTTTTCGTGTATCCTTTGGTAAAAAATCAGGAATTAATATGTAATAAAGATAAGGGTTTTCATAGTTGGTATCAAATGAATGTTTAGTTACTGTTTGGGACAAGGATGAAAAAACTCTAGATAAATAGTTAGGGATAAGAACAAACATAAGAATATAACCCTAAATTTTGTTAAAATATAGAGTAATTGGTTTCCAAGAAAATAAAACCCATCCTATATACTATAATAAGATTTGGATATGGCATAAATATACCTATGGGAAACTCTCAAAAACAATTGTAGTGATCTTGACTCAATTGGGAATTGTTTCCTGAAAACAGGCCTTACTGCACCCCTTGTTTGACACTGCTAGGGGATATGATTAGTTAAATTTACAAGATCTTTAAAAACCATTATTAAGGGAAAAAAATCCACATAAGTTTTCATGTTCGGAAATATTTCTTGGATAACATAGATTTAATCCTTGAAATTATTATGTTATGAAATAAATTTCATTTATAAATTATCCCCTGATTATTATAGGTTTCCTATTTATCTGTTTAATAGTTTGAAATTTATCATCCATAAGTATATTTTGGATGGAGTAAATGGTTTTAACCATAATAAAAAATTAAAGGTAGGGCAATTTTCTATGGTTCTATACATTTTTTCATATCACCCAAGTTTATTATAATGATTAAAAAACCCCCACAAAGCAATGTAGTAGATTTGTTAGTGAAAAAAGAAAATATGGAAATTATGAATCCAAAGTATATAACTCATCACGTTTCAATATTTTTTGCATTAACATCCTAAAAAATATTGTGATTCTCTTTTTAGTGAAATTTCATGCAATGTTTTGTATTGGACGGTTTTCCATACACAGATCCAAGATAAATTCCCTTGAAAAGTAAATCACTCTATGTATCACGAATTGTCCTTCAATTTTGTACAAGTGAAATGAGGAGGCACCTATATCTCAATCTTTGATATTATTTCACTATGAGTAATTGTATCTATATCAAACAATTGAGTTTAAGGAAAATACCATCCTTTAAGACATTTCCACTGTGGGAAAATACAATGAAGTGTTTACTAAAGAATTTCATGGTCTTCCTCCTACTTGGGACGTTGAATTTTAAATTGAGATTATACATGAATATTTTCAATATCCAATATTCTCTATAGAATGGTTATAGTGGAAATTGAGGAGATGAATAAAAAACTACAAGAGAATCAAGATAAAGGGTTTATATGCCCAAGTGACTCACTATGGAGTACCCCAGTCCTCTTTATCAAAAAGAAGGATGATTGAATGCACCTTCTAATTAATTATCATGAGCTCAGCAGGATTATAATAAATAAATATTATCCTATTCTACATATTGATGAATTGTTTTAACAACATTGTGGATCTGAATACTTCTTCATGGTGGATCTTCATTTAGGGTATTCTGAAGTAAGGGTGAAGAATAAGGATATACCCAAGACTACATTCTGTGAATGGTTTGAGCACTATGAGTTCATATTTATATGTTTAGAAATCAATAATTATCTAAAATATTTATGTAATTGATTAATTAAGTTTTTAAAGAGTACGTCAACAAATTTTTGGTAGTCTTTATAAAAGATATTATAATATACTATAAAAGAAAGGAGGATCATGTGGAGAATCTGAGAACAATTATAAGGACTTTGAAAAAAGACAATTTTTTTGAAAAGTATAGAAATGTGATTTGTGGTGAAAGGAAGTATTTATATTAGGGAACATCATCACAATAAATGAGATATTTGTGGAACCTTCAGTGATATAAGAAATTAATGGATGGATGAGGCCAACATCTATGACAAATAGCCATAGTTTCATTAGACTGGATGGGTATTATTGTCTATATGTGATAAATTTTTAAATATTTTCAAACCCTTAAACCAAGATAAATCTAAAGGGAATCAAATTTTTTGGGATAAATTAATATGAATAGAGATTTAAGTAGTCAAAAAAGAGGCTTATAATTACACCTTTAATTATTATACCCACAAGTGGGGAATGTTTCGTGGTATAAAACAATGATTTGAAGAAGGGATTGGGTTGTGTACTAATGAAAAAGGAAAATTGATAGCATATTCATCAATAAAATTGAATTTAAATGCATAGAACTCCCCAATGCATGGTCTGGAGTTGGATGTAGTAATATATGTGTTATAAATATGGTGACATTATCTCTTTGGGGAGAAGTGTGAAATATATCCAGATCATAAGAGCCTAATGTATATATTCACATAGAAAGGGATGAAAATTCCCAAAAATATATTGGTAGAGCTGATTATGTTCTATGATTACTCAATAAACTACCATCTTGGGTAAGAAATTAAATTGGATGATGCTTAAGTAGAAAGGCTCTAGAAATTTTGTCATTGATGAAATTGAGAAATATCCAATACTATTAGACTTGAAAAAGAAGGACATGGTATCATAAAAGAAGCAACAACATAAATCCATTAAAAAATAACTTATCAACCATCCATTATAAAGAAGATAATGGAATCTGAAAGAGGTGATATATAAATTAAAATAAAGTGGTAGCAATAATAATAGGGAAAAACTCAATGTTCAAAATTAATGAAGAATGAGTTGTTTGATTTGGGTCACAAATAAATGTACCTTCAAATACCTACTTAAAGAACGATCTATTGGATGATGCACAAATCTTTACATTATACATCCACCTAGGGAACACAATGATTTATCAAGATCTTTGCGATCATTATTGGTGGGAAAATATGAAGAAGTAGATCATATAATATATATCTACGTATCTAGTATGTCCGCAAGTGAAGGGTGAAAGAAAAAAAATCTATGGGGATGATGCAACCTTTACACACACCTATATGAAAATGGGAAAACATAATCATTGACTTTGTCACTGGTCATTTTAATTCATCAATAGGAAATAATTATATATGGTTTTTAGTGTATAATCTTACAAATTTCTGTCACTTAATCGCAATTAGATAGGAATTCTCACTTGATCAACTTGAAAGGATGTACATTAGGTATGTGATAAGGCTTCATGGAACCCCACTATTGATTATATCTTATAGCGACCCAATATTTACATCCATGTTACGCAAGAATCTCCAATATGATCGAAATACTGTGTTGAACTTTATCATGACTTATCACCATTAAATTTATGGAAAATATGAGTGGACTATCTAGAAATATGGGGAAATATTGAGAGCATGATCAATGTACTTCAAAGGAGGATAAGCTAAAAAAACTTCTCTGGTTGAATTCCCATACAATAATAGTTTCCACTGAACCATCCAAATGAATCCATATATATACATTCATGGGAAGTGTTGCAGAACACCTTCCTGGTGGGATAAAGTTGTTAAACACAACTTCTATTTCCTGAAATGGTTGGGGAAATGGGCGGAATGGTCAAGACCATTCAATAAAACATCTTGGATCGATAGAGTAAACATAATATCTATGTTGATAATATTTGATGATACCTATATTTTGAGGTTTAAGATAAGGTATTCTCCCACATATATCCATGGAATAAAGCCATGATTTTTTTATGAAGGGAAAGCATATTCCAAGATACCTCAGTCCCTTTCAGATCCTTGATCGCCTCATAGTGGTGTTCTATTTACAAACACTCCCACCTAATCTATATCATGTACATGGCATGTTCCATTTATCCTCATTAATGATTTACATAATATACCTTATACATATGATGAATACATTGGTGGAACCATTGGGGAATGGTATTTCATATGAATATTTGTCGATGAAGATATTATATCTTAGAGAAAAAATTCTACGAAATAGTATAATGACCCTAGTCAAAGTGATATGGATAAAACAAAAGTTTGAAGAAAATGAAATTATATATAAGGATAATATTTTACATACTGAAAATATTTTTCATATTGAAATGGGAAGATGTTGAAAATAAAATTATATATAAGGATAATATTTTACATATTGAAAATATTTTTCATGTAAGGATAATATTATCTCTTTCTGTCGTTTTCCAAATAAGGTCTTTTTTAACTTTTTCGATAGAATTAAGGTAAGATTGTATTTTTTTAACTTATAGGATGGGTGCGGCTATTTTCCACTGTTGTTAAATTGTCGAATCTTCCCTTAAAAGCTTATAAGATAATTTTCAAAGTAAATTTCTTATTTTATAATTATGTGACATTTAAATAATTTTAAAAAAAGATATATTTCACTCAAATAGTTTTGATTTCATCTATGTCAACATGCTTTGATAGATATTAAGCTTATTTGAAGTTTATTTATTATGATACATAACATCCATATTGTATTGAAGGGTTTTTGATATGTTTGAATGTGGATGTGTTATTTTTATACCATTCATGGTTTATGGGGAAAGTATAGACATTTAGTATGCTAGTTTTAATACAAATGTTTATGATATGTTAGACCTATTCATATGAGGTATGCATTGGACTTAATAAGCGACAGGTGGATCCCTCTATAGCTCCTCAATGCATCGGTAGGTATCAAGAGAAAAAATAGTGTCTTGGAACAAGGCCTCGAAAAAATCTTATTTGTAGTCTTGGAACGAGGCCTTGACTATGTGGTTATGATAGTCTAGAATTATGCATTCCATCATTATGAAAGTGGTTAGTGATATTGCAAGTGATTATTCAACTATTAGAATATCCATGTGAATAAGTAAATGGAATTATTTCATTTTATCTTTGCCATATTATGTTTAATTTCAAGTTTAAAAGGCTTTTGTTTTAGTTATACATTCCGTTAAATGTTTATGCTTATTTATGAAAGTTTCCGATATATTGTTATCCTTACTGAGCATCTGAGCTCACCCCTTTAAATGTTTTATATTTCCTTGGATGTGATGAAGTAATTTATGAATGACCTGCAGGGATAATAGGAGGGAATATGAAGACAAGATATTGTTGTTGTAGTTTTCACTGTATGAGGTAATGCAATCTTTATGAATGTATCTAGTTATTCAAAGGATACTAAACTAATCGGTCTTTAGAGACTTGATATTTTGTGATCATGCAAATATTATGTAATAATGCACCGACTCTGGGTAATTGGGGTTGGGGCGTTATAGTTGGTATCAGAAGAAGTTTAGTATAGACTTTAGAAGCTAGATTTAGATAAACTCTGATTAGAGCACATAGACCTAAGATGGACTTTGAGAATTAGTATAGAATAACTTTCTAGAATTTTGGTATTGTGGAGATTTTTTGAGTTTTCCAAGAAATACATCCTTGTCTAGATACGAGTAGGTAGAGGCGGCGTTGGGACAGATGTACCTAGGGGTAAAACCCGAAAACACCGATTTGAGCTAGACTCGAACGGGAACTGGTGCATGACAACGGGCCTTACTGCACTCTTGGTTATGACACTCCTGGGGGATATGCTTAGGTTAATTATCATTTTCGTTAAAAACCATTATAAAGGGTTTATGAGTATTTAATTACTCAAAGAAAACATTTTATTAATTATGGATTATATCCATAAATAGTTCAATTTATGTTAAGTATTTTACAAGTATGGAATTATGTATTTTGATTCATAAACAGATCTTGTTTATGCCATTGTTTAGAAATGGCGCCTAATGGAAGAAATGGAAACTGTATCAATGCACTCACTCCATTTAGGGATTTCCCTCCTACTCAAGATAATTATAGTGGAGTTGGTGATGCAACTGGTGCTGATCAGGTAATCACCGTACTCGGACAAATCACTCAGGTTATGAATAATAACCTTAACCGTGTGGATCACACTGATCTGCAGGGTGGAGGATCAATGCTAGATCGCTTCATGAGGAAAAAACCACCAATATTTAATGGGAGCACAAATCTATTCGTTGCTGAGTAATGGATAAATTTCCTAGAGAAAGTATTTCAGGATTTGGGGAGTAGTGAAAGGGAAAAAGTTATCATGGCAGTTTATCGCCTCACTGGAGATGCTGATCAATGGTGGTCATTGATACAAAACACAAAGGAAGATGATGAAGTATCAAATATGGAATGGAGGGAGTTCAAAGAACTTTTCTTATAAAAATACTATCCTCGTGACCATCGAGTAGATATGCAAAGAAATTTTTTGAGTATGAGACAAAAGGAGGATGAGAATGTCACAATGTATGAGGCTATCTTTACAGGGATAGAAAGATATGCTGGAGATTATATAAGTAACCCAAGAAGTAAGATTTATCGTTTCTTTTATGGGTTAAAAACGTTTCTCCATCGAGCATTAGTCCCACTAACCTTTTCATTGTATGAAGATATTGTCTCATGTGCTATCAAGACAGAAAAGGAATTCTCTATGTCTTATAACTTTAAAGAAAAGTAGGAGAAGAAGAGATCTGCTGATCACTCTGGGAATGGAAATAAGGAGAAGAAGGGAAAAGTTGAATATCCATCTTATAGTAAATGTGGGAAGAAACACCCCGGTACTTTCTTAAAAGGAAGGAGAGTCTATTACAAGTGTGGTGAAATAGGCCACCAAGCTCATGATTGCAAGGGGAAGAAGGAAGCTATAGATGTCCAGTGCTACAATTTTAGGGAGATGGGACATTATGAAAATGAATATTCTAAGAGTCAGTGGAACATACCTCAGAAAAGGCCAAGGGATCAAGGTCGAGCTTATTCTATCACTACTGTTGAGGTAGAAGCTCTGAAAGACGTGGTGGCGGGTAATTTAATGGTTTCCTCAAGTTTAGAAAATTCATTATTTGATTTTTGATCATCGCATTGTTTCATATCTTCCTAGTTTTCTAAGAAAAGTAGATATTTCAAATTTAATTTAACAAGGGAGTTGTCAGTTAAAATCCTAAGGGAAGTATCATTACAAAAATGTTTTCTGAATCAGTCCCCATTAGAGCACATAAATGTTCTTTATCTGCGGATCTCATCCTCATACCTATTATTGAATTTGATATAATCCTCAATATGTATTGGCTTTCAGACCATGATGCAAAAATTTATTTTAAGAATAAATAGGTTACTATTTTTGATGATGATGATAAGGAACACCTTATCTTTAGAGTGGAATCATCATCACCTAATTCTTATCTAGATCCACCCCCAGTTGCTCAATTAAGTTCTAATGTTGGGGAGTAAGAGAAAGAAATGACTGTGGGTGATTGAAGAAATTTTCAAATAGAGGATGTAACTATTTTGAAAGAATATGTAGATGTGTTTCTAGAAGATTTACCTAGACATCCTCCAGAATGAGAAGTTGAGTTTTCCATTGATTTAATTCCTGGATCAAGGCCTATATCGAAGACCCCTTATAGAATGTCCACTGTGGAATTAGTTGAACAAAAGAAACAACTATAGGAATTGAGTAATAAGGGATTTATTCACCCTAGTGTTCCTCTATGGGGATCCCCTGTTCTTTTTGTTAAAAAGAAGGATGGATCCATGAGGTTATGTATTAACTACACGGAGATCAATGCTATAACAATAAAGAACAAGTATCCCCTACCTCGCATTGATGATTTATTTGAACAACTGCATGGAGCTCAATACTTTTCAAAGATTGACCTTCGATCTGGATACCATCAGTTGTGTGAGAATAAGGAAGACATTCTGAAAACAACATTTCGAACTACGTACGAGCATTATGAGTTTACAGTAATGCCTTTTGGGATGACTAAGGCAGCCTCTGTTTTCATGGATCAAATGAACATACTTTTAAAGGAATATCTCTATTATTTTGTGGTGGTATTTATTGATGATATCTTGGTATATTACAAAATCTATGAAAATCATGAAAATCACTTGCACATTATCCTGAAGATTCTTAGAAGACATGAATTATATGGGAAGTTTAGCAAGTGTGAATTCTAGATTCAGGATATCTCTTTTCTTGGCCATATTGTATCTATGGATGGAATCTATGTTGAATCTTCTAAGAACAAGGAAATCCAAGAATGGAAAGCACCAATGAGTATAACTGAGGTACACAGTTTTATTGGTTTAGCAGGTTGTTATCGGCATTTCGTCCAGAATTTTTCCCGAATGGCTTGTAACAGCCTGTTTTTCATGTCTTTGTTTCGATCCGGTCCATTGGAAATCCTGATCCTTTACATGGTTATTTTGTGAGATGAATGTTCAGTTTTTATGTTTCATATATGTCTCATCAACCTAATTTGGGTTCCTCATTACTTGTTTAGGAGTTTTTGAAGAAAAGGTGGTTACTTCATGATTTGGGCCAACCGTGAGCCCATTTCCAGTTTTAAAACCTGAAATTGATTCTTTTATAACTCCATTGTTTTTCATCTTTTTTCACACATTCCACTTCCCACGTTTCCTATACTGACATATTAAAACTTACATATCCTTTTGGACCACATAATAATTCATGGTCATGGTTAATTTAGGTTACTTATTTTGGTATTGGGCCAGCCCATGGGCCCATTTCCAATTTTAAAAAAATAATTTGTTTCTTTTATATATTTTTCATTTTTTAATATATTTCGGTGATTTTACCTACCACTCGAATAAAATACCCCTATACGCACCACCATTATCTATTTACCATATTTGGAGCTCATATGGGTTGCAGATTAGGGTGAATGTTCTCTAGTTTCCTCAAAACTTCCAGAATTGAGAAGGTAAATTGTTTCACCCATAACTCATTAAATTAGTGCTCTTTTTGCCACAAATATTCTTTGACTAGTTCTTCCAGACCATAGTAGACTCTCCATGAAGTTTCAAGCCATTCCCTTCTCTATATGGTTTCATATATAATGGAAGACGAAGAGTATTATAGGTTGAAAGGTGAGATTCCTTCTCCTTTCTCCTTCTCTTCCCCCTCCATTCATTATTTCATGGATTTATATTATACCATAGTTATTAATGACCTATTGTTCTGTTATAATATGTTTTTTATGGGTTTTCTATTCATTTAGGTCTGTTATTTATAGTTTTAGGGTTTATAATCCCGTGTTCGGGTGATTTCGGGTGTGTGTTTCAATTACGCCAAGGATTTGAGGTAGGATACCAGTTGGACATGCCATTATTATTTAAGTTTCATCATTTTATTATTTTTAACACCTGATATATATGTTTATTTTTTTTCATCCTTTGGATAGTTTTCGTGGTGTGCAAAATGGTTGTTTATGCCTTGTTTTGTTAAAGGTAGTGTTGTTTTGTCATAAATGTGCACACCAAGTGTGTTAAAATGTTCCTCTATCTTTCAAAACTATTTTCTCAGGTTTAGAACCTGTTTTATAATATTTTTAACATGTTAAATTTTCTTTAATGAAATATGTCATGAAATTGGGGTTTTATTCCTTTTCAAGTTCTTAAAATAAATTGTTTTGTTTAAAAAAGGCATGTCATGTGTTCAGTAAAATGCCCGATTGGTTTTTATGTGTGATGTGTTATTTAAAAATTATTTTTTTGGATTTATAAATGAATTGGAAGAATTATAAACGGTATTTTTGGTCCTTATATGGCTTTCCAATTTGGATTTGTTTTTAAAAACAAATGGGTTTTGGTTTAGAACATGTTTTGGCCCGAGGTGTCGAAAAATGGTCTGTTTCACATCCTTATGAAAATGGTAGTGTTTTGAATATGTAACCTGAGTATTTTAAGGGATTTATAAATGTGGTTTGCTGCGTTAAATGGTGTTTATACACCTCCTTAATAAAATTTAAATGAATACCTTTTTCAAATGTTTGTTTTGGGAAAGTCTTAAAGGCACATTTGGCATTTTCATTAAACAAATGATATCCATGTGTATTTTCTGTTCTATGTTTTGGGGCCATTTTATGGTCCCTAAAATTGATTTTTTTTAATTTAACTTGGGGCTGCCAAATATGTTTTTTTAGGATATTTATGGGTTTATGGTCTTAAAATATTGTTTTTGAATGAGTTTTATGTGCAAAGCCTCAACACACTCCTTGAAATTGTTTTACGAAAATATCTAGTGGTTTGTTGATTCGTGAATGAAAGGTGAAGAAATTTTGTGGGCTTTTTACGTAGTTATGGTTTGGTAATTTAATTTTGATGTGAAATTTTTATTTGATAATATGTGTAACTTGATTGAGAACTAAAGGGAATCCCGGGTATCTAGGTGGGCGGTCGTGTACTAGTTTGCTAGTGATTCCGTGGGGTTTGGCCCCTGTTTCACGTAGCAAGTTTGACGATGACAACAATAACTAAAATATGATGACGATGATGTTGGGGGAACACTTGGTTATGGTTATTCTCCATACTAGTGGGTCATGTTCATGAGAACGGATATTTGTTATGGTTACTTTCATCGAGATACGAGGTAACTGGGGCTCACAACTAACTAGTTCCTAGGGGTGTTCCCATGACCTGTGGTCATTGGCTAATTTGTACTCACCATCGGCATACGGTGTGTTTGGTTGGTAAATTCAGTAGTTTGGGTTATTTATTTAAAAGTTAAAATTCTTTAAAGCAGCCCTCTTGAAAACTAGTTTTATTTGGAAGTTGCACCTCTTTGAAAATTGTTACTAGCATTCTTGTTTGTTAAACATGTATGTTTTTGTCTGGTAAATTACGTCATAAAATGGGACCTCATTTGGAAAACATACCTATATATATTATTTAAAACTCTAAATTTTTGTTTCTTTTATTTTAAAGGATGTGCTTTGGGAATAGAATATCGGGCTAACCCACTGAGTTTTAATACTCACGCCTAAAGTCTTCTTCTATTTTTAGCCCTTGTGCACGTTACAGCTTGAGTTTGATGGCCTTGGGGTGACAGGTGATGATTGTGTTGGAGAGTGACCATAAGGGTCACATTGATTTAGTTGGTAATCAGGAGTCTTCAGTTGATTTGTTGGTTTAGTTGTACTTTAAATTTCTTGTACAAATAGTGTTCATGTCAATTTTTATATAAATGTATTTTGGGCAGTCCATTTCCTTCTACTGTTTGTCTGATTGATTATATACAGGTGAAATCGTTCCCTTTTGTACTATATTGATTCCCCTGGTTCTTGTCACCATATCGAGAGGATCAGGAACGCCATTCAGGACTTGTCACGGGTTGGCCTGGGTGACCAGTTCAGGGTCGACTAAGGCTGGTTCGTGACAAAATGGTATCAAAGGAGGTCGGCTCTTAATAGACCTTTCTCTTTAGAGTTCCCTTGTTATTTTGGGTATGTCAAGGTAGATGGAGTAGGATTTTTGGGACATGAGAGGTAAGTGCAAGAAGACCGTCGTGAACTCCTTCTCATTCTAGTCCTAATGTTTCCATGGGAAGTCCAGTTTTATTAGTGTCCTTTGTTCTTGTTGATTGTTTCATGTTGGGATTTCACAAGGGGAGTCTGACTAAGGGTCTCTGTGAGCTCGCACGGCCTGGCAAGCCATATGGAGCTGGGGAATGGTCCTAATAAGTCTCTATGTGTTGGTGTTGTGTTTGACATATGGTGGCCAACCATATGGTCAAGTCACCCACCAAGACTAGTTCACTTTTTTTTGGGTCTCTTGAACCTTTCTTGAATTCTGATTTGTTTTTATTTTGAAAATCCTTGTGTGAGAATTGTGGAAATGTGTTTTAAAGGAAGGATTGGAATTTGAAAATTGTAAAAGGGGACTCTCAAAAATTAAATATTAGAAATGTTTTTGAATTTTGTGTTTTTGTGAAAAAAATTGGAGGGAATGGGAAATGATTTAACATGATTAGATTATCCATAATCTAAACTTGTGGTTTGTTGGAATAAAATTTTTTGAAATTGGGATCATTTTAAGGTTATTCTGAATCTTTGTTTTAAATGGGGTATTTTGGGATGTCAAAAAGTTTTTGAATCAGATAAATTAGTTTTGGGAATTGTTTTTGATCGGTTGGTGTTTTCTTAGAAAGGGTATTGGTGTCAATGAACCTCAAATTATGAAAATATACCATGATAAATTTTAAAAAATGGCAAGGGGTTGTTTGGAGTGGTTGTTTATATTAAAGGTTATTAAAAATAAAATGGGGTAGGTTTTTAAGCAAATGGATCTTATTGAATTGTGGTTTTTTTGTGAAAGATGAAAAGGGGTTTTGACTTGGTCGTTGGTGTTCCTTTTGAAGGTTCATGATTTTTGGAATGATGTTGTTTTGTTTTAGCCTTTGGTGTTTTCATGGGCGCTCACATGCATGGTATTATTCATATATGGAAGGATGGCCTATAAGGAATGGTGGTTGGGCGCCTAGGGTTGCAAGGAAATGTGCATGTGGGTGAGACTTGATGAAACACCATTGGTAAATGTGGAAGCCCACCAAGTTAGTTTGTTTTTCAAAAGTGTTTTGAGCTGAAAAATTGTGACTTTTTTCAACCAATGGTTATATGGCTTGCTTTTTCTATGTCTTAGAAGATTTTTTTATTCAGTAATATTCCTTTTGATCTATAATTCATACTCTTGTTGTATATTGAGATGATAACTTGTTGGTGGCTTGGTTTCGGAGTAATGCTCATTGGGTTCCTAAAGATGTGTTTGATGTTGTGAAGTGGCCATGGATAGTTCTCCGTTGGAAATATTTCCTGCTGCTCAACCTAAGGATTCATTTCAAATATTAAATCCACTAGTTTTGATGATTCCTCAACCGATTTGTTGGAATAGAGAGCCGTTTGGGATCGATTCAAAGTGCTTCTAGGTCGTGATAATTCTTTTGGACATAGGAGTTGTGTTCGGTGATGTTGATGCGTTTCGTCGTATTCCATGTCCTTTTTGTCCCTTATTCGGAGTGAGACATAATTTTGATATGAATATATGAGTTCCTATTTAGATGAAGGTGTTTTGTTGAGCATGTATGTTTTTTTGGCGGTGTAATCCTTAGGACCCTGACTGCGGTGCAACAGATGCTTCAAGAATCAGGGCTCCAGCAATAGGCCTCAGAATGAAGCTTTTCACATAGTCCGGAAATCTCTAGAGGTGTGGGGAGCTTGACTAGGCTCCTACATCCACCATTGTGGTATGGTAGTTTCAATTTCTCTATTGTGGTTCATCATTTCTGTGAACTTTTATTTGTCACAACAAGCGTGGTGGACTTAACCCTCACACAATGTCAATGGTTATGCCTTCATGGATGGTGGATTCTGATCAATGTCCCTGTATAGGCTGCCAAATCTGGTTCGGTTTTGGTATTACCTATTCATATGTGGAGTGTTTTTTGTAGTTCCTTTGTTTCTATTATTTGGTATCAGTGGCCTAAATATTGGGTCCCCTTCTCTCCCATCCCCGTGTGGTGGGGGTCCAAATCTGTGCTGAAAGTCTTGGCCCAGTTCTTGTCCCTTCTATTCAAGAGTGAGTGGTTTAGATGTCCTTGTTGTAACCCTATTAACATGGGTGTTTAGGTTGTTTTGGGAGAGTTTTGGTGGTCCCGTGCAGGTGAGGACCAATTCTAGTTCATTTTGAAATATTTTTTTTGTTCATTTCTAGTTGGTCTTTAATGGTGGGGAGACCCACTTCGGTTCTCTAAGATCTTTCCTTTAGGATTTGTATGATGGTAGTTGTGATTTAATGGTTGGGAGACCATTCAATCATCCCCCCTAACTCATTGGATTTTGTGAGTGAACTTTGGTTTGGGTGATCATTGGGTTCATTGGGAGAAGGCCCAATAATCTAGTTCTTGTCCTGGTTGTGGAGGTGGTGGCTTCATCTTTCCGTTGATTCTTGGGAACCGCTTAAAAGATGGTGTTTGTTTGAGGTTTGAGGATTATGTTCCATTAATTGGTGATGTAGTGTCATTTTATAGGGAGGCTGAAACATATTGTTAATGAATCCTTATTTTTTGATCTTTCATATGGAAAACTTTATGGCTTTCTGGGTGCGGAAAGCTTTAATGGTGGGGAGAATTGTCACACCCGTTTTTTCATGTATTTGTTTCGATCCAGTCCATTGGAAATCCTGATCCTTTCCATGGTTATTTGGTGAGATGAATGTTCAGTTTTGATGTTTCATATATGTCTCATCAACCTAATTTGGGGTCCTCGTTACTTGTTTAGGAGTTTTTGAAGAAAAGGTTGTTACTTCATGATTTGGGCCAACCGTGAGCCCATTTCCAGTTTTAAAACCCGAATCTGTTTCTTTTATAACTCCATTGTTTTTCATCTTTTTTCACCCATTACGCTTCCCACTTGTCCTATACTGACATATTAAAATTTACATATACTTTTGGACCACATAAGAATTCATGGTCATGGTGAATTTAGGTTACTTATTTAGGTATTGGCCCGGCCCATGGGCCCATTTCCAGTTTCAAAAAAATAATTTTTTTCTTTTATATATTTTTATTTTTTTAATATTTTTCGGTTATTCTACCTATCCCTCGAAGGAAATACACCTATACGCACCACGATTATCAATTTACCCAATTTTGAGCTCATATTGGTTACAGATTATTGAGAATGTTCTCTGGTTTCCTCAAAACGTTCAGAATTGAGAAGGTAAATTGTTTCACCCACAACTCATTAAATTCGTGCTCCTTTTGCCAAAACTCTTCATTCCCTAGTTCTTCCAGACCATATGATACTTTACATGATGTTTGAAGAAATTACCTTCTCTCTATGGTTTCATATCTAATGGAAGACGAAGAGTTTTCTAGGTTGAAAGGTTAGATTCCTATCCTTTCTCCTTCATCTTCCCCCTCCTTTCATTATTTCTTGGTTTTATATTGTACCATAGTCATGATAGACCTAGGGTTCTGTTATAATGTGTTTTTTGATGATTTTTCTGTTCATTTAGGTCTGGTCTTTATAGTTTTATGGTTTATAAACCCGCGACTGGTGATTTCGGGTGTGCGTTTCAATTACGCCAAGGATTTGACGTAGGATACCCCTTTCACATGACTTTATTATTTAAGTTTCATAATTTTAATATTTTTAACACCTGATATATATGTTTATTATTGTTTTTCATCCTTTGTATTGTTTTCTTGGTGTGCAAAATGGTTGTTTATGCCTTGTTTTGTTAAAGGTAGTGTTGTTTTGTCATAAAAGTACACACCTAAGTGTTTGGTAAAATGTTCCGCTATCTTTCAAAACTATTTTTTCAGGTTTAGAACCTGTTTTATGGTATTTTTAACATGTTACAGTATATTTAATGAAATATTTCATGAAATTGGGGTTTTATTCCTTTTCAAGTTCTTAATATAAATTGTTTCGTTTAAAAAGGGCATGTCATGTGTTCGGTAAATTTCCCGGTTGGATTTTATATGTGATGTGTTATTTAAAAATTATTTTTTGGATTTATAAATGAATTGGAAGAATTATAAATGGTATTTTGGTCCTTATATGCATTTACAATTTGTATTTGTTTTTAAAAACAAATGGGTTTTGGTTTACAACATGTTTTTTCCCGAGTTGTCGGAAAATGGTCTGTTTCACATCCTTCTGATAATGGTTGTGTTTTGAATATGTAACCTGAGTATTTTAATGGATTTATAAATGTGTTTTTCTGATTTAAATTGTGTTTATAAACCTCCTTAATAAAATTTAAATGAATACCTTTGTCAAATGTTTGTTTTGGGAAAGGCTTAAAGGAAATTTTGGCATTTTCATTAAACAAATGGTATCAATGTGTATTTTCTGTTCTATCTTTTGGGTCCATTTTATAGTCCCTGAAATTGATTTCCTAATTTAACGTGGGGATTAAAAATCTAGTTTATTAGATTATTGATGGGTTTATGGTATTAAAATAGTGTTTTTGAATGAGTTTTATGTTCAAATCCTCAATACACTCCTTGAAATTGTTTTATGAAAATATCTAGTGGTTTGTTTATTCATGAATGAAAGGTGAAGATATTTTGTGGGCTGTTTACGTGTTTATGTTTTGGGAATGGAATTTTGATGTGAAATGTGTATTGGATAATATGTGTAACTTTATTGAGCACTAAAGGGAATCCCTAGTATCTAGGTGGGCGGACATGTACTAGTATGCTAGTGATTCCGTGGGGTTTGGCCCCTGTTTCACGTAGCGTGTTTGACAATGAAAACACTAACTAAACTATGATGATGATGATGTCGGGGGACCACTAGGTTATGGGTATTCTCCCTAATAGTGGCTCGTGTTCATGAGAAACGATATTTATTATGGTTACTTTCATCGAGATACGAGGTACCTGGGGCTCACAACTAACTAGTGCCTAGGGGTGTTCCCGTGACTTGTGCTCATTGGCTATTTTGTAATCACCGTCGGCATAAGGTGTGTTTGGTTGATCAATTCAGTAGTGTGGGTGATTTATTTAATTGTTAAAATTCTTTAAAGAATCCCGCTTGAAAACTAGTTTAATTTGGAAGTTGCACCTCTTTGAAAATTGATACTAGCATTCTTGTTTGTAAAACATGCATGTTTTTGTCTGGTAAATTTCTTTATAAAATGGGACCTCATTTTGAAAATATACCTATATATATTATTTAAAACATGAAATTGATTTTTATTTTATTTTAATGGATGTGCATTTGGAATAGAGTATCGGGATAACCTACTGAGTTTTAATACTCACACCTATAGTATTCTTCAGTTTTTAGCCCTTGTGCAGGTTATAGCTTGCGTTTGATGACCTTGGGGAGACATGTGGTGATTGTGTTGGAGAGTGACCATAAGTGTCACATGGAGTTAGTTGGTTATCAGGGTTTTTTCAGTTGAGTTTTTGGTTTAGTTGTACTTTCAATTTCTTGTACAAATAGTGTTCATGTTAATTTTTATATAAATGTATTTTGGGCTGTCCATTTCTTTCTGTTGTTTTCTGATTGATTATATACAGCCGACATCGTTCCCTTGTGTACTCTATTGATTCCCTTGGTTCTTGTAACCATCCTGGGAGGATCTGGAACGCCTCTTGGGACTTGTCGCGGGTTGGCCTGGGTGACCAGTTCAGGGTCAACTCAGGCTGGTTCGTGACAGGCTAACCCATTAACGAAGCTCACACGTAAAGGGGTTAAATTTGTTTGGACAAAAGAGTGTGAAGAATGTTTCAAAGAACTTAAGAGAATATTAGCCAATGCTCCTATATTTACTCTACCATCGGGGAATGATGTGTTCGTTATTTATAGTGATGCATTGAAGAAAGGACTTGGTTGTGTCCTTATGCATAATGATAGGGTTATTGCATATGCATCGCGACAATTGAAAGGGATCCAATTTTCATAGATCTAGTGAATATGGACAAGGGAATAACCATTTAAGGTGAAACATCAATGCTTTTTTAAATGGTTTCCAAACCACCTTTAATAGAAAGGATTAAGAGTTCTCAGACTGATGATGAAGAATTTCAAAAGAAGATTAATGCTGTTAATGATGGGAGATTGAGAGACTTTGTGTATGAAGAAGTAATTATGAGATTTGGGAAGAGGCTTTGTGTTCTTGATATACCTGATCTAAAAAGGGAATTTTTGGATGATGCTCATAGTTCCAATTTCTCTATACACCATGGGATCACAAAAATGTATAGAGATTTGAAGGAACATTTTTGGTGGGACAACATGAAGAGGGAGATTGCTGATTTTGTGTCAAGATGTATGGTTTGTCAACAAGTGAAAGCTGGAAGGAAATATCCTAGAGGAGTCATGAAACCTCTTCCCATACCTGAGTGGAAATGGGATAATATCACGATGGACTTTGTAATGGGACTACCAAATACTCCTAGAAGGAATGATGTAATATGGGTTATTATTGATCGTCTTACCAAGTCAACAAGTTTTCATGCTATAAGAGAAGATCTACCATTGGAACGTCTAGAAAGACTATATATTAATGAAATTGTGAGACTTCATGGATTACCCCTATAGATTGTTTCTGATCGTGATCCCCGTTTTACTTCAAGATTTTGGAAAAGTCTTCAGAAATCCCTGGATACTGAACTTCGTTTTAGCACTGCCTGCCACCCTCAAACAGATGGACAATCAGAACGGACTGTTCAAACCTTAGAAGACATGTTGAGATCTTGCTCACTTTACTTTTAGGGTATGTGGGATCAATATTTACCTCTGGTAGAATTTTACTATAACAATAGCTTCCATTCAAGTATTCAGATGGCACCATATGAAGCGTTATATGGAAAGAGATGTCACACACGAACATATTGGGATGACGTTGGTAAAATAAAACTTGTAGGGCCAGAACTGGTAGAGGAAGTAATGGAAAAGTTAAAGGTAATCCAAAACCACATCAAAGAAGGTCCAAGTAGGCAGAAGAGCTATGCCAATAACCGAAGGAAGGATTTGGAATTTCAGGTAGGAGATCATGTTTTCTTGAAGGTATCTCCATGGAAGGGATTTATACATTTCGGTAAGAAGGGTAAATTGAGTCACAGGTACATCAAATCTTTATAAATTCTTGAAAGAATTTGGGTTGTAGCTTACCGTTTGGCAATGCCGCCAAGTCTCTCCAAAGTTCACGATGTGTTCCACATATCACTGTTGAGGAAATACATGCCTGACCCAACGCATGTACTCACCTATGAGGAATTAGAACTGGAACCCGATCTGTCTTATTGCGAAGAGACTGTCAGGATTCTGGATACGAGAGAACAAGTACTGAGAAACCAGATGACTAATTTGGTAAAAGTTTTGTGCAGAAACCATAAGATGGAAGAAGCAACGTGGGAACCCGAGGAACATATGATGAAGAACCACCCGAGTATGTTCATGTAGTAGTATTATAGATATTTAGAGGACTAAATTATTTTAAGGAGGGGAGAATGTAACACCCGAAGCTTCCATAGTACGCTTCTCTTTGAATAATACAGTAGCGTGTGTTTTACGCAACTTCACGTTCTAACACACACCACAACCAATCAAACTAGACGTTATGAATTGTAATACCCAATTTTGAACTTTTATAAATTTTATCTTTCAAAATGGACTTCTTTTTTAGATTCAGAAAATCGAAATTATATTATAGTGAATTTTTGGTATTTTTCTGAAAACATTCAATTTTTGATGAATAGTGAAAAAACATTGAGTTATAGTTTAAAACCGAATTTTTATTTAAATAATTATTTATTTTATTTAAATTTAATTAAGGTCAAAATAGATACATAATACATATATAACGAAAATTTAATTCATTGGATTTTCTTTAGAATTATTTTTGGTATATAAAAATTTTATGGAACTTATCACCGTCTTTTACCCACCTCCTAGGAAAATTTGGAAATTCTCATAAAACTTAATTTTACCGTTTCTATGAGTGGAATTTCGAAAATCTTAGAGACACGGTTAATACCAATGAGTAAAATTTGGTTCAATAAGATAAAAATAATTTTTGGTGAATTGTAACTTTTTACTTTTATTTACCACGATTAAAAGTAAATAGGGTAATTAAGGGTAAAAATGATATTAATATTACCGTAACACATTTCCTAATTCTATTGGACAAGTGTATCTCGACCAAAAACAACCTTAGGAATAAAATATTATAATTTAGGTCCACTTGGATTAGATTAGGACATTTATTATTATTTAATTCAAAGAAGAGTTAAAAGAGTTAAAATCAATATTTAATAACTAAAACATTTTTAATATAAGGTTATACATAAGATAAATTAGATTATAAATATTAATTAGAAAGAAAAAACTATTTCATACATAATGGTATTTTATTTATAATTTTTAGACACTAAATAATTTAATTTATGTATGACACAATGGTGATGAAGTAATTACCTAATTAATGAAATATTAAAATAATTGATATTATAAATATCAAAAGAAATGTTATTTGAGAATTTTTTTAACTTTTAGTAATTTTATATGTTAATATGACATATTATGACTAATTATATAATATTTATTTGAATTAATAATGATTTTATGAAATTATCAAAAACAAAATACCCAATAGTGTCAAAATTGACGTAAAAGAATTTTTTAAGAAAATATTATATTATTCATTTATATTCTATTTCTGAAAATCTTAGGATTGGACAAGAGACTTAAATAATAATAGGTGTATCATTAATGGACCACTTGGGGGTCTCTTGGAAGTTTATAGTAAGTTTATTGACTATATAATATAAAAATACAATGAGACATGGTAAGTGTCAAACTAATTAACTAAGAGTTCAAACTAAAACATAAGGTTAATAAAGTGACCCAAACCTATCTAAAACCAATTGGTTGAGTGGTTTTCGACCTATCCCCACATTAAAATTTAAATAATCCACTTTGGAACCATTAGAAACCGAATATGAATTTATTATAAAATAATATTTCAAGCTTCCCCAAAGGTGCCCCTCACCCCTCTTATAAAAGGGCACTCCCCCTTCTCTCAATTTCACACCTTCAAAGCATTTCGGATCAGCCAAACTCTGCCCAAATACCCTCTGAAATATCCTCCCCTTATACTAGTGGCCTTAATTTAGTTAGAAAGCCAACCTATTGAGCCCTTTTGATCAAATCAAAAGGAAGAACCTGAAAAAGAGGTAATGTTTTCACCACCCTCTTTCAAGTTCCTTTCTTCTTCAACTTCTTCTTTCTTTGTTATTTCCATTCTAAAATAATAAATCCAGTATCTTATATATACTGTGATTTTATAATAATTATGGTACAACCATATTCAGTTTTCTATCCATCCTTTGAATGACATGTCACCATACGTGCGTGCGTACGACTTACAGTCTCCACGTCGTAGTGTAATTGTTATTCAATATATTATTATTTGGATGGGTATAATAATGATGTGTAATTCATGTAAATAAAACATATAACATGATAATGATTCTGAATATATGTTATACCATCCAATTATATATTATTTTAATATCAAAAGAATGATATTTTCGCTCGTGCGTACGTACGGACTACCGTCTCCACAAACGCGATGAGATTCATTCCCCATCGTATCCATTCAAGAATAATTCTCATTTGAGGATTAAATGTAATTTTTAGGAACTTTATATAATTCCAAATATGAATAACATACAACCTATCCATAACAAACATGACTTATGTAACAAAACATATAAAAGAAAACAAGTAAGTTAACACCCGAAACGACAATAAAACTAAAATATTATTAACAAAGCATTATTAAAAGAACATATATGATATCATAATTATGTATATGTTATTTTATAATTTAATAACAATGTTTTAACTATTATACAAGAGGTTAACATACCATAAACTATGGAAAATTACAAGGTAAGGGTTTATTTCACAATCTCTTCATTATTCGAGGTAGTTTATACGTATTTATCTACTGGGACGTCTTTATCATTCACATCCATGTTTCTTAAAAATGTATTTCAAATAATTCTTAATATTTTACAGACTATGGGTTAAAGTAATTTATAACCTTATTGACTTTTTATCAGAAGGTTATAAAGGATTCTTTCTGTCATTTTCCAAACAAGGTCCTCTTTATCCTTTTTGACAGAATTAAGGTAAGAATGTATTTTTTTAACTTATATGGCGGGTGTGGATATTTTCCACCATTGTAAAATCGCTGAAGATTCCCTTACAAGATTATAAGAATATTTTAAAAGTAAATGTTTGATTTTATAATTATGTGACTTTTAAATGATTTCAAAAAAATAGATATTTCTCTCAAATAGTTTTTATTTCATATATGTCAACATCCTTTGATGGATTTTATGCTTATTTGAAGTTGGTTTATTATGATACTAAACTAACATATTGTATTGGAGGTTTTGTGATATGTTTGACTGTGGATGTGTTATTTTAATACCATTCATGGTTTATGGAGAAAGTATTGACAGTTCTTATGCTAGTTTTAATACAAATGATTATGTTATGTTAAACCTGTTTATATGAGGAATGCATTGGACATAATAAGTGACGGCTGGAGAATACTATAGCTCCTCGATGCATCAGTAGGTCTCATGAGACAAACTAGTGTCTTGGCACAAGGCCTTGACAAAATTTTATTTTTAGTCTTGGCACGAGGCCTTGACTATGTGGTTATGATAGTCTGGAATTATGCATTCCATCATTATGAAAGTGGTTATTGATATTGCATGTGATTATTCAAATATTATAATATCCATGTTAATAAGTAAATGTCATTATTTTATTTTATATTTTCAATATTATGCTGATGTTCACATTTAAAAGGCTTTGGTTTTAGTTATACGCTGCCTTAAATATTTATGCTTATTTATGATACTTTCCTCTATATTGTTACCCTTACTGAGTATGTGAGATCACCCCTTACAATGTTTTATTTTTCTGAGGATGTGAAGAAGTATTTTATGAATGACCTGCAGGGATAATATGAGGGGATATGAAGACAATATGTTGTTGTAGTAGTTTTTACATTATGATTTAATGTAAACTTTATGAATGTATCTAGTTATTCCAAGGCTACTAAACTAATCGGTCTTTCAAGACATGATCTTTTGTGATCATGCCAATATTATTTAATAATGGACCGACTCTGGGTAACTGGGGTCGGGGAATTACACATACTTTGTTTCTTCCTCCATCAATCCCAGTTACAAAGGTGGGTGTGGATATATGAATTTTCAAATCCCTTTCTCTATTCCCGTGGATCTAGGGTACAATGATGGGAGGGATGAACCTTCACCCCTACCTCTTCCACCTACTGAAGATAGATTGTTTTTTTGATTGATCTTATGCTTCAACTAATTTATCACATTCAATCATGACTCATCATGACTGATGTGGTATTATAGGATATCCATGATTGTGATATCCAACTAGTTAGATTCATGTTTTGGCAGAGGATATTCTCTTGAATCATTGTCTCACCTTCGTTCAGTGTGCCACCATAAGTGTGGGACCCCATGTTCACGTATCAAATATTCGGGAAAATTAAATCATGAGGATTATCTTATATTCCACTTATTCATGTTTCTAACACCAAGAATGACTCATGTTGGCTTTCAGGTTGATAGTTGTAATGAAAACCACATGATCCCCAAACATATTTGGACACATTTAAACTATATTTCCCATTTCATATTTAGGAATCACATTTAGTATAATCGCCAATCATAACCAAACCATAGGGAATCCTCAAAGAGAGTAAGATCTAATCATAACCCTAATTCACATGGGACTCATCTTTAGGTGTAATCCCCAAACAAGGAACCATATCATCATACTCATCCAAAAAAATAATTTTCAGTAGTAAGCCCCAAACATATCCTCTTAAAGGGCCATACTTCCATGTGTGACAAGCCTTCAGAGAGACTACATAGGCATGTGTCCTCACAACTAAACTTTATGGGCTTTGATTCCCATCCAAATAGGAATTTTATAGAGCAAACCTAATGTCCAAACCCAACACCCTAAATAATACAATGTTAACTACAATAAACATTCCTAGTATGGTCTATTGAACTTGGGAATCCATATCCATTCCAAGTTCATCTAGATGATTCATTATAAGTCCCTCACTAAACTATAACTATGACCCTTTCACCTTGATATCATTTCCCCATGATTTTAATGTACATGGTTTAGTCCTTATCACATAACATTAAAAGGTATATTGTTCCACATTAAGTGAAAAAAACTATGCAGGTTCTAATTTATTTCAGAAGTGTATGTAAGATTCCCATTCATGGATTCAATCCTAATGATAAAAAATCTTTTCACTCTTTCAATGATGATACAAACTACAGTGCACCACTCTGTGGCTATAAAACCAACATCATTGTAATAATGACCAATGAATCTCTAGTTATTACATAAAAGGGTACTAATGATGGATAAACTCATATATATTCAAATATCTCAATTGATGATGAACCTTGGATACAAATAGTTGATTCTAAACTCCATACATGTTAATTATATATTGTTAATTCAAGGGTAATTCACATCATATGTGGTAATTAATGAAGGATTCATGAACATATCTTAAGTATATAAGAGAGTCTTAGAGTAGAAAACAATCCCCCACTAAATGGTGTGATGGGCCCGACTTCCCATCTTCTCGACCAATATGAGTTCTTAAGAAACATTTCCAAAACTCCCTAATGTGATCCTACCTTTAGAAAGAAGGTCCCTAATGGATATAGAACCATTGGGTGTTTTTGGTTTCATGAACAAACTCGTTGGAATATTTTTGGAAATAGTAAACCTGACATGAATGATTTCAAAAAACTCAACCACATCAATCAATCAACAAATCACATTTTCCATCATAAACACACAAATCATACAATAAAACTCCAAATATATAATCAGGGATAATACATTTAGTGGTACCAAACTCACACTATTATGTACAATACATTCTATGGGATAGGTCTGAACAAGATGGTATGTATACTACCATTTATTGAATCATTTTAAATTCTCAACTTGAATTATCATAAATGTTATTCAATTTTTAATTCAAAGAATTTATAGTGTTTTATATGCATCTATGATCATCAGGTCGAGGAAGTATTCAATCTTGATGTATTTCATAGTTATTTTCTCACTCATAGAGAAAAAATCTATTTGTTAAATGAGATTGTCTATAATGAGTATCCCTAGACATATTTATATCCTCTTGCACCTAATGTGATAGTTGGGTGTGCTGACGTTTCTTCTAAGCCTACTAAGGACAACACACCACCACCAATACAACAACTACCAGAAAGCGAATAGAGACAACAACTCAGATAATGATTCCCAAGACATGATTCTACACCATAGAGAGAGGATAATGCATTGAATGGAGAGGATCCTACCCCCCAAAAACATTTACCTATGAACCTGATATACTATTATCACATTAGGAACGTCCTATGACCAACGTTTTTAGAGATCAGTTAGGGTGTGACAAATTAATCTATCACAATTTTCATAGTACTCAGGATATGTTCCTTTCAATTACATGTTACCAATTTATTCCATTATATTCATCTTCATGGATCCTATGAGGAACCCATTATTGTTTACCTATAACTCCAAATGTTTTGTTGGGGAGTCCTATATGTGGTATTTTGGGGAGTTATCTAGTCAGTAGTATGAGGAGGCAACAACAAAACAACATTATAAGGTTCCAAAAACAGTATAATAGTACATGGATTCAATAACACCATAATAATATATACTTCCTAATGAAGTTGTGGTAGCATAAAAAGTGGAACCCACTCCTATAGCTGGAAAACAGGAGCGACCTAGTCATTGGACCTAATGTGGGTGTGAGGTTCGTATAACAAGTTGTGGAGAAGAGGGGTGGACATGTTGATATTTTCAACTGTAAAACATTTGACATATAAAAGTACCTAATTTATAAAGTTATTAAATTTATTTCAATATTTTATATTTCAAAATAATATTTCAAAATAAATTGACTACAATTATAAATTGTTGAAAAATTTAAACAATACAATTATATATTTTTAGAAAATTATAGGAGCTAAATGAATACCTTAATGTCGTTATGTTTATTTTACTCAACAAAATTAATTTATAAATCAGAATTTAAATTTCTAATATAACTTACCAAACATTTTTATACTATATTTTAATTTTATAACTTTATTTAGTATAATTAATTTTATTATATATTCTTAATACAAAAAAAACATTTTAGTTATATATTTTCCTATATGGTTTTATAGTTTTATAATCTTACTTAATAAATATATTTTTTATTTACTAGTTGAGTGAAAAATGGTTTTATTCTTTTCATTCTGAATTTTTCACCCTATTAATGAAATGAAAGATAAATTATATAATATATTTCATTAAATAATATTATAAAACTATAAAATTTTTAAAAAAAATCTGCAACAATAGCATGAAATTATTTCATACTACCAATAGGGTACATAAGAACACGAAATCATTTCAAAAAATTTCATCCAATATTTTTAATTAATCAGATACATGAAAAAAAAATTCCAATTTCAAGATACCTTTTCCTTCTACAGTGAAAACCCAAACAATAAATCATGAGCTTTAACCCTGATGAAATTATGTACTCCGAAGAAGATTTTAAATCCCCATATGTTAGAACTCTACATTCCACAGTCCTAACCTCCATTTCACATATCAACTGACGATATAGAGCCATTGGTTATTAGCTTAATCCCACACTAGGCATGGGGGGGGGAGAGAATGTTTATATGTTTAAAAAAAAGAAGTAGGTTTTTTAATTCTGAAATATTGAATCAAAACATGTTGGGAGAGGTTGTGCATTTTGAATTTATTTAAAGGGGTTAATTCCCTTAGCGCCTTTATCCTAGATCAATGATGTGTCAAGGGAATTCGGGGTGGCTACACATTTTGGTTATGTGAATGGAGTTTCCATCCAGAAAACGTTTTTTTAAATAGAACAGGAAAGGTTTTGGGGACAATAAAACCTTTTTCAGTGCCCCTAGAAAACCAGACCCCCTCTACCTCCATTCACCCTTCTCACAATTTCTTTCTCTCTGGCTCTTTAGTGACAACTTCAATGTGGTGACGAATTTTCAATGATTTATTTAAAATAATTTTTAGAATTATATTTTAATTATTTTTTCTGTAACATCCAAAAATTGTAAAATAATATCATTATCATTGATAGAATATGTGACACATAGAAACTATCTTAAACAAGCCAAACAAATATATTTCTTTATATTTAATCTTTTCAATAGATTGTAGAACACACAACCTAGAGTTTAAATGAATAATAATATAGTATACCATTATAATTTATCCAATAAATTGGTGGGCATGAATATTACTAAAACAATTATGAATATTTTTTTGATATATTTATTTGTAATAAAATTGGAAACGTTTTAAAGTAATTAAAATATTTTAAAAAAATGTTAATTTTCTAAAAGATGGTTTAGTAATTCTTTGAACACATAATTTAAAATTAATTTTTAAAAATTTTAGAAATTTTATATGATAAAATGAAAATAATTTTTGAAATTATAATTTAAAATTTATATTAGGGTTAATTTGTTTGTATTTTTTTTAAAATTTTCATTTTTTGATGAATAGCGGAAAATACTAATTTTTTATAAAACGTGATTTTCAATGAAATTATTTACGATGTTAAATTATATTAAATATTTTTATAGTAAAATTAGTTAAATTATATATTAATAAATAAAATTTAGGTAATTTTAATTAATCTCATATTGAATTTTGATATTAAAACCATCCGTACTTTTGAGAATTTTCTATTTGAAAACCCGTTTTCCTTCAAGTATGTAGCTATAATGATAAATTGTATTCTTCCACTTATATGAATTGAATTTGAAAAAAAACATTGATTTATTTTGAATAAGAGTAATTTATATATTATAAAATATGTTCAACTTAATATTTTTCCAAAATGAATAGTGAAATGGGTTAAAATTAATTATCATGTTAAGTTAAAAATGGGATTAACAAGGGGTTACACTAAGAATATTCTAGTAAAAAGTGACCTATAAAAATGTCCCAATATAATTTTATATCCATATATAAAACATAACCAATAATAAATATATCCTAATGTAATTTTGATGATTTTGGAATGTAAATAACATTTTAATTTTGGATTATTTTCGAATATTTATATGTAATTTCCAAGGGGGTTCCCTTTCCCCACTTATAAAATGAAATGAATTCCTTTAATTATCAAAACCACTCAAGAAATTTTTCCCAAAGAAACACAGAAAAAATCCATCCCAACAATATTTATACATGTCCTAGATGTTATAACCCCCCCCCCAAATTCAAACACTGGGGTTCTAAAGAAGCGATCCAATGGGGGTTTCTCTAAGAGAAGTTAATTGTCTTCCCAAATCTCTTGAAATATATATCATCCTTTTCAACCTTCAATTATGTATTTACGATTAAAATATATCAAAAATATCCCACATATTTTTAGATTTAATTATTTTTTTTGAAAAATATTTATCCATCTCCTCCTCCATCAAATGAGAAATAGAATCATTGATCGTGTATATGGTGAACAACCTCCTAGCGAACCGATGTGGTCCACTATCCATAAAAAATTTAAAGGACAGACATAAAAATAAAATTAAAATTTTTATGATATTTGTGATGTTATTAAACTCATATAACTATAATATCATATATGACTTTTTTACGTTCCTTTCTGTATAAAATACAATAACATCACTCTTCTGTACGGTGGATTGCTGCCCCACGAAGCAAAGTGGTTCATTTTTTACTTATGATTTACATGGAAAGTAATAAAGATAAATTTAATGAATATATCTGAGATATATATGAAATTATATTGATTTTTTAACATTAATATAACAAAAACATCCTTAATATTGCACTATTTAATTCAATGATATTTTCTCTCATGCGTACGTATTACCTACTGTCCCCACGAAGTGAAGCAATTAATTTTCCATTTCCAACCTTAATGAATAATTCTGCGAAACAATAAATGATTAAATATAATTTTTATAAAATTTATATTATTCTGGAGGTAATTTATATATTTCATATATTCAAGAACAACCACTTTCATGACAGAACATGCATGAGAAAACAAGACAATTAATACATGAAACAATGAAAATAATGAAATATTATTGAGAAATAGGTGATAAAATGTTATAATTGGAAAATATATGATATTATAAATATTCAAAGGGTTATATTATAAATTAACAACAATTTTTAAACACATTATATAGGAGGTTAAAATGCTTAATTAAATGTAATCATGAGGTAAGGGACTTCATCTAAACTTCCCTTTATTGGGGAATATTGTAATGTTATCCACCAAATTTCATTTATATGGTTTATATAATTTAACTTTTAAATTAAATTCTATAAATAATTAATATATTATGATGTTTTAATTGTATATTTTTTTCATTTCATCAAAGGGGATTTTAATTGAAAATTACCAAGTGGTAAATAATTTCATAACTCAAATTCTTTTCATTGGGTTATATTACTTATTCACTTTATTTGATATTCTATGATTATGTATGAAATTATTTTTTCTATATTATGTTGTATTTCCACTATTTTTTTGTATTTAAATTTGATACACATATTTTATTCATTTATCACATCTCACATCAATGTTATGATCTTTTTAAGGGTTTATTTAACAATCTCATTTTAATTAGGATTGTTTATACTTGAATTTATATTAAAGAAAATTATATGATATTTTTTTATAAAATCCATAAATTTAATTATAAAATAATTATTAAAGATGTTTTAAATTGATATGTATAATTTTGTTTCACTCTTTGGCACTTAAAATGTTTGAGGATTGTTTTAATAAAATATGACTACATTTATCTCTTTCGTCAAAATTCCATTTTCTTCCAAAAATAAAATTATCTGAAAATTATTTCCAATTTTCTAACATTATTAAAAATATTATTCAATATATTTTAAACCTTTTTTAAAATTTTAAAATTTTTTAACGGAATCTTTTTTTCAATTTCCAAATATGGAACTCTAGTATTTTACTGAATATACGAAAGGAATTTTTTAACATATAAGACATGTACAAAATTTACTATATCCATGAAGAAGAAATGTATCAAAAATTATTTTAACATTTTTAAATGTCATTTTAAAATAAAATTTATTTCAATTGTTTTTGAATTTTAATTTTTGAAGAGATTATTTTTAAAAGGAAAAGGTTATTTTCTTCAAGAATGGATTAATTGTATTTTTATGGGTTTGTATTCATCAATGACAAATAACCGTTATTTTAATTATACTCAACTGGGGATATGTTGTATTGATACCATACTTATTATTTCAATATATGGGTTATGATAATTTTGACCAAGTAAAGTATTTAAATTCACTTTCTTGAATAATTGATTAGCTACTAACATTTTCGTGAAATATTAGCTTTCATGTAATCATTTGATATTAAATTAAAAAAATTTAAATATTATTTATCATGGATATTCATATTTCTTAAACCATATATCATTTCTACAGAAGGTGTTTTACATTAAAAATTATTTGAATTACTAGAGGAATATTGATAAATATTTATTCTTTACTCAATATAGTTATTTATAGATATGGAATATTGTTTATGAATTAAATCTATTATTAGATATATGAGGAATGATTTGGACATAAAAATATGGATGGGACCCAGTAATAGATAGCCTCTCGATGCATCGACAATCTCATGAGATGAATCAATTTTCTAGCCTCTGTTAATTTGGTTTATGGTGCATAACTACCCAAATGTTTGAAAATAACTTTTGAATGGTTTTGATTATAGAGGCGTCATGTGTCTGAGCTCATTACATCCAATGATGTATAATTTACATCCTTAAGAATTTAGTCATTATTATCAATGATATTCCTATAATGATATTATCTCTAGATTCATTTCATTCTCAGTTAATGAATTAAATGGAATGTGTTTTCAGTTATTTACCATACCGTATTGATCATTCCATACCGTATTATCTATGATATATTTTTAATTACATTATCTCTATATTTATTTCATTCTTAGTTTATTAACTAAATGGAATGTTTTTTCAGTTATTTACCTTTCCTTGTTGATTATCCCTTATATTATTAATCATGATATTTCCATAATGGTAATACCTTTAAAAGAATTTCATTATCTATATATTAACAAAATGGTATTTGTTTTTATTTATTAACCTTTCATTATTTATTATCTATTATCTGATCATGATAGGAATGTTATTTAAATTTCACATTTTATCATTTATTTACCCTTCCATGTTGTTTATGATTATTGATTCCTGATAGATTCCTCTATACTTAACTCTTACTAATATTTCAAGTTCATCCTTATTTTTATCCTTTTTCATGAATCCCTAAAGTTCACTATGATTGATATGAAAGGATGTACTATAGGGAATAATTATATTCTTTAAAGAATTATGTTGTAACAAGAATTTTTAAATGTAATATAGGGATCATTTATGTATAAATTTACCGAGAATAATAAACTATTCGGTCATTTGGGATACAATTCCTTATATCATATGACAATGTAATTAAGTATACACTAGCTCTAAGTTACTCCTTTTGGGGTTTTTATAGTATTTATTATAGGAATTTTAGTGCAAAACATGAGAAATAGATTCAGAAAAAAAATAGTTTATTGACCATAACTCTATGATAGGCTTTGAGGATAAGAATTGAACTGCTTCCTAAAGTTTTGGTAAGTCATAGATTATGTGGTTTTTCATTGAAATATATCCCTATTTGGATACTACAAGTGGACATGGTTCTAGAATAGATGTACTAGGGGTAATACCTATGAAAATGGTTTATTGTTCTTGACCTAATCATCACTCTGTGCATGAAAATAGGCATCATTGCGCACATGGTTTGACAATCATGGTGGGTATTCCTAAGAAAATCCACATTTTCTTGACAAACCACTAAAAATTATTTTAATAGATTATGAAAATAATTGAACTAGGTTAAACCTACGGTGTTTTAGTTTAAAAAAGGATTCATGATTTAAATATCCAATAAATGAATATATGGTTTTATCACTATGATTACTCCTTCTCAAATTAAGTTTTTTTTGTTTTAGTCAATAACTTGGACCTAAAGGAATCGCGTTGACATTGAATTTGAAGGAAAATGTGGTGACTATATGAAACCAAATCATATGATGACAGAAGTGAAAGATATCATGATTATTCATAATTAGTTATATTAAAATATGATTAAAAACCAATACCTTCTCCAACTCTTATACTCACCAAAGAAGATAAGGATGGAGTTTGCTAATAGCTTGATTGGTGGAGACCGTGAAGGAAAAAAGGGTCAATTTATATAATGTAAAAAATGTGGAATGTGACCCAGGAATGTGTCTAAAACGAAAAAGAAAATTATTTATATTTGTAAAAAGGGAATAAAGTATTGAATTTTTGATGGAAAATGAAGAGTACGATGGAATGAAATAAATCACATCACATGGATCCATTTATATTTAATTGTCTTAAATGTGTGGAACCTAAGAATTATCCGAGTCAATTACCCCTTCTAAAGGTTAAACCCTAGATCAAAGAAGGGAATATATATAAATAAAACGAATGAATTATTTATGTATTGGAATTCAAGAATTAAATTTTAGAAGTTTTTTATCAATGGTATTTTGGTTATAATAATCATGAAACATCTAACGATTGTGTAAAATTTCAGAAGCATATAATTCTTAATTAACATAATGGTTATGGATACCATCATGTGTTATGAGTTTATGGTTGATTATAAGTTCAAATTTTTAAACACCCTTTTTAGGTTTTATGTATTTGTATTTTTTAAATATTAAGGATATTTTTGGGAAAAAAATATCAGAATACAACCTATAGGTTTAGTATATGAAAAAATTATTTTAGGAATAATGAGATTTTATTATTTTGACTATATATTTAAGGTATTGGCAACCATTAAGGGTTTTCATATATTTTATGTTTTATTAATTATGGTTTATAACATTTTTGTAATGTTATAGGAATTATATTAATATAATTTTATAAAAAAGTATAACTCGTATACCAAGTGACAACTTGTTGTATCTTGAGAGGCCGAGGGGCTTAAACCCACAACTAAAGGATGATAAGGGTTTAAAACCTAAAAAGTGAATATTTTATTTTCTAGTTAATATGTCATTGTTTTTATTTAAATTATTTGACGAATAAATATGAATTATGTATTATTGGTTTTAATGTAGAGGGTTACAAATTAATGTATTATATTGGAGAACTTGTGAAAACCATGTTATTTATTAAAAATAGTTAGAGATAGATTGAAATTATTTTCAATCTTTTATGGATATTATGAAATATTACAAGTTAATTTTAGTGTTCAGGTATAAAAAATTTTGTATATTCATATCATGGAGTAAGTCATGGGATGGAAATTGATCAAAGAATAACCAGATCATTAAATTGTTCTTATGAAATAAAAAATAATCAATTAAGTATATTTCATTATATTTATAGAAAAATAAATGAATTCCTAAAATAAATAAAATGGACATTGAAACAAAAAAATTATCCAATTACCTTTATTTCCGATGAGTCAAATGTTCTTTTAAATTATCTATGATTTCTGGTTTCTAGGTCCTTAATTTTCCACTTGTCATTCGCTTTCTTGTGATCAATTACCTATATCATTCATTATAATTTTTTAGGATTTTATTATATGTTCATATCTTATCATGCCTCCAGTTTTATCTTATGTTGAAACCTAGTTATGTGTTATTCCATATGACCATTTTATTGACCACTTTCTCTTATTAGGAGGATGTTTTATTAACCCATTTTATGATGTTTGTTTTTGATAAAGGAATTTTCAAACATCAAACCCATTATTTCTGACTGGAAGATCTAATTTCAAGTATAAAATTTATTTTTGGATGGGAGGATGTAAAAATTAAAAATTATAAAAGATAAAATTCTATTCGATAGAATATGCGACTTGAAATACCAAGCATAAAAACCCCACAAGATATATTTCTTTATATTTATTCTCTTCAATACCTTGCGGAACACGTAACCCATAGTATAAATGAACCGTAATTAAATATATTATTATAACCTATCTTTTTTTAATTATAATATTAATAAGTAAAATATTAAAATTATTTTTATCTATTTATTAGGAATAAAATTTGAATAAATTTAAACAAAAAGAAAGGTTTTCTGAAAAAATATATTTTCTCAAAGATGGTTTAGTCATGATTTTCACACATAATTTAATTTTTTACACTTTTATAAAATTTATTTTATAAAATAAGCATATTAATTTTTAATCATAATATCATAATTATCTTAGGGTGATTTTTTGGTATTTTTATAAAAGTTTTTAATTTTCGATCAATAGTAATAAATACTGATTTTTACATAACAAATACAGTTTCATTTAAAAAGTGTACAAATTTAAATTATATTTGAATTTGGATTTAGAGTAAAATTAGTTTCATTATTTTAAAATTAATACAATTTAGGCAATTTAAATAAATTTCATATTTAATTTTTATTTCAAAACCTTCCAAACTGATTTGAATTTTCTCATTGAAATCATGCTTTTTCAGCACGTCAGCGTGTATAATTTAAAATTGGAGTCTGAAACATATATGAATTTAATATTTTAAAAATGGATTATATATTTTTATTCAGAAAAATTAATATTATATAATATTATTAACTTAATTTTTATCCAAATTTATGAGTAAAAACTATAAAAATTAATTACCATCGTTGAGGTAAAAATGAATTTACCGGGGGTTTAAACTAATATAATAAAGGTTAAAAATGACCTAAAAATATAAAAAACATATTATATAGAAATATTTATACCTTAAAATATATCAAATTCGAATATTAGGTTATTTAGAATACTTTTACATGTGTATGACTTTATCATTTTGGATTCTTTTGTGAAATTTCAATGTAATTTCCAAGAGGGTTCCCTTTCCCCACATAAAAAAGGGAACTTACCCCCTTGACATATACATACCTACCAAGACAATTATATAAAAAAAATCTATAATAATAGGTCCCCAGCATCCTTATACATGTTATAGAGGTTCATGTCCCCCAAAAGATATACACTAGGTTCTTTAAGAAGAGTTCTAATAGAGGTTTCTCTAAGTGAAGGTCATTATCTTCACAAAGATCTTTCAATTTATTTCATTCTTTTCAACCTTATATTATATATTAACACATCCAATATAATTAAAACATTATATCCAGTATTATAATATGTTATTATGTTGAGGTAATAATATTTATATATCTCCTCCCTCATCAAATGAGAAATGAAATCATCGATCATGTGTACGGAGGACTACTGTCTCGGGAACAGATTTAGATCAGTTTCCATAAAAAACTTTTAAGGATAGATATAACGATAGATTAAACACATTTATATTATATTTATGATATTATTATACTTATATATTTATAATATCACATATTCCTTTTAACTTTATATGTTTTTTGAAATATGACAATGTCGGTCGTGTGTACAATGGACAACCACCTCGCGGAGCGGTGTGATTCATTTTTCAATTACAAATTACATGGAAGGTAAAAAAGGATACTTTTAATGAATATAAGTTATATATATAAAAGAAATTATTTATAAAAGATTAATATATCAACCAATTTATTATCCTTTCGCTATTTAATGGAATGATATTGTCGCTCGTACATTTGTATAGGATACAATATCCATAAAGCAATTCATTTTCCATGTACAACATTAAAGAACTAGATTATTGGAACTGAATTCTTGGAAATGGTTCTATGTTTTGACACTTACCAATAATGGAGTGTGTTATAATTAATTATCTTAAATGAATGAATAAATTATAGTATTTATCCTTAGTTGAATCTAGACATTTTCACCTTAAATTAGTGGGAAAACTAGGTGTTTTAGTTTTAATTATTTAAAAATAATGTGAAGAAGTAAAAAAAATTTAAAAATAGATTGTAAAAGTTATATGTATAGGGTTGTTATTACTTTTTCTATCCCATTATAATATTAAATGGTGTTTTAGCTCTATTATGGTTGTAGGACAAGTGAAGGAAACCGTTATCCAATTGCCAACAACCATTGGATAAAAGAAACAATGGAAACCACTCTTATGAGTATAAAAGTTAATAAACTATTCCTAAAAACCCAATAAAATCCTGGTTTGGAATTGGTTATCCTTATATATCTAGAGGGAGGCTAATTTCGCAGCAGATTCCCTTTCCCGCTTGGGTAGACTAGATGACCCTCTCATTCTCTATAACTCTCCCCTCTCTCTCCCTTCAGAATGTGCCTTCTTTGTGTTGGGGGATGCGCTCTGGCTTCACCATTTCCATCCCCCTTGAGGGGTCTTGCTTCCTTTCATTATTTCTTTTTGAATAAAAAATGAACTACTACTACTGCTAATACACTCACCAACACAGTCTACTCAATGGAGAAAAGATTCACTAGGTGGAGGGAGTTTATATAACTTCAATGAAAGATATACTAAATGAATAACTCCAAAACCATAAATATAATCACATTAATTAAATTTATAATGATTCTAAATACAAATAATTCAATAGAAAAAGAATATTTTACATTTTTTACAAGACTCTCGCATTACAAAAAAGGCTCTCCTCCATTCCCCGATCACTCAAAAATTTCCCCCTCTTAAAGGGGTCATGGAAAAGAAGGGGAAAGTGGGAGATATTGAAAATAGAAAAAAATATGATATCAGTTATTCAATTTGTGAATTTGAAGAATATCCCCTTCTCTAATTTCAATCTCTCTGAGTGGAGGTGGAGACATTATTGAATAATTACTACGCGGGGAAGAGTTTCCCTCTAGTTTCTACCTATTGAAATTTTGAGCATATTTTCCCCTAAGAATATTGGATATCAAAATATTTTTGAAATTCAATTTTATTCATAAATTTGTTTGTAGTAAAACCTCAAAATTTGAGATCCATTTGATATATTTATAAAATTTTCTCCCTAATGTACTATATCACATGTTTTCTATTTGAAGAATCTATTCAATTTCCTCCAACTGAACATTCCCATTCATTTCCATAACGATTGAATTATTACATGATATTTAATTACAATTTGAGATGCTAAGTTCTCTAACACTGACGACTTTAATTTTCTTATTTGGTGTCTTTTATCCCATGATATACTTACTTTAATGAAATATTCACAATTTTGATGGGTAAAATCCTTACTTTAAAAAATTTATTTTGGCCTCACAATGTTTGAATTAAGTCTTGGTACATTTGAAAGAATTTAATATAACTAAATTAGGTTCTTATAAATTGATATAATTATGTTCAAAATGATAAATTAGTTCATGTATAATAATTTAAAAACATATAAAAATATTACTATCGTATCTTTTATCACTCTGTATATGGAAACTCCATCGATACCCTCAGATTATACACTTGATATAGCTTCCCATTGCTCATTGTATTTGACTACCCCAAGGAAGGGGTTGGGGAAGAGGAATGATACAACCATGGAGGTCCCCACTATTCATCATGATACAAATCACATGATCTCAATATCTATTAGGTATCCACGTTATGTTTTAGAGAGTTATAATATTCTTGAGACCCCAAATATCATTCCCAGTGTTGATCATGATCAATACCAAACCCCAGCTATGTCCCCCACTCCACCTGAGATGGCCACTGTCTCATAAACTCCCACTACACAAATTAAATAGGGAATTTATGGGGAGTCCATGTAGTACATTAAATATCCTTGGGAATTTTTTCCTCTCCCCTTATTTAATCATGTTGGGTTGTCATTTTTTTGTTCATGTTTTGTATACCCATGTATTGTCTCTACCTTTTGGATATCAATATTATAATTAACTAACTTATATATATAAATGAAAAGTTTTATGAGCTAAAAATTCATTATTCTAATATATTTTGATATATCATTCTTGATCTAACCATTAATTGAGTGAAAATTTGGTAATTGTTGTCCCATATGACTAAAGTTTTTCATTTCATAATCCTCATATAAGGATTAAGGAATATAAGTTGTACTTTCGATGGGTTATTTCATTTATTTCATATCCTTTTCATCATTTGTATTATTCATAATAATACTACTCTAACTATATATCTTACAAGTTATTTTACACATTTATGAAAATGTGAAATTCTAGTGTGGGGGAGGGAGACTTGCCCCCATTTGAATTTTCCACTTGATCGATCTATGATAAACAATTAGTTATAATAAATAATTTGACATATGGATTTATATGATTAATCATGATCATAAATAATAAATAAATTGGTGGACATTTGGGATGTTTTAGGATCATTTTATTATGAGAGTTTCCATAAAATGATTGTTTATATGAATCAAATTCTTGTTTCTAATAATTAAAATTTATTATTTAGTAGACTGAATGTTAGTGCTCATTCCATGAATTGATTTCCCAATTTCATGATTCCCATTCCCAAGAGGGTTCTAATTTTTTTTGTAATATTCATTATTTAACCCTATTTATTGAGATAACCTGATATGTATATAACTAATATAACATTATTTTCAATATTATCAATACATGATGATTTTGAACTATATTAATATTATTGATCTCATTTATTGAGTGTGATTTTTCTCTTTGATCTTAATACCTATCCTTACATTTGACTATTTTACATGCCTTATAGACCATGAAATTCAATTATAAGAGGGAAAATTCCAAGAAAAAGTTTCCTTACCACCCTATTTCTTTATTATAAATGCATAACATTAATGGGTATTTAAAATATATTTGGTGTTTTCAAGGACTCTCTTGAAATATGAATCTAAAATAATGAATGTCATTGTTGGATCTAATAATTTTTTAAAAAGTTTCATGATTTTTTTGTACTTCGGCCTCATTCAATACTCAAATTATGATAAAGAAATAAAGAGAAAGAATGGGATAATGTAACAAAATGAGATATCATGGATTCGACAAGGACTATTCACTCCAACCACCTTAATGTGATAACTAGATAAATATTGTCGGTATGAGATTGATTGTGGGAATTGAGGTTCTAGATGGTATGAATTTGTAGGGGTAAGACTTTTTCTTGAAAACAATCTATTAGAAATATAAGAGAAAATAAATATTTTAAAATAAAAAGAGGATTTTAAATTATTACCCTTTTATAAGGCTCTCATCCCTCATTATAAAGAAGATGGAAGAGGATGTCAATGGGAGATAGGTTATAATGTTTCATAAAAGTAATGCATTCTCATTCATTCACATAAATACTATTACACACTTCTTGGATGCTACTTCAAATTCAATAAGGTATGATGGACATTAGGGTATTGATTAAGGGGATCCATCTCAATCCTCACCACCTAGGGATGAAAAACCTGTTTATATATTTCATATTAGGGATTTTAAGGAGTCTGTAGCTTCCAATGGAAAACATAAATTTCTTGAAACCAAACCTATTGTAAAAGTTATTGTCTAGAATAAGAAAGGTGACATTTTTGGAGCTGTTTAATCTGGTCAGCATATTGATCAATATGTTGAGATAGATTTGTAATATCAAAAGAAATTATAGTTAAAATTCTTCCATGTGTTCCAATTGTAGTGGAATGAGTTGATCTTGAACTAGATCACCCTAAAGCTTATCCACTTTGTTCTATATCAACTAATGGTGGAGATAGAGCTAGAGAGGTGCTTATGGGTTCTAATAATCATTCTCACACACAAGTATCCATGTCATCACCTCTTATTTTGAATTAGGAATCTCCATTTTTATATAATATATTTGAAAGTTATGAGATGAATACCTTTTCTTTAACTATAATGTGTGAGTTTGAATACATCATAGGACATTATTATGAGATAAATACATAATTGATATTCTCTAAGGATGAGATCAGAAAACTCAAGGAAATTTCAGATTCAAGTGTTGATTTTTTGTAGGATAGTATGGTTCATGGTATCCCAAAATAGGATGATCAAAAATCTGAATAGTGTGAAACCAATTACCATTGGGATAATTGATATGGAAGTGTAAGAAGTGAGAGATCAAGTGAGTGATCTTAAGGAAATATTTGATAAAATATTTGATATTAATGAGCATGAAGTTATAGTACATCACAATGATACATGATTTAATATATTTATATGTTTTGATCAAATATGTCTTCAAATTTCATTGAAGATATAATTTTATTTAAGAATAAAATGAATGATATATTACCCAATTTTTTAGAGTATTTTTATGATAATTTGAGTTTATCAAGTGGTTTCAACCATATGTTACACTTATAAAAGATTATTTAGTGGCTCATGATTTCAAGAATTAGTTTGACCCACTTTTTTCGTACTTGAATTATGTATCTTCTTAGATTTGGCCTCATTAGTGTGATATGTTTACTCATGTACTCATTAATATCCTTAAGAATGATTTATTTGGAGTCTTCCGGAAAAAAATAGAAGTTGTTAGAATTATTAGTGTTGGGATTGATATGTTTATGAATTACATGGTAGGTTACCTTGAGGAATCCCCTGGTGTAATGTTAAATGAAATTTTGAGAGTATCTCAAGATACTATGGGAATTTTTTCTAGTTAAATTGTTTGATTAACCATAAATTATTTTTGATTGAATGATATATTGGTTAAGATTTTGGATGAAGTTGAAGGGAAATACATATAGTCTCCATAATAGGATTCAAGTTCCTTAAAGTTCTATGAAACTCTAGAAATTATAGTTACATGTATAGGGAGTGAGATTATATTCTATAAGCCTCATAGGATTATCTCTTAATTGAAAACTACTTCTTCCATTATACATTCAATTTTGATTGATATTGATACTATTAGTACCTTCTTTCCTTAATCTTCTACCAGTTATTTTAAGGAATTATCCCATGATTTATTAGAAAAACTATACAATGTAGATGAAAAGTTTACATAATTATAGGGAGAGTTAGTCCATTAGTAATTATTAACTAACCAGACAAAAAAAAGTGTTGCATTCATAATTTTATTTAGCGCTTATAGTTATAATCTCACCACCTTTTTTAGTGTTCCTCACATTTTTCTAGTGGTAACCATGAGTATTTCAAATGGATCCTCAAAAATAGTATCTTTATAGTTTTCTGAATTCATCAATATATATCCTATTATATTATGGAATTATAAATTATTGATGAAATGTGTCCAGATTCTCAATTTTATATTAGAGAGAGAAGGACACCCATAAAAAAATTAACAAATACCATTTGAGTTACCAGATATATAGTAGTTATTATATATGGTCAAACTATTATTTATAGGAAATATAAATCAAAGGGGGATGCTTCCTTAGCTGCTAAGAAATATAAATAATAAAATAAACCATCTAAAACACCAAATTAAATAGATTTTCTCTTCCTATACATAGAATTATAGAATAATTTCAATAAATTTTGATGGAGACCTCAACACCTCTGCTCATAATCCACGAGATAGATCAATCATTTCTTCCATTTATTGTGCTACAATTGATATTTTTGACGTCTATGTTATCTCTAGTAATGGACCCTCCTACCACCACTCAGGCCTTTCTTGTATGGAAAAAACCTCAACTACGACCACATTCTCAGGTTAATCCTATCCCTAAGAACAAGTCTTATTACTAGTGTTTTTATATATACTTTTTGTGGGTGTTGAGTGGATGTATTTTTGTACCAATGTGGATAATTAATGAAATAATTTTTTTATCGATTTTTCATATACTTCTTATATGTCATTCTCATTTAATGTATTTTATCTATTTGTTTTAATTTATATGTGATTGTCTTCATTTAATGTGTTTCTTAGAAATTATTTTCATTTAATTATTTTTTTACGAATGTTTAAACCAGGATATATGTTCTAAAATTCATTCATTCTATAATTCTCATTTTGTTTCTCCATTGTAAATAAACAGTTCACCACCATAAATGATAAATTAATTTTTTTTTCAAACCTTAATCTTCCTTTTAAATGGAAAAAATATGGGGAGAATATTTATAGAAGGGTGATAAGTCCTCAAAATTGAAGGATGTTTCTAATTAAGGTGGGGGGGAGGGAAAGGATAAACATGACATTTTAAAAGAAATATAATTTTTTTCATAGATTTTAATATGAAATCATTTAAAAACATTAAAATTTTAGGTTTAATGTTTAATGGGTTTTGGGATCATCAAAAGTGGGAGATTTTCATACTAATAATGTTGTTCATACATATCTCGTGTACTTTATGTTTGGATGATCACAAATACCATTATTATGTTACTAATTATTTTGTTCATAATTTTGTTCATCTGGTTTTTCGATGAAAAGTTTCTTAATTATTGAAAATTTGATACATGTGGCACTAAAACATGTGGATAAATGGATACATTGAGAAATAAATTACATCAATTGGCTACATGAATAAAATACCTATGTTAAATTCCTATGTTTAGAAAATGACTTTGTGAAAATAATATACGTGAGTAGTCATCTAGTTAAATCTAAGTACAATATAAATCAGTTACATGGAGTGATTGGCTACATGATTTGGATATATGATAAAAATGGATACAAGGTTCCAAATGGCTATATAATTCATTCAATTATGTCAAATTCAGATGTGTTAACAAGAATAAAATTTGAATAAATTCATCTTTGTGAAGAACAACGAAGAAATTTTGCTACAGAGAAAAATTGGTCACATGAAGAATGGTTACATGGATTAACACGACTACATGAATTCAATTAAGTGGAATTAAGTTATGTGGTGATCTATAATTAGCTATGTCATTCTACAAACAAACATTTATTACTATTGGTGTACATTCTGTGGAAATTACTGTTTCCAGGTGTTCTTTAAATATTGGATTACCTATTTATGGTACAATTGGTTATAAAAAGATTCATGTATCATGAAAAGTAATAGGTATAATGATAATTTAATTGTTAGTATTGTATCTAATGAATTTTCAAGAAACAGACATGTGGAATTTAATTCCAAGAAAATATATTATAGATCTTAGTTCGTGTGATTAAAATAGAAATTTTACGATTTTTCATATGATGCAAAGAAGATAAATAGAGAAGATATGTCAGAATATAAGAAATCACTTACACTATCAACTATTACTCTCGATAATCAATATGTGATTCTATTTTTTATTCAAAAAGAAGAAGAATATTCAAATTATCTACTATTTCACTTTCAATAACAACTTTTCTATGTTTCATAAGACTCACCTCAAGATGAATTTCATTATTATACTCTTTTCTAGATATCTCTTATATTTTTATAGTTGTATCTTACAAATGCGATCCTTAATTGTAAACTCATTATTTATTTTCTCTTTCAAAATAAAGGTTCTTAGTAAAATTTACATACATGAAGGTGTTTGTTAAGGTGTTTTAGAGCTTAGTTTAAAGTTCTTGAAATTGTACCTATTTTTGACTGCTTGCAAACAATCATGTATTACTTGGAAAAAGGACTGGCAGTCCCTTGTGAAAGGGATAGTCTAGTGAAAATCACCATGATCTTGGAGTTGAGTGTTTGTGGAGGGTAATCAAGGATTTATATTCCTAAAACCATTATAAACCTATGGTGTCTTCTCTCTCTCCTTTGTGATTTTATTTCTGTTTCATGCATATGTTGAGAAAAAATCATAATTTATTAAATTTTAAAGAGGGTAGTTTTATATTCTACGAAAATATAAATAACTCAATTAACCTCTATTGATTCTTAGTGCATTCAATATATGACATTTTTTTGGAATAAATGTAATTACCATTGATAGGAGACTCATACGGAAAATATGATATCGTGGTTAAATTTAGAACATGAGGTTTATCTTAGGAATGATATAAATTTTTTTGATGCCAGACCTTCCATTACTGTGTAGTAATTAGGGAATTAATTAAATAAATTAAATTATTGGTTAATTTATTTTGATAAATTAATAACCAATCCTCCTTATATAAATGTTTTGTTAAAAATATCCATAGGGTTAGACGTATAACCTTGGGAGACTATATTGGAATGTGGGAGAGCATTCATTGGAATTAATAAAGGAGCTTAGAATCATGGATTACTGTCAATTGATCAAGTATATTCACAGGACAAATAGAAAATACAATGGCGACTTCAAATAAATTTATAAAGAATGTTTTTTTCTCTAACGATCAATCCTTTTTGAGGTATTTCTCATTATTTTGTGGATTTCTTCCCTAATAATATTTTACTAGTGAGCATGGATTGAATATTATTTTAATTCCATTAATCTTATTCTCCACATGACCAATAAAATTTATTATAATTTTTTAATCCTAATTTCTTGTTTTCCTTACTCATGACACCAAATAAATGAACATAAAAAAATACAAGGAATGAAATACACGAAACATGGGTATTATTTTCACTACAAAAAAAGGAAGAAAGGGTGGTCAAAATCACATATATTTCATAAACCCCCAAATAAATTCAAACTCATGATCTTTTAAAGGTCATTCTAATGATATATTAACATCACAAGACCTACTAGATATCATGAGATGTCCCTCTGACAAACCTATTTGTTATTATAAAGGTGTTCGAGACTCTCATTGATCTTATAGAGGCTTTCAGGAAAATTCCTCCACACAACGAGACTTGTCAGCTGGTGGATACCCGAAAACATCTAAAAACTCATAAAATAAAGGACAAAATATGCATAAGATATAGGCCTTATGTAGTTATTTATATTCATGTGATATGCCCATGCGGTTCACAAGACACTACCGAAGTCCTGGAGACATGTCCATCATATCGCGCAAGAGCCCGTGGGCTTTTCACATTCACCATACAAAGGGTCTCAGACATGTCCATTCGAATCCAAGTTTCTACTATCGATGCCAAAGAAAAAAGATGGTTTTCATTGATAATGATAATGCACCACCAAAAGACACATTATTAGTCACACAATGAATTTAAAATGAGGAGAGTGATTATATTTGACAACACTCGCACAACATCATGAAATCCCCAGACCTTGTAAAATAAATAAATAAATAAAAGAAAAAATGATAAAAGATTAATTCGGAACAAGATATATTGACCTTCAAATGAAATGGGTCATGTGCATCAGGTAATCACTAGAGATATTTAAAGGTCTCCTTGACATGGTGACATAATCATGTGATACCCCTTGTCATGTCAGATTGATCTCATGAAGGCTGCCCGACAAGCCACATTTGTCTCACCAAGGTCCCCATCCATGTTATCTTCAATAACATAAAAGCCTTTGAACATTCATCCTTACCTCTCAATTACTACTAAACATGTCGAACTGATCTTGTAAAATCCCATTAGTATTTCATCATAATTAGTTGAAATCCCTTTGATCTTCCTAATACCAATAAAAATGGAAAATGCAGAACATTTATGTCGTTACTGACCATCATGTGACTCCCCAATGACCCAAGGTAGGATCATGAAAACTCCATAACACCAAATCCCTCCAATGACTATAGTTTGAATATAAAATAGATTCTATGAAAAAGGGAGCATATAAATTGGGTGGTGACGCCTATAAAACCCTCCTTCTCAGAATAAAAAATGCACTTACCTACACACTGATATATCCATCTCAAACTGGATCATAGGGAAAGAATTATCATAGAATCTTGTATTCAAATAACAAATTTCTTTTACCATGTAAATATATGGGGATGGATTAAGGGATCAGATGAAATTCATTGGAACTTCACTTGATTATATGTTAGATCATTTGAAGGATGTATAACATGCTAGCCAGATTATGTGATGGAGGCCCTGCATGTTGGATGGGTCATGAAAAACCTAAAATAAGCCAGCATTGGGAAAATCTAAGTCACATATGATAGAAATACTGGAATAAAAGAATATAAATGATGGAATAATTATGTTAGGAACATATACACCATTCTTAATATGCATTACATTACCGACCTAGATCATTATACATCACTAGGACGTGTTTCTCAAAACGTGTGATGCTCCGTTGACATTCTTGTTGGATCATACACTATATTTTCGACCTATTAAAAATACTTTTAGTACCCTCCAGGCATTCCACTGGAGAATTGTTAAGTCTTTTGGTCTTACCAGCTACCTCATGTGATGTCCTCAGACATGTCAACCAAGTTATACCACAACACCCGGACATGCTCGTGATGTCTCATGATGATGTAAAGACATGTCGTCCAAGATATTGCGGCAACCTTTAGACAAGTTGTTTTGGATCATTCAACACCCTCTAGACATGAATTTTTAGATCATGAAATTGTCTTCAAACATGTTATTTATACACCAAGACAAGTCCAGAAATCCTCTTCCAAGTCTTTTGGTACCATAGAAATATATTGCCCTTGATCTTACAACACCTTTTATAAATGACGGCCTAGATCCTGCTCCACCTTCTACATATGTAATCCTAGATCACGTGATTGTCATCATACATTTCCACTAGATTCCAAGACATGTTCATACCTCCTCGGCCAGGTCTTGTGGTACCCTCCAAACATATCAGCCAGGATATTGTGACACCCTCCAAACATGAAATTATAGATCATGAGATTTTACTCATACATGTCATGAAATCCTCAGAAATTTTATGCGGACAATTGGGACTCATCATCCAGGTATCACGATATCCTTAGGACAAGTCGGGCCAAATCATACAATGACCTATGGACCTGTCATTCAGATTATATGATGTTCTTCATGCAATTCAATTGAATCATGGATTTTTATTTGGAGTAGTATTATATATAACCAGGACATGTTCAAACACCCCCAAACATGTCAATTAGAAACCCTCTAACATGTCAGGCATACTACATTCAACATGTTAGGAAGACACCCTCATACATCTCATGAAAAAAATCAATCCCTGTCAATCAGGCATCCTAGGACATCATAACCCAGTCAAGTATATTTACAAGGTGAACCATAGTGAGTAATGCCCAATAAAACAAAAATATGAGAACTCTGATTCCTTCTATAACAAGGATACATAGGATGCCTTCTGAATTCCCTTGCTTCATATCAATCATCCATGGGGAAAAATCATTTTTAAGCCCTGATCTATCTAAACTATATGAAATATAATTCCTGTTATAACCAAGATACATAGGATACCATTTCAAGGATCGAGCACCATATTAAATTGTTATAGAGAAACATCAATGTATAATCCCTGATCAAACTAAACTATGAGAATCATGACTATTTCTTTGAACAAGATACATAGGATGCCATCCGAAGGCTATAGCTCCATATTAATCATCCAAAGGGAATCAATTGTGTACACGTGTTGACCAAAATTAACTATTAGAACTATGATTATTACTATAACCATAATACATCAGATTCCATTCTAACTCCCTATCACAAATGATTATCCACTTTGATGGAAGTCCCCCCTACATCTGTGATGTTTCAACCATGAGGACCCAATCTATCCCATGGGCCTATCATTCTACCTAAACCACCATGACTTACGAAGACTAAAAAACTATGATGAATTTGATTACTACGGTATCCAAGATATAGAGGATGCCTTACTAAGTCTCTTGTTTATAATTAAACATCAAAAGGTCTATCCCTGCACATAAGGCCAACATCTATATGCAATGAGACTAATAACTTTTTATCCCCTATTTCCATCACTGAGCATGGATCCTGTGGGGTTTGGGATATACAATGATCATATCATTCAAATAATGAATTTACACTAAGCTAGTGATACCTATAGATTCTGGGCACAGTAAAAGCGCGTTGGTGGCTTTTCCCAACTTTAATTTTAGCGTTAAACAATGTTCAATCCGAGATCCGTCACAATATAAAACGCCGGATCTTCGAAATGGAACGAAGAATGAAAATGAAAAGAAGAGTCCCAAAACCATTGAGATAGGATCATCATATGTTGGTTATAATTAATTTAATTAATTCACAAGAATTACCTTGGTGGAATTATTTCTTCATCGATGTCTCCAGTCATGATCCTATGATCCATTGTTGCATCGTAGAATCCAAGTATAGGATCCCTCTAGTGGTGATCCACATGTGCTCCACGTATCTCTGGACGTCACCGAAGAGATCTCTGGGTGCTAACGTGGAAGAACCTTCGCTTGCGATGTCCGTCTTCGGCCGCCTTGATCTGGTGGAGGATCTCGCTCTCGTAAATTGGGGGCGTTCTTGGTGGAAAGGGAATTCTCTCTTGTCTTGAGAGTATTTCTAAATCCGTTGTGCACAACAATGGCCCTAGAAAAGTGTTGGGGTTGTGAGGATATTTATAATCGGGTTTGATGTTAATAGAGTTATGACAATAAATAAACGTGTTACACGTTTTATTTATTTCATTATCTCTTATTGAAACCCCATGTTGAATTATTAATTCCTTGACATACACCCAAACTAATTATAATTAATATCATTTAAAAAAACAACGTTATATCCTCAAAATCCCAACTGGAAAACTACACGGCGTGTAATAATTAATACACGGTGTGTACTTGTTTTCCATAAAACTACACAGCGTGTACTTTTATTTTCCATTTCTCCACCAAATTTATTAGACCTTGAGTAATGAATATTTATTTCTTAAATAAATGTCACTGCATTACTCGCTAATAAATATATTATTTTGAAGCTTCTTTATCTTCTTATCAAGATGATTCTCTACTTCATTCTTGAATTCCTTAAATTTCACTAAGGCTTCTGACTTATACCTCATTAAGTAGACAAATCCATATCTACTCAAATCATCAGTAAAAGTAATGAAGTAAGAATATCCACCTATAGCTTCGATTGGAAATGGTCCACATACATCCGTGTGTACCAATCCTAGAAGCTCTGGGGACCTTTCACCCTTTTCACCAAAAGGCGGCTTGGTAATTTTACCTTGTAAACAAGCGTGACATCTATCAAGTGGTTTTAGCTTAGTAGAGTCTAAATATCCATCTTGAAAAGGCTTTGTCAAGCGCTTCTCTTTTACATGAACAAGGAAGTGATGCCACAACTGGGTGATGTATGATTCATGTGAGTTTGTTTCATTATCGATTTCCAACACTTGGTTTTCATAATTTAATACATAAAAACATTATTAAAATATGGCACACTATAACATACGTTGTTCTTATAAAAGAGACAACCCTTATTTCCAAACATGAAAAAAATCCATACATATCCAAATATGATACAGAAATTATGTTCTAGGTAACACTAGGCACAAAATAACAGTTTTGTAAAACCAAAATCATGCTAGTTGGCAATGAGAGGTGATAGTCGCCAATAGCCAATACAGCCAACCTTATGCCATTGACATCTCCAACATCCACCTATCCTCTGGAGATCTTTCTAAATCTACTTGGTTTATGCATTTTAATATTGATGTGAGCCCCACAAGCTGTACGTAATACCCAATGTGTAGAAATAGAAATATTTCATTCGATAACAAATGCACCTTTAGCGTCCCCATGCGTCTGGGTGTAGTTCCTCTTCTAGTGGCCCTGCTTTCCACATGAAAAACACACTGCCTCCCATTCTTTCCCCTACCTATGGATCTTCCCATTCATGGAGGGATGGTGCTTGGGAGCTTCAGACCGTTTATAAGTCTTTTCCCCTTTACCTTGTCCTTCCTTTTCCTGTTCACCATATGGGTTGCAGGTTTGTAATGCCCTATTCCCTTATCTACCAGGAAAATCAAGCTCAGAAGCACCGATAGACTCTTCTCATTGCCGCTCATCTTATAGTTGAAAATTAAGCTAGAGAAGGTCTTGTGCAGTGATGATAGGATGAGATATGTATGCAACTCATCCAGGAATTTAATTCATAAGATGTCCAGGAGTTCAATGTATCTAATGAGCTTGACTATATGTGGCCCAACTGGTGCAGACTCTCCATGCATAGTAGTAAAAAATGCATTGGAGATCTCATACCTCTACTATCTTTCCTTCTCTTGGAAGAGATCCTTATGGTGAGAAATCATGCTATACAAGTCCATGTTTTTGATGTTACTTCAAGAGCTCATTGGAAATGACCGTTAGCATGAAACAATGGACATATGTGGAATCACCCATGTGTTTCATATATAGAGATAATTCCTCATCATTGGCCTCTTTCTTAGGCGTAACTGGAATAGGCTCTTCTAGCACATACAATTTCATTTTGTGGTGAAGGATGATGTGTAAACTCCTCTGCCACTCTTGGAAATTGGTGCTGATGAGAAAGTTTTCCTTCTCGAGTATGGTTCGCAATGATATGTTTCAAGTCATTTTCTTTTCTTTTATACAAATTAAGATGAGCAAAGGTATAGTAATTTATTACAAAAACAAAGACAAATAAATAAATTAATACTTATTAGTCTCCCACTATTTTATCGAAATCCAATAGCCCTCACCATTGACTTTGGAATATTCTTTTGCTGGAATATTCTATTGGAAATGATCCATATTGCCCTTCTCATTACCCCAACTAGTGTTGGTAAAGCAACTTGAAGGGTTTTAGGTAGGCATTCCAAATTCCAACTCCATTAATTCACAGCTCCTTGATCTGCTGAGTGGACTCCCCAATCATGAAATCTTTTTATTTTTGATTTCCTCAACCTTTGACTCTTGGTCACACCAAGTCCTGCTGTGGTAGTCAGCCCTTGATGTGAACCAAGTCATGTCAACCCAAAACCTTGAATTATAATTCCCCGATAATTGAAAGCACCCCAACTAGGGTTGGTCAAGAACTTTTAGCTATGGTTCGATTCTAACCATGATTTTGGAAAGCTATACCAACTTAATATTTATTTTGAGGGATTTTATCATTATACATAAATTTCCAATTTATTATCATTGATTACATGCCTTTTAATATTAAGTGGGATATAGTTATTTGATTAACCATGTCTATGATAATATTTACGTATAAGCCAGTTTTATTTTAGTTCCATCTTGCATGCTTGTTTAATTCATTAATTGTGTGATCGAGACGACACACCCACAATAAATAAACCATGAAACAGATAGGAATAAAATAAATGGTATGATCATGAGCTTTGTTCTATTGGTTAGTTTATCTAGCGGTTGATAAACTAACCCAAGACCTAGGGGAGAAAACACGTTGAACCTTTTGGGTTCGTGTTTATAGCTTTCCACCTGTCCACCTTTGTATCTTCTTGGATTGGTTTCACCTTGGCTCCTGACTTGAGCTGCCTCCACTAGCTTGGGAGCTCCATCCATTACATATTCATTTATCTCACATGCAGGTGAGGGGTAAAAAGGGGTTTTTACATAAGAGAATCCTTGGGTGCGCAGGCCCTAATATTAATGAGGAGATGGCTCGCAGGTCAACAAATTTAATAAAAAGAAACGATTCGCATACAAAGGTCTCGGTCAAGTTCATGATCATCCATACATGCAATGATATTTACACATAAATAAAACTAGAATTCAATTCTTTAATCGTTATTGTTTAAGATAAATCATGCTCAAATTAATTAATTATCTTTAATTAATAAATCCTTTTTTCATAAACCCTTTTATGAAATTACTTGATATTATCATCCATCATAATTTTAAACATATAAATTCATTTGAATTATCATTGTACGTAACTTGTACCTTGGATGCAACCCGGTGAATTCCTATTCATTAAGCAAATGTTAAATTAAACACATATATATAAAACACCTATCACGTGTTGTGCCTCAGCTTTACGCCTGCACCATGGTACATGTCTCAAGGGTTTGTATAATATAATAATAAATTTTAAAAAATATGCATAATTTGGGTGAGTACACGATGTGTAGTTCCGACAACACGGTGTGTACTTTTCTTCACCGTCCATCCGATGTACATGCCCGGGGACATGGCGTGTTTATGTACTTCGGAAATTTTTAGAGTACATGGAATGTTTTGTGGGACACACCTCTTGTAGTTTTTGCGTTACACAATTTCAATCCGGGCAATCCGTTTACGGGGTACATGGCCAAACCCTAACCCGATGGGACTACACGCAGTGTTCATTGGACCACACAACGTGTAATACAAAAACCGTGTGCCACCTATTTCTGGTCAACACACAGTGTCTTAAATTCTTAGAAATAATCCAATACATGAACTGATTTGGTGGATCAGTCAATGCATTGAACCTATACTACACATCTTATACATCCGAATACACACCGTGTATTCTGGTGTTGTATGGCCAGAAACGTTTGGCTCCTCTGGATGAGTTCCTCTATTTTATTTTAATCAAAATTAAAAGCAAAATTCGTTTCTATGAGGTGAATGAGAAATGTGGTAGGAGGAACAGATCTCGAGATTCAGATTTCCAGAATGATTAAACATGAATTTAAGTAACTAAATTATTAAATGCGTAAATCACTAACGAAAAACTAAATTATTATAATCAACGATATGACTGCCTCTGATACCACTTGTAGGTTCCAAGCACAGAGGAAGCGCGTTGGTGGGTTTTCCCAACTTTAATTTTCACATTAAACAACGTTCAATCTGAGAGATGTCACGATATAAAACACAGGATCTTCGGAATGGAACGAAGAACGAAAAAGAAAAGAAGAGTCCTAAAACCATTGAGATAGGATCAACAGATGTTGGTTATTATTAATTTAATTAATTCACAAGAATTACCTCGATGTAATTCATTCTTTGTCGATGTCTCCGGTCACCATCCTGTGATCCGTTGTTGCATCGTAGAATCCAAGTATAGGATTTCTCTTGCGGTGATCCATACATGCTCCACGTATCTCTGGACGTCACCGAAGGGATCTCTGGGTGCTAGCGCGGATGAACCTTCACTTGCAATGTCCGCCTTCAACCACCTTGATCCGGTGGAGGATCTCACTCTCGAAACTTTAGGGAGTTATTAGTGGAAAGGGAATTCTCTCTTGGATTGAGAGTATTTCCAAATCCGTTGTGCACAACAATGGCTCTGGAAAAGTGTTAGGGTTGTGAGGATATTTATAATCTGCTTTGAGGTTAATAGAGTTATGAAAATAAATAAATGTGTTACATGTTTTAATTATTTCATTTACTCTTATTGAAACCCCAAGTCGAGTTATTAATTCCTTGACATGCACTCATGCTGATTATAATTAATATAATTTTATAAAACAGTATTATATCCTCAAAATCCCAACTGGAAAACTACACGGCGTATAATAATTAATACACGGCGTGTACTTTTATTTTCCATTTTTCTCCACCACACTTATTAGACCTTGAGTAATGGATATTTATTTCTTAAATAAATGTAACTACATTACTCGCTAATAAATATATTATTTCGACCACAATATATTCACTCGAATAACTAGTGTCGAAAAAAATGTGATCAGGCATACTTAAATAATTATTAAACCACAGTTGCGAATACTATTTATTTAACTTGTTAAATTAATATTTAACTGAGATACATGGACACACATAGTGTGTGACCCTCTAGGCCTCTTTTTCAGTGGCATTAGGCAGAGCCTTCCTAATGTCCAAGGTTAGCGTCTAGCAATACACCAAGGCACCCATAGAGAAAGAAGTTAACACTACAATGATGATTCACCTCCTATGAACGCTTACCGTGTAATATAATCCCTTTGTCTCGATATCTCTAATCAAGCGGGTTTCATGCTAGTGCCATCAACCCATGTGTTTGATTTTTCTTTCTTTGACTATCCGGAATTGAACTCGCCCATACCTTACCCTGACCATGGATTTATTTAGGCTATATCAATTCCATCAAAGGACCTGAGATATCTACTTCTGTTATGGAACAGAAGGGACAAATCCTTTATCGCATTATCTATTAATGAAGTATTACTCGTGACGCACCCAACTTATCCTACCTCGCTGCGAACAGTGTGTCGTCACAGTTTTCAATAATACATCTATGTGCGCGAGTTGTAATACCCATTAATAATAATATTAAAGTATAAGGATAAATACACATGTCCGTAGATAGGAACATCCAATGATAGTATGAAATGTGGATTTCCTACTGGCGGGTCTCGTTCTCATAATATCCTCCTGGATATTACCCAGGGCGCACACCATGAGAAGGTGCCTTAATGTTTTATGAGTGCTCACCCCTAATGACCTATATTATTTGTGTCCCTCAAATAATATCATCTGACCATAGAACATATATTCAAGAACAGGGTTATGGAACATTAGGGTTCTCATCATAGCAGGGATCCGCTATGACCCTTTAATGCAATAGTTGTCCTTAGGACATTATCACATGCATTGTCACGTAGAAGAAAAATCAAGATGTGATAAGGCTTTTATTGATTAATAAAGTAAAAATTAGATGGTTCTAGACCACCACCTCTAATAGACTCCCACTTGGACTAGAGCCAACTGCTAACAACCATTAACCCGCTAGCTCTCACATGATATTCATGATTCTATTGAGATAGGACTTTAGTCATGGGGTCCACCACGTTCTGTTATGTGGACACTCTACTCATGCAAACATCACCCCTCTGATAGAAATCCCTCAAGAGGTGATACATCCGGAGTATGTGATTTGTCCATTGATGTGACCTTGGTTCATTTGCATGATCCACCACTGCATTATTATCACAATACAATGTAATGGGATATTTACTGCTAGGAACCACATCAAGCTCTTGGACAAAGTTTTGAATCCAGACGGCTTCCTTGGCTGCATCAGAAGCTACTATATATTCGGAATCTTCTGTAGAATCAGCGACAACTGGCGGCTTTGAACTCTTCCAGCTCACAGCTCCTCCATTAAGACAAAAAACATATTCATATTGCGACTTCAAATCATTATGATTTTTCTGAAAACCAGCATCAGCATACCCTCTGATGACAAGCTCCTAATCTCCTCCATACACCAGGAACATATCTTTAGTTCTTCTTAGATACTTAAGGATAGTTTTAACAGCAGTCCAATGTTGTTCTCCTGGATCTGGTTGATATCTATCTACAATGCTCAATGCATAGGAAACATCAAGCCTGGTACATAACATGGAATACATGATGGATCCTATAGCCAATGTTTATGGGATCTTACTCATTATATCTTTCTCTTGTTGTGTTTGAGGACAAATTTTCTTAGAAAGATGTAAGCCATGTGACACTGGAACCAATCCTCTCTTGGATTGTTCCATACTAAATCTCTTTAGTATCTGGTCAATGTATTCACCCTAAATTAGTCCAAGAATCCTCTTGGATCTATCACGAATGATCTTGATCCCTAGAATGCACACTGCTTCACCTAAATCTTTCATGGAGAAGCACTTGTTCAACCAGTCCTTAACTAACTGTAAGGCTGGTATGTCATTTCCAATAAGAAATATGTCATCAACATATACTACTAGGATAATGAATCCATTCCCATTAAACCACTTATAAACACATGGCTTACATTCATTCTTAATTAAAACAAATTTCGTTATGGCTTCATCAAATCGAATGTTCCATGACCTGGATGGTTGCCTCAATCCATAAATGGATTTTTGCAACTTGAAAAACCATTTGGCTTCCCCTGGTGTCACAAACCCTTCTGTTTGTGTCATATAGACATCATTTTGAAGGTTCCCATTATGAAATACTATTTTGACATCCATCTGCCAAATCACATAGTCATGGAAATCTGCTATGGCATGTATAATTCTTATGGATTTATATATGGAAATTGGTGATAAGGTTTCATCTTATTCATTTCCTTGACACTGTTCGAATCCTTTAGCCACATGCCCTGCTTTATAGGTGCTAACCTGACCTTCCATGTCTAGTTTTTTCTTGAATACCCATTTTCATCCAACAGGCTTTACATCAACTGGCTCATCGACCAGAACCGAGACTTGGTTCTGATACATGGAATCCATCTCAAAATTCATAACTTCTAGCCATCTTGCAACTTCTGATCTTTCTAATGCTTCCTTGTATGAGATGGGTTCATCATTGCCCAAAACTTATGATTAACCATCCTCGGTGACTAGGAAACCAAATCTCTCTAGTTCCCTTACCTCTCTTGAGCTCCTACGCAGTACATGTGTTTCTGTAACCCCTTCCACGGGGACCTTTGGAACTTGTTCCTGTACCAACTCTTATGTATCTTGAGAATTAACTTCGTCGAAGTCAATATTGCTCCCACTATCCATTTTTAGGATGTGCTCCCTCTCAAGAAAGATGGCTTGTCTAGAGATAGTCACTTTCTTGTCTTTAGGGTTATATAGTTAATATCCATTCGTTTCCTTAGGATATCCTATAAAGATACACTTCGTGCTCCTGGGCGCTATTTTGTTGCCTGAAAAGGCCTTAACAAAAACCTCGCATCCCAATACACGTGTATGCAACAAAATGGGTCTCTTTCCATTCGATAAATAAGAGGTAATTCCATTTTCCACTTTAGTTGGTACTCAGTTTAATGTGTATGCTGCAGTTTCAAATGCATACCCCCAAAAGTATAATGGAATATTTGCATGACTCATCATTGACCTCGCCATGTCCAACAAGGTGTGGTTCCTCCTTTCACTAACAGCATTCCAATGTGGTGTATAAGGAAGAGTGAGATGAGATAGAATCACATACTCTCTTAGAAGATCGATGAACTCTTGGTTCAGATATTCTCCACCTCGATCCGATCAAAGCTTCTTTCTCTTATTACCAAGCTGATTCTCTACTTCATTATTGAATTCCATGAAATTATCTAAGGATTCTGACTTATAGCTCATTAAGTAGAAAAATCCGTATCTACTCAAATCATCTGTAAAAGTAATGAAGTAAGAATATCCACCTCTAGATTCTATTGGAAATGGTCCACAAACATCCATGTGTACCAATCCTAGAAACTCGGTGGCCCTTTCACCCTGTCCACCAAAAGGCAGCTTAGTCATTTTACCTTGTAGACAAGTGTGACATCTATCAAGTGGTTTTAGCTCAGTAGAGTCTAAATATCCATCTTGACAGAGCATTGTCAAGCGCTTCTTATTTACATGACCAAGGAGGTGATGCAACAACTGGGTGATGTATGAGTCATGTGATTTTGTTTCATTATCGATTTCCAACACTTGGTTATTGTAATTTAATACATACAAAACAATATTCAAATGTTCCATACCATAACATACATCGTTCTTATAAAAGAGGAAACCATTATTTACAAACATGGAAACAAATCCATCTATATCCAAACAAGATACAAAAATTATGTTTGTGGTAACACTAGGCACAAAATAATACTTTTTTAAAACCAAAATCATGACAGTTGGCAATGAGAGGCGATAGTCTCCAATCACCAACGCAGTCAACCTTGTGCCATTGGTAGCTCGAAGATCCACCTCTCCTCTAGGGATCTTTCTAAATCTACTAGGTTCCTGCATTTGAGTACAGAAGTGATCCCCAAAAACAGTATCTAATACCCAATGTGTAAGAAATAGAAATATTTCACTTGACAACAAAAGCACCTTTAGCATCCCCATGATTCTCGGTGAAGTTCCTCTTCTAGTGGCCCTGCTTGCCACATGAAAAACTCACTGCCTCCCATTACTTGCCCTGCCTCTGGATCTTCCCCTTCTTGGAGGGATGATGCTAGGGGGATTCAGACCGTTTATAAGTATTTGGCCCCTTTTCATTGTCCTTCCTTTTCTTGTTCTCCATAAGGACTGCAGGTTTGTCATTCCCCATGTCCTTATCAACCTGGAAAATCTATGTCAGAAGCTCTGATAGAATCTCCTCATTACCGCTCATATTATAGTTGGCAATGAAGCTAGAGAAGGTCTTGGGAAGTGAAGATAGGATGAGATCTGTACGCAACTCATCTGGGAATTTAATCCCTAAGATGTCCAGGCGTTCAATGTAGCCAATGATATTTACCACATGAGGACTAGCTGGTGCAGACTCTCTATGCTTAGTTGTAAACAAAGCATTGGAGATCTCATACCTCTCATGTCTTGCCTTCTATTGGTAGAGATCCTTAAGGCGAGACATCATGCTCTACACGTCCATGATTTGATGTTGCTTCAAGAGCTCATTGGACATGGCCGATAGCATGAAACACTAGACATTTGTTGCATCATCCATGTGTTTTGTATATAGAGATAATTCCTCATCACAGGATTCATTCCCAGGCGCAACCAGAATAGGCTCTTCCATCACATACAATTTCATTTCTTTGCGAAGGATGACGCGTCAATGCCTCTACCACTCATGGAAATTGGTGCCGGTGAGAAGGTTTTCCTTCTCGAGTATGGTTCACAATGATATGTTTGAAGTCATTTTATTGTCGTTTATAAAAATTAAGATGAGCAAAGGTTTAGTACATTATTACAAAAAACTGAGACAAATTAATAAATTAATACTTATTAGTCTCCCAATATTTTATCGAAATCTAATTGCCCTCACTATTGACTTTGGAATATTCTGTTGCTGGAATATTCTAATGGAAAGGATCCATATTTCCCTTCGCAATACCCCAACTAGGGTTGGTAAAGAAACTTGAAGGGTTTTAGGTAGGCATTATAAATGCCAACTGCATTAACTTGCAGCTCCTTGATCTGCTGAGCGGACTCCACAATCCTGAAATCCATTTATTTTGGATTACCTCAACCTTTGCCTCTTGGTCATACCAAGTCCTACTGTGGCAGTCAACCCTTGATGCGAACCAAGTCAATTCAACCGAAAACCTTGAATTATAATTCCCCAATAATTGAAGCACCCCAACTAGGGTTGGTCAAGCACTTTGAACTATGGATCGATTCTAACCAAGATTATGGAAGGCTATACCGACTTAATATTTCTTTTCACGGATTTTATCCTTATACGTAAATTTCCATTTTATTATATTTGATTACATGATTGTTGATATTAAGTGGGATATACTTAAGTGATTAACCATGTCTATGATTATATTTACATATAAGCCGGTTTTATTTTAGTTCCATCTTGCATTGTTGTTTAATTCATTAATTGTGTGATCATGACAATACACCCATAATAAATAAACCATGAAACTGATAGAAATAAAATAAATGGTATGATCATGAGCTTTGTTTTATTGGTTATATTATCTAGTGATTGATAAACTAACCCAAGACCTAGGGGAGAAAACACCTTGAACCTTTCGGGTTCGTGTTTACAGCATTCCACCTGTCCACCTTTGTATCTCCTTGGATTTGTATCACCTTGGCTCCTGACTTGAGACACCTCCATTAGCTTGGGAGATCCATCCATTAAATATGAATTTATCTCATGTGAAGGTGAGGGGTAAAAAGGGGTTTTTACATAAAAAATCTTTGGGCGCGCAGGCCCTACATATTAATGAGGAGATGGCTCGCAGGCCAACAAATTTAATAAAAAGAAACTATTCATATACAAAGGTCTCAATCTAGCTCATGATCATCCATACATGAGACGATATTTGCGAATAAATAAATAAATCATTCAATTCTTTAATCTCTCTTGTTTAAGATAAATCACGCTCGTATAAATTAATTATCTTTAATGAATCAATCCTTTTATCTTATACCCTTTTCTGAACTTCCTTGAGATTCTCACCCATCATAATTGTAAACAAATAAATTCATTTAAAATTATCCTTGTATGTAACTTGCACCTTGGAGGAAACCTGGTGAATTCCCGTTCATTAAGAAGATGTTAAATTAAACACATATATATAAAACACATATCACGTGTTGTGACTCAGCTTTATGCCTGCACCATGGTACACGTCTCAAGGGTTTGTATAATATAATAATAAATTTTAATAAATATGCATAATTTGGGTGAGTACACGGCGTGTAGTACAGACTACATGGCATGTACTTTTCGTCACTGTCCATCTGAAGTACACGCCTGGGGACATGGCGTGTTTATATACTTCGGAAATTTTCAGAGTACATGGCTTGTTCTGTGGGATAGATGCTGAGTAGTTTCCGCATTACACGGTTTCCATCCAGGCAAGCCGTGTACGAGGTCCACGACCCAACCCTAACCCGAAGGGACTACACGCTATGTTCATTGGGCCACATGGCGTGTAATCCGAAAACTGTGTGCCACCTATTTCTGGTCAACACACGGTGTCGTAAATTCTTAGAAAGAATCCAATACACGACCTGATTTGGCGGATCAGTCAATGCATTGAACCTAGACTACACGGCGTGTACTTCTGAATACATGCCATGTATTCCGGTGTTGTATGGCCAGAAACGTTTGGCTCCTCTAGATGAGGTCCTCTATTTTATTTTAATCAAAATTTAAAGAAAAATTCATTTTTGTGAGGTGAACGAGAAATGAGGGAGGAGGAACAGATCACGAGATTCAAGTTTTCAGAATGATTAAACATGAATTGAAATAACTAAATTATTAATTGCGTAAATCACCAATGATAAACTAAATAATTATAATCAATTATATGTCCGCCTTTGATACCACTTGTGGGTTCCGAGCACAGCGGAAGCGCGTTGGTGGGTTTTCCCAACTTTAATTTTAGCGTTAAACAACATTCAATCCGAGATCCATCACGATATAAAATGCCGGATCATCGGAATGGAATGAAGAATGAAAAAGAAAAGAAGATTCCTAGAACCATTGAGATATGATCATCATATGTTGGTTATAATTAATTTAATTAATTCACATGAATTACCTCGGTGTAATTCTTTCTTCTTCGATGTCTCTGGTCACGATCATGTGATCTGTTGTTGCATCATAGAATCCATGTATAGGATTCCTCTAGAGATGATCCACATGTGCTCTACATATCTCTGGACGTCGCCGAAGGGATCTCCAGGTGCTAGTGCATAAGAGACTTCTCTTGTGATGTCCGCCTTCGACCACCTTGATCCGGTGGAGGATCTCGCTCTTGTATCTTGAGGGTTTTCTTTGTGGAAAGGGAATTCTCTCATGGTTTGAGAGTATTTCCAAATTCATTGTGCACAAAAATGGATCTGTAAAAGTGTTGGGGTTGTGAGAATATTTATAATCGGGTTTGAGGTTAATGGAGTTATGAAAATAAATAAATGCATTGCAAATTTTATTTATTTCATTAACTCTTATTGAAACCCCATGTTGAATTATTAATTCCTTGACATGCTCCCACTCTAATTATAATTAATATCATTTAATTAAACAATATTATATCCCCAAAATCCCTACTGGAAAACTACTTGGCGTGTAATAATTAATACATGGCGTGTACTTGTTTTCGTAAAACTTCACAGCGTGCATATTTAATATACACGGCGTGTACTTTTATTTTCCATTTTTCCACCACATTTATTAGACCTTGAGTAATGGATATTTATTTCTTAAATAAATGTAACTGCATTACTCGCTAATAAATATGTTATTTCACCCCCAATATATGTAACACCACGAGATTTTATGAAAAATATTCCTTTTAATTTCATTAATGTCTTGTGTTGTACGCTACACCAAAAGGAGCTTTCACAACATGCATCCTTGACTTTCCTTGCATTACACGGAATCACGACCTTCCTCGATAGCGTGTGTAGTACGCAATAACGAGTTTCACTAAACAACAATATGCTATTAAAATATTATTAAAACTAGCCGTTATGAATAGTAATAACCACTTTTTGAAATTTTATTTTTAAAAATGGGCTTCATTTTTGGATTCAGAATATCAAAATTAGATTAGGGTGAAATTTTGGTACTTTTCGGATAACTTTCATTTTCTGATGAATAGTGAAAATTGCTAAATTTTAATTAAAAACAACCTTTTTAATCAAAATAATTAATAGTGATAAATTATTAATTTCAGTGGTTTTAAAGTATATTTAGAATATATTTTTACAATTTAATACAATGTTGGTCATTGGATGTAATTTCACATTTAAACCAGACATAAACAAGTGTCAATCTTTTGATAGTTATTATATCTTAAGAACGCGCTATTTGTTTTCACGACAGGCATTAATTTTTAAATTATGTAATGCAACTGATATGTTTTGAATTTGGTAAAATAGACATCATTTTTGCGTTCATAATATCATATATATCTTAGGCCTGATTTTTGGTATTTCTCTGGAAACTTTCATTTTTTGATAAATAGTGAAACCACTAAGTGGTAGTTAAAAAAACTAAATTTTTCATAAAACTTATTTTTACCGCTTCTGTGAGTGGAATTTCAAAAATCCGAGAGACATGGTTGATGTCAGTAGGTAAAATGTGGTTCAATGAGATGAAAATAATTTTTTGGTGAATAGTAACTTTTTACTTTTTTTTACCACGGTTAAAAGTAAATAGTGTAATTAAGGGTAAAAATGATATTATTATTACCCTAAAACATGTCCTAATTCTATTGGATAAGTGTAATTCGACCAAAAATAACCTTAGGAATAAAATATGACCATTTAGGCCCACTTGGATTAGATTAGGACATTTATTATTAATTTATTTAAAGAAGGGTTAAAATAGTTAAAATCAATGTTTAATAAGTATATCATTTTTAATATAGGGTTATACATAAGATAAATTCGACTATAAATATTCATTATAAAGAAAAGTATTTCCTACATAATGATATTTTATTTGTAATTTTTAGACGTTAAATGAGTTAATTTATTTATGACACAAAGATGATGCAGTGATTATCTTATTAATGAAATATTGACATAATTGATGTTAAAAATACCCAAATAAATGTAATTTGAGACTTTTTATGAATTCCACTAATTTTATAGGTTAATATGACATGTTAGTATTAATTTAATAAACTTTTTTCTAACTAATCATTCTAATATGATTTTCACAAAAATCAATTACTAAATACTGTCAAAATTGACATAAAATAGTTTTTAAAACAAATATTATATTATAAATTGGTATTTTATTCCTAAAAATCTAATGTTCTTCCAAATGAATTATATAGGGTTATATATGTTAATAATAAACAACTTGGGGTTCGTTTGGCTTGTTATAGTAAGTTTATTAACCATATAGTGTAAGAACACAAAAAGACACGGTAAAAGTAAAATTATCTAACTTAAAGTTAAAACTAAATGATAAGGTTAAAATAGTAAACTAAACTTGTCCAAATTCTATTGTATAAGAGGATTTAGATCCTTCCCTACCTTAGTTTCTATATAAATTAATTTGGATCTATTTAAAGCTGAATTTGGCATTATAATAAAATAATATTTTTTGTTATTCCAAATGTTCCCCTCTCCTCCCTTATAAAAGGGCACCTCCCCCCTCTCTTCCCCACACCACATTGAGCCTTCAAACTCGGCCAACCCCTACCAAATTCTATTATCCACTTCCCTATCAACATCCTAGAGGTTCTGGTCTTCTTCAAGGACCAATTTTAGTGCCCTAAAAGGAGATCATAAAGAGGTGCTTCAAAGAAGAGGTAATGTTTGTTACCAATTCTTTCAACTTTATTTCTTCTTCAACTTCTTCTTATTATGTTGTTTCATTATGAAGTAATAACATCAGTATCACTGATATACTGATATGTTATTATAAGTATGAAACAACCCTATTTCACCATCTATCCATCATACGGAAAAAGAAATCACCCCGCGTGCGTACGTACGGAATTCCATCTCCACGTAGTGGTGTAATCTATTTTCCACCACCACCTTACTTGGATGGGTAGAATTGTGTACATAATAACTATATATGATTATTATAAAGTGATATTGATTCTGAAATAGTATACATATACTCCAATACAATTCAATGATCATGAGAATGATATCATTGCTCGTGCGTACGTACGGACTACCGTCTCCACGACGCGATGGGATTCATTCTCCACGTTAACCATTGATGAATGATTATAATGTATATATAATAAGTAATAATTAAATATATGACATAATAATGATACTGGATTTATGTGTGTATATATTTATGTCATCTACTTAATTCCATGCAACTCAATAAGTAAACGAAAACAGCGTTCAGGCGTACGTACGGCCTACCGTGTCCATGAACGATGTATTTCTTTCCATTTACTGATATATTATATATATGTATATTTTGAATATATATTATATATAAATCTTGTTTTATATTCTGGAATTATGTAATCATGATCTAAGTAATCATATAAAAAATTACAAGTCAAAACATGGATGACAAATGAAACGATTATACCCAAAACGCTCCTTAAAATGGAATTTACAAAAGAATGGGTAAAATAAAGTCATAAGTGAACCATATATGATATAATAAAAATGCTTATGATTCTGGAATAATTCAATGATATTATTTAAATCATTATACAGTAGGTTCGGACACTTATGAAGCAAATCGGACCTAAGGTAAGGGAAATATCACAATCTCATTTTTATCCGAGAATGTTTATACTTTGGAATTTACTGAGGTGTATTTTATCATCCACATCCATGTTTCCTTAATATGTAATGTTATTTCCATCAACCTACAATTGATTAAATCCAATTTTACCCTTCGGTGAGTTTTTAGTAAAAGATATGAAAGGAATCTTTTGTCGTTTTTCGTATGAGTTACTTTTTGACTTTTTAGACAAAAGTACGAGAAGAATGTTTTTTTAACTTATACGACATGAATGGATTTTAAAAAAAATATTTCCAAGAATCTTCCTTTACAAGTTTTCATGTTTATTTTTAATCAACTTCCTTTAGTTTAAAATTGTATGAAATGTTAAGAAAGGAAAAAATATTTTTGATGTAGAAAGGATATTTTCCTCAAGAATGGAGTTCAAGAGTTTTATCAAAATTATTTTCCATCTAAGATAATATAGGGTTCTGTTTGTATCCCTATTATTACATGGATTTGATTATGTTGTGATGGAAATATTTTTTATGAATTCCTTTATCATATATGAATTCTTTTATGATGTCACGATGTTTAAGATTCCCATTTTTATTACATGGGTTATGCTATGATGTATGGTTTATGATATTGTGACACACATAAGAATGGTATCATTATGAGATGAGTGGGACCAATATCTCCCTCCAATGCATTGGGTAATGATTTTATTTCTCATGAGATAGACATGGCTGGAACGGAAGGTTAAACCGGTTCAGTGAAACAGGCCTGAAACGAGGAGTGAACTCTGTTCAGAAATGGACATTGTCCACTAAGATAGTCTTGGCAATGAGTCTTGACTAATAAGAAATGATTCCCTATGATTATGTGTGTATGGAACAATGTTTCATGTTTTATGTTATGATTATTGGGATTACATTTCAATACAATGATTTATCCCATGTTATGATATTATGAACTCTTTTTCAGGTTATGATTTCCAAAATGTTATGTTCTTATGAATATTATGTGATTGATATTTCTTTTGTTTACCCTTACTGAGAATTTGAGCTCACCCTTTTATGTTTTCTTTTCCCCAGGATATAAAGAAAGGTTTAGGTAATAAAAATAGGGAAGATCTTTATGGGATATGTTGAAGATCGTTCACCACGATTTGAAGATTATATTCCGAGTTTCCAAAGACACTAAACTATTATGGTCCTTGTGTGTGTTTTTGTTATGTACTAAGTATTCCGAAAAAGTAATGTAATGTCCATGTACGTCAAGATTCGGGTCTCTACAGTTGGTATCAGAGGAAAGGTTTCGTCAACCTTTCGAAACTAGGATGCGAGAACTTTAGTGAGACCCCTAGAGATAATTCTAAGGTATGTCTAGGGATGTCCCTAAGGTTAAGTATAAGTATAGATTATAGTCCTGGAATTGCGCTAATGATATTAGAATTAAACCCAAGATGTTAAATATTGAAGGTACTCCCCCTTTATTATGTTGTTTTCCCTAGCATGATTTTTGCCTCTCACAGTATTCTTTTTGGGTTTTAGACGATGGATGGAACCCGAAAGAACCGTGTTGATCAATGTAATGGGCAATGCAATGATTGTACTCCTGAACAAAAAATGTTATGGGAGATGGAGTGAAAAATCTTACTTCTATAATTACAAAATCTATGAATCATTTTGGACTTCCAAATGAGCAGATAAAGGAACAATATTCTATTGAGTCCTTCATGAGGCAGCATCCACCCTCATTCAGCGGGTCTACTGATCCATTAGTTGATGAACAATGGATCGGTACTACTGAAAAGATATTTTCAGTTCTTCAATGTTCTGAACATGATAAAGTCATCTTAGCAGGGTATCGTTTGGAAGGTGATGCTGATAAATGGTGGAATCTTATCAAGAATATGAGGCCTTGAGATGAAATTGAGTCCATCGAATGGGACAAGTTCAAGAACTTATTTTTCAATAAGTACTTACCTCGTATTCTTAGAACAAAGATAGAGACGGAGTTTCTTGAACTAAAGCAAAAGGATAATGAATCTGTTGGTATATACGAAGCGAATTTTACAAGGCTTGCAAGGTATGCATCTGGCTTCATCATCCAACCTGAAAGTAAAGTTGATCAATTCTTCAGTGGCTTAAAACAAAATCTTCGAAGGGAATTATCTATAAGAGACTTCATTAGCTATGAAGAAATTGTGCGTTGTTCTATCAAGGTAGAAATGGAAGTTGGTGTTACTTATCCATCTCATTGTTTTGACAAGAAATGAAATATGGAGTTCAAGGAGAAATCTCAGAATAATGGTGAATAGAAGATGAATGTTTCCTTATGCTCAAAGTGTGGAAAGAAGCATGGTGGGAATTGTATTAAAGGAACTATAAAATGTTTTAAGTGTGGAAAAGAAGGTCATCAAGCAGCTGAGTGTCTTAGTGATTGAAAAACGGTTTCTAATGATGTGAATAAAGAAAAGACTGCAGAGAATGCACCACCAACACTTCAATGCTTCAAGTGCAAGGAAATGGGGAATTTTGCTAAAAAATTCCCTAATCCAAGGGTTAGTGATGATCTACATGAGCAACCACTTAAGGCAAAGGACAAAGGGAAGTCACATGCGATCACTATTGGAAATATTGAATATGACAATGATGTGGTGGAATTATTAAGTATTTATGTAATAGGATTCCAAAATAATATTGTATATAGTATGATGTAATATCGGAATATTTATGTATTGGTCTATTGTGGTTTTCAATAATTTTATGGTACCGGTAACCATGGAAAGTGATTGAGATATTTTTGGTATGCAGATGATATGCGCATAATGAAGGGATAATAAGATAATGAGATGTTTGATTGTATTCATGAGCTCATGATTGATATAAGGATTAAGTGATATCATGGTTTGAGTATAATGAATTTTGAGGATTTTGGTTTTTTGAAAGTGTTAACTTTTAACTGCTTTCATGTTTATACTAAGGTTCAATGGGTATTCATTCTTCAAGAGAATACATGATTAAGGTATTCACATGTTTGTAATTTGACCAACACGATATATATTATGATATATGGGGGATAAATGATGGCATTCATGTGATTGTTATGTGACATTTCAAGTAATCATTTTCATTATACTATGTGCTTGGACCGAAGTATTTTGGATAAGCATAAATATTGGAATGGATTATGTTGGACATAAGTTAGTATTGTTTAAGGATAGATGTTTTTTTCGATATTATTTATGGGATGTTATAGTAATATATATTTAGAAAAAGGATAACATGCGGGATGGGCGACAACCCATCGCGTTGGACAAAGCTGTGGGAATCGAACCCACAACTGAAGTGTGACTGGCCTTTATCGCCTACCACTGGCCTACAGGAAGTCATTTTTTAGTAGAAACTAGTTTTATTATATTAAGCAGTATAATATAAGATGTATAAGTCCATTTTAGGAACCATATATGATTAATCTCTCTATAGATGGACTTATGTATTTTTTTGATAACTTTTCTAACCTTTTGTTTGAGACAGATGGAATGACCCATCATTCTATCACATGATCAGCTAACACATCACGAATGACAAATTCAACTTCATTTCATTAATAGATGAAGTGGAAATTGTCCAAAGAACGACCAACATGGAGACTATACCAAAATCACCAAAGTATTTCTTCTAATTACAATTTCATCAACTTTAGGGAAATGATCTTGAAAACCAAAAAAGTTGTCCTAGTGCTCTTATATCTGATGAATCAGATGGTACCTTAGATCGTCAAAAACTTATGGCTTTGTTATTGCTGGCTTTTCAATATCCATGTTCTCTACCACTCTCCATCAGAACTTTATGGTTATATTTCTCTCCCATATCCATATTTTCACCTATGTGGAAACCCAGTGATTAGTTTATTTGGGTAACCGTTACGTTTCATACTTTTGTTTTTAAAGATTGGTTTTGGTATTCCTTTTTATGATGAGGGTTTCTATTAAAGAAACTTTCTATTAGTAAAGCATTTATAACACCGACGAATTTCGAGGGCGAAATTCATTTTAAGGGGGGGTATAATGTAACACCCAGAGATTTTATGAAAAATATTCTTTTTAATTTCATTAATGTCTTGTATTGTACGGTACACCAAAAGGGTCTTGAACAACACACATCCTTGACTTGCCTTGCATTACACCCAATCACGACCTCCCTCGATAGTGTGTGTAGTACGCAATAAAGAGTTTTCTAAACAACAATATGCTATTAAAATATTATTAAAACTAGCCATTATGAATAGTAATAACCAATTTTTGAAATTTTTTAAATTTTATTTTTCAAAATGGACTTCATTTTTGGATTCAGAATATCAAAATTAGCTTAGGGTGATATTTTGGTACTTTTCAGATAACTTTCATTTTCTGATGAATAGTGAAAATTACTAAATTTTAATTAAAAAAAACCTTTTTAATCGAAATAATTAATAGTGATAAATTATTAATTTTAGTGGTTTTAAAGTATATTTAGAATATATTTTTTCAATTTAATACAATGTTTGTCATTGGATGTAATTTCACATTTAATCCATACATAAACAAGTGTCAATCTTTTGATAGTTATTATCTCTTAAGAACACACTATTTGTTTTGACGATGGGAATTAATTTTTAAATTAAGTAATGCAACTGATATTTTTTTAATTTGGTAAAATAGAAATCATTTTTGAGTTCATAATATCAAATATAGCTTAGGCCTAATTTTAGGTATTTTTCTCGAAATTTTCATTTTTTGTTGAATACTGAAACCACTAAGTGGTTGTTAAAAAAATGAATTTTTCATAAAACATAATTTTACCGCTTATGTGAGTGGAATTTAAAAAATCCGAGAGACACTGTTGATGTCAGTAAGTAAAATGTGGTTCAATGAGATGAAAATAATTTTTGGTGAATAGTAACTTATTACTTTTTTTTACCACGGTTACAAGTAAATAGGGTAATTAAGGGTAAAAATGTTATTATTATTACCCTAACAAATGTCCTAATTCTATTGGATAAGTTTAATTCGACGGAAAACAACCATAGGAATAAAATATGACCATTTAGGCCCACATGGATTAGATTAGGACATTTATTATTAATTTATTTAAAGAAGTGATAAAATAGTTAAAATCAATGTTCAATAAGTATATCATTTTTAATGTATGGATATAAATAAGCTCTATTAGACTATAAATATTAATTAGAAAGATAAAAAGATTTCCTACATAATTATATTTTATTTGTAATTTTTAGACTTTAAATGAGTTAATTTATTTATGACACAAAGATGATGCAGTAATTATCTTATAAATAAAATATTGACATAATTAATATTATAAATACCCAAATAAATGTAATTTGAGACTTTTTATGAATTAAAATAATTTTATATGTTAATATGACATGTTAGTATTGATTTAATTAACCTTTTACGAACTAATCATTCTTTTATGATTTTCACAAAAATCAATTACTAAATAGTGTCAAAATTGACATAAAATAGTTTTTAAAACAAATATTATATTATTAATTGTTTTTTTATTCCTAAAAATATAAGGTTCGGACAAATGACTTTGATAAAGTTATATATATTAATAATAAACAACTTGGGGTTCGTTTGGCTTGTTATAGTAAGTTTATTAACCTTATAGTGTAAGAACACAAAAAGACACAGTAAAAGTAAAATTATCTTACTTAAAGATAACACTAAATGATAAGGTTAAAATAGTAAACTAAACTTGTCCAAATTCTATTGGATGAGAGGATTTCGACCCATCCCCACCTTATCTTATAAATAAATCAATTTGAATCTATTTAAAACCGAATTTGGCTTTATAATAAAATAATATTTTTAGTTATTCCAAAGGTGCCCCTCTCCTCCCTTATAAAAGGGCACCTCCTCCATCTCATCCTCACACCACATTGAGCCTTAAAGCTCGGCCAACCCCTGCCCAATTATCTTCTCCACTTCCCTAGAAACATCCTAGAGGTTCTGGGCTTCTTCAAAGACCAAATTTAGTGCTCTAAAAGGAGATCTCAAAGAGGCGCTTCAAAGAAGAGGTAATGTCTGTAACCGATTCTTTCAACTTTATTTATTCTTCCACTTATTCTTATTAGGTTGTTTCATTATGATGTTATAATATCAGTATCACTAATATACTGATATGTTATTATAATTATGAAACATCGCTATTTCACCATCTATCCATCCCAAGAAAAATGAAATCACCGCACGTGCGTACGTACGGAATACCGTCTCCACGCCGTGGTGTAATCTATTTTCCACCACCACTTTACTTGGATGGGTGTAATGGTGTAAATAATAAATATATATGATTATTTTAAAGTGATATTCATTCTTATATAGTATACATACACTCCAATACAATTCCACGATCATGAGAACGGTATCATCGCCCATGCGTATGTACGGACTACCGTCTCCACGACGCGATGAGATTCATTCTCCACATTAACCATTCATGAATGATTATAAAGTATATATAATAAGTAATCATGAAATATATGACATAATAATGATACTATATTTATGTGTATTTATATTTATGTCATCTACTTAATTCCATTCAACTCAATAAGGAAACAAAAACAGCGTTCATGCGTACGTACGACCTACCGTCTCCATGAACAGTGTATTTCTTTCCATTTACTGATCTATTACATATATGTATATTCTGAATATATATTATATATAAATAATGTTTTATATTCTGCAATTATGTAATCATGATCTATGTAATCATATGAATAATTACAAGTCAAAACACGGATGACAAATGAAACGATTTGACCCAAAACGCTCCTTAACATGGAATTTACATACGAATGGGTAAAATAAAGTCATAAGTGAACCATATATAATATAATAACAATGAGTATGATTCTGGAATAAGTCAATGACATTATTTAAATCATTATACAGGAGGTTCGGATACTTACGAAGCAAATCAGACCTACGGTAAAGGAAATATCACAATCTCATTTTTATTCGAGATTGTTTATACTTTGGAATTTACTGGGATGTATTTTATCATCCACATCAATGTTTCCTCAATATGTAATATTATTTCCATCCACCTAAAATTTTTTAAATCCAATTTTACCCTTCGGTGAGTTTTTAGTAAAAGATATGAAAGGAATCTTTTGTCCTTTTTCATATGAGTTACTTTTTGACTTTTCCGACAAAAGTACGAGAAGAATGTTTTTTAACTTATACGGCATGAATGGATTTTTAAAACAATATTTCAAAGAATATTCCTTTACAAGTTCTAAAGTTTATTTTTAATCAACTTCTTTTAGTTTAAAATTGTATGACATGTTAAGAAAGGATAAAATGTTTTTGATGTAGAAAGAATATTTTCCTCAAGAATAGAGTTCAATAGTTTTATCAAAATTATTTTCCATATAAGATGATATAGGGTTCTGTTTCTATCCCTATTATTACATGGATTTGATTATTTTGTGATGGAAATATTTTCATGAATTCCTTTATCTTATATGAATTGTTTTATGTTGTCACGATGTTTATGATTCCCATTTTTATTACATGGTTTATGCTATGATGTATGGTTTATGATTTTGTGGAACACATAAGAATGGTATCATTATGAGATGGGTGAGACTTATATCTCCCTCCAATTCATTTGTTAATGATTTTATATCTCATGAGATAGACATGGATGGAACGGAAGGTTAAACCGGTTCAGTGAAACAGGACAGAAATGAGGAGTGAACTCGGTTCAGAAATGGACATTGTCCACTAAGATAGTCTTGGCAATGTGTCATGACTAATAAGAAATGATTCTCTATGATTATGTGTGTATTCCACAAAGTATCATTCTTTATGTTAGGATTATTGGTATTACATTTCACTACTATGATTTATCCCATGTTATGATATTATGATCTCTTTTGCAGGTTAAGATTTCCAAAATGTTATGTTATTATGAATATGATGTGATTGATATTTCTTTTGTTTACCCTTAATGATAATTTGATCTCACCCTTTTATGTTTTATTTTCCCCAGGATATAAAGAAAGGTTTTAGGTAAGAAAAAAAGGGAAGATCTTTATGGGAGATGTTGAAGATATTTCACCACGTTTAGAAGATTATATTACGAGTTTCCAAAGACATTAACTATTACGGTCCTTCTGTGTGTGTTTTTGTTATGTAATAAGTATTCCACAAAAGTAATCTAATGTCCATGTACGTCAAGCTTTGGGTCTCTACAATATATTCTCTCGAATAACCAGTGTCGAAATAAATGCGATCAGGCATCCTTAAATAATTATTAAACCACAGTCAAGAATAATATTTATTTAACTTGTTAAATTAATATTTAACTGAGATACATGGACACACTTAGTGTGTGACCCTCTAGGCCTCTTTCTCAGTGGCATTAGGCGGAGCCTACCTAATGTCCAAGGTTAGCATCTAGAAACACACCAAGGCACCCATAGAGAAAGAATTTAACGCCACAATGATTTTTCACCTCCTACGAATGCTTACTGTGTAATATAATCCCTTTGTCTCAATATCTCTAATCAAGTGGGTTGCATGCTAGTGCCATCAACCCATGTGCTTGATTATTATTTCTTTGACTTCCCGGAATTGAACTCGCCCATACCTTACCATGACCATGGATTTATTTAGGCTATATCAGTTCCATCAAAGGGCCTGAGATATCTACTTCTGTTATGGAACAGAAGGGACAAATCCTTTCTCGAATTATCTATTAATGCAGTACTACTCGTGACGCACCCAAAATATCCTACCTAGATGCGAACAGTGTGTCATCACAGTTTTTGTCAATACATATTAGTGAGTGAGTTGTAATACCCATTAATAATAATCTTAAAGTCTAAGGACCAATACACATGTCCGCAGATAGGAACATCCAATGACACTATGAAATGTGGACAACCTACTGGCGGGTCTCGTTCTCATAATATCCTCCTAGATATTACCAAGGGTGAACACCATGAGAAGGTGCCTCAGAGTTTTATGTGTCCTCACCCCTAATGACCTGTATTATTTGTGTCCCTCAAATAATATGATCTGGCCATAGAACATATATTAAAGAACAGTGTTATGGCACTTCAGGGTTCTCATCATAGAAGATATCCACTATGACCCTTTAATGCAATAGCTGTCCTTAGGACATATCACATGCATTGTCACACAGAAGAACAATCAATATGTGATAAGGCTTTTATTAATGAATAATGTAAAATGTAGTTGGTTATAGACCAGGACCTCAAACAATACCTCACTGTCAATTTCTAGATTAGTGGCATGTATGAAGGCCCCTATACAATCGAATCCACCTCGAGGATAGTTCTAAGGGCCTGATCGAACTATGATTAATCTTATTCCTTCCATTATAAGGATATGTAGTATGACTTTCTAACAGATGATGTCAATACCTGGTGCCTATGTTCCATAATATATGTCCTCCCTGACTGATGTTATACTACACAAGTTTAACGACCTACATGGGTTTTGAATCCTGATTGAAATAGGATTTGTAGAACACCTATTAATGGATCATTTCCATCTTCAAAATATTATATGACTCCATTGGAGAAAACAAATTCTAGAGTGTCTTGGTTATATGGATTCAAAATTAAGAAGCAACCGATTATAGGGAAATAGATGAGGATCCTTAGATATATATTGATAGATTCATTAATGGACCACCATTTTCACAAAGAAGGATTAAAAATGAAGACATTTTATAAGGGTAACTAGTTCAATATTAGGATTATGAATAGATTTAGAAAAATATATTAAATATTTTATAAAGTCCCCAAATAAGTAAAACAAATCCCCTCAAAAGGGTGTGATGAGCCTGACCTCCCATTCTATCATCCAATTTGATTACCTATGTGTCATTGGTTTTGAACCCATAAATGGCTATCTACCTTGGGAAAGAAGGTTCATACACAGTTATGGATGTGGGAACCATCAAGAGTTTAAATAAAGGAAATGAATAATTAACCTGAAATTAATGATCATACAAGACATTAAACCCCCCCAAAATAAACTATTCGGACAAATTGAATGCTCACAAAGTTATATATTTTCTAATGAAAAATTAGTGAACCTGATTTGAATCTATTAAATAAAATAATGATCAATTTACCACGTGTGATTCCATTTTTTTGTATATGCCACAAAACAAAACTGGAGACCCTAACATGAATCTCTCAACCAAAGTCTGGGTTTTCATGAATTAAGTCAATCATAGCTATGAGAAGTCCATGTGAGCATAATGTCTAGACTAAGAATAATAAATGAAAGTTGTGTTACCCATCCATTTATGATTGAGCATGCATCGTCCCTAAGATAGTGTACGAATTGATGACAATGTTCCTTATTGTATATGTGAGTAATGATACTGCTCTCACAAATGATACCCTGACCCGTGAACTTGAATTCATCCAGTGAACATTCTGGAAAATCAGTTATGACTGCAACCCCTATGGGTTGTGTAACGACCTGACATACCCAATTCCTTCAACAACTGGTGGATAATGAACTTTTCAAAGAATACAATCAACCTGGTAGAATCCATTCCCTTTAGGATTCATGCGAGGTCCTCCCAATGCTAAATGAAATGAGTTAGTATCATCTAAATAAAGATACATTAAAGCCAGTGGTGATCGCTTCAACCACCAATCACTTCAACATTTTATCCTCAAAGTGTTACAATCACTGACATTATTTACTGATGATGTAGGATAACTGGGTAAACTACAGATCCCTTATGGTTAATGGGATTATGATGTGGGATCCTTTCAACTACCATGTCAATAAACTTCTATTTAGTTCCCTTAATTTTCCATATAAGGGTACAATCTGGCACACTACCACCTCTAAAACCCATGCACTATCAACAAGGAAGCCACATTAGGTGAAAATATCTCTAGATAACTCGGAGTGGGATCATATCCCCACTCCCACTGATGAATCCCATTAACATATTCTAGAATTACTGGTGAGAAGACTCATATCCTTGGCCATTTGGAACAAGTCATTGAGCATATTCCTATAGCCAATATGGGGGAGGCACATCTTCTTAACCACATGAATTAATACCACTATATTCTAATGGAACAAGGAGGACCATAGTGGGATTATAGTCCTAGTAAATCAATGATACCTACTAAAAATATTAGAGAATGAAAATGTTCATGCTTACATTCTTGTGCACACTATTCTAATGTGTCAATACATCGTAGTAACAGCTGAAGAAATCCTTTGACATATTATGGAGTGGGTATAGATATAGGGACAAACACATATTGCCATCTCCATAAACAGTGTAGCATAACAATCTGATCTGTATGAATAAGTATTTTCTATGAAGAAAATGAACATTCTTTCTCTCATCCAAGAGGAATATTGGAATATTTAGGAAAAGGATGAGACATTGGACTGAGATCATATTTTCATTCATATTGGGGCTCACCATGTGAGAGTGACACATGCCTAGGGAAAGTGGTAAATTTATATAAAAACGTCTAGTGGAAGAATCTAAAGGATCGGGATTGGGCTCACACACCTATTCTGTCTAGGGCCCACCAAGTTATAAAAGCGCATGCCTCAAGACATGCTCATATTCCAATCAAAAATACCAAATACATACTTAAAATATATGTATCTGGCTGATATCCTCATTTTTACTGAGGATCACCAAGTGAAAGTGGAACATTCCTTAATACAAGCTCATATCTTTATCAGCGAATCAATGTAGAATATTCCAGTAGTTCACAGAAGCTAGGAACATATTCCTACTTCAATCAATGAATGAATGAACCATCATCATTCATAGGATATACCTAAGAATTCTCATATTACATATCCCATTTTAGAGGTCTATATACTTATTCTAATTGGGTATTTGTATTTGTACAAGGCTCATATTCTTGTTCCAACCGGGGATCCCCATGTGAGAGCAGAACATGCCTCTAGAAAGGATTATATTCATATCAAAAAATACCATAAGTATACTCTAAAGGATCATGATTGAGCTCATATCACCATTATGGTTGAGGATCACCACATGGAAGAAACATATGACTAAGGACATGGTCATATTTCTATCAGAGAATATAATTGGAATATTCCAACCGATTCTGAATAATGAGATCATATTACCACAACACAAAATAGTTAACAATATATTCCACTAGAGATCATATTTTAGGATCATATCCCTATAAATACCAAAAGGGGGTTAATATATTATGGCCAAGAAACAGAGCGAGATTCATATCCCAAATCGACTAAATTATAGTGTCTTTGAGGTTGTTCGAGACACATTATCAACACCCCAATGGTCTGTCGACTCTCAGCTGAAGTGGAGGTCAATCATTACCATTATAGTCCACCTTATGGTGGTGTGGACATAGATCATAAGGACTCTACTTCTGACATCCTATGTGGTCATCCTCCCCATGGAGATATCCACCATGGGAAAGGAAATCCTCCACGTTCCTAGACACATCTGCATAGTGAGGTGTTCCAATTGTAGAAAAATATACATATAGATGTTATCAAAACACCATAGTACAATATATATAGTTCCCCATCAACTGCAATAAACACTCAACATTGATCAATAGGATACCCCAAGAATCCAATTCTATGGCCTCAAGAGATAGAGGCGTGTATTTTTGTGGAAGAGGAAATTGACATTGATACATGGATTCTGTTACTTAGAAACAACCTCCCCACCATGCTCTAGCACCTTTCCACTTATTACTATGATATCCTAGATGAGCTAGAGAAGTAGTGCATGCCTTACATATTCCATAAAATGGGGAAAAATCTTCCATGATTGAAGGATAGACACCTCCCTTATCCATGATATGAGTGTCACCTGCATACCATCAAGGTACATTATTATCATCTAATCCTGGATTCTATCTCTATGGATGGGGACCCAAAAATGGAAAATAAAAATGAAAATCTACAACACTCATGATACTATTTCATCACAACCCTTTGGAAACTGATTGCCAAAGCCTCTTCATGTATTTGTATTCAATTATTGGGAAATTGTGGCGGGTGATACTTTTAATTTCACCAATGGAATAATATAACTCCCATGATACAAATTCCAGTAATGTTATATCCTCTTGAGAAATTAGGAGACTAGGTAACGTTCTAACTAGTTGGTCAGTACAATAGAATTCTCCCACTTCAATGGTTCCTAGACATGACAAATGAAGGGAGAGGATAGCCAATATATCATTGACCTAGGATTATCTAGGATTCAATAACACATTTCAAACATGGAATCCGATGATAGAATTAACTTCAAATCTTCCCATATAAAATAAATCATTTCATCGGATTCCATTACACCCAATTCCTACACAACCACACCTTTTCCAAATCAAACGAGTCACATTAACAGGTTCCAACGCAGGCATCTTGGAGCAAACCCATCGTGCTAGTCTGGGGGAATATCTACCACCACCTTCACCCCTAGGATCCTCGACCTATGAGATTATCTTAGACATATTGATATAAGTTGAAAACAAAACCCATCCCATTAGGATTGGGGAATTTTTTTTAACTCAATCCCCATCATGATGTTTATCATCCCCAGAGAGGGTCCTGAGGAAATTGATTGTTGCTTTAGATTAACCCAATCTCACTTGAATGGGGTAATTTTTATCCTAATACACATCCCAAAAGTCATCAAATTAGTAACCTAAACATTATATCCTCAAAAACAGGATTACAAAAATTCCAATGGAATCCCTGAATAGGCCCTAGCCTACATGGCTGGGGGTATCTTCATCGTCATCATTACCACCGATGGAACCCATCTTCTCTAGGTTCAGAGGTAAATATCGATGGTCAACATCCCATCTGTTACTCCCGTATCAAGAAGAACCACTTCTATTCGAGTGGCATTTGGAAAACACCACCAAAAAATCCCTTAAGGTCAATGTTCATAGACCAAGATGGGTGGAATGTATATAAAAGGAAATCAAAACCTATCGGGGTTGTAAGAATAAATGGTCCAATATTGCCAATGGTTCAAAAAAGAACCCTAATATAGGAAGTGTGGAATCATCCTATTTCATTGCAGGAATTGAGAAATCTACCATTACATGATATACCCAGGACAATGTCATCATCATCAACAAAATAGAGAATTTGGATCAAGACAAAGATGTAGAGGGATACAATATGGAAAATATACCCTGAGAGGAGGATCTGTATACACCCATTGAGGTGGAACATACCCAATATCAGAGAAGAATCCAAAACCTAGAACCTTTGAATATTGAGATTATACCTCTATGGTGGACCACTACCACTGATTAAGGGAAATAAGTAGAAATATCCCACTTTTCATTCAGAAGAGTCACAATTCATTATACATATAAAAATATTCCATAATATGGCAATGAGATAAAAACACTCTGAAATCTCAATGAGGAACTACTCAAGGAAATTATTCTTAATTGGTTTTATCATCAACATGATATGAATATCCATCACCCCACAAACATGGAAATAGTCAATCTACCTACAAGAGTTGCATTTGAGTATCATAATAGTTTCGGATCCTAAAATCTAGTCTAAATAAACGAGGAAGCTAAAAATGATTATGACTTCCATCTATTATGGAGAGATACTCCCCATTTCTAGGGAGATCATTTAGTATTAGGAAAAATTGATAATCAGTTGGAGGTGAAAATATTTCCACATTGTCAAACCCCATATAGTCCATATACATGGTAGGATGCTCAGAAATTATTCCCATGTAAATTTATCAATTCTATCATGTACATGGATAATCAAATGGAATCCATGGAATGGAAATACACACCTATATAGCCTAAGTGGAATCCATCCCCTAAATGGGTGGATCCAACTTTCCCCCCACACAATTTGAGAAACCCTATATTCATTAACAATTACGGTGTGGGAAAAATAGGAAAAACATCTCATTAACTTTGTGTCCTGATGTGGTTTGAAGAGGGAACTCAAGATCAAAAAGATATTACCATGTTGAGATGTTTTGTACAACCTCTGATAGGGACATCCTTTTTTTGGTACACCATTTTTATGGGGGGATCTATTGAAGGATGGAAAGAACTTCATCATCAACTCCTTAAGTAATTATAATCCGCACAGAGAAAAACAATAATTGTCAACCTGCAAAACTGTAATAAACATGAAAATGAGAGGATTTACATCTTCATATCAAGATGGACTGCCTCTACCTACTCACATAGTATCCCTCTCTCATAGGGGAAATATTTGGAACAATGTGATGAAAATCTATAAGATAAATAGAAACACGTCTGATATTGATCAAATATCCTGGAGGATTCCATGAGTTTGGAGAAATGAAAAATGTTTGGAAGACACCATTTAGTAGACCTGAGACAAGTCTCAACTAATTCACTCTACAAAGGATAAAATTCTAAAAAGTGTATAGGCTACTGCTACTACCCTAAAACAAGTAAAAATTACCATTCAAACACCTTGTCTGGTCCCAAATTTACCAACACCTTCTATAAAGTGGCAAAAACAACATAATTTACCTCCACTAGATGAAAAAAAGAGATCATAGTTTCATTGGATTTTAGGAATAGATGAATAAAATATGCTCATTCTAAATCAATCAAGTTCCTAATTATTTCCATGAATCCATGTATGATAACCTAATGAATCCTCTATAGCCTAAAAATCCCAATGGGTCAACCTCACCAATGGTCCCAAATACTACAGTTTTTATAGAAGGATGCTTCATAACATATAGGATTTTATCATATTCAAATACATTCTAAAAATCATGGTTGATTCCATACAAGTGATCTTGGATAACTCTATAGGACAAGTGGCCTACATAATCATTTCCCAATTAGAGAAAGAGTGTGATCGGCAAAAAGTTATGGTTAGGTGCGGGGGAAAGATCAAAAAATTCGATGACTCGAATAATAGTTGACATAGATTATGCCACCATGAGAGAAACAATTCACAGACCCATAATGACCCCATCACCTAAGGAGTTGACATTAAATATGCCTCCTGAAGGTGGACACAACCATCAGATGAGATAAAAAAAGAAGAGTCATATTTTTCTATGACATAAGATCTGACTCTTGCATATTTCTTCCCTGTAATATCTGAATCAAGGGAACCACCCCATAAAATGGAGCCATCATTGGATGAAGGTATCATACGTGGTTCCATCGACAGAATACACTTGGAAGACCCCACCTCTAATAATGAATATGCCTCAAAATATGAGTTCCCCATATCTAACCGGAAAATAAGAAGCTACATGTGTTAGAACTAAGGATACATTACACAATGTGGGTATGCTCGGACCCAGTATTTTGGTCATGACATCATAGAGGACATATATTTAGTTTTGAATAATGTAAAAAATGTCTATCAATCCTAATAAAGATAGGGAGGTGTTAGAGAACCCTCCAGCAGTCGTCTGCACCTAGTAATATTACATGACCATCTGGTGAGGATTCTATTTTCTAGTTATCTTAAACAATGGGGAAATCTAGAACATACTACACCCCAAATAGAGGACACTCCCTCAATATGTGCACAACCACCTGGATCGTCTACCTGAAATACCACAAATTTCAAGCTGTATAATAAGAAGAAACCCAATATTGGGAACTACCAACCTTTTGGAAAATCATATTACATTATGAAATAGATAGAAGTTCTTCCAGCAAAGCTCTCAATCATGGATGTGTTCCATTATTCAAAATAAATCATTGATGCACTTGTGGAAACCGTCCATATCAAATCGTAGTTCGAGACTGAAGTATCTATTTTCAAGGTACATACTGGGAAAACCATGACATCATAATTCCCTATTTCCTATTTCTTCACATACTAATATAATAAAGGGGTCATCTACAGACCCATTAGACACCTATATGTTTCAAGAAGACTCAATAATGAAAATTTCTGAAGAGATCTAACTGATAATGGTTCAAGGATCAACATCATCCTAATTGAGACCCTTCAATGTTTGGGATATAGTGAAGGAGACTTATCTCCCAAAAATCTGATCATTCAAGGGTATGCTAATAATGAGAAAAGACATCTTGGGAAGATCAAGATAAAATATTACTTTGGGAATCTCACATCTTGAATTGAGATCATGGTTTTCTAAAAAAACATTTCAAAAAGTGATTTACTCGAAATTCTAGGGCTTTATATCCACATGGTGGTACCTTCATCATTTCATTAGTTCTTAAAATACCCCATTGATGGAAGGGTCGACATACTACATGGTGATAGTGACCCACATATTCCATGGATGGTTTCAATAAAAGGGATTAAAAATAGTAAATGGCCAATGAAAATATATTAAATATAGTCCAAAATGGATTCGGAACCTTCTTTTAAAATCCATGGAGTATTCTCAATAGTGATTATTTCGCTACCCCTAAATCTATGTTAGTTAATAGAGTCAAACATAGATTTCCAAGAGCCTTATGTCCCCATTGAAATAAAGAAATAAAATCATCTTCAAAATATGTCTATAATGAATCTATCAGAAGGGGATTAATGAATATCTTCCCCTGGAATCTCTCATCTCAATAGTGACCGAGATTCCCTCATATTTCCAAAATAATATGAAAATAACTACCCATACCCCGAGATTAAAGAGGAAGAATATTACTTTAGGAACACCCCATTTATTTGGGTAGACGTCTCTATCACCATTGATGACATAAATTAGTTAATCCTAGTAATTAAATAACACCCATTACCCACATTTATTAGTATTACCATTCATCTCTAGGATAAATAGATGTACGTTTCATTTCTAAATTAAAACAGACATTTGTTTACAATAAATTATATTGAATTTTTTTTAAAAAAATCCAGATGTGTCTACACACCATCATAGCTTACTCGAAGACCATTGAGGTTTCAATATGGAGTATAGGATGACACTCCACTCTCATGACACTAATGTAGAGGAGGAGGAAGAAAAATTTATCAAATGCATTTTTTTTGAGAAGTGACATACCAAATATGTCTTTCCAACGTCATCCCTATCTAGAAAAAGAATGGATGGATTTGGATATACATTGATTTTGGAGACCTTAATCAAAATTTTCCAAAAGTAGGATTCCCATTTCTGATCATAGAAATCCTAATTAATGCAAATTATGGCTTCCAAACCCTTTCTCTCGTGGTTGATAATCATAGTATAATAAAATATTGTTTTCTTCTGATGATAAGGATTCCATTTATCTCAGAGAATCGAGTGGATCATTTATTATTATGTTATTACAGTTGAATTAAAGATAAATGACCCTTCATTCCAATCCATTATACATCATATCATTAATCCCTTATTTGGATGAATAGATAATGTTTTATCAATGACATGGTGTTCCAATCTCTATAGTGATGTGATCACTTCATGGATTATTAAATAGTTTTTGACAAGATGTAAAAACACAGTTTGAAGATGAATCCACTAAAATGCTATTCAGGGTAACATCAAGGATGTTTCTTGGTATTTTGTTACATCATGGTGTCATCGTGGTCGACCCAACAATTACTTGTGCAATTCTTGTAATGTCACTCCTAATAATCTTAATGAACCAATGGGTCTCCAAGGCCACCTCTCCTACATTCAGAATTTTGTATCTAACACAACCTGAAAATATCTCCCCTTTAACAAGATAACGAATAAGGGGACATCCATTCAATGGGATGATGATTTCCAAAAATCCTCTAAGTTTCTCAATATGTGCTTGCTACACCCATTAGTCCTGATGCTGCCATTGGACGGAAAGCCACACATCTTATATGTGGCCACCATGGAACAATAACTTGGATCTCTCATCACACAATAAAAGGATGTGGGGAATGAGAAAAGTCTCCACTACCTTAGCCGAATGCTTCTAGGTACTGACACATGATATTCTAATGTCTAGAAGAACTCCCTTGAACTCATCAGTATTGTGAAAAATATGATGAATTACATGCAGAACCATGAATTCCATTTGGTTTCTAATATTGATCCACTCAAGTACATCAGTGGTCTTCCCATGTTGACTGGGTAATTACCCCTATGTACATCCATTCATCAATAGTATGAAGTCCAATTTGTTTCATAAAAGGAGGTTAAAGGGCATGCCTTAGTTGATTTCCTGGATGCACATCCCATCTAGAAAATTAAACCAGTGGAAATAAAACATCTGTATGAGGAGGTTTTCTATTCCCATCACAAATTGGGAGGTGTGTACCAGAAAGGGAATATATCACACTATGAGGGTGGATGGATCATAACTCCTTGTGGAGGAAGATCCGGGAGTTGTGTCCCATAAAGGCAATATGACACACCATGAACGTGGATGGATCAGAATTCCCTGAGGAGGTAGATTTTGAAGGTGTGTCCCATAAGTGGAATATGTCTCAACTTAATGGTTGATTGGAACACCCCCTTGGGTGGATCAAGGAGGCACAACTCAAATAGGGGGAACCTAGGTTTACAATTGTTCATGTTTGAACCATAAAGAGGCATCATGAAAACCCTTCTTAGAAGATAGGGTTCAAATCCCACTTACTTCTATGTCGTAGTTAATGATCATATAATAAGAATGTTCCATGTAGTTTAACATCATATGTTAAGGATTATCATGTCCAAAATACATCATCGATGAGGGATTGTGTGAGGATTAGACATGAATGATTCCTATAATAAGAATATTTATCCAGGTTGTAGTTGGATTAGGTTTTAATTGTTGAGTTGCCTGAGGTACATGTCAGATTTGTTGTCTCCGAGGTGATGGGGATGATATTTCTATGTATGTATCCTTGAGAAAATTCAGATGAATTAAGATGTTTCATTTGGACATTAGGGAGGCTTATTACATATCCCATCTAGTTGGGAATCAAATCCCATGTAGTTTAGAAAGGGACGAGGATTATTCTTAAGGATGAGTACCATAGGATCTTGTCGATGGGGCTTATGCATATATGCTTTCCATGAGGTTTGTTCTAGTTATGGATTATGTATTAGAGCAACCCATTCAAGGTGGAGACTAAATATTATACCAGATAAAAATCCCATTGGTTGGTTTGGGAGGATTTCAGAATCACGAACAACCACTATGCTCAAAGAAGTCATGATTGGTGTGAGAAACAAGAGGAATTAGTAGACCTGATGCTCATGTAAAAAAATAAGTGCCAATAAGTGATAAGTTGGGGGGTTACATATAGAAGATACCTAAGGGGGATGTAATTCCATGGGAAGAGGATATCATTCCTTATGAGGGTCGGTACTGTGAAGACTATCCCATTCTATGCACACAAAGAGAATCATGTGCTTATTGTATTTGGTAAGTATACATTTTAATACCATGGCTTGAGGTTGTTGGGACTAGGAAATTTTATATTAAGTAGCTCAAACATTGGGGACACAAACCTTAACACATAGTCTTATATAACTATTTATCATGTGCATCTAGAGAAGTAATTTCTTTGGAAATTTGAGGGTGTAACGACATGTAGGAGTGGTCACTCATGAGGTCCATGTTATGGTCCCCATGATAAGAACCAAAAGTGGTTACAATAACTTTTTTGAGAAGCAAACAGTATGAAAACACATTCACTAGAGGTATATGGGAAACCATACAAGGGACTACGAAATTATTATAATAATTTTTTGAGGGGTTCATGGAAGGTATGTGTTTTTCATGTGAAGTTGGATCGAACATGGTGCTCTGACACAATGGCCCCAGTAAATTTCGGTCCCATGGGGATTCTTATATGTAGGAGTCTCTACAATGGTTATTCCATGTGTTTGAAATCTATCATAAGACTAGTCCTACATTTAGAAGAGCGATGATTCATCTTTGGTGAGTCACCCCAAAAGAGTGTGAGATTATATTTATTTCTAAAATCTTTAGTGTTGTGCGCATAAGATTTTTGTTGTAGAAAATATTTCCGTGTCAATGGCTTATTCCCTACTAGAAATCAGGTAGGCTAGTGGGGGCACATGATGTCAACTTTTTCATTTAATATCAATTTTTTTGTAACATTTATTTCTGTCACAAAATGAACATTCCTTTCACATTCATGACATTACTAACCTTTGGATTTGGATAAGAAAGTGAAAAATCCCATCTAATTTAGCATGCAAGAGTCTTGCAAACCAGTTGGGTGTTTTGTGCTCACACTTGGGATATTACACACACCGCCCTTATCATTCTTGGGAAGGTCCATCAGGCTTGGATTCATGGTTTTTCTTAAAAACTAACCCTTTATTGAGTCAAAGGAGATTTTAGTGCCAAATAACCCCTCCTCCCTCAAAATCAGATCTGAAATGGGACCATAAGGATGGGTTCTGAGAGAAACTCCAATGAGGGTGATACATTCCCCTAGGTGCACATAAGTTGGGTGGTGGGGGAATCATGAATCATTCACATTCATGAAAGAGACTAGTTTAATCTTATAAATAAACAATGAGTCCATTTTTATGGTACTTGGAATTTCCATGTGACGAGACATTGCTCTGGTGCATGTAAGACCTTAGTTTGTGCGAAATATCAGATATTTCATTCTTATCATTCATGTAGAATTATTTCACCGAATGGTTTCCATGTCAATGACTTAATTTTCACATACTTCACCAAACATACAGGACATCATTCATTTTTCTTTCACTCCACTATTCTTGTGTGAAAATCACTTTTGTATTTTTCTATTATCATCAGAAAATGGTTTAGAAATTGAACCAACTGAAATAAATGGTTCTACTACCGCTTAGGGATTAGAAATGGTGAAAACCCCTTAGATTAATTAGTATAGGAGATTTTTATTAGAAAACTAGATTCTCATGGGAATGCTGATGGAGCCACAAAAATATTTACCACTGATTTACTACCTCCCATTATGAAATGTTGGGTTGGTGGAAGAGGTAAAAAAACCCAGAATTTGAAGCCAATACACCGTGATCATGGTACATGTGTGAAGATAGGATAAACTGATGGAATATCTCTTTTCATAGAATCCCTGTTAGGGAGAACAATTCCATGTTTATCTATGTTCCAAATGGGAGGACTAGGATATGCATAATAAGGGATCCAAAACATGAATAATTCCCTACCCACTGTGCCAGAATTTCTAAAGAGGTACGTGGGACAAAAACTATGGTTGGAACAAGTATTTTGACTTACCATATAGAGTTAACTTCACTAGTGAATGCTAATAGGTTTATTGGGTATGCTATACTTATCTATATTATGGGGAAAAATAGCTCTCGGTCAGACTTTATAAAGAAGTCCGGACATTGCAATTTTATTTATACTACATACAGGAGCTGGTGCTTGGGTTCCTCAGTAGCTAGTTCCCAAATAAGAATAACATCCATCTCTTTCATGGGGAATTCAGAATCAGTTTTTTTGATATCCATTGAATTAGATAAATCCCATTGGAAGGGTACTAGTATGGTGAGATCCGTGCATTGGAGAACACTTGGGGTGATAGACAATGGACTCCTCTCCCAACATGACATTTTCTGAAGGAATTGAAGAAAATACTAGAGTGTGACCCCCATTTTTTACAAGGAAATCACATCCAATGTGTGGTTTGATATGTTTCTACAAAAGAAACTAATTGTGAGGACTCTATGGGGATGAAAGCAGTGACCAAAATCTCCATAAAAGAGGTAGTGGCACTAGAAGATCATTGGGTCATGATTAGAATAAAAAAATATGTGAAATTCAACATTAATCCATTCTAAACCCAAGTTGGTCTGATGGTGGATAACCTACAGGGTACTTGGGTGAAGAAGTAAAACCTATAAATCATTAAGGGAGGAGTGATGATGTCCAGGATTGACGACCATGTTTATAGGGAACTATACATGCCATCATTCTTTTCTAGGATTTTGAAGTTCCTCTATTGAGCGATGAAGAGATTCAACATGGGGGTCCATGTGAATGGCATCCCAAAATTCATCTTCAGCTATGGTGCATGAAGGTGAACATGGATTCATGGGAAACAATTGTGCGACCACTAACTATTGTTGATGCTGGCCTATCCATGGAGTATGATAACAATTGAGTGGTATAATATTTAGACGCAATCTTGTAGAGGAGTATCTAGGTTATTGAATTTACAGAGTCATAGAGTGGTTGGAAGGCTCCCCTTCAGGGAGAAATCGAAACATCTGAGGCGCTTAGGTTGGAGTTATAGTGGGACAGTACAATACATCATTGTACCACCACCCCTAGAGTAGAATGGTCTTGCAAGTGAAATAAGGGGAACATGGGCAAATTTAATGATGAAACAAGAAGACATGGGGATTCTCATATAATATTATTAGGTACCTACTATATCCATCTACTAACGCTTTCTTTACTTTTCTCTCGACCACCTAGAGGATGCTGCAGATGTCGATGTTGGTAGAGTACCTATGAATGAAGTTGATCTGAAATGGGGTCAAGATGCCAGAAGATGGGCCTGAACGGATCAAAGGCAAGGTGGAATTTTATGAGAGTCACACATAGCAGATGACCTTGGTTGAATTTTCATTCAAAAAAGGGGAATCCATCCTGACGTCCACCCGTGTGTGGGTTATGTTCAGTGGTGTGTTGAGGCATAAGAATACACCACTAGTCGATGATTAAAGCGAGGAGGAATTAGTTGATAAGGGAACACACGGATCTAGAAATTGAGAATCATGGGAAGAAACCACTCATCAAGGGATTTCCCAGGAGAGTGGTCAAGTCGTTACCATTGATGAAGAGTTAGCTGAGTTTCTCATTGTACATCGTAACTTACAATCCTTCAAACACTCCCTTTCATTATCTGGATTATCTATCTTATTTTATTTTCTTATATAAGACTATATTGACCACAATGGTTGGGGGATCCCAAATGACGTGGATTAGGTTTCTACAATGAGTGTTGGAGAGCATTATATGAGGTGTGTTCTTGAGGAAAAAGTAGCTAGTGGGACCGTTGAGGAGGCCAGGGTGATGGCCTCAGAGCCCCATGTCCTCCCCATCATCTATGGGGGAAAACATACTAGAATTAAAATGATGAAGACCATTATTAGAGAAATAACATGCCTTGGTAGATTATAATTAAAATTTATCTTCAATATGGTAAGAGTGTATCTCAAATCACTTCACTTTTTCTGACCTTTCAGGGTGTTCTTGAATCAATGAATTTCTTTGTCCTCATGTAGGTCCTTAGTTTTCTCCTGATCAATCAATGTCAAGGGACTATGAAATAGTTTTTTAGATATCGTATGGATTTGAGGGGTCTCCTGTATTCGAAATCCATTCTGAGACTCATGGGATCACCCCGTCAGTGCTCACCCATTGTAAGACTTCCACCATTACCTGAACTCAACTGATTATCTGCTAATCTAATTTATTGATGAGTCCCCTTACATAGTAGTGCATGATAGATTGTGTTCCCATAAAGTAGATGAGTCTGGATATTATGGGGGTACTTCTTTGATATCTGCACTGGTCCCTGAAGATTCATTCACCCAACCTGACCAGACCATCGTCTTATGTGGAAAATATGTTACGGATGTAAGTGGAACAACAAGAAGGGAAGAGAATGAGGATGGAGACAATGGTGTTGTTGACGTGTCAATTGAAGATGATCAAAATCATAATATGAATCCCATGCCATCCACGAATATGGATAATGAGGACCTAGATGCCTCCATTTTTGGAGATATTCCCTGAAACATGCATGAACCTCCTAAAGAGAAAGATGATAATGGGTCTAAGGATATGGAATAAATACACATACCCTAACTCATTGAATGGATTCATAAAACAATTCATGATCCAGACCCAGGAGATATACATGGTGAGTCAGATGGGGTGCCACCTCCACTGGCTACATAACCTGAGCATTGGATTGGAAGAAAATCCTAGTATCCATGTGTAGGTTTGTGACTTTCTTACTGAGAGAGGGCATGAAGGAAGTAACCATTTAAAGATTTCATGTAACTAGTAGAGGCATGAAAAAAATATAATATCCAAAAAGTCAACTATAAAATATAGTATCTGGAGGAACAAACAAATGAGTGTACTATTTTCCTTGTCACTCGATCATAGGTCATCATCCCAAAGAGGGCTCAGCTACAGGAGGCTGAGAGGCCCATGAGGGATGTGACAATTTATGTAAAAAATTTATAGGCTAAGTGAGTTTGATTATATATTTGGGGTAAATATATTCATCCCATTTCTACTAAAGATACAAACAATCTCAGGATAGGGAATCTGGTCTTGGATTCCACACATCATAGGCTAGTGGAGCTGAAATACTTGATTGTTATAACCGAGCCATAAGGGAAATTTTCTAGGACTCAAGAGAGGCTCCAACATGTGTATAACCCTCTCTAATGCCATTGTTTTCTTGTTTAAACATTCCTTAGGTATGGGAATATTAATTTTTTCCATTCTTAATTACTTCACTTCAATAATATTTTTGAAACAACCAATGACCAATCCCAGATCTTATCAGTGTTAGAAACAAGGGAAAACCTTGTAATTTACCATATATTTGAGAGTGTTATATAACCATGGAACACTATGGGACTCCTATTGTTGATTAACCACCAATAGAGTTATATATTATATCATTTTTGGATATAGGATTTGGCTCCTAGATCATATGACTTTCTCTTCCAACACGCTCTACTACACAAATGGGATAATGCCAAGGGAATTGAAATTCTAACTTAACAAAGGGGAAATGAAAGTGTTAATCACAATACCCAATATATGGAACACGATGAGAGTGTAATAACTATGTAAGATAACTGTTGATCATGTTTGAAACAAAACATCTACATTTCTATCATAGAGTGGGAAAAACTTACTTGGGTTGACTGCGGACCATGCACAAAACATAAAATATGTCTCAAAATTTCATCCAAAGTCTTTCCAAACCTTGGCCTAAATGTTAGGTGAGCCTTTATATCATGATGAAATTCTATTTTGGGGCCCTTTTAGATTTATAGGAGGATGAGTATCCATAAACGAGGGTATGATAAGCATACAAATGATGTGATGCAATGCTAGAATGGATTACCACACTTCTCGTATTATGCCACCATCGATTAGAGAACATTGGTGTCAGTGTATCAGTCTACTGAAAATCCAAACTCATCATTCAGGGGAATCTTATCTCAAATTTTGAGTGACAAATGAAAATTTGATGGATGATGTAGATGAAAAAAACCATAGCAGGGGACATCTTAGGAAAGGGTCTATTATATTTCTCATTTTTACATCATGGAAATGAGGATGATAGAAACTCATTTAAATTTCATACAATAAAGATTTTGGGAATTTATTTTAACTTAGTATGATGACGTTGTTTCATTTCATACTTTAATTTCATGCAATATGGGTTTTTTCCACATTTTATCATTATAGGTCTGAAATGCTGCACATAGTTTAAGGTCATATTGATTGGACCACTGAAATCATTCTTCCAAGGGTATGTGTGTGACATGAAGGAAATAAACCAATCAATAAAGATCCAAAATTGGATTGAATTCCACATTCGTATTATGAAGCAAATGATACATATTTTAAGTGCACTTAGCCTAGACCATGATTTTTTTTAAAGTGATCTTTCTTTGACTATAAGAGTTATGAATAGTTTATGGTCATAATGCTCAGATCATAGGCCCTATGTTTGAGGTAATAGAGTTTGGACCCTGAGAAAATATTTTATGTTCATAATTCATGGACCAAATACAAATTATAAGTGGGAGTTTTTAGTGTGGTAATGTCAAAAAACAGATGAAAATAAGGACCAAAGGGGCCCAAACCTACACACCGCACCCCCTGAGATGAAAAACATGATGTTTAAGGTCATAATGCTTTGACTATATTGGGACCAATGGGTAGATGAATTTGATGGACCATTGGTAGGTCCTGAAGAAAAGAAGAATGGGAATCTCTACATATCCCATAAGTATGGGAATCAAGACACACATAGTTCTGAAAGGTGATACCCTTAGTTTTAGGTCATACAGTTTGGACCATGGAAGATAGTTCAGAGTAATGTTCTGTGGATCATAAGGGAGATGATCGCTCCAAGGGTTTATATATGGAACTCTTGAGGTAAAACCTGATGTGAATGAGTCTAATGAGGCCGATCTACCACATACATACCTTATGGAATTCTCCATATGGTTCATGGTCATAATTCCTCATCTGTAATTTCATCCTAGGTGAAAAAGGGTTAAATAATTTGTAGCTGGGCCCAGATATAAGAATTTGAGGCATCACTTCATATCCCATCTGGATGACAATAAATACATAAGTAGTTCTGGAACACAACCTGATTGAAGAAAAACACTAGAGAGGATGATCCACTCTAGCAATGGAATCTGAGGCATCACACAATTATTGTGGGTCATCCCATATCGAAGGCATGTGGTATCATTTATTTACCATCACATACATATCATAATAGTATTCCTAATTTAATAAGGGGTATACATCATCTCCTATAAAAAGGATCCCAAATTTTGAATAGGGTAGATTCAAAATTTAATATAATATATTGAGGACATCATGATTTATATTTTAATATCATAAAATTTAGACTATAGTGGTTGGAATAGTCTATTTTCGTAATTATTAAACCCATCACAAATAGTTTCTGGTTGTGTTCCATGGACCATAGGCTCTTGGTTTATAGACATGGAATCTGGACTATAGAGAGGGTCTACTCAATTTGGTATGTATAGTGAAATAGAGAGATAAACCTCAATTTAATGTGGGAAAAGGATGCCTAGCTCCTAACTACATATTCTATAATGGAATATATATTTAAATACACAGAGTTTGGACCAATCTCATAATTTAACGTTATGACAACCCTGCTTTTAAAACAAACATAAAAATGATTTATTACATAAACTATTCACTTGATACAACATGGAAGATCGAGAGGTCTAGTTTATTTGGGACGTAGGGTCATTACATAACAACTTAAAACATGAAATACTACATCTTTATTAAAAACTTCCTTTACATGACCACTACATTCCCTCATACTTAGCATTACATGGGATAACCTGAGGACATGCATAAGAAAAGGGGTGAGATATAAAGCCCAGTAAGGGAATAAACATGGAATAAATGAGGAGTACAATACATGTTAGACAATAGGTATATCAATAGAGAACAAGAGAAACATGAACGTAATGTCATGATAAAGCATGATAATCATAACATGGAAATGTGGCAACAACACTTAATATGGAATTAGCATGAGCCAAGGCTCATTGCACATGGAGCGTGAGTAAATTATCATTGCACATGAAGCGCGAGTAAACCGTCATTGAACTAGAATTATCATGATTCAACACTCATTGCACATGATTTATCATGATACTATACTTTACCCAATGCATTGGAGCACTATAAGGGCGCACCCTTCTTAAACATTTCATTTCATGCATAAGTGTGCCACATGGATCATAAAACATTGATTCATAAAACATAATCATTTATTCCACAATAAAGTAATGTGGAATTATTACATGAATCTTTATAATCAACAAGTAAATGTGTATAATGGTGAATACCCTTGATGGAGAAATGGGCATGGTATTCACTACGCAGTGACATTGGCTTAGAAAATCGGTGCGATTTCGGCAACGTAATGGCGTGACATACGAATTCATAAAAATGGTTGATGATAGAGAAAGGGTTTCATCATCATATTTACATTTAATGGAAATTAAGGAGGTCATATAGATACATGTCCCAACAATTTTAATGGAATTTAGATTCAGGATACAAAAGTACTGCTTGAATGTAAATGAGGAGAGTGAAGTTCCTTTCGGAATTTCAGCATAGTAATGGGTGTACATGGTAGGAATCTAATGAGAGAGAAAGGGGTCTCCCATAATTCGAAGATAAAGAGGATAGTATGAGTGAGGTGCGATACCATACCCCAACATTCATAATTGAAATTAAATGGCAAAAACAACTTAATGAAAATTGGACAAAAATGAGAAAGGAAGAAAAAACCCGTACTTGGATGTGTGCTTCTAAAGGCTTGTGATAAGCTTGAGAGAGGCTTCTTTGGAGCTTGGGGAACCTTGGGAAGATTATAGAGAGAGTATGGAAGAGGTTGTAAGAACTCAAAATTCTTTGAGTGAGGTGGAATTTGGATCTTGGGTGGGTTTATATAGGAAAGGTGAGTGAATTGTTTATTATTTAGGTTTGTGACCTCTTACATTAAAATAATCCAAAAAACAAATCAGATCATGGTTTTTTCCCATGGTTTTTGGAAAAGGGAATAGGAAAACAATATTTTATAAGGCCAAAGTCCAACCATCTTAAAATAATTGGGTTGATTATGTGTAGGTGAGTCACACTCCCAAGGAAAATAATTTAAAAAGACAAGATGTTTAATAAGTCTTGAGGGGTCCATTAATGCTTTGAAAAGTTAGTCAAACAAACCCAAAATCACATTATTTTAATGGTAAAACATATATTGGCCGAACATAAAGCTTATAGTATTTTATTACATCACTATTGGGTCATTATGATGTCATAAAACACATTAATTATTTATATGGTATTTAATTTAACCCAAAAATTTGACTGTATTAGAAAATTATGAAAAATTCACCTTTGGATAATTTCGATGTCCTGATTCCTGAAATATCATTTATTTTATCTAAATAATTTTTTAAATATGTTAATTTTCACTTTTAAAATAAAAACCAACATTTATCTAAAATTCTTGGGTTTTGACAGAAATGGATTTCAAACCTTAATAAAAATTATAATTGCATTTATAAAATTATACGATCATTTATATATAATAAAATTAATTTAATAATAATAATAATAATTTAGTAAAATATTATTTAATTCAAAATTCCCTTAATTTAATAAAATAGATTTCTTAATTGAATAATAACTAAAAACACTATTTGTACTTTAAAAAAATATTTACAATGTATCAATAATGACAAAAACAAAGATACATGAACATATTACTAGAGATTTGTTACATAAACCCTTAAAACAGCTGCATAATACCTAAGGGTAAGGTGTGCGATGTTGACAGAATCTTGAGGTGGCTCAGATAACATCACTCAAGTGGTAATCTCTATCAACTTCCACTTTTCCCATTGACGGTCCCATTTGTGCTTGACATGATGAAGCTCAGCTAGGTCTTGGTCAAGAGAGAAGCCCAAGGACACCACCTCTTTTCCGAACTCCGAAAAATGGGCTTTGTATGGAGAAATTCTACTGGATGAGGTCGTCACTTCTTTTATCTGAGTAAATTGGATTTGTTAAAGCCCTATATTTATACTAATCATGTGATCACTGTTCAATGGATATAAAAGTAACGGTCACTATTCTTAACATAAAACCAATGATGTTAAAATTGTATATAAAAGTTTTACATAAAGAGACATTTAACTAGATCAAGAGGGATTTCCATTAGTGAAACATTGGGTCGTTACAATATTCCCCCTTAAGAAATTTCGCCCTAGAAATTTACTTTTTCCCACACTAAAACAGATGTGGGTAACTCGGCTTCATCATTTCCTCTGATTCCCAAGTCACTTCTTCAAACTTGGGGTTTCTCCACAAAACCTTGACAAGGGGAATTGTCTTATTTCGTAGAACTTTTTCTCTACGATCTATGATCATCACTGCTTGCTCCTCATAAGAAAGATCATCCTCTAACTGTACCACCTCAGAAGGTCGTACATGTGAAGGGTCTGGTATGTACTTCTTTAAGAGGGATACATGAAACATATCATGTACTTTGGCCATGGTAGGTGGATGTGCTATTTGAAAGGCCATAGCCCCGACACGATCAAGAATCTCAAAGGGGGAGATGTACCTTAGACTTAACTTCCCTTTATTTCCAAACCTCATGATCTTCTTCCAGGGAGATATGCGTAGAAAAACCATGTATCCAACTTTAAACTCAAGGTCTCGTCGAAGATTATATGCATTACTCTTCTATTGACTCTGGGATTCCTTGATATGCTGCTGAATGGTTTTCACCTTCTCCACCATTTCCTAGACCATTTCCGGTCCAAGCATCTTATGTTAACCGACCGCTTCCCAACACATCGGTGTTCTGCACATTTTCCCATAAAGGGCTTCATATGGTGCCATTTGGATGCTCGAGTGGAAACTGTTATTATAAGAGAACTCAAACAGAGGAAGATTTTGATCTGATCCTCCTTTAAATTCCATTGAGCACGCTCTCAACATGTCCTCAAGTGTTTGGATAGTCCGCTCAGATTGGCCATCATTTTGAGGATGATAGGCCGTACTGAAGTTCAGTTCAGTATTCAAAGCATGTTGAAGACTCTTCGAAAACATAGTGGTGAATTATGGATCTCGGCCAGACACAATAGATAGTGGCACTCCATGCAGCCTTACCACTTCTATGATATATATCCATTCTAGTTAATCAAATGAGAAATCCTCCCAAATAGAAATGAAATGTGTAGTCTTTGTAAGATGATCCACAACAACCCTGTAACACCCCAAGATTTAATGAAAAATATTCTTTTTAATTTCATTAATGTCTTGTGTTATACGCTACTCCAAAAGAAGCTTGCACAACATGCATCTCTGACTTGTCTTGAATTACACGCAATCACGACCTTCCACGATAGCGTGTGTTGTATGCAATACCGAGGTTCCCTAAACAACGATATGTTATATAAACTAGCCGTTATGAATATTAATACCCACTTTTTGAAATTTTATAAATTTTATCTTTCAAAATGGACTTCATTTTTGGATTCGTAATATCGAAATTAGCTTAGGGTGAAATTTTGGTACTTTTCGAATAACTTTCATATTTTGATGAATAGTGAAAATTACTAAATTTTTATTAAAAACAAATTTTTCAATCGAAATAATTAATAGTGATAAATTATTAATTTGAGTGGTTTTAAAATATATTTAGAATATATTTTTACAACGTTGGTCATTGGATGTAATTTCACATTTAAACAAGACATAAACAAGTGTCAATCTTTTGATAGTTATTATCTCTTAAAAACACGCTATTTGTTTTGACGACGATAATTTAGTTTTAAAAATCTATTAATGTAACTGATATGTTTTGAATTTTCTAGACCTAAATTTTGAATTCATAATATCAAATATAGCTTAGGCCTAATTTTTGGTATTTTTCTGGAAACTTTCATTTTTTGATGAATAGTGAAACCACTAAGTGGTCGTTAAAAAAACTGAATTTTTCATAAAACATAAATTTACCGCTTCTTTGAGTGGAATTTCAAAAATCTGAGAGACATGGTTGATTTCAGTAAGTAAAATGTGGTTCAATGAGATGAAAATAATTTTTGGTGAATAGTAACTTTTTACTTTTTTTTACCACGATTAAAAGTAAATAGGGTAATTAAGGTAAGAATGATATTATTATTACCCTAACACATGTCCTAATTCTATTGGATAAGTTTAATTCAACCAAAGACAACCTAAGGAATAAAATATGACCATTTAGGCCCACTTGGATTAGATTAGAACATTTAATATTAATTTATTTAAAGAAGGGTTAAAATAGTTAAAATCAATGTTTAATACCTAAATCATTTTTAATATAGGGTTATACATAGGATAAATTCAACTATAAATATTAATTAGAAAGCTAAAAAGATTTCCTACATAATGGTATTTTATTTGTAATTTTTAGACATTAAATAATTTAATTTATTTATGACACAAAGATGATGCAGTAATTATATTATTAATGAAATATTGACATAATTGATGTTATAAATACCCCAAGTAATGTAATTTGAGAATTTTTATGAATTACGCAAATTTTCTAGGTTAAAATGAAATGTTATCATTGATTTAATTAACTTAGTTTTAACTAATCATTCTGTTATAATTTTCACAAAAATCAATTACCAAATACTGTCAAAATTGACATAAAATAGTTTTTAAAACAAATATTATATTATTTATTGATATTTTATTCCTATAAGTATAAAGTTCAGAAAAATGACTTAGATAAGGTTATATATATATAATAAACAACTTTGGGTTCATTTGGCTTGTTATAGTATGTTTATTAACCTTATAGTGTAAGAAAACAAGAAGATAAGGTAAGAGTAAAATTATTTAACTTAAAGTTAAATCTAAATGATAAGGTTAAAATAGAACCCCAAACTTGTAAAAATTCTATTGGATTAGAGGATTTCGACCCATACCCACCTTAGCTTGGAAATAAATCAATTTGGAGCTATTTAAAACCGAATATGACTTTATAATAAAATAATATTTTTAGTTTTTCCAAAGGTTCCCCTCTCCTCCCTTATAAAAGGGAACCCCCTCCCTCTCTTCCTCACACCAATTTGAGCCATCAAGCTCGGCAAAACCCTGAAAAATTCTCTTCTCCACTTATCTAGAAACATCCTAGAGGTTCTGGTCTTCTTCAAAGACCAATCTTAGTGCCCTAAGAGGAGGTTTCAAAAGGCGTTTCGAAAGAAGATGAGGTTCGGATACATACGAAGCATATCAGACGTAAGGTAAGGGATAATTAATTCAATCTCATTCTTATCCGAGATTGTTTATTCGGAAGTATTTACTGGGGTTATGATTATTATCCATGTCCATATGTTCTCAAAATGTTTTCAGAAAATGTTTACTTTTTTTCCATGTATGTTTAAAGTCATTTTTACCCTTTTCTACTTTTACCAAATCGTATGGAAGGAATCTTTCTCTTACGAGGTACTTTTTGACTTTTCCAGCAAAAGTATGAGAAGAATGTTTTTTTAACTTATATGGCATGAACAGATTTTTACGGTTTTATAAAGCCTTATTTTCATGAATCTTCCTCCAAAAGATTTCATGACTATTTTTAACAAAATCTTTTTCTTTTAAAATTACATGATGTTTTGTGAAAAGAAATTGACTTTGAAGAAGAAAGGATATTTTCCTCAAGAATTCATTTCAAGTTGTTTATCAAGACCATTTTTCATCTAAGATGACATTATTTCATATGTGTATGTTTCAAGTATCATGTCTCTATGATTTACATGGTTTCACTTTCCTTATTATGAAATGATATCCATTTATTTTATATGGATTATGTGATGATGGGATGATGTTTATGAAACCCATTTTATTCTTTGGGTTATGATGAATGATTTATGTTTATGTTGTGGCACAAGTAATAATGATTTCATTAAGAGATGGGTGGGACCTATATATCCCTCCAATGCATTGGGTAACGATTTATATCTCACGAGATAAACATGGCTGGAACGGTAGGTTAATCCGGTTCAGTGTTACAGGACTAAAACGAGGAGTGAACTCGATTCAGAAAGGGACTTTGTTCACTAAGATGGTCTTGGATGCAATTCTTTGGATACTATGGAAATCATGACATGTGCTAAATGGTTTCCACAATTACATGTTTTACTCCCATGCTATTTTATCATGCTTAATGTTTCTTTATGATCTATGCCTTACGTACTTCCATGTTTTATGTCATTGCTCAAAATTTTGATGTTTAAATATTATGTTTGTTTTTTAAGTTCAAATTTATATGGTTTGTTTTATTTCCTCCATGCTTACCCTTACTGAGCATTTGAGCTCATCATTTTTATGTTTTATTTTCCCCCAGGATTAAAAGAAATGATTTAGGTAAGGAAACAAAAAGGGGAGAATTGTTATGGGAGATGTTGAAGATCTTTCAACATGATTAGAAGTTTATATTCCACGTTTACAAAGACACTAAACTATTACGGTCCTTGTGTGTGTTTTTTTGTTATGTACTAAGTATTCCACAAAAGTAATGTATTGTCCATGTACGTCAAGCTTCGGGTCTCTACAGTGGGTATCAGAGGAAAGGTTTAGTCAACCTTTGGAAACTAGGATGCGAAAACGTTAGTGAGATCCCTAGAGATATTTCTAAGGTATGTCTAGGGATGCCACTAAGGTTAAGTATATGTATAGGATATAGCCCAAGAACTATGATAACGTTATTATAATTTAACCTTAGATGTTATATATTGAAGGTACTGCCCCTTTACTTTGTTGTTTTCCCTAGCATGTTATTTGCCTCTCACAGAATTCTTTTTTTGTTTTAGTCAATGGAGGGAACCAGAAGGAATTCAGTTAACATTGAATCCAATGGACAAATTCGTGACTATGAGAAAGAAAATTTCGTAATGCCTAGAGAGAAAGATATTGTGATTATGTTGAATCAATCATCGCGATAGATGATTAAAAAGGTGAAATTTAGTGGTATTCCTAAGTCATCAAATAAGAGGAAGATGAAATTTTATACATGTTCTCATAGTGAAGAGCATAAATCAAGGAAGATTGAGATTTATAAAAAAGGTAAGAAGAACCTTGAGGAATACCTAAAATGGAGGGATGGATGTTATCTATGTGGAGAAAAGGTTCATAGAGTGACAGACTGTTATGGAGTTCAATGTTTTATTTGTGGAGAACAAGGGAATTACCAAAACCCAATGCCCTGACCTAAAAAGTTACTTCAAAATCAAGGAAGGACTTATTCCAAGACAATCATTGAAGTGGATCGATTAATGTTTCTATGTATTTTTATTCAAGAATAATGTTGTTGAGGTACTTTTATGGTGTATTAGAATAGTTTTGTATTAGTATATTGTGGTTTTCAATAATTTTATGGTACCGGTAACCATGAAAAGTGATTCAAATATTTTGGAAAGCAGATGATATGCGCATAATGAAGGGATAAGAAGATAATGAGAGGTTTGATTGTATTCATGATCTCATGATTTATATAAGGACTAAGTGATATCATGGATTGAGTATATAGAATTCTGGGGATTTTGGTATGTGGAAAGTGTTTACTTTTAACTGCATTCATGTTTTCACTGAGGTTCAATGGGTATTCATTCTTCAAGAGAATACATGATTAATATATTCACATGTTTGTAATTTGACCAACAAGATATATCTCATGATATATGGGGGATAAATGATGGCATTCATGTGATTGTTATGTGACATTTCAAGTAATCATTTTCTTTATACTATGAGCTTGGACCGAAGTATTTTAGATAACCCTAAAGATTGGAATGGATTATGTTGGATATAAGTTAGTATTGTTTAAGGATAGAACTTTTTTCGATATTATTGATGGGATATTATAGTAATATAGCTTTAGAAAAAGGAAAACCTGCAGGACGGGCGACGACCCATTGTGTCGGACAAGGCTGTGGGAATAGAACCCACAACCGAAGTGCGACTGGCCTTTATCGCCTACCACAGGCCTACAGGAAGTCCCTGGTATGTAGAAAACAGTTTTATTTTATTACGAGGTATGATATATGAAGTATAAGTTCATTTTTGGAATCGTATACGATTAACCTCACCATAGATGGACTTATGTATATTTGCTAACTTTTGATAACCTTTTGTTTGAAACAGATGGAATGACCCATCATTCTATCACATGATCTGTTAACACTTCACGAATAACAATTTCAACATCATTTCTTTAAGAGATGAAGTGGAAATTGTTCAAAGAACGAACAACAGTGAGATTGTACCAAAATAAAGTAAGTATTTATTCTAACTCAAATTATTCAACTTTAGGGAAATGATCTTGAAAACAAAAAATGTTTTCCTAGTGATCTTATATCCGATGAATTAGATGGTACCCTAGATCATCACAAATTTATGGCTTTGTGATTGTTGGTTTTTTCATAGCCATGTCCTCTACCACTCTCCATCAGAACATGACAGTTAGATTTTCTCATCCATATCCATATTTTCACCTATGTTATCCTATGTGGAAACCCAGTGATTAGTTAATTTGGGTAACCGTTACGATTCATACATTAGTTTTTAAATCCATTTTTTGGTATTCCTTTTTACGATGTGGGTTTCTATTAAAGAAACTTTCGAGTAGTAAACCATTTATAACCCCGACGAATTTCGATGGCGAAATTCATTTTAAGGGGGGTAGAATGTAACACCCCAAGATTTTACGAAAAATATTCTTTTTAATTTCATTAATGTCTTGTGTTATACGCTACACCAAAAGGAGCTTGCACAACACGCATCTCTGACATGGTTTGAATTACACGCAATCACGACCTTCCACGATAGCGTGTGTTGTACGCAATACCGAGTTTCGCTAAACAACGATATGTTTTATAAACTAGCCGTTATGAATAGTAATACCCACTTTTTGAAATTTTATAAATTTTATCTTTCAAAATGGACTTTATTTTTGGATTCGTAATATCGAAATTATCTTAGGGTGAAATTTTGGTATTTTTCGGATAACTTTCATATTTTGATGAATAGTGAAAATTACTAAATTTTAATTAAAAACAAATTTTTCAATCGAATTAATTAATAGTGATAAATTATTAATTTGAGTGGTATTAAAATATATTTATAATATATTTTTACAGTGTTGGTCATTGGATGTAATTTCACATTTATACCGACATAAACAAGTGTCAATCTTTTGATAGTTATTATCTCTTAAAAACACGCTATTTGTTTTGACGATGAGAATTAATTTTTTAAAATTAATTAAAGCAACTGATATGTTTTGAATTTGGTAGAAATCATTTTTGAAATAATAATATAAAATATAGCTTAGGCCTAATTTTTGGTATTTTTCTGGAAACTTTCATTTTTTGATGAATAGTGAAACCACTAAGTGGTAGTTAAAAAAACTGAATTTTTCATAAAACATAATTTTACCGCTTCTGTGAGTGGAATTTCAAAAATCTAAGAGACATGGTTGATGTTAGTAAGTAAAATGTGGTTCAATGAGATGAAAACAATTTTTGGTGAATAGTAACTTTTTACTTTTTTTTTACCACGGTTAAAAGTAAATAGGGTTATTAATGGTAAGAATAATGTTATTATTACCTTAACACGTGTCCTAATTCTATTTTATAAGTTTAATTCGACCAAATACAACCTAAGGAATAAAATATGACCATTTAGGACCACTTGGATTAGATTAGAACATTTAATATTAATTTATTTAAAGAAGGGTTAAAATAGTTAAAATCAAAGTTTAATAACTAAATCATTTTTAATATAGGGTTATACATAAGATAAATTCGACTATAAATATTCATTAGAAAGATACAAAGATTTCCAAGATAATGTAATTTTATTTGTAATTTTTAGACATTAAATAAGTCAATTTATTTATGACACAAAGATGATGCAGTAATTATCTTATTAATGAAATATTGACATAATTGATGTCATAAATACCCAAATAAATGTAATTTGAGAATTTTTATGAATTACACAAATTTTATAGGTTAAAATGAAATGTTATCATTGATTTAATTAACTTGGTTCGAACTAATCATTCTGTTATAATTTTCACAAAAATCAATTACCAAATAGTGTCAAAATTGACATAAAATAGTTTATAAATCAAATATTATATTATTAATTGATATTTTATTCCTAAAAATCTAGACTTCAGAAAAATTTCTTAGATAAGGCTATATATATAAATAATGAACAACTTGGTGTTCGTTTGGCTTGTTATTGTAAGTTTATTAACCTTATAGTGTAAGAAAACAAGAAAACAAAGTAAGAGTAAAATTATTTAACTTAAAGTTAAATATAAAGGATATGGTTAAAATAGAAACCTAAACATTTAAAATTCTATTAGATGAGAGTATTTAGACCCATACCCACCTTAGCTTCAAAATAAATCAATTTTGAGCTATTTAAAACCGAATATGACTTTATAATAAAATAATATTTTTAGTTTTTCCAAAGGTTCCCCTCTCCTCCCATATAAATGGGCACCTCCTCCCTCTATTCCTCACACCAATTTGAGCCTCAAAACTCGGCCAAACCCTGCCATATTCTCTTCTCCACTTCCCTATAAACATCCTAGAGGTTCTGGTCTTCTAAAAAGACTAATCTTAGTGCCCTAAGAGGAGGATTCAAAAGGTGTGTCGAAAGAAGAGGAGGTTTGGATACATACGAAGCATATCAGACGTAAGGTAAGGGATAATTATTCCAATCTCATTTTTATCTGAGATTGTTTATTCGCAAGTATTTACTGGGGTTATGATTATTATCCATGTCCATATGTTCTCAAATTTTTTTCATAAAATGTTTACTTTTCTTCCATGTATGGTTAAAGTCATTTTTACCCTTTTCTACTTTTACCACATCGTATGGAAGGAATCTTTCTCTTACGAGGTACTTTTTGACTTTTCTGGAAAAAGTACGAGAAGAATGTTTTTTTAACTTATACGGCACGAACAGATTTTTATGGTTTTATAAAGCCTCATTTTCATGAATCTTCCTCCAAAAGATTTCATGACTATTTTCAACAAAGTCTTTTTCTTTTAAAATTACATGATGTTTTGTGAATAGAAATTTATTTTGAAGAGGAAATGATATTTTCCTCAAGAATTCATTTCAAGTGTTTTATCAAAACCATTTTTCATCTAATATTACATTATTTCATATGTGTATGTTTCAAGTATCATGTCTCTATTATTTACATGGTTTCACTTTCCTTATTATGAAATGATATCCATTTCTTTTATAAGGATTATGTGATGATGGGATGATGTTTATGAAACCCATTTTATTCTTTGGGTTATGATGAATGATTTATGTTTATGTTGTGGCACAAGTAAGAATGATTTCATTAAGAGATTGGTTGGACCTATATCTCCCTCCAATACATTGGGTAAAGATTTATATCTCATGAGATAGACATGGCTGGAACGGTAAGTTAATCCGGTTTAGTGTTACAGGACTGAAACGAGGAGTGAACTCGATTCAGAAAGGTACTTTGTCCATTAAGATAGTCTTGGAAGCAATGTCTTGGCTACTATGGAAATCATGACATGTGCTGAATGGTTTCCACAATTACATATTTTAATCCCATGTTATTTTATCATGCTTAATGTGTCTTTATGATCTCTGCCTTACGTACTTCCATGATTTATGTCATTTCTCAACATTTTGATGTTTAAATATTATGTTCATGTTTTTATGTTCAAATGTATACGGTTTGTTTTATTATCTGCATGCTTACCCTTACTGAGCATTTGATCTCACCATTTTTATGTTTTGTTTTCCCCCATGATTAAAAGAAAGGTTTTAGGTAAGGAAACAAAAGGGGAGAATTGCTATGGGAGATATTGAAGATCTTTCAACATGATTAGAAGTTTATATTCCAAGTTTCCAAAGACACAAAACTATTACGGTCCTTGTGTGTGTGTTTTTGTTATGTACTACGTATTCTGCAAAAGAAATTTATTGTCCATGTACGTCATGCATTGGGTCTCTACAAACCGAGAATACACTGTTTCCTTTGGATGTCCTTAGATGTCTGGTGACAAATTCTATGGTGATGTTCTCCCATTTCCATTCTGGTATTGGAAATGGTTACGTCATCCCCTTAGACTACTGACTCCCTGCCTTCACTTGTTGGCACACCAGGCACTTTGATGTATATTCAGTGATCTCCTTTTTCATATTATCCAACCAAATGTTTTATCAGAGATCTCGATACATCTTTGTGCTCCCTGGGTGAATAGAGAAATTTGAACTCTGTGCATCATCCAAAAGTTCCTTCTTCAGCTCTGAACTTGATGGAACACATAGTATTTTCCCAAATCGCACAATTCCTTCTTCATTAACATTAAAATCCCAGGATTTTCCCTTTTAGATAGCTTCCACTATTTCCTGAATTCCCACATCATCCTTTTGTGCATATTTTAACCTTTCCAAAAGAGACTGCTGATCAATAATTTGTGAAAGGATTGATGATGTTCCAATCATTATGATTCCCATGTCCATCTTCATCAAGTCTAAGAAGATTTTATCCCTATCAATTCTCATCATTGATAGAATCACTGGGTCATTTCTGCTTAGGGCATCTGCTACCTTGTTCTCTTTACCAGGGTGCTAATGTATTGAACAATCATAATCATTTATGAGATCTATCCATCTTCTCTAGCGCATATTAAGCTCTTTCTGTGTGAATATATATTTAAGACTCTTGTGGTCAATATATATCTCAAATTTCTCCCCATATAGATAATGCTACCAGATTTTCAAGGCCAAGATCACCGCCGCCAACTCCAGATCATGCATTGTACAGTTTCTCTCATGGATTTTCAACTACCTTGAGGCATAGGATATCAATTTATCATTTTGCATCAGCACACAACCTAATCCCTTCTTCGAAGCATCATTGAATACCACAAAAATTTCCCCGCTTGTGGGTAAAGTGAGCACGGGCGCAGTGATAAGCCTTTTTTTCTACTCCTTGAAGCTTTCTTCATATTCATCACTCCATGAAATCTTTACTCCCTTTCGTGTTAGCTTGGTAAGAGGGTTGGAAAATTGAGATAAATTTCTCACAAATCTTCGATAATATCTAGCTAAACCCAAGAAGCTACAGATATCCATTACTGATGTTGGCCTCGACCATCCCTCAATTGCATCTATTTTGGAGGGGTCCAAAGATATCACATTGCTTATGATGATATGGCCCATGAATGAGACCTCCTTCAACCAGAACTCAGAGTTGCTGTACTTTTCATAGAGATTCTCCTTGTGCAATGTCTCTAGTACAATTCTTAAATTCTCTTCATGATCATCCCTAGTTTTGGAGTATATTAGAATATCATCTATAAAGACTACCACAAATTTGTCAAGGTAATATCTAAAGAATCTATTCATCAATTCCATGGGGATTTCTAGAGCATTAGTGAGTCCGAGAGGCATTACAATGAATTCATAGTGCCCATATCTTGTATGGAAAGCAGTCTTGGGGACATCTACCTTCTTCACCATTACATGATAATATCCTGACCTAAAATCTACCTTGTAGAAGTATTGTGCTCCAGGAATCTGATCAAACAAATCATCGATCTGTGGCAGTGGATTCTTGTTCTTTATCGTGATTTTGTTAAGTTCACGATAATCGATGCAAATCCGCATTGATCCATCCTTCTTCTTGACGAAGAGGACTGGTTTAGCCCATGGTGAAGCACTTGGGCGTATAAACCCTCTATCCAGATTCTCATTTAGTTATTTCTTCAACTCTTCAAGCTCCAAGACAACCATTCTATATGGAGTCTTTGATATTGGTAGCGGCCCTGGTATATATTCAATTGAGAATTCAACATCTCTTCTAGGAGGAAGACCAGACCGTTCCTCGGGGAATACTCTAGAAAATTCCCTCACAATAAGTATTTCTTTAAGGATGGTTTGTTCCTTGGACTCAATCATCTTAGCTACATACGCGTTCTCATAGGGTAGTAATATTAATTCTTGAGATGATAGAGCTAAAGGAGATTCATCTTCCTCCTTACGCTTGTAATGAATCGAGGGTCGATTCTCCATATGGAGTGTGATTTCCCTCTCCCTATAATTTATGTTGGCTCTATATAAGGAAAGACAATCCATGCCAAGAATTACATCAAATTCCACCAAAGGGAGTACGATGAGGTTCGCCGGGAAATTCAATCCACATATTATAATAGGGGAGGACTTATATTAATGGGATGCAATGATTTACCCACTTTCCGTACTCACCGAAATATTCACTTCCATGATTTGTGGTGGTGCTGGGATTGTTCTACTAAACATTCAAGATACAAAAGAATGCTTAAAACCAGAATAAAAAAGTATATTCTCTTTTCATGAATGAATAACTAGTGTACCTATCACCACTACGTTGTCGGGGTTCACTTCGGCAGAAGTGATGGAAAAAGATCTTCCTTGCTACCTTGGAGGTTGTTGGTTGCCTCTAGAAACCCTTGGATTAGGGAACTGATTTGAAAAATTCCCCATTTCATTGCAGTTGTTGTAATGAACAACGCGTTGAGGTTCGAACATAGAATTATTCTCCTCTATCGCAGCCGCGAGTATTTCTTGCCGATAGTTAACACCTATGTTCCCTTCTCTTCCACACCTAAAGCATTTCCTCGTCCCCTAGAGGCAATTTTCAGGGTGCTTCTTTCTGCACTTCTAGAAAGTGGGGTGCTAGATCTTCTTAGCACCATTGGATTTATCCATCGTACCACCAGAATTGAAGTCCACCCTACGAATCTTGTCCCCATGATACCCCTATGATTCCTCGATATTCATTTCAACCTTTAGGGCACATCAGACAATTTCCTCATAGCTTTAGAAGTCACTGATCACTAATTCTTTCCATAGGCTAAGCTTTAGCCCACCAAAGAAGTGGTCATCCTTGCATTCGTGGGAAAAAACAAAGCCGAAAGCATATCATGCAAGCCTTGTGAAGTTTTCCTCGTACGATCCAACAGATTCTTTGCCTTTTTTCTAGAGGTAAAGGATGTCCCTTTCCATCTTAATCCTAAGGGTGCACGGAAAATATTTATCGAAAAAGATCTTCGGAAATCCTTCCATTCCAACGCCTCGATCTCCTCCTCCGACTTTATATTTTTTTATCAATGTCCACCATTTATCAGCTTCACGCTCCATACGATAAGCCACCAGGAGAGCCTTCTCTTGTTTAGAACATTGAAGGATGGATAAGTTCTTTCCAATGGAGTTTATCCATTATTCAGTGATCGTGGGATCTGATGATCCACTAAAAGTAGGAGGTCTTTGTCTCATGATGCTCTTGATAGTGACTTGTTCCTTCTCAAGGGGGTTTGGACATTCCTCTTAATCCTTGTTTCTATTCAAATATTGAGTTAGTTGGGAGATAAGTGTGACAATGTTCACGATTCCCACTCCCATTGGATTGGGAATCTCATTAGTACAGTCATCACACTGATCTTCACATCTGTTGTTAGCCCGAGTCCTCCTATTACTAGCCATTGGATAGAATAAAAGGAAAATTTGGGGGTAAAACATAGAGGTTAATCCAAAAACAAAAGCTGATGACTTATAAATAAACTTTTATTTCCTTAACTCATGAGTTTTTAGGCTTCAATCTAGGTTCTTCATGATCTACTTTCTAACATATATTCTTAGGGGCGGTTTTTTTAATTCCCTTAATAAGGGTTCATACTAAGCTTGTGAATTTATCAAAACATATCCCCCGAGAGTGTCGTAACCAAGAGTGCAGCAAGGCTTGTTGTCATCACTATTTCCCATTCGAGTCTAGATCAAAGCGGTGTTTTCGGGTTTTACCCCTAGGATACATCTGTTCCAGAGACGCCTCTACCTGCTCGTATCCAGACAGGAATGTATTTGTTTGATAAACCACTAAATCTGTACTTACCAAAACATAGGGATGTTCTTATTATACATAGTCTTGTATCTAAGTATTTACTAGGGGTTTCTAATCCTAATCCCAAAAATAACTAAACCTATCCTCTGATACCAACTATGACAACCCAGCTTTTAAAACAAAAAACACATGATTTATTACATAAACTATTCACTTGATACAACATGGAAGATCAAGAGGTCTAGTGTATTTGGTGATTAGGGTCATTAAATAACAACTTAAAACCTGATATAAAACATCTTTATTGAAAAATTCCTTCACATGACCACTACATTCCCTCGTACTTAGCATTGCATGGGATAACCTGAGGACATGCATAAGAAAAGGGGTGAGCTATAAAGACCAGTAAGGGAATAAACATGGAATACATGAGGAGTAAAATTCTATATATACAATAGGTATATCAATAGAGAAAAAACATGAACATGAACATAAAGACATGATAAAGCATGATAATCATAACATGGAAATGTGGCAACAACACTTGACATGGAATTAGCATGAGCCAAGGCTAATTGTACATGGAACATGAGTAAATTATCATTGCACATGAAGCATGAGTAAACCCTCGTTTCACTTGAATTATCATGAGTCAACACTCATTTCACTTGACGTATCATGATACTATACTTTACCCAATGCATTGGAGCGCTATAAGGGTGCACCCTTCTTAAACATTTCATTTCATGCATTAGTGTGCCACATGGATCATAAAACAAGGATTCATAAAACATAATCAATTATTCCACAATAAAGGAATGTAGAAGTTATACATGAAACTTTATAATCAATAGGTAAATGTGCATAAATTTTAATACCCTTGATGGATAAATGGGCATGGTATTCACTACACAATGACATTGGCTTAGAAAATCGGTGCGATTTCTAAAGCGTAACGGCGTGACATAAGAATTCATAAAAATGGTTGATGGGAGAGAAAGGGGTTCCTCATCATATTTAAATATAATATACAGTAATTAAGTCATATAGATACATGTCCCAAAAATTGTAATGGAATTTATATTCATGATACAAATGTATTTCTTGAATGTAGATGAGGAGAGAGAAGTTCCTTTCAGAATTTCGGCATAGTAACGAGTGTACATGGGAGGCATCTAATGAGAGAGAAAGGGGTCTCACATCATTCAAACAGAAAGAGGGAAGTATTAGGGAGGTTTAAAACCATACCCCAATATTCATAATTGAAATTAAATGGGCAAAACAACTTAAAGAAAATTGGACAAAAATGAGAAAGGAAGAAAAAACCCTTACTTGGAAGTGTGCTTCCAAAGGCTTGAGAGAGGCTTGAGAGAGGCTTCTTGGGAGCTTGAGGCACCTTGGGACGATTCTATAGAGAGTAGGGCAGAGTTTTTATCAACTATAAAGGCTTTTAGTGAGGAGTAATTGAGAGATTGGGTGGGGTTATATATGAAATGTGAGTGAATTCTTTATTATTTAGGTTTGGGACCCCTTACATTAAACTAATCCAAACCACAAATCAGCTCAAGGTTTTTTCCCATGGTTTTTGGAAAAGGGAAGAGAAAAAAACATTTTATAATTACAATGTAAGAAATTAATAAAATAATGGGGTTTATTATGTGGAGGTGAGTCACACTCCCATGGAAAATAATTTAAAAAGACAAGATGTTTAATAAGTCTTGAGGGGTCCATTAATGCTTTGAAAAGTAAGTCAAAAATCCCAAAATCACATTATTTTAATGGTAAAACATATATTGGCACAAAATAAAGCTTATAATATTTTATTACAAACTATTGGGTCATTATGATGTCATAAAACACATTATATATTTAAACCATATTTCATTTTTACCCAAAAACATGACTATCTCAGAAAATTATGAAAAACTCACTGTTGGATAATTTCGACAACCTGATTCTAGAAATATCATATATTTTATCTAAATAATTTTATAAATATGTTATTTTTAACTTTTAAAATAAAAACTGACATTTATAAAAAATTCTTGGGTTTTGACAGAAATGGCTTTCAAACCTTAAAAAAAATTATAATTGCATTCATAAAATTATATGATAATTTATATATAATAAAATTAATTTAATAATAATAAAAATATATCATTAAAATATTATTTAATTCAAAAATCCCTTAATTTAATAAAATATATTTCTTAATTAAATAATAAAAAAACACTATTTGTACTTTAAAAAACAATTTACAATGTATCAATAATGAAAAAAAATAATATACATGAACATATTACTTGAAATTTTTTACATAACCCCTTAAAACAGCTTCATAAGACCTAAGGGTAATGTGTGCGATGGTGACAGACTCTTGGGGTGGCTCAGATAACATCTCTTGAGTGGTAATCTCTATCAACTTCCTCTTTTCCCGTAGACGGCCCCGTTCGAGCTTGACATGATGAAGCTCAGCTTGGGCTTGGTCAAGAGCAAAGCCCAAGGACGCCACCAATTTTTTGAGCTCTGACAAATGGGCTTCGTATGGAGCAATTCTATTGGATGAGGACATCACTTATTTTGTCTGAGTACATTGAATTTGTTAAAACCCTATATTTATACTAATCATGTGATCACTGTTCAGCGGCTATAAAAGTAACAGTCACAATTCTTAACATAAAACCAAAGAAGTTAACATTTTATATAAATGTTTTACATATAGATACATTTAACTAGATCAAGAGGGATTTCCATTATTGAAACTTTGGGCCATTACAAACATCATATGCATGGGGACACCGATAAGTAGTTTAAAGTCATATGATGAGGATGATAATTTGTATGCCATTTAACAGCATGAAACTATGATGAAACGGGGACCTTACAGAAAGTAAAATTTTTCAAAAAAAATATTAATATTGGTCGAATGAGTAATGTGCTTGAATTACATGGTTATCAGGGTGTACGCCCCATTAGAATATACCTTCGGAATTATGTAAGGTCCCCACCACATGGGCTCTAAATTTGGTGGATTCTTTTCAGGTATTGTTGGAATTATGTGATCCAATACCATGTCACCATAGAGAAAGAAGCAAAGGGAAAAAATTCCAATTTAACTCCCTTTATATATTTTTCTACTTCCACTCTTGATTGTGCATGGTCTGGAGCTTATTCTCTTTGAGGGATTCCAGCTCATCTAGATGGAACTTTACAGTTCTTTTTTTCATTTTAAGGTCATCAACAACTGTTCTTTGTGATGTTAGATGAACATCAATGGTTAATAATAACTATGTTCTATATAGTAAGGAATATTTGATCACATGGGAAAAATTATGAGTCATATTTGTGTAGGATCGGATGGCATTAGAGATCTTTTCCAACCAAATATTCTTTTTATGGACCACCATCATCTTCATAATGTTAGGGGTGTTCTTAATGAATGACTCAATCTCTCTATTTGACTTGTCATGGTAGTGGGAAGTATGGTTGGACTGGATTTTATACGTGGAAAACATCCTTTTTAGATAAAAAACATGAATGTTTGTGCCATTTTAGGTGATAATGGTCTGAGGAACTCCGAATTGATAGATGATATGGGAGCTCATGAATTGGATCATAGATAAATCCTTTACTCTATTTAGGGTAATCACTTCCTCCTACATGGAGAATAAATCATTCATGGTAAGAATGAATCTTTAATAGATCTGTCACTTCCATATATATCCCAAAAATATGGATTCTCATATTTTAATGGTTCATGAATACATGGTGGAGTGGAGGGGTTCCATTAAATGATAAAAAAGATGACATGGATATGACATGAATGTCACCTCTTGGAATAATCGATACTGTCATTGACCATGGTCAGTTGAAAGTACACTAGCCTTAGAATTTGGTGGGAGAGCTTCAATACCTCTTGCTGAGCACCACAAGACCCTACTTGAACTTTCTATATAACCTGGGGAATCCCATATCCTTTAATAAAATAGATAAAATTATATCAAACCTAAATTTGTAGAGAGTTTTCTCAAGGTTTGACCCACTCTAGAGGGTGAGCTATGTTGTCTTCCAGTAGAGTCTATCATGTTTTCCTTGATCTAATTGGATAACACTATGCTAGAGCTACACAATGGAATAATATATCCAACTAAGGGTTTTGGCTGCCGTAGTGGGGACATGAGTGTCTAGATATAAAAGCATATATAGTCCACTGATTAACCTAATGGCTATCATAATCATTTATGAAGACTAGAGTGATTAATATTCGAATTACCACATGAATGAGTAGGTCATATTTGTTAGCCTCTGCAAGAGAAGTGACTGAACATTCTAGGTTGTCGACTTAACCATTCTATGACTTGGGATCATGAGTCACTTCCAGATGATATGGGAAATGGGCCATTAGATGGTGATTATGCTCGAGTAGGGGAAAGTTTTTTTGATTATTCATGTTATATTAACCATTAATTTGATTGATGACTAATTCAGAGTCTCCCATTATGTGTAAGAGGGGGACATCAATATCGAAGGAAAACTTGAGATGAGTAATGAGACCATGATATTCTTCCACATTATGGGTGTAGCCTTCTAAAAGTAGGAAGAAGTGTGGTTGGAAAAACTATGTTACAGTGGGGATGTAGATCCCTAAGCCTACTCTATTGAGCTTGGGACCATTGAACCATTTATTTATTGGGCTATGAGAGGTTCTGTCGAAGTGAATATGCAAACAAGGAATATCCTGATCCACTGTGAGTATGGACTCATCTAGAAAATCATTGTCCAGAGGCAATTCATCAGGGATCAGATCGGTGACTAGGAAGTCGTCCAAGCCCTAGCCATTGAAGGATTTCTAAATATTTCACCTAACATAGAAATAATTAAAGATCACTGCCCAGGGTTCCAAAAATCTCATCTACATGGGGAGGTTCAAGATATAATTTAATGGATCCACAAAGGGAACCATCTGTATCTCATGATGCTGAAAATAATTACACAATATTTTCACTACGAAACTAGTGTGGGTTGGATCTTCTCGATAGGGGATTATCTAGCATTTGTGTCAAAGAGCACACGACTTAGACAATATTAAAATTTCAATATTCCTTAAGTATTCTATTGGGAAACAAGGTCACTAAGGGATCACTCCAAGGCGGTCACATAAAGGACCAATGAAATCCCAAAGATGGGAGGAATCAATACAGGTGGTTGTAGTAGATATTGATCAATTTCCTCAAAGGAGTTATGACACTCTTTATCCAACTGTTATGTGGTAACTTTTTTATGAGCTAGGATAAGGGATTACAGTTGTTGTAAATATTCATGATGGATTTTCCTATGTAGGATAAGTGGACTTATAAGAATCAAAGCTCTCATAGGTTTATTTGGTGGAGGTATATGGTTGATGGCCTTGATCTTCTTTGTGTCGATCTCAATGCTTCAATATCAAACCACGAAGTTGAGAATCATCCAAAAGGTAACCTTGTATATTCTCTTTAAAGGGTTCATCATCATATTCTTGGAGTGAATGAAGCTAAATCTCTCTTAAGATCAATGAGTTGTTCGTCAAACAACTGGAAATTTACAACCCAATTATCCACATAACATTACACTGGCGTCACGTGAATTAGTTTGAAGATGTGGTACATGGACCACAGATATGTGGTCATGTATTTTGTTCATAGAAAGAAATTACATGATAAAAAAAGATCCCTTGTGGTGCTCTGAAGGTGGTATACTCCCCATCATTAGGAAAAATCAAAATCTAGTTTTATCCAATTTATCCATCCATGAAGGGAAGAGCATGGAACCAAGCTGTGGAATCAATTAAAATACCGATCACCAGAAGAAGAAAATAATCCTTTAGGAAAAGGTATTTGAGAAAAACTTAGTTGATGAAGACTTTGATATTACCATTATTATTCCTAATATGAATGATTTTGGAATGCCTGTAGGGGTACAGAACATCCAGGACTATGTTTGACTTGATAGGTTTATCAACATTGGCCCTAACCATGGAACTATGGAAAGGATGAATTTTTCTAAGATGATTCATGAATCCACTGTGAATTATTTGGAGAAAAAGATAACGTACAGAGGCCTGAGAGTCTTGTCCCAAAATATCATCACAGCTCCAGATGAGGACATCATGGTATTGCTTTAGAAAATCCAGATACCACTATTTCTCTTATGGAGTCATGGATTCACTGATCAACATTGTCCTTGAATATTCCTAAATTATGATGTTCTCTTGAATGCACACATCAATGGAGGTGGAGAAACCCTCTTACAATATTGAAGTAGAGTATTAAATTTCCTCATCACCATATGTTGTTGTAGAATTAGTGGAGTAGGTTCATCACGAAAAATTGATTCTAGGGGAGTAGTGGCACCTATTTTGGAGGATACATTGTCCTCAATGAGGCTCTTATCCTCTGTTGTACCAATGGAGATAGTGGATTTCAATTCAATTCCATTAGGCCTTCAAACATGGGGTCCATACATTATATCAATGATATGGCGGTGAGTCAACTTCCGGCAATTAAACCATACACTATGAAATTGGTGGGAATGTTATGAAATTGTGGCCATAGGAAAAATATATATGTACTGTATATGGGTATGGGATTCTTGTATCACCCAAGAATGTTCTATATAGGATTTCGAGGTAATATCCCAATGTTTCTTCCATTTGGGGACAAAATATCCCCTAATTCAAGAGAAAAAACTCCCCAGATATTTCATTGTGGTTTCTAGATTATTGATTAAGAGAATGAACATGTCATCCACATCTTCCCACAGACTGGCCGTAAGAGTTTTTCACTCATCCTCATTGGTCTGGACCTTATTTACCTTTCTCTTCTAATATCAAAAATCCAGTTACTAGGCTTCACATGAATCAATGTGAGATGCATCAAATAGAATCACACATACTCGGCCATTGAGGGAGTACTTGAGTCACTGGTGATATAAGGATGGAATCACTTCATGCAGATGAATCCAGGGCCTACCCAACAATGTTTTTTAGGAAGTAACCTTTGAGAAGACCAGGAATTCAATTATTTCTATAAAACCTTTATACTGATTCTTCAATCAAGTCCTACCAGATAGTATCTATTTGGTTTTTTTTTTCATATTCATGATTCTTCATATCAGAGGGAGTCAGATCAGCTTCATTCAACACCAACTTGCATAGTGTTCGGGTCAGGATGAGATTAATCCCAAAACATATGTTTACCAAGAAGTGATATAATTACTTGCTGTTGAACAATCCTATTATGTAAAACATTTGAATTTTTTCCTTCATGAGAGTTCCTTAATCATCACTGGAGAAAGATATCATGACTTGCATTATATTTTCTGAAACTCTTTTGTATAGTAGTCTTATGTGGAAACAATATCTTTTTAAAACTAAACTGGTATTTTAAAGGCCTATTCAAAGTTCTCATGCATTTCCTTATAAAATAGGAGGTCCTAGAGGATTAATATATTTTTAGGTATGCATGAAAGGTTCTAAAAAATGTGGTACTTCCACACCAAATTCCCAATTCTACCCACAGGAGGTCACACTTTGGTTGGGGGCACAATAGGTGATGCCAGTTGTGCCACTAGGTTTTGGATTGTGTTAGAAATTTCCTTATACTCTCAATAAAAAATCCCATAACCACAACTTGAGGACTATCAGGTAATTGATTCCTATATTTAACAAGATGCAGTCGATCCCGATGTGAGTATGGGGGTTCATCTCGATTAGTTAACATAATCAACTACGGTGGCATATTTGGTGTAATATTTTGGGAGGACAATGCCTATAGAGATTTTCAAAACACCGATTTCTTGATCTTTGAGTAATTTATGTATATGTTCGAGACATTTTTTGGAGTATTCTGGCGGTTCAAATGTACATGAATTCCTCTTTGATGGCATCAACCAGAGTCATTTTGTATGATCTCTTAGGGACCCTCATCATCTGGGAAGTCATTGGGTACCACGAAAGGGTCCCTTAGCTCGATGGTATTCATAGAGGCTGATTCCTTGTCATCATCATATTATTATTTTAGTACTTGGTTGATTTTAGGTAGGATCCCCAACTCTGGAGAGATAAAATCACCGAGGGTGTGGGATGACAGTGGCACCATTGGGTAACTTTGATTTCCCTTGATATGTCGACACCCACTCTTATATTATTTAGGTGAATATGACAGAGATGATGATGTAAATTTTAGAGCAGAAACAATGACCACATAATGTTTAGTCCAACCTAATCAGGTAAGGATGACTCCCTGGGTGAAATCAACTACTCTAAGAGACAACCATTTGTCATAATTCAGAGTTTCATGGATAGAAACATGATTCCATTCCCCTTCACTATTATTTTCAATATTGTTGGAAACATGAAAAACTTGTTCCAAGACATTATCTAGATTTACCAAGACATTATACAATTGTTCTTGGAACCCGTCATCTAACACATGGAATTACTTATTGTTATGTCCAAGGATCGTGTGATAGCAGAAATGGTTAGGTAATTCAGTACACATGGATTCCTAAGGATTATTTCTCTATAGAATCTTCAGAATCCTCTTATCTTGGGAATTATGGAAATATTATGGATCCTTTAAATCCTTTAAGGAACTATTTTGGTGTTTTTAACATAGAAAGGGTGCTCCGGGAGCCTAGACCTAATGGGGAGTTGGAGCCTAATGAGGGACTAGAGCCACATTCACCCATCTAGGTTGTTGTAATTGGAGAGGATTTTCCTTTAGATTCTTCGATGGGTGAGGTATCTCCTGATGAGGCTGCTTCACTTGAAAGAGTTCATTTGTAAAAGGGTCCAATAGTTCAAACAGTTTGGGGGCCTCTACCTGTACTTTAAAAATAGTACCATCTTTGGAGGCTCTCCTTGTTCGAATAAGAGGAAGCAACAAACATGATTTCTTAGCCTCGGGGAAGGATTTATCTAGGTTATGGTCCATGTTAGAGAAATCCTAGAACCATCCAAGGATGTTTTCAGGGATGATGGTAGGGACCATCTAAGTACTGATGTTACCCACTCACATCATCAGCAACTTCTCTTAAGTCAGTAAAATTTCAATTTAAAATGTGAGGCCCTTCCACAGGGTGACAACGTCTGCGACAATCTTATCAAGAATTTTTTACACATGAATAAGTTAGAAATTAGTTTCTTGCATGTTGTGTAGCTAAATTGTTATAAAAACATTCAACAATGATCCTCCCTAATAGTTATTGACAAAATGGGTAACTGACTATACTAGATAAATTCATGCTCTTCCAAAGCAAAAATAAATAATCAGAGTTTGGTGGCCTCCTACTATTCTGGTGTTCCCAACATGGGACCACACCTTCAAATGAAGTGGGCCAGATTCTGTAGTTTGTCACCCCTCCCATTGAAAGGGGATATTCGGGGGTTCCCAAAATTTTCGGGTGCTCAGAATTTAACCACCCATGGTTGGTATGGATTTCTGTCATGTGATAACACCCAATGTTTCATTTCCGAGGCCTCTAGGTGAATGGTGAGAGTGGATATATAATTATTATTGATAGTGTCCCTATAACGATGAAGATCTCTAGCCACTAAATCATTTATTGACTCATAAACGCGATAGGAATCTTGAGCTAGCTGTGGATCAGTATGACTTGGATCCCAAAGAGGGTGGTTGTACTACATGGGTGGGTCTGGAAACAAAAAGCGTGGCCATTTTATACACACTCCAACCTATTCTATTTCAACCTGTATGTGATCACCGATCTCAATCAGGGATAAATGGTCAATGAGGACTTATTTCTGCCTGTGGAAGAAATAAAAGGATACCGTTGGGTGGTACCATAATCTGGGTGTCATTAAGCACGAAGCTTGTTCATAATCAACTTCTGATATGAGGATTTCCAATGTAGGTTGGTGACGGTGGGATCAATATTTTTCTTTTACACCATATTAGATAGATCAGAGGGTTTTAGATTTCCCTTGACCTTGTTGGTGTTCTGATCGATAGGCAATGATTCAAAGGGATCCCCATGAACAAGTGTTTTCCATTTCATGTGAGTATAGACACCAATGTGATGGGATTTTTGATACTATACTACCCTAGGATGTAGGTTATCATCATATCACTTCGTGTCAAATCCCGTATACTTCTAGTTTTCTTGCAGGTTGAGTTTGACCATGCTTACTATGATGATACTCGGAGGAGAATCTTCATTATTGATGTGTTGTTCAGGCAACTATAGGATAGGGAAAAGGTGGAGAGAATCATACAATCCTTATACCAATATCTACACATTCAAATATCCATATCCCATGATTCTGTAGAGAACAATGATGCTATTGATGCTCTTTATTTGAGGGTTCAATGGTTGTAGGGTGACACATGGCATTGAGCCTTTTAAGTGCTACCAAATTGACCATTCGACATTATTGATCTATGTCGTCCAAGTTATCTCAGGTTACTAGATAGTGAAAATAATGGTCATGAAGGAGATTAAAGGTTGAATATAATTTCTAGTAGAATCCAATGGCCCATTCCTTAGGGAGGTAGTTCAGAATATTGAATTTGGAAGTCTTATTTTGCCAAAACACCACTGAAAATTGATCAGTAGCTAGAGTCTCCCATATATTTTATTGCATTGTGGTAGGGACCTACTCTTGTTTATCCCAAGATTAAATCAACTATGGATTGGAAGTAGGTGTTGGCACTTAAGTATATCACTGCGGTGGTAGGCTATATGGTGGAGGAGTCACTGCATGAGTTGATTGTTCTCTACACAATGGGGCATCTTTCATAAGTGACACAAACTGCATCTTCATGTCCTTATAGGACATGGTTCTCACCATGACCTCATGTGAAAGGGTGTATTCACGAAATGGTGGATCAATTAAATGTGTGTCATCTATCCTATTCCATAATAGTTCTCCATAATCTTGGGTAGATGTGGAGAGGAAAATAGGTGATGAAGGAGACCGCTGTAATGTGAGCCCATGGAAGGGGGACAAATCTTCCTCCACCTATATGTAACTTTGGAGGGATTTATAGTTCCAATGGATTTCATATTTTTGGGATAATGAATATCACATTACAGGTTTTATTACCTAAACCTTATGATGATGATTGGGGTGAAGGTCCCATCATTGAGTAGAATTCCCTCCCAAAATCCATTATGTTGACGAGGTTGAAAATGATTTAGTGCATCCCAATATTTTTCCTTCGATAGTGGAATTTCATATTTGAACAATGGATGTTCGTTGCTAACAATGGAGTTTGGTTTCTGTTTCTTGTCAATCTACACATGGATGACTATAGAGTTTTCCATGAATGGGGTCATACGTTTGAGGTTGAGAATAGTATTGAAGGTGGCATAGTTTCTAAGTGATTTCAAAATTTTTTGGCCTCAATGTCAGGAGTTTAGTGTTGGAAAAAGAAATTTTTTCATATAGGAGAGAATGGAATGCGAAATTAAAAATAAAATCGACAATATAAGGGACCTACATACCTCAGAACATGGACCACACACCATGTTTCGGGAACTCTACATGGCAGCATTCTAGGTAGCAGGAGTGGTAGGAGGAGTGGTGCGCAAAGCAGTGTATGGAGTGTTGTGCAGAGCAGTGCATAGAGAGGTGCGCTGAACTAAAAACAATTCGCAAAAACAATATGCAGTGAAGGCATACGGTACACAGAATGCTGGAGGTGGAAATGAAAAAATGTTTGTAGTGACAGTACATGGTGAAGGCATGTAGTACGCAGAGTGCCAAAGGTTGGCGGGATTTCTATGGTTCAAAAAATAGGATTAGTATGCAGTTGAGCCAAATAGTACGCAGATGGAGTTTAGTTTATAGCAGTATTAATCCCACATTGAAAATTTTGGTAAATCATTTTACCGAAATTTGCAGAGTTATGTGCGAATTTTGGAAACAATAATCCGCTGTGTTGGTTCATGATATTGGAGATTAATCTTTAGAAATAAATTTGGTGATGTCTAAAGAGGTACACAGTGGAGAAGACAGTGTGTGGAGAGAATCATCTATATAAGGAAAACAATACATGGAAGAGATTGTGGTTCTCATAGGTAGCTCTAAAAGTATGTGGCTGAGCAAGGAAGTACGTTGGGAAAGACGGTACATAGAGGATCAGAGTAGCACATGGATCAAGTATGTACGCTATGAATGGCAGTTTGTGGAGGAGGTGGATGATACACAGAGGAGCCTGACGGTATGCAAAAATTGCAGCGGTACACCAAAACAACCGTAGTAAACAAAACAGTCATGGAAGCCTAAAAATTGACCAAATATGTTTTCCAAATTAATTTCCATAACATATTAGTGTATGGGAAAATAAATTAAATTTTTGGGTGATTAGATCACATCAACATATTTTCCATTTATAGTTGAGGATACATAATTTAATTCTAAACCATTGAAGCGACCTTCAAGTAGTTAAACTGAGTGAAGATTATTCCAATGCAGTCATCAAGAGGGAGGCAACAAACGTGATCTGAGGGATGAAATGTTCCATCCCTAAAACCATGTAAGGGCAGTGCACCTGGCATGGAGTGACTGTGCTAAAAAAATTTAATCTACAAAATGTAATAATTAGTGGTTTTGGTATGACCAACACACTATTTGTGTAGGCTCCTTGGACATATCACTTATTGGTGAACCATGTAAAATTGATGTGACATTGCATTGCATGTGATTGTTTATTTTTGATACATCCTCTTCAGACATGTTTAATAGGTTCCTACCAACATGGGAACAAGATCCATCAGTTTAAAAGAAATGTTTGACACCCTGATTCACCAATCCCTTCTAAGGGTGTTATGAGGTCCTTCTGTTCACCGTTTTTCCCCAATAAGTTTCTCCTAGGTATGGTAATTTTTCAGCATGAGGAGGAACTCTGAGTTGGTGTGTTTTAGAGTGAGGAGGGAATCTTCTTTTGTTAGTTTTGGTTTAGGGAAGGCCTTAATATCGGTTGTTTTCAAAGAATGTAGAACTCCACTCTGGCTATTTATGAAGTAGGGAAGACCCCCCGATTTTGTCTTTGGGGATAGAGGGTGGACTTCCATGTTGACCTATTGTAATTTAATAGGGAGTAACTCTGTACCGATGAATTGAATATTGTGAAGGGCCATTAAAATGATTGAAATGGTCATCGGGATAACCTCCATGTATAATGGTTTATTATTGGTTTGAAAGTACACTCTGATCATTTGGGACATGAGGAGCACTTCCGTGTTTGATGATAGTGATAGCATGGGGAGGGCCTCCATAGTAGTTTCCGATGAAGTAGGGGGCTCCAAATTAATCATTGATTGATTTGGGAGGACCTCATTTTGTTATAGGAACCGTACGTGGAGGACCTTTTCATTGAGTGGTTGTGACCTAGGGAGAACCTCAATGTTCAGAATCATGATTAAGGAGAGATGTTTTGTACTAATTGTTGACGAATTTGGAAGGTCCTACTATTTGTTTGATGGAAACATGGTCAGGGCCTCCAGGTTGATTATGATGGGAGTGATGACACCCTTTTGGTTGGTGACTCTACAGGTAGGACCTTTTCACTAAATCTCATCATCGCATATTGGACCATAATAGTTTCTAGTGATGCCAATGATGGAGAGAGTAAACCCTAGCATGCTTATAGGGTGGATGAGGTCTAGTTCTGAATTAGGAAAATATTCTTTTCTATCCATATATTTATGGGATTTGGAATAATTAGTTGGCGGTGGAAGGGGCTATTAGAGTGATGGAAGATGATGCCACTTTTCAAGAATTCTCCTGATCTTGCCCCCAATGTTGATGCAGAGTCATTTAGACCAGTGCTAGTAGAGCAAGGGTATTGTCCCCATGTTTTTCATCGTGGATAGTCAATCACTATTGGTGATGAAATTGTCTAATGGTAGCTATCCTTAGTGGATCCCATGAAATATTCATGGCTGGGGTGACTCGAGCATACACCACATCCTCAGTGTAGGAGAGAAGGTCATACGATCATTCTGGAGAGTGGATCCCAAAATGATTTTTTGTAGATATGGGGAGTGGTTTCAGCCTATTCTACCCATGGGGAAGGCACTATTGATGAGGTGTTGAAGCCTCTAGGTTCTATAAGTCCATGTCAATTTTGGTAATGACCTCATCCACTCATACCAGTGTACGGTGTCCATAAACCTTCTTGGGATAATTTCATCGGGTGAGAGAGGGAATGGGTTCCCAGTAGTTGGTGTCATGGTGAAATTCGCAGTGGAGGTAGAGTTGTACATGATTTATACAATTATTTTCTTCAATTATACTATTTATTGGAATTATGAGGAACATTTCATATAGAATATTTCTTGCAAAGAAGGCAGATTCAATTGTTAGTACATATTCAAGGAAATTAATACACAGTGCCCCTCTGTGACCCAGTCTTCCAAAAATAAAGAGAGAGATCCATGTCAAAAATCTCGCAGACTAAAAATTATAAATTTCCAATTATTCCAACTTTTGGTTAGTTCTATGTTGGGTTCAACACTTTTTCACTGGGACCTAGCACGGGATATTAGAATTTGGTGAAATGTTAATCCGCTGATGTCTCAAAGGCTACAATTATGCATGTTGTGGAGAAGATTTTCACATTGGGTTCACCATTTCCATTTCTGATGCATTCAATGGGGAATGAATTAATATTTGTTAATGGGATATATAGTTCTTTGTTACCCAAAATCACCACTAACCAAATATGGGTGGCTTACATCACCTTCACCAGTAATGAGTATTCACTGATCAAATTGGGATTGTGGGATGTAGGTTCCTCCTTCAATGAATTCATTAGTGAAATTCATCTCATATTCTAGGTATCCATCATATATTTATTTTATGTTTTTGGAACACATTCTTAGTTCCATCTCGTTGTTGACACCGATTAATTACACTTCTTTTGTCTAGAAATTACAATATGTCTTGATAAGGTAGTAACCTTTCAAAAAAATTGTAGTCATGTTGGGACATCACTAGTATGTATGGATGTTTGGAACATTTGTTTCCTATATTCATCTTCATAGGAGGTAATCTCATAGAGGTATATTAGGTGTGGAACACAAGACATCCCATATCGACCATGAGGTATCTAATGCTGAGGGTGTATATCATCGAAGGCTTTAAAATCAGGCATACAATGTTTTTCCTGAGGTAGATGACACCGTAGACACATATCTTCCAAGGATTTCACCACAGTCATCCCCTGTTTCTCATGAGGTATCTGATTTGATAGGCTCCTATCTTCCAAGAATTTTACCTTAGGCACCCCATGTTTTGAATGAGGTACACTTTTGGACAGGGTCATAAGATTAACAACTTTTGGAGATGGATCAAAACATGTAGTTGGGATGAACTAGGGCACTAGTTTAATGTCATCTGAAGATAGTTTTGATTAATCAAGACACACCATATAGTTCGATCAAAGCGGTTAGACCATAATAGGGAAACCCATAATGACTACTGATGGACGGATCATAATTCCTCTTAGAGGCGGATCCAGGAGGATTGTTCCATAAAGTGAAGTTGTCACAATGGGAAGGAAAATGGATTATAGTCTACCGTAAAGGTGGATCTGGGATGTGTGTTCCATAATAGTAAGACGTCACACCATGGTGGCGGATATGTCATAACTCCCTATGGAATCGAATCTGAGAGGTGTGTCCCATAATGGGAAGATGTCACTCTGTGAAGATGGATAAACAAGTAATCCCTATAGCGGAGGATTTGGGAGGTGTGTCCCATAAAGGGAAGATGTCAAACCATGATGGTTGATTGGAACAAGCAAGGGGTGGATCATAGTGGTATTCTCCTTAGAGGGGGGCACCTAAGTTTACAATTGGTAAATATTGAACTTCAATGAGGCATCCTACGTACCATGTTTTGAAGACAAGGATCAAAAACCACATAATTTTATGTTATAGTTTAAAATTTATATGACATGACAAATCCATGAAGTTTAACTTCATGTCGTAAGGACGATCACTTCATAAAGAGATCATTGAGGAGGAATGTTGTGGGGATTATGCATGGAATTTTGCCTTCGTAAGAGGACTTATCTTATTGTATTTGGTGCAAGATTAGGCATTGAGCAGCCCGAGGGACCTGGAAGAGATGTGATCTCCCAAGTGAAGGTAATTATCTTTACAATAATGTATCCCATAGAAAACTAGGATAGATGAGGATGTTCTTTTTGAATCTTAGTGAGGCTTCATACGTATCCCAACTAGTTGGGAATCAAAGACCATGTGGTTCAGAACTAGACAAGTGTTATGCCTATGGAGGAGGCTCATGGGATCTTCTGGTTGGGGAATATGTGTACAATATTCCCGTGGTGGTTATTTGGTTATGGATTATTCATAGGATCCCCCATTCTAGGAGGAGACTCAGGATTATACCAGATAAGAGTCCCATTGGATGTTTTGGGAGGATTTCCAGATCTCCACCAACCTCTTAGCTCACATGAGTCATGATTGATGTGGGAAACAATTAGAAATAGTCTACATAATGCTTGTTTCATGAAATAATATCAAACAAGAGATAATTTGGGGCTTATGCATTGAAGTAACCCTAGGAGGATGTCATTCTATGGGAGGAGGAGGTCATTCCATGTGAGGAAAATCGCATTCCTTGTGAGGTTAGATGGTGTGGAGACTACCCCATATCACTCAATCTTATAGAATCCTATTATTATTTCATATTGTAAGGAAAAAATTTAACCTCATGTGTTATGGATGTCAAGAGTAACTATTTTTATATCATGTAGCTCATATATTTGGGACTCACTCCTTACACCTTGGGATTACATAACTGCTGATCATGAACCTATAGGCGGTGGATGGCTTTATAAATACATGGGTGTAATGACAGGGAGGAGTGTTCACTCACGAGGTACACATTACAATCCCTATGTTGAGATGAAATAAAAGTTGTGGTACCTATGTTTTGAAGTAAGACATATCTTACTGTAAGCACTAGATCCACAGGGGGAACCACGTGAGGGACTATGAAATTAATGCACGCATGTTTTGAGGGGGGGGGGCATATGAGTTGGGCACAAGGTATGGGTGTTTAGTGGAAAGGACACTTGAACATGGTTTTCTAGCACAAAGTCATTCCTTGGAGCTTTAAAAGAATGGTTTTGTGCATGATGGGGATTTCACGAATGGAAGGGGTCGAATTTAGGGGGAGCCTTTATGCACACCCAACAAGAGATGAAATACAATTGGTGAGGATTAATCAAATATGGGCCGAATCAATTGAAGACCCTTTAGTAACATTTCACGCAAGTTAATCTATCTTGGGTATTCCATTCATCCATGATGTCACAGAAGATTGATCTTACAAGTTGTAGTGAAATTATTTTTCTTTTAGAGAGTCACCATGAACTAGGGTGTGAGATTCTATTTATATCTGAAATCCATATTGATGGGAGTAGAAGATTTTAGTTATGGAAAATATTTTTGCGTGACCATCCCATTCACCAATAGAAATCGGGCTTGCTAGACGGTGCCCTTTATGTCACCATTGGTGTGTAAGGAAGAATTTTTCATGCAACCTTTATTACCTATGTCAAATTCACTTTATGTTCATGCTCTTAACTTTTACAACCATTCATATTTGGCTGAACAATTTAAAAATGTTATCACCATGCACCTCCCTTATAATTACTTGGATGGTATTCATGGTTGGGAAGTGTGCACAACCCGTTGAAAGCTATCCCGTAGTGACCTCAACATAGATTTTGGCAAAACACGTATTCAAAAAATGTCCATACCACATGAATTTAAATTATAAGGGAAGGAAAATTTACTTACTTCATGAAATTAGAAATAAAGGAAAACATCCTAATCATATGACATTAAAACTTCACAAAAAAAATACATCATCAATACATGACGTTAAAATGTCTAGGCCATCACCCATTATCAAACCTTCTGAAAGGACCGTAAGAGCCTTATCCTGGTCAACTAGTGTATGTGGTTATATCATCATCTTTTAATGACATCAATTAATAAATCAATCATCATGTATTGATCACCTTAGCTCATGGAAAACCATTCATGGTTTTTGAAAATAAAATGAGATATATTTTTTTGACCATTATGTTGATGTATAATGGCTCAAACCTACAATCCAAAGACATCTTGGACCTATATGACTTGATTTCTGATCTTTGTGAGACTGAAATCACTGTGGTAGGACATAGTACTTGAGGGTGTTCCTAAAAATCCCCAATATGGTTGTCCCATATCGGTACTCATGAACTGATTATATAAAGCCATTATTTTGAACATTTTCATCTCAAACTCATAATGTAGTTGGAGTACTGTTGATCTTTAGTATCCTAATTAAGCTCTTTTGAAACGTTTCCCTAATATTAGGTCCATGGGTATCATGACATTAAACTACCTACAATTTTTTAAAAGTTGAACAACCTTAAACTAAAGAATTTCATGGTCCAAATTGGAAGATAATAAATTTCATGAGAAATAGATAGAAATCTTTTCAGGTTGAAAACCAAAAATGGGGAACTGAGTTAGATTCATGTCTTTTCTCCATAAAATATTCTAATAAATATTTTAGGAAACGATTATGGTGGAAACAAGTGAATCATTAAGCTAATAGGGCCTACATTATTTCCTTTAAAAAATTCAAGTATTTATATGGTTTAGGAAATCATTAGGGCAATGATTTGTCATATCTCTTCACTATGATAACATTTTCATTATGAGGTAAAAAGTTTTTATGGTTCTTGAACCCCTCTTTAATATTACATTTTCTATAAATCACACATCAGGATTTGGGTAACATATATCACTAAAAACTATCCATGTCCCTTGGAAAATGATAATTAAATTTAGGATACCCTTTGTTTGACTATGAATTTATGCATATGGATCCTACATATGTGCATATGGTTATCATCCAAATGTTTCATCCTGTAACAATTTATTTCTAATTATTGGGATCCTGATGTTTCCATGGCAGAACTTATTACTATAGACTGTTTTGGGTCATTCACAGCATGATTTTCAAATACCACTCTCTATAATTGAGCACCTTAAAAAATGATTTATAGTCACCATAACTAGACTATTGAACTAGATTCAACATCCTCAATAGTACATCTCCATATATTCTACCCATTTGACTATAAGGGATGTGAAACTCTATTCTTAATCTGTTTGATGTCCCACACCTTGTGACACCAAACCACAAGGCATAGGGTCTATGATTCACAACTAAGAGCTAAATATCCATAGGGTACCATATCCCTTCATGGATAGTTTTCACTCCATACACATCTTCATCATCCAGAGGTTTGAGTATTCACATTCCGTTCATGAACCTAATAATAGAGGGACACCTTGGTTTGATCATTCTATCGATTCATAAAGGAATTAACCTGCCAACCATAGGCATATCCTCCTTACAGAAATGGAAATTGAATCCATGTTAGCCAAAGATACACCATGGTAAAAATTGGCACCTCAGGGAATTAGAGGTTATTACTGACATGTATTCCCCATTCCATATTCATCAAATCAAACTTTGGGGTTATGAAATACGTCACCCAAATTCTATAATTCCACATGGAATCATCATCTATAGTATTTCTCCCTCTACCAATATTACACATTAAAAATTACATAGGCATTGGAAAAGAGTGGATACATCTCTCAATGATACTATTATCGACACATAAATGATTTGATCTACTAACTAGATGAATATTCTCCTTGTGGAAATGGAAATTCAATCCTAGTACGATCTAGAAACACCCCAACAGAAATAATAAACATTAGGGTGTTTTAGGTCATCCCTATAATGTCTTCCCCACAGTCCATATTCATTAATCATGTCTTGGTAGAATTAATTTAAAACTCATAGTATTTGAATTCCTGGAAGAAATAATTTAAACTATATGGAATATCATAGTTAGAGCTAAAAGGCCCTAAACTACAATGACAGAAGGTCTGACATAGAAGACCCTAAACTAAAAAAACAAAAGTTCGAAGAAAAATGTCTTTAAACTATTGTGACAGAATTTCTAAACTAAATGTCCCAAAACTACTAAAATAGAATGCCTGGGCTAAAAGGCCTTACACTAAAAAAAATATTCTCCATGATAAAAGGACCTAAAGAAAAATAATAAATATTTGAATCCAAAACCCTAAACTAATGCAATAAAATGTCTGAAGAAAGATACCCTAAATTACAATGATATAATGTCTCATCTAGAAGACCTTAAACTAGAACACAACAATTATTTAGTTTGTAATATATGATGATGAAACAAAACCTATCAGGATGGAAGCACATAAGAGGGAGGATTGAGAAAAATAAAAATCCACTATGGCTATGTATTCCCCTATATGATGCTAAAGAAAATGTTAGTGCAATATAAATAAAGAAATAAAAATATTATGGGGACCATCATATGGACTTAACAAAAATCAATATATGCTTGATATGTCCACTGACTTTGGTAGAAGATAGATCACTCTCCCTCTAAGGAGTATATTCTACCAAATTTATCGTACTTTGAATCATGTAATCTCATGAAAATTGGGTTATATGCAGAAATGTGTAATCAATTGATGGTGGGAATACATGAATATTTCTAGAGAATATATTTTTAGGATTTTAAAATTCTAATCCATGCATTATGGTATACTTGATATAATGTGAAGGATGGGAATCATTGAAGATTCATATGAAATCAGATCAAAAGAATGTAACTCAAATCATGAATGAATGTAATCTAGAAAATGTGATATATTTTTTTGGAAAATATATTCATTAATATCATTCAAAAAGTGGTATCTCTACATTCATGAACCCCATCCTAAAGGGAGATCTAGTTGATCATTCATCAAGAGAGTTGCCAACATTATTAGTATTTGGCCTAGTCGGTGCATGATAAGACATGAAATTGAAGTGACAAGGATGTATCAACATGACAGAGACCTCATTGGGGACTAAAAAATTCCCCAACCATGGTGATGTCTAGATTCAATGGGTTAAATAAGGCACCAGGTATCCCGGTAGTGTTGTGGTATCTATAGAAATGATAGTTCTCCTATATCTAGCCAAATATAAACTATAAAGGATAAATGATTCAATAAGGGATGCTCTGTTTTTTAATATGGATTTGATGATAGTAAAGCTATGTAAGAGTTGGTATAGTAATATTGATAGGTTGTCCCCCTTCTAACCAATAATCCATCACCAACGTGCTAACTCAGAATCCTTAACATGAATCCCCAGCTATGCAAGACCACCCATTCATGAAATTGGTCAAGAAACTGGACGTCCCAAGACTTAGAGATATCTCGATCCTCACCTAGTAACACTATGAGGAATATTATATGGCTTCTTGAATTTCCCATTATGGGCCAGTGCTGTTATAGACCTACTAGTAAGGACACTGGTGAGGGTGTATAGTGGTCAGTCGAACTCTTCTACAATAAAGGAAAATTTAGATCTAACAATTAAAAGAGATGAGTGAGAACATATTCAGATCCTTTATTATACATTATTTCACAATAGTGAGCTTATACCCATTCCAAAATTGGAGTCAGTGTGGGGTCATCCCAGATTTCTATAGTAAGAAGGATGTCATAATACATTTCCCTAAGGGGTTATAATTCCCAACAAGTAGATATCTCAAAGGATGATTCCCGATTCATCATGGTAAAGATAGAGCAATTTGTACTAGGGCACTATTGACTTACCGGTTCTCTGATAAGATCAAACTAATGTTAAATGATAAATTGAGAAACCTATACTACATTATAAATATGGATATCTTATCAATGGTTGAGAAAGTTTGAATGTCTTTTTCTTAAAAATAATGGCTACACCCATTCAAAAAAAGTTTCCACTGGGTTGTAGATCCCATTATAAGATCTTGGTGCCTCAAATATTGTTCAAGGAGGAGAAATATATGCTCTAGTAGCTTTGATTAATGGGATGGTGGGAGAAATATCATCTATCTGGACCCATAAGGGGGGTACATCATCATATAATAAAACACATGGGATCATGCTATGATCAGTTGGACATCCTCATAAATTATCATCAAAATACAATTAAGGGAAGTTAAAACCAAGAAATATGGAATCTTGTAGTCCACGTAAGGGATAGAAGCATCATCCATCATGCCAAATTCATATAAGAGAAACTAGTATAATAAAATATTCCTTTGGATTTCAGTTGAGAGGTGCCTCCTCAAAATCTCATTGTTAGAATGCACTTGATATCGCTAGTTATAATTACGAATACCGGTGATCATCACCATATTCCTAGGCATAGCATAGGATTCATTGGAAATAGAACTTATCTGAACAAATAAATGTGTCATATGTTAAAAAAATAAAAACATAATACATTTAAAATAAAGTCATAATTTTGGAAACAACAAGTGAATAAAATTAACTATAAGGGGATTCATGACAGGTCTCATGAAACACATAACCCATGTTGATCTCATAGACCATATAACTCAGAAGAAATATAGAAATAATGTTTCTCCTCATGAAATTATGATCGTTTGACCTTGACATGGTCACACAATCCGTATAATGGTCAAACGATCATGCGATCAAACTAGAAGATCCTACTAAACCAACAAGGAATCGATATGGTCATGCTTCAAGAAATTATTGAATAATGGTTTTTTATTAATTCAGGAATGTTTTGAGAAAAAGTAGATATCGCAAAATGGTTCTCATGAAATGGTCTTGTAGATAGGTGTCACGATCAGTTCTCGTGGATGGTATTGGAAAGGGGACATACAATAGAAGAAGATCAAAAGAGCTCTAGATATTTGAATTAGTCGGTGAATAAGATACCCTTTGATCCTTTATTTATAGTGCACTCCATGGAATACCAATGATTTCCCATAACGCCGAACATCACCAAAGTCACCAATTGGTGATATCCTAAATAATCATGTGGGCATTTATTTTCCTAAGAACCAAGGACTTATCCCCACAAACATCACTCATGAGGGTGTAATTTGATGATGCATTCCAAATGAGCACCATAAAATATAAAAGGGATGAAATACCCAAATTAAGGGTATTATTTTATCCAAAAGAAAAGAAATATTTGGTGGCCAAAATCACATGGATCATGTAAACAAAAATACACGTGATTACATGACATTTTAATGGTCATATGAATGAGACATGCACAGTACATGAACTACTGGAGATCTCGTAGATCCCCGTTGAGAACCCCCTTATTATTGTGAAGGAATCCAAGACACTCGATGGTTATACAAAGTCTTCCATACATGTTCCTCCACAATACTTGTCTTTTCATCTGTTAGACATCTTGAAATCATCTAAAACCCTCGTAAAATAATGGTGAAAATACACAGAAGAATGAAGAATTATGTGGCCATTAAACTTCATGATACACACCCATGTGGTTTGAAATACATGATAGAATACTTGGAGACATGTACACATTATCATGAAATATCCCACTAGAATGTCTCCATCTTCATATGAAGGGTCTCAGACATGTCCATTTGGATCGATGTTTCCACTTCTAGGTCCTAATAAAAATAAAACGTTTGTCCATGAAAATTATTTCACATCACCATAAGAACCATTATTGGTTATGTGTTGCATTAATGATAAGGAGAATGATTGTCATTGACAAAAATATCACTACATAATATGATCCCTATTCCATGTAGAATAAAAAAGGAAATAAAATGGGAAATAGAGGAAGCTTTTTAAGGAACGAGATACATTGGCCTTCGTGCGAAAATGATCATATTCCATAGAAGATCGCTATTAATAATGCAAGGTAAAATTTTAAAGTCCATCATGATCTTGAGAGACCCCTTGGTATGACTTCTTGATCTCACAATGTCCCTGAAACCATCCATATTTATCTTGTGGAAGGCCCAGACATGTCACATTCTATTGTGAAAAGGCCTTCTAATAGGCATCATGATTTCATGAAAACTCTAATACATGATGTAGTATCCTTATAAAATCCAATTTGTATGTCAACATGGTTAGAAAAAACGCATTTCACCGGCCTGATTATGACAAAATTGGCAACAAAGGAACATTCCAATAGTCGTTGATCATCATCAAATGCCCCCATGACCCATGGTAGGATCATATGAATCACATAACACCAATTCCCTCAATATAATACTACATAATGTTTTGATATATTTACCACATAAGGTGGAATATAACCAGGGTGGGGAGGCCTACAAGTCCCTCCCCTTAAGAACAAAAAAGGAACCTACCAATGCACAAATAGATCCATCACACACAGAAGAATATGATAGTACTTCTTGGATTTTCCTGTTACTACATCAAAGAGGTCTACTCATAGGTAAAAACCAACTAAATACATAGGTTATCATATAAAATTAACATTCACTTCACAAGATCACTTTATAGATCATGCGAATGACTTCTTGTGTGTTAGTCATATTATTTAAAGGAGGTCCCACATGTAGGATGGGTCACACGAAACCTTACATAAGCTAACATTAAAAAAATATGATGCAAGTATGAAACAAATTATGAAATATAATAATATAAAATACAAGAGAATTATGAGAATAAAATATTTTCTTATCCTAAAGAGCTTTATATGACTCACACAGGTCATGCATCCACACCAGGACTTGCTTCCCAAATCATATGATGCTCCCTCGATTTGCTATTTAGATCTTACGATGTCATTTGAACTTGTAAATAATGTTTTGTAACACAACCAGGGAATGAAACCAAATTTTTATGAAGTCCTCTAGGATTTCAAGCTAGATCTTGTGATGTACTCATACTTGTTGACCATGTTATGCGGCCACACAAGGACAGGTTACCTATTTCCCATGTTGATTCCAAGACATGTCAACTGAGATCTTACAAAACCATTTATAAATCATAGTGTAGATTGTGCTACATATTCTGGATATATCATCTTGGATCATGCTGTGGTCTTCAAACATGTATAATAAATGCAAATACATGTATAGAAAACCTCATCATGGTCTTGTGGTTCCTTCCAGACATATCGACCTGGATCATAAAAAACCCTCAAAACATGTCGACCTGGATCATGTGATTGTCCTTAGACACATATAGACATTCTCAGACCTATTTGGTAGACAAACATGGCATGTCATATAGGCATCTAATTGTCTTCAAGACAAGTAATCTTGGATCATTTAATGGCCTCCATACATACCATTCAGATTATCTGACATTCATTAGATAAGTGAACTGGGTCATTCATTTTTCATTAGACATGTATGTTATAAAACTAGGAAATTTCCATAAACCCTTAAACAATTCTGGAAGACACCCTCAAACATGAAAGACATACACCCTTAGACATTTCCAAAATATAGTCTAGTCATGTTCGGAAGGCATCCCATGATATGATAACCTTATTTAGTGTACATATAATGGAATCATCAATGTGTAAGCCCCAATAAAATTGAAATATGAGAAATTTTATTTCTTCTATAACCGAGATATGATGGATTCCTTAAGAAGGTCCAAGATCCTTATTAAACATCCATAGGTAATCCTCAGCGTGTAATCCCCGATCTAACATAACTATGAGAACTCTAATTCCAATTATAACCAGGATACATAAGACACCTACACAATTCCAAATATTTTAATTAAAATTCCATATGGAAACATTAATGGGTAATCATTGATCAAAATAAACTACAAGAACTCTAATTCCTGCTATAACCAGAATACGTAGAACGCCTTCACAAGGCTTGAGCTCCATATTAAACATCCAAAGAAAAATATCAGTGTGTAAGCCCAAATAAAATTAAAATATGGGAGATCTAATTAAAACTATAACAATGATATGAAGGACACCATTCTTTTTAATGAAATCAAATGGCTATCACCATTAATACTAGATCCTTTTATGGCTCTGATATTTTATCCATTTGGTCCCAATCTCTCTCATGGGCATATCCTTCTTCATCATCGACCAACATACCAGGAAGTCCACCATACTACGAGGATCTTGATTCCTTACCTAAATAGGAAATGTTGAAAACCTTCCCATAGACCAAGATTTATACTAAAAATCCAAAGGGTTATCCTTGAACATATTGCTTGAATCCATATACAGTGAGACTGACTACTTTATATCCCTTGTTTCTCACACCGAGCAAAGATCACATGGGATTAGGGATATAAAATGATCATTTAATTCATATCTTGAATCTCCACTGATCTATGGAAACCCATGTATTCATGTCCTGATTAGATATATGATTTGAATACCCCTATACAGGGGAATCCAGCTTGAGATATATTCCAAGCGTGTGATCAAACTATGCTGACTATGCTTCCTGTCAAAACCAGGATTGGTAGGATGCATCTCTAAGGTTAGAGACAGATACATGGTGATTATGTTTCTTCATAAATGTTTTATCTATATGACTTTAATAGATACTGTTTTAATAAACTATGTGGTATTTTATACTTATTATTATAATGATATGTTGGACACATCATAATGGGTCAATCCCATCATTGAAATGTTAATCATCTCCCTAGAAAAAAACAAACTCTAAAGTGCCCCATTTCTATGGATTCGTCATATAAGCATTTACCGATTAAGGATAAATTAATGAATATCCATAGATACATACCAATGAGCTGATTAATATACACTTATTTTTACATAGAGGGATTAAAATCAAGTTCAATTTTTTTGGGTAACTAGTTTCATATCTGTATTAGTTAGAGATTCATGATCATATCATAAATATATAATTGAGTATTCGAGTAGGTAACAATTCCCCCCAAAAGGGTGCGATGATACCAACAAATCATTCTCTCAAACAACATGATTTCCAATGATCCATTGGGTTCGAAACCCCAACTAGCCATATACCATTGTAATGTAGGTCCATGCTCATTTATAAATGTGGAAACTATTGGGAGTTAATGTTAATAACAATAATGGTGAAATCGATGTGAATGATTGGACTATACATTGAACCCCCCATAATAAACCATTGGGCCATGTAAACTACACACACAATTGTATATTTTTTTATGAAACAATTCTGCAAATTTATTTTACCACTATTGGTTCATGTGATTATGATCATTTCAAAGGTTCAAAATGATAAATGTTAACCTAACTTTTTAATTATAACTTTATGTCTTTATTTCTTTTTATTCTTCTTCATCATCCCATGGTGTCAACAATTTTACATTTCAAAACTAAATCAAGTATAACCAAACTTATTGATTCAATATGGACTTGAAAATAATATTGGAATCAATAGCTTGTGAATGAATCAAAGAGTAACTATGGATCATGGGTGATATTTCCAATGATTGAGACCTCATTTGGTGAAAAGAGGCATGAAAAATATTTCATGGGAGATATAAATCATGCTCTCTAGCAATAAGATTCCATGAATTGACGACCATAGTTTTTTTCATCCATTTATGGTTGCATGGATGAGGCTAAGAGTAAGATTCATGATGGAAATAGATAACATAGGTTTATTTAGAGAGAAGATTCATATTTCTATGAAACACATGACTACACACCTTGTCTTCCATAGGAACACAAGTTGTTTAGTCCACAATGTGCATGGAATATTGTTTCAACTCATTATAAATATCACACACCAATTGGTGGAACCACACACCATGTGACCATGGATATTTATCAAAGCCATGAGTTATTATACCCCCAAAAGTAGTTTTTGTAGCCTACACACCATGTATTTTACCCTCAACAAATATAACCTTCAGGGATACACAATCCATGTATATGGAGTAGATTATTGGGACCCCATGTGGTCCAACACGCCCTATTAATCGGATGAAATTCTGCTTACATGGCCTTCGACACACTATGTTATGTTGTAGGGAAAAACCAGTCATAAAATTAGTAGTACACCTAGTGTACCTTACAATGACACGTTGTTTACTTCATCTAGGATGTCCAACCTCCAATATATATTTTTTAGGACTTGAATTGGGACCCATGAGTAGTCCATTCATAGTATTATTTTGTATATGATATTATTATTTACTTCATTTTGGAATTATAAATAAGGTATGAGGTTATGTGGGAAGTTGTCTTCTTCTAACTCTTATAGTCGAGTGCTGTCATTAAAGATACATTGGGGGTTGACGACCCATTTGAGGTAACACAAGGGTCAGGGTGTGGGTCCCCCATTTTCTTCTACAATTAGTATAGAACTGCTCCATATCCAACCTAGTGATTTGGTCTCTTATATGCATAGTGCTTCCACTTTTCATTGAGAGCTATATAATGCATGAGTGCTAAATCCTTATGGGGTAAGTACCCAATTTCATGGTGTTCCATCCCCATGGAGTGTGTCCCCAATTTATATAGTGAGGATTGAATTGGGATACTGAAATTATTATATCATTAATGGATGGATTTATTGTTGGACTTGGTTTTGACATTAGTTGTGATGATGGAGGGCCCATATCTCTCTTCAATTAGGTTTCTTTTAGCATATCTACCTCTTGAGGTATATTCCCCATTTTTTCTCCTGGGTTGATCTAACTAGTATTTTACTATTTACTTGTATTTTATGGGGAATCCTACTGGTTATGTATATACAAACCCCTTCATGAGAATTTCCTACATGTTTCATGTCTTATGAAAATTAATGTTTAGTAGATGGTGGCTTTGGTGGAATCAGTATTGATGGAGAATATCAGTACCTAGTGAAAGTGACAACATTCGATGGGTAGTTTCTAGAGATCATGATCACATATCTCATTTGTTTATCTATTTTACAATAGATTCAAGGTTGGGATACCTTTGTATGGTTGGGCATGAATTATATAATTTTTATTCATATGTTCTAGATTATTTTAATCTAATGTATTCCTAGAGGGTATAGAAAAATTTTAAATACTATAGTTGTTTTCAATTGTTATTAATGGGGTTTTTACGGAGTTTTGGGTTGTTCCTATGTGTGTAAATTTACCTTATATAGAGACCTCCCATATGTATGATATGCCTACTCGATACTTGTCACTAGTCCCAATCCTATTAGAGGAAGGTTTTGGGTGTCACTCTCAGCTTACTACTAGTCTGAGCGGGTTCTCATTGAGTGAGTCTGAGATAGCATAACATCACATTAGGTTTTCTAGGGATGGGTATTGGAGTTATATATTTCATGAGGTTTAGTTTGGGGACCTCAAAAAAATGTTTTGAGGGGTATAAAGTTCATCCCTCATATAAAGGAACCTAGTGATGGTGTGGTGGTCAACATATCAATACACCAGGACATTGACTACCAAGTTCTCGAATCAGAATACCAAGGAAATATTTTTAGGAAATAAATGGTACATACATCATATAAGAATGGGTCCTCAAATTCCACATCCTTCTTGAGTTATACTCCTAGATTTGATCATCTAACTATGGGACATCTTGTAAAAGTTTCATGATTTCACTAAGATGATTGCTGATAGGAGTTTCAAAAAGGATTCGTGAATCTGACCATCTTAGTTATGAGGATTCCATTCAGGGTATAATCATTGAGGTGAACTCTCATGGTAGGATACATGTACTGCCCCCACCTAATTAGAAATGATTAATCCAAGTTGTAGTTGACTATGCTAGAAAATCCCTTTAAATTAAGCGGATGATATTTCTCGAAGTCCAATAAGAAGATGCATGTAGTCTACTCACCCATTGAGAGTTTCAGAATTTGAGACCTCTTCATTTTCATGGTGAGATAGATCCTTAGGTAACTAATGATTGGATGAGGTATATTTCTTTCATCTTCTAGCTGGTGAAGACCCTTCCCACTAAAATTGTAACACATTTAGCCATCATTATTTATAGAGGAGCCAGATATCGGTGGAGTTTGGTAAAATAGACGCATGAGGAGGAAATGCTCACCTGGATAGATTTCAGTAATTCATTCTTGAGAATTATTACACAATTACCTTGAACTATGTTTATATTTAGGATCTTTTTTAGTTTTAGAATAAATATATACCTAATGTAGAGTACGCATTAAGGTTTAATGACCTCATGTGCTACTCCATCATTATCATGTTAGAAGGAAACTTCTAATCGTGAGTGTTTGGGTAGGGAATTTTCATTGGAATATGAGCTATAGTTTTTTCCTCTGTGTATTCCCACTTTCACGAGGGTTCTAGAATGAAAATTAGTAATGAAGATATTCATAACATAGGGATTCCATGTAGTTGGTGCAGATAATGGGCACTGTATGGTGGATTCATCAATGCATCTAGTTGAAAACATAGATCTAGTACCTGGTTTGAGAGATATTCTAGGAGGATGTGTGCTTAGTCTAAAGGATCAGTTGTATTTTGACCCCTTTGGGGATCCTGTTATCCAAGGGATGATCAATGTTGTTCTTTTGTCAATCATGGTTAGATGGCACATGACTTCCTAACACGACATGATTCTTAAGTAAATATGATAGAGGATATACCACTATGATAGAGGTACATCCACAATAAGGGGCCTCTTAGGGAAAATTAGGGTGTTCCTTAAGGAGGTGAAGTTGAAAATGGTCCTGGAATTTCCTCAGGATGAGTAGAAAAGCATAGAGGGAGACATTATAAGCCAAATATATAACCACCACCACTAGGAAGAGCACACTATGTGTATAGAGCTGGTGGATAAAGGTAAATGATGCTTTAGGAAATGGAGGCATATGAATTGGAGATGTTATAGATTAATTGAGGTATGATTAGTGTCTTATCTACATTAGATCTATCATTGATAGAAATTGGAACAAGATTTTCCTACATCTCTTTATCCCTGGTGTGTAATATTGACATTTAAATAGAGCTTTAACTCGACCTAATTATTGGGGACTCCAACTGGTGGAGGCTCCACCATCTCACACATCTTCCAAAAATGTGAGTTTGGTCTTAGCGGAAAAAATGCTTCATGATCTCTTTAAGGATATGATTAAGACTTATGGATCCATTCTTTGTATGTGATGGTTATCAACAATCTACACCCAAATAAACAATATCCAACAGAATGTGTGGTTCCTAAAGATTGATAAAAGGATATTTGTCTTCGAAAGAAAGATAAATTTATGTAATAGAATGAATGGAAATTTTATAGAAAAACTCATTCCATATCTCAATAATTAAAAATTGTGGACCTTAGTGCAGAAAACGCTTCAGGTGCTGGGTTTTCTGAGGTAGTGGAGGTTTACATGGATTTCCTTATGAAGTGTTCATGATACTGACTCAACTATTGGGGATAAAATTTTGTATTTAATTTCACCTAGGGAAAACACCTATACCATTTAAGATAAATTAGATGACGCATTGCGAGATCCAAGAGTTAATGGTATAGTTGGATGGCCTTCTAGATAAATGTTTCTTCAGGCCCATTGCTCCCCAAAGTTGTTGTGGTGTTGTCTTCCTAGAAGGAATGATGGGAGAATGAGGCTATGTTTTAACGAACATAACCTAAATCAGGATAAAATTAAGATTAAATACTCATTTCCATGTAATGGTGATCTATTCGACTAGCTAAATGGTGGAGGTTGGTTTTCAAATTTTGTCATGGGGTGAAGTTATCACCGAATGTGGGTTTGTGAAGAGGATATTTTGAAGACAATATTCTGATGCTACTATGAACATTATGATTTCATGTAGATTCCTTTTGGTGTTATGAATTCCCCATCTTTGTTCATGGGACTAATGAAATGAATCTTCCAACCCTTCATGTTTCAACTGGTGGTATACTTTATCGATAACATTATTGTCTATCCTACTTTAGAGAAGGAGCATGAATAGCACTTGGGTATTGTCCCATACATACTATAGGAGCACCATTAGTTTTATAATCATTCAGTGTTTTTGTTTTGTGTTAAATAAGTAATTTTTATGAATTCTATATTATAGATGGAGTAGGTGAGGACCCTATAAGAAAGAGTTAGTTATATCATTATTCCCACCTAAGAGCATGAATGAGGTGTAGAGTTTTATTGTCTTGGTAGGGTGTTATCAGAGATTTTTGGTATAATGATTTCATATATATACCCCATGATTTCAAGAAATTTCAATGGGAATACCTTTCATTTAGACCAAGTTGTTCTAATGAGCTTCTTTGGAGATAATACTGAGGCTTTGGTTGTATTTCCTATAGGAAAATGAAATTAATAATAACATACTCTCCTACGAGGGGAAATGTAGTGATTCATTCCAATAGATGTAAATTGTTCTTTCTTTTAGTATATGAGGTGAAAAAGTAGATGGAATCCCTATAGATGACCTTGGTAGATGATAAGGGATCAAATTAGCTTTATTATACAATGGTGGATCTACTAATTCATCACAGTGTGAGAGATGATCTATTAAGAGAAATCGAATGTAATTTTTTCTATGAGCAGATATCCAGAAGAGATGAACCCAGTTGTTTCTAAAAATGTGGATAATGTTCCATCCTTTTATGAGGATGGACGCTAGTTTCACTAGAAAAAAATGAGGCGGAGATTATAGAATTTCATACCTCCCCTCTAGTAGTATATCCTATAGTGGAAAATATATACCAAGACATTAAATGATTGTTTTGGTGACCACAGATGATATAGAATGTCACCATGTTCATTTATATATTCCTTACCTATTGACATGTGAATGTAGATCACCGGGTCCCAATAGGTTTGACTCAACCTCTTGAGGTCCTAGAAGGGAATTATAATAACTTATAGTGAGAGGATTAAATTCCCAAGGTGGAGTTTACTAATAATGACAACTATCACTCCACAATCTTTATGACTCTATTCAAGGACCTGTTCACGAGACCGTACATGTAACCCTTATGTTTGGTAGGGATGGGTGATTTATTACTCAAGGGATTGAAGCTGATGGAGTTGATAACGGAAAAGGTCAAGGTGATCCAACAATGGATGAAGACCAACCAATGTCAAATGAAATCATGCTTAGACCAACATCATATACCCTTGATGTTTATGAAGGTAGACCATGTGTTCATTAAGGTATCTCCATTATAATTTTGTTGGAGTGTTGGATGGGTTAATGATCTATCCTTTTGGTTCTTCATGTCAATCCAAATTCTAAATAAGGTTGGTGAGGTTTCCAAACACTAGCCTCAACCTTGGTGATGCACTTAGTGCATCATGTCTTCCATGTATTATTGATTAGGAGATACATACACTAATTATCACATGTTACTGATTGGAGTGAGTTGGACATCAGGGATAGGGAGTCCTTTTTGGATTACCGAGTAGCGATTGAGGATCTGATGGAGAAGCTCCTTCATGGGGAAGATATCCCATAGGTGAATGATATTAGGAAACTTGTAACATCGAAGAGAGATCATTTAATAATGAGATTGAGATGTAGGCACAATAATCTCACCTCATCGAGTATGATTTTTCTTTTTAGGGAAAATCCATGAATGTGGAGAGTGTGTAATAACCTCAGTTTTTATGTCTAAACACTTTGAAAATTATTTGACATTATCTTGGAACTTATATCACAATCAATGTAGGGTTTCAGAAATTGTAGGACCCAAGTATCAACATAATAAAAATATTAAAATTTTATATATCAAATTTTCTTGAAATTTTAGAATAAATAGAATTTACATTGATTGGAACCTCAGATTTCAGATATGAGAAAATGTTTAAATCCAAAATGTGGGTTTTACTATTGGTGCTATATATGTTTTGTCAGGGTCAGACGTTTTGTAGTAGAATAGTTATTCGTGACTGCATTAAATTAATTAAATAATTTAATTATTTAATTTATTAAATTCCATACTATATCCCCCATCTATAAATGTTATACTATGGAAAATCCTCAGGGATATACACATAACCACCTTTGTTGGAATTAACAGATGAGCTTGGAATCGTGGATTAATGTATAAATATCGAAGAGATTCATGGGAATAATAATGAAATCAACTAAAACGTCATCTATATCATTAGATAATGTGTTCTTCTCTAATTATCAATCAATTCTTGATGAATGGATAATTATTTTATGGATTTCCACACTAATGTTCTTGATTATGAAGCATGCATTGAATTCATACTTAATTCCACAAATCAAGTTCTCCACATGAACCAAATATTTAATTAGAATTCCTGATATTGATTATATGTTTATGTTTCACTAATTTGGTTAACCAATTTTGGTTCCCCTAATTGTGATCATTGGTTGAGTTTTTACTAGCTAGTGATAACCACACTTTGTTACTGTGACGTTGCCTCCTCTATTTATTGAATTCTTCATTGTTGGCCCATGGGGTAAGTGATTCAACATTGTCAAACCAATTGGATTATGATTTAACCTATGGATATTTATTGTCCATATGAATGATGTTGGTATCGACATATTATGGATGGATCGAGGCATAATGATGGATCATGTGTGATAGTTCCATGGAACAAGACCCATTCTGGTGATGTGAGGTGTGGAAGATTTTGATTGGGTGAAAAACTTCTTTATTCCAAGACACTAGATGCTAAGAATTGATGATCAATTATTTTAACTTTTATTTTGACTTCTTGTACAAGGATAACAGTAGAATTTAAAATGGAATCGAAAAAAAACTTAATTTGGGGAGAAAATTAACATTTTTTGTGAAAAACCCAACTAATCTTTGTGAATTATGGAGTAACAGACATAGAATGGTTAACTAGTTGTGATAGATAGGGTTTCAACATGTTATAAATATCACACTATGTGGAGGAACCACTAGCAGTGTTACCATAGTTGTGTATCCACGCCATGTACTAGAAGGACACTCATTGGAAGTAATTTTGGCCTACAAACCATGTATCTTGTGCTCACACTAAATACCCTACATGAAACAACAACCTGTGTACAAGGATTACACAAATTGTAACCTTGGTGGATCAACATGTCATTGCCAATAGATAATACATCATGAACATGGTCTTAGACACACCATGCAAGGATATAGGACACATCAAGGCATGTATTTAGTAGTACACCATGTGTAACTCATAAAAACATATCATATAAAACTTATAGGATGTTCTTCCTCTTGTATCTCCTACTCAAAAGTCATATTTATACATGTGAGTAATCCATTCTATGTATGAGTTCGTGTATGACCCAATGGTGGTCTTCATTTCAACATCATAAATATGGAGTGAGGTTCCAGAAGTAGTTTACTTTTTCATGATAAGATCACTGAGGATGAGAATTGAGTGCAATATTTGGAGTTCCATTGGGGTTGAAAATGCCATTGCTGACAATCATGGGTCAACTCAAGGGTCCTTTATCACTTCATTTTGGTATGATGGAACTCCTCAGAAATAACCATGGAGTTTTGGTTTCATATTTGTATAGTGGAACCCTGCATCATCCTGTTCTAGACAAGGCATGGTTCCTCCATCCATCTAGGGTGATCATTCAAATGTCTTTATGTATCATCATTGTGGCGTGGGACACCCAGGGATCTAATGAGGGTTATGTTGGGTTATGGGTAGCCAAGTTACAAAGATGCATAGAGTTGAGGATATAAATGGCATTGAAAATAGTTGTGCATATGAAGATCACCCATCTTTCTTCAATTGGTTTTCATTGATAATATCTAACTCTTGTGTTATATTCTCTCATTTTTCTTGTGGGTTGACCAGACCATTGAATTTAATACTTCCTTACATTATTCAGGGAATTAAATATGTATTTAGATACTCACCATCATATGGGATTTTCCTAGACATGTGTTGTCTTATGTAGATAATGGATTTGTAGATGATGGATTTGGTGGACCCAATGTTGATGGAGCATTATTGCACCTCGTGGAAGTGATCGAGTTTGGTGGTTGGTGGTTTGATATAATGATTTGGGCTATCTCTTGATTTTCCATTTTATAATAGTTTCTTGGTTGGGACCTCTTTTATGTGTAGTCATATATTATACCCCTTTTATTCGACTAGTCTTGATTATTATAATCTGATGTTTTCCTAAAGGTTTTTATAAATTTACATAATATAGTTTATTTTAGGTACTATTACTTTGCTTATTTTGATGGATTTTAGTCGTGTGTGTGTATATGTATCTTAGTCTAAGGCCTCCAGTATGCGAGTTATGCCTACATTGTGCAAGTCTCCATCTCCTGGAATATTGGAGGAAGGTTTTGAAAGAGTAATATCACCCAAGTCCTTATATATACTGAATAATATGAAATTCAAGATTTTCATGCATAATGATATATATATATATACATATTATATATTTCTTCCTATGTTGGTAGTATTGGATGGAAAACCGATCAATCCTCCACCATGGATGTCATTAAAAGAAACATTTCATAATATGAAATGTGTGGGAATTAAATGCATTCAGGTATATGATAAATGGATTACCCAAGGCATTAATAAATGAATTATAAACACATGAATTAATGAACACACCCACCCCCAAGAGAGTCCTCGGGTTCTATATAAACCTTAGTGCCATATTATGGCATTGAAGGTGTGGAGTCATATCCTCATGCTTGGAAAAAACTCCCAAATATTCACAACTCTCTTCTTCATGCCTTCCTAGTATATAGGATTATATTAGATTGGGAATAGAAGAATAGAATCATATGAATATGAAATGATTCATCATAGACAATGGATACCACCAAATGTGCGATGTTTTTCAACTTCTACATTGTGATATCTATCAATCATATCAGATGAATATGAAAGGTCGCAGCTTCTATATGACGTAAGGCACACCATGCTTTACATTATTCTTTATTTTTGTAGTTTATGTAGGTTTAATATATCATGCATAAGATATTGTATAAAAATGGTTTTAATTACATTCACATATTAAAATAATTGTTATTACACTCACACAAAACTCATAAACGTTATTGGAGAAACAGTTACGGAGTTAAATGATTCAGGAAAAATCTCATACATGAATTGGGAAGAAGTCTGGCTCCCTACCCAGGAGCTCCATTGTTATACAAGGTGTTTCATTACCAAATATTTGGTGTAATACATTACTCTATTAGTTTCATATAGATATTTCATTGGATATGTTCATAAGAGGAGTATATATTATTCAACCATTAGTGGTATCATAATATTTTATTCATACAATTTATTAAATAATTCATTGAAATGAAGAAGAATTAAAAAAATAGAGTAGTGATTTTTAGGTTTTATGAAAACATGGAAAACAATTTACCCTTATGTAGCTAGTTTTCAAAAAGGGGACCAATGATTTATCCTTACATAGAGTGATATACGAAAGGTTCATTTCTCTTCACTCTTACATAGATTATTCTATGTAAGGGCCTCCTGATCTTAACCTTATGCGTATAGGGTGATATATGGGTATGATAGTGTTTACCCTTATATGAAACACTATTATGGAAAAGAAATCTATACTTTCATGAATATATGTAATGTTAAGAACTAATTTACCCATTCACAGTTCCTTCTTTATAAGGTAAATTGGTATATAGCCTAACATAGATAGTTTTAATAAGGGTATATGGAGGTTTCCCTTATGAAAAATAGGTATTGCACGTAAGGGAAATTAGAACTTTTTATTTAAATTGTAGAAAACTGTTTTTAAAATTGAAAATGATTATGATGGTTTATAAAATTTTTATAAAACATTAGAAAAATGTATTTTGTGAAAATTTAATTTGTAAAACATTGAAAGATTAATCCCTTATAAATTTCTTATAATTTAATAATTTTTAGGAACTTTTTTCATGAAATATTAAATGTTAATATTTGAAATACCTTGTAAACAAATTACCTAGAATAGTGCATGATCTAGTAGTAAAAGTGTTTATTTATAAATAATAATAAATAATTCATATGGTGTTGTAAATTATAAAATAAGAGAAAAATATAAAATGTTAATATTTAAATTATAAATTGTTCATATTTAAATTTATATAGTCGTTCTAAAAAAGGATTCTATATTTGGATATTATTTAAATAACATCATAAATTTTTTTTATGATTGATATGATCAATGATCAAAATAATTATTAAGTATAAGATATTTAGATTTTATAAAATGTTTACAGAATATAAATAGAATTTTTAATTGTTTATAACTCATATACATCATATTTTTAAAATGGAAATTTCATGCAATGTTATATACGAAAGAGTTCATATTGGAATTAATATAATATATTTATATGTACATAATGATATAAAATGACATTATAAAAAGGATAATAATTATCTTCGATTTGTTAAATGTAAATAAATTGTTATCTCTTGTTTAAATATATGAATTGTTAATTTATTTAAAATAATATTCACAATTATATTAATATATAGTAAATTGGATAATAAATTTTAACATTTTGTATTTCATGTTAAGAATCGATCAATAATGAATTTAGTTTTTCGTCTACATTGACTATGGTTTGTAACTAATGTTATGAACGTGAATTTAGTTGTTGAATATAGTTTTTTCATATTATATTTTATAGTTATGATGAATTTGAATCTATATGGAGTAATGTATACTCAGTTATAGGGACATATGGTTATACTACCTACCTACCTAGAGGCTTTTTCCTTGCCTGGGTTAGTGAATGAAGTTGGATATCTATCACTCCAAACATCCTAATGTGGATAAATAAATGAATTTACATGAAGTTTTCATATATCTTATGAATACAATGCATTTGAATATGTATATGTCTACATGAAATCTAATTTTGGTTGATTAATAAAAACATGGGTTTTTTATAAAGAGTGAAACAACAATATGGTTTAAACATATTGGTTTAGTGGATGGAATTGGATTCCAAACTAAAGTAATTAAAGTATGCATACCTAAAAGTAAATAAAATGAGATAAGATGGTGGGGTAAATTCCCCTTAGAATACATAGTGTGATAATCTATCCAAAAGTAAATATTTCAGTTCCTAGATCATCTATCCATGTTTATATTTTCAAGGTTGGATTCCCATGTATTATACTTCATTAGTCTATTTATGGTGCTTATTTTCGGGCTAGAATAACTGGGAGACCCTAATATGATTAGGTTACAAGTGGAATGGGGTTGATTTTATCCTAATGATATATGAGACAAAGGTTTTTCCATTAATACATCCAAGAATAATATATGATATTATTTGGATGATTACTTACCTAAATAATCAATTGATGTGAGGGTAGTGTTGTGGAATCATTTCTTAGTGAGATATGGATACGGGATCACTAGTCGTTATGATGTATTTTAAAGGGGTCATTATTTTAGTGGGGAACCATTTAATAAAATACATTATTAAATTGTTTAAAAAACATTATATCCATATGATTAATATTTTATATAGATAATATAATAATATTCATCAAGATAATCTTTGTAATCAATCCTTGAAAATAGAATCTTAAAGAAAGATACTCTTGATACTGGTAACTTTTGAAAAGTTCTTAATATATAATTTTTGATTTAATGATAGTTTTTAATGAAAATTATATGTCTTAGAACATTTCCTTCATTAGTAACAATGTGTTGAAATTCATAAAAAAGTGAATCTAGTTTCTTATAGAATCATAGAGGGATTTATTTAAGATTTTAGAGGCACTAGATGAAAAATGACCGAATGAATCTTAATCTCTACTCATTATTATTGGGTATATCATATAATATTCAATATGATGGAATGTTCTGATGAATCAATGAAATTTAATTTTTTCTTAAATATATATTAGTTATGGATACCAATTCTATTATTATAGAGAACATATGATATCAGTTGAATGATTTGATAGAGTTGTAAGAATACAAAAAGTTCATAAGATAATAATGAATTGAAGGATATAGACTAATGGGCGGCTTCAAGTAGTGGAGAAAAATAATTGATGCATTGATAAAATAGATATTTTATGATTATATAAATTTTTCATTTTATGTGTATTTTTATCTCATTTATTTCTTTATAAGTGAATTTACACAATAATTGAGAAAAAAAATAACATGTGGTGTTTTTAATACACATGGTTTATGATTTGTTTAATTATATCAATTTATATAAGGGGAGAATAAAATAGGATTTTCCAGGAAATGGAAGTTATCCTAGTGTCATCTATGAGAATGTTATAATAATATGGTCGAATTCAAATAAATTTTACATGATATTACCAGTGTTTTGAATATAAAAATGAACTCGACATATGATTTCTAGGTTTTAAATTATTGTATAGATTGTAAAATTTATTAAATGTTCAAACTTAAAGAACAAAATATGGTTTAAAAAATCAGAAAATATTCTTCAATAACCTAATTATGGTCCTTGAAATATAGTGTTTTTAGAAATGAAGGTTTAAATTTTAATATTATTTTATTTTCCAAGATATACCAAGAAGGGTTTGTGAATGTATTTAGAATTTATTTTTCATCTATAAATTCTATAGAAATTAATTTTTAATGTTATGTGATATAGAATCTATATTTTCATAAACTGTTCTTTTCAAATTAAAATGTTCCAAACATAGTGAGTACTATATATGATATAGTTTATTTATTTAACGTTGTTACTGAAAAGAAATAAATGATATTTCTTAAAATAATTTTTTTTTATATTAAAAAATATTTTAAGGGAATATAAGGTCAAAGAGGAGAGTAGAAGTATAATTGGACTTATAGGAGTTCCATGTTAACAAATAAAATATTATACCAGTATCAGTTTAATGCGAATTTTTAAAATTATCCTAAGAGAGATGAGATGTATTATTAAATAACAGTACAATTAGTTGCATTATTTAAAGAAAACCTTTGATATAATGGGGATACGAATATGATAATACTGCACTTATAAAGTGTTATATGTTGAGAAAATAAGTCTAAATTGTAACATTTGATGTTGTGAATGTAAGAAGTTTAATTTTTTTAAGAAGTTGAATAGTTGGAAATATAATTTGAAAGTCTCACCATTTTTCAAACAGGATTACATAAACTTTTATTATTACAATAGATTTTTATGGTGGAGTTTTATTAAATTTTCACCATGATATGTGATAGGAATGATATACGATGTAGAAAAAGTTAACAAAATCAAGAAAATGCAGAAGGAAAATGGTTGATACAGATGTTTATCATATATAATATATAAAACCAGTGATTATGTAAGTTTTGATAAATATTTAAAAGATTTTAACAATATTAAAATGTACCATGTAAAATTTGACCTCCATTTTATCATTATATTATCTTGTCTACATTAATAGATATATAGATATACATTTTTTAAAGTGAATTGATAACTGACCTCTCAAAGTATGACTTCAAGTTTATCCCAAACCGGTGTTCTTCATGGATTATTATAGGTTATGATGAAATATTAACATTTTCATGAGTAGGATTCTTGTATATAGATAAGAAATATTATCATGAGTCCCAAAAAATGAATATAATTCTTTGTGTGCGCTACATGACCTACTAATTATACTACATCGAGTGTCATACTTATTTATTAGGTATACTAGGGTGCAAGGATCATATTAGTTTCCCCATTACCTATGGATGGTGAGATATTTTTTATAAGAACCTTCATACATTTATACCCTACTTATAAAAGTATAAATATAGACTTATCTAATATAGGGGTGGTTTTGTATGTTATTGATCAAGTTATCGGTCAGAGATTAATAAAGATAGGATTTATCCTCTTATATGACGAGTACGACATTTGGACCCTAGATTTATCTAGACTATAGGAGTGTGAAGTAGCACCTAGATATTGTATATCAATATGGATAAGGTACATGTGATGTTCTTATCCATATGGATGAATAACATGTGATGTATTCATCGATCAAATCATTATACACTAAGATAATAAAAAACAGATGAGTTTGCTATATGAGATTGACATTCTCAGTATTCCATTGTCATTTAATGTCTTGGAAGAATGGAATATATGATTATTGTTGTTTTCATATGATGTTGACTAGTGTACATAGGTATATAGATACATGGGTTTGATGGAAATCATGCAAGATCACTTTATATCTTGATTAGCATTGATGATTTTCTATAGAATATTATTTTCCAACATATATGGATCTATAGATTCGTATTTGTTGTCAATGCAATAAAGGGCCATGTGTTCACACATTTTGGTTGACTAGATAAGTATTGATTTTGACTTATAGAGAAACTATAGAAGTTTTTTAATGTTATTTCAAATGTGTTTTGGTTGGGTATTTATAGGGTATTACATATGATGTCATACACTATTATGTTAATGATGGATTTCAAAAAATATTTTTGAAGATATCAAAAAGTATTTTTTGATATGTCTTTCCAAATTATTACATTATAAAAAATATAATGAAAAATGGAACAACGATTTATAAATGAGATATAGAGAATGTGGGATATATAAGACCTAAATCTGTATATAATCCCTAAAAAAAGGAAACAATAGATATATATATGATGTGTATATATATATATAATACCTAAATGATATATATATATATATATATTATGCTATCTATGTTGGTAGTATTGGCTAAACAATAGATCAATCCTTCACCTTGGATATTATTAGAAAAAGGATCTGTAAGATGAAACATATGGGAGTTAAAACAATTCATTCATATAATGTGTGAATTAGTCGAGGAATTAATACATGAATTATAAATGTGTGAATTAATGCATACACCACCCATGATCATCCTCAGGTTCTATATAAAACCTATTATCATAGGATGCCATTGTGGTTATTGATTCAGATCCTCATTCTAGGCCAAAACTCTTTAAGACCCATACCTCTCTTCTTCTTCCTTCTATTTAGATGAGAAGATAGCACCTTGATAATGGAATAATAATATCATCCAAACATTAGAAAATACCACATAGCTCATGGATACATATGGGGGTGGGATTCAATTCGACATACAATTATTGATATTTATCAGGCATATCAGATGAAGATCAAAAGGTTTAGATTCTCTCAATTTTAGGTATTCCATGATTTAATGCATTATTCATTTCTGTATTTTAGGAATTCTTTATAAATCATGCAAAATATACCCCCAAACAAGATTGTTAATTGCTTCTTCTAGTTTTTTAATTTTTGTTATACTTTTACGAAACTCTTTATTTTTGGGGTTTCAATATCGGATTATTTTCAATTCAGGTGGGGCCTCAATGGGCCAATCTGTGATAATAACTTTTTGAACTACTGCTAAAATAAATAACCACCATAGTTTTTATCATAAATGTTGAGAAATATAATTTCAATGAAACTACATATGTTCATCATAGTGATAGTATTTTTAAACCACCTCTAAATCTATAAAACATAGAAAAATGATTTAATGTTGGTTTTAACTACCGTTAAGTGTGTATTTTCTTATAGAATAACATCAAATAAAAACTACTTTTAATTACTGTTTAAATTCAATAATTCAATATTCAAAATCAACATTTTTCATGTAAAAAAAATACTTTTAAAGATCTATTTAATACAAATAATGCATAAAAAGGTCATATTTTTGGACAATTCTTCACATAAATAAAGTTGTTATATATATATATATATCTCTTTTTTTACTTTTATAATTAGTAAAATTAAATATTTTTTAAGTTCCACGAATTCAATGTTTACAAAAATATAACTATTCACTATAACTTTTTTATTTTCCATTTATTTCCTTACAAATATTTTCCATAACCAAATTAAACAATGGATCATTGTCATTTTTTTTCTAATAGTACATAAAATGTTCTCCATTATAATAACAAATAATTATATTAGAAATATATTTAATGAGTTTTATTAAAATAATAAATTTTTTTAATAAGTATTTCTAATTAAGAATTCAAATTAATAGGAATAAAAATTTAATGGTATGTCTTTAATTGTAACTTTGTGTAATATAATTTATGTTTTTTATAGAATAATATGGTTTCATATAGATTATTTAATAAAAAATGAAATTTATTGATTTCATGCAGTATATTTAATGAATAATATGCAGTGTAATTATAATAACCCCGCTTTTTACTACACACATAACATAAATTATTACATAAAATCTTCAATTGATGAAACATAGAAGTTATATATATCTAGTGTCTTTGTGGCTTAGGAACATTATATAACAACTTAAAACATAAAACACAACATCTTTTTGAAAACTTTTTTTACATGACCACTATAATACCACATATTTAGAATTGCATGAGGTAACCTAAGGATATGCATAAGAAAAGGGTGAGATATAAATCCAAAAAAGAGAGTAAAAAGAGAATAACATGGAGAATAAAATACTTGTTAGGAAATAGGCATATCAATGGATAGTAAATAAAAATAAACATAAAGTCATTATACAGTATGATTATCATAACATGGAAATGTGGCAACAATACTTAACATGAAATTATCAAGAGCCAAGGCTAATTGCACAAAGAGCATGAGTAAATCCTCATTACACATGAATTATCAGGAGTAAATCCTTATTGAACTTGAATTTTCTTTATTAAATACTCATTTCACTTGAACTATCATGATACTAATCTTTACCCAATGCATTGGAGTGCTATCAGGGAGCACCCTTCATAAACATTTAATTTCATGCATAAGTATTCCACATGAATCATACAACATTCAACATCATTTATTACATGATAAAGGAATGTGTAAAAAATACATTAATATTTATAATCAATAAGTAAATTTTTATAAATATGAATACCCATGATATAGAAATGGGCATGGTATTCACTACACTATGACATTAGCTTGGAAAATTTGTGTAATTTCGGCAGCGTAACAACGTGACATAAGAATTCATAAAAATGGTTGATGAGAGAGAAAGGGATGTCTAATAATATGTACATTAAATGGAAATTTATGGTTTTATATAGATACATATCCAACATATTTAATGTAATTTAGTTTTATAATACAAAATAATTTCTTGAATGTAAATGGGGAGAGAGAAATTCTATACCAAATTTCGGCATGGTAATGGTTGTACATGAGAGGTATTAATGAGAGAGAAAAGGGGTTTATCATAATTCAAACATAATGTGGGATGTAAGGGGGGTGTGAAATAATACCCCAAAATTTATAATTGAAAATAAAAAAGGTATTACAATATTAAGAAACATGGATAAAATGAGAAAAGAAGGAATCCCATACTTTGAAGTGTGATCCCAAAGGCATGGGAGAGTCTTCAAAGAGGATTCATGGGAGCTTCAGGTTCCATGGGAGAATTTTAGAGAGAGGAGGTTAGAGGTTGGGAAAAATCCAAAGGCTTCGAGTAAAGAGGATGCAGGAGCATGGGTATGATTATATAGGAAATGGGAGATAATTCTTTATTATTTAGGATTGGGACACCACACAATAAAAAAATCCAAAACACAAACCAGACCATGGATTTTGACCATGGTTTTTTCCAAATTATAGTGTAAAAAAATATTTTATATGGCCAATGTCCGAAATTCATAAAATAATAGGGTTTCTTATGTGGATGTGATTCACACTCTCAACGAAATCAATTAAAAAAGCTAAATGTTTTATTAGTCTTGGAGGGTCCACTACGGCTTTGTAAAATAAATCAAATAAACCTTATATCAAAATATTTTAATGTTAAAACATATATTGGCCGAACATCATGTTTATAGTATTTTATTACATCACTATTGGGTCATTATGTTGTCATAAAAGACATTATATAATTAAACATTATTTAATTTCAACCCAAAAATTTGAATGTCTCAAAAAATGATGAAAAATTCACTGTTGGATAATTTCAACATCCTGATTCCAAAAATTGATATTAAATTTATCTAAATAATTTTTTATATTGTGAATTTTCACTTTTAAAATAAAAACTGACATTTATAAAAAAATCAAGGGTTTTGATAGAAACAACTTTCAAATCGTAATAAAAATTACAATTGCATTTATAAAATTATAAGATAATTTATATTTAATAAAAAGTAATTTACTAATAATAATAATATTTTATTAAAATATTATTTAATTAAAAATCCATTAATTCATCAAAATAATTTTTTTGTTGAATATTAACTAAAAATACTATTTTTTACTTTGAAACTATTTACAATGTATCAATAATAAAATGAATGTATTTTCCATATACAAAAAATAGTGTACATAATCATAGTAATAGGGTCTTGTTACATAACCCCTTATAACTCCCGCATAAAACCAAAGGGTAAGGTGTGTGATGATGACAGACTCTTGGGGTGGAGAGGATAACATCGTTCGGGTGGTAATCCCAATCAACTTCCACTTCTTCTGTATGCAGTTCCTTTTGAGCTTCATGTGTTGAAGCTCTACATGAGCTTGGTCAATAGAAAAACCCAATGACTCCACCTCCTTTCCAAGCTCAAACAAATGGGTTCCGTATGGGGAAAGTCTACTGGTTGAGGCCATCGCTTCCTTTGTTTGTGTAAATTGGATTTGGTAATGACCTATATTTATACTAATCATGTCAAAATTGTTCCCTCACTATATTAGAAATGGTCACAATAATTAAAAATTTTTAAAAATCCAAAAACATAAAACAAAAGATGTTCATATGTTATATAACAATCTTACATAATAAAACATTTAATTTGATCAAGAGGAATTTCCATTAATATAAGTTTGGGTCATCACATTAATGAATAACCTAAATGCATTTTATTCAATAAACATTAAAAAAGTATGTAATTTATTTCATAAATAGAATTAACTATATCTTATTTAATGATTTCACACACATTAGGCATACAACGTATTTAATAATATGAATGATGTTACTTTAGGAACATTATTTATTTAATAAAGTTCATACACTTTAGGCGTACATTTTATTGAATAATTTGAAATATATTAATCTCAATATTTCTTACTTTTTCAAGATTTTATTGTATAAACTAATTTATGAAATTAAATTTACATTGTTATAATTGAACAAAATCATATATAATGTACATTGTCTTTAGTTTTTTTAGTTCTGACATATTTATGTACCACATAAAAAATTTCGTTTTTATTATAAATTTTTTTCCCTTACAAGCATATAAAATACATTTTATGCATTGTCTGTACTAATTACATTTATGTTAGTTAGGGTGCAATGATTATGTGAATTTAATTTATTCATTTTGTGTATACACATTAAATTAAATTTCATTCTTTAAATGTATTATATTCATGTATACTACACATCATGTTTAATAAAGTTTCAATTTATCCAAAAAATATTCTAATGACTCCACTGAACAACGACAATTGTATTCTAGGTTTAGCATGTAGCTAACTCTTCCCTTTAATTACATCACAATAGAATCCCCTTTAATCTGTGAATAACCCTTTTTGTAAGAACCCGGATCTTCGTGCTGGTACGTTTTTTCTTTTTTTATAATTTTTGAGAAAAATGAATTTTCTGGAAATTTCAGAAGTACACACCGTGTACTTTCTGAGTACACACCATGTACTCTGTTCTGGCTCGGAGCCCTGTGCTGGCCATTTCCGGGCCACACACACAGTGTGTAAGGCTGAGGTGGAGGCCGGTTATTTCAGAGAATGGAAAAATTCAATGTACACGTCGTTTACTCATAATGTACACGCCGTGTACTTTATTTTTTTCATTAAACGGACTGGGGTCATCCCTAACCCCCATATTCGTCTTCTTCTTCAGTTTTTGACCGTTAGAGAGCGACCGTACGGCTGGATCTTCGACGGAGTCCTACCTCGTCGTCCGTTCTTCGATTCGAGCACAGTCAGTTTTGTTGGAATCACAGCGGTGAGTTCTTCCTTCTTCTTGATCCTTGTTTCTTGATTCCTCCTTGTTTTCATGTTATCGTGGGATGAACGTTTTGTGCGTTTTCTCAAATCTAAGTCATTCTAAGGTGAATCTGTCATCTAGGTTCACGTATATCGATCTCCTAGGATCGAGGTAGGTGGTTTGTGCCATTCTATAGAAAGTCTTTGTGTATTTTTGTGAAAATTTTACCAATACCCTTGAACGAGGTATTGCGTGTTTCCTGTTTTTCCCTTGTTTCTTTCCTGCTTTTCTTGATTGATTTAGTAGAGGTTATTGCACGTGATTAGAGTATTTTGTATGTGCTCAGATTTCTTTTCCATTCTTGTTCTTCCTGTTTGGCGTTTTTCCAGTTGCCATGCCTAGTCGTAGGATAGTGGAACTGCTGTTTTATTATTGCTGTTGAGCCTTAGTTGATAGCCAAGTAGTTCTTGTGGTTTACTTGTATGGTACGCGTGCTGAGCATGTTTAGTTACTCAGGACTGTGAGAACCTAGAGTAGTAGAGGATAGGGAGAATTGACGGAAGGGCTTCTCCAGAGTGTCTTTTAATCACGATGCGAGACCAAGTGGAGAATTGACGGAAGGGATTCTCTAGAGTGACTTTTAATTATGACTCGGGATATAGGGGGAATTGATGTTGAGTGCTTCCCCATAGAGCCTTTAGCACGATACGAGACTATAGGGGGAATTGATGGCGAGTGCTTCCCTAGAGAGTCTGCTTTGTTTTACGTAGCTGAACTAGAGGGGTGAGACTGTGTGTGCCTCCCAGAGGGTTGCTAGTACGTAGAGGTTGAAACATAGGGGTTAGACTGTGAGAGCTACCCATGGGGTTACCTGTATTCTTCTTGTTGTTGGCTGCTTACTTGTGTGCTATACTTGTTAGAATTGTGGATTGTAGCTGTTTGTGATTTTCTGTCTACTGCTTCTTTTTTTAGTACTTCCATTTATTCATTGACTATTAGGTACAAAAGTTTTGGTGATTTATTACTGGGATTGTATCTCACACCCTGTTTGGGCCATGATTTTGGGCCCAAGAAGACTATGTTGCTGCAGGTATAGACATGGGCAAGTGCCCTTCTACCTCAGTATCTTGATTGCACCAAGAGCTGGGGAGCATGGGACCGTGTCATGGCTCGCAATGCTGAGGAGATTACTTTTTTTTCTTTTTCACTTGGTTTCAGTTTTATTTCAGCATGTTGTTTTGTTTTTTGTTTTCCTTATATACTTGTATCTTCTACATCATTTTCATCATAGATATATATCTACATTGTTTCCGCTATTTGGTTTCTATTGTTATGCATGTTGTTTACTACTTCTGTTGTTTATTGTTATTTTCTTACCTTGTATACCTGACCAAATGAGGGCATAGTTCCCCCACCGACTCATCAAGGCCCTCACTGTTAGTCGGCAGCCTTTGGCGTTCGGGGAAATGCGCTTGAGGACATGTGGCGAACCGGGTACGGGGCACCAGTGGAGGGGCTCCAGACTCGGGACGTTACAAAGTGGTATCAGAGGAGTTCATTTCTCTTGCATTACTGTTTGGAGATCTTAGCCAGGGTTAGGATGGATTCGGTACTTGGCATTAAGTTATTCTTGGGAGTAGCTAACCCTTGTACAGGGAAAATCCATACTACCTCATTAATTAGAGTTTTATGGTTTTGACATTTTATGGTTGGTATGTTTTCACCTAGAGTGATTCGTATGACTTGTGCAGTTTTTGGTTTGGTATTTCGGTTCTATTTATGTCGCAACCCGATGAGATAAGGGTATTCCATCTCATGCATCATATAGGAACTTATAGAGATCACATGTCATGCATTCTTGCCTTGCCATCTAGGGTGCATTAGCGATTGCATGCTGTTGTGATAGGCTCTGTGTAAATTATGCATGCTGTTGTGATAGATGCTTGATAGATTCTCTGCCGTTATGTTAGAAAACTATTTGTTTTTCTCTTTGATTAAATTGAATGCCGATGTTTGGTTCTTGAGGTGTTATGGGCCCTCAGGGATCAGAATTTGGAACCTTTTTCCCTTGTTTTTAGTGTTTCTGAAATTCTGCGTAGTTTCTGAGCTACTGCCCAGAAAACCCCAGAATACACGGCGTGTACTTTTCGGGAACACGCCGTGTAGTTTTCAGGCTGTGTCAATGACTGTGTGAGAAGAACATGGTGTCGTAGGAGTAACTTCAAGAACACACCATGTACCATTGGTACACGCCGTGTGAGTTCGGAGCCGTGTACTTGGCCGTGTCACTAACAACACGGGTTGGGGAAGCTCGGGTAGAACACGCCGTGTCCATAGGGAACAAACCATGTAGTCCTTTCCAGGTACCCGGCTGTGTCACGAACAACACGAACCAGAATGACCTTCTTTTCCACACGTCGTGTCCATAGGGAACACGCCGTGTCGTCTTGTCCAGGTACCCAGCTGTGTCACGAACAACCCGGGCCGGCGTTACCTTCCTTTCCACATGCCGTGTTTGTTCGGAACACAATGTGTAGTCTTTCCCAGGTATCCGGATGTGTCACGAACAACACGGGACGGTGTCGCCTTCACCTATGCACGCTGTGCTTGTTCGGAGCACACCGTGTAAGGTCCAGCCATGTAGACGGCCGTGTACTAAACAACACGAACCGCCAGAGCTTTGTCTAGTGGACGCCGTGTTTGTTTCGAACACGTCGTGTAGTCTCAGGTTGAGTCGAACCATGTGGGTTAGCCGTGTAAGGAGAATCGGGCAGGGGAATAGTTTTCAAGTACACGTCGTGTGTGGGGGTCAACACGCCGTGTAGTTTGTAGTGTACACGACTTGAGGGGCAGGAGTACACGCCCATGTCAGTGGTTTAAGATGACACACCGTGTAGTTTTATACACGCCTTGTAGTCATGTTTTTGCAATCTTGTGTGTTTTTCTTCCCCTATTCCCATTTCTTACTCTTATGTTCTCTGTCCTTGTTTTCCTGATCCAAGGTCTGCTTCTGGTCTTTCAGAGCTATGCCTCTGAGAAGTCCTCCGGTTGTATGTCTGTCGTTAGACATTGATTAGACGCCAGGAAGGGCTGATCAAGGACTTTCTGTCGATCCCCCAGCCGAGCCAGCCTTGGCACCGGTAGTTGTACCAGTCACGGGCACTAATGTGCAGTTCACAGAAGGTTTCATGAGGATGATGCAGGCCTTCCAGGGAGCACCGCCTCCTGCCTCATCTATGGCAGACTTGACACGGGTCTTTTAGCAGCAGTATCCTCCCATGTTCTCGGGGGAGGGAGGACCTCAGGCTGCAGAGTCATGGATGGAAGCCATGCTGACAATATTCGAGCATCTGGAGACACCTCCGAAGAGGCGGGTCAAGCTCGCTACCAACATGCTCCGAGACTTCTCCATGAGGTGGTGGGACGTGATCTCACATGCGGGTCAGCAGCAGGCTATGTCTTGGGAGGAGTTCCAGTGTGTGTTCTATGACTACTTCTACCCGGAGACCCTAAGGGCCGATTGAGCCCAGGAGTTCATGAGCATAAGGCATGGTAATCTATCTATCATGGAGTATTCCCCTCGTTTCACTGAGCTGCAGCATTTTACACCCCTTTGGGATGAGAGTGGGGTGTTATTGGTGAGGAAGTTTGTGGATGAACTGAAGCGGGAGATCCGCTCACTGGTGAACATATTCCTGCTGACTTCCATTACTTCTATCGTCAACCAGGCACTGATTGCGGAACACAATCTGAGAGACTATGGAGCTGCGAGTCAGGGCGGTTCTGCTTCCAGAGCTAGCTTCCCTTCAGATGACAGCAAGAAGCACCGTAGGGAGCCTATGTGTGGTGATGAAAAGAACCACGACGCATCATCAGGCAGCTAGGGGACATGCTACCAGTGTGGCCGGATAGGGTACACAAGGACGCAGTTCCAAAGAGACCCCGTGGAGTGCCGATCTTGTGGAAATATGGGTCACCTTTATCGTTTCTGCCAAGTTTTCCCACAAGCAGAATGTGGCCGGGGTTTTTTCGTGACTCCTCAATCAAAAGCAGCCCCACCAGTCTCTCACCAGTCAGGGAACTGGAGTCCTTCCAGCCATTCTGGCCGAGGTGGAGGTCGAGACCGTGGCATTCAGCCACTAGTCCCTCAGCACCAGTAGGGAGGTTCAGCTCAGAGTGGTCAGCCAGGGGCGCAGGGCTGCGGTGCAGGCCAGTCTTTCGCCGTGGATTAGACTGATCATGAGCAGGATCCCGACCCTTCTACTGTTCGAGGTACGATTTTAGTAGCCTCAGTTTTATCTTCATCCCCTTTCGATACTGGTGCTACGCATAGCTTTATCTCTATTGTCGATGTGGAGATCCTTGGACTCTGCATCTTTTCTTCTGCCGACTCATTGACACTAGACACACCCTTGGGAACGAGGACATCTAGTGTACGCCAGTGTAGAGAGTGCCCTCTTGAGGTTGCAGGGTATCACTTATTATGGGATCTCCACGTCCTAGAGATGACATGATATGATGTCATTCTCATTATGGACTTGTTTATTCCCTTCCAGGTAGTCGTTGACTGTTATCGCTGCATAGTCAGTTTCATTTCAAAAGAAGGTGAATCTTTCCTTCATAGAGGTTAATGGGACGTTTGGGATAGTCTGGTGGGACTTGAGCATCTTGGGCTAGGAGGGGTGATAGCAGAGATTTCTAGTCTTTATCTAGATGATCAGGGGACTCCACGGTTGGACTTTACTCTACCGGTGGATCGCTTCAGCGATGTCTTTCCAGAGGACTTTTCATGTTTGCCTCCGGAGCGTGAGGTAGACTTCTCTATTGAGCTCGCACCAGGAGCGGAACTAGTGACCATTCCTCCCTTTAGGATGGCCACACCGTAGTTGCAGGAGCTCAAGAAGCAGTTGGAGGAGCTATAGGATAAGGGTTTCATCCGAACCAGTACTTCTCCTTGGGGTTTTCCTGTTCTGTTTGCGAAGAAGGAAGATGGTACCCTTCGGTTTTGTGTGGATTATCAGAAGCTGAAACAGTTCACGGTCAAGAACCGATATCCTTTGCTAAGGATTGATGACCTTTTTGATCAGCTTCGAGGAGCCCGAGTGTTATCGAAGATCGACGTAAGGTCCGGTTATCATCAGTTGCGCGTTAGACCATCAGATATACCTCTGACAGCCTCTAGCGTTCGGGGAAACGCGCTTGAGGTCATGTGGCGAACCGGGTACGGGGCACTAGTGGAGGTGCTCTGGACTCGGGATGTTACACTTTTCATTCCTAAATTATGAAATTGAATACGTAGTTATATAGTAAAATCATTTTCACTTATAATCATATTAAATATTGTTTCCATATTTTTAGTATATTATATAATATTCATTATGCATATTATGTTTACATTATTATTTACTATAACTTATGTATTCTATCTAATATTTGATACATATATGATTTATCATCATTTATATTTTTATTCAATGATATCTTACAATTTTTATTTATATGTCTTCCTCGAATTATTAATATTTATAAATTATTTTATTAAAAATTTAGAATGTTTGTTCGGATAATCTTATAAAGAATTAGATTAAATTGTTTTACAAAGAAAACATTTACATTATTTAATTCAAAACATTATTCTAGATTTTATTGTTCTTTCTATATTGTATCTTCCAAGGTTTTAAATTAAAAAAAATACATTTTTATTTGTTTTAGATGCAACTATATCCCATGAAAATTCATGAGGGGAATACGAGTCCGTTTTATGCATGATTTCATCATTTTTTAATATTCTAGTCATATACATTATCTAAAAAATTTGTAACAATCATGGAATAAGAGAATCAAATCAAGGAAAAACGTTAGCAGGTGAATGATTTCTCTATCCTTGGAATTTTTCTCCACATCCATACAAAGTCTGATTAACCAATGGCACACAAAAACTCTTTATATATGAGTAAAGAAGATCAAAATTGTGATTAAATGTTTTGAATATATTTTCCATAATAATTAAAAATATATTTTCAATGGTCATTTCGGTTCAATCAACTTAGTTTATTTTAAAGATGGATTTTTTTAGGAGAACCTAGCTCCATAAAAAAATTAGAAATACCGTTGAAACCATAGGGATATATTTAAGTGTATAATTTCCAATTTTAGAGACCTTATATCTAGTATAACTTCAACTATAGTGAAAGATATTTTAATCAATGAAGTGTTACAAATTGTTCTTTATTTAATATGTTTTCTAAAATATTATAACTCTAGATGATATTTTAGGGAACAATTTGAGTTTTTATTGTGACTCTCTAAAAAACCATCTATTTCTAGGTTTTATTTGTACATTATCATATAATAAATTAATTCTATCACCATGATATAAAAAATAATTTTACACATATCAAATAAAATACACTAGATAATAAAAATTATTTTATAATTTGTTGATCTGGATATGGTTTTGGTGTCTTTTTTGGTTGTGTTAGTTATTGTTACAGTTTGTATTTGGTCAAAATATTTATGCCCCATTCACAATATTGGATTAATTTAATACCCCCGGATATCTAAAATTCATTCTATCACTTTTAATAATAGAAAATTTTAAAAACTAAATTCCAATTCCCTACTTCCATCTCTCGTATTCTATAAATACAACAATCATATTTTTATAAAATTTACGTGTTGACTACCACATCAAAAAAGTAGATGGGTGGTAGAAATGGAGTCTATTAAAAAAAGAAGATAACCAGTAGAAGAATTAAATGAGGAGTGATCACATTGATAACCTTTGTGGGATCAATGAATAGTAATTCAATATAGATGTTTCTATTAGTGTTCATTCCACTTTGGAAGGCCCAAAATAATCTCAATATTAAAAAATATAGAGAAAAAAATTTTAATTTAATTTGGTTGCATTTTTTTAATTACCAGCTCTCTTCTTATTCAACCACATCTCAATTTTTGTATGTTGATATTGTCACTTTTTATCTTATTCATATTATAGGAATATTTCATTCATCTATAGTTTTAATTTTCATTAATTATAAAAGTAATTTACATGAATAATTCACCCACTTTTTCACTAAAAAATGAAGAGGAATAAGTCTATAATTCAGGAATATATGGAAGATAACATGGATAAGATGGATTTGAATAATTTATATCTATCAAGTATCTGACTTATAGGATTATATGGTTTTTTTGTGTTTAAAATTTTACATCCTGATTTGTATTTTTGAATTTAATTTGATGATTGGATTGAAAGTTATTTTTATAATCTAAAAAAGAAGAATAAAAACACAAATATAAGTTGTTATTAGATGTATAAAAGAATTTGATTGTAAAACTTATAACTTTCTACCATTTTTTATTTTGAACCATCTATTTGAAGTGTTGTATTTTTGAAAATGGAAAGTAATAATGAATGTCTTATTGAACAGATCATACCATTGATAATGAAGAATCTTGAGAAATTGTTCATCATTCTAATTATCCTTGGGATGGGAGTGATAGAGATAATATGTGTGAGGATATATATCCTCCCCAATTTCTCTTCTCAATTGACCTGTTAATTATTCTCATGGTTTTCCATGATGGAGAACTTAAATATGTTTTCTTGTTTCCCAGTATGGTTGATGAATCTAATTGGGTAATGATACAAATCAAAAAATAAATTTATTGAACTATTTCATTTTCATTACTATTTATTTGTAAGGTATTTCCTATGTCACCTTATTTTCTCAATTTCTTCCACTATTATGTCATGTCTATTCTAATAGATTTTCAAACATCTTAATTCACCATAGATAATTACTTGAGACTAAAAGTATATGTTTTTCGGCAATTATTTTGTTCTTAGAAAAATGTGATCTAATTTTTATTTTTGTTATAATAAAAAATCACATTTTATTTTTATGTTAGATTCAATTTTTAAAAAGGTACCCAAAATAGCATATCAAAACAACCTAATTAGAATTTTCATTATGTTTTTATTTTTGAAACAATATTTAACAAACATACTTCATCAATAAATTTAAATGAATCTACCAAGGAATTGATATTGTTATCCACCAGGTAATAATAAATTTATCTTAACATGGTATTGATGTGAATTAATATTATAATTGTTATGGGATATCTTCATTTCTATCTAAATACCCGTTATAATGTTTTGTGAATTGTTTTGGTTCATTAAGAGTATTTTCAGAAAACTGGATTTTTTTATTCAATATTTCAAATCATATTCTTATTAATAATTTTTCTGAAAATTTCTCTTCTTCCATTCCTTTTCACTTCTATGGTGGTAGGTTTTTTTGTGGGAAACTATTTGATCCTTTCTTTTGATAACATGAATTAATAGATATATTTGTAATTAAATTATAGATTCTTGGAATGATTTTTAATATTTTGTGTGAAACAATCTATAGGTTTCTGAAGATAGATATCAGAATCTCACAATGCCTCCACAAGTTCTCTATGAAGGAACACAAAAAATATTTATTTTCAATTTCATGAACTATTACTAGAAGTATTCTATATGAATATTTGCTTATATTAATTTTTGATACATATGAATTTAAATGTTTTACATACTTTGGTAATATAAAATCATTTAAAATTTCATTTTTTAGAAATCATAGTCAATCAGATCATGTCATTGTAACACCCCAAAGTTCTACGGTACGCTTCTCTTTGAATAATGTGATAGCATGTGTTGTACGCAACATCGAGTTCTAACACACCACAACCAATCAAACTAGCCATTATTAATAGTAATAACTACTTTTTAAAATTATATATATTTTATATTTCAAAATGGACTTCATTTTTGGTTTCGGAATATCGAAATTATCCTAAGATGAATTCTTGGTATTTTTATGAGAACGTCCAATTTTTATGAATATTGAAAAATACTTAATTTTTTTTTAATAAAGATAATTTATAGTGATAAATTATATTATTTAGTGGTTTTAATGTATAATTAGAAAATATTTAAACCATTTTATCCAATGGTGTTCATTATAATTAATTTCACTTTGAAATTGGACCTAAACAATTGTCAAGCTTTTGATATATATTGTTTCTTAAAAACACGCTACTTGTTGTGACAACGGGAATTAATTATAAAATTAATTAGTGCAACTTATATGTTTGGAATTTTTTAAAATAGGCATCATTTTTGAATTTGGAATATCAATTATATCTTAGGGTGAAACTTTTGCATTGTTCTGAAAAACATCAATTTCTGATGAATAATGAAACTACTAAGTGGTAGTTAAAAAACTGAATTTTTCATAAAACTTAATTTTACCGCTTCAGTGAATGGAATTTCTAAAATCCGAGAGACATCATTAATATCAAGAATTAATATGTGGTTTAATGAGATGAAAATAATTTTTGGTGAATAGTAACTTTTTACTTTTATTTACCACGGTTAAAAGTAAATAGGGAAATTAAGGATAAAAATGATATTAATATTACCCTAACACATGTCCTAATTCTATTGGACAAGTGTATCTCGACTAAAAACAACCTTAGGAATAAAATATTATCATTTAGGTCCACTTGGATTAGATTAGGACATTTATTATTATTTAATTCAAAGAAGAGTTAAAAGAGTTAAAATCATAGTTTATTTACTAAAACATTTTTAATATAGGGGTATACATAAGATAAATTCGATTGTAAATATTAATTAGAAATATAAAAATATTTCCTACATAATGATATTTTATTTATAATTTTTAGACATTAAATAATTTAATTTATTTATGACACAATGATGATGCAGTAATTACCATAATAGTAAAAAATTAGAATAATTGATATTATAAATACCCAAATAAATATAATTTGATACTTTAAATGAATTAAACTAATTTAATAGGATAATATGACATATTAGGATTTATTTAATTGAATTTTTTTGAAGTAATAATTCTGTTATGAGTTTCACAAAAATCAACTATTGAATACTGTCAAAATTGACATAAAAGTGTTTTTAAAACAAATATTATATTATTAATTGATATTAAATTCCTAAAAATCTATAGTTAGTCCATGAGACTTATATAATGATAGGGGTATCATTAATGGACCACTTGGGGGTCTCTTGGATGTATATAGTATGTTTATTAACTATATAATATAAAAATACAAAGTGACATGGTAAATGTCAAACTAATTAACTAAGAGTTTAAACTAAAAGATAAGGTTACTATAGTAACCCAAACCTGTCTAAATTCTATTTTTTGAATGGTTTTCGACCTATCCCTACCTTATACTTTGAATAATAAACTTTGGAGCCATTATAAACCGAATATTAATTTATTATAAATTAATATTTCTAGCTTTTCCAATGGTGCCCCTCACCCCTCTTATAAAAGGGAACTCCTCCTTCTCATTTCTTCACACATTCAAAGCCTTTTTGTTCTGCCATCCCCTACCCAAATACTCTATCAACTTCCCTAAATACAACATAGAGGCCTTATTTTGATCAGAAAGAAAACCTATGGAGCCCCTTTGATCAAATCAAAAGGAAGAACCCGAAGAAGAGGTAATGTTTTCACCACCCCTTTTCAAGTTCCTTTCTTCTACCACTTCTTCTTTATTTGTTATTACCATTCTAAAATAATAACTCCAGTATCTTATATATAATGTGATGTTATTATAAATATGGTACAACCATATTCAGTATTCTATCCACCCTTTGAATAACATGTCACCATACGTGCGTACGTACGGCTTACCGTCTCCACGTCATGGTGTAATTGTTATTCAATATATTATTATTTGGATGGGTATAATAATGATGTATAATTCATGTAAAAAATAAATATAACATGATAATTATTTTTTATATATAATATACCATCCAATTATATATTATTTTAATATCAAAAGATTGATATTGTCACTCGTGCGTATGTACGGACTACCGTCTCCACGAACGCGATGAGATTCATTCTCCATAATATCCATTTAAGTATAATTATCATTTGATGATTTAAAAATAATTTTTGATAACTTCATATAATTATGGATATTAATAAGATACAACCTATCCATGAAAAACATGGCTTACGTAACAAAACATAAAAAAGAAAACGAGTAAGTTAACACCCGAAACGACGATAATTCTAAGATATTATTAACAAAGCAATGTTAAAAGATCATATATGATATCATATTAATGTATATGATTAATCCATAATTTAATAAAAATTATTTCAACATTATACAGGAGGTTAACCTACCCCCAAGCAAGGAAAAGTACAAGGTAAGGAGTTTCTTATCTCACTTTTAATTCCGTGAGAATTCCATTGTTCAACACTTATTTACTACATGTGGTGTGTATATTGCCCATGTTTTTATTCATTATGTAATATACTTTAATTCATGTATATTTACATCATAATTGTATGATCCTTCTTTCATGGGTGTATGTTTTGTATGTTACCAAATCAATAAGGGAATTTGAAATTTCAATTTCCACTCATTCAGCTTTACACATAATTCATTGGTTATTTTACTCCAACATTATGTGTGGAATCACTATTCATTTGATTATGTCATAATTTACACTTTTATTTATATGGATATACTATTTATACACATAATCACTCCATTGATAAATTCTCAAGTCATTGGTATGAACTTGATAAGAGTAATTTTTACTCAATCTCGATTTGTTGAGATAAACATCCAACTCATTGGTGTTGTTTTTACTAGAATATGTGTGAATGTCCCTTGATTGTTTTACACTGAATATCCAATCATATTTAGTGTATTTATATTTTTCACATATAATTATGTCGTTTATTTATCCTTAACCTAAGGATACGGCCTTTATGAGAGATTTCATCTCAATTTACATTCCATTGAGACTTCATTGTTGTTATAAACCAAATCACTTTTATGTGGTGTATATAATGTACTTTGACATTGTATATCATTAATCCCTTTATTCTCATGATATTACAATGTTTTGATTACCTCAATTATTTGTATTCAAGTGCCTCTCTTTTGGTTAGAAACTCTAACTAAAATACCATTTTTAAATGTTTTAAAGACTTATTCTTCTAAATCTTGCTCATTTATGTCCATGTTTTAAAAATGGTTTTAAGGATTTTTTTATATGGACATTAATGTTTTAAAAATAAAACTCATTTTAACAGTTTCAAAGTGGTATGGGACACTTTGATTCAAAAATCTATTTTTAAATGGCTTCTTGAAAAATAGTGTGACTTTTAAATGTTTTCAAGAAAAGCGGGATATTTATCTCAAATAGTTTTGATGGTTATTTTCATATATGTCAATATCATTCATTATTATTGATTTAGGTACAATAAAATCTTCCATATTGTATTGAATGAGTTATGTTTGACTGTGGATGTTCTATTTTTATACCATTCATGGTTTGTGGTTAAAGTATTGACATTTCCTATGCTAGTTTTAATACGAATGTTTATGTTATGGTTAAACATGTTCATATGAGGAATGCATTGGACTTAATAAGTGACGGCTGGAGCCCGCTATAGCTCCTCGATGCATAGGTAGGTCTCATGAGACAAACTAGTGTCTTGGCACAAGGCCTTGGCAAAATCTTATTTGTAGTCTTGGCACGAGGCCTTGGCTATGTGGTTATGATAGTTTGGAATTATGCATTCCATCATTATGAAAGTGGTTATTGATATTTCATGTGATCATTAGACTAGTAGAATATCCATGTGAGTAAGTAAATGGAATTATTTTATTTTATATTTGCCATTATATGCTGAAGTTCATGTTTAAAAGGATTTTGTTTTAGTTATAAACTGCCTTATGTTTTTATGCTTATATATGAAAGCTTCTGCTAAAATGTTATCCTTAATGAGCATCTGAGCTCACCCCTTTCAATTTTTTATTTTTCCCAGGATTATGAAGTAGTAATTTATGAATGACCTACAGGGATAGTATGAGGGGATATGATGACAAGATGTTTTTTATGTAATGTAAAACTTTATGAATTTATCTAGTATTTCAAGGCTACTAAACCAATCGGTCTTTCGAGATTTGATCTTTCTTGTGATTAGGCCAATGTTATGTAATAATGAACCAACTCTGGGTAGCTGGGGACCGTGATTTACAGTTGGTATCAGAGGAAGTTTAGTAAAAACCGTGGAAGCTAGATTTAGAAAAACTCTGATTAGAGCATGTAGAACTACGATGAACTTTGAGGATTAGTATAGAAGAACTTCCTAGAATTTTGGTATTGTACAGATTTTGTGAGTTTTCTGAGAAATACATCCCTGTCTGGATACGAGTAGGTAGAGGCGGCTCTGGCACAGATGTACCTAGGGGTAAAACCCAAAAACACCACTTTGAGCTAGACTCGAACGGGAACTGGTGCACGACAACGGGCCTTGCTGCACTATTTGTTACGACACTCCTGGGGAATATGCTTAGGATAATTTACATTTTCATTACAAACCAATTTGAAGTATTATATATATGAGATGAGAGTAAATGACCTTGGATAATCCTAATGTGTTTCAAATTGAGAATATGGTGACATGTTAATCTCTAAATGATTTTATGACTGCTGTTATTCACACAATCATTTCTGGTTTTAGTTAGTGGCTGGATTCCAAGGAAGTCATAGTGACTTTGAGAATGATGTACAGGGTGGGAACGGTGGTGGAAATGAGAAACAAAATGGAATGTTGATAGGCGTAAAAGATATCATCTTTATGCCAAATCAATTTTCCAAAAATATTATCGACAATATGTATATTAACCAATTCCCGGACTCAAAAAAGAAGAGAAAGGTGATGAATGATAAGAGCTCCAGTAGTGGAGACTATGGAGAATGGAATCCTTAATTTCCATCATGCATGAAATGTGGAAGGAGACCCCCAAGAAAGTGTCTCAATGGGACAAAGAAATGCTTTACATGCAGGGAGGAAGGACATAAAGTGAAGAATTGCTGAAGAAAAATGAAGAGTAATATGGAAGAAGATAAAAATGGTCCCAAGAGTCCATTTACAGTAATTTTCCGTAAATGTAGGGGACCTAGCCATTACCCGAGTGAATTCCCTATTCTATAGGATATTTTCTTTGTCAAAGAAGAATCCATGTGGAAATAAATGGCTAGACAAATGTTTAAAAAGTATTAGTGCTCCTTGTTGATGGGTTTACTTTGGAATAATTTTTTCTTGTATTTGTAACCCCGCAGTTTTCCATGTGAGAATGATATTTGAGGAAGAATTATATCTTCTCTTGTGGATATAGTTATAAATAATCATTTGGTTTCATATGATCGTTGGGTTTGAGGAAATTATAAGTTATCATAATTTGGGATGAAAATGCAATGTATGAGATAAGATTTGTGGTTAAATTATGTTATTGTTATTTTGAGGAATTTATTTCATTTTGGTAATATTATAAAATATAGTTTTTGAAAAAGGACAACACGCAGATCGTGTGACAACCCGTCGCGTCGGACAAAGCTGTGGGAATCGAACCCACAACCAAAGTGCGATTGGGATTTATCTCCTACCACTTGACTACTTGAAGTCCCTGGTTAGTGTGACTATTATTTTTGGTTAAATGATTTTATCGATCAATAATAAGTTGATTTGGGTTCTTATGTCTTATTAAATGAATACCCTTGGTATAAGAAAAATGATTTGGTGATTAAGTGATAGATGTTATTTTGGAAGTTGTTCGCTTATTTGTGAACACTATATGCCCAAGGAAAATAGAATATTATGGGATTTCATTTGAGGAGTAATGGTGGATTTTTATCTATGTTTTTATTGTGGATTTATAATGATTTTGGTTTTTTATGGAAATGACTAGGTTAATTACTTTTAAGTATGTGACTTTAAGAGTAATTAATGTCATTTGGAGATAAAATTTAATGTGGAAGACTAAATTCTTAATATGTTTTGGTTTTCATTATTAGTTTTTATTATATTGAAGGATTTTAAGGAAAATTGATTATTGAATGGTATTTATTTAACTTTGGGGTATTGTTGGTTTAATTTTAGACATTAAGATTAGTTTTTTTTTTCTCTAATGGAAAAACCATTTGGGGGGTCATCAGATATTATACTAACCATTTTGGATTTGATTAATATCTATAGACAAGATAAATATATAGTTTATCCTACATGGATCATGTATTTATATAGAAGTTTATTCTAGCTCTTTCATTGTGACCAAGTCTTCATGAATACGCATTGTTCAAAAAAATAAGTTAGTGGTAAAAAGTTATTAAATAATTAAACTATACCTAAAATGTAAGTATATATCGTTATATTATTAGTCAATATCATAAATGAATGTAACTTAAAATAAAAAAATGCTATCTGTTTACTTTCCTACTAGGAGACTAATGGTCGTTTTTCCCAATACAAGTTTGTGGTTTTCTTATTGTTAACATTCTCTTGATCAGGATTTCTATCCCTCTCCATCAGAACTTAACACTTAGTTTATCATCCATATCCATGTTTTCCTACATGGAATCCAAGCATGGGTTATCTTGGTTGACCTTTATACCTCTCATTATTTCTTTTAAAGTGATAGATTTATTTACTCTTTTTCCGATGTGGGACTTTACATTATATTCCCAAGCACAATTTTAAAAATTCCGAGGACGCAATTTATTGAAGGTGGGGAGAATGTAACACCCCAAGATTCTACGGTACACTTCTCTTTGAATAATGCGATAGCATGTGTTGTACGCAACATCGAGTTCTAACACACCACAACGAATCAAACTAGCCGTTATGAATAGTAATACCTAATTTTTGAAATTATATATACTTTATATTTCAAAATGGACTTCATTTTTGGTTTCAGAATATCGAAATTATCCTAAGATGAATTTTTTGTATTTTTCTGAGAACTTCCAATTTTTATGAAAAGTGAAAAATACTTAATTTTTTTTTAATCAAAATAATTTATAGTGATAAATTATATTATTTAGTGTTTTTAAAGTATAATTAGAATATATTTTTACCATTTTATCCAATGTTGTTCATTAGAATTAATTTCACTTTGAAATTTGACCTAAACAATTGTCAATCTTTTGATATATATTGTTTCTTAAAAACAAGCTATTTGTTGTGATAACAGGAATTAATTATAAAATTAATTAATGCAACTTATATGTTTGGAATTTTTTAAAATAGAAATCATTTTTGAATTTGGAATATCAATTATATCTTAGGGTGAAATTTTGGCATTGTTCTGAAAAACTTCAATTTTTGATGAATAGTGAAACTACTAAGTGGTAGTTAAAAAACTGAATTTTTCATAAAACATAATTTTACCGCTTCTGTGAATGGAATTTATAAAATCTGAGAGAAACAGTTAATATCAAGAAGTAAAATGTGGTTCAATGAGAAGAAAATAATTTTTGGTGAATAGTATCTTTTTACTTTTATTTACCACAGTTAAAAGTAAATAGGGTAATTAAGGGTAAAAATGATATTAATATTACCCTAAACCATGTCCTAATTCTATTGTACAAGTGTATCTCGACCAAAAACAGCCTTAGGAATAAAATATTATCATTTAATTCCACTTGGATTAGATTAGGACATTTATTATTAATTAATTCAAAGAAGAGTTAAAAGAGTTAAAATCAATGTTTATTTACTAAAATATTTTTAATATAGGGCTATACATAAGATAAATTCGATTGTAAATATTAATTAGAAAAATAATAATATTTCCTACATAATTATATTTTATTTATAATTTTTAGACATTAAATAATTTAATTTATTTATGACACAATGATGATGTAGTAATTACCATAATAGTGAAAAATTAGAATAATTGATATTATAAATACCCAAATAAATATAATTTGAGACTTTTAATGAATTAAAATAATTTTATAGGATACTATGACATATTAGGATTGATTTAATTTACTTTTTTAGAAATAATAATTCTGTTATGAGTTTCACAAAAATCAACTATTGAGTAGTGTCAAAATTGGCATAAAAGAGTTTTTAAAACAAATATAATATTATTAATTGATATTAAATTCCAAAAAATCTAAGGTTCGTCCAAGAGACTTATATAATGATACGGGTATCATTAATGGACCACTTGGGGGTCTCTTGGATGTATATAGTATGTTTATTAACTATATAATATAAAAATACAAAGTGACATGGTAAATGTCAAATTAATAAACTAAGAGTTAAAACTAAAAGATAAGGTTACTATAGTAACCCAAAGCTGTCTAAATTCTATTAGTTGAATGGGTTTCGACCTATATCCACCTTATCATTTGAATTATAAACTTTGGATCCATTAGAAATCGAATATTAATTTATTATAAATTAATATTTCTATCTTTTCCAAAGGTGCCCCTCACCACTCTTATAAAAAGGAACTCATCCTTCTCATTTATTCACACCTTCAAAGCATTTTGGTTCGGCCAAAACCTGCCCAAATACTCTCTCCACATCCCTGAATACAACCTAGAGGCATTATTTTGATCATAATGCCAACCTAATGAGCCCATTTGGTCAAATCAAAAGGAAGAACCCGGAGAAGAGGTAATGTTTTCACCACCCCTTTTCAGGTTCCTTTCTTCTTCCACTTCTTCTTTCTTTGTTATTACCATTCTAAAATAATAACTCCGGTATATTATATATACTGAGATGTTATTATAAATATGGTACAACCATATTCAGTATTCTATCCACCCTTTGAATAACATGTCACCATACATGCATACGTACGGCTTACCGTCTCCACGCCGTAGTGTAAATGTTATTCAATATATTATTATTTGGATGGGTATAATAATGATGTATAATTCATTTAAACAATAAATATAACATGATAATGATTCTGTATATATAATATACCATCCATGTATATATTATTTTAATATCAAAAGAATGATACTGTTGCTCGTGCGTACGTACGAACTACCGTCTCCTCGAACGCGATGAGATTCATTCTCCATAATATCCATTTAAGTATAATTATCATTAGATGATTTAAAAATAATGTTTAATAACTTTATATAATTCTGGATATGAATAAGATACAACCTATCCATGAAAAACATGGCTTACGTAACAAAACATATAAAAGAAAACGAGTAAGTTAACACTCGAAATGACGATAATTCGAAGATATTATTAACAAAGCAATGTTAAAAGATCATATATGATATCATATTAATGTATATGATTCATGAATAATTTAATAAAAATTATTTCAACATTATACAGGAGGTTAACTTACCCCCAACCAAGGAAAATTAGAAGGTAAGGGGTTTCTTATCTCGCTTTTAATTCCGTGAGAATTCCATTGTTCACCACTTATTTATTACATGTCGTGTGTGTACTGCCCATGTTTGTATTCATTGGGTAATATACATTAATTCAGGTATATTTACATCATCATTGTACGATCCTTCTTTCATGGGTGTATTTTTTGTACGTTACCAAATCAATAAGCGAATTTTAAATTTCAATTTCCACTCATTCGGCTTTACGCATACTTCATTGATTATTTTACTCCAAGATTATGTGTGGAATCACTATAAATTTGATTATGTCATAATTTACACTCCCCATTCTATGGATATACTTTTTATACACATAATCACTCCATTGATAACTTCTCAAGTCATCGGTATGAACTTGATAAGAGTAATTTTTACTCAATCTCGATTTGTTGAGATAAACATCCAACTCTTTGGTGATGTTTTTACTAGAATTTGTGTGAATGTCCCTTGATTGTTTTACACTGAATATCCAATCATATTTAGTGTATTTATATTTTTCACACATATTTATGTCGTTTATTTATCCTTAACCTAAGGATACAACCTTTATGAGATATTTCATCTCAATTTAACTTCTATTGAGACTTCTTTGTTGTTATACACCAAATCACATTTATGTGGTGTATATAATGTACTTTGACATAGTATATCATGAATCCCTTTATTCTCATGACATTAAAATGTTTTTATTACCTCAATTATTTGTATTCATGTGTCTCTCTTTTGGTTAGAAACTCTAACTAAAATACCATTTTTAAAGGTTTTAAAGACTTATTCTTCTAAATCTTGCTCATTAATGTCCATGTTTTAAAAATGGTTTTAAGGATTTATTTATATGGACATTAAAGTTTTAAAATTAAAACTCCTTTTAAAAGTTTCAAAGTGGTATGGGACACTTTGATTCAAAAATCTATTTTTAAATGGCTTCTTGACAAATAGTGTGACTTTTAAATGTTTTCAAGAAAATGGGGATATTTATCTCAAATAGTTTTGATGGTTATTTTCATCTATGTAAATATCATTCATTATTATCGATTGAGGTACAATAAAATCTTCTATATTGTATTGAATGAGTTATGTTTGAATGTGGATGTGCTATTTTTATACCATTCATGGTTTGTGGTTAGAATATTGACATTTCATATGCTAGTTTTAATACGAATGTTTACGTTATGTTTAAACATGTTCATATGAGGAATTCATTGGACTTAATAGGTGACGGGTGGAGCCCACTATAGCTCCTTGATGCATCGGTAGGTCTCATGAGACAAACTAGTGTCTTGGAACAAGGCCTTGGAAAAATCTTATTTGTAGTCTTGGCACGAGGCGTTGGCTATGTGGTTATGATAGCCTGGCATTATGCATTCCATCATTATGAAAGTGGTTATTGATATTGCATGTGATCATTCGACTAGTATAATATCAATGTGAGTATGTAAATGGCATTATTTTATTTTATCATTTCCATTTTATGCTGAAGTTCAAGTTTAAAAGGCTTTTGTTTTAGTTATAAACTGCCTTAAGTGTTTATGCTTATCTATGAAATCTTCTGCTATAATGCTATCCTTACTGAGCATCTGAGCTCACCCCTTTCAATGTTTTATTTTTCCCAGGATTATGAAGAAGTAATTTATGAATGACCTAAATGGATAGTATGAGGGGATATGAAGCCAAGATGTTTTTTTATGTAATGGAAAACTTTATGAATGTATCTAGTATTTCAAGGCTACTAAACCAATCAGTCTTTCGAGATTTGATCTTTCTTGTTATCATGCCAATGTTATGTAATAATGCACCAAATCTGGGTAACTTGGGTCGGGGCTTTACAGTCATGGATTTCAAGCCATAAGAGTTGGGGAAAAGTGGTTCAAATGATGGGAAATAATTATTACTATTCACGGGGAAATGTTCACCAAATTTTTTGAATGAATTTTACACTGATATGTTAGTAATAAATTCACACTTTTTTTGATGTTCGAGATCTATTTCTAAAGTTATTATACCATATAACATATTTTATATGATTAGGTTGTGTTTTGTTTTGAAAACAATATTATACTTTCATTTTTTGCATTGTATTAAAAAATATATAGTCGTTTTATTTTATTTTAAAAACATAAATCACATTCAATATCAAGTGAAGTTATGTGATTCAAATAAGTTGAAGTTTTTTGGGGTCTTATTGAAATTGTAGGACTGTTTATATGTGTTGAAAAAGGTTTTGATGATGTTTTTGTTTATTCTATATAAGAAATATCACTATAATATATAGTGTAGCGACCTGACCCTAGATAGGCGGTAGCTGGTGTCTGTTATCAATTACATTAGCATGATTATAGAGAACCAAATCATGAATAATTGAAAATTTAGTAGTTTGGTAAACCAAAAACAAAGAAGAGAAAATAATAAACTAATTAAACTATATGTTTCTCTTTATAAATAAATAAAATTTTTGGTTACATTATTCCATATAGTAAATCCTTGCATATCTTTCATAGAATGTTTCTTGGATTCTACTGGAAAGAAACACAATAAGGGGAAAATAAATGAATAGTAAGGTAAAAAAATAATGAATAATCAATAAAGAATCAAAGATAATAATAAGTATGACATGGTAAATAACTGAAATCACATTCCATATAAATAATAAATTGATAAGTATGTGCCTAAAAAATAAGGCATGGTAATAACTGGAAACACATTCTATCTAAATGACTAGATAAGGAAAAAATAAATATGGAATTGTAAGAAACATAAACACATTCCATCTAAATAACTATAAATGAAATTTATCCATATATATGTCAATGAAAAATATCAGGGAAGAATAATAACTGAATCTAAATGTGGGAAATTATTGATTATTGGACGCCATGTTTTATAGGTATATGGTACCTTTACCATCAAGACGATTCACAAGGAGATTTACAACATACCAAGTTAAAACCCATCTAATGTGTCTATCTAAATGAATCATCCAATGAGACCACTAATTAATAAAGGGGATATCTATAACCAAATGCCACATGTGTTGTTCTAGTCCAAAACAATCCTCATCTTGCATAATCTGAAAAAATAATATGCTTTATTAAATAACCGTACAGAATAAATATTACCTAATTATCAATATTTTCCCAAATAATAAAATATATTTCAATGTATACACCGTATGAAAAATTTATACAATTTAACATATAGTAAAAACCATGTTAGATGATATGGATAATTCGGGAAATTCAATGATAATTGGGGTTTGAATATTTTAAGGGCATTTGAAATATGAATAAAGTTTGTTAATATACACATTATCCTTGACCAAATAACTAAAAAACCATCCAGAGAAAGGATAAGAATGGTATTAATAAAATATACCCCATTTAGAGTTAAATTAAGGATTGTTTTCCTTGATGAATATAAATAATATTAAAATAAATTTTAAATTTATTTTGAAGAAAACGTCCTTTTGATTTCAAAAGCATTTGGAAAAATGTTTTATTTGAAAATAAATATAAAAAAAATTCATTAAAATTTATCCTTTAAAATAGGAAAAGGAATCTTTAAATAAATGATGACGGGTAAGTCTGTACAAGTCGTATCAGGTAAAAATAATATTCCTTTTTCACAGTTAATGTTTAAGAAAAATTTATTGTTCGAAAAGAGACATGTAGATTCTATTGAAAAAAATTAGAAAATGGAAAAATTGGTAAATTTATTTACCAAATATTTTAAAAAAATTGAAAACATTTTAATAAAACATTGTTTTTATATGAAAATTGGTTCTTTGACTAAGGAGATAAATGATGTTGGGTTTTCGTAAAAATATTATTTAAAAAATTTGAGTATCAAAGAGTGGAAAAAAGGTTTTAATACATAGAAATTTTCATAAATTTCCACTTGAGAGAAAATGAATTGTTTTATTGATCAATGATCATATATTTTATTAAAATTTAAATAACATTGAAATATAATTAAATTTATTATTGAGGAAAATAAAATTTAAACATTCCAAAGTGTCTCATATCACTTTAAAACATTTTGAACCATAAACCTCATGAATGAATAATATTAAATTAAAGTATTAAATATCATTAAGGTATAGAATTTCAGTATATAATTTATACAAATTGTTAGTAGATGGACCATTAAAAATATGTAAGTGGTGAACACAAAATTTATCTCCAAAATGTAAAAATTTAGAAGATAATCCTTTACTTTGAGATTTCTTTTAGGTCAATGTCCTTAAATGTTTATGTATAATAAGCTTATACAAAATTTATAATTTCTTTATCAACATTTTAATAATTATAAATACTTTAATTTCACTTAATATTAGGTTATATAAAAATACTTAATTTTTTTTACATTGGTTCTTTTTTCCAAATATAGTTTATGTGTCAAAAACGAATTTGGTAGGTCAACAACGGTCAAAGGGTCATTATTTAACATCTCAAAAATAATAATCATGAAATAATTATCTTATTTATACATCAATTATACTTTTAAAATAAATAATTAAATAATTTTTTGATAAATGAATCAATTTTAATCTCATGGAGACTGTAGGTCATACGTTTGCATGAGTTACTTTCCCATTTTTCATTGATTGTTTTTTAATAAAAGGTTACTAAAACCATTTATTTCTCAAATTATAATTATATCATAAATAAAATGTTTTTTAATCATATATACATATATTTAATTATTTTTATGTAAAAAGAATCACATCATGTTGTGGAGGTGGTAGTCCATACGTCCACGAATGATGTTATCACTATTTAAGTGTTTGAAATGCTAATAAACAAAATAATATATATATATATATACTTATATATATATATATATTTAAAAAATTTTATTATGCCATAAATATCATATAGATATTTTTCATCTCAAATATATTTAATTAAAACCATACTTTATATGTTCCATGTATTGTTTGAATGAATCACATCACTTTGAGAGGGAGGCAGTCCAGAATTCCTCAAACAAAGTTATCATATTAACCTATAATGGAAAGTACTAAAGGTATGTATAATAAAAAGATTAAATAAGTATAAAGAAATAATAAAAACCATATATATCATATATAAAAATATTTACTATCATAATGTCTACCATGTGATGAAATAATGGAAAAATGAACAATCATCATTTCGTGATGTAGTAGTTCGCCGTACATAGAAACAAAGTGTTTGTTACCCATTAGATTGATGTTTGTGTAAGTGTAGGTTAAACCCATTGCATAAATAAAATACTATTATATTTAGGATACTTATTTTATTGTATAATTATTTAATAAAGATATTTTCAGTGGTGGATAATGGAATAGAAACTAGAGAACTTGAGGGAAAACTTTACCTCTTAATCGGGTAACTTATTTTGGTTTGTCCAAAAAGTATTACATGGAAGGATTTATGAACAAATAGAGGATTAAAGGTTTAGGTGATGTATTTTGGGAAGATTTATAGGACAATCATGGCGGAAACTATGTTTTTTGAGAGGTGGGAATAATAGTGAGATGTGTTGGCCTTTTATAAATGCGGAAAAGAACTCAGTTGCTATTTTTGAAACGATGTTTGGTGTACCCACATTTTTACCTAAAAAATGTTTTCAAAAAACCAAATAAAAATATATAATTTATTTTTAATGGACGAATTATGGCCATAAAATGGTTGTTTTACAATTGGAAATGACATTTGGTCCCCTAATATAAATGTTTAGTCCTTTATTATGATTAATGTTTACATTATAATTATAATTAATTTTCATTACATTCAATAATAGTGTTGTTAAAAAAAATACGGCCTTATTATAAATAACAAATTATGATTCTTCTAAATATAGAATCAATTTTTTCAAATTTTAATCATATAATTGGTAGAAATTTATTTAAATTTAATCCTGCAAGTGGGATGATAATGTGGGGTTTTATAGTAAAAAGGATTAAGGGTTTGATAAGTTTTTTACATTGAATTTCAAATTAAAATTGATTATAATGACCTAAATTGGATTAATTAATAAAATTATTATCTAGTTAAACTTTAAAACTAATTAAAATTATAATATAACTTTATAAATATATAATATAAGAAAGACGTTTTAAACTAAAATTCAATATTTGTAACTATTCAGGGAAAAATGTATTGTTTCTAAAATATATAATAATTTCCCCATAACGTAATTATCATGTTTTTATTTCAATTATTATATATATTTTGAAATATTAAATCAATTATTGTGTAAAAATTCATATTTAATATGTGTTCTCTATTAAACGGTTGTAAAATTGCCTTTATAAAAATTTCAGTTTTTATGTGTAAAATAGACTTTGTTATTCTCTTATCTATATAAAACCTAATAGATGAATATAAAAAATATTAGATTCAACATATAAAACATATATAACATTAATATCACCCTCTAATTGAAATTAATTTAATCTATTATCGTAAAACATCTTTTTAGCATAAAAATAGTTTCTATAAAAATATTTACATTATATTCAATTCCTCATATATTAATTTATAAATAATTTCTATCCAATTAATTCATTCCATATTTTTATAATCTATTATTTTCATATGTTAGTTATTACTATCCATAACTACTAATTTAATGGCCAGTTTATATCTCATTTTATTTTAATAATATATTGTTGTTCGATAAAACTCGGTCTTGTGTGTAACTCGTGTCGTTGAAGAAGGTTTCTATTTAATGTAATGCTTTGTAACTCAGTGTTACATTAAGTGATATATATTGAATATATTTTAAATAGAAAATATATTTTAATGTATTTGGATATTATATAATCTTATGAGATTAGTGAATCATGTCATAAAAGTTAACGAATTCATGTTTTTCTTTTATATATTTGGGTCATCACATTATCCACACCTTATTTAAATTAAATCCCCACAATTTGAACTCATTTATAAAAAAATATTTTTTGATAATTAAATTTTTTCAAATTCCACATCTTTATAAGGATACATTAGTCATCCTCTATAAAAGAGAGAGTGGAATGTAAAAAGGTCTCATGGTCAACCATGTAACTAAGTCTCTATGTAGGAGAAAATTAGTGGAAAGTAGAGATACATACTTAAACGAAATGCGTAACTACTTATAGGGATTGAATGGGTTCATCCATCACAAAAAAGTGAATGATCAATATAATCTCAAGGGCCTCAATCCATAAATTTTGGATGTTTTAATAGTCCATCAGTTCAATATAAATTATGGTATTATGAAAACATTTTATTTCTAATTAATTTTATTAATGTCGGGTAATTATTTTACTAAACATGAATATATGGAACTATTCATACCAGATAAGTTTCGATTTCATATGAAAATCCGGATTTTCTTTTGTTTTTTGATAAAACTCTAATTCATTCTTTTATTACCGTAAATTAATTTCCATTAATAGTTTTTATGCCTAATGCACTAAAAGAAACTTTGTAAGGGATTATAAGGCCTATAGATGAGTTACTAGTCTATAATTTTTCTTTTAATATCTTCAAAAAACAATATGTTTAATATATTAGTCTCTAATCCTCAAAATTAATACTACTGTTTCATCCTTGAAATATATTTGTCAAATTCTGTAACTACAAACAATGAAAAATTAATGAGGACATTTTGTAGGTCTTTTGTTCGCATGAAACCCCTATCTTCATTTGGTAATGGGTTCAAAACATGTGGCCTTATCAGATTTGATTGCTTTTCACCGAGCATAATTTTTTTCCTTTTCTAAAACCATATTAATATAATTCAAAAATCAATACGTTGGACAACATTTAAATATTGTTAATGACAAAATGTATTTTTAATAAAAGTTTTCAGTATAGCCTAAACACATAAATACTTCATCCAATTTTTTCCACATAGATACTTCGTTACTCTGGAGTATATCTATAAGAAGAGGGAATATATTCGGGTAATGATTAGGCTCTACACACTTATTACAATGAAATATAAAGTATTTATTAGGATGATCTTAATTTCTTCCATCATACTCTTCATTTTTATTCAGAAATCCTATTCTTTATGTCATTATTTCCCTCACATAAAGCATTTACTTATTACATTGAGACTCATTACTGGGTGCCTACATCCACAGTTCTCACATGTTTTAAATATATCCTTCTTTTCATTATATTCTCCACCACTCGATGTCTTATAAACCTCCATGCTTCACTTCTTGGGTGTGTTTAAGAATCAGTAATGTTATATATTATTAATCATTTTTGGGAATAATGATTTGGAATAAACATGATATCAATCACTCGTATCAAAACATCATTTGATTTATCAATTTCGCTACTATTTCATTCATTTTTGAAGTAAACATGAAACCATTGGGTTCCATCCATTGACTAAAACAAAAAACAATTGTGTAAGGAGAAATAACCATAATTAAAAAAGAATATAATTATCTATAAGATATCTAAATAATTAAAACATATTTTTAAATCTAATACACTTTAGTTTTAACCTAGAATATTCATTTTCATTATCTATTCAAATCATTCATAATAGGTTTTAATGAAAATGTAAATTATTCTAAGTATATACCCCTGGTGTGTCAAACCGGGTGCATGGTATGGCCCATTATTTATACCAGGTTACCTCGTGTTAGGCTCAGAACACCTTATTGGAGTTATTACTCATAAGTACATTTATTCTAGAACCACATCCACTTTTAGTATCCATACAAGGACGTATTTCCAAAAATGACCAAATAATATCCACCATAACCAAATTATAGAATGTAATTTTATACTCATCCTCAAATCATACATTAGTTTTATGCTCTATAATCTATTTTTTTAAAATCTAGTTCCCAATAATGATACTAAATATTCTATGATAACAAATGTTGAGAACTGTACAATAATAGGATAGATTTGGTGTCTTCTAAGAATTACATTAGCATGCATACAAGGATTCAAATCTCTAAGGAAAAATATTTTAGTAGTCTTGGTAAAACAGTTACATATATGAGAAAATAATACACTAATTAAAACATATTTTTTTCTTTCTAAATTAATAAAATTTAGGGTTACTTTATTCTATGTAGTAAATCTATTCTTATCATTCATAGTATGATTCTTAGATTTCGGGGAAAGAAACATAATAAGGGAGAGATCAAATGCTCAGTAGGGGGAAAATATAGAGGAAGAAATAATTAACCAATGGGAATAATAATTATGACATGCTAAATAACTGAAACCACATTCCATAAAAAAAATTAAATAATATGGAAGTGCATAAATTTTAGAAAGGTAATATGTAGAAACATATTCCAACCAAATAACTAGATAAGGAAAAATAAATATGGAATGGTAAGAAACTGAAACACAATCCATCTAAATAACTGTAAATGAAATTTAACCTTAATTATTTTGATGAAAAATATCACAGAGGAATAATAATTGAAACTAGATAAGTGAAATTCATTATTATTGGATGCATTTTTTCCTAGTTACATGGAACCTTTACCATCATGACCTATCCCAAAAAGGTTTACAACATACTAGGTAAAAACCCATCCAAGGAAGCTAGGCAATTGAATCATACTATGATACTATAGATACATCGAGAGTCTATCTATTACCGGGCCCAACTGTGTCTTACCAGTCCAAAACATTCATCGTCATTCATAATTGAAATAAGTAATAGGCCTTATCAAATAACCATATTGAATAAAGGATACTCAATTATCAATATTTCCCAAAAAATCAAATAACTATTAAATTATACACCATGTGTAATATGGTATATGGTTTAGGCAATAGTAATATCTATCATAGATGATATGGATAGTTTGAGAAAAGCTTCAACGTTTATATGAGATTGAATATTTCAAGGGGATTTTAGAAATGATTCATGTATGTGAATATAAGCATTATCCTTGACAAAAAAAAATCATAAACCATGTAGGGAAAGGATTTGTATGGTATCAATACTACATACCCCAAGTGGAGTCAAATAAAGCGTTGTTTTCATTAATGAATTTAAATAATATTTAAATTACTTTTTAATACATACTGGAGGAAAATATAATTTTGGTTTTAAAAAAATGTTGAAAACCATTTCATTGAAAATCACATTGGAAAATATTTTCTCTAAAAAGTAAACTTTTAAACATACAAAGTATTCTTCATGGAAGTGACAGTGGGAAAGTACGTACAAGCCATATAATGTAAAAGTAATATCTCTTTTTCATGGTTAAAGGTTAGAAAAATTCCTTGTTCCAAAAAAGACAAGAATATTTCATTGAAAATATTTTTAAAAAATAAAGATATGTTAAAAATGTATTTACCAATTCATTTTCAAAAAATTTTAATTAATAAATTATTTTTAAAACTAAATAGGTGCATCAAATAAAGATATAAATGAAGTAAGGTTTTTGTAAAAACAATTTTAAAACATTTTGACTACCGAAGAGTATAAAAAAGGTACAACCACGTGATAATAGTCATGGATTACCATAGGATATAAAATGGGATGTTTCATTGAACAATGTTGACATTATTTCCTACAATTTAAATTCCATTGAAATATTATTAATGTTATTGTGGAGGAAAAATGTTCATTAAACATTACAAAGTGTCTCATGATACTTTGAAACATTTTAAACCATAAATATCAAGAAGGAAGAATATTAAATAAAAGACTTAAATACCATGATTATTAATTATTTCATGATATAATATATAAAAATGGGTAGTAGATGTGAAACACAAATTATTTAAGGGGTGAACAAGATATTTAACTAATTGATATAAAAAGTGGGATGGGAATCCCTTACCTTGAGTTTTCTTTCGGGTGAACATCTTTTAACATCTTATATAACAATATTATATTAATTACATAATAACCTTAGAAATTTTTTCATGTTTATAATTACCATTATTTTAACTATTATTATGTTATATACAAATACTTAACAATTATGTTTATATTGGGTGTTTTGATCATAATTAGTTTATGTGTAAAATATGGATTTGGTAGGACACCTATTGTTGAAGGGGTAATTATATAACATCAAAAAAATAATAATAATGAAATAATTATCAGACTTATACATAAATTTAACATTTAATGTGAAACGTTAAATTTGGTTATGAAAAATGAATCAATGTTATGATCGTAGAGAAAGTAGGGTGTATTTAAGAATGAGTAATATTCCCTTATTTCAATGATCATTATTGAATGAATGTTTGTAACTACATATAATTTTATAATAATTATTATATCAGAAATACCATGTTTTTTAATCATATATACTTATGTATATAATTCTTTTAATGCAAAAGGAATCACATTGTGATCTTCTCAGTTAAGATACAAGCTTCACTGATAGGGGGAGGCAACGAATTAGTGGTTTTATTTTCTTTTATGCTTAATTATTATGGAAAAAATTCACCTTCAGCTAAATAGTTCATTCCCTACACAATAAAAACAAAACACACATCCACAAGAATACAATATTTACAAGGTTCAGTACTCAACAAGAGTAGATAAGTCCTTGGTGTTGTACAGAAACAATACAGTACCACTCAATCCACTAGAAAACAATCTTTTGATGTGGAATACAACGAGTTGGATATACAATGACTCTCATGTACACATTGAAAACAATATGAAAGAACGTTTGTAACAAGTTAACAGAAATATGGTAGTTCCATGTTTTTGTTCTTCTAGTCAATCTTTGGATAATATGATATCCTAAAATAGTTATTCGGTTTCCTACCCAAAATCTAATAAGAAAATCCTAGACTTCATAATGATACTTATTCTAATACCCCAGTTTAATCTTGATGCACTTAGAAAGTAATTACCACATAAATTTGGGTACACAATTCTATAACTTGTAGAGCTCCTTAATAGATCTCCTTCACAAATCTCTGAACTTCACATAGAATTCTAGTTCACAAATCTGACTAGTTTTTAGAGCACACTTGTTTATAGATATCACTATTTAAAAAATCCTATGTTTTTCTTTCAAAATTTCACTTATTTTGAAAATCTCAATGGCCCAGCGCGAAGCTTGTTCCATTAATAGAGTATACTTCCTTTGTAAATCTCACTAGCTTCACAAACCGTCTTTGAAATTCAAGAGTTCTAAAATTATCATTGATTTTTTATACTCTTCTCAAGGGGTGGAGGAATATTTATATGTGGTTCCCACCAATTCCAGAACATTCTATCCACCTCAGCGCTATGTCAGCAAAAAATCCTTGAGCTCAAAAATTTCTATTAAAAAATAACTCTATTTTGCAATGAACCATGGATATTTTCTAGATACACTAATTTTTAAAAACCAACAATCGTTATTTAATATCCTTTTCACTGCTAAAATTATACTTTTTCCTTTATGCCACAGTAATGCACTCAACCTTCACCATTGTAATTCTCTTTTACTATGCCATTGGCAAAGCTCATTGTTGTTGTATTGAACAATGCCAACATTGTTCATGTATTTTCGAGAGATACTTCATGAATCCCATATTCATGTAACTCATTCCATTTATAAAATTTAATTATATATTCATGAAAAATCACTTTTCAAAATGCTATACCAAATCCAAATCTTATACCGCAAAAAATTGGAAAACATTTGAAAAATGCGACACCATAGACAATTGCTTCTTCTAAACCAACCATGATGATTGAAAAAATCTTTTCACCCCCTTTACTTTAGAAATCCTGCATCACAAGTTCTCCAAAGAACATATGATCCTTATGAAATATAGACTAAGAAATCATCGTCATATTTTCTATGGAAGGTATTGTAACTTACCCATATTCCCTCATCCACATATACAAAGAGAATTGATTTCCAGTCTACTAAAACATCCTTGAAAAAACAGACAATACCTAAAAACAATACTCTTTATAATCATCTTGGTCCTAACACATTATGTCAAGGAGGAAGTATTCCACACATCCACGAACGATGTTATCACTTTTTAAGTGTGTGAAAGGGTAATAAAAAAAATTATATATATATATAGTATATTTTAAAAAGGGTAACTCTTTCATGAATATGATATAGATAATTTTCATGTCAGATATTTTTAATTAAAACTAACCTTTATATGTTTTGTGTATTGTGTGAATGAGTCACATCACATTGAGGGGTGGAAGTCCACAATTCCTCAAACGATGTTATCGTATTTAATGTAAAATTGAAATTATGAAAGGGATGTATAATAAAAATATTAAAAAAGTTTAAATAAATAATAAGTATCATATATATCATATAAAAATAAGTTTTCCCGTATAACGTCTACTATGAGAGGTGGAAATGGAAAAATGAACAAGCATCATTTTTTTGGGTGTAGTTTTCCATACTTATAAACAATATGTTCGTTACCCATTAGATGAATGTGTGTGTATTTGTAGGTAGAAATATTTGTATGAAAACATAATACTAGAATTATCATATAGATTTTTTTATATAATAATGGAATAAAAATATTCTAGGGGTTGGATAATGTAAATGAAACTAGAGAACTTGAGAGAAGATATTATCTCTTAATCAGGTAACTTCGTTTGGTTTGTATCAAAAGGCTTCATTTGAAAAATTTATGCCCAAAGGGAGGCATACAGGTTTAGGGGAGGGATTTTGGGAAGATATATGGGATTAAATTATCAAAAACTAAATGGTTTTATAGGTGTGACCAATTGGGAGAGTTGGTGACCTTATATAAGGGATGACAAAGACTCACTAGGTATTTTTAAAAAGAAGTTAGATGTACCCATTTTTTATCTAAAAAAGACATAAAAACAATATAAACTCAATAACAGAATGTTAATGGAATATTTATGGAAAAAATGGGGTTTTTAAAATTTTATCGGTTATTTGTCCCCTTTAGATAAAGGTTTAGTCCGTTATTAAGCTTTAATTTTCCTTAATAATTGTGAAAAATTTAAATTACATTCAATAATTTTTTTTGGTAACAACGAAATTTGGTCTGATTGTACATTATAAATTATCCATATTCTATATATGGAATCAATTTTTCCTAATTAAAATATTACAATTGGAATAAATTGATTTAATGTTAATCCCTTATGTGGCACGACAATGCGGGTTTGTAACATAAAAACGATGAACAGTTTGACATGTTTTTATATTAAAATAAAAACTTAAATTGATCCCAATGACATAAATTATATTAATTTACAAAATTATGATCTAATTAAACTTTTAAACCTATTAAAGGTATAATTTTAAAATATAAATAAATTAGAATAAAAAGGAGTTTTGAAATAAAATTCTACATTTTAAACTATTCAATAAAAAATGAAATGATTAAAAAAATAGAAACAATTCACCCTAAACAAATTAGTATGTTTCTATTTCTAATTGGAATGTTATATTTACATATTTAATCAATTAAAGTTTCAATATTTAGATTTAAAATGTGTTCTCTTTTAAAATATGGTAAAATTTCCTTTATAAAAATATAGATTTTTATGTGTAAAATAGAGTTTGTTCCTATTTTATTTCTATAAAAACTACTGAATGAATATAAAAAATATTTTATTGAAAATAATATATATATATATATATATTAAATTATTATCATCCACTAATTTTAATTAAATTAATATAATAGTGTAAAAAACCTTTTTACTATAAAATTAATTTTCTTGAAAATATCCCCTTTATATTAAATTTCTTATTATATTCATTTATAATTAATTTATGAAAATTTAATTCATTACATACCTATATAAACTATAATTTTTATAAGTTAGTTTTTACTATTTATAACTACTAATTTATTAGAAATTTTATATCTCATTAAATTTTAATAATATTTTATTATTCGGTAAAACTAGTTATTCTGTGTAACACATGCCGTTTAAGAAGGTCAGTCTTTCATGTATTGCACGCTAAATAATTGTTGCATGAATTGAGATATATAGAATATATTTTAAATATTAAATATATTATAACATATCTCGATATTATATTACCTTGTGTGCTTTATGTCTCATGTCATACACACTGTCAAATACAAGGTTCTTACATTAGAGTTTTGGAGCATTATATTCTACCCATGTTATTTAAACATCCTCCTCCCAATTTAAACTCAATTATAGTGAAATTTTGTTTCATACTTCATGAAATGACGCAATGTTTTAGAAATGAAAATTACATTCTTATTATTATTTCATATTTTATAAATCATGTTAAATAACATAAATAACACAATATAAACATTATAAATGATCAATGAATGGAGTAAGAAGTATTCCTAGATGATAAAGAACCAATACTGATGTAATACTATCATTAGCTCTAGAATATTAATGTGATCCTTATTAATAGTAAACTAGCCAATTAAATAGTAACCTAACCAAAAAAAATTTAAATAAAATTTATCTATATGATAAGTGACAATATGAGATAATTATATCATATTATAAGCAAGTAAATATTCTAAAAATTATTAATTAACTGTTGATATTTTTATAGGTTATAAATATTTAATCACTTTTTTATTATTTTACAAATTTATTTGAAAATATTTTTTCCTAAAATTTATTCATAAATTAATATTTTGATGTCTTAACATTATAATATATATATTTATGATACCTTAACTAATTTTTCAGTGTCTGAAAATTTGTTTTAATTTTAAATTTTGTATTTTCTAAATAAATAATTATTTTAATTAAAAAATTTATTTAAAATATTTATAAAGTTATTTTCATAAAATTGATTTAATTTTTTAATTATACACATTGAATGATGGTTATGGTGAATTTATTAAAATTTTCTAAAATAAATTAATTTTTGGGGAATAGTAAAATATGGTAATTTACTTTATATATACATATTTTATTGAATATACTATTCATTGATTCATTTTTGATGTAATCATAATTTTTAAAATCTCACATGACATAATTCTTCTATTTAGTCTCATGAATCGACACTAGTTCTTGTATTGAAAAAAATAATAAAATAATGATTAAAATATTCAAAAAAAACAACCGTTTCCTCCTCTATAAAGACCACCCCACACCACCTATTCTCATCACAGCTCTCAAGCCCTTTTCCTTATCCCAATTCTACTCAAATATCCTCCCATGTACCTTCCCCATTACTAGGATCATTTGGTCGTAACAAAAGACCAAAACCAATCCCCTAACAAGATTCTTCATAAGAAGGAATCAAGAGGTAAAAACCTCTTCTATTTTCAATCAATTTCTTTTCATGGTCCTCTATTTTATTTTTCTATAATCACATCCCCTAATCAAAATGTAATGAAAACTCTTGTATCATACAGATACAATAATTTTATCATGTTTATGGAATAATTTTTCATTAAGGCTCTTCTTATCTCTTTTTTATTTTAAAAATGAAAACATCATCTGTGAGGTGCTAATTTACCACTATCATAGAAGAAATGCTTTCATCTTTCAAATCTATCTTCAATGTATGTCATCAAGCCATTTTTACGGTTAAAAAGATTATAATATATGAATTATATCTTATGAAATGTTTTGGATTAATTGTTTTTATATTAGTACAATTTATAAAAAATGATGAGTTCGTTGTAATAAAAAACACTAAATTAATCTAAATAATTATCTATAATGATTTATTTAATGAATCATCTTCACTTTTGATAAAATGGTATTTTAATTTTCTATATGTTTATTAATAACATAAATGTTCAGTTATGGACAACTAAACTCATTCTTCATGATTTCCTGTACACATATACAGGTAAACTGATCATTAAAACCAAGGAAACTACATCTCCCGAACAATGAAATTGAATTTCTTGACCCATCAAAAAGGACATAAATGAAAATAATAAAATAATAAAAAAAATATATACATAGAAAGGGTTTTTTAATTATTACTTAATTAATCTAAATTGATTATCTATGATATTAAGATCTTGTGAAGAACACCTTTAGACTTAAGGTAAGGGATTCTACGTGAACCTCCATTATTCCTTCAGTAACTCCTACACTATTTTTACCCAAATGAAATTATCATTTATTTTTATGTACATATTCAAAATTAGGCGTATATATTCTAAAATCATGTATCAAGATCCATTCATCCTTATTTTTGGGGATATATGTGTTTTTTAAAAGGATTCATACTCAATTCTTCTCGATAAGAAAGCCCGGTTTAAGGGAACATCTCGATTTCTTACCTATATCAAATGAACTCCATAATTTTTTTTACAGAATATATATTTTTTAAAATCATTCATTTTTATCAGGAAAAAATACCTTGGTTAAATTCTGGTTTTATAAAAACAAATATTACTTTTCCATTTTAATTAATCTTGAATGTTTTCCATTATGTTATACTAAAATGTTTAATTTTTAAATTTTCTTAAACATTATTTTCACTCCAATTAAAAAAACACTAATCATTATCTATTACTATATTACTTTATGAATTTAAATTTATTATTTAAATCCATACATTCATGTACAACATTATGATATTCCCTTTGGATATTTCTTTTGACATGATTTTAACACCCAATTCATTTCATGGGTAACCCTTATGTTTATGTTTGATTGAATATGTATGATTATTTATGAGAAATACATAATCATTAACATGTTATGAAGGGTGATACCATTTATATCTCTAATTTATTGGGTAAAATTTAGTCTCATGAAATGTTATGTGCAACGGTCTTGGTTGTTAGCCTTGACTCATTCTCCTATATGTGCAAGGAGCCTCAACTCAAGCTCTTCTATGTGCAACGAGCCCTGAATCAATCTGAATTAATTTTTTATGTTTCTTCCACATTATTATGATTCCATGATTATATAATTTCATGTTTTGATTAGATATGTTTAAACATGTTCTATTCCCATTATATCGTTATGTTATTCCTTCTAACCCATGTCCTAATATTTATTCTAATGTTGATTCCATCACTGGTCTTTTAGATCATCTGTTTGATCATGTTATCAGTACGACCCCCATTGAATATATAATGGATCAAATCAAATTATGATCTCTTTAAGATGATTCAGTAAAATATGTCCTTATTTTAGAATTATTATGTTTAATTATGAAAATATTTTACAAGACACTAGAATTTACGATCCTTGTCTTATAATTTGATTTTTAATTACACTTAAAAGCATGTAATGATATATAAAAAAGATAGGGTATCTATAGTTTGTATCTGAGGAAATGTTTAGTTATTTTTGGAGTGTATAAATTTAGTAATTTATTAAGAACCCTATGGATTATAATATGTATGAGAAAATAGCCCTAAATTTTGGTATGTTTAGAGTAAGTTTTTTTTCATTAAAATACATCCCAGTCAGGATACTACAAATGGACGTGGTTTTGGAATAATTGTATCTAGGGGTGAAAAATCTAATAATGTATTCTAGTCATGACTTGGTATAACCTTTACCTGAAAACTGGCCTTAATATTCATTGATTTTGACCCTCCTTGGGGATATACTTTGGATAAATAATAAGCTTATTAGGAACAATTATTTACAAAACAATGAAACTGCCCATAAGAATATATTTTATGAAACATAACATGGATAACCTAAAATGTAACCTAGGGAATCAGAAGTTAGGATATACAAATATATTAATATTTTAACCTTTATTTTTTAATTTTTACATTATTTATTACTAGATAAATATTCAAGACACCAAATTTTACATTATTTTTATAGGTTAATGGGGGGAAATAGAAGGAAAAATACCCACAATTAATCTGATGGTGAATGTGATGATGTCCCCATAAAATTTCCAAATATGATGGGAATGGGTGTACAAAACATTATTACAATACTTTCTTAGCTAGATCATGTTATGAATAATTACATTAACTGCGTTGAACTCTCACCTTATATTAGGAAAGGTAAAGCTTCCATCAAATAAATCATGATATAAAGGCCTCCCATGTTCTGTGAAAATTATGATCCCCTCCTCGTGGAACAGTGGATGAACTCCACTAAAATGATATTTTCTTTACTCTAATGATTAGATGAATGGAAAGTTTTTTATTTGTCTATTGTTTTGATAGGGAAGCTAAAAAGTGGTGGAAACTAATCAAAAAAATTATGTCCAAGGAAGAAATTGATTCCATGTATTGGGAGGAATTCAATAAAAGTTCTTCTATAAATATTTTCCATTAACCCTATATCTCCAGATATAAAGATAGTTCCTCAAACATAAGAAGAAAAAAATATGATTCTATCGGGGCGTATGAAGCTTACATTACACAGCTTGCATGATACACCTTTGTATTTTTCAAGAACATCGAATGCAAGGTTGTTCACTTCTAAAACAGACTAAAGATGATTCTACGAAAAGAATTAGGTATTAGAGACTTTGATAGTTATGAGTATATATTCTGTTGTTCCTTCAAGGATGAAATGGATAATAGATACTATCAATGATATCATGATATTTGTGAAAAACTGTGGAAAATAGCGACTAATATGGGTGGATTAGAAAATTAATCCCATGATGGAATGAAGATCAAATATCAGACGTGTCAAAATTGTTGGATGAAGAATCCTAAGAACTATCTAAAGGGAATTGTGAAATGCTTCAAATGTGTTTGAATATGGAATATAACTATGAACTTGTAAAGGTTATGAATAATCCCACTAATGTGAAAGATGAAAGTTATGTTCATATCAATGCTCAGCCAGTAGTATAGTGTTTCACCAGCAAGGAACTTGGGAAATTGGAATCCAATTCCCTAAGACTAGGGTTGTTAGAGGAGTTCAACAACAACTACCAAGTCAATATGTAATGGAAAATATTATCACAACTATTATGGTGGAGCTCTAAAATTATGTGGTTACAAGTATTCTAGTTAATCATTCAATAATAGTGAATGTACTATTCAATTCTGGTTCTATGGATTCTTTCATATCATAAAATTATAGTAGAACTATCTAGACACCACCTCAAAATTTGGAGGTTGTGTTATCTGTGAGAATTCAAAATGGTGAAATTATTGCATCAAATGTACATAACTCCTCTATAGTCATTGTTTGTGGAATGAACCTCCTAGAATATCATTTCATACACCTTTTGGTAGAGTTTTATTCTATTTTGGTGATGGATTGGCTATCTTTATACAAATCCATCATCAACTATAAGGAAAGAGAGGTCACTCTTCAAATCCCAAAGAATCGTCCAAATCAATATCTTTTAAATGAGGAGGATGAATCTCCTTCAAAATAATTATCTGATGTGTGGATATTATATCCTTATAAGAAAGCATATATCACACAAATCATTGATACAAATGAGATGGTAATGCTCTAAGATATTCAAATCATGACAGATTAAACTAATGTATTCCATGAATATTTTTTTGGTGTTCCCCTGAACTAAGAAGTTGATTTCTCAACTAAACATATTCTTTGATTTATACTTATATCAAATACACCTTATAGAATGGTCACCGTAGAGATTTAATAAATAAAGAAGCAGTTACATGATAATATTGACAAGGTTTGTATACCCCTAAGTGCTTCAACATGGGGTGTGCCAGTCCTCTTCGTTAAGAAGAAGGAAGGATCAATGTGCCTCTACATCGATTATCCTGAGATCAATAAAATCATGAAAAATAAAAAGGATCCCTTACCTTGGAAATATGAATTTTTTAATTATCTTTATTGGGCTAGTTATTTCTCGAAGTTGGACCTTCGGTCTGGATATCATAAATTAATGGTGATGAAGGATGATACTCCCAAGACATCCTTTTGAACAAGGTATGCAAATTATGAGTTCAAAGTGATTCCCTTTGGACTCACTAATGTGCCAGAAATTAACATGGTTTAGATGAATAGAGTTATTAGATATTACCTTGAAATTTTTTTGGTCGACTATATCGATGATATTCTGAGACACAACAAGATCAAGGGGGACATGAAGATATTTTGAATACTTTGTTGAAGAATTTTTAAAGGGAGAGATTATATTAAAAGTATATTATATATCAGTTCTATATGTAGGATGTACCATTATTGGTTCATTATATCACAAATAAAAGAATATATATAGACCCTTCCAAGAAAACAAAAATCAAAATGTGGCCCAAGCCAACATCTATAATGGAGATCCACAACATTCTTTGTCTATCTGGGTAATACTGATGATTTGTGAAGATCATATACCGATTTGAAAACCCAAAAACCACAATTTTATGAAAGGAAGTGATTTTTTTTGACACAAGATTGTAAGGAAATATTTAAAGAAATAAAAAATAGGTTTACTATTGCTCTAATACTCACACTCTCAACAAGTGGAAAACTCTATGTATTGTAAAAAGGCACCTAAAAACGGTCATAGGTTGTGTAATGAGGAAAAATTATAATGAGACATCCTACACCTCATGTATGTTGATAATCCATGAGGAAAACTATCCCACACATGATCAATAGTTGGTTGATGTGATCTTTGTGTTGAAAATATGGAAGCAATATCTCTATGGAGAGAAGTGTGAGATATTTACTAATATTAAGAGTCATAAAAATATATTCACACATTTGGAGCTTAATATTTTCCAATAAATATGGTTAGAGATAATCAAGGATTATGATTTCTTAATCCACAACCATCTCGGTAAGCCAAATAAGGTGGTAGATGCTCTGTGTTGCAAGTATCCTATATCATTATCAATGATGATAATTTAGAAAGATCCAATATTAATAGAAATATAGTGTATGTACATGGGAATCATTATGTGATGAACATCATCCATCCTTTCTAAAATTATTTCTATACCATCCCTTCTGGAGATAGTAAATAATGATAAAAATGATATGGAAATTTATAAAAGGGTGGATGATATCCGAAATAGGAAATCCTCTGAGTTTAAGATTGATGGGGATTTATTTATATGATTTGGGTCATGAATATTTGTAACATCTAATATAGAGATAAATAAAGATATTATGAATGACTCACATAGTTCAACTGCCTCTATTCACCCAGGGATCACAAAGATGTTTTGAGATATCTAGGAGAATTTTTTTGTCCGACAATATTAAAAATGAGATCAATGGATATATATAAATATTCCTGGTATGTTAGTAAGAGAAGGCTAAAAGAAAAATGTATAAAGAGATTATGTAACCATGACCCATTCAATTTTGTAATTAAGAAAACATCACCATCGATTTATGGCACTTCACATCCAAATTCATCCATAGGGAACAATGCTATATGTGGTATTGTGCCCCGTATTACAAAGATAGCTCACTTTTTCATGATTCAAGAGGAATTTTCACTTGATTAACATGAATGGATATATATAAAATAGGTGCTAAGGAGTCATGGAGTACCACAATTGACAGTATCCAATCGAGATCTGAGATTCACCTCGATGTTCTGGAAAAGTCTCCAGCATGCTTTATGCCCAGAGTTGAACAACAGTAAATCCTATCATCCTCAACCTGATGGACAATTTGAGAAGGTTATTTAGACATTGGAAGAATTTTTGAGAACATTTTCTATGGACATCAAAGGAGGATCGGACAAACATCTACCTCTGGTTGAGTTCTCTTACAACCATAGTTTTCACTAAAGAATCTGAATAGCCCCATATTATTACCTTTATGGGAAATGGTGGAGAACCCCAAAATGATGTGATGAAGTCAGTGAATGTAAGTTTCTAGGGATTGAAATAGTTTAATAAATTATTGAGAAGGTAAAAACCATTCAATAGAACATCATGGTATCCCAGATTTGAGAAATGATGTTAGGACCTGTCCCCAGGGGCTCATGTCGTGACAACCCCAAGCCCACATTCCATAGGCCAGGGGCTGGCGACTAGAACCAGAAAGGCATATCCCTATAATGGGAAGGAATTTCCTTTAAACCTGAACAAACACACAATCCAAGAAAACAAGAAGAATAAACTATGATGTAAACTACTGTAGTAAAAAGTGTACTGAAAGTAAAGGGGTTGGAATACAAGACCAACTTAAAAGTACTAGTACAATTGAAAATAGAAAATAGCTCCTAGATCATCGACCGAGAATCTAACATGAATGGTAGTCACATCTCATGATCAGTAGTCACTACAGAACATCACATCAAATGTTCCATCTCTAAGAACCATCCAGTCCTAGCTCCCCCATCCTCAATCAACACAGTCTGTCATCTGCTCCAGAAACAGCAAGGTGTGGGTGTAGCCCATGCCGGGGTGAGTATAAAAATACTAATTAGGGACCACTGTAACTCTGAAGGTCTCTCAATGTTCCAAAAAGATAAACCAGAATGAAAGAACTCAAACACAAAGCATGAAGCAGTCATCAAATCTACTTAGGTATATGCCCATGAAAATACCTATGTTATCATGATATACTTGTATCATACATGAGGGAAACATAAGGCTCCCACTTTTTAGAATTTAGCACAACTGATCCATTATGGAAGAATACAAAAAATGTAACACCACGAAGATAACACCATGAAGGTAACAATACCACAAAGGTAACACCATGAAGGTAAAAGTACCACAAATGTAATGATATTACTCACAGTAGGTATATAACTAATGTACCAAAGTACAGATGATTAGTCATAAATCTAGATCATATTCTTCTATTGAGAGGCTCTACTGCTGACCCACAAAATATTGATAGATGCTAACCCCCATAGAATCGCTAGGTGCTGACCCATAGAGGATTGACAGATATTAACCCAAATAGGAATTCTTAGTGCTGAACCTTCAAAGGATCGATAGATGCTGACCTTGATAGGATCTATGTCCTTTATTCACATTAGAGACAACCATGAGATTCCTGCACTAAGTATGCTTGATTCCAATAGGATCCACTTCTCCATCCATTTGTTGTACCTCAACCTCCATGAAGATCCATGAAACTGTATCCTAATGGACTGCCATGTCGTAAGCATTCCAATGCGATATACGACATGTGAATCGAACGCATGGTATATAAGTTATACGAATTTTAGTACTGAGGGCCCAGTTGGATTCGGGTTTTATCCAACCTTGATGTACTCCAAATATCTTCAAAATTCAAGTAGAGTATATCAAATGTATCATATCTCTCAAAGGATCCCATTATCACAGATGATTCATCAAACGGATGTCTGGATTTCTTGTTATGTATCTTTTAGTGAAACGGTGCCTGGAAGGGTCTAAGCCTAGTCTGACCTGGTCTGGGCTCAGCCAGGTTGGGCTGGGCCCTGGCGGCCTCGGCCCACTAGACCGCAGACCGGCCCAACCTGCCTATGCAGTGCGGCCTGCTGGGCTGGCACGGCCCGACGAAGACCATGGATGGCGCTGCCCCGCCTGTGGAGGCCTCAACACACTGGGCTCGTGAAGCACCACTCATGGAGGGGTGCGGCCCACTAGGCTCATGTGGCCTGGCCGGCGGAGGGCGCATCCCACTGGATGGGTCACCCCTATCTGGCGGGAGGGGGTAACGCCCCCTTCCCCCCGAACGACATTTCCATTCAGAGGGGGTGGGGGGGGGGTGAAGCTGCAGCGCCGCCTGGTCACCATAGGATGCATAGGGAAGTGTCCCTCTTCCTATGTCATGGATTTGAGCCACTAACATTTCCAACGACGCGTGATGGAATGCCGCTCCACCTCCCTGGTCGATCGGTCCCAATAGCACTGCATGACCGCCACGACTAAAAAGCCGCAGCCTTCCCTTCTAGTGGTGTGCAATGCTGAGCTGCCTTCATCATGACCGACCACTGCCATAACATGCTTGTGTGGGTCACCAGTGCCGTCACAACGCTCTTTCACGGGCCACCGGGTTAGCTTTGGTGGTCCGTTATTCCATTATATTGTGCCTACGGACTTCCCAGGTCAGCTCCTAGGCTACTTCACCCTCAGATCTGGGATCCGTCAAATCCAAAAATTTAGATAAAATGAATGCAAAGATAAAGATATAGAAGAGGGAAAATTCCTTATTTGTTTGGAATGTGCCGTCCACCTTAGCATCTTATCATGGTAGAGGAAAAAAATAATTCAACAACTCCTTGAAAATAAATGAGATAAGAAATAAACCCAACCTCAATATTTGCTGAAGAACTTCCACGCTTGAGGAGTGGCAGGTGTTCGTCGATTTGTGATTTGGTGGTTCACATCATCGTTCACTAGAATCGGTCTCATCCTCCAAGTGTTTGGCATCGCTGTATTTTACTAGAGCTTTGTCTCTTGGTGATTCCATTCCAACACCCCTCCCTGAGCTCCATATAAATAGGGTAAGGAAGAGGTGGGTAACACCATTGGAAATTTAGGAGTTTCATTTAATAGTGAACATTTTTAATTCCAATGACATAGTTATTAAAATGGAGGAGTCAAGCCAATTAATTGATTGACATGTCGTTGGTGTTGCCACTACCACTCGTCCATTGGAGGAAAAGAAAAGAGAGAAATAAAATAAATTTTCTATTTTATTATTCTTTTAAAAGTACAAAATATATCTTTTCTCTCAACCTGCTACAGTTAATGTGATATCTTTATTAAGTGAATCCCAGTGCTACACAATCAACAGTGCTCTCAGATTTGTAATCTGAGCACCGGTTCAAAAGTTAGAAAATGCCGCTCATGCGTTTATAGAACGTACCTTAAAAAAAGTTGAAAAATTCATTCTGGGAACACCAGGCCTTGAAATAACATGCATTCAATTTTTATAGGCTCGTAATAATTCTTTTTAATTAAATAAATTACATTGAAAATCCGGGTATTTACATAGCCCCCACCTTTGGAATTTTCATCCCTGAAATCCACTACATAGACTATGTAAACAAATGGGGGTACTGAGCATGAATTTGAGCCTCCCACTCCCATGTTCTATACTGAAGGTTCATAGGCTACCAGAGAATGTGAACCATAGGAATTGATCATCGATGAAAGACCAAATCCCATAGATCCTCAATCTCCACTGGAACCTCCATAAGCATCACCCCAACATCAAAGTCTACCTCACCATGGTCGATGATGTTAGATGGGACATGCATGTATATCCTCTAATAGGATATGTAGAAGACCCCATGCACCCTCTACAACTACGGTGGAGGTGCCATGAATTATGCCACCTCACCAATCCTCTGACACATCAGAAATGGTATGATAATCCTCGGTTAATGTTTGTCGCCTTGGACAAATATCTGTTCTCCCTGTGGAGGGGAGACTCACAACAATTAGTAGTCACCCTATTGGTACTCTAGATGTCTCCATATCCTATTAGAATAAGACTTATGTCTACTCTGTGAAGTCTTCATCCACTCCCAGATGGTCTGTACCATCTTAGTGGTAGCCCGTACCATCTATGGACCCCTAAGTGCTTTTTCCCATGGGAGTGTCCAACATATAGGTGATCTGCATGGTCAACCATACATGGAATCAAATGGTATCATACCGATGGTGGAGTTGAAGTTGTAGTTGTATGTAAACTACACCAAGGTAAAGTGATCCTCCCAACTGTGACCAAAATATAGGATGAAAGCACAAAGAATGTCCTCCAATGTCTGAATGATCCACTCCATCTGACCATATGTCTCTGCATTATAGGTGGTTCTCAAACATAGATGAGTCCCAGACACCTCCTATAATCCCTTCCACAACCTGGATGTAAATCGTGCATCATGGTCAGAGACGATCGTCGATGGAACCCCATGATGCCATATAATCTCCTGTACATAGAGGAGTCCCATGACCTCTACTAATCCCATGCTCTCTGATGGGTAAGAAGTTGGCCGACATGGTGAGTCGGTCAACGATCACCCCGATATAATCATGTACCCTAGATGTTCTTGGATTCCCTATCATAAAGTCCATGAAGATACCATCCCACTTCCACTCTGGTACTTCTAATGGTTGCGCCAAGCCTGCTGGAATCTAATGCTTGGCCTTCACATGCTGACATGTGAGGGATCATGAAACAAACTCAGCCACTGATTTCTTCATCCCTGGCCACCAGTGATTGCTCTGAAGGTCCTGGTACATCTTCACCACACAAGGATGCACCGCCAGAGCGGACATATAGAACTCCCTAAACACCTCCTCCAATAGTAACATTGGTACCATAGTGCATCCTCTAAATATGATTACGTGCTCCCCACATTCCAAAAAATCCATCAGGGGCCTGTCCTATGGATATATGAGCACATCTAGGCTCGCAGTAAATGTCCCCAAGTTGTGCCTCTTGAGCTCGCTGAAGAAGTGGGGGAGTGAAAGTCATAGAATAGAGGTAAGCTTTCCCATCTCGATCGTCACATGATATCTGCAACGTGACTAGCTACTCTATCGCATTACTCAGCAACTGTAGACCAGACCTCATACCGAGTGAGTCTTCTACTACATTCCCCTTCTCATGAGGGTAGACTATCTCAAAGTCACAGTCCAAGAAGAACTCAAGACAACATAATTGTCTCAGTTTCTGGTCCTTATTTGAGAATATATATCTGAGACACTTGTCATTATATTAGACTATAAAATGTTCACCCATCAAGTAATGATGTCACATTTTCCAGGCGAAGACCACTTCTGCTAACTCTAGGTCTTGTGTGGAATATTTATGCTCATTTTGTCTCAGATGTCATGAACTATAAGTGATCACTTCTTGGTCATGCATCAAAACACATCCAGGTCCGGTCCCTAATGTGTCACAATGGAGTACATACCCAACACCCTCTTCTAGTAGCCTCAAGATGGGGGAACTCGTCAGTCTCTGCCTCAACTCCTAAAACCAATTCTGGTATATCTCCGTACAAACGAAGGGCTACCCCTTCTTTGAAAAAGCTGAAATTGGTACCGCAACTCTCGAAATTTCATGTACAAATCTCTAGAAGTACCCAGCCAATCCTAGGAAAATCTGCACCTCGACCTCACTCTTGGGTGGCTCCCAAGAAAGCACTGCCTCTATCATTTCCCAATCTACCACAACTCCAGTATTTGAAATAACATTACCCAGAAAGTGGAACTCCCGTATCCATAACTAAAACTTCTAGAGATTACCATAAAGATGGTGATCTCACAGTGTGTCCAGAACTATCTATAAATGATCGAAATGCTCCACCTATGATGCCAAGTATATCAATATGTCATCTATAATGATCACCACAAAGCGATTGAGGTATGGATGAAAGATCCTGTTCATGTGTCCCATGAACACTATAGGATTTCTAGTCATGCTTAATGGCATAACCTAGAACTCATAGTTGCCACACCGACGTGTAAAGGTCATCTTCTGCTCATCTTCATCTCATAACCTGAGTTGATGATAGCATGATCTAAGGTCTATCTTTGAAAACCATCAATCTCCCGTCAACTGATCAAAGAGAACTTCAATCCTCATAAGTGGATTCTTTTTCTTCACTGTCACATAGTTTAGGGGCTGCTAGTTCACAGAGTCTCATAATCTAAAATACCTTCTCTGCAAACAAAAACAGGGCTCCCCATTGAGAAACACTGTTCCTTATGAACCCCTTCCTCTGTAAGTCCTCCATCTGTACCAGTAACTCACAAATCTCCGCAGAATAAATCATATACACGGGTGTAGATATTAGGGCCATACTTGGGTACATGTCGATGTAAAAGTCTACCAATCTGCATGGAGTTAGTCCCAGGACATCATTATAAAAGACATCGACATAATGGTCCACAACTATAGGAAAGGTCATACTCTCAACATTAACTGCTCCGAGGGTAAGGCTATGCAAATGATTTGTGATTGGATGAACCCTCCTTAGGTAAAGTCCATCTTGTGTTGTTAATGTTTCCTACTCAATGGTGAAGGAAAACAGGATTATTACCTCTTGGACACATGACACATTGCACCTAATATAGTAAATATGAGGATAAACTATGGATAACCAGTCCATACCCAAGATGTTGTCGTAAGGCCTCAACGCCACTACTAGAAGATCCCAGCTGAAGCTCTCGCCTCCTAGAGCATGCTTACATTTCCGGAACCAGTTTGTAATAATTTAATCCCCTCTCTTTAGAGTCTCTATCCATAAGGATCGAGCCAATGACTCTATCGGAATCTCCGAGATTAGAACGATAGTCATTGTAATAAAAGAGTAACCGTAACTTGTGTCTATAAGTACTACTTATAGGGTGGAGTAGAGAAATATTGTACCTATAATCATCTCTATAGCACCTTTGTCATAGTACATAGCTTAATAGATCCAAGCTCATCCCTATTCTCCTGATCCATGTGATCAGGACGGACCACCTTGAGGTGGTGGAAGTAGAACCTTGAATCACTGCCCACTACATGCGACACGACCTGTCCTCTACCAAATCCACCACCATGAATACATCCTCTCTCAAACCTCTAACTTTATATCGGTGGTCCCTTTACCTTTTGTTGGTCGTTTGTACGGTGGGTCTGGAAGTCGTGATCCAAGTTTCCCTACCCACTGTACAAGTAGCATTGTCTACTCTTCATCTGTCATCCTCTGTCACGTGAGCCCCGCACCACTGACACTATATCCTAAATTCCTCCACTAGAAGTTCTAGCCCACTTGGGCCCCTGTTTCATCTGTCTAATACATTCTATAGATGACTCTCCTACCTGACATCTAGTGGTGGCTCTCGCTGTCGGTGCTAGTTCTTCTAGGAAGCTCTCCACAAAAAGTGCTCGCTCTAGTACCCATCCTACATCGGAATGCTGAGAGATATCATCGATGGTATAACCTCCCATCAGATACCATTATCAAAGGTTTTGGCCATGATTATAGGATCCCATACCATTTCGTTGGAGTTTTGGGGGATATTAGTGAACCTCACCGAGTACTAGGCCATGGTCATGCTATCTTGATGTAAATGTTGGAGATTTTGTATACTCACTGAGCGTATGGTTGATGAGAAGATATTTTACCTAAAAAGGCCCTTGATGTCCGGCCATGTGAGGGTCACCTCATTGTGTAATTATAGTGTCAGACTCCACTATCTCCCTGCTGCTCCTTGGAAAAGACTAACTTCTAGGATCACCATCAGATCAGTTGTTTTCCCAACAATGCATAAAACTCTAGCCACAACCTTTAGCTAGTCCTCAGCCACCTACAGATCCATCATTCCTCAGAACCTCTTAGGCCTCTGCTGCTGAAAATCATGCAATCCACTCAATTGGCGTGCACCCTATACTAGTGGGGCTGGTGGCAACGACTCCCCAATGGGTAGTGATGTTGTTGGTACAACACCCGAAGGTGATAACACCATAAGAGGGCCCTGCACCAATGCCTCATCGCTCAGCGGTCCGTCCTTGTCTACTCTCCCAGGAATCCTGGCTGGCTATCTATGTGATGGAATCCTGAATGAAAAAAGGTGTGCCACGGTCAATAAGTTATACCCGATGAGCTGTCTCAAAGAAATCTTAAGAAAAAACATTTCAAAACACACGCAATCAGTGTTTTTGTCCACTGAGTCTGAAAGCAAAGTTCAGGGTCTCGGTGTATGGAAATATCGACCGCCACACCAACATTAGATTCCACAAACTAAGAACCAAAAGCATAACACATAACACTATTTCCACATAAAAATGATCCGAGTTGAAGTTCTTCGGTAGAACCGACTCCTTTGATATAACATTTTCATGACCTATCCCCTAGGGCCCATGCCATGACTACCCCAAGCTCACCCTCCATAGGCTAGGGGATGACGACTAAAAATTGAAAGGCATATACCTATAATGGGAATGTGATTTCTTTAAACCATTACAAACACACATTCCTAGAGCACAACAAGCAGCAACCACGAAACAAACTGTTGTAGTTAGAAGTGAACTAAAAGTAAAGGGGGCAGAATATGAGCCCAACTAAAAATGACAAGAACAACTGAAAAGAAAAAACAACACTTGGATCACCTACCAAGGATCCTACCTGAAGGGCAGGTACAACTCACGATTAGTAGTCACTATAGCATGTCACGTCAATTGATCCACCTCTGAGTACCGTCCAGTCCTAGCTCCCTCACCCTCGATCAACAATGTCCTTCATCTGTAAAAGGCACATCAAGTTGGGGGCATAGCCCAGGAAGTGGTGAGTATAACAATACTCAGTAAGGACCCCGAGTCCCCCAATGGTCTCCCAGAGTTCCACAAAGTATAAACCACAAAGAAAGACCTCAAACACAAAGCAAGAATTAGTCATCAACTCTAATTTGGTATATGCCAATTTATATACCTAAGTTATCAAGATATAATAGTCTCAAACATGAGGAAAGCATAAGGGTCCAACTTTTAAGCCATTAGAACAAAAAATACACGATGGAAGAATACATAAAAGGTAACACCAAGAAGGTATTTGTATCACAATGGTAACACCATGAAGGTTACCCAACTAAGGTAAAAGTACATCAAAGGTAACACCACGAAGGTGACACCGTGAAGGTACTACCACGAAGGTAACACCACAAAGGTAAAAGTATTATTAAGGTAAAGACTTAGCTAAAACCAGATATATAACACAAGTACAGAAGTACAAATTAGTAGTCGTAAATCTAGATAATCTTATTCTGTCGAGAGGCTCTACTACTGACCCCCACATGATCGATAGATGCTATCCCACATAGGATCACAAGGCATTGACCCACAAAGGATTGATAGATTCTGACCCACATAGGATCGCTAAGCGATGAACCACACATGATCTATAGATGCTGACCCATATAGGGTCGATGTTCTTTCTTCATCTTATAGGTAACCACAAGATTCTCTTTCTCAGCACTCTTGATTATGGTAGGATACTATTATCTAGTCATGAGTCATACCTCGACTACAACTAAATTCCACAAAGAAGCATTAAAAAGGACATCAATGTCGTAAGGGTTCCAACGTGACAGACGCCGAGTCAATCGGATGCCCGGTCTGTAATTTATATGCATTTTACTAACAGGGGCTCGGTTGGATTTGGTTTTGATACAACCCATCCATACTCAAACTTTATCCAAAACTCATGCGGTGTATATCAAAAGAACTGTCTCACTCCATGGATCCTATGGCCACTAATAGTTCATTAAACGAACATCTGGATTTTTTTTGTTATGGCTCTTTTAGAGAAACTCATCCCTGAAGGGTCTTGGTCTGGTCCTACCCGACCCGACTCCCCTGGGCTATGTAGCCTACTGTGTTGGTAGAGCCCGACCCATGGAGGGGTGCGGCCCGCTGGGTTTTTGCGGCCCGGCCAGATGAAGGAGCGTCCCACTGGGATTGCGCGGCCCGACCCACTGGAGGCGCAGCCAACTGAGCTTCTGCCACCCGGCCCGCAGAGGGCGCGACCCATAGGCTGGGGACCGCCCTAGCTATCATGGTTGGTGGGGGGGGTAACACACCCTCCTTTCTCTGAAACGGCTAATCCGTTCGGAGGGGGGGGGGGGTGAAGCGGCGGTGTTGTGTGGCACTACCTGGTCACCACGAGACCCGCAGAGGTGGGTCCCTCCTCCATCATCGTGGCTTCAATCAAGGGACCTCCCCAGTGGCATGTGACGACGCACCACTCTACCTCTGTGGACAGATGATGTCGGCCTCCCTGATTGACCGCCACCGCTGAAACGTCACGACCATCCCTTCATGCGGCACGCAACGGTGTGTCGCCTCGGTCGTCGTCAGCCGGTGCCCGCAGTTGTCATCGCCTGTCGACATGGGTCTTTGGTTCCACCACATCAGTTCCACACAGACGATCTTTCACGGGCCACCAGGCGATCTCAGGTGGTTTTTTTCCATCCGAACATGCCTACTAACTTCCTGGGTTTTCTCATTCACTTCTTGACCCTTGAATTTGGGTTTCGTCCAACCCGAAAATTTACCATCAAATAATGCAACGATTAAAAGATAGCTGAGGGAATGTGCCTGGTTCATTTGGCCTGCTCCCTCCATGTTAGGTTCTTATCATGGGAGGGGGAAAATTATTCAATAGTTTCTTGAAAATAAATGAGACAACAAATAAAACCTACCTCAATATTTGTTGAAGAATGTCCGCACTTTAGGAGGAGTCGATGTTCGTCGATTTGTGATTTGGTGGCACTCGACACTATTTTCTAGAACTGGTCCCATCCTCCATGTGATTGGTATTGCGGTATTTTACCAAATCTTTGTCACTCGGTGAAGCCATGCCAACAACCCTCCCCAAGCTTCCTATAAACATGAGGGGGAAGTGGTGGGTAACTCCATTGGGAATTTATGACATTCATTTAATAACAATCCTTCCTAATTATAATGGAATAGTTACAAACATGGAGGAGTCATGAAAATTAATGGCTTGACATGTCGTTGGTCTCATGAATGCCGCTCATCTGTTGGAGTAAAAGAAAGGAGAGAAATTATACAACATTGTTATTTTATTATTATTTAAAATGCCCAAAATCGGTCTTTTTCTCCCAACCTACTGAGGATGAAGTGAAGCCTTAAGCAAATCTTGGTGCTGCATATTCAACTATGCTCTCAGATTTTTAATCCGAGAACCTGTTCAAAAGTTAGATAATTTCACTCGTGCATCTACTAAATGTACCTTAAGAAAAGTTCATAAATTCATTCAGGGCACACCGTTCATTAGAATCACACGCTGTTAATTTTTAAAGACTCGTAATAATTCCATATAAATAAAAATATTACATGGAAAATCCATGTCATTAAAAAAGATATATGAAATCAATCATCGATGAGCCATGGATTTTAAGCATAGTGACATTGTATTACTCCATATTTATCCATGGAGGAGGACCATGATATTTGGCAGGAAAGGGAAGATAAGTCCTTGGTACATCATCCCTTTCAAAAAACATCATCGGGTTGGATATGTGTTTTATCGACTAGAACTTCCACCAACCATGTCTAAAGTACATGACGTATTCCACATATCCCTCATATGGAAATACATAGCGAATCCATCACATGTACTAACTTCATGAATGGTACAATTGTAGAATACTATTTTATATGAGGAGAATCTAGTGAACATCATAGATCATAGAAATAAGTATTTATGCAACAAGACAACTCATCGGGTCAAAATAATATGGAGGAACCATAAGTACAATGAGACAAACTGGAAGCTGGAGGAAGCAATGATGGAAAAGTAACCACAACCATTTTCAGCTTAGAATGTAAAAAAAAAATCGAGGGAGAAATTTTTTATGAGGGAAAAATGTAACAACCCAAAGTTAAAAAAATAAAAATTCAATGGTTTTAATTATTTCATATAGTATAAATCACCTTAAATCACACATAGAACACAATATAAACACTATAAATGATAGATGAATGAAATAAGAAGTATTTTTATTAGTTAAGTAACCTATTCTAATAAAATATAGCATGAAATGTGTATTAGTAATGTGACCATTATGAATAGTAATATAGTCAATTGAATAGTATCATAACCAATGAAAGAATAAATAAACGTTATCAATCTTATAAGTGACAATATGATATCATTATATCATAGTATAAGTAAATAAATATTTTTAAAATTATTAATTAAGTGCTGTTATTTTTAAAAGTCTTAAATATATAATTATATTTTTTGATTAATTTATTGATTCAAAAAAATTATTTTCATAAAATGTATTCATAAATTAAAATTTCTATCTGTTAAAATTTGAATATATTTTTATGAGATATTAATTAATTTTTCAATGTGTTAGAAAAGCAATTTTAATTTTAAATTTTTATTTTCCCAATGATGATTTTAATTTAAAAAAACATGTGTCCTATTTTGAAAGTATTTTTTCATAAAATGTAGTTATTTTTTGAATTATACACATTGAAAAATTGAATGGATGAAGTTTTTATATTTTTTTTCAAATACTAGAAATTTCGGTAAATAGTAAAATACATTAATTTATGGTATATATATATTATGTGTTAAATAAAATTTTATTTCAGTCATTGATGGTGTAAGAAAATTTGGTTTGAAATCAAATGACCTAATCACAATATTTAGCCTCAAGAATCAATATTTATTCTTTTCTGGAGAAAAATAATAAAACAATGATTAAAATATTCAAAAAACTCCCTCCTCCTCCACTATAAATACCTCCCCGCACCACCTCTTCTCTTCACAGCTCTCAAGACTTTATCCTCATCAATGATATTGTCAAATATCCCCCCATGTATCTTTCCCACGACTTAGATATTTTGGCGTTAACAAAATACCAAAACCATTCCCTTATGGAGGTTCAAAAGAAGAAGGAATCAAGAGGTAAACCCCTATTCTATTTTCCTCCAATTTCATTTCATGTTCCATTCATTTATTTTTTTCTCTGAATCCCACTAACCAAAATGGAATGAAAAATACATTATATTACATAAAATTTAATGTTTCCATGATTATGGAATAATTATTCATCAAATATATTTTCTTCTCTTTTAATTTTTAAGAATGAAAACATCGTTCATGAGGTGCAGATTTACCACCTTCATGGAAGATATGCTTTTATCATTCAATTATATCATCAAGGATGGTCATGAAACTATTTTTATGGTTGAAACAGATTATAATATATGTATTATATATTATTTAATGCTATGGAATCATTTTTCACACATGTCATGAATTTATAAAATAAGATGAGTTTATTGTGATCCAAAAATACTAAATTAATGTCGATAATTATAATTAATGATTTATCTAATCAATCATCTTATATTCTGAATAAAATTGTATTTTAATATTAAATCTTCTCATTAATAACATATAATTTTTGTTCCTGACAACTAAACTCCTTATACATGATTTTGCATACACATATACCAGTAAACTGATCCTGAAAACCAATGAAACTAACGCTCCCAAAAGATCAAATTGAATATCTTAACTAATAAAAAAGTCCATAAATTAACTTAATAATGTTATAATAAATAATATACATGTATAAATGGTTATGTAATTATTAATTAATTAATATAATTTGATTATCTAGGACATTAATAATAAGTGAACAAAACCTACAGACATAATATAAGGGATTTTACCCGAACCTCCATTATTCCTTCAAGTTACTCCTTCTCTATTTTTACCCAAATTAAATTATAAATTATTTTTATTCAAATTGTCTAAATTAGTTTTATATATTCCAAAATAATGTATCAATATCCATTTATATTTTTTGGGGATATACATGTTTCTAAATGGTTCCCTACTCAATTATTCCTAATCCGCAAGTATGATTTAAGAGAACTTCTTAATTTTATACACAATTCAAATGCACTCCAAAATCTATTTTACAAAAATATTATTATTAAATAATCACTAATTTTACCCTGAAGAACTACCATAATGAAATTATGGTATTAATAAAATAAATATTCCTTTTCTGTTTTCAATAAACATAAATTTTTTCTCTTAAGCCGTATGAAAATATTTTATTTCTAATTATTCTTAAAAACTCTTATCAATTCAGTTTGAAAAAAATATCATGATATATTCCTATACTACCTTATTAATGTACATGAATTATTTAAATCCATCCTTTGATGGAAACATTTATTATATTCCATCTTTATATGCATTTTTTAAAAGATTATGATACCCAATTAATTCCATGGGTAACGCGTATGTTTATCTTTGATTTCTTATGTATGATTCATTATGTGGAAAAAATATTCTTGAACATATTATAATGGGTGAACCTAGATAGATGTCCAATGAATTGGTTAATGTATAGTCTCGTGAGATATTTTGGGAAATGGTCTTTGTGGTTAGCCTTGACTCGGTCCCTTCTAATTGCAACGATCCATGACTCATGTTTGATCGCGTTGTTGAGCATGTAAAATTAGATGTTTATTTTTAACTAGTATTTATGCATTATAGCAACAACCCTAGGATGTCTATCGCTGAATCCTTAGATACATAATTTAATAATTGGGTTTTGAATTTGAAAATAAAATGGTAATGTTGTTTTATAAATCATGGATTGTGTTGATTTAGAAATAGAAATTGAAACTACATTACTAAGTGAGAGAAACAGGATGGAGAAATCACGATCAATCTAGGTGACTTCCCCATTATGAACAATATTTCATTTCCCTCAAGGGAATGGTAATGGTCACTAATTCCTTGATTTAAACAAACTATAACCAGTATCATATGTGAGTTCATACTAGGTTACTAACTAGGATTTTATCAATTGATGATATTTATTACTGAAAACTCCTTAGAATCAATAAAATATTTTCGATGTAAGAACTGATATAAATCAAGTAAGCGCATCAATAAAGTGATGAGATTTACAGATTTGGGTCTATATAATTTTTTTATTAACACAGACATGAATAATAATGGGTTTCGGATTCTGGATTTAGTCAAATGATACAATCCATAATCACTACCATTAAAGAGAAGAGGTGAGAGAAGTGGAAACCACACTCAAATCATAACATGATCTGATTTGTGAATGGAAGCATGAGGGTTCATATTATTTTTATTTTATTTATATTATACTATAATAAAAAAATTATAATGAATAAATTATGCACGATAGACTAAAATCATGGAAATTCAATTACTTTCCAATGGTTATAGGCATGGTGCTCAAGATTACAACATTGAACACCGCCAATTGAACACTAAGAGGCCTAGAAGTACCAGAGGGAGAAGAAAATTATAATGGAAGAATATATCTCTATAATTTAGCTCAAACTTACACCTATTTGTGATAGCATATATTATGTGGGTGAGGGGTCATTTTTTAGAGAAATTCATCGTACTTTCTATAAAAGAAGTCAAGTGCCTATGGGGCCAGGAAACTATTCATGGTATAATTATTCCACCTTTATCCAGTTGGTTGACTGAAAAAAACACGTGTAAATGGATTTAGATTATTTTTAGAGGTGGTTAATTGGGTTATATATCTAATGGAAGTAGAATTGTCACAATTGGAGTTTTGAGGCCCTAGTTATGGCCCAAATAAAGAAGGGTGGTCCAATCTAGACCATACAGAATTTCTTCATATTGGGGGCCTATTTTGGGTCTCCTCATTGATGGATTGGGCTCTATGGTCATATGGAGAAATTTATACCACATGGTTTTTCATTAATATACCCTTTTGTATCCAATTTTATGAAAAAAGTAACCATAATACATATTTATTTTCACGTGCATGCTTGGGTTCTCGCATGGTTTGGACCATTTTTATTGAATTCCATCACAGGCTCTCCAAATCACTTCATCCTACAATGTATGCACTAAAAAAAGAAAAATTGACCTAATAAATAGTGTAAAAATGTAATTAATTTAATTAAACATGAATGTAAATTTATTATTATATTTGTAATATTCATTACTGAACTAATTTTAAAAAGTGGTATAAGGGTGGAAATGAATAGTGAATCACTATGTGATGACACCCCCACACCTAAGCATTTAATCTCTGGGGAAAAGCCACATTTAAAATAATTGATGCGTGTAGATATTTATTAATTCGTGAAGGTTTAACATTTAATGAAATTTTAATTCATTAAATAAATTTGATCGAAGCACAAACTACACTAAGGAGTTATTACAAAAGATCATGGGAAAAGATTTCTCATAAATTCTATCATAACATAATTCAGAGAGATGCATAATAAAAAATTGAGAAAGGAATTAAAATTCAACAATTCCACTAACTATCAATGTGTGCATGTAAAATCCATTCCATTCTATTCTTTACACTTTCTAATTATTAAATAGAAGTTATTTTAATATTTTTTATCTTAGAAGAATTTTACACTAATCCTTCCCTACATCCATTCCAATAATATTTCAGGACCCACTCACTTTATAATTCCTTGACGTCAAACCTTAATCTCTCAACCAAGATATCCCCATATATTTTTCATTTCATAACCCCTCATTTTTTATTATTTTTTTAATGTTACATTAAAATAATCTCACATCCATCTCTTAACCCTCATTTGATCTCCTCATGGAACTAATTTTAATAGTAAAAACCAGATCAAAGGATGAGAATGAGTGGTTTTTGGCCTACCGAAGTCACCCACCAATTTCATTAAATAATATATTTTATATTTTTCATTTTTTTAGAGTGTAGAGTAGTGTGAAATTAGGTACACATGCATAGGTTAATCTGGTAAAGTAATGAAACTGATCGGATAAGGACTGAATGTATGGAAAAATCATTTTATAAATATGATAAATATTAACCTAACATATATTTACCTTCTATTAAATATGAAATATTCCCACTTTTGGGTTTTGTGCAAAAATGTTTGGATATATTATGTATATAGTTTTCCCAAAAACAACTCACATAAGGGGTATAAATCATGTAAAAGGATTCATAGAGGTAAAACCATTTATACCATTTATATATAACCAATTTACTAAAATCACTACCCAATATTAAATTCATAAAAATATCCATTCCATAACTGAGACATGTTTTCATCAAATTTTAGAACAACATGGACTAAATAATTTTAACATGCATTTTATTAAGGTCTCTGATTTGGTGACCATAAGTGTGGGTAGTAAAAATACAATAAAGAATGATAAATAGATAAGAAATAAGAAATATGATGAAACTCCCAATGAACTATAAATTATGGGTGAAGTAAAAAATATCATAGAAAAGGTGAAAAATAGAAGAACAAGAAAAAATTTAAATTCTAATAATACCCAAAATTAATCCACCCCCACACCTAGAATGTTTTGTGTCCTCACTATAATAAATGATAATTTGAGAAGGATAATTCCTAGTGTGTTTCACTGGTATGATGTGTCTTGAAGGTGAATTTCGGCTTCTAGATTCATTTGAAAATCCTTATAAAAGTTTTTATGTCACTTCCCACTGTCGATAAAACTTTATCAACACTGTTCATGAAGAACCCATATTGCACGGAAAAGGTAATATTTAGATACAATATAAGTACCCATCCATCAGGAATAAAGCTTTCATGGGTGGAGGTTTTTCTTGGAATTGTAGATGAGTACCTTATCACCTATATAGAACTTCCATGGATCAATTACCCTATCATGGATATCATTTGTATTATCCTTATAGAATAAAGAGTTCACATTTGCATCACATCAAATTTCATCCATCTCTTAAATTTTCATCCTCTTAAGCTCACCTATATATAAAATATTCATATTACATTTTTTAATATCACAATATGCACAGTGTTCTGCCTCCCCTGGGAGGTGACAAGACTTTTTAAGCATAATCATGTATGGTGACACTCCGATTGGGGTTTTAAAAGCTTTAAGGTATTCCCAAATTGAATAATCCAAACCCAAACTCCAATATTTGATGTTGGGTTATACCATTTCCCTCCAATAATCTCATAACATCATGATTTGAGATATCCAATTTTCTGTTTTTTATGGCGGGGGGAATATGCAGTGGAGACTTTATGAACAAACCAATACTTATAATGAAATTTTTTCATATTGTGATGGAGAAAATGTGAACCGTGATCACTAATGATGAATCTCGGCAAACAAAACATACAAAAAATCTGAGACCACAAAAAATAAACAACAACATGAGAGTCATTGGTCCTAGTAGCCTTTTCATCCACCCATTTAGACTTGTATTCAATATATAACAAGATTTACATGAAGACAAATTTATTCGGAAAAGGGACCATGAAGTCAATGCCCCATGCATCAAGGATTTCAATGATTAACATGGGATGAAGGGGAATTTCATTCATCATGTAGATATTACCTGTGAATTTACAAAAACTACATTACATGAAAAATATATGTCCATCCCTATAAAATTTTATCCAATAAATTCGTTAGTCAAGGATTTTTTGAGCTGTATGTGGAGAGCCATAATGCCCCCCTACAGTCCAATGTGTGACAAAGGTCACAACTGTGGTGCAGTTTTGGTCAGGGGCATACTGATGAACAACTTGGTCACTAAAAATTATATATAAATATAGGTTATGCCAAATGTACCATGGATAATAATGCTTAATTTTATGGGATTGTAAAATTTGGAAATCTGTGTGAACCTTAGATGTTTCTCGAAAATTCAAAATGTATGCATACTAAGGGGTATGGTCTACAACATCATAAAGGTTATCATGAGGAAAGAATTGTCCAATGTGGAGGGACGAGACATCATAATGATCCAGCGGTGTGGAAATCATAATATTGTGGCCAAATACAACATTTTAAACTCCCCTCTTATCTATAATCCCAAGGATAAACTTCTGGAGGAGGAGAATCCACCGTGTGAGGTAGGTCTTAGCATTGGGGTTCTTTATAAGAAAATTAAGGGCATCAAGTTCAGAAAACACCATGAATTTTGACCCAAGAATATATGAATAAAATTTTTCCAACAAAAACACAATATAAATTAGTTATTTTTAAGTTTTAATGTAGTTTATCTTGGCATGGTCAAACCTACATGAGGCATACACAATGACATGAGGAGCCTTCTCAAACATTTTTGATAAAATTGCAGCAACTACAATGTTAGAGGAATCACACATAAGATCTATGGGGAGACCCACCATGGTTGGTGGATGAAGGGATGTGATTTGAGACTCCTTTTTAGTGAACTGAATGCATCCTCACAATTTTTATTGATCACATACAATGAATATATTTTTAATAACTAGAATAATGGAAGTTAAATTTTACTAAAGTCTTTAATGAATCAATAGTAAAAACTAGCATGACCAAAGAAAGATATAACTTCAGTTTTTTGGATATGTAAGGTTTTAAATAAATTCAATTTCTTATTTATCCACTCGAATAACCTAATTTGATATATCATTCCAAAGAATTATCCCCCGCTCAGCCATTAAAGTAAATATCTCAAAATTTAATACAATATATTTTTCAATGCAGTAGAAGAGGATAGATCCTAGTTGTTCCAAACATTACAAAAAATAATATACACCAGTCATGATATCATCCATAAAAACATCCATACAATTATAAAGGTACATAGAAAAAATACTCAACAAACATCGATAAAGAGTACAATAAGAATTACATAGAACAAAAGTTATTATTTGGTACGAAAATGTGCCGAATAGATACATAAATGTGGTATTTTATTTATCTTTAGTGGATATATGGTTTTTGAAATAACATTAATCACCATCAAGCAAAAAATAATGGGGTTTAATTGCCAATTGTTCTAGCATTTGGTCAATGAAAGGTAAGGGAAAGTGGTCCTTCTGTGTGGATTGATTCAGTCAATAGTAGTTAATAGAGAATCTCCAACTATTTTGGACACATATTGTGACCAATTCATATCTTCATTTGACACAACAATTATTCTAGTTTTTTGGCATAATTTTAATTGGGTGAACGCATTTACTATCAGATATAGAATAAATTTTCCCAGTAGTATGTAACTTTCTGATATCTAATTTTACAACTTCAAGGAGAGGGTGATTTAACTAGCTTTGATATTATCTTATGGGATTAGCCACATAATCAAAAAGTATATGGTGCATACAAATATATGGGATAATCTAGATAATATCATCAAATGTACATCATTTCACCTTTTTACTCTCTCTTAAAAGGTCAAGTAGTTTTGATTACTTCTTTTTAGAGATCTTTTTTGGAAAAAAATGACATGTATTGGTCAATGCCATCAAGATATGAATATTTTAAATTAGAATGATGTTGTTTTAATTCCCACACTAGTGGTTTTGGGATTGATGGATGGGATTTAGGGGGAGAGAGGTCCATGAAACTGTCTATCTTCTCATGTTTATTCTCTAAGGAAAAAGGATATATAGAAATGAGATTTACCGAATCATTGATGATCATGGGTACTTTAGATTGAACCCACCCATCAATTAAAGAACAAAATTTACACTTTTAAGAACCCACTCAACACAAAATACATGAATCCTAATTCAAATCATCCATTTGTGAAAGTGATTAAAATTAGTTAGAGTATGATCCGAGGATAGAATTTTGTGTTTGTGTGTCATTAGAGAGAACATACATTGAATACATAGAAAGAGTAGATTTATATTCTTTGTGGTGTTTCATTGCATCATAGATGTTAAAACATACCTTTTCTCCACTGAAATCCACATACAATGTACCATTGTGAACATTGATGATCATATTTTCTATTTTAAGGAATGTCCTCTCAATTATGAAATGATAATGTCCTATGGTTGAATCCATCGACAGGAAATCCTAATCGAACATTCCTAGGATCAGCTACTAAATATAGATGTAATGAATCAAATGTCTTCCACAATTGGTAATCTTGTGGATGTCTCATTAACCCATCATTGTTTTTTTCTTCAGAATGCCACTTCATGTTTTCTGTAGTTTTTGATGACGTGAATAATATTTTAAATCGAGGATTCAAGGGATAGTAATGAAAAAACATTGCATGTGTGTCCCTTTTCTTCTTCTCCATGAAATTATGTTTATTCAAACTTCCAACATCACTATTTGACTTCCATATAGAAGAAGAAAATTTCTTGCAATTCTGTCTACTTGAATCCTCTCCCCAATAAAGCATACAATCATTGGGACACACATGTATTTTTCTATAATTAAGACCAAGCTTGTTAAAAACTTTTTTCATATCGTGAAATGATTCTGGGATTTTTTTCTTCAGGAAATGCATCACGAATCAATTCCAATATCATGGACATTGCATTATTTGTAATGCCACATAGACATTTGATATGGTCTAACTTCAACAGAAATAAATGATTAAAATATTTCAAACACCCACTATACAAATATGGATTTCCATCATCAACTAAATCATGAAACAAATTTTTATCAGTGATGTTTTCCATTACATTTGGATCCACAGAATCATTACGAGGATCCAATGATATGTTACAATCTTGATCTGTTTGTGTTATAGTTTCAAAAACAATCACTTTCCACTTTGCGATTTGTATCACCCTCTTATGGTTGTTTTGATATGTTTTGATGTTGACAGTGGTGTCTCGCAGTTCCAAAGGCATCATTTATGAGGTTTTGAATTTCATTTTCCATTGTCGAAGAACTTGGGATCTCATTATGTGGATTAACATCAGTACTCAATCTTTCTGTAACATTCAATTATACATGCCAAACCCAACACAAATATTGACCAAGGAATTGATTCTGTATTAAATGTTCAAAACCTTATTCTCTCTTCAACCATGTTCTAAATTTACATTTAGGACATAGACATCTTATTCTCCCTTCAACAGATCAATCAGAAATTGAAAAATCTAAAAACAATTTCAGAACCTTAACATACTAAGGTGTGTTCCACAAAAATGTGATCCAACATTTATCCATGAATATCACAATGTTCCTACGTAATAATAAAAAAATTAAAACACATATTAAATACTAAATAGAGAAAGGGATTCATATATACGATATTGTAAGATTACAGAAACATAATATAATAAAGATGATCCCCTGAGTTAGAACATGATTTTGTGGAAGTTGTTAAGGGACCTGTAAATGCAGAACATCATTAGGTAAATCATTTAATAGAACTTCTAAAATATAATCCACTAACATTTTAGGGGATTTTAGACCCATTAAATCAGATGTGTTTTAGTATAGGAGGTCCAGTTTTTTTAACATTGATGGGAAACCAGATGAGATAAACATCAATGTTGGAATGAATATTCTTGAGAACCCGATGCTAGAATGATTCGACATAGTTTTTTTAGATATGTTGTTTTAATACCTCACATGGAAAGGATTTTGATACATGTAAAGTAAAATAAATATTCTTGAAAACCATTGAGGTAAAAAATTATTCTACACATGTATGTGTATAAGATATTAAATATACTTCAAAATTCACTCACCTTGTTCACTATTCCTGAGAGGCAACACCTAGAAATGGACTAAATGAATAGATCATTATTTAAGGTATCCAAACTAAAGATATATCAATATTTTTAATGTTCTATATTAAATGACACCTAGAAATAGATAATAAGGAGTTGGTTGGAGGAAGAGACTTTGGATTGAATATTGGTGTTGGAGACACCATTGTTCAACTATGTGAAACTAGAAGCATCAACATGGGATTTAAACACAATATGTAGATTCAGTCATATGATAGTAATGTAAGAGAAAATCAATCAATGGGATGAGTTCTTTATAATCCATATCACATAAATTGACTGGATTTTTTACAGTGCATCTGGAATTTAAACATGAATAATTAATTCTTATCAGTAATATAGAATTTACACCATTGTTCCATGAATGGGAATGTTAAAAAATATTTTCATAAAATTATATGACCTGTTGGTGCAATAAGAACAACCCTACCTCTGGTTTTGTATGCTTAGATATAATGGTCCTATTAGACTAGCTCTTAACGAAAGACTTAGGAATACTAAGAGGCATTTTGGAACAATTAATTTTATTAGGATGTGCCTAATTAGATAAGCAATAACTATCTTGTGACATTTGAGAAGTAGTTTTACACATAAGTGAAGGATATCATGAACAAGAAACATAATTTCTATATGGTTTGGGGTACCATTTGTCTAAATACGAAAATTAAGGATTCCATATATGTTATTTTTGTATTAGATACATCCATTATTCTTCTATTGTTAATCAACATGTGAAAACTATTCCTCATACTGTCAGTGTCAATGCACCTCATAGATAGAGGTAGTGTGGAGGATTGAAATGTATATAATTATACATAAATATTATTATAGTATAATTTATCTAGTTTATTCAGATCATATACATGTATTTCATTGATTTAATCTTTTGTATGAACTATATTGTAGTATTTAATGCTCGTATATTCAAAAAAGGGTATTAGGTAGTGTTGACATCTCTATATAGAGATATTCATGAATTTACATGGGATTTAGTTCTAAATACTGTTAGAATTAAATATATACTAATTGTGGTTGAAAAAATCAAGGATTAGTTAGTGTAAAAAAATTTGGTTTCTGCTAATGAAACATGAAATGTAACTCTTCCTATCATAGTGGATTGACAGACCGACATCTTTCCAAAAGATTTCTCTAGGTTACCATCCAAGAAATAAATAATATATTATATCAATCTACTTAAATGATCATTCCCATAAGTAACTATGAATATCCCATTTATAATGAATAACCCATTAACATATATTCCATTTACAATCACAACTCATTTATCATATATATCAATTCCATACCTTAACCCATTTTACACAATCACATTATACCAAATGCCCCCTTATGTTATGTCATCAACAAAACACATTTATCACTTATTTCATTTAATAAAACAAGTTAACATTCCAACCTAATTGTGGGGGGTTCTATCTCACTAACCCATATATCATTTAAATGACTATGTTCTCAACATATCTTTAAAATAAAATCATTGAATAAAACCCAACTCAAGATACTCAATTGAAATAATCTTGAATACACCCTTCAAAAAATGAGTCTTTCCCTTTTAAAAACACAACATGTCCCAAGAATTTCATTTCTATTTACAACCATAAAAGGGGATTCTAAATCATTTTCGAAAAAGGGGAACCACACCATCATTTCTAATCACCAATTGAAATCTATTAAGATAACCCCTTTTTTCCTATAACATTGTGGTCAACACCTCTTTTTCAAAACAATACCCACTTTCAAAACATTGTTCTCTTCCATGGAAAACCATAATCAAATCAAAGTGAAAAATATAATTTTAATCAATTTTAGAATCTAACAAGGAATTTCCAAAAAAATACAAATTTTATATTTCAAATATACCATTAACCTGGACTACATTCCAACATACAATTCTCTACCCATTAACTTTCATAATTATATTATTTCAACATTTAAAAAATATTTCACCAACCTTAAGGGGTTTTCCTAACCCAAGGGTAGACTTATGTATGGTCACAAACATCAATGGACCCAACAGAGTCCTTAGAGGATTTCATACATCAATCTAAGTCCTAATATCACTTTTCTTACTCAGGAACAGAAATCATAGTAAAGAAGTAAATTGGAACAACCACATACACATATAATACATAAATATTATGAGAAAAATGTTCAATACGACTTGGGGTCACGGGGTTGCAGGGGTCGCGGGGGCCGGGGTCACTGGGGTCGCGAGGTCGCTAGGTTCGTGGGGTTGCGGGGGTCGTGGGGGGGCCGGGTTCATGGGGGGTAGCTGGGGAAGCGGGGAGAAGCGGGGTCGGGGAGGGGGGAGGGTCAGCATCATTAAGAAAAAATTTGTTTCACAGCGGTTTTTAATAAACCGCCTCAAAACTATTTTAAAAAAATGTTTAGCGACGGTTACCAAAACCGCCTCTAAAAAACATCTGCTAAAATAAATTTCTATTGTATATATATAGAAATCAAAATGGAAGATGAGATTCTTCCCACATACAAGGACAACCTCAGTCAATCATGTTGGGTGTGTAGTTCCCTAGTTGGATTTTTGAACAACAATTACAGTCAGTTGAATCTATCCAGCTTGTAGTGAAGTATACATAGAGTGAGGCATCACATTAATGGTAAAACCTAAATCTCTCCTAAAATCCAAATATATGGTCTCCCCAATGGTACAAGTAATCATGGAAGTTCTCAGATCCTTTCATCTGGTTGGGATTACTGGTGGGATCAAGGTCGAGACATTCCTTACCAGGTTGGCTCGCTCATTTTCATTCCTCGTCATTCTATGGGTGAAATGATGTTTAGAAAATTTGTAATATTAAATAATTTGTTTAACTCCACTCAAAAAAGATAATGTTAATTTACACCTTTTTAAATTTATCCATTATTTCTTTATCAATTTCATTATGAAAAATTTTCTTAGATTTATATATTATTTGGGTGAATGGAAGAGGAATGGGTAGTTCATGGAAATCCTAAATGATAATTTGTTTTTTTTTCATCATTGAAATCTTTTATGGGTGGAGAAATAGTGTTTTTATTTAGAGGACATACCTATTTGGTAGAATCATTAGAAGAAAAAATTCCTTACAAATATGTAGTTTGATTGAATAAAAATTACCTTTCTATTTTGGAATGGAAATAGGTTGGAAGGATTATTGTCCAAAACCATTCATATTTATCTCACTGATGGTGTTAACCAATTTTCCCACTTGAGTTTTTAGGTTATTGAATAGAAGATTGTGTTTTTTGTTGGAACTGAATGTTCTGGGTTTCAATTTTATTCACCATATCTAGGAGTATTGGTTCAGATTTGGGGGGAGGATTGTTTTGAGAAATAGTAGGATATGAAGGTTTCATACATTGGAATTATTGATACCAATTCTACTTGGGGTAGAATTAATTTACTGAATTTCAGTATTGTGGCTCTGATTTCCACACAAGGATTAGATTTTTATTGAATGGTTCTTTCATGAAATGAGGTTCTTGTTGAAATTGAGTCCTTGGGAACAATTCTTCACAAGACTTAGGTGAATCTTGATGTGGTGGGGACTGGTCAAAAAAAATATTATTGTCAACGAAAATAACATAATTTAACGGAAAAGAAGAATATCAAGAGTTAACTTGTGATTGATCTAATTTCCATAAAAGAGTATGAATCTCATCAAGTTTGTTATCTACCCTTTGTTCTTGGTATGAATGACATACCTTATGAAGTCACTAAATGGGTGCAATTTCTCGTTTACCAAATTATTGTTCATTTTCATCCATGTTGGCTATTAAGTTATGAGAAGGAGAAAGAGTTTTATCAACTTTCCCCCTAGCTACAACATCAATCATTCCACAATCCATGGTGATAATTCCATCATAGAAGTATTTGATTAATAGATTTCACTATTCTGGTGGTGGGGGAGTCTTGAGAAAAGTCATTTGAATGCCTCCTAGTATTCATGAAGGGTATCTCATTATGATTGCCTCATGCCCCAAATTTTGTTCCTAATTGATGCAGTTTTGGAGACAGGGAAGAACTTCTATAAAAAGATTTATTTCAGTTCATTCCATGCCCCTATTTTGGCATGAATTTTTTAAAGGTATTCTTTGTCTATAACATCAAGGGAGAAAGGGATGGCTCTAATCATAATGAGGTCCCCTGACACATTTTGGTGTTTCATGGTGGAGCACACTTGGTGAAAATTCTTGAGATTCTTGTGAGGGTACTCGTGAGGGAGACCATGTAATTTGAGAAGGAGGTGGATGAGGCCAGATCTCATCTCAATTTTGGTTGCATCTTTAGGATATTGGATGTACATAGGTTGGTACTCCACATCTTGGGTTGTCAGTTCATTTATGCTCTGGTTATTTGCAGCCATGTTTTTTGGGGTTTGAATTGGTTTAATTTTTTATTTGTATAAGTCTAGTTAAGGTTCAACAATGGTTTCCTATATGTTACTTAATTATCCTACTTTGGATGTCCTAATTTGTGAGTGATGTGTCTTTTCAATTTTAGGGTCTATATTAAATAGTTTGTCTTTTCATGATCGGGTCATTCAAATAACTTGTAAAATTTATTTGTTTGTTTTTTTAATTTTTTTCTTTTAAAGATATAAAATTGATAAAATAAAAATACATAAGACTAATTAAATAATAAAAGAAAATATAATTCAATATTATTGAATTATATAGGGATAGAAAAAGAAGAAGAGAAAGTGATAGAGATATGAAGAATACACAAAAAACAAACAAAACTAAAACATATACAAAAACAAAGAAAATGGGAAGGGGATATTTAAAGGTGTAAAAAAATAAAATAAAAAAGTAAAAAGGGATAATGATATTGTATCCCCAACAATGACTCCAAAATTTGATCTCATTGTCAACCACGTCCAATTAAATGTTTATTTTTAACTAGAATTTTTGCAGTATAGGAGAAACCCTAGGTTGTCTCCCAGTAGAACCTTAGATCATTAATATAAAATGTGGATTTTGATTTTGAAATTAAAAGGGTAATGGGTTTTTATAAAACACGAGTATTGTTTTAATTAGAAACATAAATTGAAACTATATTACTAAGTGAGAAAAACTGGATGGAGAAACTTTGATCAACTCAGGTAAGTGTCCTTTGATGGTCAATCTGTCATTGCTCTCAAGGGAATGGGAAGGATAATTGATTCCTAGAATTATAATCATTTTAAATTGCATGATATGTTAGTTCTTACTAGGTTACCACCTTGGATTTGATCCATCTATGATATTAATTACCTACGATAGCCCAGAATCAATAAAATATTATTGATTTAAGAACCAAACTCAATCAAGAAATCACATCAACAACATGATGAGATTCCAAGATCTGGGTCTGTATGAAAAATTGGTCAGAACACAATAATTCATAGTAATGGGTTATAACTTCAAGATTTAATCAAACAATACCATACATAGGCACAATCATTAAAGAGAATAGGTGAGATGTGAGGAAACCACATTTAAATCATTACAAGATCTGATTTATGCATAGAATCATGATGATTATTGTTCCTATGATATGTTTTATATCAAACTAGAAAAAACAAAAGGAATAAAGGAAGAATAATAGTCTAAAAACAAGGAAATTCAATTACATTCCAATGGTTACAAGAATGGATCTCAATATTATAACAATGAACACCCCCAAAAAAATGATCACTAAATGGGCTAGAAGTACATGAGGGATATGAGGATAAAAATAGAAGAAGAGATATCTCAAAATTGTATCACCCATGAACCTGGTCAAGAATCCCTAAGAAAATCAGGGCGAGGGTGATTTTATGGAAAAATATCTCATACTTTCCACAAAATACGTCAAGTGCCTACGGGACTAGATTCCTCTTTATTGATGACTTATTCCTATTTTATTTGAATTTTTTAATGACCAAAACATGTAAAAATTACATCAAATTTTGAGAGGTGGTTCTTTTAGTTAGGTATGCAATGAAGTTCTGAGGTCCCAGTTATGGCCAAAATATAGAAGGGTCATCCAATCTGCCCCACACAAAATTTCTTCACATTATTTTCCTATTTTGGGCTACCAAATAAATGAATTTGGCTCCATGGTTTTCTAGGAAAATGTATACTACTTGAATTTTCATTCACACCCCTATTTGTAGCCCAATTGGAAGGATATATTATCACCAGTACATATTTATGTCAAGATGTATGCTTGGGCTCTCGGGCAGTTTTTCCCATTTCACTTGAATTCCATCACAGGATCGCCAAATCACCTCCTCCTAAAATGTTAACATTGAAACAAGTAAAATTTACTTAACAAATAATGATAAAAATTAATTCATTGAATCAAACATGAAGTTAAATTTATTATTATCTTTGTAATATTTATTATAAAACCAGTCTAAAATAGAGGTGCAAGTGTGGAAACAAATAGTGAACGGTTATCGGATCAGTGCTCCTCTATGTGCGATAAGGCTTGACTCATTCTAAAGTCATATTTTATAATTCAACCACATTAATATGAATCCATGATTATAATATCCCTTGTTATGATTACGTTTTTTAAACTTGTTCATGTCCTTTTTATATTGTTATGTCATGCCTTCTAACTCATGTGCTAATATTTATTCTTATGTATATTCCTTTTCTAGGATTTTAGCTCATACATTTTTCCATGTTATCCCCTGGTTATCCTATGAGGATGTAATGGATAAAATTATTTTTGTATATCTTTTTTAATATTAAATAAAAGAACTTCTTATTTTGGAGTTATGATGTTTATTTATGTACCTAATCTTCTAGATACTAGACTTTAGGATTATAGACATGGAATTTGATGTTTAATTATGCATATAATCATGTAATGATATGTGAGAATGGTGAAGATCTATATAATTCCAATTTTTAAAATCCCATATTATGATATGGGTTTATAAGTCATCTTTTATTAATGATAGAATGGAATATTCAAAGGTCACATGGACTGCCATGTAACTAGTCCTTTAAGTAGGAGAACATTAGTGGGATGTAGGCACACATACATGGAGGGAAAGCATAAATATTTATAGGGTGTGATAGAGGTCATCAATCACAAACAATTTAATAGTCAATATAATGTTTAGGGTCTAAAATTCACAAATTGGTGATGATTTTATAGACCATCGGTTCAACATATATTATTGACGGAGGACAACATTAACTTTAATAGTCATTTTCCAAATAATGGTTAATTAATTTATTGAACATCAATTTAATAAAATATTCATACCATATAGGATTAAATATTAGTTAATGAATACAAACATTTTGTTGTAAATTTATCAAATTTTAATTCATTCCATTATTACCATAAATTAATTACCATTAATGAATCTTTTAATCCATGAAGTACTAAAAAGAATATCTTTAGAGGATCATAAGGCTTATAAATGAGTTAAAATTCAAAATATTTGTCCTTAACTAGCTTCCAGATCCAATATGGTTAGTAAAATAATTTTTAATCCTCATAATATAAAGTACTAGTTCATTATTAACATTTATTTGTCTAAATTATTTGACTACAAATAATGAAAAATTAACCATGAAATTGGGTATATCAGTGGTTGATGTGAAACCCTTTTCATTCATCAATCGTGGTTTTAGGACACGTGGAATTACAATATTTGATTATATGTTACCGAGTTTATAGGTTTCACTTTACTAAAACCATATTCACATAATTTCAAAAATGATTATGATGTGAATCCATCAAAATAAAGTTATTAACTAAATAGCTTTTAAAAAATTATCTATACAAACCTAACAAAAAATTACTTCATACAGTACTGTCCACATAAATCCTTACTAAATCTATATTATATCCTCTAGATGAGGGAAATGATTTAGGTAATTTATAGGCCTACACACCTAACATAATATACTATAAATGATTTCTCAGGATGAGGTTCATATCCTTAAATCACAAAATTCATTTTTCCTCGACAATCTATTTCTTTATTTCATTATATCCACACATAAATCATTTCCTTGTTCCATTGAGACACTTTCCTGGGTTCCTCCTTCCAAACATCTCAATCCCATAAATTAACCCTTCTTTTCTTTATGGTGTCCACTAATCAAGCTGTTAGAAACCTCCAAGCTTCTCTTATTTGTTTTTTAGGTGTTATTAAAGGTATATATTGTTAATAATATTTCTGGAAAAATGATTTGGAATAAAAATTATATCCTTCAATCCTATCAACTCATCATTTTGTTGCTCATTTTCACCAACTTACTCTTCATGATCAATGTTAACATGGATCCTTTGGGTTCCATCCATGTACTAAAATAAGATCAAATAGTGCGAGGAACAATTTTCATAGTGAAAAAAATCTATAATTATCTATAAGAAATAAAAATCATGACATAGTATTTTTCAAAATAAAACACCTTTGTTTTAAACTGGAATATTCACTTTTGTTATCCATTCAAATCCTTCATAATGGTTTTTAAAGAAAATGTGAATTTTCATAAGCATATCAATTATGAGTTTCAAACCAGGTGCATGGTATAGCCCATTGTCAGGTACTAGGTTACCCTTAGTTAGGCTCGGAACACCTTATTTGATTAATTACTTCTAGGTACATCTGTGCCAGAACCACATCTACTTGTAGTATCCAGACATGGATGTATTTCAAGGAAGGCCAACATAATCTCTACCTAAGAAAAATTCTAGGATGTTATTTTATACATATCCTCAAATCCTACATTAGTGTTATGTTCTTTAATATAATTTTCTGTTATCTTGTTCCCACGGTTTATAATAAACTCACTAGGATACCAACTATAGCAACCTGACCCTATATTGGTCAGGCCCATGTCTGTTATCAATTATATTTTCATGACTAAAAGGATCAAAATCTCAATGGTACATCTGTTTATTAGTCTAGGTAAACCATATATATACATAATAAAAGAAAAAAATAACTAGAACATATATTTTTTATTTCAAAATATATAACCTCAAGGGTAACTTTATTCCAACTATTAAATCCATTCATTCTTTCATTGTATGTTTCTTGGATTATTGGGGAAAGAAACATAACATGAGTGAGCTCAAATTCACTATAAGAAAAAAATATAGTGGAATAAATAATGAATCAATAATATTAATAATTATGAAATTGTATATAACTGAACTCACATTCCACATAAATAATACAATAAGAGGGAAGTTCATAAATAGTATGAAAATTTAATAACAAGAAACAAATTCAATTAAAATTACTAAATAAGGAATAATATATATGGAACAGTAATAAAAAGAAACACATGAAATCTAAATAACTATAAATGAAATGTATCCAAAGACATGTGGATGAAAAATCGCATAAATGAATAATAACTAAAATAAAATGAGGTAAAAACTTTATTATTGGACGACATGTTTCCTTGGTACATTGTACCTTTACCATCATGACATTTCTCAATATGGTTTACAAAATACGTGGTAAAAAACCATCTCATGTGGCTATCCAAATGGCTCGTCACATGAAACTACTGATGCTTCGAGTGGATATCTATAACCAGGCCCCGCCCAGGTAGAACCAATCCAAAAAATCCTCATCTTTCAAAAGCACAATAAATAATATTTATTATTAAATAAAAATATTAAGTAAACAATAAAAAAATATCATTATTTATCAAAATAACCAATTTACATTCAGATTAGACACTTTATGTATAATGGTGTATGGTTTAAAAAATAGTAATATCCATGATAGGAGATATGGTTAATTAGGGGAAATTTAATGATTATACTAGATTGAATATTTTAAGGGGATTTAAAAAATGAAGCAAGGATGTGAATATAAATACTATCCTTGAAAAAATCAATCAAAAACCATCCATGTGTAATATAAGGATAGTATTAATACAATATAACCCATGAAGATTAAAATAAAGTCTTTTAGTCATTGATAAATAGAAATAGTATTAAAAATTATTTTAAAAACATTCTTGAGGAAAATAAAACATTTTCTTGAAAATCCTTTGGAAAACCCTTTTCATTGAAAACCACTTGTGAGATTATTTTCATTAAAAAACAACCTTTTAAACATGCAAACGATTCATCAATGAAGTAATGGTGGGTAGGTTTGTACAATCCGTATGAGGTAAAAAGAAAATTCCCTTTACATAGTAAATATATAGAAAAATTCATTTTTCAAAAAGTAATAAGAAGATTCCATTGAAAAAAATAGTAAAAAAGTTGTATAAATGTTATTAAGAAATAATTTTAATTTTTTTAATTTATTTAATAAAATATTGATTTTATAAGAAAATAGGATCTCCAACTAAAGAGAGAAATGAATTTAGGTTTTCTTAAAAGACGTTAAAAAATTGAGTACCAAAGAGCGAAAAAATGGTACTAATACATGAAAAATTCCATGAATTAATAAAGGATAGAAAATTAGTGGTTTTACAAAACAATGATCATATAATATCATGTAATTTAAATACCATTGAATGATCATTAATGTTATTATTTAGGAAAATAATTTTTAATCATTCCAATATGTCCCACACCCCATTGAACAATTTTAAACCTTAAACCTTATGAAGGAATAATATTAAATGAATGTATTAAATACAATTTATATAAATTAATTCATGGAATAATGTATAAAAATTTCTAGCATATACACCACAAAAAATATTTATGTTGTAAACATGATATTTATCTCACATATTTAAAAAGGTAGATGAGAATCCCTTACATTCAGTTTGCTTTCGGGTAAATGCCCTTTAACATGATGTATAATTATCTTAAATGGATTTTATAATTTATTGAAAACATTTTTCATATATATTATTAATTTTATTTTAATTTTTACTAAGTTATATACAAATACATAAACAATCATTTTTACGACATGTGTTTTGACCAAAATCAATTTATGAATCAAAAATGACTTTGATATATCAAATGTTGTCAAATCTGTCATTATATAACATATCCATAATAATAATCATGAAACAATTATCATATTTATATATCAATTATACATTTAAATTCAATAATTTTACATTTTTATGAAAAATGATTCAACATTACTATCATGGAGACGGTAGGCCGTACGTACATATTAGTAATGTTACCATTTTTCAATGATCAATGTGGAAAAAATGTAAGTTACACCATATCATTCCATAATGATCATTATTTCATAAATATCATGTTATTTATTTATATATAATATATATAATTCTTGTGATGTAAAAGAAATTACATCGTGTCTAGGAGGCGGTAGTCCACACGTCCAAAAATGACGTTATCACTTTATTTTTGTGTGAAAGGGTAATAAAGAAAATGATATATATATATATATATATATTACCAAAAGGTAATTATGTCATGAATTTAATATAGTGTTTTTTCATGTCACCTATTTTTAATTAAAACCATCCTTTATATGATACATGTATAATGTGAATAATTCACATTGCTTTGAGGGGCGGTAGTCCACACTTCCTGAAACTATGTCATTGTATTAACATTAAATGGAATTTATTAATGGTATATGCAATATAAAGATTAAATATGTATAACTTATTAATAAACATCATAAATATAATATATAAACATTGTTTACATCATAATTTATACCATGAGAGGTGGTAAATGAAAGATGAACAATCATCGTTTCGTGAGGCAGTAGTTCATCGTACACAGAAACAGTATGTTCATTAACAATTTAATGGATGTTTTTGTAAGTATAGGTTAAAAGCCCATGGGGTGTTAGCCAAGTGGTACCCACTGGTTGTACCCCTCTCTCTCCATGGGAACTGGCGCAGGATCAAGTCCCACCAGGCTCGAACACTATTCGTATTTGGAACAGGGCGATTCAAAGCCATTTCTTAACTGGGGAACATGGCGCGCACTTGGGCTTGTGGGGCCCCCCTCTTGGATTCGGTGTTAGCAACACACATTTTTTGATACAGAAAGCTGGGGAGGGGCAGTTCAAGTGGGCTGGGCCTACGAGTCATGTAATGGGCATGGTTTGCCTATGGGCCTTCGGGTCATGTATTACGAGTTGGTCGGGCCTTGTGCTCTAGGCCTATGGGTCATGTATGGGTTCCCCTTAAACCCCTAAAAGGTGGATTCTCCATAATGAAATAAAATAAAAAAAGAAGGCCTTCGGGCCATTTGGAGTGAGGTTAAAAAATTAAATAGAAAAATCATAATATGTTGAGGATACTAGTTTTGTTATATTATAATACGATAATGATATTTTATGGGGTGTATAATTGAAATTATACTAGAGAAATTCAGAGAAGACATCAAATCTTAATCACATAACTTGTTTTGGTTTGTACCAAAGGATTCCTTGAATGATTTATACCCAAATATTGGATTCAAGGTCCATGGGAGGGATATTTGGAATCCATATGGTTAGATATTTTCCAAAACAAAGTGGTTTGATATGTGTGAGGAAGGGGGAGAGGTTGTGGCCTTTTATAGGGAAAGAAACAGACTCAGTTGGAATTTTTGAAAAGAAGATAGTTGTTCCCACGTCTTTATCATAAAAATGTATTAATAATCAAAATAAATCTAATTAATATAATTTTAAAAGCTGATTTATGGATATATAATGGGTTTTGGACAAATGTATATGTCATATGAGCCCATGGGGTAAAGGTTTAGCCTATTATTAATCATAATGTTTCCTTAATAATTATAATTAATTTTAATTACTTTCAATAATTTTTTAGGAGAAAAAATTGTTGGAAATATTATAAATTATTTATTATGATTACTAAAAATTTTTAATCCATTTTTTTAAATTCCAATCATCGAATTGGTATAAATTTATTTAAATTTAATCTCGCGGGTGAGACGACAAATGCGGGTTTTTAAAGTCAAAATGATGAAAAATTTGAAAAGATTTTACATTGAATAAAAATGTGAAATTGAGGCCAATGAACTATATTGTATTAATTTATAGAATAATTAACTTATAATATTTTAAAACCAATAAAATTTATAATTTAAAACTATAAATAAATTTAAGGTAAAAGCAATTTTGAACAAAAATTCTTTATTTTTAACATTTCATTAAAAACATTAATGAATCAAAAAAATTTGAAAAACCAAACCAATCCAAGTTCTGATGTTTATATTTAAAAGACGAAGTTTATTTTAGAATATTAAATAAATTAAATGTTTATAATTAAAATTTTAAACGACATCACCAATAAAGGCGGAAAAATTGCCTTCATAAAATAGAGGTTTTATATGTAAAATAGATTTTGTTATGATCTTATGTATACCAAACTTAATATATGAATATCAGAAATGTTTTGTTGAATAATATATATATATATATATATATTAAATTAATATCACCAACTAATTTTCATTAATATAATATATTAATTTAAAATAACGTTTTTAGAATAAATATTGTTTTCTATAAAAATATTCACTATATTTTCAATCAGTTCTCATATTAAGTTATAATTAATTTGTAAAAAATTTATTAATTACATATGTTTATAAACAATATTTTTCATAATTTAGTTATTACTACGCATAAAAACAAATTTAATAGCTAGTTTGTATCTCATTAAATTTAAATAATATATTACTGTTTGATAAAACTACGACTTGTGTGCAACGCAAGCCATTGAATAAGGTCTCTCTTGCATGTAACACATTATTACTTGGGGTTTCATGAATTGAAATATATATAATCTATTTAAAAGAGTAAATATATTATAAATTATTTTGATATTAAATTACCTTACACACTTAGTGTCACGTTTCATCCATGATATTAAATATAAAGATCCGACTTTAAATTTTTATTGCGTCACATTCACCCCACTTAATTTAAATTGTTTCATCACAATTTCAACTAAATCATAGAGAATTATTTTTTGATAATTTCTATTTTTGAAATCCCACATCATGATTATGGATCATATGTCAACCCCTATAAAAAAAGATAATGAAAATTATATAGGTGACATGGACTACCATGTAACTAATTATCTATGTAGGAGAACATAGGTTGAATGTAGAGGTACATACAAGAAGGAAAAGCACAAATATTTTAAGGCATTGAATGATTTAATAAATAGAATACAATAGAATTATATATAGAAAGTTGAGGGCCAAAAATCCATATATTTGTGATGATTTAAGAGAACAATGGTTCAATAAAAATTTCGGTATTAGGAGACCATTTTATTTCTATGTCATTTTCCTAATGTCGGGTAATAATTTTACTAACCGTGATTATAAGGAAACATTCAAACGATATAGGTTTAAATTTCATTTAGAAAACACTATATTTTGGTTTTGATTCAATCAAATTATAATTCATCCCTTTATTACTCGAAATTAATTACAATTAATGATTATTTTTATGAATGAAGCACTAAAAGAAACATTTTAAAAGATCTTATGAACTATAAAAGAGTGAAAAGTGAAGTTATTTATCTTAAACTATATCCCAATAATAAAATGGTTAATATATTAATCTCTTATACTAATATTTGATACTATTTTTTCATCATTTACATTTATTCATCAAATTTTTTATCTAAAAACAATGAAAATTATTCTAGGATATTACATAGGTTAGTGGTCAACATGAAACCCTTATCATCATTTGTTCATTAGTTCAAGAACTGAAAACATGATGGATTTTATTGGTTATCACCCTACATATAATTTTTCCTTTTCTAAAACCATATTAATATAATTTAAAAAATTAATATGATGGAAATCCTTGAATTATGGTTAATCACTAAATAAACTTTTAACAAAAGTTTTCAATACATCCCTAACACATATGTACATAATCCACTTATTTCTATATAGATAACTACTTAGTGAATAGTTTATCCACTATAAGAGGGAACTAATTAAGGTATTTTCCAGGCTCTCCATACTTATGATAATGAACTATAAATTATTTATTAGGATGAGATTCATTTCCTTCGTACACATCATTGTTCCTTAGCAATCCTTTTCTTTATATCCTTCTATCCCACACATGAAGAATTTACTAGTTTCATTGAGACACATTCATGGGTTCCTCCTTCCACACTTCTCACATGAAATTGAGCCTTCATTTCTTTACGGTCTCTACCACTTGAGCTCATAGTAACCTCAGTGATTCTCTTATTTTGTGTGTTCAAGAGTTGGTAAAAGTATATATTGTTAATCATATTTTAAGAAATTTGATTTATATTAATCATGATATTTTTCACTCCAATCAACACATCATTTGGTGTCTCATTTTAACCACATTTTCATTCATGTTTGATTTTAATTTGAATCCTTGATATTCCATCCATATAAAAAAACTAGAAAGAATAGTGTGAGAAACAACACTCATATTGCAAAAAATACATACTTATATATAAGATATCCAAATCATGATAACTTATTTTAAAATCTAAAACACCTGAGGTTTAAAATAGTATATAAATTTTCATTATTTATTCAAATACTTGATAATGGTTTGTAATGAAAATGTGATTTATCCTATGTATATCCCCTAGGAGTATCCAAATAGGTGCACAGTAGGGCCTATTATCATGTACATGGTTATCCCAAGTTAGGGACAGAACACCTTATCAAAGTTATTAATCCTAGGTACATATTTTCCAGAACCAAATCCACTTGTAGAATCTAGACAGGGTTGAATTTCTATTAAAACCCATGTAATCTGTACCATAACAAAATTCTATGATGTAATTTTATCCTTAACCTCAAAAAATACTCTAGGTTTATGTTCTATAATCTATTTTTATTCATAAATCTATTTCCCAAGGATGATACTAAGCATTCTATGATACCAACTGTATAAAACTGACCCTAGATTGGAAAATGTCAGTTTGTGAAATCAATTACATTGACATGATTACAAGGAATAAAATCATAATGGAATGTTTGTTTAGTATTATTGGTAAACCAAACACATAAATGAGAAAATAATAAACTAATAAAAATATATTATTTTATAAATAAATAAATTCATGGGTAACTTTATTCCTTTTAGTAAATTCATACATATAATTTATAGTACGTTTCTTGGATTCCCAGAGAAAAAACATCATAAGGCTGAGCTAAAATTCTCATTAATGGGAAAATATAGAAGAATAAATAATGAATCAATGAGAATAATAATTTCTAAATGGGAAATAACGGAACTCACATGCCATATAAACAATAAAATGTGAATGAAGTGCGTAAATAATATAGCCAGATAATAACAAGAAACACATTCCATCCAATAAATAGATTAACAAAAATAAATATGGAAACATAATAATTTGAAATAGATGAAATCTAAATAAATGTATATAAAATGTATCTATATATACGTTTATAAAAAATATCATTGAAGAATAAAAATTCAAACTAAATGAGGGAAATTCTTTATTATTAGATTCCATGTTTCCTAGGTATGTGGAAAATTTACCGTCAGAACCCTTCACAATATTTTTAACAACATACGAGTTAAAAACCCATCGATGGAATCTATCCAAATGAATCATCCCATGATACTACTGATGCATCAAGGGTCTATCTATAAATGGGCCCCACCATTGTCGTACCATTCCAAAACATTACTCGTCTTGCAAAATCAAAGTAAATAAACTACCCTATCAAATAACCATATTGAATAAGGAATATTGAATTATCAATATTTCCCCAAATAATAAAATAACTATCAATGTACACATCATATGAAAAATGGTATAATTTAATAAATAGTAATATATATGACAGATTATATGGGTAATTTAGAGAATTTCAATTATCATAAAATATTGAATGTTTCAAGGGGATTTCAAAAGATAATCAAGGATGAGAGTTTAAATACTATCATTGAACAAATTAATAAAAAACATCTAGATAAAGGATATGGATTGTATCAATAAAACATATCCCAAGTGGATTGAAATAATGTATTATTGTCATTAATGATTAGAAATAATTTTAAAAGAACATTTAAAAACATTCATGTGGAAAATATCATGTTGTTTTGAAAAAAATTTGAAAAACCTTTTCATTGAAAATAAATTGCAAGAACTATTTCCTCTAAAATGTAACATTATAAAAATACAAAGGAAGCTTCAATGATATGACAGTGGGTAACTCCGTACAGGACATATGAGGTAAAAAACATTTCTTTTTCATTGTTAAAAGTTAGAAAAATTTATTGTTCTCAAAGGGACAAGAAGATTACATTGAAAACATTGTTAAAATATAAAAGTGGTAAAAATTCCTTTAACAATTCATTTTTAAAAAAAATTGAGAACATTTTAGTAAAACATGTTTTTTAGTAAAAAATTGTTTTTTGGACTAAAGAGAGAAATAAAGTCTAGATTTCTTATAAAATTATAACATTTTGATAACCAAAGTGTGGAATATAGTACTAATACATGAAAAAAGTCATGAATTTATAGAGGAGTGAAAATTAAGAGTTTTATTGAAAATAGTCCAAATAATTACATTAAATTTAACGGCCATTGAATGATAATTAATGTTATTATTGAGGAAAATAATCTTTAAACATTCCAACGTCTTTCATACCACATTGAATAATTATAAAACCTAATTATGATGATGGAATGGTATTAAATGAAATACTCTAATACCATGATGATAATTAAATTCCTGGTATAATATATAAAACTAGTCATTGGATACACCACACAAAAGATGTAGGTTGTTAACATGACATTTATCTCAAGGATGTAAAAAGTGAGATGAGAATCCACTACATTTATATTATGTTAATTTTATACTTGATTTATATCCTTTTTCATGTTTATTATTAATTTTACTTCACTTATTACTATGTTATATAAAACTTATTATCCAATTGATTTTATGTCGGGTGTTTTGACCAAATTTTGTTTTTTGTGTGAAAAAAAACAACTTTGGTAGGTCAACTATGGTCAAAGGGATCACCATTTAACATATATATAATAATAATCATGAAATAATTATCATATTTATACTTCAATTATTCTCTTAAAATCAACCATTACATATTTTTATTAGAAATTAATCAATGTTACAATCTCAGAGACTATAGGTCATACGTACGCATAAGTAACATTCTGATTTTTCAATGATCGTTAGGGAAATAAGGTAAGTAAAACCATATAATTCATGAATAGTTATTATATGATAAATAAAATATTATTTAATTTTATATAATTATATATATAATTCTTGTGATCTTAAAATAATCACATCTTTTCAAGGAGGTGGTACTCCACATTTCCACGAATGACAATATCACTTTTTAACTGTGTGAAAGGGTAATAAAAAAATGAGAAATGTATATAATATTTCAATAAAGGAAATTATTTAATGAATACAAAATATAGGTTTTTAATGTCTAATATTTGTAATTAAATCCATCCAGGGTACGTTCTATGTACAGTGTGAATGAATCACATCATTTTGAGGGGGCGATAGTCCACCATTCCCCGAACGATGTTATCTTATTAACATAAAATGGTATATAATAAAGGTATGTGTAAGAAAAGTATTATTGAAGTATAAATGAATAATAAATATTATATATATTATATATAAATAGATTTTCCATCATAATGGACACCATGAGAGGAGGAAAAAGAAAAATGAACATCAACATTTCGTGAGGCAGTAGTTCTCCATATAAAGAAATAGTATGTTTGATATCAATTAGATGATAGTGTTTTTAAATTTAGGTAGAAAATTTTACATAATAACATCCTTGTATATTTACTATACTGGTGTTGTTATATAATAATGTAATAAATATATTTTAGGGGGTGAGTAATGGAAGTGAAACTAGATAACTATAGTGTAAACATTACCTCATACTCATAGAGGCCCGGAGCATGAGTAGAAGCCATGCTCACCAAAATTATTATCAAAAAGATAAAATTCAGGTGATCACACGAGGTACATTGAGCTTCTACCAACAAGATAAAAAAGAGAAAAGAAGAAATAAAATGGCAAGAAGCACCTCATAAATCCAGGCCAAGATAGAAGAGTTTGCATGAATACATAGAGCAGCATCCACCCAGGTTCGAGTCCTCACAAAATGAAATATGGAGAGAAAGTAATTAAAATTTGCCACTTAAGGCCAACACCAAAGGGGATGCAATGGATTTATTTATATATAAAGAGCCATCATTTTCTAATTCTAAAGAATGTACTCTTTTTTGAATGCTTCTACCCAATTCAACATCTGTGTTGTTCACATGAAGAGATGAACTTTTGACCACCCATAGATATGGATAACAACTCTTGAGGAACAAGCGTGCTCACATCACACAAGGTGACCACTTGTGACTTGGCATGAACATCCTTACTTTTGCATCTACATTGTGGAGGACTCAAATAATCCAGAAAATACATGACATCTGCGCCAACAATCTCCTTTACTTTCTGAGTGACACCATTATCATCCTCTAAGGCATGAAACACAAAAAAGAAACAACCCACAAACACACATGAGAATGTATGAATTTCCCCAAACTTGTGTTATGGATGCATGGTGAGATTGTGCAATAAGAACAAAATAGGACGGTTACTACACCCTGCTAGAGCTGCAGAACCAAGGAAACAACAAAAATCATCTGAGACAATCCTACGAGAGATCTATTCCCACTAACGTTGAAGGAAATTAAAATAAGTGTTTTTATAGTGCTAAAATTACACTCTACCAAACATTCATTCCCTAATAATAAAATAGTCATCAACAGATATTTCCTTATTTCGATATCTTCCAAAAGACATCCTTTCTTTATCCACAATCCAAGAGTAAAAGTAAACCTTGTATCCTTCCATAATCACAAGAGGGAAATTTATAAGCTTAATTATATCCTCTTGTACCTCAATCCAATATTTGGGTTCCTCTTGCCCCGATGAGGAGTCCCCCTATTCAGAGGATACTGATGCAAGTGGATTTTCATTGAGTACTGGCTGTGGAGGGATGCAAATTCCCTTTATTCGAATCCTTGAAGATCTAGGGACAATGGTTCTCTCCAACATATAATAATCAATGAGTTTTCGAGTCTTATTGGCACTTGGATTGATAAAACCATCAGTATTAGTAAGATGTTTCTTACATTTTTGGCACATGAATGCATATAAGCATCCTCAATTTGAATCACATGCTCATTATCAGCACGATTAGAATCACCAGAAACAAAGTGAGTTTTTGGGCATCCTCATTAAAAGGTGAAACAACCCCCAAAATTGACTTCAATAGGTTAAAAATTAGGGACCTCATCCACAAACCCAGAAAAAACATCATCCTAAGATCACTGAGGCTGCACTGGGGAAGAATCTATGGCCGATGAAGACATAAATGGGGCCTTAGAATTTGAGGGTTTAGCTTGTTCAATAAGAGGACTTCTCTATTTCTCTACCCAAATTGATTTCCTTTTACTAGGTAGAGGTTTTCTAACATAATGCTAATTCGAAGGGTCCTTCCCCGTGCCACAATCTCTAAGGGAGTCTCCAAGATGTAAGAAATTAAAGCACTAGCTCAATAATTTTTCATAAAACACTTCTGGAAAAAACCCACATAACCATTATGGACCCAAATAACTAATTTTAGTTATAGCTTAAGGTCATCCTCAACACACACACACATTCAACCGATGAGCTTGTGAAATTTTGAGTAGCATAATTCACCATAATGGGATGATCTATAAGTTTAGAAATAGGAAAGAGGCCAAATAGTTTGAAGAAGTGAAACAACAGTCCTGGAAATCGTCACCAGACATGGAAAACTGGGGATTCAGTGCTGAATAAAATGCAGGGTACCATTTTAGATCCTTCATCGTGCAACTCCCAAAATTCCAAGAACCCCTAGACCATAACCAATAGTAATTGTTTTCAGAAAAGAAACAAATCGCAATATTCCGTGAGGTGAGCATGCCAATTTCAAAATCAATAAAACCAATAGATTTGAATGTTTTATGTAGAAAAAATAGAGATGGACGACACTTAATGAATTTAACAACAAGAATAAATCTGAGATCAGAAGGTAGGAAATGAACTTCCTCATTCTAAAACACTATGGTCGCATGACCTCTATGATGAAACATCTTCAGATGAATGAAAACTATAGGTGTTGGGTAGACATCCGGAGCAACATATCTGACATGGGTGTTCCCGACAACCACATCTGTGAAGCTTTGTGAGTTGCAACATTCATGCTCATCACCCTCTCTTGGACGCTCATCTCCCATCCAATACCCTCATAAACATTACCTCTTCATCGGGTAACTTCTATTGATTTGTACCAAAAGAATATCATGGAAGGATTTTTTCCAATGGTGGGATTAAAGTTCACGGTGAGGGATTTTGGGAATATATATGGGTATATATTGGCCGAACATAGGTGTTTTTAGAGGTGTGAATAGTTGTAAGAGTTTGTGGCCTTTTATAAGGGAGGAAAATGACCCACTTGGTATTTGGGAATAGATGTTAGGTGTACCAACATTTTTACCGGAAAATTCATCAAAAACCATAAAAAATCACGAATTGACGGTTAATGGCCCATTTATGGCCATTAAAGTTTTGTTTGATAAGTTTATCAGTCATTTGGTACCCTAAGTTAAAGGTTTAGTCATTTGTTATGCATATTTTTCCTTAGTAACTATAACTATTTTTATTTATTTTAACTAATATTTTTTGTCAAAATTTTTTTTGGTATTATTAGATATTATAAATTAATATCACTTCATATATATAATCCATTTTTCAAAATTAGAATATTATAAGTGGTAGAAATTGACTTAAAATTAAACTGTCACGTGGGATGAAAATGCGTGTTTTTAAAGTAAAAAACAATTAAAATATTGATATGTTTTTGCATTCATTTTCAAAGTGAAATTGAACCTAATGACCTATATTGTATTAATTTATAAAAATATGAAATAATTATATTGTAAAATAAATTATATTTATATTTTATCATTATAAATAAAATAGATTAAAATGAAATTGTAAACTAAATTTCAGTATTTTTAACTATTCGTTAAAGAATGAGATGTTTCAGACAGATACCAAAAATTCACCCTATCAATTTATTTTGTTTTAATTAGAAATATAATGATTAATTTTAAATATTAACTAAATTAATGTGTCAAAAGTCATATTTAAAACCGGTTTTCTATTCAAAGGAGATAAAATTTCGTTTACAAATTTTAGTTTTTTATGTTTAAAATTGAGTTTGTTCATATCATATGTCTATCAAACCTATTGAATGAATATCAAAAATATTTTGTTGAATATTATATATACATTACCTTTATATAACACAATAATTGTAATTAATATAATATATTATCATAAAATAACTTTTTTATCATATAAGTAGTTTTCTATAAAGTTATTCACTTCAAATTCAATTGCATATTATATTAATTTCTAATTAATATGTAACTAATTAATTAAATACAAATTTTTATTAAATAAAATTTTCATAATATAGTTATTACGATTCATAACTACTGAATATGTATGTTTTTATATCTCATTATATTTGAATAATATATTATTGTTCGCTAAAAATTAGTCTTGCATGTAATGGAAGTCGTTTGATAAGGTCACTCTTGCGTGTAATGTAGTTTAACTCATTGATTGATAGATTAAATTATATAGAATAAATATTAAATAGAAAATATATTACAATGTATCCGAATATTATATTACCTTACATGATTGGTGTTGAGTGTCACAAACACTGTCGAATATAAGGTTTTTATATTAGATTTTTGTGGCAGCACATATAGCGTTATGATGTAATATAATTATGGTAAGTTGAACAAATTTATCATCAAAATATTACAACACAATATGTATATATTGTTTCATGATTTTATGGATGTAATTTGATGATTCTTGAACTATTATTCCTGACATATGTTCCATGCTATATTGAAGGAGGTTGTGATTTACACGTTTTTGTTCTAGTCACCATGATGATTGAGTTTCATAAAAATCAAGGTCGTTGTGATGACAAGGTAATAATTATGCCACAATATGAAAACCATGATTTGTTGTAGATGAAGTTTAAAGCCATTAAAACATTTCATTACACCACAACACAATAGTGTAACAAAAGTGGTATTTTGTTGAACCTTGTTGGAAAGTGGTTTCATCATGATATGAAGGAACAATAGTTAAGGTGAAGACATGACACTATAAAAATCAATAATATAACACTGTTATTTTAAAGGGTGTAATGGTTTCAAAGAAAATGCATCTTATTGTTTTGATAAATTCATACATTATATCATAATTAATACAATTTCACTATGGTTTTCAAAAGATTCTAAAATTAAGGTGTGTTTTGTAATGCCCTAACACCAGAATCCCTATTCTAGTGCATTATTTTATTACATAGGTATAAATACAAGAAATAAAATCTCAAAGGATAGGTTAGTTTAGTAGCCTTAAAAAACTATATAAAAAAATAAGCCTTACATTACATCCAAAAAAAACATAGCATCTCCATTAAAATACTCATATCCCATAGACAATCAGAGCAGGTCAGTAATAATATACCTCTTAATATCTTGGGGGAAATGAAAAATTGGAAACAGGTGGGATCAGGTGCTCAGTAAGGGTAAATAATACAGTGGATACTATAAGAGTAAAAATTTAATGAATGGTATATAACTAAAACACAAGACCTTAAAACATAAAACTGAGTATAATATGGAAACTATAAATAAAATAAATCCTTATAAAAATTCATATGGAAATTCTACTCTTCGTATAATGACATTTAATATCAATAAATAATTTCATAATGGGGGACTGTATAATGCCAAACATCATAACTACACCATCAATGTCTTGTTCCAAGAATATAAATAAATGGGTAAAAACCCAAATACATTGTCCAATGAGACCAACCGATGCATTGAGGGGCAATAGTATGCCCCACCAATATCTTAATAAGTCCAATACATTCCTTTTATTAAATGGTTTATATATAACAAATATAAAGATTCATATTAAAATTATTATATGAATTTTTAATAATTTGACCATAAATCATGAATGGTATCAAAGCAGTACATCCATAGTCAAAATAACCAAAAACCATTTAATCAAAAATTATATTTTTTATCATAATACCTCAACCTCAATTAAAAATAATATCTAATAAATTATGTTGACATAGAGGAATATGTTTTTAATAAAATCCTTAGAAACATATTTATAGAAATACATTTTTTATCGAAAAGTTTTATTTAAATAATATATAATTTAAAAAGTAATTATTTTCATTTAAAAAAATCTTATATTCTTATAATGGAAGCATTAAAATGATAGGAAATCATGATGGTGGAAAAATCCTCTCAAGCTGTATAAGTTAAAGAAACATTCATCTCGTACATTTTCAAAAAATTCAATTAATATACCTCGTATATAAAATGAAAAAAAGATTCATTTTATAAAATTGAACATGGGTAAAGATATATTTAAATAATTTTAAAAAATTGTGAACAATTGTTTGAAATACATTCTTACAAAACATGGACATGTATGATAAATATATCCCAGTAAATTCTTAGGTAAAGGCAATCCTAGATTATAAAGATATTGTGAAATTAACACTTAACACGTACCATCCTTAGGGAATTCGGGCCACCGATTTGGTCCCCGATTCCTTTAAGGCCTTCGGGCCACCCAGGCCTTCGGGTCAGTAAGGACTTCGGGACACCTCAAGGTTTTCGGGCCACCATAAGTGCAGATGCACACCGGACAACCTACAAGGAACATGCTTCAGAAGGAGGAGGATCAATGAGCTTTCACCATAGCAGAAGCTAAACAGATTGCAATAATGAGAGGTTATGGAACCTGCCATTGGGACAAGCCTGTGCATGCATGAGAAAGCCTAACCGAATAGCCATGCGAAGGTGGAGAGCTTATTTCATGATGAAGATACTGGGGATGAGTAGTTCCAAGTAGTTATTCTGGGATGTATGTAATGTTTGAAGCCTACGAGCAATGAATTCCTCTATGGCCTATGGGACATGTAATACTTACGCCTACGGGCCATGTAAGGGTTCCACCTCACCCATTGAAAGGTGGATTATCAACAATCAATAAGAAATGAAGGCCTTTAGGCCATTGGAGGAAGTTATACTATAAAAATATAAATTATTTATGATATCATATATTATCCTCTTTTAGCATTTTCATAGTAATATTTCATTATTATCATTATTTTTGGCATGAATTTCTTTATTTTCATAGGTTTATTTTGTCACATAATTCTTGTTAATTATGAATATGATACATATTCATCATATACAAAATGTGATTAAGTTCATAAATATTATATTGATTCATTATATACATTTTTTAGTCATTCACAAAAGGTTGTAGTGTTGGATGGATCATGTCACGTCGTTGGGAGGGTAGGTCGTACATACACATGAGCGACAATATCATTCCTTTAATGGTTAAATGGAAGATAATTAGATGGTATATTAATTATAAAGAATCATTATCATGTCATATTAATTATATATATCGAATATGCTTATCATTATACCCATCCCAATAATGTAATTTTGAATAATAATTGACACCGCAACATGAAGAAGGTAAGTCGTATGCACACACACATTGTGATATTGTTATTGACAGGATAGATAACATGATAAATTTGGTTTCCCATAATCATAATAAATACCAACTTGTATATGATACTATAGTTAATATTTTTATGGAATTAAAAATAGAATAGGATGTTGAAGAAGAATATAAATTTAATCAAACCAGTAAAGCAATTACCTCTTCTTCGAGTATCACCTTTGGATTTTCACAAAATGAATTCATAGGTTGAATGTCATTAAAAAATGTGGACACTAGGATGAAGTGAGGAAAGTTTAATGGAGAATTGGTCAAGCATTGGATGATCCAAAGGGAATTACAGGATTAAAAAAATAGAAGGAGATGTTCCCTTTTATAAGAGAGGGGAGGGACACTTTTGGAAACTCCAAAACTATTAATTTAATATAAATTGGGTTTTTATTTAAAATAGATTTATAGTGAGTTATTTAGAGGATATGATGAGGATAGGTTTAAATCCTACATGAAATTAAAATCTAAACACGATTGGATTTTACTTTGAACCTTATCATTTTGATTTATCCTAAATTAATCTATGAAATTTTAATTTAGTAATAATATTCCAAAATTTAAAAGCTTATAAATATTAACTTATATGGTTTAAATTAGTTATAAATGGAAAATCGATTATATTTTAGACCCTATAAATATCACTTTATATTTTTAAAATATTTTTATGATTTTAAAATAATTTTATAAAGTTTTATTTTTATAAAATAAAAATAGGGTCAATTTTGACACTATTTATTACATTGAATTAAATTAAAATACAAAAAATATAACTTGTAAAAACCATTTAAATTAATCTGAATATGTAATAGTAACCTATAAAATTATCCCATCACATCAATTAATTAAAATTATATTTATTTTAAAATATTTAAAACCATTTATTTGATATTTCTTTTAATAAAATAATGTTGCATCATTTTTGTGTAATCATTAATGGTAATTATTTAGTCGATAAAAAATATTAATAAATTACTATGATATATTGAATTATTTTTTCTTTCCAAATACAATTTAATATCAATGTTATCACCTAGTGATCTTAATATTAATATTTTTATATTTATTAGAAATGAGAGTGTGACATTTTTTCCCATTCATTGGTTTTAATAATATACATTTCATGTTAATGGAAAATGTAACATCCCAGGAAAATAGAGAATAAGACATTTTCATATTTTTTAATATTTTCAAATTAAATATTAATTTTACTTTAAAGGGGTTTCTATGTTCGATAGTGTACCTGATACGCAACAACGAGTTTCTTTGAAATTTCACGTTGCACACTAGTAATATAATAATATTATTTTAAATAGTAGTTATCATGTAGCCGTTGTATTAGAAGAAATGAATAGAAATAACTAAAATATTATTATATATGTTTGGTAAATGTTTTTATATTTATCCAATAAAATATAAAGGCTTAAAATAAGAAAAGAATTCAATTTTAGGCATAGATACTCTAATATTCACTAAAAGGTCGACTTATCAACTTTTGATGGAGAACCCTCATTAAATATTGTTTTGGCCACTCTTATACATTATATTGGACCAAATTTAATTCTTCTTTAGAATTGGGACATCAAAATTTACATTGTGTAAATTTTTGGTATTTTTCTGATAATGTTCATATTTTAATGAATAATAAAAAATGTTGTATTTTAATTTAAAACCTCATTTTAATATAATTTATTTATAAGGGTAGAATATATTTTTAATTGGTTTTAAAATGAAATTAGAATATATTTTTACCATTTAATCCAATGGTTTTCACTGGAATTTATTTCACTTTGAAATTGGACATAAATAAGTGTCAGTCTTTTGAAAGATATAGTTTCTTAAAAACACACTATTTTTTTGACAACGGGAAATAATTTTAAAATTAATTAATGAAAATTATATTTTTTGAATTTTGAAAAATAGACATAATTTTTGAATTCATAATATCTAATATAGCTTAGGGTGAATTTTTGGAATTTTTATGAAGAACATCAATTTTTGATGAACTGTGAATCCACTAAGTGGTAGTTAAACAAACTGATTTTTTGTTTAAATGAATGTTTAACGCTTCTGTGTATTTAATTTAAAAAATAAGACATACATGGTTTTCATTAGTATGTAAAATGTGATTCAATGGGATTAAAATATTTTTTTGGTGAATAGTAACTTTTTAGTTTTGTTAACCGCGATTAGAGGTAATTAGTGTAATTTAAGATTAAAATGATATTATAACAATATAAAACTATCTTAACACATGTCTTAACCTTATTGGAAAGGTCATGGCCGGCCAAGAAAATCCACGGGCCAATTTTTGGGGCCCCAAAGAGCCACTTGAGTGAGATAATGACATTAATACCTTTTATTTAAAGTAAAAATAAAAATATCACAAACATGTATTATTTTACTAAAACAATTATTACATGGGGTTATATAAGATATATTTTTTTACTATAAATATTAATTAGAAATATAAAACGATTTGATAAATCATGGTAATTGTTTTATAATTTTTAGACATCAAAAAAAATAAATTATTTATGACACAATGATGATATAGTGTTTACGTCATTAATGAATGATTTTAATAAATAAGAATATAATGCTTAAAATAAAATCCAAAACTTTTCCAATTCATATTGGATGATTTTATTTAGATAATGGACCACCTTATCCTCTACCTTAATGATTTTTGGAGCTTTATAGACAGAATTTAATTTTATAATAAAACAATAGTTTGAAGAGTTCCAAAAGAGCCATTCCTATCCCTTATAAAAGGCCCCACTTCCTACCCATCTCTCACACTTCTAAAGCCCTTTGGCTCATCCAAAATCTACTAAAATAATCTCCCAATATTACTATATTAATTTTAGAAGCCTTACCTTAGGCATAAAGCTCTTCATGAAACCCTTTTGGTTCAAACCAAGAGGAGTTACCCGATTTAAAGGTAAAGTCTTCTCTAATGTTCTTTTGGTTTTATTTTGTTTCTCCAACCCCCTAAACTCATTGTATTCCATTATTTTGTAACAAAAACAGTATATTAAATATACTAGGATGTTTTTATAAGATGTTTTCGAGATACACTTACACACACCTATGTCTAATGGCGAAAGAACATACCGTTTCCGTGGCTGACGAATTTATGCCTCACAAAACGATGATTGTTCAATATTCTTTTAAAACATTTAAATATGGCCATTAATATGTCACTATGTTTATATATGACATGTATTATGTTTATGTTTTCCTTATGCTTCTGTATTTTCATTTATGGCATACCTTTATGGTCTCCATTATGGGTAGACACGATAATTTCATTTTAGGAAGTGCGGACTACCGCCCCCTCAAAGTGATTTGATTCGTTAATGCCATATGTGGGACGTATAAAGGATGGAGTTAATGATATTATATATTATTATACTGGAATTATAATATACCTTTATATCATTATGATTCCATTCCATTAGATACAAAATAAAAATGAATCTAGCATTCCTGCGTACGTACGGCTTACCGTCTCTATGAACGATGCATTTCATTTCTTACCTCTAAATGTTTTTTAATATTATAAATGCATGTATATACTGGATATATATTATATATATAATATCTAAATCATTAGCATAATTCTGGTTATAATTTATATTTTACCACATGAACAACTTGCAATTATAAAGAGTTTATTTTTTACTCAAATACCAATGATCGTTAAAACAACCATTATTAACATAAATAATTACATAGTGTTAATAACATGGTAACAAGTGATATAAAAGGAATAATGAACTTGAAAAAGGTTCTTAAACATGTATAAATTTACTCAAGTTTATTATTCAGGATATTAAATAATGATCGAGTCATGTCGGACACGAGGTAAGGGACATCATCTCTATCTCCATTTATTGAGGCATATTTTGTTTTATACACAACTTTCTTTTATACAGTGTATAAACCCCTTTTGAATTTTACTTTTATTCAAAAGGAATCTTTTTATACGAATTATTTTACTAAAAAATAAAATGAATGTTTTTGTCTTACGTATGGGGCGACAACAACTTCTCCACCACTGTGACCATTATTTGAGTTTCGGCTTCCTCTACAAACAATAACATTTTTTTAAATGAAAAATAAAAACCATGTTTTACTTTTCTTTTATTTTGGTATTGAAAATTGTTTTGATAAATTTTTTATATCAATGTTTTGTATTGATATCTTGTGATTTAAATATGGAAATGCTATGTTTCCTTTATGCATGTTTTATGTGGTATGATTATGTTATGGTTCTTGGGAATTGTTTATGAAGACGGGTGGCTCCATGAGAAACTAAGGGTGGGTGAGCCCGATATAGCTCATCAATGCATTGGGTAACATGAAAGAGTTAAACGGTAAGGTTTCTCTGAAGATATTTAGGGAATATACTGTGATGGGTATTCCATACGTAACCATGAGGGTTACTCCCTATGTAAGAGTGTTATGAATGCTTCATGTTACCTTTATGTCTTAAGATTTCTATGATTTATTCATGATTTTACGAGGTATGTTAATCTGCTTATGTTTTATGAGTAATGTATGATTTCATTTATTCTTATGTATACATGGAATAATGTTTTCAATCCGTATTTTTATATACCTTATTGATCTTTTTATTCTCATCCCATGTTTTTGAAATGTTTTTCACAGGTCAAGGGAAAAGTATATGATGTGATTATAGCATTGAGGAAGTTTCAAGAAAGAATCCATGTTTTATTTTAAATATTTTTCCTTTGATGGGAAAAATAAATACTGCCATTTATGTAACCACCTTGTTACAAGTGGAATGTAATTCATGTTTTATGATATAATTCTCTAAAACACTAAACCTGAAATGATATTCAATGTTAATTCTTGAAATAACTCATGATTAAGTTGCGTTTAAGGATGGGGCCTTATAGTTGGTATCCAAGGTCGTTTTAGATAACTTTTGGAGTTATAATTCTATTAAATGATTATCCAAAAAGATTTTTTTATGGTCAAATTCAATTTTTATAGCATTTAAAGATTAGCATGTTGCTTCTCATAAGATATTTCTGTGTTAAGAATGGTTTTTCAAAGAGGAAACCGAACAACTTTTCAGGGAAGGCATACAGAGGGAAATTAACTTTCAAATCAGTATCCTGAGATGGTTAGAATCAGAACTGAAAAGTTTTTTGCAGTGATAGATCAATTGACTCAGGTGAAAAATGTTCGTTGTTTTTATTGATGATATTTTGGTGTTTTATAAAAGTAAAGAAGATAATGAAAGTCATTCAAGGGTTATCTTGAAAACCTTAATAGAACATAAATTTTATGGTAAATTCAGTAAGTGTGAGTTTTGGTTGTAACAAATATCATTCCTTGGTCACATTGTTTCTAAAGATGGAATAATTGTTGATCCTAAAAAAAACAAAGTTTTTTGAAGAATGACCAAGACCCACAAATGTAACCGAGATTCATAGTTTTCTTGGTTTGGAAGGATATTACTGAAGGTTTGTTAAAAAAGTTTCATGGTTATCTAGTCCAATGACCAAGCTAACTCAGAAGGGTGTTAAGTTCATCTGGACAAAAGAATGTAATGATTGTTTTCAGGAATAGAAAAGAAGATTGATGAATGCTCCAGTTTTGGCCCAACATTCTAGGAATGGTGGATTTTTTATCTATAGTGATGCTTCATTGAAAGGACTTTGTTGTGTCCTAATGTAGAATGATCAGGTAATTGCTTATGCTTCACATCAGTTGAAAGCTCACGACGTAAATTACCCTACACATGATTTGGAATTAGCTGCTGTTTTTTTCACTTTAAAAATTTGGAGGCATCATTTGCATTGTGTAAAGTGTGAAATATATACTAATAAAAAAAGTTTAAAGTATATATTCACTCAGAAATAATTTAACATGATACATAGGATATGGCAATAATTAATCAAGTATTATGATTGTACAATTCATTACCAACCGAGAAAAGCAAATAAAGTGGCTAATGCTTTGAGTCGAAAAAGTAATACATCATAACCACGTTACATTTGGAACTTGATCCTTTGGTGATGGATTTGAAGAAATTTGGCATAGAAGTTTTTGGTGTAGGATGTTCTTCTGTTTTTTTCTGGTATCAATGAAATCATCTCTATCAGATAGAATTAAGCAAGCACAGAAGCAAGACAGTGAGTTGTAGAAAAAGGTAGAGCTGATTCAGAAGGGTAAGTTGCCTGAAGTAAACATTGATAATGATTGTGTTTTGAGATTTGGGAAGATATTGTTTGTGATGTGTGATTCACAGTTGAAGAGAGAGTTGTTATGTGAAGCTCATAGTTCCCCGTTTTCAGTTCATCCTGGCAGTACTAATATGTATAGAGATCTTTGGGAGTATTACTGGTGGGATGGAATGAAAAGAGATTTTGCTGATTTTACTGTGAAGTGTTTGACTTGTCAATAATTTAAAGTAGAGTAGCAGTTACCGAAAGGGATGATTCAGCCTTTACTGTTACACCCCAAGCTTCTACGGTAAGCTTCTCTTTGAATAATGCGATAGCATGTGTTGTACGCAACATCGAGTTCTAACACACCACAACCAATCAAACTAGCTGTTATGAATAATAATACATACCCTTTGAAATTATATATATTTTATATTTCAAAATGGACTTCATTTTTGGTTTCATAATATCGAAATTATCCTTAGATGAATTTTTGGTATTTTTATGAGAACATCCAATTTTTATGAATAGTGAAAAATACTTAAAAACAACTTTTTTAATCAAAATAATTTATAGTGATAAATTATATTATTGAGTGGTTTTTAAGTTTAATTAGAATATATTTTTACCATTTTATCCAATGGTGTTCATTAGAATTAATTTCTCTTTCAAATTGGACCTAAACAATTGTCAATCTTTTGATATATATTGTTTCGTAAAAACATGATATTTGTTGTGACATCGGGATATTTATTATAAAATTAATTAATGAAACTTATATGTTTGGAATGTTGTAAAATAGAAATTATTTTTGAATTCTGAATATCAATTATAGCTTAGGGTGAAATTTTGGCATTGTTCTGAAAAACTTCAATTTTTGATGAATAGTGAAACTACTAAGTGGTAGTTAAAAAACTGAATTTTTCATAAAACATAATTTTACCGCTTCTGTGAATGGAATTTCAAAAATCCAAGAGACACGGTTAATATCAAGAAGTAAAATTTGGATCAATGAGATGAAAATATTTTTTGGTGAATAGTAACTTTTACTTTTATTTAGCACGGTTAAAAGTAAATAGGGTAATTAAGGGTAAAAATGATATTAATATTATCCTAACACATGTCCTAATTATATTGGACAAGTTTATATCGACCAAAAACAAACTTAGGAATAAAATATTATCATTTAGGTCCACTTGGATTAGATTAAGACATTTATTATTATTTAATTCAAAGAAGAGTTAAAAGAGTTAAAATCAAAGTTTATTTACCAAAACATTTTTCATATAGGGTTATACATAAGATAAATTCGATTGTAAATATTCATTAGAAAGATAATAATATTTACTACATAATGATAGTTTATTTATAATTTTTATACATTAAATAATTTAATTTATTTATGACACAATGATGATGCAGTAATTACCATAATAGTGAAAAATTAGAATAATTGATATTATAAATACCAAAATAAATACAATTTGAGACTTTTAAAGAATTAAAATAATTTTATAGAATAATATGTCATATTAGGATTGATTTAATTGACTTTTTGTGAAGTAATAATTCTTTTATGAGTTTCAAAAAAATCAACTATTGAATAGTGTCAAAATTGACATAAAAGAGTTTTTAAAACAAATATTATATTATTAATTGATATTAAATTCATAAAAATCTAAGGTTCTACCAAGATACTTATATCATGATAGTGGTATCATTAATGGACCACTGGGGGTCTCTTGGATGTATATTGGAGGTTTATAAACTATATAATATAAAAATACAAAGTGACATGGTAAATGTCAATCTAAATAACTAAGAGTTAAAACTAAAAGATAAGGTTACTATAGTAACCCAAACCTGTCTAAATTCTATTGGATAAATTTTTTTCTACCTATACCACCTTAACCTGTGAATAATAAACTTTTGAGACATTATAAACCGAATGTGAATTGATTATAAATTAATATTTCTAGCTTTTCCAAAGGTGCCCCTCACCCCTCTTATAAAAGGGAACTCCTCCTTCTCATTTCATAACTCTTTCAAAGCCTTTTGGTTTGGTCAAACCCTGCCCAAATACTCTCTCAACATCCCTAACTACAACCTAGAGTCCTTAGTTTGATCATAAAGCCAACCTAAGAGCCGTTTTAATCAAATCAAAAGGAAGAACCCGAAGAAGGGGAAATGTTTTCACCACCCCTTTTCAAGTTCCTTTCTTCTTCCACTTCTTCTTTCTTTGTTACTACCATTCTAAAATAATAAATCCAGTATCTTATATATACTGTGATGTTATTATAAATTTGGTACAACCATATTCAGTATTCTATCCACCCTTTGAATAACATGTCACCATACGTGCGTACGTACGGCTTACCGTCTCCACGTCGTGGTGTAATTGTTATTCAATATATTGTTATTTAGATGGGTATAATAATGATGTATAATTCATGTAAACAATAAATATAACATGATAATTATTCTGTATATATAATATACCATCCATGTATATATTATTTTAATATCAAAAGAATGATATTGTCGCTCCTGCGTACGTATGGACTACCGTCTCCACGAACACGATGAGATTCATTCTCCATCATATCCATTTAAGTATAATTATCATTTTATGATTTAAAAATAATGTTTAAGAACTTTATATAATTCTGGATATGAATAATATACAACCTATCCATGATAAACATGGCTTACGTAACAAAACATTTAAAATAAAACGGGTAAGTTAAGACCCGAAATGACGATAATTCTAAGATATTATTAACAAAGCAATGTTAAAAAGATCATATATGATATCATATTAATGTATATGATTCATGAATAACTTAATAACAATTATTTCAACATTATAAAGGAGGGTAACTACCCCCAACCAAGGAAAAGTACAAGTTAATGGGTTTTTATATAACTTTAATTCCGTGAGAATTCCATTGTTCACCACTTATTTATAACATGTGGTGTGTGTACTGACCATGTTTGTATTCATTGTGTAATATAATTTAATTAATGAATATTTACATCATTATTGTATGATACTTCTTTCATGGGTGTATGTTTTGTATGTTACCAAATCAATAAGGGAATTCGAAATTTCAATTTCCACTCATTCAGCTTTACGCATACTTCATTGATTATTTTACTCCAAGATTATGTGTGGAATCACTATTCATTTGATTATGTCATAATTTCCACTCCCCTTTCCGTGGATATACTTTTTATACACATAATCACTCCATTGATAAATTCTCAATTCATCGGTAGGAACTTGATAAGAGTAATTTTTACTCAATCTCGATTTGTTGAGATAAACATCCAACTCATTGGTGTTGTTTTTACTAGAATATGTGTGAATGTCCCTTGATTGTTTTACACTAAATATCCAATCATATTTAGTGTATTTATATTTTTCACACATAATTATGGCGATTATTTATTCTTAACCTAATGATACGGCCTTTATGAGAGATTTCATCTCAATTTACATTCCATTAAGACTTCTTTGTTGTTATACACCAAATCACTTTTATGTGGTGTATATAATGTACTTTGACATAGTATGTAACAACCCGAGATTTTATGAAAAATATTCTTTTTAATTTTATTAATGTCTTGTGTTATACGCTACACCAAAAGGATCTTGCACAACACGCATCCTTTACTTGCCTTGCATTACACGCAATCGCAACCTTCCTCGATAGCGTGTGTAGTACGCAATACTGAGTTTCACGAAACAACGATATGCTATTAAAATATTATTAAAACTAGCCGTTATGAATGGTAATAACCACTTTTTAAATTTTTGAAAATTTAGCTCTCAAAATGGACTTCATTTTTGGATTCGGAGTATCGAATTTAGCCTAAGGTGAAATTTTGGTACTTTTCGGATAACTTTCATATTCTGATGAATAGTGAAAATCACTAAATTATAATTAAAAGCAACTTTTTTCATCAAAATAATTAATAGTGATAAATTTTTAATTTGAGTGGTTTTAAAGTATATTTAGAATATATTTTTACAATTTAATACAATGTTGGTCATTGGTTGTAATTTCACATTTAAACCAGACATAATCAAGTGTCAATCTTTTGATAGATATTGTTTCTTAAAAACATGCTATTTGTTTTAACAGCGGGATTTAATTATAAAAATAATTAATGAAACTTCTATGTTATGAATTTGGTAAAATAGACTTCATTTTTGAATTCGGAATATGAAATATAGATTAGGATGAAATTTTGGCATTGTTTTGAAAAACATCAATTTTTGATGAATAGTGAAACTACTAAGTGGTAGTTAAAAAACTGAATTTTTCATAAAACTTAATTTTACCGCTTCTGTGAATGGAATTTCAAAAATCCTAGAGACACGGTTGATGTCAGTATGTAAAATGTGGTTCAATGAGATGAAAATAATTTTTGGTGAATAGTAACTTTTTACTTTTATTTACCACGGCTAAAAGTAAATAGGGTAATTAAGGGTAAGAATGATATTAACATTACCCTAACACATGTCCTAATTCTATTGGAAAAGTTTATATCGACCAAAAACAACCTTAAGTGTAGAATATTATCATTTAGGCCCACTTGGATTAGATTAGGACATTTATTATTATTTAATTCAAAGAAGAGTTAAAAGAGTTAAAATCAATGTTTATTTAATAAAACATTTTTAATATAGGGTTGTACATAAGATAAATTCGATTGTAAATATTAATTAGAAATCTAAAAAGATTTCATACATAATGGTAGTTTATTTGTAATTTTTAGACATAAAATAATTTAATTTATTTATGACACAAAGATGATGCAGTAATTATCTTATTTATGAAATATTGACATAATTGATGTTATAAACACCAAAATAATTGTAATTTGAGACTTTTTATTAATTAAAATACTTTTCTAGGTTACTATGATATATTATTGTTGATTTAATTAACTTTTTTTGAACATATAATTCTTTTATGACTTTCACAAAAATCATATATCAAATAGTATCAAAATTGACACAAAATAGTTTTTAAATAACATATTATATTATTAATTGTTATTTTATTCCTAAAAATCTAAGGTTCGGCCAAAAGACTTAGATAAAGATATATATATTAATAATAAACAATTTGGGGTCGTTTGGAATGTTATAGTAAGTGTATTAACCATATAGTGAATGAAAACAAAAAGACACGGTAAAAGTTAAATTATTTAACTTAGAGTTAAATCTAATTGATAAGGTTATAATAATACCCTAAACTTGTCTAAATCCTATTGGTTGATAGGATTTCGACCCATCCCCACTTTAGCTTCGAAATAAGACCCTTTGGAACCATTATAAACCGATTTTGACTTTAATATAAAATAATATTTTGAGATATTCCTAAGGTGCCCCTCTCCTCCCTTATAAAAGGGCACCTCCTCCCCCTCCTCCTCACACCAATTTGAGGACTCAAGCTCGGCCAACACCTGCCATTTTCTCCTCTCCACTTCCCTAGAATAATCCTAGAGGTCCGGGTCTTCTTCAAAGACCAATCATAGTTCCCTAAGTGGAGGCTTCAAAGAGGCGTTCCAAAGAAGAGGTAATATCCATTACTGATCTTTTCAATTTATTTCTTCTTCAACTTCTTCTTCTTTAGTTATTTCATGATAAAGTAATAACATCAGTATTATTACATACTGATATGTTATTATAAATATGAAACAACCCTAATTCACATTCTATCCATCCTACGGAAAAATGAAATAACCGTGCGTGCGTACGTACGGAATACCGTCTCCACACCATGGTGTAATCTATTTTCCACCACCACCTTACAAGGATGGGTATAATGGTGTAATGAGTAACTATTTATGATTATTATAAAGTAATATTGATACTGAAATAATATATATATACTCCAATACAATTCCACGATCATAGGAACGATATCACCACTCGTGCGTACGTACGGAATATCGTCTCCACGATGTGATGCGACTCGTTCTACATGATCATCATTACATAGTAATTATAAAAATGAATTGAATGAATAAATATGATATATTTTACACTAATAACATTATGGATATAAGGTATCTATATCCTTAAAATAATAATAAGAATTTATTCGGCAAAACACGCATAAGAACAAAAGGCAATAAAGACCCGAGTAACAAGTAACAATGAAATATTACTAACAAGATGTTAAGAATATGACCATATATGGTATCATATAAATATGTATGATTCTGGAATAAGTCAATAACATTATTTAAACCATTATACAGGAGCTTCAGACATGTACAATGAAAATCGGACCTAAGGTAAGGGAAATATCACAATCTCATTTTTATTCGAGATTGTTTATACTTTAGTATTTACTGGGGTGTATTTTATCATCCACATCCATATTTCCTCAATATTTAATATTATTTCCATCCACCTACATTTGTTTAAATCCAATTTTACCATTTGGTGAGTTTTTAGTAAAAGATATGAAGGGAATATTTTGTCGTTTTTCACACGAGGTACTTTTTTGACTTTTCCGACAAAAGTACGAGAAGACTGTTTTTTTTAACTTATACGGCATGAATGGATTTTTAAAAAATTATTTCCAAGAAGATTCCTTTACAAGTTTTCAAGTTTATTTTTAATCAACTTCTTTTAGTTTTAAATTTTAAGACATGTTAAGAAAGGAAAATGTTTTTGAAGTAGAAAGGATATTTTCCTCAAGAATGGATTTCAAGTGTTTTATCAAAATTATTTTCCATCTAAGATAATAAGAGGTTCTGTTTCTATCCCTATTATTACATGGATTTGATTATGTTGTGATGGAAATATTTTTATGAATTCCTTTATCTTATATGAATTGTTTTATGATGTCATGTTGTTTAAGAATCCCATTTTTATTACATGGATTATGCAATGATGTATGATTTATGATTTTGTGGCACACATAAGAATGGTATCGTTATGAGATGGGTGGGACCTATATCTCACTACAATGCATTGGGTAAAGATTTTATATCTCATGAGATAGACATGGATGGAATGGTAGGTTATACCGGTTCAGTGAAACAGGACTGAAACAAGGGTCACTCGATTCAGAAATGGACTTTGTCCAATAAGATAGTCTTAGAAATGAGTCTTGACTAACAAGATATGATTCTATATGATTATGTGTGTATGCCACAAAGTTTAATGTTTTAAGCTAGGATTATTGTGAATACATTTCACTACCATGAGTTATCCCAGGTTATGAAATTATGATCTCTTTTGCAGGTTAAGATTTCCAAAAGTTATGTTCTTATGTATATGATGTGATTTATATTTCTTTTGTTTACCCTTACAGAGCATTTGAGCTCACCCTTTTATGTTTTCTTTTCCCCAGGATATAAATAAAGGTTTTAGGTAAAAAAAAGGGAAGATATTTATGGGAGATATTGAAGATCTTTCACCTGGATTAGAAGATTATATTCCGAGTTTCCAAAGACACTAAACTATTACGGTCCTTGTGTGTGTGTTTTTGTATTGTACTAAGTATTCCGCAAATGTAATGTAATGTCCATGTACGTCAATCTTCAGGTCGTTACAGTTGGTATCAGAGTAAAGGTTTAGTCAACCATTGGAAACTAGGATGTGAGAACGTTAGTGAGATCCCTAGAGATATTTCTAAGGTTTGTCTAGGGATGTCCTTAAGGATAAGTATACATATCGGATATAGTCCTAGAACTACGGTAACGATCTTAGAATTTAACCTAAGATGTTAGATATTGAGGGTACTCCCCCTTTAATATGTTGTTTTCTCTAGCATGATTTTTGCCTCTCAACGAATTCTTTTTGTGTTTTAGTTAATGGAAGGAACCAGACGGAATTCAGATAACATTGAATCCAATGGACAAATTGGTGACTATAAGCAACAAAATTATGTAATGCCTAGAGAGAAAGATATTGTGATTATGCCGAATTAGTCATCGCGATATATGATTAACAAGGTGAAATTTAGTGGTATACCTAATTCATCAAAGAAGAGGAAGATAGACTATTATGCATGTTCGCATGTTGAGCAGCATAAATAAAGGAAGATTGAGATTTCTAAAGAAGGGAAGAAGAACCTTGAAGAATACCTCAAATGGAGGGACCGATGTTATTTGTGTGGAGATAAGGGTCATAGAGTGACAGACTGTTATGGAGTTCAATGTATTATTTGTGGAGAACATGGGCATTACCCAACTCAATGCCCTGACCTAAAAAGTTACTTCTAAATCATGGAGGGACTTATTCCAGGACAATAATTGAAGAGGATGGATTGAAGTGTTTATGTATTGGTATTCAAGAATAATGTTGTTGAGGTACTTTTATTGTTTATTATAATATTTTTGTATTATTGTGGTTTTCAATAATTTTAAGGTAACGGTAACCATGAAAAGTGATTCAAATATTTTGGAAAGCAGATGATATGCGCATAATGAAGGGATAAGGAGAAAATGAAATGTCTGACAGTATTCATAAGCTCATGATTGATATAAGGACTACGTGATATCATGGTTTGAGTATATAGAATTTTGAGGATTTTGGTATGTGGAAAGTGTTAAATTTTAACTTCATTCATGTTTTCACTAAGGTATTCAAGAGAATACATGATTAAGGACTTTGAATGTTTGGAATGTGACCAACAAAACATGTCTTATGATATATTGGGATCGACGATGGTGTTAAATATCTGGTAATCGTTTTCACTATGTTATGAGAGTGGACTACAGTATTATGGATAAGCCTAAAGATTGGAATGGATTATGTTGGACATAAGTTAGTATTGTTTAAGGATAGATGTTTTCTCGATATTATTGATGGGATGTTATAGTAATATAGTTTTAGAAAAAGGACAACCTGTAGGATGGGCGACAGCCCATCGCGTTGGACAAGGATGTGGGAATCGAACCCACAACCGAAGTGCGACTAGCCTTTATCGCCTACCACTGGCCTACAGGAAGTCCCTATTTATTAGAAACTAGTTTTATTATATTAAGCAGTATGATATATGAAGTATAAAGTCCATTTTAGGAACCATATATGATTAATCTCACTCTAGGTCGACTTATGTATAAATTTTTGCTAACCTTTTGTTTGAGACAGATGGAATGACCCGTCATTCTATCACATGATCTGCTAACACTTCACGAATAACAAATTCAACTTCATTTATTTAAGAGATGAAGTGGAAATTGTTAAAGGCATGAACAACAGTGAGATTGTACCAAAATAAAGTAAGTATTTATTCTAATTCAAATTCTTTAACTTTAGGGAAACGATCTTGAAAACCAAAAATGTTGTCCTAGTGATCTTATATCTGATGAATCAGATGGTACCTTAGATCGTCCCAAATTTATGGCTTTGTGATTGCTGGCTTTTCCATAGCCATGTTCTCTACCACTCTCCATCAAAACATGATGGTTAGATTTCTCTTCCATATCGATATTTTCACCTATGTGGAAACCCAGTGATTAGTTTATTTGGGTAACCGTTACGTTTCATAATTTTGTTTGTAAAGATTGGTTTTGATATTCCTTTTTACGATGTGGGTTTCTATTAAAGAAACTTTCGAATAGTAAACCATTTATAACCCCGACGAATTTCGAGGGAGAAATTCATTTTAAGGGGGGTAGAATGAAACAGCCCGAGATTTTATGAAAAATATTCTTTTTAATTTTATTAATGTCTTGTGTTGTACGGTACACCAAAAGGAGATTTCACAACACTCATCCTTGTCTTTCCTTGCATTGCACGCAATCGAAACCTTCCTCGATAGCGTGTGTAGTACGCAATACTGAGTTTCACGAAACAACGATATGCTATTAAAATATTATTAAAACTAGCCGTTATGAATGGTAATAACCACTTTTTAAATTTTAGAAAATTTATCTCTCAAAATGGACTTCATTTTTGGATTTGGAGTATCGAATTTAGCCTAAGGTGAAATTTTGTTACTTTTCGGATAACTTTCATATTCTGATGAATAGTGAAAATTACTAAATTATAATTAAAAACAACATTTTTAATCAAAATAATTAATAGTGATAAATTATTAATTTGAGTAGTTTTAAAGTATATTTAGAATATATTTTTACAATTTAATAAAATTTTGGTCATTGGTTGTAATTTCACATTTAAACCAGACATAATCAAGTGTCAATCTTTTGATAGATATTGTTTCTTAAAAACACGCTATTTGTTTTAACAGCGGGATTTAATTATAAAATTAATTAATGCAACTTCTATGTTATGAATTTGGTAAAATAGACTTCATTTTTGAATTCGGAATATGAAATATAGCTTAGGATGAAATTTTGGAATTGTTCTGAAAAACATCAATTTTTGATGAATAGTGAAACTGCTAAGTGGTAGTTAAAAAACTGAATTTTTCATAAAACTAAATTTTACCGCTTCTGTGAATGGAATTTCAAAAATCCGAGAGACACGGTTGATGTCAGTAAGTAAAATGTTGTTCAATGAGATGAAAATAATTTTTGGTGAATAGTAACGTTTTACTTTTATTTACCACGGTTAAAAGTAAATAGGGTAATTAAGGGTAAGAATGATAATTATATTACCCTAACACATGTCCTAATTCTATTGGACAAGTGTATCTCGACCAAAAACAACCTTAAGTGTAAAATATTATCATTTAGGCCCACTTGGATTAGATTAGGACATTTATTATTATTTAATTCAAAGAAGAGTTAAAAGAGTTAAAATCAAAGTTTATTTACTAAAACATTTTTAATATAGGGTTGTAAATAAGATCAATTCGATTGTAAATATTCATTAGAAAGCTAAAACGATTTCCTACATAATGGTATTTTATTTGTAATTTTTAGACATCAAATAATATAATTTATTTATGACACAAAGATGATGGAGTAATTATCTTATTTATGAAATATTGACATAATTGATGTTATAAACACCAAAATAAATGTAATTTGAGACTTTTTATGAATTCCACTAATTTTATAGGTTACTATGATATATTAGTGTTGATTTAATCAACTTGGTTCGAACATATAATTCTGTTATGACTTTCACAAAAATCATATATCAAATAGTGTCAAAATTGACACAAAAGTTTTTAAATCAAATATTATATTATTAATTGTTATTTTATTCCTAAAAATCTAAGGTCTGGCCAAATGACTTAAGTAAGGATATATATATTAATAATAAACAATTTGGGGTTCGTTTGGCATGTTATAGTAAGTGTATTAACCATATAGTGAAAGAAAACAAAAAGACACGGTAAAAGTTAAATTATTTAACTTAGAGTTAAATCTAATTGATAAGGTTACAATAATATCCTAAACATGTCTAAACCCTATTAGTTGATATTCTTTCGACCCATCCCCACTTTAGCTTCGAAATAAGACCCTTTGGAACCATTATAAACCAATTTTGACTTTAATATAATATAATATTTTGAGATATTCCTAAGGTGCCCCTCTCCTCCCTTATAAAAGGGCACCTCCCCCCTCCTCCTCACACCAATTTGAGCACTCAAGCTCGGCCAACCCCTGCCATGTTCTCCTCTCCACTTCCCTAGAATAATCCTAGAGGTCCTGGTCTTCTTCAAAGACCAATCTTATTTCCCTAAGTGGAGGATTCAAAGAGGCGTTCCAAAGAAGAGGTAATATCCATTACCGATCTTTTCAATTTCATTCTTCTTCACCTTGTTCTTCTTTAGTTGTTTCATGATAAAGTAATAACATCAGTATTACTTACATACTGATATGTTATTATAAATATGAAACAATCCTAATTCACCTTCTATCCATCCTACGGAAAAATGAAATCACCGCGCGTGCGTACGTACGGAATACCGTCTCCACGCCGTGGTGTAATCTATTTTCCACCACCACCTTACAAAGATGGGTATAATGGTGTAATGAGTAACTATTTATGATTATTATAAAGTAATATTGATACTTAAATAATATATATATACTTCAATACAATTCCACGATCATAGGAACGATATCATCACTCGTGCGTACGTACGGAATACCGTCTCCACGATGTGATGGGACTCGTTCTACATGATCATCATTACATAGTAATTATATAATTGAATTTAATGAATAAATATGATATATGTTACACTAATAACATTCTTGATATAAGGTATCTATAACCTTAAAAGAAGAATAAGAATTTATTCGACAAAACACGCATAAGAACAAAAGGCAATAAAGACCCGAGTAACAAGTAACAATGAAATATTACTAACAAGAAGCTAATAATATGACCATATATGATATCATATCAATATGTATGATTCTGGAATAAGTCAATAACATTATTTAAACCATTATACATGAGCTTCGGACACGTACAAAGAAAATCGGACCTAAGGTAAGGGAAACATCACAATCTCATTTTTATCCAAGATTGTTTATACTTTAGTATTTACTGGGGTGTATTTTATCATCCACATCCATATTTCCTCAATATGTAATATTATTTCCATCCACCTACAATTGTATAAATCCAATTTTACCCTTCGGTGAGTTTTTAGTAAAATATATGAAATGAATCTTTTGTCGTTTTTTGTACGAGGTACTTTTTTGACTTTTCCGACAAAAGTATGAGAAGAATGTTTATTTTAACTTATACGGCATGAATGGATTTTTAAAACATTATTTCCAAGAAGCTTACTTTACAAGTTTTCAAGTTTATTTTTAATCAACTTCTTTTAGTTTTAAATTGTAAGACATGTTAAGAAAGGAAAATGTTTTTAAAGTAGAAAGGATATTTTCCTCAAGAATGGATTTCAAGTGTTTTATCAAAATTATTTTCCATCTAAGATAATAAAAGGTTCTGTTTCTATCCCTATTATTACATGGATTTGATTATGTTGTGATGGAAATATTTTTATGAATTCCTTTATCTTATATGAATTGTTTTATGATGTCATGTTGTTTAAAAATCCCATTTTTATTACACGGGTTATGAAATGATATATGATTTATGATTTTGTCGCACACATAAGAATGGTATCATTATGAGATGGGTGGGACCTATATCTCCCTCCAATGCATTGGGTAAAGATTTTATATCTCATGAGATAGACATGGCTGTAATGGTAGGTTATACCGGTTCAGTGAAACAGGACTGAAACGAGTGTCACTCGATTCAGAAATGGACTTTGTCCACTAAGATAGTCTTGGCAATGAGTCTTGACTAACAAGAAATGATTCTCTATGATTATGTGTGTATGACACAAAGTTTAATGTTTTAAGTTATGATTATTGTGAATACATTTCACTACCATGAGTTATCACAGGTTATGAAATTATGATCTCTTTTGCAGGTTAAGATTTTCAAAAGTTATGTTCTTATGTTTATGATGTGATTTATATTTCTTTTGTTTACCCTTATTGAGCATTTGAGCTCACCCTTTTATGTTTTATTTTCCATAGGATATAAAGAATGGTTTTAGGTAAAAAAAAGGGAAGATCTTTATGGGAGATATTGAAGATCTTTCACCAGGATTAGAAGATTATATTCCGAGTTTCCAAAGACACTAAACTATTATGGTCCTTGTGTGTGTGTTTTTATAATCTACTAAGTATTCCGAAAATGTAATTTAATGTCCATGTACGTCAAGCTTCGGTTCGTAACATAGTATATCATGAATCTCTTTATTCTCATGATATTACAATGTTTTTATTACCTCAATTATTTGAATTCAAGTGTCTCTCTTTTGGTTAGAAAATCTAACTAAAATACCATTTTTAAATATTTTAAAGACTTATTCTTTTAAATATTGCTCATTAATGTCCATGTTTTAAAAATGGTTTTGAAGGATTTATTTATATGGAAATTAAATTTTTAAAATTAAAACTCCTTTTAATAGTTTCAAAGTGGTATGGGACACTTTGATTCAAAAATCTATTTTTAAATGTCTTCTTGAAAAATAGTGTGACTTTTAAATGATTTCAAGAAAAAGGGGGATATTTCTCTCAAATAGTTTTGATGATTATTTTCATCTATGTCAACATCCTTCATTATTCTTGATTGAGGTTAATGTGATACAATACAAACTTCCATATTGTATCAAATGAGTTATGTTTGACTGTGGATGTGCTATTTTTATACCATTCATGGTTTGTTGTTAAAGTATTGACATTTCGAATGCTAGTTTTAATACGAATGTTTATGTTATGTTTAAACCTGTTCATATGAGGAATGCATTGGACTTAATAAGTGACAGGTGGATCCTTCTATAGCTCCATGATGCATCGGTAGGTCTCATGAGACAAACTAGTGTCTTGGCACAAGGCCTTGGAAAAATCTTATTTTTAGTCTTGGCACAAGCCTTGGCTATGTGGTTATGATAGTCTGGAATTATGCATTCCATCATTATAAAAGTGGTTATTGATATTGCATGTGATAATTTGCCTAGTAGAATATCCATGTGAGTAAGTAAATTGAATTATTTTATTTAATGTTTTCCATTTTATGCTGAAGTTCAAGATTAAAAGGCTTTTGTTTTAGTTATACACCGCCTTAAAGGTTTATGCTTATCTATGAAAGCTTCTGCTCTAATGTTATCCTTACTGAGCATCGGAGCTCACCCCTTTCAATGTTTTATTTTTCCCAGGATTATGGAGAAGTAATTTATGAATGACCTGCAGGGATAGTATGAGGGGATATGAAGACAAGATGTTTTTTATGTAATGTAAAACATTATGAATGTATCCAGTATTTCAAGGATACTAATCCAATCGGTCTATCGAGATTTGATCATTCTTGTGATCATGACAATGTTATGTAATAATGAACCGACTCTGGGTAACTGGGGTCCAGGCATTACATTTACTAGTGCCAGAGTGGAAATGGGAGAATATCTCTGTGGACTTCATTTGTGGGATTGCCTAAGATACCTCGAGGTAATAACGCAATCTGGGTTATTGTTGATCACTTGACTAAATCTGCTCATTTCCTTGCTATACGAGATACTTTTTCCCTAGATCATATTTCCCATTTGTATCTTAAAGATATAGTCAGGTTACATGGAGTTCCCCTCACCATTGTATCTGATCATGATCCCAGGTTTACTTCTAACTATTGGAAAGGCCTTCTGAAGTCATTGGGTGCTCAATTATATTGTAGTATAGCTTTTCATCTTCAATCAGATGGACAGTCATAAAGAATGATTTAGACTTTGGAGGCTATGATACGTGCTTGTTCTATGGATTATCAGGGATGTTGGGACCAATATCATTTTTTTGATGAGTTTTCTTATAACAACAGTTTTCATTCCAGTATACAGATGGCACCATTTGAGGTATTATATGGGAACCAGTGTCGAACTCTAGCTTTTTGGGATGAAGTATGTGAAAGGAGGTTGATGGGACCAGAATTGGTAGAAGAGTTGGCAGAAAAAGTTCAGATTATACAGAAACACATGGGAACAGCTCAGAGCAGGCATGAAAGTTATGCAGACAACTGGAGGAAGGATATCTCTTTTGACGTAGGTGATCATGTCTTCCTAAATGATTCACCGTGGAAAAGTGGGATGCGATTTGGTAAGAAAGGAAAGCTGATTCCATGGTTCATTGGACCATATGAAATTATGGAGAGAGTTGGATCAGTTGCATACCGAGTGCCTTTACCTCCGAGTTTATCTCAGGTACACAATGTCTTTCATGTTTCAATGTTAAGGAAGTATATGCCAGATCCATCCCATGTTTTAAGTCCAGAGGAAGTTCAGCTGGAAGAGAATCTATCTTATGAGGAACAACCGATCCATATTCTTAACCATAGGGAGCAGGTATTGCGGAGGTGATTCATCAAGTAACGGTTTTGTGGAAAAACCACAAGATTTAAGAGGCAACAAGGGATTCTGAAAATTCTATGAGGGATAAATACCCCCATTTATTTAAGTGAATAAATTACGAGGACGCAATTCCCAAAAGGGGAAGGATGTAATATCCCTGGTAAATAAAGAATAAGAAATTTTCATATTTATTAATATTTTAGAATTAAATATTAATTTTACTTTCAAGGGGTTGCTATGTTTGATAGCGTACCCGATATGAAACAACGTGTTTCTTTGAAATCGTATGTTACACACTAGTAATATAATAATATTATTTTAAATGGTAGTTAGCACGTAGCCACTGTATTGGTGGGAATGAATAGAAATAACTAAAATATTATTTTATATGTTTGTTAAATGTTTTTACATGTATCCAATAAAAGATAAAGGATTAAAATTAGAAATGGATTCAATTTTAGGCATAGATACTCTAATATTCACTAAAAGGTCGACTTATCGAATTTTGTTGGTGAGCCCTCTTTAAATAATTTTTTTCTAACTCTTATACATTCTATTGGGACAAATAAATTTCTTCTTTAGAAATGGGATATCAAAATTTACTTTTTGTAAATTTTTGGTATTTTTCTGATAATGTTCATTTTTTAATGAATAGTGAAAATGTTGTATTTTAATTCAAATACTCATTTTAATCTAATTTATTTATAAGGATATATTATCATTTTAATTTGTTTTAAAGTTCAATTAGAATATATTTTTACCATTTAATCCAATGGTGGTCATTGGAATTAATTTCACTTTGAAATTGGACATAAACAAGTGTCAATCTTTTGATAGATATTATTTCTTAAAAACACACTATTTGTTTTGACAATAGGAATTAATTATAAAATTAATTAATGAAACTTATATGTTTTGAATTTTGAAAAAATACACATCATTTTTTAATTCATAATATCAAATATTCCTTAGGGAGAATTTTTCATATTTTTCTGAAGAACTTCAATTTTTGATTAATAGTGAAACCACTTAGTGGTAGTTAAAAAAATTGATTTTTATTTTAAATGAATGTTTACCGATTCTGTGTATTGAATTTCGAAACTCCGTCATACATTATTTCCATTAGTAATTAAAATTTGGTTCAATGGGATTAAAATATTTTTTTGGTGAATAGCAACTTTTGAGTTTTGTTAACCGCGATTAGAGATAATTAGTGTAATTTAAGATAAAAATGATATTATAAAAATAAAAAAATATCTTGACACATATCCTAACCTTATTGAATAGGTCATGGAGGACCAATATAATACATAGTTCAGTTTTTTGGACACCATAGAGCCACATGAGTGAGATAATGACATTAATACCTTTTATTTAAAGTAAAAATAAAAATATCACAAACATGTATTGTTTTACTAAAACAATTATTACATGGTGTTATATAATCTATATTTTTTACTATAAATATTCATTAGAAAGCTAAAAATATTTCCTACATCATGGTAATTGTTTTATAATTTTTAGACATCAAAAACATTAAATTATTTATGACACAATGATGATGCAGTGTTTACATAATTAATGAATGATTTAAATAAATAAGAAGATAATGTTTAAAATAATATCCAAAACATGACCAATTATTATTGGATGATTTTATTTCAAGCATGGACCACCTTATACTAGACTATAATGATTTTTGGAGCTTTAGAAACCAAATTCCATTTTACAATAAAATAATAGTTTCAAGAGTTCCAAAAGAGCCCCTCCACTCCCTTATAAAAATATAACACTTCCTACCCATCTCTCACACTTCTAAAGCCCTTTTTGTCGTCCTACCTCTACTAAAATAAGCTCCACATATTCCTCTATTCATCCTAGAAGCCTTACCTTAGGCATAATGATCTTCAAGAAACCCTTTTGGTTCAAACCAAGAGGAGTTACCCGATTTAAAGGTAAAGTCTTCTATAATGTTATTTTGTTTTATATTGTTTCTCCAACCCCATAAACTCTTTTTATTACATTATTTTGTAACAAAACCAGTATCTTAAATATACTTGGATGTTGTTATAATAAGGATTCGATCTACACTTACACACACCTATGTGTAATGGTTAAAAAACATACTGTTTCCGTGAATAGGGAATTTCTGCCTCACGAAACGATGATTGTTCAATATTATTTTAACACCTTCCAAGGTGGACATTAATATGTCACTATGTTTATATATGATATGTATTATGTTTATGTTTTCCTTATGCTTCTGTTTTTTCATTTATGGCATACCATTATGGTTTCCATTATGGGTAAACACGATAATTTCATTTTAGGAAGTGCGGACTACCGCCCCCTCAAAGTGATTTGATTCGTTAATGCCATATGTGGGATGTATAAAGGATGGAGTTAATGATATTCTATATGATATTATACTGGAATTATAATATAACATTATATCATTATGATTCCATTCCATTAGATATGAAATAGAAATGAAAGTAGCGTTCATACGTACGTACGACTTACCGTCTCAATGAATGGTGCATTTCATTTCTTACCTCTAAATGTTTTGTAATATTATAAATGCATGTATATAATGGATATATATGATATATATAATATATACATAATGAACATAATTCGGGTTATAATGGATATTTTACCAGATGAACAACCTGTAATTATAAAGAGTTAAAATTTTACTCAAGTACCAATGATCGTTAAAACAACCATTATTAACTAAAAAAATTTCATAGTGTTCATAACAAGGTAAAAAGTGTTATAAAAGGAATAATGAACTTGAAAAAGGTTCTTAAGAAGGTATAAATTAACTCAAGTTTATTATTCAGGAGATTAATGAACGATCGAGTCAAGTCGGACACGAGGTAAGGGACTTCGTCTCAATCTCCATTCATTGAGGCATATTTTGTTTTATACACAACATTATTTTATACGGTGTATAAACCCCTTCTGACATTTAATTTTATTCTAAAGGAATTTTTTTATACGAATCATTTTACTAAATGACAAAATGAATGTTTTTGTCTTACGTATGCGGCGACAACGACTTCTCCGCCGCCATGACCATTATTTGAGTTTTGGCTTCCTCTACAAGCCATAACGTTTTTTTAAATGAAAAATAAATACCATGTTTTACTTTTATATTATTTTTTATTGAAAATGTTTTTGATAATTTTTTTATATCAATGTTTCGTATTGATATCTTGTGATTTAAATGTGGAAATTCCATGTTTCCTTTATGCATGTTTTATGTGGTATGATAATGTTATGGTTCTTGGGCATTATTTATGAACATGGGTGGTTCCGTGATAAACTTAGGGCGGGTGAGCCTGGTATAGCTCTTCAATGCATTGTGTAACGCGAAGGGGTTAAATGCTAAGGTTTCGCTGAAGAGATTTAGGGAATATACTGTGATGGGTATTCCAAACGTAACCATCAGGGTTACTCCCTACGTAAGAATGTTATAAATTCCTCAAGTTACCTTTGCGTCATATAATTTCTATGATTTATTCATGATTTGATTAGGTATGTTAATGTTCTTATGTTTTATGAGTAAAGTATGATTTCATTGATTCTTATGTATACATGGACTAATGTTTTCATTCCGTATTTTTATATACCTTACTGATCTTTTTTTGCTCATCACAAGTTTTTGAATTGATTTTCATAGGTCAAGGGAAATGTACATGATGTGATGATAGCATCGAGGACGTGTCATGAAAGAATCCATGTTTTATTTTAATTATGTTTCCTTTGATGGGAAAAAATGAATACTGCCTTTTATGTAACCACATTATTACAAGTGGAATGTAATGCATGTTTTATGATCTAATTCTCAAAAACCCTAAACCTGAAAAGATTCTCAATGTGAATTCTTGAAATAATTCAATATTAAGTAATTTTTAAGGCTGGGGCCTTATAGGAAATTTCCCATTAAATGGTTAAATTTATAAATTGAGACTATAAGGGCCTAACCTATTCATCCAATATGATTTTTATGGGTGTTATGTAATTTTTTAATTTACCATTACCTTTAATTACATGATTTAACCTCAACCGCATTAATAAAAAAAATCCAAATGTTAATATTCCTATTGTCAAAAAATAAAATAAAAGTATATACATAATAGTCACCCACTAATTAAAAATGTTGAATAAATTTTTCATAAATCAATACACACAAATTTCAATAATTATTTTTTAATTAATCACAATGTTGTGATGAGAAAATGAGGGTTTAAAAGTAAGAACCATCTAAATATAAACATGTTTTTTATCCAAATGTCATGTGAAAATAATTATAATGACCTAAGTTATATTCAATTATATAAATTTAATATAATTTTAAATTAAAACCAATGAAAATTATAATTTATCACTATAGATGTTTTCGATGATTTTATTTCAAATAAAATTTTGTATTTTTCCCTAATCAACGAAACAAGAAACGTATTAGAAAATACCAAAAATCAGATAAAATATACTTTTATGTTAATATTTCATTAAATAATTTTATCTCTTGACCAATTGAATAAAAAAAGTTTCAAATATTGGATTTAAAATGGGTTTTAATTAAAATGTGGTCAAACTAATTAAAAAAACTATAGTCTTTTAATGTATAAAATTGGATTAATTCATATATTATGCATATTAAATCATTTGGATGGATGCAAAAAAAAACAAAATTAATTATATCATATATAAATTTTATAATTTGGTTAATACATTTCATAACAACCTTTTAATATGTAAGTTTGGTAGATCATGGACCACACGAATTCGGTGTTTCGTGCAGTAAAACCTATTGAATTATTTGAAAAGAAGCATATCATGGAATCTTTATGTGTCACATTATTCCCTCCAATTAATTTTTTCCTTGAAATTTCTATAATATCACATCTTAAACATATTGGGGTGGTTCTTCATCATAAGTTTTTTAGGTTCCCAGAACAACTCTTCCATTTTATGGTTTCTCTGAAGAACCTTTACTAGTCCAATCATCCAATTCCTCAAAACAATCTCTCTTGTGTCAAGAATCTTGATAGTCTCTTCAATGTAAGTCATAACATGATCTAATTATACTTCTGCAAAGGTGAGTTCATTAGTTGGGTCTAGAATAAATTTCCATAACAATGATATGTGGAAAACATCATGAACTTTGGAGAGACATTGTGGAATTGGTAAACGACAATCGACAACTCCATTTCATTACAGAATTTCAAAAGGACCAATGTACCTATGAATTAATATACCCTTCTTACCAAATCTTATAATACAGTTCCCTGGAGATACCTTCATGAAAACAAGATACCCCCTTGAAATTCCAAATCCTTCCTTCGATTATCTGTATATATATTTTTCCTACATTGAGCTTCATTGATATTGGTTTGAATAATCATTAACTTTTATATTATTTCCATTACATGTTCTTGGCCTAATTTTTTTTTCACAAACATCATTAAAAATATTTGGTGTATGACATATCTTTCTATATGATGTTTCATATGGTACCATCTGAATACCTGAATGGAGACTATTGCTAGAGGAAAATTAAACTTGAGTTAAATTCAGAAACAACATACCGTTCAATTATAGAGAGAATGATCTCAACATCTCATATAAATTTTGAATATTCCATTTTGATTGTTCATCAGTTTGAGATAGGTAGACACTGCTGAAATGAATCATAGTATTTAGGGCATTTGAGGTCTTTTTAAGAATCTTTATTTAAATTGAGGATCATGGTCAGAAACAATCGATAGGGGCACACCATGAAGTCTTGAAACCTCATTAATGTAAGGTATTATTGAATTTTATAGTGTTAAGTCATCTCTTATAAAATAAATGGTGTTGATTTAGAAAAAAAAGAAATAATAACCCATATCACATCATTTCTGCTTGGTGCTTTTTGTATCCAAAAGAAAATGATTATTGTAATATCATCCCATTTCGACATAGGTATTAAAATATGATGCATAAATCTTCTAAGATTTTTTTTCCTAGACTTTAGATGTTAAAAAAACATATTGAAAAATAATCAGCTATCTCTCTCTTCATATTTCCCACAAAAAACGTTCCAACAAATCATTAAACATTTTAGTGCTACCATGGTGTATAGAGAAATTGGAGTTATGTGCATCATCAAATAATTCCATTTTTAGCCTCGGTATAGAGGAAACAAAAATACTCTTCCCAAATTTAAAAAATACCATCTTCATATATGATTTCAATAAATTTCCCATCATTCACAGCCCTATTTTTATTTTTATGATCCCCATCACCAGACTAAGAACTTTTTATCTTTTCCAGTAAATGTGGGTTGGAATCCATTTGAAAATGTAGTGACGTTTCACCTTCCATTGTAATTACCATATATATTTTAACTATATCCATGGACATAGGGACCCTTTCAACTCATATTTTGTTCATAACTCCATGTTTCTTTCTACTCAAAGCATCATCCACCTTATTTTCCTCCCTAATTGATAATGTATTGTTAAATCATAATACATGAGTATCTCAAGCCATCTCTTAGGGATCATGTGGAGCTCTTTCTATGAAAAAATATATTTCAATCTCTTGTAATCATTATATATGTCACATATTTCACTATTGAGATAGTGTCTTCATATATTTAGAGCAAAGATTGCTGAAATTAACTCATGATCATGAGTTGGGTAGTTTTTTCATTAATTTTTAATTGCCCTAATGCATAAGAAATAAATATATCATTCTAGATAAGAACACAACCAAGTCCTTTCCTTGATACATCACTATACATAAAAAAACCTTCATTTCTATATGGTGGAGTTAATATAGGATCATTGCATAATATTCTATCAAATTATTAAAAAAATTCTTCACACTATTTTTTCCAAATGAATTTAACCCCTTTATGTTTGAGCTTGGTTAATGGGTTATCAAATCGGGAAGAATTTTGGATGAAAATATAATGATAACCTACAAACCCAATAAAACTGTGCACCTAGGTTATGCTCATCAATTTTGGACATTCCTGTATTACCATTTATTTAAAAGATCCATTGAGATTCTATCCTTTGAGACATTATGTCCATGAAAAGAAATTTCCTGAAGCCATAATTCAAACATGGTTAATTTCCCATATTACTCTTTTCTTATAAGAGTTGTCAGAATATTCCACTAGTGGTTCTAATGGCCATGATAGATTTTGGATTATACCAAGATATAATCAATAAAAACTACCAAAAAATATTCATGATATTTATTGAACTTATTTTTTCATTTGATCTGTAAAAACAAAGGGTGAGATTTTCAGTACAAATAGAATTATTGTAAACACATAATGTCCATACCTGGTTTGGAATGCTATATTAGTAATATATTCCTTCATTACTCCCACATGATGATATCCAAAATAGAGTTAAATCATTTCAAATTATTGATAAAAATGAGTTTGATCAAACAAATCATCAATGCGAGGAAGAATGATACCTTTTTTTTATTTTAGTAGTATTTATTTCTCTATAGATAACAGAAAACCTCATTGATCCATCTTTCTTCTTTAAAAAATGAACAATGGATGCCCATGGTGAAACATTAGGGTTATTAAATCCCTTATTGCTCAAATTATATAGTTTATTCTTCAACTGTAATAATTTAATAGTGGACATTCTATAGGGACTCTTTGATAATTGTCTTGAATCGGGGATAATTCAATATAAAACTGAAATTCAGGATCTAGAGTATATCTAGGTAAGTCTTATGAAAATAAATCATTATACTCTTGTAAAATCATTACATCCTAAATTTGAATATTAGTAGGTTTTATCTTAATTTGAATCACACGAATTTCATTTAGAAGATCTATAAGAGGTGGATCTTGATAAGAATCCGATGATCATGTTTCTTCTATAAATATAATGGTTTCTAAATCATCCTAAAAAATTTAATATTCCTTATTCTGGAAATAACTTTTTGCAACATATCTTCATATCCAATCCATAATAATGATTATATATAATTCTACCCTTGGTATGGTAATAAATTTAGTAGATAAAGAATGTTTATAATCTATAATGAGAAATTCCTGACACATCATTATTGCAATGAAACTTCCCTTAGGGGTTTTGACTGACAACTCCCTTATTAATGTGAATTGAAAATATTCACTTTTTGAAGTAAAATAGAAATATATAAAAGAATGGTAGGATGTATAATCAAAAAAATAATTTCCTAAATTTTAGAAAATGATTAAAGTTCCTTCCACAACATCATTAGGAACACCAACTACAACATTTGTTATCACAAAAGCATGGCCTTTCTCCCTTGGCATTTTCTGGGAAAATGTTCCTTAGCCCTTAGGGAAATAATTTTCGAAATTTTCCATATCTTTAAAAATATAGAATTTAACATTGGTATCTCATTTCGTTCCCATGAAATCGTGAGCTTGGTGGCTTTTTTCTCCACACATGCAACAAACTCCAATCCCATTTTTCCAAGTACTAGGGTGTTTTTCCCACAATTACCATAGGTTGGAAATTTACATTTTCCCTTCATTCGCTTATTTAATTCTTTAGAGTGTTCAGTTCCCCTATTCATATCTTGGTTTACATTAATGTTATAAGGCTTAGATAACACTTTTTATGTCTTGAAAGCACATGAGACTTTGTCATCTTAAGATGAGAAAGATTGTGAGACCAATTTCTGTCATAGGAATGGTTTTAACCCATAAAATAATCAATCTATCATACTTATTTTGTTATGTGTGTTGTCTATAAATTGATTTGATGACAATTTGATGTCAGTTATATGCTTTTCCATATTCTCATCCACCTTCATCAGACACATATATTACCTCTATATATCAACTTGATGGTCATGAGGAATTTATTTTTCAAGGAATTGTTCTTTAAATTCCCTCCAATAATTATTTTCTACTTCATCACCATCCATTGGGTATTGAATTAATCACCACCACTGATCCACATCTTTTGAGAGACAATAAAATTCCATAATACGTTTTTACATATCTTTACACCCAAAAGAGAAAATTATTTTTTATATGGAACATATCCACTGAACAGCTAAAAATGGATTTTTAGAAACATTGAATAGTGGGTGTTTCTATCTCATGAAGTGGTCAAATAGTGATCCTCTGTTTTGGGGATCAGAATTCTCTATACGATTAAGATTGTTATTCATATCCTGTGTCAGTTTTCCTAGTGTAGTTATATTTAGTTCATCACTAGTTTCATCTCCTGCTCCCATATCATTATCTTTAATCAGAGGGAAATATCATCCTGGATTACATGCATTTATACAATCTCCATTTCTTATAATAGGAACCATTTTTAAACAAAGTCATTCTATAGATAAGGTTTTGAATCATAATGGGTAATTTCAAAATATGTAACATAAATTGAAAAATTTATGCATATAAAACCTCATAATCAAATAAATAGTTGCATTGGGGAACTATTTACTTTTAAATCCTTCTTAATGTTTTGTAAAACAAATGTGAATAATGCTAAGAATATCCCCTGGGAGTTTCAAACATGGTGCGCAGTAACACATGTTGTTGTGTACCAAGTTACCCCCAATCAAGCCTCTAACACATTTACAAAGTTATTAATCCTAGGTAATTTTGTTCCATAATGACACCCACTTTTAGTTTCTAGAAAAGTATTTATTTTCTAGGAATACCCACATAAAATTTATGTTACAAAATTTTAGTATTTTCTCTTATACTTATCCTAAAATTCTATATTTGGGTATTGTTCCACAATTAAAATATTTTTTTAAATATAGTTTCCAAAGTTTCCACTAATCTTACTCTAATATGAAATGTAATACCCCAACTCCAAAATCCTAGAGCCAATGCTTTATTTTATTATATTGATATGAACACAAGAAATAAAATCCCAAAGGGCTGATCAGTTTATAAGCCTTGCAAAAACCAGATAAAAACATAATAATTACATTACATCGTGAAATAAAAAACAACATAATATCTCCATTAAAATAATCACATCCTTTAGAAATATCACTGTATGTTAGTCATAATAAAACTCTTCAAATCCTGGTAAAAATGAAACATAACAATTGGGTGATCTTAGATTCATAGAAAGGATAGATAATAAAGTGGAAAATATAAGCATAAACATTTAAGGAAATATATTTAACTAATAGAAATTCCATTAAAACACAATCATGAGCAGAATATGCAAACAATAAATAAAATAAATCCTTATAAACATTCACATGGATATTCTACTAGTAAAATAATCACATTTAATATTAAAACCCAATTTAATAATCAGGGAATTCATAATACTAGACATCATAACTACACCATCAATGACTCATGCCAATACCATACATAAACTTGTAAAACCCCATATTAGTTTGTCTCACAAGACCTACTGATACATCGAGCAGCTATAGTGGTTTCCATTTGTAACATAATAAGTCGAATTCATTCCTCTTATGAAAGGTTTAAATCATAACAAATATAATCATTTTTATTAAAACTACCATTGAAATTTTCAATGCTTTAACCTTAAATAGTGAATGGTATCAATGTAGCACATCCACATTCAAAAAACTCGCAACCCATTGAATACAATAAGATAAGTTGTATCATAAAAACTCAACCTACATTAAACATTGATCCATAAAGGATTTTGATATCGATGAATTTTTTTTAATAAAATCATTTGAAATTTGTTTATAGAAATACCGTTTATTGAAAATAATTATTTAAATTCCATAAAATTTAAAAAGAAAATATGTTCATTGAGAATAATATTTTATTATTGTAAATGATGATTCAAAATGTTAAGGCTTCACAATTGAGAAAAATGCCTCTCATACCATATAAGTTAAAAACAATTCTCATAATTTTTCAAAAATTCCATACAAAGTACCTCATACAGAAAAAAAAAGTCCATTTATAAAATCAAACATTATTAAAAATGACTTTAAAAACTTATAAAATAATAGTAATAATGTTTCTAATACATTCTTAAGAAACATGTATGAGAATGATGAATATGCAATTGAGCTCATATATTCATTTTTTTAAATATGTTTTTAAATTATTTAATCCCCTCCCATTAATCAATTTGATCTTATTTGCATCATTTTAGGACTTTTGGTGTGTTTTTAGCTTAAGTCTAAAAATGGGATAATTTTGGAGATTTAAATGTTTTATGTTTTTTGTGTATTTTGAGATTAACTCCCACAATATTCATCCAATGCATGTGATTTCTTTTTTGTAGGATGAAATGTTTCGTGTGATATATATAAGTCTTCAGGAACCAAAGCCAATTCGAAATCCAACAAGCCAAAACAAATCAATCAATCTGAACACTTACATTGGGCAGATGAATGAACATTACTTCATTTAATGATCCATATCTCGGGCTACCAACCACCAAATGTGGTGCTTCCAGCTGGGTTAGAAATCTAACATGGCGTAGAAGACGAACATTAAATTTCATGTAGAAAAGATTTCACATAAGTCTCCCTTCAACCACTCAATGTATGTTTGGGTGAATAGTGATCCACAGCTAGAAAACTAATGCCTCCTAATTCAGCCATAACAAATTTCATACGGCTCAAAATTAAATGACACATCATCAGTACATGGAATAATCCATTTTCCACCTCCTATAATAAAGGACATCGGCTTTATTTGATGATATGGCTGGAGAACTGAAGCAAAACTTCTGGAGGACAGAATCTGGAGAAGAAAATTTAGTTCTTTATTTTTATATCATTCTTCTTATTTTTTTAATGCCTTCTTCTTTCCCATTCCTCCCAATTACCCTTACCATGGAAGGGTAAACATATGATATGATTGGGGAGGGAAATATTTATATGTGTAATTCTTTGAGTTCTTAAATTTGATTGAATAAAAACTCTCTCTCTTCTGTGAAGTTGTGTTCAAATTCTAAAAATAGTATTTATATCTTATGCGATCGTATTCAATTTAATATTTGGTTATTTTTATTTCATTGATAAATGATCATTTTTCTCACTGCATTAGGTTTTGTTCAATATTAGATAGAATAAGATTAGGGATTAGTGTTGAAGTACTTGTTGATCGCTTGTATGTGTGGGAGGACTGGTAAATTATCATGATTATTTTGGATAAACAATACAAGATTTGCATAAGATAATTGGGGGTATTCAATAAAAATCTATCACACAATGTAAGAAGTTTATACCAAACTATAATTTTGTTTAACCATTAAACCAAAGAATTGAGTTGAAGTAATTATGGTATCCCACTTAAATCATCATAGCCGAATAGGATTGAATGAAATGGATTAAGGATTGAATTGCAATTATAATATTGACCCCGACTTGATCACCCATATCATAAAATAGTTTTTAAATCACTTTCATTCCATATTTTTCTTGAATATCTTCCTTAATTTCTTATTTTTATATTATTTATCTCTTTGATTTCAAAACCAACAATTTCAAAACACTTAAATTTTTCTCTAATTAAAAAGTTCCAAACTATTATGTGTGCACTTGTCACAACCCGCCCTCGGGGTTCGTGCCGTGACTACCCCAAGCCTGCCTTCCATAGGCCAGGGGCTGGCGACTAGCACCAAGGCGTAAATCCCGGTAAAAAGGGAAGGCATTGCCTTTGAAAAGTAAACACACACCACAGAGTAAACAAGCGGAAAGTAAACACTAAACAAAACAGAGTACGAATGAAAGTGCGGAAAGGTAAATGGGCCAGAATACAAACCCAAACTGAAAGTAAAGTACAACTCAAAAAGGGAAAAACAGCAACTGAAAAGTAAAAGCCGCTACTCCGAGCTGTCCACTGGAAATCCCACCTGAAGGGTGGGTACAGATAGTTCCTCTGCTCCACAGGTCCCGCCGTCCGCTCCGTGCACGTCCCGCCCAGGGGTCCACCTCCGGGTACCATTCCGCTCTGCAAGCCTCAGCTAAGGTCAACGCTGTCCGTCGTCTGCAACCAATACAACGTAGTGCGGGCAAAGCCCGTGCAGGGGTGAGTATAAGCTACTCAGTAGGGACCCCGAGACCCCTGAAGGTCTCTCAAAATCCACAAAGGATAAACCACGAAGAAATGTACAATCACGAAGTAACAACCGACACTGCTTAGGTATATTCCCATACATATACCTAAGTCATCAATTCAAATACGCTCCAATCCTCCGAGCCCAAGTACAACTCAGTCCACACAGGATAGTAAACGTATTCCACACAGGAAAGCAAAACGTAAACCACACAGGATTGCACAACACAATCCACACAGGAAAGCAATAGGATTCAGCTCACATAGGTATACTTTTTCAGAGGACGATAAAGATGATCACTGGTCTATCTAAGTCGTCAGACCCACGAAGGATCGATAGGTAACTAACCCCCGCAATGACCCACACAGGATCGGGCCCACACAGGACCTGTAGGCGCTGGCTCACACAGAACCGCTGAGCGCAAGGACCCACACAGGATCGGGCCCACACAGGACCTGTAGCACTGATCTACGTAGGATCGCTGAGTGCTGTAGTCGTCGTCGTCGAATCCACACAGGATCTCTGTACTGTCGTCGTCGAATCCACACAGGATCTCTGTACTGTCGTCGTCGCAGTCACAGTAGCAGTCGTAGCAGTAGTAGCAGTTGTAGCAGTCGCAGCCAGCACTAGGGTTCCCGCACACAGCAAGCTCGTTCGGAGGGTCCGCTCCACGAGCCGAGAGGCTGATACATCAACTGTCACAAAGTCCAGAGTTGATGTATCCAAAAGTTCCGTATCGACAATAGGAACTCAATACAACAGACGGCGCGTCGATCGGACGCCCGGTCTGAGAGTTATTGGCATTTTCGTCTCCGGGGCCCGGTTGGTTTTTAAGGCTAAACCAACCCAACTGTACTCCACCTGCGTCCAAACCTCGGGTGGAGTATGCCAAAAGATCCGTCTCACTAAGAGGAACACAACGTGACTGACGGCGCGTCAATCGGACGTTCGTAGCTCAAGATATGAGTGTTTCTGCTCCGAAGGCCCGGTTGGTTTCGTGAACGAACCAACCCGGCCGAACTCAAAGTAATCCGAAACCTTGATTGCGATATACCGAAACGACCTATCGATCCAAGGATCGCGTTGCCGCAGACGGTTCGTCATCCGGAGGTCCGAGGCACAAGATATGGCCCAAAAACCGATTCTGGTTCGAAACGGGGGGTCCGGGTCTGGGCCGACCCGGCCCGCCCACCCCCCCCCCCCCCCTGGGGCGGCGCGGTGGCCGGCGGCGGCGGCGCGGCGGGCTGGCGGCGCGGCGGCGGGGCGGGCCGCGGCGGCCGGGCGCCGCGAGGGGCCGCACGCGGGGGCTAAGCCCCCGCTGATTGAAGCGGCGCGGCCTTTGGGCCGCGCCTTTGCAACAAACGGCCCCCACGTGGGGGCCGGTTTAATAAAGAGAACCGGGGGGCTGCTGCCCCCCCCCCCCTTTCATGTACCGCCCCCCTCTTAAAGAGGGGGGGTTTTACATGCTGGCCGGGGGATTAATTCCCCCGGTTTAATGCCTTCCGTCCGGCCAGCTGGCCGGCCGGTTTTCTCGAACGGGACCAGAAATTCCGGTCCCCACTTCGGCTTCCGACGCCGGCGGCCCGGCCGCCGGTCTTCTCTTCCACCGCGGCCCGGAACTGGCCGCGGTCTCCTCGTCCCGCCGCGGCCCGGAACCGGCCGCGGTGTTCGTCGTCCGGCGCGGTGCGACGGCACCGCGCCCCTTTCGCCGTTCCTTGATTCCTTTCAACGCGGCGCGACGGCGTCGCGTTCTTGAAGATTCTACCTCGGCATAGCGCGACGGCGCCGCGTAAAATAAAAGCACGATTATCCGCGTGGTGCGACGGCACCACACCACTTGCTTCCACCCGCAAGAATAAACAAGAACGATGGAGGGGGGTTCGGCCGTGTTCGTGCGGTCCGGCCCCCTCACGTTAAAATAATAACGCAACTTAAATAATTCAAGCCACACGTTAGACTTGCTATTCACGATCAAGAATAAAATATGGAAACCAAAAAGAAATCAACAACCCCTACCTCGGGTATAAGGTTCGAAGATTGTGAACGTTCCGCGGAAGACGACGTCGCGGAGGTCGGGCGTCGCGGTAGCCATTCGTCAAATCCGATGACGAAGGGATGCGTTCGAAGAGACACGTCGTTGGCGAAACTTGTACGCCGACGAAGGGTGTCCGAGGAAGAAGTGGCGTCCCCTTCGTTGACACGGTAAACGAAGAATGGAGGTGCGGCGTTCTTCGTCGGAGCTTGAGCGTTCTTCGTCAAGATGAACGTTCTTCGAGTTCTTCGTCAGAGTTGAAGAAGAAGAAGAGCTCTCCACCTCTCAATAAGACAAACAAATAACCCAAAATAAAATAAGACAACAACTTATTTTATTATTACATAACACAATAGAATTTCAAAAGTTTGAAATTCAAAAGGATTAACTCCCATAATTAAATAAGTAACTCAAGTCAATAAATGAGGCGTTAAGGGAGTTGGGAGAATTTGAAAGGATTAAGGGTTCGTGTGGGCCCCACCACACTTAATCCTCCCAAGGGAGGTTAAGTGGGTGTGGGTCCCACTTCCAACCCCCATTGGTAGGTTTTATCAAGTTATAATAAAATTTGTTCTACACAAATTTTATTTAACTCAAACTAAAAACCCCAAAATTAACTTTCAACCCGCAACAAACGCAACTCCCGAAAAGGTCTCTTTAAGCGAATATCGGCGCTGCGAGTTCATCGGTGCCCTCGGATTTCAATTCCGAGCACCGGATCAAAAGTTAGGAATTCCCGCTCGTTCGTTCACTGAACGTACCCGAGCCAAACTTCGGAAATTAATTCCGGGCACTCCGGGTCTTGGAATCAGGTGTCGTCTGAAACCGCGCTCTTGTAAAATTCTAAAGAAAATTAAGAAAAAATTTTCCTTGAATTTTACGGGTCTTTACATTACTCCCACCTCAGGGCTTTACGTCCCCGTAAAGATACATCAAAAACTAGGGAAACAAATGAGGGTACTGAGCACGCATCTGAGCCTCCCACTTCCATGTGCTCTCCTGGAGATTCCCGTGCTGCCATCTGATGTGCACAAGAGGAATCGATCGCCCACGTAGGACCCGCTCCTGTCGATCCTCTATCTCCACCGAGACCTCCGTAAAAGTCGCCCCATCGTCAACGTCAAGCTCCCCATGGTCAATGATGTGCGTCGGGTCGTGCACGTATCTCCTCAGCTGAGATACGTGGAAGACGTCGTGCACCCGGTGCAACTGAGGTGGTAGAGCCAGGCGATAAGCCACCTCACCAATCATGCTGAGAATCTGGAAAGGTCCGATGAAGCGCGGAGATAACTTGCCGCCTCGGCCAAATCTCCGAATACCACGTCGAGGTGAGACCTGCAAGAAGACGTGGTCGCCATCTTCGAACTCCAGTGGCCTCCGCCTCCTGTCAGCATATGACTTCTGCCGGCTCTGAGCTGTCCTCATCCGCTCTTGGATGACCTGGACCTTCTCTGTCGTGGCCTGGACCATCTCCGGTCCCACCAGTGCTGACTCCCCAGGGTCTATCCAGCACAAAGGAGATCTACATGGTCAGCCGTACAACGCCTCGTACGGTGCCATCCCGATGGTGGAGTGGTAGCTGTTGTTGTACGCGAACTCCACCAAGGGTAGGTGGTCCTCCCAGCTACGACCAAAGTCGAGGACACAGGCACATAGCATGTCCTCGAGTGTCTGAATGGTCCTCTCCGTCTGACCATCCGTCTGAGGGTGAAAGGCTGTGCTAAGACGTAGCTGCGTCCCGAACGCCTCCTGTAACCCCTTCCAAAGCCGGGAAGTAAAGCGGGCATCTCGATTGGAAACGATAGATGATGGCACGCCGTGGAGCTGCACAATCTCCTGAATGTAGAGACGTCCCAAGCTCTCCACTGAGCCCTGCTCTCTGATGGGTAAGAAGTGTGCCGACTTGGTGAGTCGGTCAACAATCACCCAAATGGAGTCGTGACCTCTGGAAGTGCGTGGAAGTCCAGTCACAAAGTCCATAGATATGCCGTCCCACTTCCACTCTGGAACCTCCAAGGGCTGTACCAAGCCTGCTGGTACCTGATGCTCTGCCTTCACCTGCTGACAGGTGAGGCATCGAGAAACGAACTCTGCTACAGCTTTCTTCATACCTGGCCACCAATGCTGTCGTCTGAGGTCCTGGTACATCTTCGCCACTCCAGGATGTACCGCTAAAGTAGAAGTGTGAAACTCTCTCAGTACTTCCTCTCGCAAAGCGACAGGTACCATGGTACGTCCTCTGAAAAGGATGTCGTGCTCTGCTCCAAGGGAGAAACCATCAGGTGCCTGTCCCGAGGATATCTGTGCATGCCGTGTCTCACAGTCAGCGTCCCCGCGCTGTGTCTCCCTGACTCGCTGCAGTAGTGGAGGAGTGACTATGAGAGACTGAAGAAAGGCTGCTCCATCTCTATCCACGAAGGATATCTGCAAAGAGGCTAGCTGCTCCGTCGCCTACTCAAGTAGCTGAATGCCCGTCCTCCTGCTGAGGGCATCGGCTACTACGTTCCCCTTCCCAGGAGTATAGACTATCTCAAAGTCATAGTCCTGGAGGAACTCGAGCCATCTTCACTGTCTCAGGTTCAGGTCCTTCTGCGAGAAGATATACCTGAGACTCTGATGATCGGAAAAGACTGTAAAGCGCTCGCCCATCAGATAGTGTCGCCATGTCTTCAGAGCGAAGACCACTACTGCTAACTCCAGGTCATGGGTAGCGTAGTTCTACTCATGCGGCCTCAACTGACGTGATCCATAGGCGATCACGGCCCGCTCCTGCATCAGAACACATCCGAGTCCGGTCCCTGATGCATTGCAGTAGACTACGTACCCTACTCCCTCCTCAGGCAACCTCAAGATAGGTGCGCTAGTCAATCTCTGTCTCAGCTCCTGGAAGCTCTGCTGACATCTGTCTGACCACACGAAGGGTTTCCCCTTCTTCGTCAAAGCTGTGAGTGATGCTGCAACTCTAGAGAAGTCTGGAACGAATCTCCGATAGTATCCAGCTAGTCCCAAGAAACTCCGAACCTCAGTCACGCTCCTGGGTGGCTCCCATGCTAACACAGCCTCAATCTTCGCGGAATCCACTGCAACTCCCGCCTCAGAGATAACGTGTCCCAAAAAGTGGACCTCACGTATCCATAACTGGCACTTCGAGAGCTTACCATAAAGCTGGTGCTCTCGGAGTGTGTCAAGAACAACTCGCAAGTGATAGGCGTGCTCCTCCTCTGTCGTAGAGTAAATCAGAATGTCGTCGATGAAGACCACGACAAACCGATCGAGGTATGGCTGAAAGATCCTGTTCATGAGAGCCATGAACACTGCTGGAGCATTGGTTACACCGAAAGGCATAACCAAGAACTCATAGTGGCCATACCGACATCTGAAGGCCGTCTTCTGCACATCCTCGTCTCTGACTCTGAGCTGATGATAGCCTGACCTGAGGTCTATCTTCGAGAACCACCGTGCTCCCTTGAGCTGATCAAAGAGGTCATCAATCCTCGGTAGCGGATACTTGTTCCTCACTGTCACCTGGTTCAGGCGACGATAGTCAACACAAAGTCGCAAGCTCCCGCCCGCCTTCTTGGCGAACAATATCGGGGAAGCCCAGGGTGAAACACTGGGTCGGATGAATCCCTTGCCCTGCAAGTCCTCCAACTGTACCCGTAGCTCTCGAAGCTCGGCGGGGGCCATCCGATATGCTGGAGTGGATATAGGGGCTGTCCCGGGGTACAAGTCAATATAAAAGTCTACCTCTCTGCGAGGAGGTAGCCCTGGAACATCGTCGGGAAAAACACCCGCAAACTGATCCACCACTGCAGGAAAACCAGGACTCCGCACGTCAACTGCTCCAAGGATGAGGCTAGCAAACTGATGAGTGATGGGCTGTCCTCTCCTCCGCGAAAGTCCATCCTGTGCTGCTAAGGCTCCCTTCTCGCCGGTGAAGGTGAACCTGCTCCCGTCGGTGCGTACACAACGCACCTTGCGCCTAAAACAGTCAATCTGTGCATGGACCGTAGATAGCCAATCCATGCCCAAGATGACGTCGTAAGGCCTCGACGCTTCTACAAGAAGATCCCAGCCGAAGCTCTCGCCTCCTAGGGTAAGCTCACACTGCCGGCACTAGTGCGTAATCGTCGAGTCTGCTCCCGTAGGAGTCTCTAGCCGTAAGGATCGAGCCAACGGCTCTGTCGGAATCTCCGAGCTCCGAACAAGGGCAGCAGCTATGAAAGAATGACTCGCTCCTGTGTCTATAAGAACTGCAGCAAGGGTGGAATAGACACAGATAGTACCTCGAATCATCTCGGGTGCGCCGTGGTCGTAGGCCTCTGCTGCCTGGAGCTGTGCATGTCGTTGCCCGCCAGCTCCCTGTGGTCGGGGTGGGCCTCCTGGTGGTGGTGGTGGTAGAGCCTCAAAGCGTCGGCCACCACCACCTGCTCGTCCAGCTCCTCTGCCTCGTCCGCCTCCTCCCTGCGGACCGCCACGGTCGACCCTCTGCCTCTGCCTCAGTGGTCCCTCAACCGTCTGCTGCTCCTCGGCACGGCGGGTCGGGCAGTCACGAGCCATGTGGACCTGCGCGCCGCACGAGTAGCACTGTCTGCCTCTCGTAAGACTGGCTCCGCGCTGTGTGCCCCGCACTGCTGAGCCAGTATCCTGAGGTCGTCTGCCCGAAGTTCTGGTCTGTCTGGACCCCTGAGTCATCCGTCGACTGCCTGCTGCAGATGACTCTGCCACGTGCCGCCCTGCAGTGGGTCGCTGTGCTGGTGTAGACTCAGCAAGGAAGCTCTCGATCAGAAGGGCCCGCTCCAGTACTCCTGTCTGAGTCGGTATGCTGAGGGAGATCAGCGATGCCCTGATCTCGTGTCTCAAACCCTGCTCGAAGGTCCGGGCCCGGAAGAATGGGTCCCGTACCATGTCGGTCGAGTAGTGCGAGAGATCGGTAAATCTCGCCGAGTACTGAGCGACCGTCATGCTGCCCTGCCGCAGCTGTAGAAGCTCCTGGATACGCACCGCACGAAGGGCGGCTGGGACGAACTCCGAGCGAAAGAGGCTCTCAATGTCCGTCCAAAGTAGGGATGCCTCATCGTGCACCTGGAGCATCAGGCTCCACCATCGTCCTGCTGCTGCGTGTAGTAAGCTCGCAGCGAGGATCACCATGAGGTCTGCTGGTGTCCTCACTAGCCTAAACACTCGAACCACTGCCTCCAGCCAGTCCTCTGCTACCTGGGGATCCGTATCCACGCGAAACCTGGGCGGTCACTGGCGCTGAAACTCATGCAGTGCGCTGAGGCGACGTGCTTCGTCAGCGGCTGCTGCTGGAAGCATCGGGGGGTCGGCGGGTAAAGCTACCGCCGGTGCCACTACTGGAAAAGGGCCCTGCACCGAGGCCTCGTCGCTCGGTGGGCTGTCGTCACGCTCGACTCTCGGAACCCTAGCTGGCTGTCATCGTGGGGCCATCCTGAAAAGGAAATAGGTGCGCCACGGTTAGAACAGTATACCTGGTGAGCTGATATAAGTAATCACAAAGAAAACTTTGAAACACACACGCAATCAATGTTTTCGTGCATTAAGTCGGAAATCAGAAGTCAGGGTCCTGGTGTATGGATACGTCGGCCGCCGCACCAACACTGGACTCCCTGGACTGATATCCACACTCAATACGCTAAACATTATTGCTTCACACAAAAAAGATCAGAGTTCGCGGTAGAACCGAACTCCTCTGATACCAATTTGTCACAACCCGCCCTCGGGGTCCGTGCCGTGACTACCCCAAGCCCGCCTTCCATAGGCCAGGGGCTGGCGACTAGCACCAAGGCGTAAATCCCGGTAAAAAGGGAAGGCATTGCCTTTGAAAAGTAAACACACACCACAGAGTAAACAAGCGGAAAGTAAACACTAAACAAAACAGAGTACGACTGAAAGTGCGGAAAGGTAAATGGGCCAGAATACAAACCCAAACTGAAAGTAAAGTACAACTCAAAAAGGGAAAAACAGCAACTGAAAAGTAAAAGCCGCTACTCCGAGCTGTCCACTGGAAATCCCACCTGAAGGGTGGGTACAGATAGTTCCTCTGCTCCACAGGTCCCGTCGTCCGCTCCGTGCACGTCCCGCCCAGTGGTCCACCTCCGGGTACCGTTCCGCTCTGCAAGCCTCAGCTAAGGTCAACGATGTCCGTCGTCTGCAACCAACACAACGTAGTGCGGGCAAAGCCCGTGCAGGGGTGAGTATAAGCTACTCAGTAGGGACCCCGAGACCCCTGAAGGTCTCTCAAAATCCACAAAGGATAAACCACGAAGAAATGTACAATCACGAAGTAACAACCGACACTGCTTAGGTATATGCCCATACGTATACCTAAGTCATCAATTCAAATACGCTCCAATCCTCCGAGCCCAAGTACAACTCAGTCCACACAGGATAGTAAACGTATTCCACACAGGAAAGCAAAACGTAAACCACACAGGATTGCACAACACAATCCACACAGGAAAGCAATAGGATTCAGCTCACATAGGTATACTTTTTCAGAGGACGATAAAGATGATCACTGATCCATCTAAGTCGTCAGACCCACGAAAGATCGATAGGTAACTAACCCCCGCAATGACCCACACAGGATCGGGCCCACACAGGACCTGTAGGCGCTGGCTCACACAGAACCGCTGAGCGCAAGGACCCACACAGGATCGGGCCCACACAGGACCTGTAGCACTGATCTACGTAGGATCGCTGAGTGCTGTAGTCGTCGTCGTCGAATCCACACAGGATCTCTGTACTGTCGTCGTCGAATCCACACAGGATCTCTGTACTGTCGTCGTCGCAGTCACAGTAGCAGTCGTAGCAGTAGTAGTAGTCGCAGCCAGCACTAGGGTTCCCGCACACAGCAAGCTCGTTCGGAGGGTCCGCTCCACGAGCCGAGAGGCTGATACATCAACTGTCACAAAGTCCAGAGTTGATGTATCCAAAAGTTCCGTATCGACAATAGGAACTCAACGGAACAGACGGCGCGTCGATCGGACGCCCGGTCTGAGAGTTATTGGCATTTTCGTCTCCGGGGCCCGGTTGGTTTTTAAGGCTAAACCAACCCGACCGTACTCGACCTGCGTCCAAACCTCGGGCGGAGTATGCCAAAAGATTCGTCTCACTAAGAGGAACACAACGCGACTGACGGCGCATCAATCGGACGTTCGTAGCTCAAGATATGAGTGTTTCTGCTCCGAAGGCCCGGTTGGTTTCGTGAACGAACCAACCCGGCCGAACTCAAAGTAATCCGAAACCTTGAGTGCGATATACCGAAACGACCGCCTCGATCCAAGGATCGCGTTGCCGCAGCCGGTTCGTCATTCGGAGGTCTGAGGCTCAAGATATGGCCCAAAAACCGATTCTGGTTTGAAACGGGGGGGTCCGGGTCTGGGCCGACCCGGCCCGACCCCCCCCCCCCCCCTGGGGCGGCGCGGGGGCCAGCGGCGGCGGCCGGCGGCGGCGCGGCGGGCCGCGATGGCCAGGCGCCGCGAGGGGCTGCACGCGGGGGCTAAGCCCCCGCTGATTGAAGCGGCGCGGCCTTTGTGCCGCGCCTTTGCAACAAACGGCCCCCACGTGGGGGCCGGTTTAATAAAGAGAACCGGGGGGCTGCTTCCCCCCCCTTTCATGTACCGCCCCCCTCTTAAAGAGGGGGGGTTTTACATGCTGGCCGGGGGATTAATTCCCCCGGTTTAATGCCTTCCGGCCGGCCAGCTGGCCGGCCGGTTTTCTCCAACGGGACCGGAAATTCCGGTCCCCCCTTCGGCTTCCGACGCTGGCGGCCCGGCTGCCGGTCTTCTCTTTCGCCGTGGCCCGGAACCGGCCGCGGTCTCCTCGTCCGCCGCGGCCCGAAACCGGCCGTGGTGTTCGTCGTCCGGCGCGGTGCGACGGCACCGCGCCCCTTTCGCCGTGCCTTGATTCCTTTCAACGCGGCGCGACGACGTCGCGTTCTTGAAGATTCTACCTCGGCGTAGCGCGACGACACCGCGTAAAATAAAAGCACGATTATCCGCGTGGTGCGACGGCACCACACCACTTGCTTTCACCCGCAAGAATAAACAAGAACGATGGAGGGGGGTTCGGCCGTGTTCGTGCGGTCCGGCCCCCTCACGTTAAAATAATAACGCAACTTAAATAATTCAAGCCACACGTTAGACTTGCTATTCACGATCAAGAATAAAATAAGGAAACCAAAAAGAAATCAACAACCCCTACCTCGGGTATAAGGTTCGAAGATTGTGAATGTTCCGCGGAAGACGACGTCGTGGAGGTCGGGCGTCGCGGTAGCCGTTCGTCAAATCCGATGACGAAGGGATGCGTTCGAAGAGACACGTCGTTGGCGAAACTTGTACACCGACGAAGGTTGTCCGAGGAAGAAGTGGTGTCCCCTTCGTTGACACGGTAAACGAAGAAGGGAGGTGCGGCGTTCTTCGTCGGAGCTTGAGCGTTCTTCGTCAAGATGAACGTTCTTCGAGTTCTTCGTCAGAGTTGAAGAAGAAGAAGAGCTCTCCACCTCTCAATAAGACAAACAAATAACCCAAAATAAAATAAGACAACAACTTATTTTATTATTACATAACACAATAGAATTTCAAAAGTTTGAAATTCAAAAGTATTAACTCCCATAATTAAATAAGTAACTCAAGTCAATAAATGAGGCGTTAAGGGAGTTGGGAGAATTTGAAAGGATTAAGGGTTCGTGTGGGCCCCACCACACTTAATCCTCCCAAGGGAGGTTATGTGGTTGTGGGTCCCACTTCCAACCCCCTTTGGTAGGTTTTATCAAGTTATAATAAAATTTGTTCTACACAAATTTTATTTAACTCAAACTAAAAACCCCAAAATTAACTTTCAACCCGCAACAAACGCAACTCCCGAAAAGGTCTCTTTAAGCGAATATCGGCGCTGCGAGTTCATCGGTGCCCTCAGATTTCAATTCCGAGCACCGGATCAAAAGTTAGGAATTCCCGCTCGTTCGTTCACTGAACGTACCCGAGCCAAACTTCGGAAATTAATTCCGGGCACTCCGGGTCTCAGAATCAGGTGCCGTCTGAAACCGCGCTCTTGTAAAATTCTAAAGAAAATTAAGAAAAATAATTCCTTGAATTTTACGGGTCTTTACAGCACTACTCATCAGGAGACAACCTTGGTTAACCATTATATTATTTTTTAGCTTATTAAATATTTTTTCTTTCCACACCCCACAATAGGCCCATGTAAAAACATGGCACAGTTTCCTGGGAGGAAGTGCCTCAAAACAAAAAAACTAAAAAAACATTTTTGAATGTCCCGTATTTCAAATAACCCCTTAATTGAATTTGATCCTCAAATTGATCGTATAATAACCCAATTCTGAAAAATATATTTTCAAATACATTTTAATGTAATACACCTCACTGATTCAACTGATACTTTCAGTGATCACTCTGAACCTAAAATAATGGCTAATAATCCTAACCAAACTATGTGTGATCTCTATAAACCTCAATTTTCTAATCAAAATAACCAACTCATTATCCCTAATATATAAAAAGATTTTGAACTATGAATTAATATGACTCAAGTGATACCAAAATTTCATGGTATTGCAGGTGAAGACCCAAATCGACACATCCAAGAGTTTACCTTAGTCTTCTCTGACTTCAAACCCCGATGAGTCACAGAAGAGAATGTAAAGTGGAGGGCATTCCCTTTCTCACATGAGGGAGTAGCAAAAGAATGGATGTAAAATCTCCAACCAGGGGAGATAAATGATAGGTAAGATCATAGAAGAAGCTTCTTGAAGAGGTTATTCCCTACATCTAGGTGAACAAAAAATAAAAATGAAATTTACGTCATGCATCAATCGACTGGAGAGACTCTAAACAAATACTAGGAATGTTTCAAGAAACTCTATGCAAGATGGCCCCTCAAAGAAATGCTAGAAAACCTATTTTTTGTGATATTCTACAATTTATTTCTTCATAATTATAAGAATTTACTAGGGCCTCATCTGGACAAGTTTTGATCAACAAGTAACCATCAGATGACAGAGGACTGATTGAAAAGATTGCAAAAAACGCACAGCAATTCGGAACTAAAGGTGTGAGAACTAGATGAATCCATGTGGTAAGATCTTCAAATTAATTTTCACCCTTACTTGATAAACTAATTTAATAATTGACTATCGTGATGAGACAACATTCTCAAAACAATATGAAGGAACGACGTGGCCCAGATCAGGTATGTTGTTTATGCTCTTTTAGTTATCATTACACCGATCAATGTCCAAATTTGCAGGGAAAAAAATTGTGCATCTATATATGAAGAAAGGAAAATGAAGTCAAATCAACCATGTCAACCGAAAAAAATATATGGATTTTGATATAACCTGGACAAGCATCCATTTTAAAATCAATACCAAAATCAACCTCTATTCCAGCAGCAACAATACCTGAATCATCCACCATTCAAAAAACCCTATAAACTGACATACCCGCAGAAACCATATGAACAACCATAAAAAAGATCTCATAAGAACCACCAAGAAATGGAGATTTATGATCTAAATAAGATAGTGAAAAATTTATATAATAAATTTCATAGCACTATGGATATTATAACAAAAAAATCCAGGAAAAATCCTAGCATAAACAGTTCCAAATCTCAAGGAAAGCGTGAGCGTCATTACAAAACAAAGTGGAAAAGAGATAATTTCACCTGAACAAAGTGAGGATGATGATTCTAATAAACCTACTGAATCCCAAATCCTCCATTTAAAAGAATAAAACCATAATATCAAAGGATAAAGAAGTTGGTCTAGAAAGGAAATCCCATAAACACCATTGAAAAAACAATAAAGGGGGAGAATGGATATCCAATCACCATTCCCATTTGCATTAGTTGATTCAAAGAAGGTTGAAGAAGAGAGACTTAAAAAATAAGTTCATGAAACTCTTCATAATGCAGAGATCAATATCCCACTTCTAGATGTAATCAATCAAATCCATAAGTATGCAAAATATTGGAAGGATTTCTTCACCAAAAGAAGGCGGTTGGATGGAACAGAGAGAGTCAACATAGGAAGAAGTCTCTCAGCACTGATCACACCAATGATACCAAAAAAAATTCAAGATACAAAGACATTTTCTATTCCCTTCACTATTGGTTCTTTAAATTTTACTAATGCACTATGTGATCTAGGAGCATCAATAAATTTTATGACTCACTCATTATTTTCATCCTTGCATATCGGAGAACTAAAACCAAATCGAGTGGTGGTGTAATTAGAAAATAGATACACCATTTTCATAGCTAGATTTATAAAAGATGTACTCATTTGAGTAAGTTGATTGATCATTCCTACAAACTTTTATGTCCTTACACTGGAAAAATACAATGCTTGAGGCCACTCTCCTAACATCCTGGGGAGACCCTTCTTAAAAACAGCATGGACTATCATCATTGACCATGAAGGAAAACTCACAATGGAACATATAAATTTTATAGTGCATTTCCACATTTTTGATGCAATAAACCATCCTTCTAGTAATCACTCACTTTATGTGATCTCCAATGAAGAAGGTATAGAACCAATTAAATATTCAAGCATGAATCTTGGATTTTTATCATTTGGAAAATATTTTTCATTTTAAAATTCTAATTCTCATGAGCCTAAAAATACTTAACCTATGTTAGATAATGGGGGAAAATAAGACTTTTTTGATGATTATTGAAAATAAAATGAGATGATTCGAGAGATTCCAGTCTTAGGAATAGTATACCTTAATTCAATGCCATCCCCTGAACATCCCCCATGTATGGAACTTAAACCATTTCCATGTGATTTGAAGTAAGATAACCTAATAGAAGGAGAGAAATTTCCAGTAATAATTGCAAATAACCTATCCCATTCATATGAGGAAACTCTAATTGACCTACTCAAAAGAAATCTCTAATCTATAGGATGGAGTTTACGTGATATACACAGACAATATCCTAAGGTCTTCACTTAGAAAATATTTTTAAAAAGTGATTCTTGACCAGTTAGAAAACCTCAGAGAAGACTTAATCCCATAATCAAGGAGGTTTTTACGAAATAGATAGAGAAATTTCTAGAAGCTGACATCAATTTCCCAATAAATGATTCTCAATGGGTCATCCCCATTGATGTAGTCCCAATGATAAATGGCCTAACAACTGTTAAAAATGAAAGAAATGAATTGATCCCTATGAGAGTACAAAATAGATAGAGAGTTTGTATAGATTATATGAAGCTAAATAAAGTAACTTTAAAAGACCACGTCCCCATTTCATTCATCGATCAAATTCTATAATTTTTATCTGGAAACCGATTATTGTTTATTTAGATTGATTCTCAGGATACTCTCAAGTACTGGTCGCACCCGATGACTAGGAGAAGATAATATTCAACTGTCTATTGGGTAAATTCACCTACAGAAGGATGACTTTTTGGATATACAATGCCCCAGGTACATTTCAACAGTGTATGGTGAGTATTTTTTCAGATCATATTGAGGAAATCTTGGAGGTATTTCATGGTGATTTTACAGTTTTTGGTAATTCAGTTGATCATTGCTTAGAAAATTTGGCAAAAAAAATTGAAAACATGAAATCAAAATAATCGTGTCATAAATTATGAAAATTTTAATTTCAGGGTTGAAAAGGTAAGAGTGTTGGGGAAAATAATTTCAAAAAATGGATAAATGTTGACAAATCTAATGTTGATGTAATAAATTCCTTTCCATATCCAACTTGTTTAAAACATGTTAGTTCTTTTTTAGGACATGTAGGCTATTAAAAAAGATTCCTCAACATTTTTAGTAATATTTATCTCCATCCCTCAATATTATTACAAAAATAAGGTGAATTTAATATTGATTATTCATGCAGAAATTCATTGAATGAACTAATGAAAAGGTTGATCACACCTTCAATAATGCAGCCACCCAACTCGGATTACCCTTTTGTGTTGCATTGTGATGCATCCAACCAACCAGTGAAAGATTCTATATCACAAAGAAATTAAAAAAATACTCAAGTAATAATATGTGCTTCAAGGACCTTGGATTCCACAAAAATAAATTACACAACAACCGAGAAGGAGTTCATTACAGTGTCTTTGCACTAGATAATTTCTGATCATATCTTCTTATAACTAAAGTTGTTGTTTTTTTGTAATTCAACACTCAAGTATTTAATGAAAAAGGTAGATAAAAAGCCAAGGCTAGTGATATGGATGATACTCTTATAAGAGTTCAACATGGAAATTAAATAAAAATGAGAACTAAAAAACATGTGGCTGATCATTTAAGTCAACTACCCCACACAAATGAAGGAGAAATTCCAAAATAAAACCCACGTAATGATGAGCATCATGGAGAACAAATCTACATCCTCAACAGTGAAGTTTCATGGAATTCCAATATGGTCAACTATCTGGTAACATATTAAGTCGCATCTCATTTAATTTCCCACTAAATTCAAAAGATGAAATCATAATCTAGATATTACATCTAGAATGATCAATTTCTTTGGAAGATTTGCAATGAAAAAGTAATATGAAGATGTTTTCCAAAAAGTGAAATTAATTATGTCTTTGCATTTTTTCACACATTAGTTTGTGGAGGATACTTTGGACCTCAAAGGACAGAAAAAAAAGGTTTTAGAATCTGAACATTATTGGAACACCCTTTTTAAACATGCTCATGAATTTTGTAAAAGGTGTGAAAAATGTCAGTTTTCATAAACTATTTCTAACAGAAAAGAAATGCCCCAAAACCAGTTAATATTTTTGAAATTGTTTAAGTTTGGGGAATAGATTTTATGGGACCTCTCCCAATTTCATTTGGATATTATTATATATTTGTTATCATTGATTATGTTTCCAAATGGGTGGAAGAAAAACCCCCATGACTGAAAATGCTAATGTTGTTTGTGATTTTGTCAGGGCTAACTTATTTTGTGGGTTCAGAGTTCCTAGAGAAATCATTTTTAATCAAGGGACTCACGTTTACAATAGGAGAATAGAGGAATTGCTGAAGAAATAAGGGGTGCATCATAAAACATCAACTACCTATCATCCACAGACTAATGGTCAAGTTGAAGTGTCCAATAATGAAATAAATGGAATTTTAGAAAATACTATTAATCAAATTAGATAGTATTGGAGCCAAATGTAGGAAGAAAAATTATGGGATTACATGATAGCCTATAGAGCCAAGATTGTAATGAGTCCATATAGGATGACTTATGGGAAATGTTTCCACCTAAATGTAGAATTAGAACATCAATCATACTGGGCTATGAAGAAGATAAATTTTGTTCTTGAAATTTGTTGGAAGGAGAGAAGATTACAATTGCAGGAGATTTAAGAAATTTAGAGTAATGCTTTTAAAAACTCTAGGATTTATAAAGAGAGAGAAAGAGTGGCTCATTATAAGTTGATTCATACGAAAAACATACATCCTACAGACTTGGTGCTTTTATTCAACTCAAGACTCAAGCTAATTCCATGTAAACATCATTTCAGATGGGAAGGTCCAATTATAGTTACTCATGTATATCCTTTTTGTACTATGAACATTGTGAAGGATGGAGTGCAAAAGTCAATCATTGTTAATGGTCATTGGTTGAAGAAATTCCATGGGACTGTACCATTAGATCCTATTAAAGAGATCACACTCCTCAAACCCATTTATCAATAAATACATCAGGTCATACCTCTCCATACCACTTTCTTGATTGCTATGATTCAATCAAATATATAATTACATATTCAATCTAATTTAATGAATTGAGATAACTGCATCATTTAAGTATGGGAAAAGAATATTTATATTATAGTATTTTTAATTGCGTGTTTTTCAACTTTTTTTGTGCTTTTTATACTTTTGAGAAGAAATGGTTATCTTCAAAAATTTTGAAACCCATTTCAATGTGTGGATCAAATTATCCCATGAAACTGAGCTTACATGAATGCTGAGAATGAATCTGTTTCATGTTCAAAATGATGGAGATTTCATGAATAATACTCTAATTTTTTTAACCACATACCAATCTTGATTTAACCAGAATTTGATTTATTCTTATCAAAACTTGAGTGTTTGAGGTACATGTGTTTTAAATGATTAAGGAATTTATTTGGTATTAAATCCCATATTTTATACGTATCATTTTTATAATCACCCACCTTGTACATTTAATCCTTGTAACCCATAGAAGCCATGAAAAGTCTGATATATTAGCTACATCATAAGGAAATTTTCCCTTTTCAACCTGTTCTTAATGAGAAATTTCATAATCTAGTTGAATTTAATGGTGGGGGATGTTTTCTTGTATTATATTACCTAATTTAGAGATACATTGGGTGGAATATAAAATGTTGAAGATATGTTCTTGTTGTTGAAAAAAAAAATCATTTTGTTGAAAGTTGTGCCTTATCTAGAGCTTTCATGTAAAAGAAGTTGTGCATTTCTGAAGATTTCAATGGAAAAAAGAAATTTGTTCCTATCTGATGATTTCCTAAAAAATATTGTTTGATTTGACTAATATTTTTGTTGAATAGATGATGAATTGTATATAATATCTCTAATTTTTTCATGCGAATGAAGCTGATTTACTACTATGGGTATGGATGTGGAGACTATATTTGAGTAAAATTAGAATAAGGCTATTTTGCTTCAAAAAGAGCCAAACCCTCCTTATTCAGCCTCAGAACTTTTCACATCTAAATTTAACCAACCTGAAGCCAAAAAATAACTCTATAAATTCCCCAAGAAAATGAAATTTCCTTGACTCACATCAAGTGGATATGTAGGAATTTATCAAGCCTATGGGGACCCTTGCATGAGTATTGGATGAGAAATACATTGTTGAAAATTGATATTGGTGTGATGAGAGAAAATACATGTTAGGTAAGTGTTTCGTATGAATGGGAGAATAAATGAAAAGGAAATATATTTAATGAACTGGATTTTGAACATGTAATTATGGTTGTTGATTATACATGATATCTTTCATTTCTTGGTGTTACATTTGTAAGATCTCACAGATATGTGTTTTAAATTTTCTATGATTTGTTATCGATGTTTACATCCCAAGGAGTACAAGTGCTATGTGTGGGGATATTGATAGAGATCATATTTTCATATTTGTACATATTTTTTTAAATTATTTAATCCCTTACCATTGATCAATTTTATATTATTTTCATCATTTTATGACTTTTGGTGAGTTTTGACCTTATGTATAAAAATTCTCTAATTCTGGACATTTAACTATTTTATGTTGCCTAGGTATTTTGAGAAATACTCCAACAATATTCATCCAATTCACAAGATTCCTTTTTTCAGGATTACATGGTTCGTTTTCTACATATAACTCTTCATGACCCAAAGCCAATTTGAACTCCAACAAGCCAAAACAAATCGGTCAATGTGAACACTTATTCTGGCCGAGAGAATAGAAATTACTTCATTTAATGATCAATATCTCAGGCTAAATACCACCAAATGGGGTGATTCAAATTGGGTAAGAAATCCAACTCGACTAGAAATATGCATAGAATATTTAATGCAGAAATGATTTCATATAGGCCTCTCTTTAATAGGTCAAAGAATGGTTGGGGGAATAGTAATTGGTAGCTAGAAAAATTCATGTCTAATAATTCGGCCATAACTCATTCCATATGGATTAAAGTGCCTTGAAAAATAATGTATAGACGTAAAACTCCATTACACACCTCCTATAAGAAGGGACACCAGCATGATTCAATGAGATGCTTGATGAACCGAAGCTGATCTTATGGAAGATGAAATATGGAAGAGAAATTTTTGTTCATTATTTTCACTTTTTCTTCTTATTTTTGTAATGCCTTAATCATCCCCATTCCACTCAATTACCCTTACCATGCTGTGGTAAACATATGAGGTGATTTTAGAGGGTAGGTTTTATATTTTTAATGCTTTTATTTTTTTAAATTTGACTGAATAGATACTCTCTCTCTTATGCAAAGTTGTTTTCAAAATTCTAACAATAGTATTTCTTATCTTATGCGATCGAATATGATTTTATATTATGTTGTTTTTATTTATTTGATAAATGATCATTTATCTCCCTCCATTAGGTTCTGGTCTATATTCTATAGAATAAGATCAAGTCTTAGTGGTGAATTAGTTGGTGATCGATAGTACGTGTGTGGGGGGGGGTTGTAAATATTCATGATTAATTAGGATAAAAATACTTTATTGGGAATTTCCTAAGATAATTTGGGATATTCTTTTATACTCTATCACAAAATGGAATAAGTGTATACCAAACTAGAATATTGTTAAACCATTTAACCAAATAAGTTAGTTGATGTAATTATGGAATCTCACTTAAATCAACTTATAAGAAGAGGATTGAATGAAATAGAACAAGGATAGTGTTGAAATTATAAAACTAACCCCGAAATGATCACTAATATCATAAAATAGTTTTTAAAGGACCTTAATTGTATATTTTTCTTTTATCCCTTCCTCAATTTCATATTTTTTTCTATTTCTCTCTTGGATTTCAAAACAAAACTATTTCAAAAACACTTAACTTTTTCAATAATTAAAATGTGACAAACTATTTTGTGTGAACTCCTCATCCGGAGACAACCTAGGTTAATCATAATTATATATTTTAACTTATTAAATAATTTTTTTCGTCACAACCCACAATAGTCACTTGTCAATATTTCCCTGTAAATTAATAGTTAAAAGTAATCCCACATAATGAAGAGATTGAAAATTTAACATTTACCTGGTTCTCACCTTTAGTTTGAGTGTGATTTATCTCTCGTATAATGGTTACGTAATGTTATTAAGTTATACCATAACTATTTATTAGATTTATTATATCATATATGGTCCTCTTATATTATTTTCTTATTAATATTTCACTATTATCATTATTTTGGGTGTGATCTTCTGTGTATTATTATGTTTATCTTGTCTCATAAGTATTGTTTATTATGTATATGATACATCTTATTCATATTAATAATATTATTATGTTCATTAATATTACATTAGTTTATCATATACATATTCATAATCATTATTAAATGGTTGTAGTGAAGGATAAATCTCATCGTGTTTGGAAGACGATAGGCTGCACATATGCATTAGCGACGATATCATTCCCTTAATGGTCAAATGGTATGGAATTGGATGGTGTATTGAATTTAAATAATAAACAAATTTTCATATTAATTATTTATATCCATGATAATAATCATTATACCCATACAAATAAATATGCATTGAATAACAAATTACACCATTACATGGGAAGGTAAGTCATACAAACACATGAATGATGATATTGTTATTCATAGGATGTATAAATGGTTTAATATGGATCAATAATAATAATAATAACATATAATAATGTATTTGATACTGGATTTACTACTTTAGTATGGAAACAACATAGTAAGAGGTTGTAGAAGAAGAAAATAAATTGAATTGAAATGGTAGAACAATTACCTCTGCTCCAAGTATCTATTTTTGATTTTCACAAAATGATTTCTTAAGATGGATTTATTCTCAATTCATGAAAACTAGGATTATTTGAGGGAATATTGGTGGAGAGTTGTTTTCCCTGAAAAAGTTATTTAGATGTGTGAATAAAAGAGAAGGAGAGGTTCCCTTTTATAAAAGAGGGGAATGCCACTTTTGGATACTCCAACACAATTAATTTAATATAAATTTATTTTTGATTTTAATTATCATAAAATGGAGTTATTTCAAGGATAATATTACAATATGTTAAAATCCAATCATCCAATACAATTTTGACATACTTTTATTTTAATTTGAACCTTATCATTTAGATATATCCTTAGTAAATGTATTAAATTTTAATTTTGGTAATAATTTTCTTAATATTAGAAGGTCATAAATATCTACTTAAATACAATAAATTTTCTATAAATGGAACTTTTATGATATTTTAGACCTTATAATTATCACTTTTTACTTTTTAAATATTTTTATTATTTTTAAATAATTTAATAAAATGTTATTTTTATAAAATATCAAGTGTCAATTTTGGAAATATTGAATATTTTGTCTTAAATTAATATCCAAAAAAAGTTATATAAATTTGAAACAAACTATTTAATATAAACATAACATTTCATAGTCACCTGTTAAATTATTTGAGCACAATAATTAATTCAAATTAAATTTATTTTAATATTTTTGAAATCTTTTTTTTATATTTCTATTAATAAAATAATTTATGCATCACTACTATGTCATAATTAATGATAATCATATAATCTATAAAAATTATAAATAAGGTTATGTGATTTAGGTAATATGTTTAGATTTCAATAGACTTTTTACAATCTATGTTATCTACTAGTGATCTCTATATTAAAATTAATATACTGAAAAGAAATGAAAGTTTGACATTTTGTCACAATAAATGATTTTAACAATATCCAAGTCAACATCATGGAAATGTTTCCATTAAATGATCCCATTTATGACCTTGGATATTAAGGGTATTATTTAGTCATCCAATAAGACTTATTTGTGTTTTAGAATATTTTTATATTTTATTTTTATCTTTAATTACATGTTTTCCCTTAATTGTGGTAATAATAATTTAATAAAGATTCTATTAATAATGTGAAAAAATAAAATAAAAATATTTACATGATTTGGACCCATTTATTAAAAATATAGAATCAATTTTTCAAATTTCAAAATACATTAGTTGAAGTAATTAAATTATTTTTAATCTTGTCGATGGAATGAGAAAACAAGTTTCAAAAAGTAATAACCATCAAAATATTGACATTTTTTTATATCCATCTTTAATGTGAAAATAATTCCAATGATATAAATTTGATTAAATTAAAAAATATAATATAATTATACTTTATAACCTATTAAAATTACAATTTAACACTATAAATTATTTTGATTAAATAAGTTGTTTTCAATTAAAATTTAATATTTTTCACTATTCATCAAAACATGAAGCATAACAAAAAATACGAAAAATCAAACCATAGGAAACTTTTATATTAATTTTTATTAAAAGTATTATTTTTTAAAATATAATAAATAATTGTGTCAAATGTTTTATTAATAATGAGTTCTCTAAAATAATGTGGTAAAATTACATTTTGAAAAAATATTGCATTTTAATTTATAAATTTAAGACTTATGTCATCTTATACCAATAAAATAATTTGGATGTATGTAATGTTTTTAATCATTATATATTATATAATATTTATAATTTCTTTAATATTATACATAACTAATTTTTAAAACATCTAGTTTGATAGATCGTGATGTGCTCGAACTCGATATTGCATGCAACCCATGTTATTGATTTATTTATAAAGAAGCACACCATAGAAGCAAAAAGTGATGTAGTTTTATGATATGGAAATGATAATTACATATGGGACTAATAGAACTCAACCCTCAACATATATAGATAAAATCATAGGTGAAATGAAGGGCTGGTTATGGATGAAGTTGAATTAAAGGTCAATGGTAGTTGAGAGTGAACTTGGTTGTTGAATTTGCATTTAAAATTAAAATAATAAATAAAATGTTTTTATGCTATTAGATAAGAGAGAAAAAAAATATTAAAGTAATAGGAGATAAATATTGTGAAAATTAAGGATTAGACAGCAAGAGAAGTGTATGATTGGTATTCTTCTTCATCTATACAATTCCTAAAGGAGGAATCATTTGAAAGTGAAGATTAAAGGATTTATTTGAAGAGGATAAAGAATTATTTGATTGTGAAGATATATATTGAGGTTATTATTATTGGATTATTATGTAAGGAATCTTTTACTATAAGTTTTATAATAACTATGTGAATCATTGTAACATCTCGATTTTTTAAAAGGAGACAATATGTTCAATATCTTACATAATATTCCACATCGAACATAAGAGTTATTATGTTATCTTAAAACCTAGATATTAAAATGGTGGTAATGTAAAATAAATTTTATTTTTGAAAATATTGTTTACACGTGAATTTAATTAATTATTTTGTGAACAATTATTAATAAATGCACATAAAACTGAATTTTAATTAGGTGAGAATGTTTTTTCTAAAAAAAACTATTTAAATGAAAATTAGTGTATATATAGAACATAATACTATTTAATTATTTTATTAGTGAGATATATATGTTATATATTCAGTTTATTGTTTAAAATTCATCTTATATGTATTCCAGATATGATATAAGAACGAATTCAATTTTACGGATAAAATTACTTTTTTGAAAATGGAGTTTTACCACCTTTTCATGGAGAACCCATTTTAAATATCGTTTTTTAAAATTTAATAAATTTTTTTTTACCAAATAGAATTCGTATATAGAATAGGGATATCAAAATTTGATTTGTTTGATTTTTATTTTCTATTTTTCTTATAATATTCGTTTTTTAATGAACATTGGAAAATAATGCATTTTAATTTTAAACTGCATTTTCATATGATTTATATATATATTATGGATATCCATTTAATTGGTTATAAAGTATAATTTGATGTTTTTATCATTTAATCCATCTTTTTTAATTTTAATTAATATTACAATGAAATTAGATATAAATGCACATCAATCTGTTGATGTTTTTTTTCCTAAAAAAAATTCGTTTTTTCATTTTGGAAAATGATATTTCATTTTAAATAAATTACTAAAACATCAGTGTTTTGAATTTCGAAAAATGGATTCCCTACTAGGAATTATTGGTTCTAGAGTTTGTTAATAGGTTACTTTTTTGCGATATTATTAATAATAACTAGTGTAATTTTTTTACGAGTGTTGATGGTAAATCAGGTAAATTAGGTTAACAAAACAATATGTTAAGGGCCATAAAATTTCCTCAAAACGTGCCAAAATCCAATTGTATGAACAAAATTGGACCATTATAACCTATGGGTAAGAATTGATTAAATTAATAGATATTTTTTCAACAAAAGTGATGTAATTATTATTTAATAAAATGAACGGGACACCATGTCACTATCTTATCTCTTATAAGTATAATAATTTAATGTACTGATAAGCTGTATGAAACTTTGTACATAAATTGTCTATATAAATATAAAAAAATTATCTACATAATGGGTTTTTATTTTTAATATTTAATTATTAAATAATAACCATAAATATTGACAAAATAATGATATAGTAATTATTTTATTAATATATAATTAAAAATAAATTATATTATAAATTATAAAATAAATATTATATGAAATAATTTATTCCATTTTCCATCAATATTAATGTAACCATTTTTTCAAAAAATATATGTACCCATATGTATCCAAAAATAAGTTTATTTTTTGTTATTGTTAATCGTTATCCTTCTACTTGTCTAGATGTGATCCAACTGGGTTCAAGTGCGTTAAGATAACATTTATCGAAACAAATTGGATTTACACGATTATATACACATTTTATTATTCCTCCATGTGTTCTATAGGTGAATATAACATGTTTTAAGGAATTTAAATTATTTGGTTCACATTTATCAGCATGTTTGGATTTTATTTAAATACAATGAAATTAATAGTGTAAGAAATGAAATAATTGATGTTTTTTAAAAATAGTATATTATTCAAAAAGTAAAAAATACAAAAAAAATATTTTAAAATTTAAAAGTAGCTATTTTAATGTCTAAATATTAATGAAGTGTCCTATTATGAAAAATGTTGTAAAGCCCCGACCCCAGTTACCCAGAGTCGGTGCATTATTACATAACATTGGCATAATCACAAGAATGATCAAATCTCGAAAGGCCGATTGGTTCAGTAGCCTTGAAATACTAGATACATTGATAAAGTTTTACATTACATAAAAAAACACCTTGTCTTCATATCCCCTCATAATATCCCTGCAGGTCATTCATAAATTACTTCTTCATAATCCTGGGAAAAATAACACATTGAAAGGGGTGAGCTCAGATGCTCAGTAAGGATAACAATATAGCAGAAGCTTTCATAGATAAGCATAAACACTAAAGGCAGTTTATAACTAAAACAAATGCCTTTTAAACATGAACTTCAGCATAAAATGGAAAAGGTAAAATAAAATATTGCCATTTACTTACTCACATGGATATTCTACTAGTCAAATGATCACATGAAATATCAATAACCACTTTCATAAAGATGGAATGCATAATGCCAGACTATCATAACCAGATAGCCAAGGCCTTGTGCCAAGACTACAAATAAGATTTTTCCAACGCCTTGTGGCAAGAAACTAGTTTGTCTCATGAGACCTACCGATGCATCTAGAAGTTATAGCGGGCTCCACCCGTCACTTATTGAGTCCAATGCAATCCTCATATGAACATGTTTAAACATAACATAAACATTCGTATTAAAACTAGCATACGAAATGTCAGTAATTTAACCACAAACCATGAATGGTATAAAAATAGAACATCCACAGTCAAACATAACTCATTCAATACAAGATGGACTATTGTATTATACCTCAATCAATAATAATGAATGATATAGACATAGATGAAAATAACCATCAAAACTATTTGAGATAAATATCCCCCTTTTCTTGAAAACATTTAAAAGTCACACTATTTATCAAGAAGCAATTTAAAAATATATTTTTGAATCAAAGTGTCCCATACCACTTTGAAACATTTAAAAGGAGTTTTAATTTTAAAACATTAATGTCCATATAAATAAATCCTTAAAACCATTTTTAAAACATATACATTAATGAGCAAGATTTAGACGAATATGTCTTTAAAAAATTTAAAAATGGTATTTTAGCTAGATTTGCTAACCAAAAGAGAGACACTTGAATAAAAAAAATTGAGGTAATCAAAACATTGTAATATCATGAGAATAAAGAGATTCATGATATACTATGTCAAAGAACATTATATACACCACATAAAAGTGATTTGGTGTATAACAACAAAGAAGTCTCAATGGAATGTAAATTGAGATGAAATCTCTAATAAAGGCCGTATCCTTAGGTTAAGGATAAATAAATGACATAATTATGTGTGACAAATATAAATACACTAAATATGATTGGATATTCAGTGTAAAACAATCAAGGGACATTCACACATATTCTAGTAAAAACAACACAAATGAGTTGGATGTTTATCTCAACAAATCGAGATTGAGTAAAAATTACTCTTATCAAGTTCATACCGATGACTTCAGAATTTATCAATGGAGTGATTATGTGTATAAAATGTATATCCATAGAAAGGGTAGTCGAAATTATGACTTAGTCAAATGAATAGTGATTCCACACATAATCTTGGAGTAAAATAATCAATGAAGTATGCGTAAAGCCGAATGAGTGGAAATTAAAATTTCAAATTCTCTTATTGATTTGGTAACATACAAAACATAGACCCATGAAAGAAGGATCACACAATGATGATGTAAATATACATAAATTAATGTATATTACAAAATGAATACAAACATGGGCAGTACACACACCACATGTAATAAATAAGTGGTGAACAATGGAATTCTCACGGAATTAAAAGTGAGATAAGAAATCCCTTACCTTGTACTTTTCCCGGGTTGGGGGTAGGTTAAACTCCTGTATAATGATGAAATAATTGTTATTAAATTATTCATGAATCATATTCATTAATATGATGTCATATATTATCTTTTAACATTTGTTTGTTAATAATATCTTAGAATTATCGTCGTTTCGGGTGTTAACTTACTCGTTTTGTTTTATAAGTGTTGTTACATAAGCCATGTTTGTCATGGATAGGTTGTATCTTATTCATATCCATAATTATAAAAAGTTCTTAAAAATTATTTTTAAATCATCAAATGGTAATTATACTTAAATGGATATGATGGAGAATGAATCTCATCGCGTTCGTGGAGATGGTAGTCAGTACGTACGCACGAGCGACAATATCATTCTTTTGATATTAAAATAATACATACATGGATTGTATATTATATATATAGAATAATTATCATGTTATATTTATTTTTTAAATGAATTATACATCATTATTATACCCATCCAAATAATAATATATTGAATAACAATTACACCACGATGTGGAGACGGTAAGCCGTACGTACGCACGTATGGTGACATGTTATTCAAAGGGTGGATTGAATACTGAATATGGTTGTACCATATTTATAATAACATCAAAGTATATATAAGATACTAGAGTTATTATTTTAGAATGGTAATAACAATGAAATAAGAAGTGGGAGAAGAAAGGAACATGAAAAGGGGTGGTGAAAACATTACCTCTTCTTCGGGTTCTTCCTTTTGATTTTATCAAAAGGGCTCCGTAGGTTGGCTTTCTGATGAAACTAAGGCCTCTAGGTTGTATTGAGGGAAGTTGAGAGAGTATTGGGGCAGGGGTTGGCCGAACCAAATGGCTTTTAAGGTGTGAATAAATGAGAATGAGGAGTTCCCTTTTATAAGAGGGGTGAGGGGAACCTTTGGAAAAGCTAGAAATATTAATTTATAATAAATAAATATTCGGTTTATAATGGCTCCAAAGTTAATTATTCAAAGTTTAAGGTGGGGATAGGTATAAAACCATTAAACCAATAGAATTTTGATAGGTTTGGGTTACTATAGTAACCTTATCATTTATTTTTAACTCTTAGTTAATTAGTTTGACATTTACCATGTCACTTTTTATTTTTATATTATATAGTTAATAAACATACTATATACATCCAAACGACCAAAAGTGGTCCTTTAATGATACCCCTATCATTATATAAGTCTCTTGGCCAAACATTTCATTTTTATGAATTTAATATCAATTAATAATATAATATTTGTTTTAAAAACCCTTTTATGTCAATTTTTAAACTATTCAATAGTTGATTTTTGTGAAACTGATAACAGAATTATTATTTCGAAAAAAGTCAATTAAATCAATGATAATATTTCATAGTATCCTATAAATTTATTTTAATTCATTAAAACTCTAAAATTATATTTATTTGGGTATTTATAATATCAATTATTCTAATTATTCACTATTATGGTAATAACTGCATCATCATTGTGTCATAAATAAATTAGATTATTTAATCTTTAAAAACTATATATAAAATATCATTATCTAGGAACTATTATTAGCTTTCTAATTAATATTTACAATAGAATTTATCTTATCTATAACCCTATATTAAAAATGATTTAGTAAATAAACTTCGATTTTAACTCTTTTAACTCTTCTTTGAATTAAATAATAATAAATGTCCTAATTTAATCCAAGTGGACCTAAATGATAATATTTAATTCCTAAGGTTGTTTTTGGTCGAGATCTATTTTTCCAATAGAATTAGGACATGTGTTAGGGTAATATTAATATCATTTTTACCCTTAATTACCCTAATTACATTTAACTGTGGTAAATAAAAATAAAAAGTTACTATTCACCAAAGATTATTTTCATCTCATTAAACCACATTTTAATTTTTGATATTATCCGTGTCTCTCGGATTTTCGAAATTCCATTCACAGAAGAGGTAAAATTATGTTTTATTAAAAATTCAGTTTTTTAACTACCACTTAGTAGTTTCACTATTCATCAAAAATTGAAGTTTTTCAGAACAATGCCAAAATTTCACCCTAAGAAATAATTGATATTCCAAATTCAAAAATGATGTATATTTTACAAAATTCCAATCATATAAGTTGCATTAATTAATTTTATAATTAATTCCCGCTGTCACAACAAATAGCGTGTTTTTAAGAAAAAATATATATCAAAAGATTGACATTTGTTTAGGTCCAATTTCAAAGTGAAATTAATTCTAATGAACACCATTGGATAAAATGGAAAAAACATATTCTAATTATACTTTAAAACCACTAAACAATATAATTTATTACTATAAATTATTTTGATTAAAAAAGTCGTTTTTAAGTATTTTTCACTATTCAAAAAAATTGTAAATTCTCAGAAAAATACCAAAAACTTATATTAGGATAATTTTGATATTCCGAAACCAAAAATGAAGTCCATTTTGAAATATAAAATATATATAATTTCAAATGGTAGGTATTACTCTTCATAACAGCTAGTTTGATTGGTTGTGGTGTGTTAGAACTCGATGTTGCGTACAACACATGCTATCACATTATTCAAAGAGAAGCGTACTGTAGAAGCTTGGGGTGTTACATTCTCCCATCCTTCAATAAATTGCGTCCTTGCAATTTTTAAAATTGTGCTTGGGAATATAATGGAAAGTCCCACATCGAAAAAAGAGTAAATAAATCTATCAATTTAAAATAAAGAAAGAGAGGTATAAAGGTCAACCAAGATAACCCATACTCGGATTCCATGTAGGAAAACATGGATATGGATGATAAAATAAGTGTCATGTTCTGATGGAGAGGGATAGAAATCATGATCAGGAGAAAGTTAACAATAAGGAAACCACAAACTTTTGTTGGTACAAACGACCATTATTCTCCTAGTAGTAAAGTAAATGGACAACATTTTTTGTTTTAAGTTACATTCATTTATGATATTGACTAAGAATATAAATATATATACTTACATTTTTGGTAGAGTTTCATTATTTAATAACTTTTTACCAATAACTTATTTTTTTGAACAATGAGTATTCAATAAGACTTGGTCAAAATGAAAGAGCTAGAATAAACTTCTATAGAAATACATGATCCGGGTAGGATAAACTATATATTTAACTTGTCTTTAGAGATTATTCAAAACCAAAATGGTTATTATAATATCTGATGACCCCCCAAATGGTTATTACATTAGAGAAAAAAAACTAATCTTAATTTCTAAAATGAAACTAACAATACCCCAAAGTTAAATAAATACCATTCAATAATCAATTGTCCTTAAAATCCTTCAATATAATCAAAACTAATATTGAAAACCAAAACTTATTAAGAATTTAGTCTTGCACGTTAAATTGTATCTCCAAATGAAATTAATTACTCTTAAAGTCACATACTAAAAAGTAATTAACCTAATAATTTCCATAAATAACCCAAATCATTATAAATCCACAATAAAAACATAGATAAAAATCCACCATTACTCCTAAAATGAAATCCCATACTATTTAATTTTCCTTGGGCATATAGTGTTCACAAAAAAGCGAACAACTTCCAAAATAACATCTATCACTTAATCACCAAATCATTTTTCTTATACCAAGGGTATTCATTTAATAAGACATAAGAACCCAAATCAATTTATTATTGATCGATAAAATCATTTAACTAAAAATAATAGTCACACTAACCAGGGACTTCACGTAGTCCAGTGGTAGACGATAAATCCTAATCGCACTTTGGTTGTTGGTTCGATTCCCACAGCTTTGTCCGACACGACGGGTTGTCACACGGTCTGTGTGTTGTGCTTTTTAAGAAACTATATTTTATAATATTACCAAAATGAAATAAATTCCTCAAAATAACCATAATATAATTTAACCACAAATATTATCTCATACCTTGCATTTTCATCCCAAATTATGATAACATATAATTTCCTCAAACCCAACGATCATATAAAATAAAATAATTATTTATAAATATATCCACAAGAGAAGTGACAATTCTTCCTCAAATATGATTCTCACATGGAAAACTACGGGGTTACAAATACAAGAGAAAATTATTCCAAAGTAAACCCATCAACAAGGAGCACTGATAATTTTTAAACATTTCTCCAACCATTTATTTCCACATAGATTCTTCTTTGACCAAGAAAATATCCTATAAAATAGGGCATTCACTCGGGTAATGGCCTAGTCCCCTATATTTACGGCAAATAAATGTAAATGGAATCTTGGGACCATTTTTATCTTCTTCCATATTACTCTTCATTTTTCTTCGGCAATTCATCACTTTATGTCCTTCCTCCCTGCATGTAAAGCATTTCTTTGTCCCATTGAGACACTTTCCTAGGTGTCTCCTTCCACATTTCCTGCATGATGGAAATTGAGGATTCCATTCTCCATGCTCTCCACTGTTGGAGCTCTTATCATTCGTCACCTTTCTCTTCTTTTTTGAGTCCGGTAATTGGTTAATATATATATTTTTTATCATATTTTTGGAAAATTGATTTGGCATAAAGACGATATCTTTTACTCCTATCAAAATTCCATTTTCTTGCTCATTGCCACCACCGTTCCCACCTTGTCCATCATTCTCAAAGTCACTATGACTTCCTTGGAATCCAGCCATTGACTAAAACCAGAAATCACTGTTTGAGTAACAGTAGTCATAAAATCATATAGAGATTAACATGTCACCATATTCTCAATTTGAAACACATTAGGATTAACCAAGGTCATTTACTCTCATCTCATATATATAATAATTCAAATCGGTTTGTAAAGAAAATGTAAATTATCCTAAGCATATCCCCCGGGAGTGTCATAACCAAGAGTGCAGCAAGGCTCGTTGTCGTGCACCAGTTCCCGTTCGAGTCTAGATCAAAGTGGTGTTTTCAGGTTTTACCACTAGGTACATCTGTGCCAGAGCCTCCTCTACATGCTCGTATCCAGACAGGGATGTATTTCTCGGAAAACTCACAAAAATTCTACAATACAAAAATTCTAGGAAGTTCTTCTATACTAATCCTCAAAGTTCATCTTAGGTCTACGTGCTCTAATCAGAGTTTATCTAAATCTTGCTTCCAAGGTTTGTACTAAACATCATCTGATACCAACTATAAATCCCCGACCCCAGTTACCCAGAGTCGATGCATTATTATATAACATTGGCATGATCACAAGAAAGATCAAATCTCGAAAGACTGATTGGTTTAGTAGCCTTGAAATACTAGATACATTCATAAAGATTTACATTACATAAAAAACATCTTGTCTTCATATCCCCTCATACTATCCCTGCAGGTCATTCATAAATTACTTCTTCATAATCCTGGGAAAAATAAAACATTGAAAGGGGTGAGCTCAGATGCTCAGTAAGGATAACATTATAGCAGAAGCTTTCATAGATAAGCATAAACACTTAAGGCAGTTTATAACTAAAACAAAAGTCTTTTAAACGTGAACTTCTACATAAAATGGAAAAGATAAAATAAAATAATGCCATTTACTTACTCACATGGATATTCTACTAGTCGAATGATCAAATGAAATATCAATAACCACTTTCATAATGATGTAATGCATAATGCCAGACAATCATAACCACATAGCCAAGGCCTCGTGCCAAGACTACAAATAAGATTTTTCCAAGGCCTTGTGCCAAGACACTATTTTGTCTCATGAGACCTACCGATGCATCGAGAAGCTATAACGGGCTCCACCCATCACTTATTAAGTCCAATACATTCCTCATATGAACATGTTTAAACATAACATAAACATTCTTATTAAAAATAGCATACAAAATGTCAATACTTTAACCACAAACCATGAATGGTATAAAAATAGCACATCCACAGTCAAACATAACTCATTCAATACAATATGGAATATTTTATTGTACCTCAATCGATAATAATGAATTATATTGACATAGATGAAAATAACCATCAAAAGTATTTGAGATAAATATCCCCCTTTCCTTGAAAGCATTTAAAAGTCACACTATTTGTCAAGAAGCCATTTAAAAATAGATTTTTCAATCAAAGTGTCCCATACCACTTTAAAAAATTTAAAAGGATTATTAATTTTAAAACTTTAATATCCATATAAATAAATCGTTAAAACCATTTTTAAAACATGGACATTAATGAGAAATATTTAGAAAAATAAGTCTTTAAAACATTAAAAAATGGTATTTTAGTTAGAGTTTCTAACCAAAAGAGAGACACTTGAATACAAATAATTGAGGTAATAAAAACGTTGTAATATCATGAGAATAAAGGGATTCATGATATACTATGTCAAAGTACATTATATACACCACATAAAAGTGATTTGGTGTATAGCAACAAAGAAGTCTCAGTGGAATGTAAATTGTGATGAAATCTCTCATAAAGGCCGTATCCTTAGGTTAAAGATAAATAAACGACATAATTAAGTGTAAAAAATATAAATACACTAAATATGGTTGGATATTCAGTGTACAACAATCAAGGGACATTCACACATATTCTAGTAAAAACAACACCAATGAGTTGGATGTTTATCTCAGCAAATTGAGATTGAGTAAAAATTACTCTTATCAAGTTCATACCGATTACTTGAGAATTTATCAATGGAGTGATTATGTGTATAAAAAGTATATCCACAGAAAGGGGAGTGGAAATTATGACATAATCAAATGAATAGTGATTCCACACATAATCTTGGAGTAAAATAATCAATGAAGTATGCGTAAAGCCGAATGAGTGGAAATTGAAATTTCAAATTCCCTTATTGATTTGGTAACATACAAAAAATACACCCATGAAAGAAGGATCATACAACGATGATTTAAATATACATGAATTAACATATATTACACAATGAATACAAACATGGGCAGTACACACACCACATGTAATAAATAAGTGGTGAACAATGCAATTCTCACGGAATTAAAAGTGAGATAGGAAACCCCTTACCTTGTAATTTTCCTTGGTTGGGGGTAGGTTAAACTCCTGTATAATGTTGAAATAATTGTAATTAAATTATTCATGAATCATATACATTAATATGATATCATATATGATCTTTTAACATTGCTTTGTTAATAATATCTTAGAATTATCATCGTTTCGGGTGTTAACTTACTCGTTTTCTTTTATATGTTTTGTTACGTAAGCCATGTTTGTCATAGATAGGTTGTATCTTATTCATATCCATAATGATATAAAGTTCTTAAACATTATTTTTAAATAATCAAATGATAATTATACTTAAATAGATATGATGGAGAATGAATCTCATTGCGTTCGTGGAGACGGTAGTCCGTACGTACGCACGAGCGACAATATCAATATTTTGATATTAAAATAATATATACTTCGATGGTATATAATATATACAGAATTATTATCATGTTATATTTATTGTTTACATGAATTATACATCTTTATTATACCCATCCAAATAATAATATATTGAATAACAATTATACCATGAAGTGGAGACGGTAAGCCGTACGTACGCACGTATGGTGACATGTTATTCAAAGGGTGGATAGAATACTGAATATGGAATACCATATTTATAATAACATCACATTATATATAAGATACTGGAGTTATTATTTTATAATGGTAATAACAAAGAAATAAGAAGTGGAAGAAGAAAGGAACTTGAAAAGGGGTGGTGAAAACATTACCTCTTCTTCGGGTTCTTCCTTTTGATTTGATCAAAAGGGCTCCATAGGTTGGCTTTTTGATCAAAATAAGGCCTGTAGGTTGTATTGAGGGAAGTGGAGAGAGTATTTGGGCAGGGTTTGGCATAACCAAAAGGCTTTAAAGGTGTGATGAAACGAGAAGGAGGAGTTCCCTTTTATATTATGGGTGGGGGGCACCTTTGTCAAAGCTAGAAATATTAATTTATAATAAATTAAAATTCGGTTTCCAATGGCCCCAATGTTTATTATTTAAATTTTAAGGTGGGTATAGGTCGAAAACCATTCAACCAATAGAATTTAGACAGGTTGGGGTTACTATAGTGACATTATCTTTTAGTTTTAACTCTAAGTTAATTAGTTTTACATTTACCATGTCACTTTGTATTTTTATATTATATAGTTAATAAACTTACTATATACATCCAAGAGACCCACAAGTGGTCTATTACTGATACCCCTATCATGATATAAGTCTCTTGGTCGAACCTTATATTTTTAGGAATTTAATATCAATTAATAATATAATATTTGTTTTAAAAACTCTTTTATGTCAACTTTGACACTATTCAATAGTTGATTTTTGTGAAACTCATAACAGAATTATTATTTCAAAAAAATCCAATTAAATCAATACTAATATGTTATATTATCCTATAAAAATAGTTTAATTCATTATTAGACTAAAATTATATTTATTTGGGTATTTAAAATTTCAATTATTTTAATTTTTCACTATTATGGTAATTACTGCATAATCATTGTGTCATAAATAAATTAAATTATTTAATGTCTAAAAATTATAAATAAAATATCATTACGTAGGAAATTTTATTATATTTCTAATTAATAATTACAATCTAATTTATCTTATGTATAACAATATTTTAAAAAGGTTTTAGCAAATAAACTTTGATTTTAACTCTTTTAACTCTTCTTTGAATTAAATAATAATAAATGTCATAATCTAATCCAAGTGGAGCTAAATGATAATATTTTATTCCTAAAGTTGTTTTTGGTCGAGATAAACTTTTCCTATAGAATTATTACATGTGTTAGGGTAATATTAATATCTTTTTTACCCTTAATTACCCTATTTACTTTTAACCGTGGTAAATAAAAGTAAAAAGATACTATTCACCAAAAATTATTTTCATCTCATTAAACCACATTTTACTTATTGATATTAACCGTGTCTCTCGGATTTTCGAAATTCCATTCACAGATGCGGTAAAATTATGTTTTATGAAAAATTCAGTTTTTTAACTACCACTTAGTAGTTTCACTATTCATCAAAAAACTGAAGTTTTTCAGAACAATGCCAAAATTTCACCCTAAGAAATAATTAATATTAAAAATTAAAAGATGATGTATATTTTACAAAATTACAAACATATAATTTTCATTAATTAAAATTATAATTAATTCCCACTGTCACAAATAATAGCGTGTTTTTAAGAAACAATATATATCAAAAGATTGACAATTGTTTAGGTCCAATTTCAAAGTGAAATTAATTCCAATGAACACCATTGGATAAAATCGTAAAAATTTATTCTAATTATACTTTAAAACCACTCAATAATATAATTTATCACTATAAATTATTTTGATTAAAAATGTTGTTTTTAAGTATTTTTCACTATTCATAAAAATTGGAAGTTCCCAGAAACATACCAAAAAATCATCTTAGGATAATTTTGATATTCCGAAACCAAAAATGAAGTCCATTTTGAAATATAAAATATATTTAATTTCAAAAAGTAGGTATTACTATTCATAACGGCTAGTTTGATTGGTTGTGGTGTGTTAGAACTCGATGTTGCGTACAACACATGCTATCGCATTATTCAAAAAGAAGTGTACCGTAGAAGCTTGGGGTGTTACAAATGTGCTCCATATAAGTGAAATTAATAGAATCTTAATAATTAATCTTTTGGTACCTTGATTATAATTATAGGATAGTAATTAATGGTAAAATGAAGAGATAAAGTATAATAATAAATTAAATACGTGTATAAAAATTATTTTATGTTATTACATGAAACTATAATAATCTTATCTTTTCGGTAAATGATTTTTGGTTCATTTTTTATCAAAATTAACTTTATATAAATTTAATATTTTAATACTTTCTAATGGTGCCCCTCCCCTATCCTATAAAAAGACACTCATTCCTCTCTTTTCCATACACTCTAAATTTATTTTGGTTCATCCATGACTGGCCTGAACCTCTTCCTGGAATCCGTCTTCTAATCCTAGTTGTCTCATATAGGACATAAATCCTCCCAAGGAAGCCTTTTTGTATAAACCAAAAGAAGTTACCTCATTAAGATGTAACACCATCTCTCATGCTTTTTAATTTCATTTCCATTATTCACTCCCTATACTTTTATTATTTTATAATTTCATAAAAATGAATCCTAAATGTACTAGGATGTTTTAATGATAATTGTTTAGCCCACAGACACACACCCCTCCATTTAATGGGTAACGAGCATATTGTTTCAGTGTATGATGAATTTCTAACACGCGAAATGATGATTCTTCAATTTTTACCTAACACATCTCATGTTGGCCATTATAATAGAAACTATATTTATATATTATATTTATTATATTTATTTTGTCTCTATTCATCTATAAATTTTATTTAGAACACACCTTTATGTTTTTCATGTAGTGTCAATATGTTAATTTCATTTGAGAAAGGTTGGACTATCGCCCCCCTAAAAGTGATATGAATCATTCATTTCATACATGGAAGATGTAAAGAATTCTGTTAATGAAAATATGTAATGTATATAACATATCTATTATAATGAAATTATAATATGCATATGTATCATTTAATTATCATTCATTTTATATGACAATGAAATAAACATAGAGTTCAAGCGCATGTATGACCTATCTTCTCCATGAATAGTTTATTCAATTTATTATATCCAAATATTATGTATATTATAAATACATATAAATTTAATATATATGTAATAATATTCTTTAGATGATGGAATTTTGACAACATGGAAAATTTACATCAAAACAAGATCATTTTGGACTCAAGTACCAAATATCGACAGAACAACTGATATGAACATAAATAATTATGTAATTTTTATAACATGGTAATAAGTGATATATAAAAAATAATTAATTTGAAAAGGGTTATCAAGAATGTATAAATAAACCTAAGATTATTATTTTGGAACATACCGATTGTACGTGATGAGTCAGACTCAAAGTAAGGGAACTTTTTAACCCAATTTCCATTCTTTGGGTAATTTTTCTAATTTTTAATTATGTCATACTATGATTATGTGAGAAATAAATTTTGACATATTATCTTGAATTTATAATTTAATTATGTGTATATATATTGAATAAACTTAATGGAACTATTGTTTTAAAAATGATCTTAGTAAGGGAAATCTTAACTCAATTTCTATTCACTAAGTTAAATATCCTTGTCATTGGTTTTGATTTTCCATGAATATGTGTGAATGAATTCAGATTATTTTAAAACCAATACCCACTTATATTTCAGGTGTTTATATTTTTAACACTTAAATATAGAATTTATTTATACTTAATCTAAGGATATGATCTAGTAAGGGAATTTGGCTCAATCTTCTTTCATTGAGGAATTTTTTGATGTTATACATCACCTTATTTTATACTATGTATAATAGATCCCTTTGAATTTTAACTCCATTAAATGTATTTCAAAGGGAATATTTTTTTATATGAATCGTTTTATTAAATTAAAAAAGGAATTTTTTTAACATATGCGGTGACAATGACCTTTCTGATGCCCTAAACATTATTTAGTATTTGGCTTCCTCTACAAGAAATAATTTGTTTAAGAAAAATTAAATACCGGATTCCCTATTTTGGTATTTTGGTATTAAAAATGGTTTGCAGATTTAATTTATTATATCATGAAATTATAGCATATGATTCAATGTGGAAATGATATTTTTCCACTTTTCTTGTTTTATGTAATATGATTATGTTATAGTTATTGGGAATTTCTTATGTATATGGTTTGGTCTGTGATAAACTAAGGGAGGGTGAACCTGTGATAGCTCCCCAGTGAATTGGGTAACGAGATAGAAGTTAAAATTCAGGATTATCCAAAGAGATTTAGGGAATATACTATGATGGATATTCCAAAACGTAGCCATGAAGTTTACTTCCTATGTAGCTATGAAATATACAATTTATGTATAATATGAATTCCACAAGTTACCTTTATGATTTTTGATTTATTTGAGTCTTACATAAATCTCTTGATTTTTTGAGTTATTTTAATGACTTTATGTTTTATGAATGAAAATTATGATTTTGTGAAAACAAATCACAGGTTTAAAATATTCACGAACATACAGTTTTGCTCAATAATTTATATTCCTTACTGAGATTTTTATGATCATCCCAAGTTTTTCTAAAAAAATTCCAGATGTTATAAATATGGGTAAAAGAAAAAAAGAAGTCAATAAATTTTTTTACAAGAAATGAAATCTTGTTTATCATTAAATTTTTTTATATTGTGGAAGAAATGAATACTCTTTTGTTGTATTCACTTTGTATAATTTTGAGTTTTATTTAATAAATATGGCCTAATTCTCTTAAAATATAATACTAAAAAGATTCTCAGGGAGAATTAAAGTCATGTTATTGACATAACTCATGATTATGTAATTTTTACAGCTAGGACCTTATAGTTGGTATCAAAAGATGGTTTAGATAGCATTATAGATTAGGATATTTTCATATGTGTTTGGAATATCCTCATGGATTTATAATTTTAAGGTTTATCATATTTTCAATGAAATAGGAACCCCTTTTTAGTATTTATGATCGGTAATATTAGGGATACTAATGGAATTTTTGGAAACATTCACATTTGAAGAAATTATAAGTTATTAATTTTTGGGGTGAAAAATGTATGGTATGAAATAAAGTTTGAGGTTAAAAATGTTATAGTTATTTTGTGGATTCTATCATATTTTTTAATTTTAAAATAATTATACACTTTCTGAAAAGGTACAACACACATACCGCATGACAACCCATCACATTAGACACGGCTGTGGGAATCGAACCCACATCCAGAGTGCAACATGCCTTTATTTCCTACCACTAGCCTATGTGATGTCACCAATTAGTATGCCTTATTATTTTTAGTTAAATTATTTAATGGGTTAATAATAATTTTATTTGGTAGATAGATATTTTATCAAATACATAAACTTGGGATTGGAAAATGATTTTGGGATTAATAGTCAAATGTAATTTGGGAAGAGTTTCGCTATTTTGGGAACATTACATGATTAAGTTAAATTGAACACTATGAGATTTTAATTGTGGATTAATGGTTTTATTATATTTTTTATTGTGGAATTGTAGAAATTTTGGTAATTTATGGAATTGATTATGCTATCATAAAGAATATGTGATTTTGGAAGTTATATTTTTGTACAATCAATTAGGTGTGGTTGATGTTATATGGAGATAACTGTTAATATTTATCTTTGGCGACTATGTGATCGAATCCTTCTAAATTTTTGGTTGAAATATTATTATGGGATATTTTGAGTAATTTTAAGGACAATTATTTGTTGAAAGGTCTACATTGAATTTGGGTATTATTGTTCAATTTTTGAAATTAAAAGTATCCATTCTCCTAAAACGTATTTTTATTTTGGGGGTATTATTTGATCTTCTACTAACTTTGTTGGTATTGGTTAATTTTTAAAGATAGGATGAATAGATAGTTAATCTTTTGTGGTTTATGTGATTATCAAGAAGTTAATTACAGTGCTTCAGGTGTGACCAAGTCATATTGAAGACTCATCATGTTGAGAATAGATGAGATTGTGGTAGATATTTATTAATGTACGAAACACTACTTCACAAGTAAGTATGTTTCATTATGTTCTTATTCAATGTCATAAATAAATTCCACAAAATTATAAAAATGATCTTAAAACTAATATGTTTTCCATTTTATTTCCCTACTGTGAAATCAAAGACCATTAAACCCCTCAAAAGATTGTGGTTTGGTGATTGTTAACATTCTCCTGATCATGTTTTCTATCACACTGTATCCCAATAAGAAGGTTAGTTTTTCTTCCAAATACATGTTTTCTTACATGGAATATTAATATGTGTTATCTTGGGTGATCATTGTACTTCCTTTTATTTCTTTTAATGTGGTAGTTTTATTAATTCCTTTTTTGATGTGGGAATGAAATAAAGGAATTTTAAATATTCATACCATAATTTCCAAACACAAATTAAAATTGTGAGGTTGAAATTACCAAAATGGGGGACAATGTAACATCATGAGTTTTTTTAAAAGGAGACAATTTTTTCAATAATGTACATAATATGCTATATCAAGCATAAGAATTATTATGATGCCTTATAACCTAGCTGTTAAAATGGAGGTAATGAAAAATATTAATTTATTTATTAATATATTGTTTACACATGCATTTTGTTAATTCTTTTTTGAAAATGTATTTATAAATTAAAATAAAACCCATTTTAATTAAAAGAATTTTTTTAAAAACTATTTAAATGACAATAAGAGAATTTATAAAATAATAAAATCACTCTATATGGATATATATAATTAAATATATATTAAATATATTCAATTTAATGTTTAAAATTCATCTTATAATTTCTCTATATAGGATAGAGGAACATATTCAATTGTACAGATAAAATGATCATTTTTATAAAAATGTTGTTTTCCCGCCTTTTGATGGAGAGCCTATTTTAAATAATTTTTTATAATTTTATATTTATTATTAAAAAAATAATCATCTTATTTTGAATTGGGACATAAAAATTTACTTTGGATAATTTTTCTGTATTAATATGATAAAATTCATTTTTAATTAATAAGGAAAAATACTGCATTTTAATTGTAAACTACTTATTCAATTTATTTATTTATATAGTAAGGTAATATTTTTATTTATTTTTAAATTATAATTAGGTTATGTTTTTATAATTTAATCCAATTTTGGTAATTCTAAGTAATTTCACATTGACATTAGATATAAACGCACATCAATCTTTTGATGGTTTTTACTTTTAATAAAAGGTTTTTTCATTTTGACAATGGGAATTCATTTTAAAATAATTAATGATACTTCTGTGTTTTAAAATTTTGATAAATGGATTCCATAATTGGAATTAGTGGGTTGATATTATTTTAATAGAATAAATATTTTAACATTATGAATAGTAATTGTGGTAATTTATATTTACTATAGTTAAAGGTAAATCAAGTAAACTAGGATAACAAAATTACACGATAAGGATAATTAAATTACCCTAAAACCATAAAAAATATTAATGTATGAATTTTTGTCTAAAAATATCACCTAAGGATCATAATTGATTCATTTAATGAACTTTTTTCAATGAATTTGATGTAATTTTTATTAAAACAAAACAAAGTGAAAACATGACACTCTCTTATCTCTTATAAGTTTAATGATTTTAATGCAGTGATAAACTTGATGAAAGATAATAGATTAATATTTTCCATAAATATAATGAAATTATCTATATAATTGGAATTTATTTTTAATCTTTATATATTATATAATTTCTATAAATATTTACAAAATAATGATATAATAATTATTTGATTAAGAGGAATATTGAATAAATGATATTATAAGTAATAAAATAAATAATATTTGATATAATTTATACCATACAAGATCATTATTGGTAAATATGAAATGTTATAATAAAATTAAATACATTGGTTCAAATTTAATTATTTTTTTGGATTTTTTTTTAAACTCAATGAATTGAATAGAGTAAAAATTAAAATAATTAATTTTTTTAAAAAAATACTAATTTATTAAATTACATTATTATACTAAAAAATAATAAAATTAAAAAGTATCTATTTTAATGATTCCATGTTAATTAAGTTTCCCATTATGGGGAATTGACACCATATAAGTGAAATTAATATCATATTAATAATTTAAATTTTGTAACCACAATTAAAATTAAAAAAAAGTAATTAAGGGAAAACTAAAAATATAAAGCTTAGAATAAAGTAAACACATGTATAAAAATTATTGGATGAGATTATTTAGAACTATACTCCTATTATCTTTAAAATTATGAGTTTTGGACTATTTGGGATCGAAATTCATTTCTTATTAATTTAATTTTTTTAATAAATTCTATTGGTGCCCCTCCCCTCTCCTAAAAAAGGCATCCATTCCTCTCTTTTCATTACACTCTCAAATCATTTTGGTTTAGAAAATACTGACCCAAAACACTTCCTAGGATCCCTAGCCTAAACAGAGAAGTATACCATAATACATAAAGCCTCCCAAGGAATCATTTTGGTATAAACCTAAAAAATTTACATGATTAAGAGGTAACACCTTCTCTCATGATTATTAGTTTCATTTCTATTCCCCACTATCTATAGTCTCTTTATATTATGATTAAATAATAAGAAAAATTGTCCTAAAAATAATTTGATGTTTTTATGATAAGGTTTTAACAGGCACTTACACAAACCTCTATTTAATTCATAATTAAAATTCTATTTCGGTCTACGATGAATTACTACCTCCCGAAAAAATGATTGTTCAATTTTTACCTTCCACACTACATGGTGTCCATTAGGAGGAATAATATATTTATATATGATATATATGATATTAATTTTTTATCTATTCTTCTATAATTATTATTTATATCATACAATTATTCTTTTTAGGTTGTGTAAATATGATGATTTCATTTGAGGAAGTGTGGACTACCACCCCATCATTGTTATATGACAGGTTCATTCCATACATGGAACGTATAATGGATGGTTTCCATGAACTTATATAACATATATAACATAGATTCTATACTGAAATTATAATATACATTTATATCATTTAGTTCTCATTGTTTTAAGATTTCAAAGAAATAAAAGTAGCGTTCATGCGTACATACAACCTACCATCTCCATGAACAGTGAATTTCATTTCATATTTCCATATATTATGGATATTTTAAATACATATATACTATATATATATGGAATAATATTCTGGAGATGATGTTATTTTGACCACATGGACTATTTATATTCAAAACTAGTATATCATTGGCTCATTTACCGAATATCAACAACCCATATGATATGAACATAAATAATTATGTAATTTTTATAACATGGTAATAAGTGTTAAAAGTTAAATAATTAATATTAACAGGGTTCTCAATAAATTATTCATTAACCTACTTTTATTATTCAAGAACGTAACAATTGTACGTGATGGGGCAGACTCAAGGTAAGGGAACTTCTTAACCCAATTTCCTTTCATTTGGTTAATAATTTACATCAAGATTATGTCATGCCCAGATTATGTGAAAAAAATTATATACTATCTTTTATTTATACTTGCTTTATATTTGTTTATTTTAAATACACATAATAGGTCTATTTTACTAATAAAATGTTCTTTTTAAGGGAATTCATAACTCAATTTCCATTCAATGTGTTAAATATCCATGTCATTGATTTTGTTTTTCCAAGAATATGTATGAATTACCTATGATTACTTTACACATCAAATCCACTTATATTGTATGTATTTGTATTTATAGAATATAATTATATTGTTTATTTATCATCAATATAATGATATGATATTTGTAGGGGTATTTATCACAATCTCCTTTCATTGAGGCATATTTTTATATTAAACACCACCTCCATTTATACGGTGTATAATAGACCCCATTTAATCTTAATGTAATTCAATTGTTTTCGAAATGAAATATTTATTATTTCCTGTGTTTTAATAACTAAAAAAATGAATGTTTTTAACATGTGCAGATACAATGACCTTTCCACCGCTATAACAATTATTTGGTATTTGTATTTCTCTATAAGCCGTAAGGTTTTTAAAGAAAAGTAAATACCATATTCCCTTTTAATGTATTTTGGTATTGCAAAATGTTTTGATAATTAATTGATTATATCTTGAAATTAAATCATATTATTGAAATGTGGATATGTTATTTTTCCTTTATGCAAGTTTTATGTGTTATGATTATGTTATGGTTCTTGGGAATTTATTATTTATATAGCTAGTTACATTATAAAACGTGGGTGGGTGAGCCCATGATAGATCTCCAATGCCTTAAGTTACAAGTTGGAGGTAAACATTGTGGTATATCCTATGAAATTTAGGGAATAAACTTTGATGGGTATTCCAAATGTAGCCATGAGGGTTACTCCCAATGTAGATATGAAAGATACAATGTATGTATGATATGAATCCCACAAGTTTACTTTCTGATATATGATTTCTTTGAGTCTTTTAAAAATATTATGATTTTATGAGTTATGTAAAAGTGTTTACGTTTTATGGGTGAAAAGTATTATTTTGTGAAAAAGTTTTAACCGGCTGAAAATATTCATGGACTAACTATTTTATTCCTTATTTTTAATTCTTTACTGATATTTTTATACTCATCCTACATTTTTTGGAATATTTTTCAATGAGTATAATGATGGGTTAGAGAAAGGAATAAGTCAAGAAGAATTTTTTCAATAAAAGAAACCAGGTTTATCGTTAAAAATTTTTATATTGTGGAAGTGTTGGATACAAATTTAGTTATATCCACCATGTAAAAATTTTAGTTTTATGTAAAAGCTATGGCCTAATTTTGTAAAACTATATTCCTGAATTGATCCTCATGGTGAAATAATGTCAAATTATTGAATTATCTCAAGATTATGTAATGTTTAAGGATTTGGACTTATAATCATAATAGAAATATGAAACAGAGGGGAAGACAAAGACACCAAGGAATCCTAGGAGCCCCTAGGTACACCAACCCAATATAAATCCAAACAAAAAAATAAGAAATTTCCCTCTAGGTTGTCACTCTTACACTCCCTTATAATAGTTTATCCCATCCTCCACATGGAATAACTACTTATTCATCATACTTGGACTAATTTTCTCCTAGAATAGATGTTTAGTCCCATGGATTGTCCCAAGAACTATTACATTCCAGCCCATGAATATCATTCTTATCCACAAGTTAGAATGAGAGAAATTGATTTTGGATTTCAAAATCATCCTCCCTTTTTTCCTCATTAATGGTTTGGTCTTTCCATTGAATAAAATAATGGGGATTAAGTAGTAATGAAATATAAGTGGCATGGGGAAATCCTATGCAGTTGTTTCTTCAAAAATCATGCTTATAATCCAGAGAAAACATTTCAAGACCACCTCACACAATATTAGTCCACAGGAAGACCACATGCTTGACTGAATTTAGAATTAAATTATTTATAATAACTTAAATATTTTATTATTTCCCATTGTCAATGTTATTTTTGGTGGATAAGAATATATAAACCATTATTCAGATTTTAAAGGTTATGGTTGAGAATTATTTGGTATGATGATGGTTCCATGAAGTGAAACTATTGTGGCGGTGAACTATTGTGATAAAAAGTATGTGAGTGGTCCGTGATGGACTATGAATGATGATTCTAGTTTTGTGGTGAAGCCAACATATAAAAAAGTGAATGAAAGATGACTCTCTAGGAATTTAGCAGTTTTTGAAGAGGCGATTAGGGTTCCAATGAGCTCCTTCCATACCTTCTTAATAAAAAATAAAAGAAAATAATAACAATAATAAGTCAAAATAAAAAAATTAATTATTATAATAACCCATTTATAATTGAACACTCATTCAAGGGAGATGAGTTCCATTTTCTAGTGGTGGTATAACAAACCATGTGAATATGGTTAATAATTACAATATAATTAATAAAATTTCAAATTTAAAAATAAATATTAACCCATTTAAAACTCACATGAGAATGAATAGTGAATGAGGTTTTGTGAATGAGACAATAGATACATTATTTTATTAGATGAATCCTCATTATCATGTAAGGTGTTAGAATCTTCTTTGATGAAAATTGATAATTATTGGGACCTTGTAACAATAACCCACTTCAAAAGTAGAGGTATTAATAGTAGCAAGACAAGTAGTGTTGTAGGAATGTTTCACCTACCGAATCTTGTAAGACTGTTGATTTTCCTGATCCCTAGAAAATTAGTTCCATGTAGTGTTATTGGAGTTTTATTCCTGGGGAATCTAGTAATACAATTGTTTCAGCTCCTCCTATGAAATTTAGTGCAACTATGGTTCAAGGTATCATTTTAATAGCTTAGTTTGGCCATTCTTCTAGGAGTTGTAATTTGAAATAAACCATAACTTGGAACCTTGTAGGAGAAATATTTCTATATAAAAATGGTTTTGTAAAATGATTTATCTATCAATGAATAGATTGAGGCATGTCATGCATATGAACAACCTCACTGAGAAAAATATCAGCCTATTTTTCGTTAGTTTATGGATGCTTGAGTATTGAAAAATGGTCATACTTAAAAATATTGTTTTGAAGGTACCGGTTGAGGAACATAGTATGGCCATCCATTTATGGGTGGTAAGTTGAACCAATCCAAAACATGGTACCTTTCAGTTGAAAAAACTATGTTTGGAAATTTCTTATGAAGTTAGGGTCTCTATAATTGACAATATATTAGGGAATTCCATGAAAAAGACAAACCTCACAGAGAAACATACCATCCACTATTTCAGCTATATATGGATTCTTGAGATAAAAAAGAATAGTTAATAATATTGTCAAAAAAATTGAAAATAACATTGTTCCCATTAGATGGTAATCCCTTTTTCCAATGGTCATCCCATATTACCCTAAAATTTCTAGGGTCGGAATAGTCCGGCCAGGGATAAGGTTGAGTACATATTTTATTAGAAAACAAAACATTGATGGTAATAATTTTGTTTATATTAATTCATTATGGGGGAAATAATTACCATCATCCCACACATTATTATATTTGGTAAGATATAAATAAGGCTCATCCACTCATAAAGAAAAGGTATTGGCTGCAGAATTTTCTTGTGCAGGTTTAAACAGGAATTCAAACTTGTAGCCTAATAAATTCTTTAACATTGCGTATTAGCTATTATAATGTGGTGTTCAATAAAAAACATTAGGGTTTATTTATATGATTAAATAATGATGTTTATACCATGAATTTAGGGTCCAAAATATTTTACGATAAGATGATTTCCATAATCTATTCCTTATATGTGGACTTAACTATGTCCCAATTAGACAAGGTAGTGGTAATGTATGAAATGGGTTGTTTGTGCCACATGTGGACCACCCCATAACCACACTCAAAATAATCACACTGAAGTTTTAATTAATTATATAAATTTCGATGAACCAGAACTAGCACCCAAATCATGAGAGGTTTTACGAAATAAAGTGTTTCGAGTAGCAGAGGACAAGTGAAAACCACCCTTCGTGGTAAAGGAAATCACGGGTTGGTAAACAATTTCATACCCCTATATACTTATTTGATAGTATATTTTTTATGAGAAAATTATGTATTTAATTAATAGTCACATGAATAGACCAATCAACAACTACTTGGACCTTGGATAGGTCCATAGACACTCTAACATTATAAATGACATGACCATGTACTCTAACTGCCATAGTGAAAATTAGGACTTACGTTGTTTAGAAATTAATTTATTGTCATGGAGGACCTTCAAATTGGTGGCTATTTTTTCTAGGTGGTGCATCCACCTATAATTTTAAAATAAAATTTCATAAAAAATTAAAAAAAATTCTGAAGAAATGTAGAAAATAAATCATTTATGGTATCTTAGATAGTAGAAGAAGCATTATAAAGCTCTAATGATATCACTAAATATTCATGAATACCATTATAGGTACATAATACTTTCTTACTCCAATATCACCCCTAAATTCGAATATGATGATATCTAGATTTGATATCCAACTTATAAAAATATTTTGTGCCATGTAATTTATCCAATAATTCTTCAACCACCGGGATAGGAAATATATCTGGAAGGGTTTCCTTATTGAGTGATAATCATCACATATTCTCAAAAAGATATATTACTTTTTGAACTAAATAATATGGTCAATATAGGTAGTAGATATAGGTTGGATCATATCAACTCCAATTATTTCTTACACCAGGTATTCACTGTCATTTTTTTAATATAAGGTTACCTTTATAGCTTGAACATCACTGGTCCATGACCAAAGAAATGGTAAATGGAATGGTATCAAGGTTTTTGGTTATGTGAAAACTTATTTCAACATACTGAGTATCTTGTGGAGAACCAACTATTTCTGTTCCACAAAAAAAGAGGATTTCATACTAGTCTATCCACCCTGTAGTTCCAAAAGTTTTAAGGAGGTAGCAGATTGACTAAGTGGGGCCGCCATACAAAGACTAGATTCCCAGTACCCAACCAAAATTTTAATAAACATTGTTTTAAATTGTTTTTGAACCACTCAAATATTTCGTGTTGATGAAATTACCATAATATGATCCACATTTTCATTGTCAAAAACATGAACATAAAACACACAAATATATTGACCAATGAATTGATTTAGTTGGTGGCAATCCTCTTGATACCATAGTTCATTCCCATCACTATGGATGACTCAAGACCTTTGTATTTCTTTCAAAACCAACCAATGTATCCATTTCAACATTAGTGATTTGAAATTATGAGGGGCTTCACTATCATAAATAATGTTAATAAGAATGTCTCCTATGAATCCTAAAACATTCATAGAGTAAATGCATTGCTTTTTTAGATCTTGTCATCACAACTAACCCCATGATGCTAATACACATCCACTAGAAATTAATATTCCTTTAGGTCCTTAGGTTTAACTCCTTAAACCTCTTCATGATCCATGTTTTTAGTATTAGAATCACCCTGACCATGTATCTATTTTCAATGTTTCATGTCACTACACCTATACATGGGACTAAAGGGAAACCTGCACTTAAAAACCCCCATTATATTCCTTTCATCCCACTAACATATTAATATGATGTACCCCTATACCACCATCGTCACCATCTTATGGGTGTATAGGGAAGACATGACCATGTTCTTTCCTAATTACAAAAGTTGTGGTTGAAGAATGAAACCTTAGTTAAGCATCCCCATGTGTGGTAATTACTACCATAATTATCACCCATATATGTAATCATTGGTTCTTGTTCCCATCTCATGTAAATGTAGGCAAATTATCTATAAAATACTACTACGACACAATTTATTTGGAATATTTCTTGCATATGTGTCAAAGGATTTTGAATTTTCACCCAAGAATTCATATATTGCAATCTTCCATATAAAACAAACCCCACACACTACTGTTTCAGTTCTTGTGGAATCAAGGAATCCAAATATTGGTATTTCTTAATTTATTCTTTTATTATACCATCCTAGTGTAGATAAATATGTTCTCAAGGATTCTAGTCCTCCAGGCCATTGAGAGGTTCCATTAGTTTAGTCCAAAATATTTGCTAATTCAAATCAAGATGGATTTCTACCAAAACTGTGAATATTTTGATAGTTGAAACATCCATACATGTAAGATATGGACTTTCACTATTTCATGGGTGAAATTAATATAATAATATATCTTGTCCCTGGTTAACCATCCTTAAGGATTTAAACCATTGAAATTTTTTTTCTCAGACTTCCTAGAGATTGGTATGTGATCTGAAAAAATTGTGGGCCCGTGTGGGGTCCATGTCGAATCCATCTTCAAAAAATCTCGATGTGAAGATAAATCAAAAGCGGTTCCAAAATATTAATCATCCTTTTAAATAAATTTTACCCTTTTATAATAAAATTTCCATACCTCTGGAATGTACTAGTCTCTATAATATGATAGAGGAATCATTAAAATATAAATAAATCTCGGTAGAAGTGGATGGATGATTCTGGATTATCTAGAAGAGGAAATTTTTACTAAGTATCTGATATTCAAAAATCAAAGATAGAGAATAATTGTTACTTGTATAAACAAAATGGATATTATTGTTGGATATTGAAGAATATATTTATATCACTATTTTACATGTTATTATTTATTTATGAAGGAGCACATTTTTCATATCTATATATATTTGTATTCAAATGGGATTAAGGATAAATCCTAATCATAGTAACCATTGAATGATAATTTTGGATTGAATGAAATGGATGACACCATTCCATGATAAGGATGTAGTCATTCATTTTGATTACTGGACCTTTTACATCTCTTTGTTCACTATAGTGGTGTGGAAGTTCAAATGTGGTTGTTTAATTGAATCATTTATTTTTATAAAAATTCAATGTTCATGAAGAATGGTTGGGAAAAATTGATTTTTTTTTCACTTAAATGGTGGTGAATATTGATTTTGGAGGAATACAAGAACAAATATGTTCAACGATCCCCCATTAGACAATATAAGTGAGAACTCGCCATAATTTTATAACAGTTTTGTTTTAAATTTCCTTTAAAGATGTTATGTTCATTAATGTGGAAGGTTCTATGAGTTTTTTTCTGCTGGTGTAGTGTTATAGTTTTTAATATCGATTAGGTATCATATTATTTCAGTGAATAATGAATGGTTTCACATATTAATCAGGTAAAATTACTATTTTTTGGGAAGAAATATTGTTGACATGTTTGCTGTCATTGTGCATGGATGTTACATTTTAACTGATATCATTACTTAGGTCCAATAAGGTAAAATTATGACTCCAATTTATTGAAATAACATTGAGATAAAAGGTTATAAAAGGAATACGAACTATGAATCACTTACAGAGAAGGAATTCATAATATGTGGATCAAGATGCAAAAAGGGATTTCTGAAATGATGTAGAATATTCATGAAGGAAATGTTGGAGGTCAAGAAACAAAAATTAAAATAAAGCATATCCAATTTTAATTCCTCTGTGTAATTGAAGGAGAATATTTGGTCCTAGTATGGAGGCTTCAAGATGGGAGTGAATTGAAGTCAAAATTTAACATAAAAGTTTCTACCACAAAAAATATAAAATGTTTGGATGTTGCCAACATCAAAAAAATTTGAGTACAAAGAACATGTAACACAACAAAAAATAAAACACTTGGAATATAGACACTTAATAACTGTAAACAACCAAATCATAAATATTAAAAATAAAATCAATTAAAAGGATATAACATGTATATATGGAGGGAGATAATGAATTTTATCGTAAAGTAGAATGTGGATTAAAAACATCATCTAAGGTATTAAGGTTTTGAATTTGAAACTTCATTGATCTACCATATTGAAAAATATAATTTTTTAACCCCTGAACTTCATCAGCATACCATGGATGAACAAGTATCTATATACCTAAGCTCCACTTTTATTATGTTGACCAGTAACAATTTCACCCCATAAATTTTGAAATCAATGTTTGGAAGCTACCAAATTCCTCACCGAAAAATATTTTCAATCACACAGGATCAGAAAAAAATATTGAAAAAATACTTTTATATTGTACAATGAAAACCCTCTCATATGAAATATTTAGGTATAAAATCGTAAAAAAACAAAAAAGAAAGATATCATAACACTGAGATAATTCTCATATCGAATACCATTAACTTCTTCATCTTCTGTGTCTACTCCTCGAAGCCTATGACTTAATTTTTTGATATTATCCTAAAAAAGTTCTTTGATTTATTCGAGTTTGGTTGTAATAACACAAGAATCATCTATCCATTTTATATTTAAATGATTCAGTGTTACATCTTGATGTTCTAAAAATTATGTGTATTAGAATCAGTTCACTAGAATATAATGAAGAAAAAGATAACTGTGTGTAGAGAACATAAACAAAATCCTTCAAGTTAAACTAAAATAGAAAATGAAGTTTATTGTTATTTTAAAATAAAAAAGGATAAAAAATAATTCATTTAGAAAATGACTCAACATTCTCCATCATTTTTACTATCACAAGAAATAAATGAAAAATTATGTTTTAATTAAATGAAAAAAATCTATTTAACTTCTGACAATACATCCCTTGAGTATATGATTTGGTAAATTTGCATTATACCCATTGAGAGATACCCCATTAATTAAGTAAAACTTAAAATACTTCAATTACTCCAATATCTTCCATTTCCCTCTCGTTGTTATCATTAAAAAGGATGAAACAAAAATATAAATAGGGATAGTTTTGAAATAACTGTAAAGTAAAAAAGTTCAGTTATTCATCAAACTTAATTGAAATTCATAAAAATAGTTAATTCCATTGAAATATTAACGTTGATTCAAAATATTACATGAATTTTAGGTTTTAATCGTCTCATATACCCTTATTAGTCTAGAAAATTCGGCCAAATAACGGTTTTGGATACATGATGAAATGGCTACATCGGTCAATCACTTATGTAATGGAAACATATACATAAAAATTACTATATTGATAAATATACTACCTGTAAATTTTATATGTAGATAAAAACACATATGTGAGGAATCACTTATTAAGTAATTTGGCTAAGTAAAATGTTTACATGGAGTAGTCATATACATGATATAATCACCTAATGATCAGTCAAATATAAAATATAGTTACATGAAAAAATTATTTATGTGAATCACCTTTGTAGTGAAATAAACTATGTCATTTCAATTAGCTATGACACATTCTATGAATCAGATATGTGAATAAAATGGCTATATTATTTCATTATCTATGTCAGATTTAGCTATGTGAATGAAATTCTTATAAGACTCAATTTTTCTACATGATGTAAAATTGGCTACATGGGTTCGGATTACCAATTTACCAATTTGGATTTGATTCTTCAAATTGGATTCTTTGTGCTATAAGTTGGTATTTATTACTGTTGAAGAACTCAAGTAATGTTTTTAATGATTTAGAACCAACCTTAAATGATTGAATTTTTATTTAAGATAAAATCAAATATAATAAGATCCATGTAACGAGATAGAATAGAAGGATGATATTTTATTATTTTTCACTACTATTGTCAAGGAATTTCATTGAGAATGATGTTTCCCCAATCCTTATTTTATAAAAATCATGTGTATTATACTTAAAAAAGAGTCATTGTATGTATTTCAAATTGGTGTGGTGTTTGAGTGCAAAATAATGCATCATAATTATAGTGAACAAGAAAATGTGGAGAAATTTTTATAAAAGATTTAACAACAATGCTCATTTTTTTGTGCAACTAAGGAATAAGACATCTCACTTCATCTGTTTTATTTATTTTATGTCTTTTCTATGATTGCAAGAATATCCTTTTGTTAAATACTCTTCAAATTATTTCTCCTAGACATATTTATTCTTATGTTATTTTTATCTTACAACTAAGAGTTTAAATATGTAAACTCATTCTATTTTTTGAATTTCTTTTAAAGGCTCAAGGAAAAATTAAAATTAAAGGATGTATCTTATAAATAATTTTTAGTTCTAGATTAAAATATATAGTTCTTGTATCATGTGTCAAATACTTTCACATAATCATTTATTCCCTAGAAAATGATTGATAGTCCTCAAAAAATGGACACGTCTCATGAAAAGCTTTACACTCATAGAGAAGTGTAGCAGTGGAGCTGACTAGGGGGATTCTATTAACTGAACCACTACAAATATATCCTTATGTTTTACTTATGGTTTTATTTACACTATATTATTTATTAAAAAACATATTATAATTCAGTCATAAAACATAGTGGGAGATTTTTCTATGTGAATAAAAATTTAAACAACTAAATAGGCCCCCTCTTGAGTCTGATTACAATCATTCTATAAAAAAATGAATCCTTATATATATAAATCACTCATAAACATTTAATAAATTCATAAATATCTATATAATTCAATAATATTGGTTATTAATAAAAAATATTTCCCTAAAACATATTGATCATACAAATTAATTTCAAATTTATTTATTCATGTGAAATTTGGAAATAACATCTTTATGATTTTTCAGTATCTTCTCCCACTCTTCTAAATACATATTTAATTATTTCAATTCATTCAGAAAATCTAAAAATCTTAATGTTTTCAGATTCCAATATCATACTCTTTCATTTACTTTTCCATTATCTTAAAATTCCTAAATTGTTACCGATAATCATTAAAATTAAACATATCGACTTTTATCTGATCCTTTTGATCATGGATCATTTTTAGAGATTGTGATATTTTAAGATATATAATTATTTCCTATAAGAGACTAATCCATGAGTTCATTTATATTAGGATTGGAAAAACCTTATCCATCATATATAAATTTTTTGACACCATAAACAACTAATTTTCAATCTTTCTATTCTTGAACTAGATTCCAATTTAGAACAATATGACTGAGCTTTACAATCCTTATCTTCTGGATTAACATTAGAATGATTCTTTTCATTTGTTTTTTTGTTTATAATTTCAAAAATAATAAAATTTAGTTCTTCTTCTTTTTCATCTTCAATTTATTCCGACATTTATCTTCTAGAGATTTTATGTTTTCTAATCCTTACAACTCAACTGGCTTTTCGTGGTCAATATCTTCTTCAAATATATATTTATTCATTTTATTAGAACCATCAGAAGTAGATTTACTTTTCAAGGTCATAGGATTCAATAAATTCTCAAATTAAAATTAATATAATGTAGAAATACTTTATGAAGATGTTCCAACCAAATCATCTTATGTATTAAACTACTTCAAATAGGTTCTATCGAAAATTTATTTGATACGCTATCTTCTTCACCCATTTACAAGGGAGGTGGTTAAAGGGATTCAGACTATGGTTGATGAAGAAGTTCCATGTTCTCTTCCCTTTTCTATGTTATGATTCTAAAAATCTCAACATCATCCAATGTTTCTTCCGAGATGCATTATCAGGTATTTATAATATATACCAGAAGTAGACAACCAATATAAATATTCAACATTAATAGAAACATATTATATTTATCCACTAAATCTTGGTTGACTTCTTCGTTGTCCATAATTTCCAAACATTTTGATTTCATTTTCTTGGGTGTTTCTGCACCGACAAGAAGACCTTCAAGGACCTTCCATTTCTTATAAGAAAATTTCTTTTCCTCCTTATTCTTCTTTTTATCATCAAAAATATTAAATTGAATTTATTTTTTGAGAATCTTCCCTTCAATGAAGGAATATAATAACTTCATTTGGGTAATCATTTCAATATTTAGGGTAATTTCCTCAACTCTCTTAAGAGTTATGAAGTCTTCAACCCCTCATTTCACTATAGAATAAACTATAATCCAATTCAAAATTCATGAATAAGGAAGTAATTTCAGCATCGAAAGGGTTGAATAAATAATTTCAATATAATCCATGTTGAATTTTATAACATTTAACTCTCTTATATTTTATAGTTTATCTTGAACATAGATGTTTTTAATATTTATTCTATCATTTGTATGTTCTGGGTGCAGCGAAAGCATCATTTGGAGGTATGAATGACTCATCTTTTAGTCTAAAATCATGTATTCATTTTTATTTACATGATCATGAGATCACATTCAATAAAAAAATAGTATATTAATTGAATACATTAATACACTGTAACCATATTGAGAGGATCACCACATGTAATTCATAGTAAATTTATGAGAAGATATATAATTACCTTAACATATAACTCCACATTCATTGACAACCTGATAGAATATAATTCATCACATCAACATTTCATTGTAGGATTCAAGTATACAATCCCTCTCGTAGTAATCCACACATACAAAAAATCTCAAATCAATGTCGTATAAACACTTGGTGTTTAGATAGCCTATTCGGATCATTTGAATTGTTTGTGGTTGATCACATTAGTATAATTCATGAAGAATAATGAACATGTGACATTATTTCAAAAACTAGAGAGAGGATGAAGAGAGGGAACACTCTTGGGCTTGATCTAGTATCTCATTATCTGTTGTGAACACTAATTGAGTGAATTATAATGTGTTGTAATTAGATATTTATTATATTTTGTTTAGGGTTAAAATATCTTATTCAAGCTAGCAACTATCTTCAATATTCATAAATGATCCCATGACTATAAATAATAATAATAATATTAATAAAAATTTGTTGACTTGTGTTACTCATTAACAGTATAAATAAATATCATTGATACAATTCTTATTAGTAAACATAATAATATTTCTCTTTTAGACCTTTAATGATCCTTGAATAATGTCTATTTAATTAAATAAATACCATTTTATTATTATAAGATAAATATAATAAATATTATATTATAATTCATACTAAAAAATATTTATTATTATCATTTCACTCAATTTATTCTTTTGAATAACTTGTCATTAAATTATAATGATAAACCAATTCCCAAATTAAATATTATTTATTAAAATATGTTAATTTCAATAATTTAATTTAACTAATACTGCAAATAAGCGTAGTGTGTGACCCTCTAGTCCTCCTTATTAGTGGAATTAGGAATGACCACCTAAATTCAAAGGATATAATCTAGAAACATTCCAATGTATCCATAGAGAAACAATTTAACACCACAACAATGTTCATCTTCCTATGAACACTTACTTTATAATATAATACCTTTATCACAATATCTCAAATCTAGCATGTTACATGATGGTGTAGTCAACTTATATCCTCAATGTATATTTCATTGAATTTACTGAAACTAACTCAACCAAAAAACACTGTGTCCATAGAATTATTCAACTAGTTCCATTCCAATCAAATGGCTTGAGATATTAACATTTTTCAATATGCAAAATGGATAAATCCATTCTTTTTTATCCATTAATACTATATCATTCTTAACACATACAATGCATCCTACATTTCCATGAACATATGTTGTCAATGTTTTCATCAATTCATTACTGTACAGTAATCATGATATCCATTAATGATAATATTATTATATAAGGATCAATAAAAACATCCATTGATAGGAATATCAAATTACACATGGAAATTTGGATTTCCTGCTTGATGGGTTTGTTCTTATAATAGCCTTTCTTGGAGATTACTAAGGGGGGAGAACATAAGAAGAAATATTAATTTCTTATGAGCCTCATGTATTTACTAGATCAATATGAAAACAGCCTTCAATCCATTAGCTCTCAGATAATATTCATTATTATACTAAGATATATCCTTCATCAAGTGGTCCACCATATTTTAACCTTTGGATAGTCTGTTTACCACAACATCACCTTTTTGAGAAAAATTCCTCAAGAGATGAACCTTATAAAATATGTTCTTATTTCCTTTAGTGTGACCATAGATCTTGGGATATTTTCACCACTGTAGTTTTTTCACACTATAAACTTTGATAATATCATTATTTGTAGGTACCAAATCAAGATCTTGGACAAAATTGTAAATCCAAATAGCTTCCTTGGATACATCAGAATCTGAAATATACTTTTACTCTTCTTTAGAATTATAAAAAAATAGCTACTTTTAAATCTTCCACCTCACTGCTCCTATATTGGTCCAAAAGACATATATATATTAAAACATCAAAGCATACTACTATTACTGAACTCTAGAATCTATATATCCACTAATGACTAGCTCATCATCTACTCTACACACAATTATTAGATCCTATGTTCACCTTAGATACTTAACGATAATCTTGAAAAAATTCCAATGCTATTCACCATAATATTCTTAACACATTCCTTTGACGCTCAGATAATAAGAAATATCAATCCTTGTACATAACACGACATACATAAGAAATCCTATCAAAAAAGAATATGTGATTTTAGTTATTATATCTCTTTCCTCCTCTGTTCGAGGACACTTTTTATTGAAAATATGTATACCATATAACACCAGAACCAATAATCTCTTATATTGTTCTACACTAAAACACTCTAGTATCAGTTCAATGAGTGTATTGTATCTTAGTCAGTTTAGCCTCTCAAATCAATAACACGTGATCTTGATCCCAAGACTGTTGGTTTGTTGACATATTTATTTTATTGAGAAGTAATTTCTCAACATTGACCTAACCTATTGTAAGTATGTTATCTCACTTCTAATTAGAAATATTTCATCATCATATACTACCTTGAAAATATTTTTACTACCACTTAACCACTTGTAAACACATGTCTTACATTTAATCTTAATGAAACTAAATTCCTTTATAGATTAATCAAATTTAATGTTCCATCAAATGGATGAATTCATTAATCCATAAATGGGTCTCTAAAAAATGAATACCTTTTTAGAATTTACTATATTCATAACCCCTTCTAGTTGTGTCATATATACATCCTATTGTAAGTTTCCCTTAAGTAAATCAATTTTGATATCCATTTTACAGATCTCATAGTATTGTAAAGATGTTAGGGAAATAATGATTCTAATGGATTTAAACATGGAAACTAGACTGAAGGATTCATCAATGTGAATTCCTTGATGTTTTCTAAACCCCATAGCCAATATCATTTATTTCAAGGTTTTTAATTTTCCTACACGTATAGTTTTCTTTTGAATACACATTTACACCCAATGAGTACTATAAGAATTAAAATATTGATCACAAATAAAGAATGGTTTTGATACATGGAATCCATCATACAATTCATTTCTTTTTTCTATATTTCATCATCCTAGATCATTACAACATCGTTTTTGGAGAGTGGTCTATCAATTTAAATTAATAACGATTCATGGTCATTAGTGACTAGAAAACTATCTCTTTGGTTCTCTTACCTCGTCTATTCCAATGATACACTTATATTTTTGGAACATATTCTTCTATAGGGAACTAAAGAATTTTTTCCTTAACTAACTATTATATATCTTGAAAATAAATTTCATGTAATTCAATATTTCTTACACTATCCTCTCTATGGATGTGCTTCCTTTCAATAAATATGGAATGTCTTGCAATAATTTTATTTAAAGATTTGTGTTGATATTATCCCATTCTCTCATTAGTATACCCTATAATGATAAACTTCATAATTTGGTTTTCTAGTTTAGGTCATTATATATACCTAATAGATGCTTCACAACCCTAGGTATTAACATGTGACAAAACAGGTCTCTTTCCCCAATATTAATCAAAGTGAATAACTTTTTCTTCTTTTTATTATACTTGTTTCAGTAATTATAATACCATCTATAATGAATATCCGCAAAAGGATAATGTAAAAATTTCATGAATCATTATTAAACATACCATGTCTAATAAGGTATGGTTTCTCCTTTCACTAACATTATTCCAATATGGGGTATAATGGGGATTGATTAGAGATAAAATCCCATACTCCTATATAATGTCAATGAAGTCTTAGTCTAGATATTCACCACCTCGATCTGGTAAATGTTTCTTTATCTAATTACCAAGATAATTCTCAACCTTATTATTGTACTCTTTAGTCTTATAAAAGGATTAAGGCTTTTACTTTATCAAATAGATATGGACATTCCTTTTTAATTTTCAATTAAACATAATAATGTATGGTAATACACCTTCAAATTCTCATCAGAAACATCACCACACATAGGTGTATGAAAATTCTAGAAGATCTATGGACATATCACATAAAACACCATATGGTGGTTCAGATATCTTTACATATAACCAATCATAACATCTTTCAATAGTCTGTAGATCAAAAGAGTCTAAATAACTATTTTAATAGTTATTTTTTCAAAAAACTACTCTTTACATGACCAGGATAGTGATTCCACAATTGGGTGTCATATGAGTCACACATATTAATTTCTTTATTGATAACCAAAATTTTTGTCTCATAATTTAATACAGAAATACCATTATTTATCTATTACATATCATAAAATATTCTATATTTATAAAAGTATCAACCTTTATTTCAAATGTTAATTGTTTATCCACCCATATCAATGAAATAAATGTAAATAATGTTCTTGGTAACACTAGGAACATAAAAACCATTTATTATAACCAAAATCAATCATGTATTCAAGGTTATATGGCAGTTTACAATGGATGGAGGAACCAACCTCATGCTGTTGGAAGCTCATAGGTCCACCTCGCCTCTTGTAACCTTCAAAAATCTTCTTGGTTCTTGTATTTCAACACAAATATAAGAACAACATAAAGTATCCAATAAACATCATGTAGATATAGAAATAATACACTTGATAATGAATGAAATTGAATATTTACCCTTCTTATTTAGGTGGGTGAAATTACACTTCTTTTGGACCTACGTTCCTTATGAAAAACATACCTATTCTTTTCCTTTCATCAGGATCTTCTTATTCTCAACGTGATGATGCTCTAGATCCTTTAGACTTATAATCATTCTTTGACCACTTCTAATTGATCCACATATTATTATTTACCATATAGATAATTATTTTTTTCATCCCCCATGTATTAATTGGCTTGAAATATTAGAGTAATAAGTTACCATAGTATCTTCTTGCAATTTCTCATATTATAATTCATAATAAAATTGGAGATGTATTTTGGGCAGTGAGGATAGAATGAGATCTATGCACATATCTTCTGGGACAATTAAACCCATGATGTCTAGGAGCTCAATGTATCCAATAATCTATACTACATATACCCTAGATAGTTCCAAATATATAATCTTGCACGTAAATAGTGTATTTAATGTCTCATATCTTACTAGTCTCATCAGATCTGGATAGAAATATTGGACATGAGAAACTATGTTATAGACATCCATAACCTTATATTAATTTAAAATATCATATAAAATAGTGAAAAAAATAAATCATTGGGTATCTATTGTTTCATCCACATGCTTCATATAGAGAGGTACCTCTTCCTCACTAGCCTCTTTGGAAGGTGACTCTGGAATTGGGGTTTCCAGCATATAAAATTTCTATTCATGGCATAGTATAATGCACCAGCACCTATACCAGTCATGGAAATTTGCACCGATGAGAAGTTTTTCCTTATATAGTATTGATTGCAGTGGTGTTTTCAATTTATTTTTGTATTCCATTTCTAAAATTTAAGATAAAATAATTATTACTTGTTTAAATAAAAAAATAGATAAAAAAAGATAAAAAAAATTAAAATTTAATTATATTCTTATTAATCAACATATATTTTTCAAAACACAATGGACCTCACCATCAGTTTTGGAATATCATGTTACATTGATATTCTAGTAGAAAGGATCGATATTCCCATTCTAATAACCAAGACTTGGGGGTTAACATGGTATTCGAATAGTTTTTTGTAGGTGTATCTTTCCAACAACATTGACTTGTATATTCATGATCCATTGAAGGGAATCCTCAATCATGAAATCCTATTTTTATGATTTCCTCAAACTTTTCATCTTAGTTACACAAATTCCTTCTTAGGCAATCAACCCTTTATGTATACTAATTTAAGTGAACCCAAAACATTCTTAAAAAAATTTTCACGATAATTGAAAGCATCCAAACTTGTGTTGGAAATGTAATTTGAACTCTGAGAATGATTCGAACATAAATAATTGAAGTCTATGGTGAAATAATATTTTAATTGAATGATTTTTATCCTTAGGAGAAAATACCATTTTATCCTTTTACATGATTTATTAATATTAGGTGTATTTTACATAAGTGAACGACTATGATTTATAAAATATTAATGTGTAATCCAATTATAATTTATTCCATGTTTCATGATAGTTAATTCATTTATTAGGTTATCAAAAACCTAAGTAATTAACCATGAAACTATAATAAATAATATATATGTAACATGATCATGAAAGTTTTCTAGTGGCAAGTTTATCTTGCAAATGATATGCTATCCCTCGAGCTAGGGGGGAAAGGATTGAACCATAACTTGGGTTGTGATGTAGTTTTCCTCCTTTGATCTTATGAACCACCTAATTTTTCTCACCTCATCTCCTTGACATGGCCTACCTCCATCAGCTTGGGAGGTCCATTATTACATATGTTTTTACTCACATGCAGTTGAGGGGATCCAAAATATTGGATAAAGTGAGTTTACATAAAAGAAACTACATGCATGAGGGATCATACATAATAACGAAGAGGGTTTGAAATGAAGGCCACCCATAATAATTTCATCCCAATAAATTAAAAGAAACCAATAACATAGAATGGATAGTCTAATCTCATGATCATCCGCACATCAAACAATAAGCATACATTTTCAATATTGTTATCAATTACTTTGATTCATTCTTTACCTAAGATAATGCACCATGATATAATCAAAATAAATAATTTTATCTTAATTACACTCAACCATCTAAAACACAGAATCATCTATATTTTTAAACAAAATTAATTTCGTTTTAAATTACTTTAGTACAAAAGTGTACGTTGAGTAAACCTCATGTGTTCTTAAAACTTTTAACAAGAATATTAATTTAATATATAATTGTTAATCCTATGGCATGGAATTAATTTTTAAATGAATGAAACCAGAAACAAATAATCAATAGTATTTAATTATACATTTAAATATTCATTCCCTAAAAAATTGAATAAATTATCAGCATCAGACTACACGATGTATACACAACATGTACTTGTCTTTTGTATATTTCCACAACACACGCCTTGATCTGGCCATGTTGGATGCCTTGTACATGTTCATTTTACACGATATATACTAGGAATACAAGAAAATGTCACCTAGATGCTGCATGTTGTGCTTCCCTATGTCGTGTATCCAATACACAGCTCATTGGGACACTCCTTGTTCTTATCCATGGAGGACAACATGATGTGTAAGCTACTTACAAAGCATGTATTTTTATATGTTGTGTGCCAGTACATTATTATTCACATCTCAATTAGATGTGTTTGGATCTTAGATCAAATTTTATCATTTTTGAACCGACATAGTCAGATATAGTGGTGAAAAAAAAAAACACGACATGTACTCTTGGAGTACATGGTGTGCATCATTTTTTCTCATATAACAGCCTTTGGCCCCTCAAAATGAAAATTTCTCATTGATTATTCATTTTTATTCATTAAATTATTACTTGTTATGTTATCGTGAATGAATAATACAATAGATGAAAATTTCAGATTATTAGAAAAAATCATTTTATGTAATGAAAATGAAAACACATACTCAATGAACAAAAAATAATTATAAATTAACATGTGATCGCTCTTATACCACTGGTAGGTTCTAAGGGCAGTATTAGAGTTCTTTTAAGGTATGAATAACTCTAATTTTAGTCTTAAATCATGTATATTCATTGAATTATATGATCCTAAGATCATGTATAATGAAAAATAGTATATTAATAGACTACATTAGTATGTTTAAACTCTATGGATATGATCTTAACATGTAGTTCATAATTAATTTTTGATAAGATATGAAATTACCTCAACTAGTAATTCCTCTTTTGTTGATGATTCTATTTATTTGATTTATTTTCACCATCACAAAACTATAGGATTAAAGTGAATAACCTCTCTAGCAGTTATCCTCACATTGACCAAAATCTTTGATTGACAGCATATAAATTATGGGTTCTAGCATGACTGATCCTAATAGATTTCATTGTTCTTGGAAGATCACTGTAGTATTATTCACGAAGGATGAATGACCCTTGGAAATCACCTAAAAACTCGATAGAGGAGGAAGATAGAGTTTAATCTACGGATTAATCCAATATCTTCTTATCCCTTTTCCAAAAAAAATTAGAGAATTAAAAATGTTATATAATTAGATATTTATTATATCTGGTTTATGGATGGATGAATCCACATATATTTAATATTTTTAATTGATCCTATGTCCAATAATAATAACAATATTATTTTTAATTTTATGACATGTGTGACACCTTAATAATATAAATAAATATCATCAATATTATTTAGACTATTCCTCTTTCCCTTTTTTTTATTTACTAATCCTCAAATAATGACTATTCAATTAAATATCAATGTATTATTTTATGATAAATATAATAAATTCTGTATTCATAGTAATTTCTAAACAATTATTATTATTATTATTATTTAACACACATTATTTTTTCAAATAACATGTGATGAAATTATGGGGATCAACCAATGCCTAAAATAAACAATATTTATTTCAACATGTTGTTTCCAATACTTGAATTTAACTGAGATGGATTATACACTTAGAGTGTGACCCTCTAGGCCTCTTTTTCAGTGGAATTTGGAATGACCAAATTACTCCCAAGGTTAACATCTAGAAACATGCCATGTAATCCATAGATAAATAAATTAACATTGCATATTATTTGTATCCTCCATCAAATGATTTCTTTGAAATCCATTTGTCAGAATATCTCAAATCAAGAAGGCTGAATGTCGATTCAATCATCTAATATGGTTGCTGTATTTTTCTTTAATTTTTTTGGAAATGAACATCCCTAATGAACGCCATGTAATTGGATTTATTTATAAGGGTCCAATTCCCTTAAATGGTATAAGATATTAACATTTATCAAGAGAAAATGGAATGTATCATTTCTTGTATTATCCACTAATGTTATATCATTCGTCACACATCCAATGTATCCTACTTTATTGTGAAGATATTTCATCATAGTTTTCATAAATATATAAAATTACAAAATTCATGAGTTAAATTAATTGAAATATTAAATTCTAAATACCAATACACATTTCTACATATTTTAACATCCAATGACACATGGAAATGTAGATTTCCTTTTTGACTGGTCTATTCTCATAACCTCCAACCTTGGAGATCACCATTGGAGAACACAATGATAGGGTGTCTTAATATATTATGAATCTCATTCCTCTAATAGAAAGTATTCTCCTTATCCCATCATGAAATATCATTTTTCCATAGAAAATGATGCATTAATAATGTCATGGAACCTTTAGGTTACAATCATAACAAGGTATTTCTTTGACCTTTCAGTGCAACATATATTTTAAGGACATTATCTCATACAAAATTCATGTATAATAATAATCAATATGTGATAAGAAAAACAATTTATGAAGAAAAAAATATAATAATCAACTAAACATGTTAGTTGAAGTGAACCAACTCCAATATCATTGTCACCTTTTCTCAGAAATAAAAAAACATGAATCCAATGAAAGAAATATTCACTATTTGATCTTAAGGATTCATCTTATGGACTTTATCCTTCATCCAAAATATGATTTCAATATCTCTTTCCATGTTTATCATTATAGAAACATCCAGAAGTTTATATGAAATGAATAAGGCTTTACCCTCTTGTGGTAAATAGTCCAAATTTGAAAAATTATAAAAACATAAGACAAATTTAGTCTCTTGAATGGAAAACATAAATTTTTTCTCTTCATATAATTTATTTGAATAAAAAATACGGAATATGTGTACATAAAAAAACAAAAATTAATTACTCAATAAAAAATCATCTCAAAACCATTAAATATAATAAGCATCTTTATAAATAAAAAAAGCTTATTATAACAATAAAAATCCTTCAATATGTAATAAGCTATATCTAGAGAAGTGATTTCAGTAGAAGAATCACTGATTTTTTGACAGATAAACACAGTGAATTTGAAATTTAAATTTCAAAGATACAATGCCTCAAAATAAATGATGAAAACAGATCTAGGTGTCCACATGCCTTTATATAGGATTATTCTTTAACTGATGATCTCAATTCCATCAAAAGGTCAAAATCACCACATGACAAATACGACAACATCAAATCAAAAGAAGGAAAAAATTATGAATATATAACGATATGAAAATTTGAGTACCTCTGAAAAATAAACATACAAAATAAAAATTGGAAATCAAATTACTGACCACTAAACAAATTCACAAGATAAGCTTCAATGAAATTATCGTTCCAAAAATAATAATTCAATATAAATGGGTAGTCTTCCAATGAATAAGTATAACAAAAATTACATTCTATAATTCATATTTTGGTACACATAAGAGATCTTCTTCTAAATAAGAATGTTTTGGAATACTTTCTCACAATCACCTATTCGAAAATTTTCCAAAAAATATATATTATATGGAATAAGTTAGTAAAAACCAAAAACATTATTTCTTAAGAAGTAATAAAACAAAAAAAATACAAGGGGAGAAACTTAGGCACATGTGAGGCATACACAATAGTCAGTTTATTTACTAATATATTCATATGTAAGATTAAAAAACAAAAGATTATAACTTCAATAAGTTTATACATATATAAGAGAAAAAAACATAATTAAAAATATCATTTTTAGTTTTTGAGGGTTTGATTATTTCCCAAATAAAAATTATTGATTATCCATATACTCTTTCTTGGGTCTGATAACATTTTAAAATATGACATTTGACACTCACATATGTCAAACAATTATATGGTGAACAAATGTAAGATACTTTGAAGTAAATTATATGCGAGTTTTGAATGACTGATCTTCATTCAAGGATCACAAAATATTTCAGTTTCAAACTCTTTAAGAATTTTTGCAAACTGGTGAAGTCTTTAGTATTAAGAAATTCACTTGAAAATGTGACCTTTCATATTGTGATTTTCGATAGATTTACAACCAAATCCAGAAGTTATTCTCTTTGGCTTCAATTAACTAAGTTGTTTTTGAAAAATCATACTTCTAGAAGTAAAATTTGAAACTTATTCAAGCTCTCAACACCATATTTCAACCTTTATTATGAAAAGTAGAAACTAGAGTAGTCTTTACATCCATATTATAAGTAGGTCTTAAAAAATTTGAATTTTATCCTCACCTGCCTCAATATTAAATTCTAAATATTTTTTAAGAAGTATTTCATATATATTTGAAACATCTGATACATAGCTCTTTATTTCATCATATTATGGACACAAATTTTCTTTATTATTATAATGAAGTGATATAAAGCATATAAAGTTCAATTTTTCAATGCATCATTTTTAACCTTTTTTATAAAACACAATTCATTATAATGTTTTTTCTTTATAGAATCCAGAAATCTTATGACCTCTATAAATTTTTAAATCACTACTACCAGTCAGTTGATCCCCACTTAGAGTCTAACTTTCAATGGTATCCTATCAGAACAATCTTTCATTTTTTCATGTTCTTATAGATTGTCTATATTTTTTCAACTTCAGATATGTCCTTTCCTCTTACGTTAATAAAATACAAAATCTCAAAAAAATTGCCTCATTTATTTATTTTTAGTCTTTCTAATAACATTTCTTGATGTTCTCGTTCCAAAACATTCTCAAAGCCATCAATGAAAATCCTCAAGTGTGTTTTGAGTTACTATAATATGAACATCCTTTATATTTTATATTATAATTACCCAACATTCAATTCTCAATAATAGATGTAGTATAAGAAAATGATACTATATATTTCTTATTATTCTATTTATCTCCATCTATATTCAATATATGATTATATTTCTTAAATGATAAAATAAAATATATAAAAATTGATTTGTACTATGATTTATAATTTAATTGAAAATACTTTTATAATTTCATTGTTTTGGAAGTATATTAATAATTTTCTCAACTAGTGGATCATCAGTAATCTCGCACTCAATAAGATATTTAAAATTGTTAACTATAACCACGAAACATTGATAAATCTGAGACAGAAATCTCTAGATTGAAAATCAAAAGATTAATAATTTTCCCTCAACCTGACTATATTCATCTATCATACAGGAATTTATAAAATGTGTATTGTATTTTCAAATTATGGAGATAGTCCTGCATGAAGATACAAGCCCATATATATTACACTGAAAGACAAATATAAGCGTATTAAAGAATATAATTTTCAACTTAAATTAAAACATATCCTCAAAACATAATCATTTAATTGTATTAACAATAATATTATAATCTTTAATCAACATAAAAAAATTCAACTCTAGTGTTAATAATACAAATCGCTTCTCAACAATATTAATTATATTCTCTATGAAAAATTTATGCTTTAATCAGATTGTTGTTCTAAGTATTTTTGATTTGTAAACCTAAAATAATAATAAAATATTTACTATACTATATGTTAGTATAAAGTCATAGAAACATGCTAAAAAATAATAGATATAAGTTTGTGAAAGTTAGAGTAAAGGTAAGTAAACCTAAATTCATTAAAAAATATTATAGAGATTTAATTTGACACCAATGTTCTTCCCAATATTAGAGCATTAAGAGAGGATGAATAGAATAAAACAGAGGGAATATAATTTTATACCTCTCAAGAATATTAATTTTTCACATGTTTAAAGCATTGAATATATTAGAGTACAACAAAATTTTTAGTTTAAATCAAAACTCTTTTATGATAGTCACTTAACTAAGGAAAAAAATTGAATAGAAGATAAGAAAAATGAAAGTAGAACAATACTGATAGTCTCAGATAACAATCCATAAACCCCATAAAAGAATATATATAAAGGATATATATCATTACTATCATCTTAACTCTTCTATTTTCCCAAACTAGAATGATGATCAATGACCATATTTATGTTATTCATGTTCCAAACTCAAAAAATGGTACATTTTCGTGATCCAACAACTAATGTTTTGAACCCCGAAACAACCTGGATAAACTATTAACAACAGACAACTCTATCACTGAAATGATCTATTTGATGATTCAAACTTCCTCAAATTAAATGTTTGGATGAAACCAAATTCCTACCACATGTGTGATTGGATACAATGATTACAATAAAATAACATATATCCTTTTCAATGAAAAACATGATACATGGAATCCTTAAAAATCACATAGAAAACAATTAAAATGAATGCTCTCATAACATTTATATAGTTAAAGACTCAAATGTAATAATTTTTTTATCTTTTTTGTTACTTATATTCTTTTAATCCTTGATATTCATTTAAAGACATTGATATAACATACTTCTCTATATTATTCAAATATTTTTTAATAAAAATATAATTATCTCTTTAACGTACATTTAAATGATTCAGCAAGACTTCATGATATTTTAGTGATTATATTCATCATAATCATCTCACAAAAACATAATGAATAGTAATATAACCAATATCAAGTTATGATAAAATATAAAATTAAGTGTATTGTGATTTTAAAAATAATGGATACCAAATAATTCATTTAGGAAATGAATTAACAGAAACAATTATTTATTTTATTAACATAGTGAACGTGTTTGGGTCCACTATAAGTTTCTTTTTAGAGATACTCTATAACATTATATGATAGACAAAAAAATTAACCTTATTTTACATCACATGTTTGGTGACAAAAATTATTCACCTAATGATTATTATCTAAATTCATTGTAATTAGAATATTTTCATAGTGTTCTAGTTGATTATATGATGAGGAATAATTTTATTTTAAGAATAAATGTAGATGTGACAATGAAATTTCATTCGAAAAATTATAAGATTCATAATGCTTTCAATGAAGAAGTTGAAAAAAAATATTTGTATAAATATGTTGATAAATTTTAAAATCTCATGTCACTTATCCCAATATTTATTTGAAATGAATTTTGTAGATGTCATGGTAGATACCTTTTATGTGTTTTATTTATCTGTGTTGAAAATTTTGGTGAAAATTTTATGAAGGTAAAGAAATATGAAAGTGAATATGAAGTTGATTCATCAAGGAAGTAATCTAGGAAATGTTTGTCAAAATTTATTAAAAGGAGTATCCTTTTAAGGTAATTTAAAATAGCTTTTATAAAAACAAAAAGAAATTTTATTTTCCAATCATGGAGGTAGAATATGATGATATTGGAAATGAAGTTGACACTTTATCTATTAATAATGGTGAGAAATTATTTATTTTTATGGCGAATGAAGATTTCTCTAGTGAATGGAATTAACATGAAACAAATTTTTCAATTTGAAGTTACGGAATATATTTCAATGATCACAAAATTGGATAAGAAGAATAATATGTTGAGAAATGTAACTCAAATATCAAATGATGTTGAGGAGGAAGAAGTTGAATGTGATTTTTAGTCAAATTTAAAAAAAACATGATGGTGGTCAATGAAATTTTCGTAATGCTGATGATCATCATATTGAAATTTCATATGAGAAGTTACTGAAACCATAAAGGGTAGTGAGAAAACCTCTCAAAAATCCAACAATTTTGATGATAATTGTAATCATCAAGAACCACATTTTATAGATTCACACTATATTAAGGGTAATAAGGTTTAATATAAGTTACCGAGAAATAATTTGAATAATGTTCTTCAAAAAGGAAATTCCAACCTTATAAATAAAATATTAAATCACGTTATGAAGGTGAGTTATTATACCTAAGGAAATGAGAAAAATTCAAGAAAAATATTTAATATATATGGACACAAGCCAGGTGAACCAAATAAATTTTGTTTATAAAAATGGTTTAGATCAATGACAATAAAAATTATAAAAAAATGGTCTCAATTTGAATAACAAGCTGGTTTTGAAAGGAGTTGTTTATTTTTCTATTACCGTTGGTATTGTAGTGGTTATAGGAATATGAATAGAGTTATATATTAAGTAATAGTTATCCAAAAAATTCTATAACATTTTGAAGGAATTATTTGAGGGCGATATAATATTTTCTTAGAAGACAAGTTCAGAGATACTAAAAATCTTGGAGTTCAGATAGCGAATAAATTTCATGTGATGAATGATGTTTGTAGAAGATATAATCAGTCGGGGTCACTGGGCCTAGAGTTGAGTTTTGATTATTTATTCATATCTGATTATTAATAATTATCAATGATTCCATAAAAATAAATAAAGATAAAATGTCAATGTGATGTGGTGTAAGTAGATTTGAAGACATCTCAAAAGAACTATCCATAAATAATTGATAGCAGATTTTAATCACACATGACACAAGATTTCTGTGTTTTTAAATGCTTTTAGTATTCTAAAGAATTATATGTCATATTTGGGAACAATGAATAAATTAAAATTATAGATTTTTATTTCATTAATATTTTAGGGAAGAATATAAAATTGAAGAGTACAAACTCTTATCGATATTTTTAAACATAACCAATTGAGTGTCTCACAACTATGTTATGATAGATATGATATTACATAAATATGAGTGTTTGGTGAAAAGTTTGAATGAAAAATGGGCTTTACATGATGGAAATATACTACAAACAACTTACATTATGTTATAGAATCTGAATTTCTATTTCTTTATCACGAAGGAGAATTATTTATGATATAGAAGGTTTCACCATCATTACTAATGGAATTCCACAATATGCACCGTAGTGAAAGGTTCAACACTATAGATTTCCATGAAATTCCAGGGTCTTAGCTTGGAAAAAATATGATAGTGCACACCATTATCAATGGTAATGGAATTGAAGAGCACTATTAAATACCAATGTATTGTTTTTATCATTTTTTTCTAGCCTTACCTGACCTGAAGACACCCTAACTTCTTTAACATACATTCATTCTTTCTTCTTCCTAATCGAGATAGTTGACCCCTGGAATTAGCCCTTGAATCCCTCCTCTTTACCACTAAAATGCGCTTGGACTAGCTACTATGATACACCCCCACTTCATTTTATTTTCGTTTACATATATAATTTAATTTATTATATTATTTTAGTTTTATTTACATTATTTAGTTATTTAATGTAATATGTTTCATTTTATGGATTTAAATGAAGAAATAACTTATTTAAACATTCAATGGAAACATTTATTTACATATTTATTAATATTTAGACATGTTTTTGTTTCATTTAGGTTTTTTATGAACGAAATTTTCATATTAGAATGTTTTTTTATATTTCTAATATATTTTCTATATATAATATTTTCCCTCTAAATGAAAATTTCATGTGTAGTGTTGTGCTTCATAGTTAATTGGACCCTCATAACTATTTTACATCTTTACTTTAATAAATATATGTGGTTTATTATATTTGCAAAAGAGGATGAACGAATCTACATGAGAAAATCTTCATGTTGTTCCATTAGTGAAGGGAGAGAATGTGGAAGGGTTGCACAACCCCAAATTATAAAAATTGTTAATTATTAAAATAATTTGATTAATATTTAAATAACATAGCCCTGTAAACATTTCCATTCAAATATTTGTAAATTTAATGTTGAATAAACAAATGAATGATGATAAATATCTTATCTCGTTTATTGAAGACATTTCTTGGATCAATTGTATCATGTTTATGAGATAAAACATTGATTCGTATAAACAATTTAAGAGTTTCTAAAGAAATGAAATTATTCATTGAAAATTTCATAATAATAATTTCAATGAATTTAAAATAAAATATTTTTAATGTATCTGGAGAAGCATGACGTTAAATATAAGTATAAGACCCTCTTTATGGAAAACAATAGTGTAATTTAGAGAATGAATATATGTAATATTGAAATTGTTTGAACCAAGTTAATGGAATCATTTTGAAAATTGAATAAAATGAATAGTTTGAAACATATTTGGATAATAATGGAATTCAACATAAGTATTAGTCACTTTTTACTCAAAAAATGGTATTATTGAGAGAAATAATAGATGTTTTATTGTAATGGTATGAACCATGTTGAAGGATCATTGAACCCATCATTTTTTGAGGCAATTGATTGAGACAATAATTATAATAAATTACCATTGTTTATACCATCCATAATCTCATATATATTTTTATGATATGTGTTAATATAAAATAACAAGTCCAATACATTTTACGTTATTTGGAATTTATTGTATTATAATAGAGAAGGGTTCTGATATAAGATAGTTTTAGAGAAGGTATTTCAATGATTTTTTCCTTGTAAATCACCTAACCAGGATGTAATATCTATACTGGAATAGGGTATCTGAAAATATTATTGATAGTGTTGATGGGATTTTTTGTGAACCCTCATTTTATGGGTGTTACAAACAAATAAAACTTATTTAATTAGATGTATATTATGAATGATTGTTTGGAAAATGTGATGGAGATCTAGAAATGTGGATGATTTTAGTGATAATAATGAAAAATAAAGAAAATTTTATCTTATCTAGCAATGTAGAATGTTTACATTTTGTTCCCCCATGGTCATCATTGTTTATTATGGAAACAAAGTTCAAAAAATAGGTCTTTGAGAACAACATCCCACCCCTCATTGATTTTTGATGTTAATCTGAGGGGTGTGAATAAAGAATTGATGTATCAAGATTGGATTCATGCCCGGAATGATGAATTGATGTATCAATACCCGTGTTCCAAAATAAAAGTTATAATGGGAAGGAAAAAGTGATGAGGAATAGTGATAGACATGTATGAAAAGGTTATTCTTCGGATTAAGGATTTTTGTAATGACACATTATATCTAGTTAATAGGATTAAAACCATAAGGATTCTTAGTACTATTGTTTCTAAAGGTAAATAAAAGATATTCCAAATAGATGTCAATTCATCCTTACATTATGGTGGAGTTAATAATAATATTTATATTGATAAACCTAGATAGTTTATTCATGGATATGATGAAACATTTGTTTCATGGATGAAGAATGAATTATATGGGATAAAAAACATTAAGAGAATGGAATCTGAATTTTAACATATTTTTTGAAATTATTGAATTTCAATAAAATGGTGATTGGAGAAAAAAATCTATATCAAAAACATAAATGAGATATCTCTCATTAATAATTTTTATGTTGATTATATTCTGTTTTCTGGAATGAAGAATTCCTTTGAATAGAATTTTCTACCAAAATGAAGGAGTTGATTGAGATTTTGATGATCAGAATGATTATGAAACATTTTATGACTTCATATTTATTAAGAGAGTACATTTTTCTTTGTGAAGAGAAATATGTTCATAAAATTATACTAATGTTTGAAATGGAGGATTTCAAACTGATTTATACTCCAATTCTAGTGAGAATAAAACTCTCAATGGATGGAGATGGAAAATAGGTTAATCAATAGATATTTAGGGAATTAATTAGGATTTTGTTATACTTGTCGACATCAAGACTAAATTTTTTATGTACTATTACATCATGTTTAAGATATCAATTTTCATCCAAGGATTATAATTTCATAAAGTGAATATAATCTTATGTTATATTAATGTCGCTAATAAATATTTATTGGTTCATGGGAGCAGAGGATATTTTGATCCCTTTTTCAATAATTATGTGGATTGGGTTAAATGTGTTAATTATTTTATCTCTACATCCAATGAATTATTTTTGTTGGGAGATAGTGGTGTTACATCCCACATGAATAAGTATTATTCTTTTACCTTGATTATAGTGAAAGAGGAAAAAGTTTATTTCACATAATCACTAACTCAATTGATGTGGATAAGAAACATAAATTGATGACCTTAAGGTTGAGGTGAAGTTATCTTTATTGGTGGATTGTGATATTCAAAGTTCCATCAATATTTTGTGAAATATTTGTTAGTATTCTCAATCTAATCACATTGATATCAAGTATAATTTTTTCAAGAATAGGGTTCTTTAAGATTCATTTTTTCTTACTAAGGATCAAGTGATGGATATTTTTTACCAAACATTTATTAAAGATACATTTCTAAAACTGAGGTTATTGGTCAGAGTTTAATCTCAACACTCTGGAGACTAATGCGTCGTTACTCTATCCTCTCCCACACATTTTCATTGGATTGTTGTTTTTAAGTGGGGAAAAAATATTAAATCTATAGGTAAATATTTTTCCTCATGAGGTACAAATCTATTTGATTAGCATACACATGTGGTTATGTGTGTAATGTTATCTGTTCAACATTATTGAAGTTTGTGAAAAGTTATGATGTGTATGTTTAGTACGTGTGTAAGAAATAAGTTTAACACATAATTAGGGAATCTTTTTGATGAGGTTAGAAAAGTGAAAATTAATGTGAGTTGTTATTGTGGACAATATTGTGATTATTATTCATTTTTCATATTTCCTACATTATGTCATCACTGATAAGATTATAAATATTAATTATTCATTTCTAGTTATGAGGGAGATTTATTTTTTTTGGTTGAAAAAAACAAAATGGGGGGTTATTTGTGGTAAGATTGAGGGAGATTGTTGTTTGGATGAGTTGAAGTGGATTTGATTCAAAAAATTACAGTTTCTAATGACCCATTCTTGATGTATAAGGATATTAAATTTCATTTTGAGGAATACATAATACATTACACAAATAGATTCCCAATGACTGTATTAGTTTAGTGTATTTGGAAGTTCGGAAAACTTTCTTCTATCCTGGTGGAAGATCATCAACACCAACAATAAAGATCATCCCCATCAGTTTTGTACCTAAACCCTTTCATTATATCTGAGGATAAAGAAAACATATGAAAAGGGTGATCTCAAATGATCATTAAGGGTATGTATGGAAAACATCATAAAAAACATAAACATAAGAATTTAAAAACATGAAACCAACATTTGAATATCAAAATCTTGAGTTTGGAAATAAATCATGGAAGTTCATAAGGTATAAATCATAAAAGAATATTAATCATGATAACATATAATTTTAATAGAACATACTCTTCTAGAAAACACGTATTCATAGAAAATCAGTTCTATATTATCCAAGGCTCATAGACAATACCATCATAATAGAAAAATTCCATTACAGAACTGGGTTTACTTCCCATTCCATCATTATATTACTGAACTAGAATTAATTATGATTCCATTAATGTCTATATCATGAGATATAAATCATTACCCCGTGAATTAGAGATATATATAGGACCAATCCATATCATAATGTAATCATTCTTACGTGTTCCACAAAAACATAAACATTTCTCCATAGCATAACCCAAGGAAAAAAATGTTTTCCTTAAACATAATTACATAATAACATATATAAAATAAATGGATTTCATAAAAATAATTACATCATAAAAAATCAATGTAATAATAGGAATAGAAACTTAACCCTATGTCATCTTATAGGGAAAATAATTTTGATAAAATTCATCAAATTAATTCTTGAGGAAAATATCATTTCCTCTATAAAAAAAATTTCTTTTCTCAAAATGCCACACAATTTTAAAAGAAAACAATTTAATTGAAAATAAACATGAAATATTTTAAATAAAGTTTCATGTAAATAAGGAGATATTAAAGCAGAAGAATTTATTCGTGAAATATAATTTAAAAAACATTCTTATCAGTATTTTTCCTAAAAAGTTTACAAAGTACCTCATTTCGAATAACGAAAAAGTAATCACTTCTTACTATTCAGTAAAAATTCCCCATTGGAAATAATTGACTTTAAAAAATAGTAGAAGAATAGAAATGGTATTAAATATTTTGGTAACTTGGATGTGGATAATAAATATACCCCATTAAATATTTATGTATAAACAATCTCGAATAATAATGAGAATGAAAAAATAACCATTACCTTAGGTCTGATATCCTTAGTATGTATATGAACCTCTTGTATAATGATTTACATAATGTTATAGACTTATTTCAGAATCATAATCATTTTTATGATATCGTATATGATTATATTATCATAAAATAGTTTGTAAAATTTTATTATCACTTGTTATTCAGATATTAATAGTTTTGTGTTCTTATGCACGTTTTGTGGGATAAGTTCATGTTCCACTTTCTAGGATATAGTAATATAATTTATAGAATTATATTAGATAAATATATATAATATTTATTCATTATATTTATGTATATAATCGTGGTTTAAATAATATCATTTATAATGAATCACATCGCATCATGGAGATGGTAGATCGTACGCCCACACAAGTGACGAGATATGTCACTTAATGGTTAAACAGTATAAAATTGGATGGTATATTAATTATACAGAATAATTATCATGTCATATTCATTAACTAAATAAATTATACCATCATTATACCCATCCACATTATGTATTTTTGAATAAAAAATTACACCACGGTGTGGAGAAGGTAAGCCGTACACACAAATACATTGTGATATTGTTATTCACATGATGGATAACAGGATGTGGTGGCTTTTTATAAAAGGGAGGAGGGGCACTTTCGGATTATCTTGAAATATTATTTTATTATAAATTGATTTTAATATTATAATAGCTCCAAAGTGATATATTTGGAGGATAAGATGAGGCTGGGTCCAAATCATCTCATCCAATAGGTTTTAGACAAGTTATATATAACCTTATCATTTATCATTATCCCATAGTTAATTAAATTAACCCTTACCATGTCTTCTTGTACTTTTAAACCATATGGAAAATATAGATACTAGAAAATGTCAAGAGAACCTAAAGTGGATAATTAATGACAATTTTAAAATTATATAAGTTAGTTAGATAAATATTTTTTTTGACTATTATATTATTTAATTAAATAGTATTTGTTCTAAAAAACTCATTTATGTCAATTTTAACAGTATTTAGTAATTGATATTTGTTAAAGATTTAAAAACTAGATTGATTGGTACAAAATAAATTAAGTATAGGATAACTTGTCATAATAGTCCATAACATTCGTGGATGGCATCGAATGTTTCAAATAACATTTATTTTAATATTTATAATATCATTTATTTAAATAATTCATTAATATGGTAGTCACTGCGTCATCATCATGTCATAAATAAATAAATTTATTTAAGGTTCAAAAATTATAAATAAAATACCATGATATAGGAAATAATTTTCTATTTATAATGGTTATTAATAATAAATCATATCAATTATATAACCACCACTTAAAATTGTTTTTGTAAAAAGATATGTGTTTATGTTATATTTCCCTTTAAATTAATTATTACAACATGTCATTTTTACACCCAAGTGGCACCCAAATTCTAATAGTGTTTCTTAATGAATTTTTAGGTCACCCATGACTTATCCAATAATATTTGGACACATTTTAGGGTAGTTTTATATTATTAAAATATTATTTTCACCCTTATTTAGCTAATTTACACTTTAATAGTTTTAAATAAAAATAATTACTGAAGTTACTATTCATAATGTCCAAAAATAAAAGGTACCTATTTACATAATTTGGACATTATGATTCCAAATAATGAATACATTTTCCTAAATTAAAAATAAATAAGTTTCATTAATTAATTTAAAAATAATTTCTATTGTCAAAACCAGAAAGCGGGTTTTTAAGACGTAAAAACTATCAAAATATTAACATGTTTTTATGTTTAATCTAAATGTGAAATTACATAAAAGGACAAGAATAAGATTAAATGATAAACACATTATCCAATTACACATTAAAACCAATTAAAAATATAATCTAACTATATTAAAAATCAGAAGAAAGAGCTATTTTCAAGTAAAATGTAGTATTTTTCCTTCCATAATTTTCCCCCACCAGATGTTGGTAGTATGGGAATGGATCAGATTGACGATGGCCGCCGGGAGCTTAAACATTGACATGAAGTAGCTGGGGACAGACTGAATGACAGCTTTATTGAGGGTTTCTTTGCCAGCTTTGGAGATACATTTTGGGGTCCATCCTTGAATTTTCTTCTCAATCCTATCCACCAGAGATGAAAAAAATTCTTTTTAGGACCAGCCAATCACCGTGGGGAGCCTGAGGTACTTCTGGTGTTTATAAAATATATGGATTCCTACAGATGCACAAAGTTCAACTCTCTTGGAAAGAGGCACCCCTACGCTGACAGAGATTTATGATTTGCTGTGATTAATAGTCTGTCCAGACGCCCGCTCATATTGTTGGATTGCATAGAAGATCACCCGGTATTCATTTAAATTTTCTCTAGACAAAAAGGAGTCTATCGTCGGTGAAGAAGAGATGCGACACTTGTGGGCTTCCATGACAGACCTTTGCCCCATGAATGGACCTAGATGATGCAGCCCAGTAAATAATGTTAGAAAAGACATCGTTCACCAAGATGAAGAGAAAAGGGGAGAGGGGATCTCCCTAGCACAGGACTGAGGTTGGGACAAATCCTCTGGTGAGCTCCCCATTGACTTTGATTCTGAAGGAGATGGTCGAGATGCATTGCCTGATAATATCTGTCCATTTAGTGCAAAAGCCCATTTTTAGCATCACTACTCTAAGGAACTGCCATTCAACTCTATCGCAGGATTTTTTCATATCCAGTTTCCATGCCATGTTTCCTCTTTTCACGGTGGAGCGTGTTTTTGTAGAGTGGAACACTTCATGAGCCACAATAGCATTATTAGTAATCAGTCTCTCGACCACAAAAGCGCTCTCATTTTCGGAGATAATATCAAGATTCCAAGGGCGCATCTGATTGACAAGGATTTAAGAGAAAATCTTATAGCTTATATTGCAGTGGCTGATAGGTCTAAAATTAGGGATCACCTGGGGTTTCATGATTTTTGGATTGAGTATGAGGACTGTTTTTTTATGGCGTAAATGCTTGTATTACCTTCCCTTATATTTTTTTATCATTTTGAAGATGTCGGGACCGATGATGTTCCAGTATTGTTTAAAAAATAGGGCGTGAAAACCATCCGGTCCCCGGGCCTTGGAGGGGTGGATATGTTTCAGCTCTAGGTGAATCTCGTCATTCATCACATCTTTTTTAAGATGCTGATTGATCTCGTCGGTGATCATGGGTCTGATACATTTTTCCACTTCAGTAGACATGAAAGGAATTCATGTAGAGAAGTGGTTCTGGAAAAAGCATAGCCAGGCTTCGTGAATAATGTTGATATCAGAATCATTGCTTCCATCCTGTCATGATAAACACATGATAGAATATTTTCGATGACTAGACGAAGCTTTCAGGTGGAAATACCTTGTATTAGCGTCTACCTCTTTAATGTGGATGTCTCAAGCCTACATAGCCCAGATGATTTCCTTAACGTGCAAGGCCCCGTCCAGCTCTCTTTGCATGGCACCAATCCTGGAGATGTTTCCATTGGATGTGGGTTGCCTAAGTAAGTTGTGAAAATACTTTTCAAGGACATCACAATGCCTATCGGGGTGGTGGAATTTCTTGTTGCTCCAATATCTCAGACCGGAAGCAACCTGTTGGAGATTGTGGCCAACATCATGGTGAGAACTCTTCCAAAAAGATAGGACCACTTCTTCGCATTCTTGGTCATTTAACCAGAACCTCTCAAATCTGAATGGTCAGATGAGATGTCTAATTCATTCACCATGCGTATAATCAATGAGAATTGGACAGTGGTCCGAGAAGTTAAGGGCCATTTGGATAATATGAAACATGTTGAACAAATGAATCCAATCAGTAGAGCCCAAAAATCTATCAAGACTCTTAGCAATGCGTGTGTCTTCATTATTTCTGCAGAACCATGTAAAAGGATTTCTTGTATACCACAGATCGACCAGGTTTTCCCTAGTGACCGTGTCCTTGAAGTTTGACATCGAAGATGATTGTCGGGTGATTCCACCTCTCTTTTCCATATGGAACATAATCACATTAAAATCACCTCCGAAGACAATAGGGCTCAGTATGTCATGTCACCACTTGCAGAGAAGATCCCAAGACTTTACCTTATCAATATGGGATGGTCAGCCATATAATCCCACAAATATCCAGGGTGGGTGCATGTTAGTTTGAACAGTCACTGACAGATGGTTCATGGAGAAGAACAAAATTTTTACGTCAATATATTCTTTCCAAAGGAGACAGAGGCCCCATTAGTGGCCTTGTCTGGGCACCGGAAAGCGGCCCTGGAAGCCGCACTTCAAAGCAATACCATTGGTGTCCTTGTTTTCCGTATGGTTTTGGATAGGAAAACCATACCAGGGTGACTTTGAGCGCAATTGTGCTGAAGCATGCAAACCATTCGTGGGTTTCCAAGCCCATGACAATTCGAGAATAACACAATCATTGCTCTACGCAGGGCTGGGCCTCGCCCGCCGCCGCCTTTGGTTCCTCCGGACTTGTTTCACCACTTGTCGTTTTCCATCTTTTGGAGGGGTTCGTCCAGGATAGGCATGTATCTTTTTGTCTTTTCTTTACCCCGGGGTTAGGGTCTTCCGCGTGGCCATCAATTTCTCCTCGTTGCACCCTTTTCCACGTTTGACGGGTGTTTGGACCCAACATTGGAGTACTTTTCATTCCGTGGGCCTTCATTGTTGTAATGTCTATTGTAGACGATTGTGGGTCAGGCACCGGGTCTGGTGGTTCGGTGTGCATGGGCATTGGCTTTGCGCCTTGCCTTGGTGGTTCTTTTTTGCTTCTTCGCCTACCTTGTGGATGTTTGAGTATTTTTCTTCACGGGGTTAGAAAGAACTTCATTTTCCCTATGAGAGGGATAGTCAGCCTTAGGGAAATCCCAAGGCCCAATTATAAGGGCTTTTCCCTGTGTGGGTTCCGCCTGATTGGAATGTACCAGCATGAGATGGTCGCGGTCGTTTTGTTTTTCCGTCTCGGGGATGAAATAATATTTATTCGTCATGGAACAGAGCCAAGGGCCATATTGGAGGATGATCTTACCTGATTCATTCTTATGTTTTGTGGTGCACGTTCTTTCCAGATGGCCTAGGCGACCAAAAAAAAAGCAGAATATTGGGAGTTTCTCGAACTCGAATTCTATCCAAGGGTTGGCGTCTTTGATTTTCAGGAACATTCTCTTCATTAGGGGCTCTGACACCTCAATCTCCGACTTGATCTGAACCTCGGGGCCCCATTGTATTTGTTCTGTGCAATCCCATTCGAGTAAGTGGCCTAAACTGTCCCCAATTTCCTTCATGATGCGTTCCATTCTTGCATGGAAGGGGATTCATTTAATTCATATCTAGAAGGGGGATCCAGTTAAATTCACTCGTAGGATATCGTCTCCCCAATTGAATTCTTCCATGTTGAAGAGTTTATTATCGAATGACTAGGGTCTTCCATGCAATATTTTGTCCCTATCTCTCTTGTTGAAGAACTCAAAGATGATGTAGTTAATCCCCGGTTCCCGAATAGACACTCCTGCATCATGTTTCCAGATATTCTGTAGAGTGTTCTTGAGAGCCCCCTTATTTACATAGATGTTTTCCACAAACATTCCTACTATGAGCACAAAAATGCGTTTTTCCAGAAGTGGGTCTTCATTTCTTCGTGCCTCGATCACTGCCTTTTCTTTGTCTGTCAGGGACAGCCTCTTTCATTTATTAACTAATTCAACATCCATAGTGCAAATCCAGAGTTGAATTTACAAACCTCCTTAAGGGCCGGAGCCCTTGCAAAGTCCAGTCCACCCTCACATTAAACAAGGCCCGATCCAAATGGAAAATCCCTGGACCGAATACCACTTCTCGAAACCCTTATGCTGTCCACCCAACTGAGACTGGTACCACAAAATTTATGGAAATCCCTGCCTCTTAATTGATCGCACCTAGGAAACTATGTCACGCGCCCCCATCCTTCGCGAAGAAGACCCCCCGGCAAGGCCTTCGCGGCGTCACAACGTCTCAGGCCATCGAGATCAAACTACACCTAAGACTTCCGCAACATGAGATTCATGGATCAAACACAGTGCAGACTCATAATGACTCAAACCTTTGCAGGATGTGTATCGTGAATCAACTTCTTTGCGAACTCACAATCCTAGCTAGAGACTTCACGAATGCACAACGCCTCAGCCTTTCGCGTCAGGTTCTTTACGAACCAGTCACTGCGTGATCCCCCAACGTCTCAGTCATTTGTTGTCGGTGCTTCGCGAATCCACCTTTTCACGATCACACAACGCCCTCTAAGTCATTACGTGTCAGCACCTTTCTGCAGAAACATCGCAGCAACGCCGATCAGCTAAGGCCTCTTGTCGAGACCATGCAGATCAATACCTCGCGGCAGGAACATCGCAAGCTCTCAATCGCAATGATACATCGTGGACTGTGCAGTGTGAATCAGACCACAAAGCATCAGAAATTTCGCACAAGAGTGGAATCAGAAACTCGCCCCCAATCCAATGCATATCTTCGCCAATTAGAAACAAAACACAAAACAACAAGGAAAAGCTCGAACATAGGTACAGGACTCAAGACACAATAATGCTCAGGTCAAATCTCAAAAAGGAAATTGCGATTAGGGTTAAGTGTTCCTCAGAACCCAGAATAGGTCTCGAGAGAAGTGCTCATGGGTCAGAATGTTGGCGTAGTTTGAGGGGTCTGAGAACTGGAACCACACTCCCTATCAAAGATCTGGCCCGACGAAGGATGGCGGTGATGGGAAGGAAACAAGAGCCCATGGGTGGTATCAGCTGTGCCAGAAGACGAAATCGAGCAGGGGATTAAGCCGGACTCCCTCCGAGCTGCAATAGACTGTCACCCTCCCTACCATGATCCTTCTCGCTTATCGACATATGGACAATGCCAAGTCCTACCCTTTCTGCCAAAATATTCTTGAAACCCCTTGGCATGCCATTATCCACTGCCCGAAATCTAAGTAAATTTGTAATAAATGGGCCCCGGCTTCAGATGTTTCATTGGAAATTTCCTATGACCTCCCTGATCTCCTGATGTATTGGTGTTCCCCTCTTTCATCTTCTAATATAGTTTCTCTTTTTCACCCTAGCCTGGATCATCTGGGTTTGGCGTAACTAGAAGGTTTTTAACCACGCTCATAAACCTCCCGATTTTGGATTGAATGGTCCATTTCATGGATTAAGGGCTGAAAGGACCAAAAAGGATACATTATGCCAGGTGTAACACCCTCTGGTCCCCCGTATTAGAACCCCCCAACGGAAGGGTGTCTCAAGATTAATGTGGACGCATATCTCCCCAAGGATGGGCTTGTTTTTAAAGACCAAAAGCTTGACGTACATAGACAATACATTACTTTTACGGAATACTTAGTACATAACAAAAACACACACACAAGGATCGTAATAGTTTAGTGTCTTTGGAAACTTGGAATATAAACTTATAATCATGTTGAATGATCTTCAACATCTCCCATAACAATTCTCCCCTTTTTTTCTTACCTACAACCTTTCTTTTGATCCTGGGGGAAAAGAAAACATAAAAATGGTGAGCTCAAAAGCTCAGTAAGGGTATGCAAGGAGAAAATAAAACAAACCATATACATTTGAACTTAAAAACATGAACAAAATATTTAAACATCAAAATGTTGAGCAATGACATAAAACATGTAAGTACATAAGGCATAGATCATAAAGAAACATTAAGAATGATAAAATAGCATGGGAGTAAAACATGTAATTGTGGAAACCATTCAGCATGTGTCATGATTTCCATAGTAGCCATGGCATTGCTGCCAAGACCATCTTAGTGGACAAAGTCCCTTTCTGAATCGAGTTCACTCCTCTTTTTAGTCCTCTAACACTGAACCAGATTAAATTACCGTTCCAGCATTGTCTATCTCATGAGATATAAATCTTTACCTAATGAATTGGAGGGAGATATAGGTCCCACCCATCTCTTAATGAAATCATTCTTACTTGTTCCACAACATACACATAAATCATTCATCGTAACCCAATGAATAAAATGGGTTTCATAAACATCATCCCATCATCAGATAATCCATATAAAAGAAATGGATATCATTTCATAATAAGGAAAGTGAAACCATGTAAATCATAGACACATGATACTTGAAACATAGACATATGAAATAATGTCATCATAGATGAAAATGGTTTTGATAAAACACATGAAATGAATTCTTGAGGAAAATATCCTTTCTTCTTCAAAATCAATTTCTTTTCACAAAAAATCATGTAATTTTAAAAGAAAAAGATTTTGTTGAAAATATTCATGAAATATTTTAGAGGAAGATTCAGGAAAATAAGGCTTTATAAAACCGTAAAAATCCGTTCATGCCGTAAAGGTTAAAAAAACATTCTTCTCGTACTTTTTCCAGAAAAGTCAAAATGTACCTCGTAAGAGAAAGATTCCTTCCATACGATGTGGTAAAAGTAGAAAAGGGTAAAAATGACTTTAAACATACATGGAAGAAAAGTAAACATTTTATGAAAACATTTTGAGAACATATGGACATGGATAATAATCATAACCCCAGTAAATACTTATGAATAAACAATCTCGGATAAGAATGAGATTGGAATAATTATCCCTTACCTTACATCTGATATGCTTCCTATGTATCCGAACCTCCTCTTCTTTCGACATGCATTTTGAAACCTCCTCTTAGGGCACTAAGATTGGTCTTTGAAGAAGACCATAACCTATAGGATGTTTCTAGAGAAGTGGAGAAGAGAATTTGGCATGGTTTGGCTGAGCTTGAAGGCTCAAATTGGTGTGAGGAAGAGTGGGAGGAGGTGCCCTTTTATAAAGTAGGAGAGGGGCACCTTTGGAAAAACTAAAAATATTATTTTATTGTAAAGTCATATTCAGTTTTAAATAGATCCAAATTGATTTACTTCGAAGCTAAGGTGGGTATGGGTCGAAATCCTCTCATCCAATAGAATTTTTTCAAGTTTAGGTTTCTGTTTTAACCTTATCATTTAGATTTCACTTTAAGTTATATAATTTTACTCTTACCGTGTCTTCTTGTTTTCTTACACTATAAGGTTAATAAACTTACTATAATAAGCCAAACGAACCCCAAGTAGTTTATTATTAATATATATAACCTTATCTAAGTCATTTGGCCTAAATTGAGATTTTTAGGAATAAAATATCAATTAATAATATAATATTTGTTTTAAAAACTATTTTATGTCAATTTTGACACTATTTGGTAATTGATTTTTTGTGAAAATTATAACAGAATCATTAGTTATAACCATGTTAATTAAATCAATTTTAACATTTAATTTTAACCTATAAAATTAGTGTAATTCATAAAAATTCTCAAAATACATTTATTTGGGTATTTATAACATCAATTATGTTAATATTTCATTATTAAGATAATTACTGCATTATCTTTGTGTCATTAATTAATTAAACTATTTCATGTCTAAAAATTAAAAATAAAATACCATTATGTAGGAAATCTTTTTTTTCTTTATAATGAATTTTTATAGTCGAATTTATCTTATGTATAACCAAATATTAAAAATGATTTAGTTATTAAACATTGATTTTAACTATTTTAACCCTTCTTTAAATAAATTAATATTAAATGATCTAATCTAATCCAAGTGGGCCTAAATGGTCATATTTTATTTCATAGGTTGTATTTGGTCGAATTAAACTTATCCAATAGAATTAGGACATGTGTTAGGGTAATAATAATATCATTCTTACCCTTAATTACCCTATTTACTTTTTACCGTGGTAAAAAAGTCAAAAGTTACTATTTACCAAAAATTATTTTCATCTCATTGAACCACATTTTACTTACTGTCATCAACCGTGTCTCTTGTATTTTTGAAATTCCACTCACAGAAGTGGTAAAATTAAGTTTTATGAAAAATTTAGTTTTTTAACTACCACTTAGTGGTTTCTCTATTCATCAAAAAATGAAAGATTCCTGAAAAATACCAAAAATTAGGCCTAAGATATATTTGATATTATGAATTAAAAAATTATGTCTATTTTAAAAAATTCAAAACTTTTCAGTTTCATTAATTAATTTTTAAAAAATTAATTTCTGTCACCAAAACAAATAGCGTGTTTTTAAGAGATAATAACTATCAAAAGACAGACACTTGTTTATGTCTGGTTTAAATGTGAAATTACATCCAATGAAAAACATTGTAAAAATATATTCTAAATATATTTTAAAACCACTCAAATTAATAATTTACCACTATTAATTATTTCGATTGAAAAAGTTGTTTTTAATTAAAATTTAGTAATTTTCACTATTCATCAAAATATGAAAGTTATCCGAGAAGTACCAAAATTTCTCCCTAAGCTAATTTCGATATTACGAATCCAAAAATGAAGTCCATTTTGAAAGATAAAATGTATAAAATTTTAAAAAGTGGGTATTACTATTCATAATGGCTAGTTTATATAACATATCATTGTTTAGAGAAACTCGGTATTGCGTACAACACATGTTATCGTGGAAGGTCGTGATTGCGTGTAATTCAAGCCAATTCAGAGATTCGTGTTGTGCAAGCTCCTTTTGGTGTAGCGTATAACACAAGACATTAATGAAATTAAAAAGAATATTTTTCATAAAATCTTGGGGTGTTACATTCTAACCCCCGTAAAATGAATTTCTCCCTCGAAATTCGTCGGGGTTATAAATGGTTTACTACTCGAAAGTTTAATTAATAGAAACCCACATCGTAAAAAGGAATACCAAAACATGGATTTAAAAACTAATGTCTGAAATGTAACGGTTACCCAAATTAACTAATCTCTGGGATTCCACATAGGAGAACATAGGTGAAAATATGGATATGGAAGAGAAATCTAACTGTCATGTTCTGCTGGAGAGTGGTAGAGTACATGGCTATAAAAAACCAAAAATCACAAAGCCATAAATTTCTGATGATCTAGGGTACCATCTGAATAATCGGATATAAGATCACTAGGAAAACATTTTTGGTTTTCAAGATCATTTCCCTAAAGTTGAAGAATTTGAATTAGAATAAATACTTAGTTATTTTGGTACAATCTCACTGTTGTTCGTGCTTTGAATAATTTCCACTTTATCTCTTAAATAACTGATGTTGAATTTGTTATTCGTGAAGTGTTAACAGATCATGTGATAGAATGATGGGTCATTCCATCTGTTTCAAACAAATGGATAGCAAAAGTTATCAAATATACATAAGTCCATCTATGGTGAGGTTAATCGTATATGATTCCAAAAATGAACTTATACTTCATATATCATACCACGTAATAAAATAAAACTCTTTTCTTCTAACCAGGGACTTCTTGTAGGCCTGTGGTAGGCGATAAAGTCCAGTCACACTTCAGTTGTGGGTTCTATTCCCACAGCCTTGTCCGACGCGATGGGCTGTCGCCCATCCTGCAGGTTGTCCTTTTTCTAAAGCTATATTACTATAATATCCCATCAATAATATCGAAAAAAGTTATATCCTTAAACAATACTATCTTATGTCCAACATAATCCATTCCAATCTTTAGGGTTATCTAAAATACTTCGGTCCAAGCTCATTGTATAAAGAAAATGATTACTTGAAATTTCACATAACAATCACATGAATGACATTATTTATCCCCCATATATCATAAGATATATCTTTTTGGTCAAATTAAAAACATGTGAATACATTAATCATGTATTATCTTGAAGAATGAATACCCATTGAACCTCAGTGAAAACTTGAATGTAGTTAAAAGTAAACACTTTCCACATAAGAAAATCCTCAAAATTCTATATACTCAAACCAGGATATCACTTAGTCCTTATATCAATCATGAGTTCATGGATACAATAAAACATCTCATTATCTTCTTATCCCTTCATTATGTGCATATCATCTGCTTTCCAAAATATTTGAATCACTTTTCACGGTTACCGGTACCATAAAATTATTGAAAACCACAATAGACTAATACAAAATATTATAATACACCATAAAAGTACCTCAACAACATTATTCTTGAATACCAATACATAAACACTTTAATACATCCTCTTCAATGATTGTACTGGAATAATTCCTTCCTTGATTTAGATGTATCTTTTTAGGTCAGGGCATTGAGTTTGGGTAATTCCCATGTTCTCCAAAAATAAAACATTGAACTCCATAACAGTCTGTCACTCTTTGACCCTTTTCTCCACACAGATTACATCTTTCCCTCCATTTCAGGTATTCCTCAAGGTTCTTCTTCCCTTCTTTATAAATCTCAATATTACTTTCTTTATGCTCCTCACTATGAGAACATGCATAAAATTTCATCTTCCTCTTATTTGATGACTTAGGAATTCCACTAAATTTTACCTTTTTAATCATATATCGTGATGACTGATTCGGCATAATCACAATATCTTTCTCTCTAGGAATTATGCAATTTTGTTGCTCATTGTCATGAATTTGTCCATTGGATTCAATGTTAACCGAATTCCTTCTGGTTCCCTCCATTGACTAAAACATAAAAAGAATTATGTGAGAGGCGAAAATCATGCTTGGGAAAACAACATAGTAAAGGGGGAGTACCCTCAATATCTAACATCTTATGTTAAATTCTAATATCGTTATCGTAGTTCTAGGTCTATATCCTATACGTATACTTATCCTTAGGGGCATCCCTAGATATACCTTAGAAATATCTCTAGGGATCTCACTAACGTTTTCGCATCCTAGTTTCAAAAGGTTGACTAAACCTTTCCTCTGATACCAACTGTAGAGACCCGAAGCTTGACGTACATGGACAATACATTACTTTTGCGGAATACTTAGTATATAACAAAAACACACACAGAAGGACCAGAATAGTTTAGTGTCTTTGGAATCATGGAATATAAACTTCTAATCATGTTGAAAGATCTTCAACATCTCCCATAAAAATTCTCCCATTTTTGTTTCCTTACCTAAAACCTTTCTTTTAATCTTGGGGGAAAAGAAAACATAAAAATGGTGAGATCAAATGCTCAGTAAGGGTAAGAATGGAAAAAATAAAACAAACCATATACATTTGAACTTAATAACACGAACATAATATTTAAACATCAAAATGATGAGCAATAACATAAAACATGGAAGTACGTAAGGCATAGATCATAAAGAAACATTAAGCATGATAAAATATCAAGGGAGTAACACATGTAATTGTGGAAACCATTCAGCACATGTCATGATTTCCATAGTAGCCAAGGCATTGCTACCAAGACCATCTTATTGGACAATTTCCCTTTCTGAATCGAGTTCACTTCTCGTTTCAGTCCTATAACACTGATCCAGATTAACTTACCCTTCCATCCATGTCGATCTCATGAGATATAAATCCTTACCCAATGTATTGGAGGGAGATATAGGTCCCACCCATCTCTTAATGAAATCATTCTTACTTGTGCCACAACAAAAATATAAATCATTCATCATAACCCAAAGAATAAAATGGGTTTCATAAACATCATCCCATCATCACATAATCCATATAAAAGAAATGGATATCATTTCATAATAAGAAAGTGAAACCATGTAAATCATAGAGACATGATACTTGAAACATACACATATGAAATAATGTCATCTTAGATGAAAAATGGGTCTGATAAACCACTTGAAATGAATCCTTGAAGAAAATATCCATTCTTCTTCAAAATCAAATTCTTTTCAGAAAACATCATTTAATTTTAAAAGAAAAAGATTTTGTTGAAAATAATCATGAAATCTTTTGGAAGAAGATTCATGAATAAAGGCTTTATAAAACTGTAAAAATCCGTTCATGCCGTATAAGTTAAATAAACATTCTTCTCATACTTTTTCCGGAAAAGTAAAAAAGTACCTCCTAAGAGAAAGATTTCTTCCATACGATGTGGTAAATGTAGAAAAGTGTAAAAATGACTTTAAACATACATGGAAGAAAAGTAAACATTTTATGAAAACATTTTGAGAACATTTGGACATGGATAATAATCATAACCGCAGTAAATACTTACGAATAAACAATCATGGATAAGAATGAGATTGGAATAATTATCCCTTACCTTACGTCTGATATGCTTTGTATGTATCCGAACCTCCTCTTCTTTAGACATGCCTTTTGAAACCTCCTCTTAGGGCACTATGATTGGTCTTTGAAGAAGACCAGAACCTCTAGGATGTTTCTAGGGAAGTGGATAAGAGAATTTGGCAGGGTTTGGACAAGCTTGGAGGCTCAAATTGGTGTGCTGAAGAGAGGGAGGAGGTGCCCTTTAATAAGGGAGGAGAGGGGCACCTTTGCAAAATTAAAAATATTATTTTATTATAAAGTCATATTCGGTTTTAGATAGATCCAAATTGATTTATTTCGAAGCTAAGGTGGGGATGGGTATAAATACTCTCATAAAATATAATTTTTACAAGTTTAGGTTTCTATTTTAACCTTATCATTTAGATTTAACTTTAAGTTAAATAATTTTACTCTTACCTTGTCTTCTTGTTTTCTTACACTATAAGGTTAATAAACTTACTATAACAAGCCAAACAAACCCCATGTTGTTTATTATTTATATATATAACCTTATCTAAGTCATTTGGATGAACTTTAGATTTTTAGGAATAAAATATCAATTTATAATATAATATATGTTTTAAAAACTATTTTATGTCAATTTTGACACTATTTGGTAATTGATTTTTATGAAAATTATAACAGAATGATTAGTTCGAACCAAGTTAATTAAAAAAATTATAACATTTCATTTTAACCTAGAAAATTAGTGTAATTCATAAAATTCTAAAATTACATTTATTTGGGTATTTATAACATCAATTATGTCATTATTTCATTAATAAGATAATTACTTCATCATCATTGTGTCATAAATAAATTAAATTATTTAATGTCTTAAAATTACAAATAAAATACCATTATGCAGGAAATCGTTTTAGCTTTCTAATGAATATTTATAGTCTAATTTATCTTATGTATAACCCTATATTAAAAATGATTTAGTTATTAAACTTTGATTTTAACTATTTTAACCCTTCATTAAATAAATTAATATTAAATGGTCTAATCTAATCCAAGTGGGCATAAATGGTCATATTTTATTCCATAGGTTGTCTTTGGTCGAATTAAACATATACAATAGAATTAGGACATGTTTTAGGGTAATAATAATATCTTTCTTATCCTTAATTACCCTATTTACTTTTAACTATGGTAAAAAAGTAAAAAGTTACTATTCATGAAAAATTATATTCATCTCATTGAACCCCATTTTACTTACTGACATCAATCGTGTCTCTTGGAATTTTGAAATTCCACTCAAAATAGCGGTAAAATTAAGTTTTATGAAAAATTCAGTTTTTTTAACTACAACTTAGTGGTTTTACTATTCATCAAAAAATGAAAGTTTCCAGAAAAATAGCAAAAATTAGGCCTAAGAAATATTTGATATTAAGAATTAAAAAATTATGTCTATTTTACCAAATTCATTACATATCAGTTGCATTAATTAATTTTTAAAAAATTAATTCCCGTCGTCAAAACAAATAGAGTGTTTTTAAGAGATAATAACTATCAAAAGATTGACACTTGTTTATGTCTGGTTTAAATGTGAAATTGCATCCAATGAACAATATTGTAAAAATATATTCTAAATATATTTTAAAACCACTCAAATTAATAATTTATCAATATTAATTATTTCGATTGAAAACAGTGTTTTTAATTAAAATTTAGTAATTTTCACTATTCATCAAAATATGAAAGTTATCCAAAAAGTACCAAAATTTCACCCTAATCTAATTTCAATATTATGAATCCAAAAATGAAGTCCATTTTGAAAGACAAAATTTATAAAATTTCAAAAAGTGGGTATTACTATTCATAACTACTAGTTTATATAACATATCGTTGTTTAGCGAAACTCGGTATTGCGTATAACACACGCTATTGTGGAAGGTCGTGATTGCGTGTAATTCAAGCCAAGTCAGAGATGCGTGTTGTGCAAGATCCTTTTGGTGTAGCGTATAACAGAAGACACTAATGAAATTTAAAAAAATTCGTAAAATCTTGGGGTGTTACATTGTTGGTCTCGGTCTCCTAGCCCATAATTCCTATTGGGAAAATCATTGCCGCAAAATATGAATCACACCATGCCTTCTGGGAACCTGCAGTTGATGAGGACTCTGCAATCCTTGCAGGTATGACGCTCACTATGGAATGAGGATGGGTCGATATCATCATTGAGTCTGGCTGCCTCACCGTGATCGATGCTATTAATCACAATGATAGCGTAATAAAATATGTTGGTTTCATCATCCGGAGAATTCGCTCACATCGGCAAGGCTTCTCTCGCTGCACCTTCTCCTTTACCAAAAGGGAAGGAAACAATGAAGCCCATCAACTGGCAGCCTCAGGCCCCTTCGATGACAACCATCTCCGGCTGGAAAATTTCCCCTCTTGGATCTGCTTATGTACGGTAGCTGATTTTCTTCATTAATGTTATCTTTCCTACTTTTCAAAAAAATGTATTAATTTTCACTATTCACTAAGAATGAATTTATCAGAAAAATATCAAAATTTCAACCAAGGTAAATTTGTTTACTTCTTCCTAGTTAGAATTATATTATGTCAAATATAACATGTAAAATTGTAAAAAATTAAATTTAAAATGGGGTTTCCATCAAAAGGTTGTAAACACACATTTTTAGAAAAATGCTCATATTATTGGTAAAGTTGTATTTGTTCTTATATGATGTCTCAAAAACATATAAGAAGAATTTTAAACATTAAATTAAATATATAAAATATATATTTACTAAATAAAATCCCAAATTAGTTATTTTATTATTTTATGGAATCACTTCTTTTCATTTATATATTTTCTTGAAGAAAGTAATTACCATTCATACACATCATTATGATGGAAATGATATAATATTTAGTTATAACTTATACTTAGTAATGCGTGAAATGAATTCTATCAAAAGAACATGAAATTTTTGTGTTACACAATCCAAGAATATTTTTCTGTATACTGCTTGCTAATACGGTGTTGTCTATAGTGAAAGCTAATCATATTGTAACGTACAACAAAAGATATCCAAAAATTTAAAACAAAATTCTCATAAATTACCAGTGTGTTACATTCTTCACCCCTTAAAATGAATTTCTTTATCTAAATTTTTGGGGTTTATAAATGGATTACTACCTTAAAGTATCTTTCATAGAAACCCACATCGTAAATAAGAATACTTAAACTTTATTTTAATAAGGAATGTTAGAAACAAAACGGCTACCCAATGTAACTCATCACCGGGTTTACACATATGAGAACAAAGGTAGGAAGTGAAAACATGGATTTGGATGAAAAATATAACCATCATGTTCTGATGGATAGTGATAGAGAACAACGATTGGATAATGTTAACAACCAAAAACCCATAAATCTATGATTATTTATGGGGCCATCTAATTCATCAGATAAGATGGTACTAAGATAAAATTATTCATTTTCGTGATCGTTTACCTAAGGATGAATAAAATTAAAATATATACTTAATTGATTTCAATACAATCTCACAGTTGGTCATTCCTTGAACAATTTCCACTTTATCTCTAATTCAACGACATGAAGGGTAATTTGTCATTTTTGAAGTGTTAGCAGATAATGTGATCACTAAATAAAATTATACGACATTCCATAAATCTCAAAAAATGGTGAGAAAATGTTATAAAACATGAATAAATCTATATATGGTTATATAATACCTTATTCCCACTAAAATCATCCGATTATTAACTTAAAATTTCCAAATATTTGATAACCTTACAATCCTTATAAAAGATAAAAATAAAAAACTATAGAAGAAGGTTCACAAACATGGATGAAAATTTATTCCTTATATATCATAAGGTATCTCTAGTTGGTCAAATTCCAAAAATGTGAACACCTTCACCATGTATTCTCCAGAGTCACGGTAACAACCTGAATTATCTGATATCCTTATTTAAAATATGTATGTTTCCTTCTTAAAAAACATTATTTATTAGTCCTTAAGTACCAAAAAGATATATACTTCATACATTATATCATAACCCTCTTGTCAAAAACTCCATATTTAGTTCCATAGAAACAATCATCATCCAATTATCTTATTTAATTCCAACATATCAGTATCCATACATCATTATCTTAACATAAGGGGAATAATAAGGGATATATTTCACTAACTCATGTGTTTTCCATGAATACAACCTTAACCTTAAATAACTTTTTGGATCCTTAGAACTATTTATCAAATCCATTCCAATATTTTCTGAAAAACATAGAGTGAAAAAACTTATATATAACATGATTAATATAACATAAAGTTTGAATTCCAAAACCTATTCACCTAAATCATCCAAATATATTCTTGAACCATTACTCAGGATATATAAACTATTTATTTCCTAAAATATGAATCATGTACTATGGTTTCTCTAACTCAAGATTCTTAATTTTAATGTAAACAATACTAGAAAAACATCTCATAACTTTCACATGTCATTTTCAATCTTTTTATCCCCATAAGTATGACCAATACTTGTGTCATCATCAAGATTCTATTTATTATGTTTCCACATAGGAAATTGATCTTCATAATTCCCATACTATTCACATATGAAACATTCAATGTTTAACTACGTTATATGTAGTTATGGATATTGACTAAGACTAGAAAGAAATGTGTGAGAAATACATATCAGAGATTAGAAACACATAACTAGGGTAAAATACTTATAATATTTCAATCTATGATATCATTTTTTAACGTTAGTTTAGTCATGATTATAAAAACTCCCTAGTAATGTAACCTATACTTGACTTATCCTTAGGACTTCCCAAGACATATCCTTGGAAATATCTCTAAAGATCTCACTACAATTTTCGCATCCTAGTTTCCAATGGTTGACTAAACCACTCCTCTGATACCAACTCTAATGAAAAAAGCTTGAAATATATGGACATTAAATTTAGTTTTTAGAAAAATTAATACATTACAACAATAGATTCCCAAAGACTGTATTAGTTTAATATATTTGGAAACATGGAACCCATTCATCTAGCCTGGTGAAAGATCATCAACATCTCCCATAAATATCTTCCCCATTAGTTTTCCAACATAAAAACTTATTTTATTTTATGGGGAAAATCAAAAATATGAAAATTTTGATCAAAAATGATCAATATGGGTATGCATGTAAAAATTCATACAAAACATAAACAAAATAATGTAAAAACATGAACATAACATTTAAATATCAAAATTTTGTTTTATGAGATAAATCATGGCAGTACATATGACATAAATCATAATGGAAAATTAATCATGATAACCTTAAATTGGAATAAAACATGATCTTTTGGATAACACATAATCAAGCATAATTATTTCTATATTGAACAAGAGTCATATATAAGACCATCATAGTGGACAAAGTCCATTATTGAACTGGGTTTAGTTGACGTTCCATCCCAGTATTACAAAACTATATTTACTTGAAATTCCATTCATGTATCTCTCATGAGGTATAAGTATTTACCCAATTAATTTGAGGGAGATATAGGTCCGACCCATATAATAATTAAATCATTCATTCATGTGCCAAAAAAAACATTAACCATTCACCGTAGAAGAACCCAAGGACAAAAATGTGTTTCTTAAACATCATTCGATAATAATCTATATAAAATTAATGGATTTCATAAATAAAATTCCATCATAAATAGAATTAAATAATCTTAATTGTAGGGATAGAAACATAACCCTGTGTCAACTTGTATTGAAAATAATTTTTATTAAATACTAGAAATTAATTCTTGAGAAAAATATCTTTTCTTCATAAAAAACAATTTCTTCTCTCAAAATGCCCTAAAATATTTAAAGAAAATCATTTAATTGAAAATACACCAAAAATATTTTAAAGGTGGATTCATGGAAATAAGTCATTATGAATGCATAAGAATAAATTAATTATGTATAAGATAAAAAACTTATCCTCAAACTTTTTTCCAAAAAAGTCAAAGAAGTACCTTGTATCAAATAACAACATAAAATTCTTTTCATATCATTTATTAAAAATTCACTAGTGAGTAAAATTTACTATAAAAAATTTTATATGAAAATAAATAGTATCACATATTTAGGGATCATGGATGTCGATGATAAATATACCATAGTAAATATTTTCGTATATACAATCTCAAATAATAATGAGATTGAAAAATTAGCCATTACCTTATGTCAGATATACTTTATATATATAAGAACCTCATATATAATTATATAAATAATGTTATGGACTTATTCAGGAATCATAATCATTTATATTCTATCATATATGATTATATTATCATCTTTTTGTTAGTAACATTTCATTGTCAATCATTATTCTGATATTAACTTCTTTATGTTCTAATGAAAGTTTTGTCGGATAAGTTCATGTTATACATCTTATGTTATATCTATATGATTTATGTAATGATATTATTATAATATATATCATATTAATTCATTACATTCGACTATATAATCTTGTTTTAATGAATATCATGTAGAATGAATCACATCACATCGTGGAGATGGTAGGCCGTATATGTGCACGACCAACAATATCATTCACATAATGGTTAAACGATATGAAATAAGATGGTATATTAATTATAAAGAATAATTATCAGGTTATATTCATTATTTAAATCATTTATACTCATCATTATACCCATCCAAAATAATTATTGTTGAATAACAAATTACACCATGGTGTGTTGATGGTAAGTTGTACGTATGCACACATGGTGATATTTTTATTCGTAAGATGGGTAAAAGGAGGATAAGGTTTTCCCATAATTATTATAAAATTTAAAAATGTATAAGATATATGATTTATTAACTTAAAATGAAAAAAACAAATGAATATGAATTAGATGTAGAAAATAATTTGGAATGAGGTGATAAAAAAAATACCTCTTTCTCGAGTATCTTCTTTTTATTTTCACAAAAGGTCTCCATAGGTTAGATTTCTTCCCAAAGTGTAATATCTAGGAGTAAGGGAGGAAATATGGGGGATTATTGGAGTATAATTTTGGTGACCCAAGGAGCTTGAGAGGTGTGAATAAGTTAGTTGATGTGGTGGCCTTTTACAAGAGGGAGGATGGGCACTTCAGGAATGTCTTGAAATATTATTTTATTAAAAATTTATTTTCAAATAATAATATCTCAAAAGTGATATATTTAAATGGAAAATATATTATTTTTATATTTAATCACATATAATTGGTTTTAGGAATGTTTAGGTCACACATTTGGCCTTATCTTTTGCCTCATGTCCATATTTAAATAAATTAACTCCTAACATGTCTTGTTGTATTTTTACACTATATGGTAAATATAGATACTATAAAATTCTAATTGACCATCAAGTGTATAATTAATTAAAATTTTCAAATTATATAGTTCATTTGGATAATTATTATATTTTTATAACTAATATATCATTTAATAAAATGAACTTTGTTTTTAAAAACTCACTTATGTCAATTTTGACACTATTTAGCGATTTATTGTTGTTAAAGTTAAAACCAATACATTGATTAAAAAAACTACATTAAATTAAATATAAAATTTTATAATCATTCATAAAATTAATGTATGACATCAAAATTTTGAAATTAAATTTATTTTAATATTTTAAATATCATTTATTTGAATCTTTTATTAATTAGGAAAGCACATCATCATCATTATATCATAAATAAACTTATATATTTAATGTCTAAAAATAATAAATAAAATAACATGATGTAGGTAATAATTTTATATATCAAATGAATATTTATATTCAAAAAGATAAATTAAATAAACCTACATCAAAATTATATTGGTTAAAAGATACATGATTATGTTATATTTCCCTTTACTTGAAATTATTTATTATACGATGTAATTTGAAACCCAAGAGGCACCAAAATGGCAAAAGTTTGGAATAAAGATTGTTTTTGTCTCTCCCGAAACATCCAATAAGAATATGACATGTCTTAGGATAGTTTTATATTATTATAAAACTATTTTTACCCTTATTTACCTAATTTACTCTTTAACTGTGGTAAATAGAAATAATTACTGAAGTCACTATTCATAATGTTCAAAAATAAAAGGTACCAATTTACATAACCTGGACTATAGGATTCCATTTACGGAAGGAATTTTTCCCAATTAAAAACACAAATGTTTTATTATTTGATTGAAAATTATTTCCTGTGGTCAAAACCAAAAAGTGGGGTTTTAAGATTAAAAACTATCAAAATATAGTCATGTGTTTATGTCCAATATAAATGTGAAATTACGTCCAATGAAAAAAATTAAATTAAATGATAAAAAATATTCCAAATTAACTTTAAAACAAATTAATAATATAAACTAACATTATAAAAAAAATATATGGAAAGGTAGCTCTGAATTAAAACACAGCATTTTTCGATATTCATTAAAATATGAATTTCTTCATAAAAAAACCAAAAAATTATCCAAGTTAAATTTTGATGTCCCTATTCCAATGAGGTATTTTATTATGTCAAATATAACTTATAAAAGTTAAAAAAAATATATTTTAAATTATTTTTCCATCATAAGGTGCTAAAACTACATTTTCAGAAAAACACTTATTTTATACGTAAAATTGATTTTCCTCATATATAATCTTTATAAATAGTATAAGATGAATTTTAAAAATTAAATTGAATATATTACATATATATTCCACTAATTAAATCCTTAAAGAGTGATTTAATTATTTTATAGACTCACTTATTTTCTATCAAATAATTTTTTTAGGAAGAAGTTAATAGCATTCATACCCCCCATTATAATGACTAGGTCAAAATATTTAGTTACACCATATACTCGGTATTGCGTGAAATGAATTATATCAAATGAAAATGAGTTTTTTTATAACATAATCCATGAATAGTGTTTTGTATACAACAAGCTAATACGGTGTTGCATATAGTGAAAGGTAATTTTTGTGTAGTGAATAACAGAAGACATCAATGAAATTAAAAAGAATCTATCTCATAAGATGTAAAGACCTAGAAATTCCATATAATTTTATTTTTCATAAATACATGTGAATTTTATGAGTCCGTGAAATTTTACGGCACTTGATTCCGAGGCCCGGTGTGCTTAGAATCAATTTCTGATGTTTTGTTCGGGTAAATTCAGTAAACGTACGAGCGGGTTTTTATAAATTTTGAACTATTGCTCGGAACTGAAATCTGAAGGCACCGGTGAACTAGCGGCACTCGTATTTGCTTAATAAGCCTTTAACCTTGACGAAAATTGGTCGAGAATAAATGACAGTTTTTGGTTTTAAAAAAATAATAATAAACTAAAGTGTACAACACTTTATTTTATTTTAAGCTGCCACGTTGAGTGTGTTGGTTAAAACCTCCACATGGGAGTTGGAGGTGGGACCACCACACCCTAATCTCCCATTAGTGGTTTTGGTGGGGGGGCCACCCGAGCATAACCTCTCATTAGAGGTTATGATGTGGGGACCACATAAGGCTTAGCCCCTATTAATGGATGGGGATAAAACCTCCTAAAATCCACATTAAATGGGGGAAAACCCCTTGACCTTCCCCTTTAATTAAGATTGGGCCAACACATAATTAAATCATGCCATCCTCTCATGGATTAACTAGAGGAGCCTATGTAATTAATCATACTTTTTTAATTTTTTTCATACCAACTCCCCTAATTAACTGCACCAACGTGTGTGAATTAATTATAGGGAGCCTTTTATTTTCATTCTCCGTTTGAATTATGTAACAACAATAAAATAATAGAAAACCTATTATTATTATTATTTTTTTGGAATTCTATTTTGGTGGATCGATGGAAGTTAAGAGCTAGGGAGAACCATTCTCCCAACGAAGAACGTAAAGAACGCCGGTGATGCTTCTTCCTAGGTCTTCTACCCCGGACACTTTCCAACATAGAGCAACTTACCTCCTCGTCTTTTTCAACGAACCAATGCATGAGATTGGATTGGAAGTGTGTGACGAACACATAGAATGATGGATGAATTCATCTTCTTCCTGCAACTTCGTTAACAAACGTCGAGCGACGAGTCAAAGGTATGGGTTTTTTCTTGTGTAATATCCTTTTCTTTACCTCTTCTTCAGTTTGGAAAGGATTTGATGCGTGGTTTTAAAAACAATTTAAGAACATCTCATTTATTCTTGCTGAAGAAATTGTTACCACCCTAAATGCGGAGGGTATGAGCCAAACCAACATAGCCCAACTCTTATGCAGTTCTTGTTGTGTAGTTTTATTAGAAGAACAACGAGGTGACAGAATGATGAAGGCAACGACGACAAAGGCAGTGCTACCAGTGGCCTCAATGAATCGTGCTTCCCCTGCAGCACCCCGGTGCTCCTGGCCACCCTCCGCCGGCTGGGCAGTGCGCGACCCGCCTACCCGCGTCCTGTCGCTGTTCTGCCCGGCGCACCCTGCGCGAAGCTCTGCGCCGCCGAGTGCTGCCCGCTAGCCCGTGTGCTACCTGGCACCCCGTGCACTACCCGCACGCACCCGCGACCTGGTTGGCCCCGCCGATGCCCTTCCTGGTTCCCCCGCGCATTGCCTGGCTCCCCTGGCACCCTTCCGCGGCTTGCCAGGCGCCCCCGCGCGCTGCTCGGAGCCCCATGCGCCTTGACCGCGGCCTGCCTGGCGCCCCCTGCACCCTGCTAAGCCTTGCTCGGTGCCCCCATTTCCCTATCATGGCCTGCCCAGCACCCCCGCGGCCTGCCTGATGCCCCCATGCCCTGCACACCGCCCCCGCAACGTCCCAACACCCTCGCCGCCACCCGGCCGAGCCGGTGTCACATACCCCCCCCCCCCCCCCCCCCCCCCCGCGGTGCCCTGGCCGAACCGGCCCAGCCACGCCCTCTGGGCCAAGCCATGCATGGCCGTGCCCTCGAAATGCTCGGGGCCGAACTGGCCCTAAGCCCTAGCCGAACCGCCCTCACGGTCTGCTGGGCCAGGCCCAGCGGGCGGGGTCAAAACTTACCGGGCTGACTCGCCCAATGGGCCCAGTCAGACCCAGCGAGTCTGATAGGGTTGACCTAAACTGGGATGGACTTGACAGGGTGGGGTCGAGTCGGTCTGACCGGGTCGGACTGGATCCGGGCCCATTACAGACCCATTACCTTCTTTAGTCATATCTTTTGAATCGGACATCCGTTTGACGAACCGCCAGTGGCACCAGTTTTCATGGAACGAAGTCGTCCGTTTGAGAATATCCCACTAAAGTTCGTGGTACAGTTGAGTTATGGTCTGGTTGGATCGTACATGAATACAACTGGGCCCTCGGGACTAAAAGGCTAGTAACTAACAGACCGGGCGTCTGATTGACGTGTCATCTGTTGCGTTGAGACCCCTATGACGTGGAAGACATTTGAGATACTTCTTCTTGGAACTTCGTGACAGTTGGAGTATTACCCAGTACCACATGGAGAAGATCCTTCTAGTGATGAGAAAAATGTGTGCAGAGACCCAGTAGCTCACAGACCTGATGACTACTTGATCGTTTCGACTCGGAGTGATTCGACTACCCCAGTGGGGAGTGCCTGGTAGTTGGCGGCAGACCCATGGTGGTGAAGCACATGGTAGTTGGCGGAAGACCCAGTGTACTCGACCGGAGGAGTACCACTGCAGGCTATTAGGGAGAGCACTTGGTAGTTTGTGGTAGACCCACAGTAGAGGATCGCCTGGTAGATGGCAGCAGACCCGCAGTACTGAACAGGAGGAGTACCTCACCTGTCTAAGGATAGTGAGAAGTGCCATGGTGTCGTGATAGGGTCACTGTACTCGACAGTGGAGGAGTTCTCCAGCAGTTGTGTATTCGATAATGAAAATCCTAGTTTGAGCTTAGTCAATGACTTTTGTGTTTTTCCCATGATTTAGATGGGTTAGTGGATAAATTAGGTATATGTATGGGCTTATACCTAAGTATTGGTTATCTGTTGATTTCATATTTTGTGGTTTATCCTTGATGAATTTTGTAAGAACTTGAGGGTCTCGGGGTCCCTACTGAGTATCATTACACTCACTCCTACATAGGCTATGCCCGCAACTCATTGTGTTGGTTGCAGACGACAGACCACGCTAACTGAGGAAAAGAGTAGCAAGACTGGACGGTACCCAGAGGTGGACCACTCGGCGTAACGGTACACGGAGGAGACGGACGGACGTGGAGTACTAAGGAGGCCATCTGTACCTACCTTTCATGTAGGAACCCCGATGTATGACCTAGAAATTGTTTTACTTTTCTTTAGTTGTACTTTTTTTCAGTTGTACTTGTACTTTCCTATTGGGATTGTATTTCCAGACCCTTTTACTTTCCAGCACTTATTTTGTACAATTTTTTACTTGGTGTTTTGCTTCTAATTGTGTACTCGGAATTTTTTTACAATTATAAAGGCAATTCCTTCCCAGTTTAGGGATTTATGCCTTGGGTTCTAGTCGCCATCCCCTGTCCCATGGAAGGATGGCTTGTGCTAGTCATGATACGGGCCCTGGGGGATGGGTCGTGACAAATTGTTATAAGAGGAGTCAGTTCTACCACAGAAATTAGAACTCTTATCTTTATTTTTTATGAAGAAATAGTGTTAAGGGTACTGGGTGTGGTCTTCAGTTCCGGGATTCCAGTGTTGGTGCAGGAGACTGACGTATCCATACAACAGGACCCTGCCTTCTGATTTTCTACTCAGTGCACGAAAGCACTGATTGCTAGTGCATTTTTAAAATTTTTTTTTAAGTCATCTCAACTAGGTCAGTTCACCTGGTATTGTCTTTTGACAGTGTCACATCTGTTTCCTTCAGGATGCCTCCCTGCGGACGACCAGTTAGAGCCCCGAGAGTCGTACATACTGATAGCCCACCGAGAAACGAGGCCTCGGTGCAAGGCCCCTTTCGAGTAGAGGCACCACTAGTACCACTCCCCATTGTGCCATCGATACCACTAGCCCAAAAGAAGATGATTCATGCTGCTTCAGTGCATTGCACGAGTTCTAGCACTAGACGCCACCCAGGTTCAGTGGAGAGATGGACCCATAGGTGGCTGAGGATTGGCTAGAGGATGGGGTCAGAACCTTCAGGCTAGTAGGGACACCAGAAGACTTCACGGTGATCCTTGCTCCCAACCACATTTAGGCAGTTGTAGGCATATGGTGGAGCCCTGATGCTCTAGGTCCATGATGAGGTGATGCTACAATGGACAGACTTTGAGAGCTTGTTTCGGGCAGAAATTGTCCCAGCCACCCTTCGAGCAGTGCAGATATAGGAGCTACTTCATCTGTAGCAGGGCATCATGATAATAGCACAGTAATCAGCAAAGTTCACCAACCTCTGGCACTACTCCACATATATGGTGTGGGACCCATTCTTCAGGGCTCGACCCTTCGAACAGGGGATCAAGTGAGTGATCAGAGATCCGATGATCTCACTTTGCATCCCAATGTAGACGGGGGTTCTAGAGAGAGACCTCTTGGTAGAGAGTGTCCTTGCAGAGCAGTCTCTAGCAGCGAGATCCACCACTAGCCAACACGCAGCAGAGTCTTCTACAGATGGCAGTAGAAAGATGTTGCAGAGGTCCAAGAGGACCAGAACTACAAGTGGACGACTGCACGACTCAAGATCTATTGTGCGGGGCACCCAGAGTGGATACATAGCCAGACATTCCAGGAGCGGACAATGTTAATCATGCAGAAAGCTTGATCACATGGCTCGTAACTATCCGACCCGGCATTTTGATGATCAACAGATGGTTGAGGGACCTCCCAGGCAGAGGTAGAGGATCGATCCAGGCAGTCCGCAGGTGGTAGGCGGAGGTGGTAGAGGAGCTAGATGTGTAGCTGGCAGTGGATGACGTTTCGAGGTGTTACCACCACCACAACTAGGAGGTCCACCCTGACCGTAGGCAGCGAGTGTACATGGTAGAGCTCAGCTTCAAGAATCTAAGGCCGATGATCACGATGCTCCAAAGATATTTCGAGGTAGGATTTGTGTCTACTCCACCTTAGCTGCAGTTCTTATAGACACAGGTGTCAGTCATTATTTCATTTCCACATCCCTCATTCAGTTCTCGGAGATTTCCGATGGAGCTATTAGTTCAATCCTTATGGCAATAGATTCTTATAGGAGCTGATTCGATGATTACGCACTGGTGCCGGCAGTGCAAGATTACGATATGAGGCGAGATCTTTTGCTAGGATCTCCTAGTAGTGGCATCAAATCCTTATGACATCATCTTGGGTATAGACTGTTTATCTAGAGTCCATGCTCAGATTGACTGTATTGGGTATAATGTGAGGTGTTTCCACAAAGATGGGACCAGGTTTACCTTCACCAGTGAAAAGGAACCCTTTGCAGCACAAGAAAGACTTACTCGGAGGAGTGTGAAACCGATCACTCACCATTTGGCCTGCCTTACCCTCGGAGCAGTTGATGTGGAGAGTCTGAACGATCCTGTAGTGTTGGACCTGTACGCTGATGTTTTCCCTGATGATGTTCCAAGACTACCTTCTCACTAAGAGGGGGACTTCTATATTGACATGTACCCCGGGACAACACCCATATCTACTACAACATATCAGATGGCTCCCACTGAGCTTTGCAAGGTGTGGGTAAATCTAGAGGACTTGTAGGGAAAGGGATTCATCCAGCCCAGTGTTTCTCCCTGGGCAACCCCGATTCTGTTCATAATGAAATTGGATGAGAGCATGAGGCTTTGGGTCGGCTACCGTTGCCTGAACCAGGTGACTGTGGAGAACAAGTACCCACTCCCAAGGATTGAGAACCTCTTTGACAAGCTGAAGGGACCTCATTGGTTTTCGAAGATAGACCTCAGATCAGGCTATCACCAGCATAGAGTTAGAGATGAGGATTTACAGAAGACAACCTTCAGTTGTTGTTACGACCACTATGAGTTCTTGGTGATTCCTTTTGGCGTAACCAGTGCTCTAGAAGTGTTTATGGGACTCATAAACAAGATATTCCCACCATACCTTGATCACTTTGTGGTAGTCATCATCTACAACATACTGATTTAATCGACCACTGAGGAGGAGCATGCCTACCATTTGTAGGGAGTTCTGGATACACTCCGGGAGAACAATCTTTATAGTATGCTCCCAAAGTGTCAGTTTTGGATTCGAGAGGTTAACTTTATAGGACACGTCATCTAGGAGGATGGAGTTGTAGTAGTTCCATCGAATATTGTGGCGATACTTGCTTGGGAGCCACCCAGGAGCGTGAAAGAGGTGCAGAGTTTCCTGGGTTTGTCTGGTTACTACATGAGATTCGTTCATGACTTCTCCAGAGTTACATCACCACTATCAGCCTTGAAAAAGATGTGGGAAACCATCGTGTGGATAGAGAGATGCAAGTAGAGCTTTTAAGAGCTAAGGCAGAGGCTCACTATTGCCCTCATATTAAGGCTTCCATAGGAAGGCGCAGGGTACATAGTTTACTGCGACACATCAAGGACCAGACTTGGGTGTGTCATGATGCAAGAGCGAGTAGTGATTACTTATGGTTCTCGATAGCTGAGATCGAATGAGTAGAACTAATCTACCCATGACCTGGAGTTAGAAGTAGTGGTATTAGCCTTGAAGATGTGGTGGCACTACTTATTGGGTAAGCATTTTATCATGTACACTGATCACAAGAGTCTCAAGTATATCTTCTCTCAGAAGGAGATGAACCTGAGACAGCAGCGATGGTTCAAGTTCTTCCAGGACTATGACATCGAGATAGTCTATACTCCTGGGAAGGGGAATGTTGCATCATATGCTCTCAGTAGGAGATCTAGTATACAACTTCTAGGAGAGGTGACAGAGCAGTTGGCTTCCTTACAGATATACTTTGTGGATAGAGATGGATCAAACTATCTACAGTCTCTTACAGTCACTCCCCCACTTTTTCAGTGAGTTTGGGAGGCGCAGCATGGGGACACTGACTGTGAGACATGAAGTGCTCAGATATCTATAGGGAAGGCACCTGATAGATTCTATGAAGGTGGGGAGCATGTCATCCCCCTCAAAGGACGTACGATGGAACTGGTGGCACGTCAAGAGGAGGTTTTGAGGGAGTTCCACACATCGCCTCTAGCGGTACATCCAAGAGTGGTGAAGATATACCAGGATCTTTAACGATAGCACCAGTGGCTAGGTATGAAGACGGTGGTAGTAGAGTTTGTATCACGCTGCCTCACTTTCTAGCAATTGAAGACAGGGCACCAAGTACCAGCAGGCTTGATTCATCCGTTAGAGGTCCCAGGGTAGAATTGGGATGGGATATCCATCGAACTTGTAACGCATCTTCCACGTAAATCCAGGGGTCATGACTCGATTTGGGTGATTGTTGACTGACTCACCAAGTCGTCCCGATTCATATCGATCAGAGAGAAGGGTTCAGTAGAGAGCTTGGGATGCCTCTATGTGAAAGATATTTTGCGACTACATGGAGTACCTTCCTCTATTGTCTCTGACCATGAAACACAGTTTTATTCCTCGATATGGAAGGGTCTGTAAGTGGATTTTTGGACACAGCTTCGCTTGAGCACCGCCTTCCATCCTTAGACAGATGGTCAGACCGAGAGGACCATCTAGGCCCACAAGGACATGCTATGTGCATGTGTCTTCGACTTCGGTCATAGTTGGGAGGATCTCCTGGCTTTGGTGGATTTTTCTTACAACAACCGTTATCACTCCACCATAGGGATGGAACCTATCGAGGAATTGTATGAGAGACCATGCAGATCCCCCTTGTTCTAGAAAAACATTAGGGAGTTAGCACTAGTGGGACTAGAGACGGTGCGAGCTACCACCAAGAAGGTGCAGATCATCCAGGAGCAGATAAAGACTACACAGAGTGTATAGAAGTCGTATGATGATATGAGATGGAGGCCTCTATAGTTTGAGGATAGATACCACATATTTATATGGGTCTCACCTTGATGGGGTCGATGAAGATTTTGTAAAGGCGACAAGTTATCTCCGAGATTCATCGGACCGTTCCAGGGCCCCAGTAGAGTAAGAAAGGTGGCATACCGCTTAGCTCTTCCACCTTAGTTGAATCAGGTGCACGACATCTTCCATGTATCTCAGCTGAGGAGACACATACATGACCCTTCACACATCATTGACCATGGAGAGTTGGACGTTGATGATGGGTTGACCTTCATAGAGGTTCTATTGGAGATTGAGGATCGATAGGAGCAGGTCCAATGTGGATGGTCGATACCTCTGGTGAGCGTTCCCTGGTAGCACGAGAACCTCCATTAGAGCACAAGGGAGCAGGAGGCTCAGATAGGTGCTCAGTACCCCCATCTGTTCCTATAGTTCGAGTTGTAGCTTACAGGGACGTAAAGCCATGAGGTGGGGAGAATGTAAAGACCTGAAAATTCCGTGGAATTTTTTTTCTTAAATACATGGCAATTTTACGAGTCCACAAAATTTTATGGCGCTTGATTCCGAGGCCTAGTGTGTCGGGAATAAATTAATGAAGTTTTTTTCGGGTACGTTCTGTAAACATAAGTGCGGATTTTTATAAAATTTGAACTGGTGCTCGGAACTGAAATCTGAGGGTATCGTTGAACTCACAGCACAAGTATTCACTTAAAAAATCTTTCACCTCAATGATATTTGGTCGAGAATAAAAGTTATTTTTTGTCTTTTATAAAAAAATAATAAAAAAAAGTATACAAGACTTTATTTTATTTTAAGCCACCATGTTGAGTGTGTTGGTTAAAACCTCCACTTGGGAGTTGGAGGTGGTACCGCCACACCCAAACCTCCCATGAGGGGTTATGGTTGTGGGGCTGACCCGAGCATAACCTCCCGTGAGAGGTTATGACGTGGGGACCACACAAGGCTTAACCCATATTAATGGAGGAGGATAAAACCAATTAAACTCCCCAATAATCGGGGGAAAACCCCTTGACCTCCCCCTTTAATTATGATTGGGCCAACACATAATTAAATTATGCCAACCTCTCATTGATTAATTGGAGGAGCCCATGTAATTAATCCTCATTTATTTTTTTTGTGGCAACTCCCCTAATTAATTGTGCCAATGAGTGTGAATTAATTAAGGGGAGCCTCTTAATTTCATTCCCCATTTGAATTACGTGCCAAGAATAAAATAGTAGACAATTTATAATTATTATTTTTCTTGAATTCTCTTTTGGTGGAATGGAGGAAGAGGAGAGCTAGGGAAAACCATCCCCCCATTGAATAATGCGAAGAATGCCGACTACGCTTCTTCCTCAGTCTTGTACCCTTCACACTTTTTGACATAGAGAAACTTCCCCCCTCATCATCATCAACGAACCGACACACGAGTTGGATTGGGAATGTACAACGAACGCAGCAAACGATGAACGACTTAATCTTATTCCCGAAACTCCATCAATGAAAATCGAGCGGCGAATCCAAGGTAGGGGTTTGGTTCTTGAATAATATCCTTTTATTTTTCTCTTCTTTGTATTGGGAGGGATTTGAATCGTGGTTTTAGAAACAATTGAAGAACATCTCCTTTCTTCTTGTTGAGAAAATTGTTACCTCCCTAGACGTGGAGGGTGCGGGCCAAGCCAACAGGTCCCGACTCTTCCGTTGTTCTTGTCGCGTTCTTTCATTGGAAGAACGACAAGGAAATTGAAAGATGAATGTGGTGAAGACTAAGGCCACGCTACCTGCAGCCTCTGCCAATCACGCCTCCCCCGTAGTGCACCGGTGCTCCATGCCGAACACCGCCAGTCGAGTGGCGCCCGACCAGCCTACCCGTGGCCTATCGGTGCCCTACTCGGCACCCCCGCACGCTGCCCTCCCCCCCACACGCTTCCCAGTACCCTCGTGCACTGCCTGACACCCTTGTGCATTGCATGTGCCCCCGCGCTCTGCCTCGCGCGTTGCCCGACGCCCCAACACGCTCCCCGTGCGCCCCTACGACCTGCACTGCCCCACCGGCGCCCTACCTAGCGCCCCCGTGCCCGGCCCGGAGCCCTGCCCGGCCTACCCGGCACCTCCACCTGCCCGGATGCACCCTACTCGGCGCCCCTGGTGCCCTACCGCACCCTGAGCGACCCCTGCTACGGCCTGCCTGGTTACCCCGCGACCTTCCCGAAGCCCCCGCACCCTACCCGGTGCCCCTGCGGCATCCCAGATCCCTCGCGGCCACCTTTCCGAGCCGGTGTCCCAGCCCCCCTCATGGTTCCCTGGCCAAACCATCCTAGCCGCGCCCTCCGGGCCAAGCCATGTCGTGTTACGCCCTCACAACACTTGTGGCCGAATAGGCCCCGATCCCAGGCCGAACCACCCTCACGGTCCGCTGGGCCGGGCCCAGTGGACCGGGTGAAAACATAGCAGGCTGACCTGCCCAATGGGCCAGGTCAGACCCAGCGAGTCTGACAGGGTTGACCTAGACCAGGTCGGCCCAGACTAGATTGGGCCGAGTCGGTCCAACCGGGTTGGACCGGACCCAGGCTCATTACTGACCCATTAAATTCTTGGGTCAAATATTTGGCACTGGACATTCGTTTAACGAACCGTCAGTGGCACCAGTTTTCTTGGAACGAAGCCATCCCTTTGGGAATACCCCACTAGAGTTTTGGGTATAGTTGAGTTACGGTCAGATTGGATCGTGCACGGATCCAATTGGGCCCCAGGGACTAAAAGGCTAATAACTAACACACCGTGCGTCCGATTGACGCACCGTCTGTTGCGTTGAGACACTTTTCACATAGAGGACCTTTGAGTTAATTTTTCATGGCACTTCGTGACATTTGGATTATTTCCTAGTAGCTCATGGAGAGAATCCTTCTAGTGATGATCAGACATAGTGGAGAGACCTATGAGTTGGTAGACCTGACGACCACTTATCCATTTCGACTCGGAGTGATTCAACTGGCACAGTGGGGAGCGCCTGGTAGTTGGCGGCAGACCCACAACGAAGGAGCGCTTGGTACTTTGCAGCAGACCTGAGGTACTTGATAGGAGGATAGCCTCAGCAGTCTAAGGTCATTGAGAAGTGCCTTGGGGTCACGATAGGCCCACTGTACTCGATAGAGGAGGAGTTCTCCAGCATCCATTGTTTCGATAATGAAAATCTTGGTTTGAGAAGAGTCAATGACTTTTGTGTTTTCCTCATGATTGAGATGTGTTACTAGATAACTTAGTTATATGTATGGGCATATACCTATGTAATGTTTATCCATTGATTTCATACTTTTTTGTTTATCCTTGTTGGATTTTGTGAGACCTTGAGGGTCTCGGGGTCCCTATTGAGTATCGTTATACTCACCCCTATACAGGTTATGCTCGCCCCTCGTTGTGTTGGTTTCAGACGACGTACAACTATAGCAGAGGCAAAGATTAGCAGAAATGGACAGTTTCTGGAGGTGGACCACTTGGCATGATGGTACGCAGAGTAGACAGATGGATAAAGAGTGTTGAGGAGGCCATCTGTACCTACCCTTCATGTAGGAACCCCAGAGGATGACCCAGTGGTTGTTTTACTTTTCTCTTTAGTTTTACTTTATTTTCAGTTTTACTTGTACTTACTCGTTGGGTTTGTATTTCCGGCCCCTATTACATTCGATCACTTCATTTGTATATTTTTTTACTTAGTTTTTTGCTTCCAGTTGTGTACTCTGATTTGTTTGTTTACAATTATAAAGGAAATTCTTTCCCAGATTAGGGATTTATGCCTTTGGTGCTAGTCGCTAGCCCCAGCTCTATGGAAGGCGGGCTTGGTGTAGTCACGATACGGGCCCTGGGGGACAGGTCGTGAAATAAGATCTCTGGGTGTTATAGTGTTCAATTTTTCTACCCAAACATTAATAAAATTTAATCATCATTGATTTTAAGTGATACAATGAATTTGAATTTTTTTGTGGCCCTATAGAAGTTTTGGGATTGTTTAGATGTTTCCTAGAAGGTTTAGATGATTTGTTATCTTTAGGTAGAGGAAATCGCATTGTAATATATTGTGATACCTGAAATGTTTTTTAGGTGGTAGTCTAAATCGATTATCTAAATTTTTATTCCCAGTGAATAAATAGTGTACCGTGATTTTTTTGATTAGAGGTGAAGATGATTCACTGTTCTTCATGACATGTGTCACTCCCTAATGAAAGAGGTTGTTATTTACATGGATTTATGATTTTTATTGTGAGTATTTGGTTGAAACATTAAATAATTAATTTGTGATTTGAAATTAGGAATTGCGTAGTAATATGAATCTAGGGATTTTTGGTGATGTGATTTTTTGACATTATGATGTGAAATTATTTGACAATGTTAGGGTCTAATAAATGTGTTATTTTTCCATTCATTTTTTGAAAGTGGTTTCACAATTATATTGAGATACAATAGTGTATATAAATAAATTATGATATAATAATTTTTTTAATGATGAAATGTGGTTTTTGGGTGTACTGTTTTTAGAGTCAATTGAGTTTACCCATTTGATAACTATATACATTACTTCATAATTAAAACAATTATTCCATTATTTTTGGAAGTCTCCGTCATTGATTAAAAATGTTTAAACCATGAAATTATTACACAATAGCAGTGATAAATACATTATGCTGTAATGATAAATAAAACAATGAGTTGATTTTAAAGGGTGTTTTAATTTCAATGGAAATTGAGCTAAACCATTTTAAAATTTTACTCTATAAGTCATGTTTTTTAAAATTATATATATTTCAAGTGGTTTTGAAAATGTGGATTTGTGGTTAAAACATGGGCCTGCTCAAGCTCAACCAAAAACATCTATTGATCACAAATTAAAATAAATTAAAATATGATTAGATCTAAAATTTAACATTATGTAGTAAGAGTTGATGGAAGCTGAGATGAATGTTGGGTTTCGAATAAATATTTAAAATTTAATCATTATGATATTTTTGTGATGCTACATTATAATATAGTAAAAAATTTGCATGAGAAAGAAAAATACATAAAAGAGGATAGAGAATACACTTATAGATGTGGAGGATCAATATTTTTATTCAAAAACACAATTCGTGGAGGTGGAATATCCTTAGAATGTGATGATTGGAGGATTTTGAAAAAATATTGATGATCAATATTTTATATACATATAAATAAATCTTAGTAGAAGAGGATGGATTTTGTTGGGTGACATATGGAAGGTGGTTTTTTGGGGAATTTTTGAGTTATTGTGATCAAATAGGAATAATAGAATTGGTGCTATACTGAGAGTATTTTGGACTCTAGTTTGATATTAAAGAATTTTTCTACACCATTTGAAGAACCAAGATTTATCAGTCCAAGATATTTTTTTTTGTTTGGGGACATTTTTATTTACCTAATTTCAATGATAAACCAGGCTATTTTTAACCATTTCATGATACTAGTGTAATGTATAGAAATGGGTGGGACCAATACATTCCAAGGACATATTTGTTCATTTTGAATGGTGAACCTTGTACCTAACAATGAATATTAAAGAAGATGAGACCGATTTGTATGATGGTGTTGTACAAAATCTGTATCTATGTTCTTTTTTCTAATTTAGATATTTTCATTCGCATTAATGTAGTAAGAAAATATTAAAATCTCTTGGTTTGAATATGCACGAAATGTAATTTAAAATCATTTTTAAATTCATTAAATATTTATGAAATCCCAAAAAATTTATAATAAACATTCAATGATTTTATTCCATATATTTAAAACAAGTAATAACCTGATCATCCCATAAATCCATTTATATTTATTAATTTAAATAAAAAATGGATAATTGGACCTCAACATGTAGACTCCCATCAAAAGTGATATAAACAATTAAAATATACGTTAAATAATTAAAATGTATGATGATATAAAAGAAACTATAATGGTTTTTGATATAGTGGAGAGAGAATAGAGTAACATAACTTTACAATTTTCGACGATATGCAATAGTTATTATTGTTATAACAATATTAATTTAGCCCTATAAAACATATGAAAATTGATATACTAATTAAAACACACATTAGGCATGTATAGAAAAAAGGGCATTTCACCATCATTTGGTGAAACACACAAAATATCCATACACCCATCATATAGATTTCTGTATTGTAGAAAAGGAGGAATAAAAGGATGAAAAATAGAAATACAAGGATCTAACCTCACATCCTTGCTCGGTGATCCCATGGAATATTTAAGAGGGAAGAATAATGAAATGATAGTGTAGAATGAGGTCATCCTTCCCACTCAATCAAAAACATACATTTTTAATATGAAGGGTGAGCTTCCAAAAATAAGGTAAAAATAGGATCCATCATATGTGTTTAAAAAAATATAGTCGGAGAGTTTCATCACATCTCACAGTTTTACAATCTTGTGGGAGTGATCCCAAGGAAGAAAAGATTCTAACTGCCTCCAAAGGATCTCTACTGAAAGGAAATTCCTCAGCCACTATATTTCATTATCACATACTGTAAAAATTTCTTGTGTTTTCATCAATCATTTTTTTGTAACTTATAAAGAAATAATTCATAGAATAGTGCAAAGAAGTGATGTTACCTATGAAATTAAATATTAAAATTGAATTTAACTCTACATGGGATATGGAGGGAATAAATTTAAAATGGGATTTATTTTTTTTTTTGGTCTAGGTTGGGACCATTTAATGAGATGAAAGAGTGTGAAATCATTTCACTCTATTGACTCTCATTATGAGAGCATACAATAATTTCATGCTCTTATTATGGATCTTAAGAGAGTGAAATTATAACCTGCTCCCAATATGAAAATGAGGAGTGTGAAATAACTTATCCCTCTTCTAATTTAAGCTTAAAAATGAACATGTAATGATTTCATTCTCTTCTTCAAATGGAAAAAATGAGAGGATGAAATATTTTATCATAATCCATTGAATACCTATAAAAGGGAACCCCTATGAAATTATCACATCTACACCCCCAAATTATTCTTTATAATTGTATAATTTTTTTATGAAACATATTTTGAGATTTTGTCTTTCAGTATTGAATATTTCATTTATTTTCCTTTTTAGATGTTTTCAATTTTAGTATTTAATATTATTTTTAAAACTTTATGTTTTAAGAATTAATTAGTTTTTCCCATTTTATTTAGCAATATTAAATTAAAAGTTTATTTAATAGTAATTTATTTAAAACTAATGCTATTGTAATGAGGAATATTAAACATTATATTTACTTATTTAAAAAATGGTTTGAAATTAAATTATTTGACAATTTTAAATTTTAAATTTCATGTTTAATTATTAGATATTGTTTTTAAATTAAATTATATATTAATAAAGAATAATGAAGTTCATTTTTTTTTGTTATTGTAATGTTTTAAAATTAATTTATATTGTAATTATGAATATGAAATTTTGTATTTAATGATTATTATAATGTTTTAAATTATATTATATGGTAATTAGTAATATTAATTTTCATGTTTATTTATTACTGTATTTTTTTGAAAGTAAATTACATGGTAATTAGGAATATTATGTAGTGTGTTTAATTATCATAATAATTCTTTAAAAATGTGTAATTAGTTATTAATTATTTATAATGAAAAATTACAATACATTGAAACATTGTTGTATTAATATTGAAAATAATCATAATCTTTATGTCTGAAATTTTTTAAGTATGATTTATAATAAAAATATTAAACATTATTTTTATCAAATGTTTCTTTAGATTTATTTAGTGTTAGTTATAAGTGTAGTGGTATATTTCTTTGGACCATTTCCCTTTGGATATGAGGTCTCTACCCTTTATGGGAGACAATATTTTCCATATTTTAATCTAATTTCAATGAATATTAACCCAACAATTGATATAAAACATAATTAATGTCTTAATCCTGAGTTTTTGTTGTTTCATTTGGTCATAGAATTAATTGAAAAGTTGTTCATTGATTCTTGAATTTTGATTAAACTGTTAAACTATTTTAATGATAATTTTCATTGTTTTTAATTAATTTTTTGATTAACTCAACAAATCATACACTAAGATTTCATTTTCATGGGTTGTGGGTCTAGGGATAAAAATTGACATTCAAGTTCTATGTATGGGTTTTTCATGACCTACATCTCTCTCATTCAATGCTCTACGTATGAGTCATCTATATATCAGTGGATATATATATGATTCAATATAACATATATAAAATTCATGGAGGCCAATATAATTTTCAATAGTAATTACATACAAGTCATCATCACTAGATTAGTCTACGATTGATCCATCTACAACCATCGTACAATTCATATGTCTATGATTGGTCTGTTTATGAGTTCTTTGCAACTAGCGTATTATTCATCTGTGTATTAGTCAATAGACGTTTTTATGATCCATCTACATGGGATTAACCTTTGTATTTGAGATCCTTCACATTGGGTATTTTCCAATGTTTAGTTTCCCCGAGCTAGAATTTCATTAAATAACCAGCTCATGACTCAAAATATATTTTCATTCCTCTAGTATTCCCATATTTGGTAGAATAATTCCACAAATTGATGAGAAATGTATCCATAGAGAGGAGAAAAAACTATTGGTTTCAAAATGATCAACAAATGTTTGAGAAGATTAGTTAAAGATTCCACAACCTTGAGCTATACACATGGAATCCATCAAAAGAAATGGGAGGTGGGTACTGGAATTCAGGAGGATGCCAAAAGAATTAAAATCACTGAGGGAAAATTATGTATTCTATGCAGATCATGTTGGATATTAAAATACTAATGCATGTGAATGATCCCAAAATTATTTTTCCACATGTAAAGAGAAGAAAAATGTTCACTAAAATATTGGGGGATCAGTCAAAGTATATGATAGATAATAATGGAGAGTTTAATTTTTATTTATGTTATTTTGGTAATCATTCTTTAGAGATGTAATACTAGACCAATAATAGTCGAGCTACGATGATTATTTCCACCATTGTTAATGAATTATTTGATTAATTGTTAATTATGTTCTTTTTAATTTCTCTATATTTGTTTTCTTTCTTAGTCAATAGGCGGTTTCCATTGATATTTTTATTTAAATTCCTCTAACATTATTTAACAATTTACACACATAGTCTATCTAAACCATCATCACAACCATTAAAATAATATTAAGTGTGTTTAATTGGGAGTGATTAGAGATATATGATCACAAGGACATACAAAAATAGGGAACATGGTGATTATTTTATCTATATGTTTGAATAAAAAAACCATGTTATGGTTATCAGATTTGTTTCATCAAATTATATATATACATATATTTAGTGTGAGAAAGAGAGATTTGGAGATTTGACTTGAATTATGATTTAATTTATAGGTGAGTAGAAGATCCATGTGTAGACAATTGTTTTTTAAACTGAATTCAAGAAACAATATCATTCCATTCTCAAACACAAATGATTCATTTTTTTTAAAAATACAATGTAACCAATTAAACCATGAAAAACACACACAAAATCCCTCCTCTCACAATAAAACCTGAGTCCAACAATTTACTAAATTTGACCTAGGTTAAATGTTTTTTGTGAGGCACATGATACTCATAACAACAACATGGAATTGTTGTTGGGGAGACATATTAGTTTTTGTTGTTGTTTTTTTACATTTTTTTTTAAATATGATTGATGCATGAATAGGTCTAGTTTTAATAACCTTTTCCCCTTTTTGATATTTTAGAATAAATTTATTGTCTACAGTAATAAATCTATGAATCACTGAGAGACTGGATAGGGAGTTTTTTCATAATAGAATTGATAGAATCCTCATCATCCTCTTCATTTAATAGGGATTCAATAAGATGTAAAAAAATGAAGATGATATTTTTCAACCAAATATGAAACTTAGATAATTATATCCCCCTAAAAATGAAAATAATAATTAGATGTTACAACTGAACAATCAATATAGATGCCTTTCCATTCTTCCAAGAAGGATCGACCAAAGAGTTGATTAACAACCTATAGCATGGATAAGTCTCCACCTTTAATGAACATAAAGAGACCTTCCAATGAATGTTCTTCCATTCAGCATGAAGTACCCAAATTATAAATGAGATATTGGGGATTAGAAAATCCATTGGAGAAATGCTATGATTTTTGGAAAAGATTCAAGAGATTGACTTTATCCCACCCACATCAACCATTTTTGGACAACCATTTCTTAGTATTTCTCTACCAAGGATTATTTAAAAATGGTAAAAACCTATTAGAATCTTTTTTATGAGGATAACCAATAGAAAAAATCACTAATTGAACCTAGGTAAATAATAAAAATAATCTAAAAAATCACTCAACAATTTAGTACTAGATCCACCACTACACGTGTACATGTGTTAAAGAGTTCAAAATCTCATTTACAAGAAACTATAATCAAATAACCACCATATATAGATAGACATATAACATAAAAAAATGTTCACGAAGTATCACTATATATACCACCCCAGGTATTTCGATGTTGTAATTCTTTGGATAATTTTAGTAAAGGTTTTCCTTATGTGAAATTGATATGTGATGCGATGTACCAAAGGATTAAGGAGAACTCTATAATTCAATATAGAGTTGGAACCCCACAGCCTCAAATACCACCCTTCCAGATGACTTTTCAATAGTCCTATTATCCACCACTATTCCAGTGGGACAAATCACCGCCCTCTAAAAGCTTCCAATATGGTAAAAACCAAGATCCCTCCATGAAGTACATGCTGAGATAACTAGTGGAGTCAAAAAATAACAAACATTACACTCTCACAACTCTAGGATTAGAGTCAAAGGAAATAAAATTCTAGTTTGTTAAACCCATATATACTCTAAATAACTTTCTAAATCAATGATTAAGTTATATTTTTTCCCAATAAATTTCAAATTCTAAGGTAAATGTAAGTTTAATTTCTCAAGTAAGTGTATGGGATGTGAAAATAAGTGAAAAGACACTGATTAAAGATTAATTAGGATGTGAAAAACTCATGAATGAAGAAGAACCTAGGAGGTAAGAAGAGGTAGATGTTCTCATGGAGACAAAACCAATGAAAAAGGGAAAGGTAAAAGACAATATGGAATATTGAACATAGCCACAACCTCGATTTATATCAAGAATAAACCCACACATGATGATCAATAGAGAATATCTACAATAATAAATTATAGAAACATTCAATAAAGAGGAAGTCAATATCCCTTTATCAGATTCAATGCAAAAAATCCCTCACTATTCCTATTTTCTCTGGGAAAAGTGTAACATTAAAATAAAATAACATGGAGATTAAAAGGTAATAAAAATAATAAATTTTTCTGCACTAGTAACCCCATACCTACATAGAAAATGTCAAAACATGGGTAATTTTAATATCCACTATACCATAGGATAGTATAAATTTAAAATTTCATTGTGTAATTTTGGAGTATAAATTAATTTCATTCCTTAGTTATTTTATTATTATATTTAAATTATATTACTCAAGACAACTAGAGTTAATTTATAAATATATAACCCATCCAATACCTACCCACTAGGAGTTTTAGATGATGTTTTGGTAAGATTAAAAACATTATTGTTCTTTATTATTTTTTATATCCATAACATAGAAGATGAAATAGGTAAAACTAATTATCCAATTATTTAAGATATTCTATTTCTTATTACTTTTAGGATATTAGTAAATATTCATAAAGGAAAATATGTTCATTGATTTTGGATAAGAAACTGTTAAAGTTATTAATTTTGGTACAATAAAATATCCTTTATAGGAATAATGTTTTTTTCACACTTTTTCATTATAAAATTACTTATTGTTTTAGGGAATAATTCCAAATTTCAGAAAAAATAATTAACCTAGGTTAGTCCCTAAAATCACAAAATCCTTTCAAAAAAATTGTTTTTGAAAATTAAATAATTCTTGAACAATATATGTTTCATAAAAGTTTAAGGAACTGAATGAATAATATTTTGATGTTTTACATAAATATTTTAACCAAACATCTTCTTTGCATATGAATATTTCAAAAATTAGAAACACTGAGCTGAAAACCCCACTAAAGAACACCAATAGAGATAACCATAAATGATTCTCTCCCTAGTGAGCTGCTATAAAAACACACATAATTTCCCATGTATAATGAAATGTTGAACTGTTTAGTCACATCAATGCTACCAACATTATTTTTTAATAATAAAATTCATAATACTAAATCTGAATCAAAATATTATATTTGGGTTGACACTCATTTTTAAAAAATTTATATTTATCCATTAATTAGAGGATGAATACATTAGGAAGGGGTCTTTTTTACATATATTTAATATTACCCTCATATGTGGGGGCCTCATTTTACCATAAAGAACTACTAGAAAAGTGTTCAAAGATGGATTTTTGGATTTTTTTAAATATTCACTTACCTTTTGAAATCATGTTAAAATTTCCAGTTGAATAGTGGAAATTTTAATTTACAAGAAGTTCCCTAACGAAATTTTATTTTCCATGAAATATTTTATGTATGGGGATTATATTTCAAGGGACCATTTCCTATATCATTTGGATTTAGATACATTTAATTAGTATTATTTTATGTTTCTAAATGGATTTAAGACCATAAAACTGGAAAAAACTATTCTAATTTATTCATTTAATTTAGAAGATCAAAAATATTTTGTAGGTTTTAGAATAAATCATTAAATAATTAGCGATGAGGGCACACATATCTGAAACAAATGTATTTAATCACCCATGATTATGTATGGAGAAAAAATTAAGCCCTATAATTCCAATCACCAATAATCAAATAGGTATTCCTATGTTTTGAATCAAGAGATAACTATAATTTTGGTATGTATAGTGAAATGCTTCTTGAAAGACTAGAGAAAAAATTATGAAGAGGCACATTGAGAATATAGTCTAAAAAATACCTTAAAACCCATATTGGTATGTCCCCTTATCTAATAATTAAGGTAAATGTTTTTTAATTACAGATTATGATTAAAAATAATGCCTATTGTGTTGTGAAGAAAGTGAACCTGAAATTCAGAAATATTGGTGAGAAAAGAATTCTCTAAATGCTAGAATTAGAGTAGTTGAGAAATGAAGATTATTAGAACTCCATATTTTATAGGGAAAATTATAGATCTTTCAGGGACATATTTATTCATAAAATAGTGTTTCAAGTTAGATAAAAAGTGTTATCATTATCTTAAAGGATGAAACTTATGCCTAAAAATCATTATTCCAAATGGACTGGATAATTTATGGTGTTTAACACATTTTTCTTTGGAGAATTTTAAATCAAAGGGACTAAATTATAGTAGACCATTAAGGTTAATGTGGAGAAGAAAAAAAATTTATGATATTTTTTAGAAAAACCTATAGATGAGTCCAAAATACCATTGCTAAATATGAATAAAGAACCATCAGGTTATCTCCTTCCTTAAAAATAATCTAAACACTCTTACTTAGATTTATATTGAAAATTCCATGAGGAACCCAATTATAAATAGTTTTTAAGATATTGTTTGGAGAGAATTCAATGTATCTCATATGAAAATAACTTTTTTGCTTCATGTTTGTTTTATGATGAAATAAACTAAAATAAAATGATAAATATTTTATTTCAAACAATTTTTAACTTTTTCATGATGTGTTTTTTAGTTTTTAAATTTAGTTTTTTTGGGATAGGAAAATAAGATTCAATGTGATCCTTCATAGTGAAAAATACCATTCGAGATTTGGGGGATTTTGTCAATTTAAATATTGTTGAATTTACAGGATAGTGGAGTGAGTTTTAGACCATTTTCATAGATTTTTCTATTTTAGATCAAGGAAAAGGAGTGTAATAGAGAAACATTTAGTGGAATAAAAATTATCACATAATGAAAATGAATGTTTGAACTTTTTGGTAAATAGTTTCTCATTTTGAAAATTAAATCCATGGGGATATAACAGAAAAAAATTAATATAAACCCTTTTGAAAATGGTGTAAAATAGGAAATTGCTATCCCATATGAATTTGAGATATTTTTAGGAAATGGGGGTCTGAGTAATAAAATACATTTTAAATTAAATATGTTCTTTGCACAACACATGGATTGGAAAAGTTCAATTAGTTCCTATTTGTTTGAAATGAATGGATTTAGGTTAGAGGAATATTTAACCCAAATTAATAATGGGTATCCTAGCCTATATGAATGTCATTTGGGTTGTATCAATGAAATGGGAAATATATATTAGACGGAAGGAACTAATGAAATAGTGATAAATTAATGTGCCATTTTTTAAAATCTTAATTTTACTGAATTTAATCATATTTACACTCATTGAATTAGAAATTTATGTCATTTCACAAGTGAGGTTATTGGGTTATATTCAAATATTAGGTGAGGTATTTTTTAATGATGTATGGATTTTTTATTTCCTCATTCTTTTTGTGTGTGTTTGTAACTGGGAAGGAGAATTATTTCTATTAGTTTAATTTATTGTATTTTTGAGAAGAGAAATAATATATGTTTGTGGGAGTGAGAGTTATAATATTTTAAATATTTTATTTTATTATTCAATAAAATTTACCCCACAATTGATATAAAGCGCAGGAAATTTGATCATTATTGTAACCTTTTGGAATTTTTATTGAAAATAATAAATGGATTTATCATTATGTTTAGTTGCTTTATTTATTTTTGGAGTTAATTTAAAAGCCACATTTTGATTCTTAAATTTGTATTAATTTATTTAATATATTTTAATACCTATTTTAATGTTATAATTTATTTTTGGATCAATTAGACAAATCCTACAATATGTTTTTAATATCATGAGTTTTTTTTCTAAGAAAGAAATTTGAAAAAGTCATTATCTACACACATGTCATCTATTCTTTTCATATGAGTAATTATTTACTATATGTTTGATCCATCCATGTATGATTGGTTATGTGTATGAGTTATAAGAACCTATGTGTGAGTTATAGAGGAAAACTTATGAGTCATTGATAGTTGTTAATGAGTCCTCTACATAAGAGTGGTTTTCTTGTTAGTCATTTACATCTAGTATAATAGTAATTTTCATTGGTGTGGTTTATGTACGGGTCATGTAAAAATAGAATATGAGTCAAATATGCATGATTCACCATACCTTTATCTGATTTATCTTTTTGGGAGTCACCTTGGTATGAGTTATTTTTAATTTTTTTTCATTATGATGATCAGTTGTCACATTCTATAAATACTTAAAATTATTAATGCATGAACCATAATATATTATAATTCTTCTAGTATGACCCAACCGAGTAAAAATATTTCCATGCATCCACATAATATCCATCCGAATAAAGAAAAATAAGATGATAGTGATGAATTTAGTTTGGAATATTATTGATGACCAACTGAAGAATCTAGAACCTCAAGATTTACATATGGAATCCATCAGAATAAATGGGAACTAGAAACTAAATATCAAGAGGACACTGAAGGAACCATATTTGATCAATGAGAAAAGAATATTTCTGTGTTTATCACATTGGAGTTGAAGTAGAATATTTTCACCAAGTAGATATATATAATTCATCACAATTTATAAAGAGGATGAATATTTCTCAAGGGATGGGGGGAGGGGTTAATCGACTAAGTTGAGAAATTCTACTAGAGTGTTTTTTATTTATTCCCTTTTTATAATCTATCTCTAGTGATGGATCTTTATACCGGTAGTTTTCAAGCCAAATAGTTTATCCATACCATTGTTAATGAATTCTGTGATTAGTTATTGACTATATGAACTAGAATTTCACTTGAAGTGATTGGTTTGTTACTAAATATTAGTTTTATGTTGACATTTTTATTTATATCCTTCTTCCCTTATTCACTATTTTTCAAACATAGGCTTGTTGAACCTTTTTCAATTTCTTAATGATGGTAGGCAGTGGGTTGATTGGTGAGTAATTGGAGATGTCTAATCACTGATAATGGAAATAATTTGAAATGTAGTAATTATTTCACTTCTATATATAGGTTGAAAATAATAGGTGGGGGTGATTAATGAGGTTTCATATAATTAGAGAGAGTGATTAAGTGTGTTAAATAGAATTATAATTTCATGATAGAAAATCCATTTTTCCCATAAACCCTCTATTTAAGTAGAAAAACCAACCATTGGTTTTCCAAATTCCAATATATTAGGGGCCATACTCCCCACAAATCAATGTTTTGCACACAAGCATGACATATAACAAAACAATTCTATAACGATTTCATACAATTTGAACCATATCTATAACAAGTTCATTTAACATCTACATTCCATCAGTGCATCATTTCCCAATTCATATGAGACCATACCCATTATAGATAGAAAGATGATGTCACACCATTATTTACTGCACCCAATTTACACAATAGAAGGTACAACTATCACATTAACTATCACAACAAAATGTAATATAAAATGCATCCTATATAGAATGGAATGTGATTCAAACAAGTGTCTATGTGAGGCATGAGATGAAATACTCTCATATTAACATGTTGTAAAATAATATAACCACAAAAAATATCAATAATAACTGTACAAAACATGATATTCACCAAATAGTGAAATTGAATCAACCGTAATAGCTCAAAATAAAAAATCTCAATTTAATAAAAGGAAAATTAAATTTTTCCTCTACACGGGGTAACTACTCCCAAGCCCAGCTAATTAAAAAATTCCATATTCTTCCTATTCCATTATATTGTCACCAAACACTAAGAAAAAGTAGAAAATAAACCCTCTGAAACCACTTTACAATGTCCCAGGTCATGAAGCCACTCAACTGTTCCCCGTACCCATTTGGTTGCCTGACATCAAGTGCATTTCCCCAAATTCCAGAGGCTGAAGACTAATAGTGAGGGCCTAGGGTGTAATAATGGGGAAAATATTCCCTCATTTCCAAAGTGTAAAACATAATAATAAATAATAACAATAGCAGAAGTAGTAGAAAGTTTCCAATAGAAGTAAACAACTGATGAATGAATGGTAAATATAAACAGAAGGCATATAATATCAGAATGATGCATCATGCCACATATTCTATGAAAATATAGAAAACATGATACACTGAAACCATGTTCAAAACATACCAAAGTATGACAATACAAAAAAAGAACACAGAAGTATTAAAATATTTAGCTACGTCCCATGATCTCCTACTCCTATGTTGTAATCACGTACCTAAATAGGGGTCTTTACATTATCTAAACAAGCAACTATATAGTCTTTTTGGGCCAAAAAACTTGACTCAAATAGGGTGTGTGAGGTAAATCGCAGTATGTAACCACCTATGGTCTGTTCTAATATATAAGTGAGTATGTTCAATAGTATTGTATAGTTATGAGATGCAGTAAACTATCAGGTACTAAAAAGTAAACAATCCTATAAGTATTAGAATTTATTTATAAAGTTCATTATCAATCAAATTATCTAAAGAACTTATGTTTTTGATTTCATCATAAGCCCGACATTCCCCGAATTGATGTAATCACATCAGATGTCTGAAATGATTTCCAAAACAAATATGTGGAAACATAATCCAATCTTGTGATTTTTCATGGATAAAATGTCACTATTCATTACATTTAATTGTTTAAATACAACTTGAGTCCAATATTGATATTTCTAAGATAGAATTCGAATATCACTCGAGGTTCAATTCTACAGACATCCTATGTGCTTGTTCTCAGGGGTCCTACATGGGAGACCTGAGTATCACTCTAGACATCAGTACATGTTCATGTAAGTTTAGTCTATACTTTGTTGTCCTACCAGAGAGCCCATGTGTCACTAGTGAGAAATAAAAAAATCTCTCATATTCTTCCATGGTGTTCTAATCTAAACCCATGTGTCACCTAAGGTTTATTATAAGGTCATGTCAATATAGTCTATTCATGTTTGTCCTACTTGGGAGCCCAAGTATCACTAATGACACAAAAATCAAAAGCCACTTGAGTACATCCATGAAATTCAAAGATAAACCCTTCTTTCACCCAAGTTGAAAGGTAAAATAGTCAGGTGAGTCTGTTAATGGAGTTCTAAAATAAACCCATATATCATATAATTCAATTTTCCATTTAATAATTGAAATTCAATCAAAAAATTCCAACATGCTTAAACATGAAAAACTAAAACCTCAAAAAGGAGGAAAACACAATCTCAATTCCATAATACATACAATTCTATCACAATTGAAATTATAAACACTAATAAACTTCATTTATTAAACAACCCTAAAAGGGAAACAACACCATGCCCATTGACATCCTAGGACAAAACAACCAAACTATTTAAACATGTCAATAATTAATGAGAGGAACAAGACAACCTACCTTATTGTGTTGTTACTCTTCTCATCTAGCCTCTAATTCCAATTCAATATATAACATATAGATCTATATAATAAGGATATTCATTCAACCTTAAATAACTTATGTTGACCTCACCTGTTTTGATAATCCCATCTATGCTTTCACATACCATGAAACTCCCAATTAATATTTATCTATATTCTAATTCAATCAATCTATGACATTCTATTTGATAATAATATTAAAATAATCCTCAAAATATGTTAATCAATTTTTATCTTTGTTTATATAAGTTTTGAAGTCATTATAACCCAATCAGATAAGTTTTTCATAAAACAGATAAGTGTTAGTCACTGATCTGCGTATAGCTACTGATACAGAGCAACCGGTACTTAGTCTACCGATAGACAGAGTCCTCGATAAGCTAAGGTCACCGATACGTAGAGATACTGATATATACAAGTCCACCGGTAAGCATAGAACAAGGTCAACAATACAGATTGCTACCAATAGAACAAGTCTTCCGATAGTACAGAATGAAGCTACCGATAAAAAGTAGAGCTACCGATAGATAAAGAGATACTGATAGAATGAAGTCACCGGTATATAAAGAAACCGATAATAAAAGTTACTGATACCCATAGTAAGAGATACCGATATCAGGAGATACTGATACAAGTTCAAAGAGCTACCGATGGAAGTTCACTGCTACACAAAGTCCACCGTACACATCTACCAACAGAAGGATACTAATGATTGACCAACCAGTCAAACTCTATACTCCCAATATTATTTATTTATTAAGCTAACAGTTACATTTGATGTTTTTAATGCAGTTAATGTTATTTATTGATATTATTTGGAATGTCAGGGAACCGTACTTAATACCCATGTAAAAGGTAATCATTATTTTTTGCCGGAGCTTAATGATATAAAAGGGAAGATAATGATCTAGAGAGAAATCGTGTGAATACCGAAATCTCATAAAAAAGAAACTAAGAAGGCGCTTGAAGTATAAAGAAAGAACATAAAAGTGGTGCATGTGGAAGGACTACATCCATACTCCAAGAACACTAGACATACACAAAGAAATTCATTTCTAGAGGAGAACAAAAGTTGCATCTTGGTAGAAGAACTACAACAAACACTTCATGCACTCAGGCTGATAAGATGAACCTGAAAACCAAGGAAGCAAATGACAATCTCTTTTTCAGACAAAAACCAGAGGACTCAGAAGATTTTCTGACCAATCAAACAAGTCCAGAGCTACACTTCCAATCCCTAAAGATTTTCTAAACTCATTCATACTTACTCTAGTGATTATTTTATTTACATTTAGAGAAGTTTGTGTACCCTATTTATTTCACACACACTGTCTCCTGTGCTAAATTGGAGGATTCTTAAATCCTCATTCAAATATATAACTCACTTGTATCCCACTAGGGATAGTGGTAGAGGTCGAGTATGGCCTGGAAAGCTGTGAGTTGTTCCTTGTTTTCCAACGTAGAACTGTGGTAGAAGTCTTTGAACCTGGACAGTCCTTGAACTATTATTTACCCCGATCTAGGGTGCGGATCAATTTATATAAATTTTTTGAGAGGAATATGTTTCGGCTTGAGACTGAACCTCTTGGTTACATCTGCTGTGCATTTTAGTTTAAGTCATAAGTATACTGTAGATTTCATATTCCGCTGCTAACTAATTTGAAATATAATTTGTTTTAATGTTACTTTGATAAATAAATTAGCAAGTTTTTATACTTATTTTAAACCCATTAGTTAGTTTCAAAAGTCAATTTAATCTTCAGATTAAATTAACTAAGACCTAATCAATCTTTGAGAAACTAATTGAACATTTACAATCTATATAAATTCACTATAATTTAACATTGTTTTTAAATAGGGTGATTTTAAGAGAAATATTTTTGACAGAAATTTTTAATTGGAACTCAATTCAACCCCCTCTTAAGTATACACTCTGACCAAAAACTTAGTTGAGAAGAAAAATCCCCAAGAATGGATCATGAGTAATTGAGCGCTTACTGATTGGATTCAAATAAGTCCGATGGTGATGGATTTGGAGTTCAGATGATCAACCGAGAAGGGGTTGACGTTCCGATGCTCCTTTTGAGTTTCCCAATAGAGCCCAGTCTCCAATATGTAGAATGGAGAGGCTACTACCATTTTTAAGAGAAAAAACCAAAATACACAGTGTGAAAGTATACATACACGGAGTGTATATCTTTTAACTATTCATTTGGCGACTATGATCTTCCGACTTACTTTCCAGGGCATGTGGATATGACTATATGGTGTGTACTACGATGTACACAATGTGTAGTTGGGTTTTCCTCTTTTCCATTCCAACATGACTACTCATTATGTATCCCTTTCATACACATCCAAACTACAAGACATTTACATTGGATTACAATGTGGGTACTCTTGAATTATCTCGTGTGACAGTATGTTTCCAATACTATTCTAGGCTTCCCTTGTTTTATCAAAAAACAACTCAAATGAAAAATAATTAAATAAAGTTGTACATCAAACTAAAAATAGTGTTCTTATGAATGTTATTATTGAAATTATAATATCATGTAAATATGTTCTAGTAATTTTGATTGTGTATAGAACTAAATAACTTTTCGGTAATGATATTTCTTACAGGAAGTCATGGGAGGCATGAGAATAAACCAGTATAAAATTTTATGGTGTCAGGGTTGAATCTTATTGATTTTTACCATGGATTATGGATATTTTTTGTTGAAAAAATTTGGTTGTCTATTGGATACATATTATTGATTTATTTGTCAAAATCAAAATAAAAATTATCTCTCAAAAGTTTTGTTTGATGGATTTCTTTATAAATTATTACATTGTATGTATGCTCTTAGGTATTGTAAGTTGTTTTTCGAGATTGATGAATCATTTTTATATGAAAATTATGATGGAAAATTATTTATTTCTTCCACATTGGATGGAAATTGTGGATTTGTACTATTATAACATAATATTGCATAGAATTATAATGTATTTTTTTGGGATTTTGAGTTCATCACAAACATTTTAGGAATTTGTTTTATTTTCGATCAAAATCAAGTGATTATGGAGGAAATACAGTATTAGGGTATTTCATGGAGACTATCCAATGATTTTCATCAATAATGTGTTATAAATATTATAAGAAACATGTAGTCTATGTCCAAGTGTTAATCCATGATGAAAGTAAATGTCAATCTTGTCATTCATATTATTTTTTTGAAAAAATCCATTTAATAGAGAGCATACTCTTATATGTGTTTTGATTAGTTCGTGTTTTTAGCATATGAGCCACTACATAAGAAGAAATACAATAATTTTTAAAGGATTATAATAATTATTCAACATTTATATTTCTATCTATTAAAATTCTAAAATACAAATGGTCTCTATCATATGATGATGGGAGGAGACATGGACACATGAAAACCAACATTGTGGAATGAGTTACTAGAGTTTTTAAGGGAGTTTAGAATATAACATCACTGCTAATTATGAATATTAATTTAGAGGATTAATTATTATTATAATTTTTTAAAATTTAATTATATATTTAGTGTAGAAAATTTTCAATCACATTGTGAAACATTTTTTTGGAATGGGGAAATCTGGTCAAAGACGGTTATTATATAAGAATATGATTTGGACAATATTTTTAGTTTGAGATTGATTTTATTTTATAAAAGGATTCTGCATTTTTTGTCTATTAATTTGATTGTGGAAGGATTATATTTGAGAACATTGAGTCTCATGATCTATTAACTTGTAACTGTGGTTGTGTTATTGTGGTTGTAATGGGGAAACATTACTATGACTATAATATCTTTCAATCATTATGATATCCTTATACACATGTGACCAAAAAATTTCCTTATGTATTATTTTATTATAAAAACACATTGATCCATTGTATCAATTAATAACTATTAATGGGTGATATAGTTATCCATGTGCCAATACGTGAATATCAGAACATTTGTCCTTCGAATGATGCACCTATGCTTCCCCTGAACAAGATTAGGCTGCGACCAAGATGGAGGCCAATACTGAAAAATATATAGAATGATATGGATCATACCTAATAATAAACACCATTATAGAGGTGTGGTATATAGATCCTGGAAGGTCACACTAATACAATTCACCCTATGCATATAGAGAAATCATCAAACAATTGACATGATTAATGATAGACACCAAATTTTTATTTAATTACAAATAAAATACGATATGTTTACCTTATATAGGTTACAAAAATCATGGATTTTATCATATCTACAAGATATATGATTTATTATAGTTGTTAATGATGATTTATTTGTAAGTATTGAGTTGATCCCAATCTTAATGGATTTAACATTTTATTTAATTTCCCCCCTTTTAAAATGTATTATGGGGTAACCTTACATGGATTGCAATCCCTAAAAATATATAATTAATACATAAACCTAGAAGGTCAAACTATATAAAGTATACCCCACCATAGCTTCTATTTTTTAATGTTCAATGAACCCAATTTTTACGGATGATTAGCTGACAATGCCCTATGTAGAACTATATGGTTCCTAGTACTGACGGTTAAAGCCATAACCTTTCCTTGAACCACATCGAGGTTCACCTTTATTTATTTGGAATTATTTTTATTTTTCTTCCCTTCATGGAAAGTGCATCACTACCACCCAGAATTTCTTCCACCAACGACTCGAAGGGACCATCGTTGTCTTGAGACACCCATCACTACCAAGGAGTCACCCATCATGCTTTTTGTCATCATGATGATTTTCCACGAGAATTCCCTTGTTGTCTCACCAACTCAATTGGGTCAACCATTTTCACTACTAGAGGTCCCACCATCTCTTAAATTAACCATGTCATCATGACCCACCACCCCATCATCGACCACTTTCCACATTCATTGATAACAACCATATAATAGTCATAATCTGAACAAATCCATCTAACCAAAATAAATGGGGTTCTATTAGGACTTGAGCCTGGTCTTATATGATAGATGACATGGTGCCTATACCTCTAGGTTTCACTCCAATGATAGTATGAATTGATTTTATTTTCTTTATAAATTAAAAAATCATATGACTTTATTATTATTTTGGAAATAATATTATCATGTGAATGAATTATTTTGTAGTAATAATATAACATGTATTAAAAATTAAAGGCATTTAAATATATGTTTTACAAATATTTATGCAATTTTTGTACATTTAGACCAAGGTGGATCATTAATTTTCTATGTTGTCTCATGTCTCACATAATGTAATATAGGGGTAACCTTTTTAACATATTAATATAAAAATATCATATAATTTACACCATGATTCACCTTTGTTATCCATTTTTCAATACCTCTGACATGCTATATTTTATGGGTTCACCATGTGTTACTTTAAGTTTATTCCTAATAATTTTATTACAACATTGGTCAAGAGATAGAAACCAAAGACACACACATTCCATCTTCATGGGGGAGAGAATAGTAAATGTATGGATATGGAATATATGTTGGGTATACCAATCCTTGTATAAGTGGTTATGGGTGTGACTTCATACGAATGGGTTGATTTTAGGCATCGTTTTCTAGGAAATAATCAATCACATATATTTTAGGGTGATTGATTGTGTAGGGGCAGGATAGATGGTTACTTATCATTTATTCCTAATTGTTTTAATGAGTTGAAACTTATTTCATCACACACATTCCTGTATTATAAAAATACTCAAACAAACATTGTGTGTCTACTACTCTACTACTGTTGTATTCATGATACACATATTGTTACTTGAGGATATTAATATGAAATATACCTAGAGTTGGGACTCATGTGTACTAGTATATATGTATAAATTCCTTTTTAGAACAAGTAGAACATATGAACCTTAGATTTCATGATATGTTAATATATTATCGAAGTGGTCAGGATATAATATTTCTTACATCACTCCTAAAGTTATCACAACACATCATCAACACGTTTAGAAGAACATTCCTCAAGGATGTTGTTATGTTTAAATAATTAATTATAATTGTTTTATTAATTTATTAATATCATTTATAAACTAATCATATATTTATTTTTTATATGGTGTGGTTAATATTGGAGTTGTGTATATTCCATGAGGAACATTGTGTATAGTTGTCAACATATTTTGACTCTATATATCCAAATGATAAAGGTTAATTAATATTTTTTTATATACACCGTAATTTGGATATCAATATTATATTATTTTATAATGATAAATTATTCATATTATTTTTCTAATTTATGAATATTTTATTAATTTGTCATATAAAGTTTTATGGATCCCTTATACAAGTGTTTTCTTGGCATCATATCCTGCATATTTCCCAACTCTGGGTTGATATCATGGATTAGTGGAAGCAATCATTAACTTACATATCATTGATTAGCATCAGTTAGATTGATTCATGTAATATTCTGGGTTCTTACATGGCATCCCTACTATTCCATGACAGTTTTCTACATTAAACAGTCTTACACCCATAGGTTTACAAGAAATCAATTAGCCACACTATCATCCTTTTCATTTAGAGCGTTGAGACCTGCCTTCCAAGTAAAATATTATCTTTAACACATATCCCACAATAAAAATCTAGACATATGGTCAAAGATAATATTTGTATAGGAACCAACATCACACTATTTTTTACATTACATTCCATGGGATATGCCTCCTCAAGTTTTCATGTTTTCTACCTTTTGATATATATTTTTATTTCATATTTGGAATTAAATTTAATGTCATTAAATATGATGTCTGAAAACTTATAGTGTTTTGTACACATATATAATCCTTAATATGAGGAAGTATTCAATCATGATTTTTCTTTCATAGATATTTGATAGCTCTCATTGATCTTATTTATTTCTTATATGAGTGTTTATGTGAGGAAGATCCATAGATATATCCAAATCCACATGAACATTCTGTAGTAGGTGGCAATATTGTTGTGTCTTCTTAGAATGCTAAGGATGATTCACTTCCACTTCCACTACCACAACCAGAATGTGGATAGTGTCAAATATATTGATATATATTCCCAAGAGAGGCTCCTACAATGTAGATAAAAATATCATGCACTACATGGACAGGATCCGGAACCATAAACATCTACATATTAATTTTATATATCATTGTAGACTCAGGAATGTAATACAACCAATGTTCTTGGAGAATAAAAGGTGTGGGACCAATTATCCAATCACAATTTGTACTGTAGTTGGGATATATACAATTAGATGACAAGTTTGATGTGTCTATTACATTCTATTCATCATCAGGGGTTCTACGAGGAACACATTCAGGAATATATATATATATATATATATATATATATATATATCCAAAACATTTTTTGGGGACTCCTATATGTCATATGATAGGGAGTGATCTTGTCAGTAGTATGAGGAGGCAACAACAACACTACATTATGAGGTTCAAATAATAGAAGAACTCTACATTGTGGAAACAATGTCATAGGAATATATGCACCTATTGAGGATGAGTTAGCATACAAAGTGGTATCTGCTGCTATTGCTGGCACACAAGAGTGGACAAAACATTGAAATCAAAGTGGGAATAAGGTTCATACAATGAGATGCAGAGGAGAGTGGTGGATACAATGATACTTTATATTTTAAAATAGGTTACATAAAAAAATATCTAATTTATGAAGTCATTAAATTAATTTTTAGATTCGAAATTTTAAAATAATTTTCAAAAAAACATAACTAAAATTTTAAATAGTTGATACATTTAAACAAGTTAATTAATATTTTTACAAAATTATTGAAGTTAAAGGAATACATAAATATCTACCTTTTTATTTTATATAATAAAATTAATTTATAAATAAAAATATCAATTTATAATATAACATACCAAAAATTTTAAATCATTATTTTAATTTTTAAAAAATATTTTATGTAATTAATTGTTCTCATTTTTAGTTGATAGAAAAATTACAATTAAAACATATAATTCAAATATAATTTTATATAGTTTTATATTTTTATAATCATATTTAATTGAATATATTTTTTATTTATTAGTTGTGTAAAAAATGGTTTAATTATTTTATTTTCCCCCTAATAATGAAATTTTATTTAAAATTAATAATATATTTAATGAAATAAAATAAATAAACTATAATATTTTCAAATAATCACCATATCATTAGAATGAATTAATTTCATGCTCTCCGTAAGGGATTAAAGAATATAAAGTAATTTCTTACCCTTGTTTCCAATATTGTTTATTAAAATGATACCTATGAAAAATCATAACTTCGAGATAACTTTTCCATACAAAGTGAAAACACTCATATTAAATCCTGATCTTTATCCTTATTGAAACTGGTTACTCCTAAGAATATTCTAGATTCCCATATGGAAAAACCTTACATGTAAGAGACCAAACCTCTATCACAAATATCACCTAATATGCAAGAGCCATTGATGTAGATATTAATCACAAAAATGGTTTGGGGATGATTTTTTATGGGTTCATTGAATAAACAGTTGAAATATGGTCTTCGAGAAATGTTGAGAGCATCAATAAATTTTGATTTTATCTAAGTGTTTTAATTCCCTCAATGTATTTGGCCTAGATCATGGATTTGTTAAAGTAATTTAGGGTAGATCCACCTTTTGTGTTTTTTATATAGAAGGTGTTCACATCCCCAACAACTTTCATTAAATAAAACATGAACATCGTTGAGGATAATAACACCTTTGTCTTCTACCATATAAAACTAGACCCCTCCCACTAAATTCATCCTCATCACAACTTATTTTTCTCTGGCTCCTTGGTAACAACTTCCAAGGGGTGAGTAATTTTCCACTTTTACTTTAATTTTTTAAATCATAATTTAATTAACTTTTTCTACAACACCACAAAATATTAAAATAAAAAAATATTAGTCAATAGTATATGTGACATAGAATGCCAATAATCAACAACACCAAAAATATATTTCATTATATTTAATCTCTTCAATATCTTATAGGAAATGCATCTGAGAGTCTTAATGAAATGTAATATAGTATACCATTATAACATATCCATTAAATTGTAAGGTATGAATAGTAATAACTAAAGTATGAATGTTATTTTTATCTGTTTATTAGGAATAATATAAGAATCATTTAACACCAAAAGAAATGTTTTCTAAAAAACTGTATTTTATAAAAGAAGGTTTAGTGGCGATTCACGCACATAATTTGAAATTAATTTTTTTACCAATATTACAAAAATTATTTTATAAAATGATCATCATTATTTAAATCATCATATCAAAACATTATTAGGGTGTGTTTTTGGGATTTTTTTGATAGGTTTCATTTCTTGATGAATAATAAAAATAATGATTTTTATTTGAAAACTTCCTTTCATTTAAATGATTTAAAAATTTACTTATATTTTGAAATAAATTTATAGTGAAATTAGTAAAATTATATTATAGTAAAAACAATTAGGTCATTTTAATAAATTTTGTATTGAATATTATGATCAAATCCTTTAATACGTATGAAAAGTTTATCTTTGAAAACATGATTTTTTTGCGCATCTTCAGATATAATATTAAAATATATTTTTCAACTTATATGAATTTAACATGTCAAAATTGTTTCAATATTTTGAAACAGAATAATTTATATTATCCAAGGAGTCAACTAATTTTTTGACCAAAATTAATGGTGAAAACAGTAAAAATTAATTAATATAGTTAAGGTAAAAATGGAATTACTAAGGGGTTAAACTAAGAATATAAGGGTCAAAAAGACATATAAAACATTCAAAATTTTATTGGTTGTACATATTTATGTATTATCAAAGAAAAAATTAGTACCTAATTTTATTTTTATTTTTTTAGAATGTGAATTATTTTATCATTTTGAATTCTTTTGGGAAATTTCCAAGTAATTTCTATGAGGGATCCCTTTCCACACTTATGTAAGAGAACATAATCCCTTAACTAATCCACATATCTAAAGTGTATGGGATAGAAAAAACAATAACAAACATATCTGTCCAACATCCTTATAAATTTTCTAGTGGTTCTTGTACTCCCAATATAACAACACTAGGGTTCTTAAGAATTGATCCAAAGATGTTTTCTCTAAGCGAAGGCAATTGTCTCCACCATGCTCATTCAATTTATATCATCATTTCTAAACATCAATTATGACTTAAAACTTCCAATACAATAACACCATTATCTCAGATATACTAATATTTTGTTATGTTGATTTAATAATATTTATCCATCTCCTCCTCTATCAAATGGAAAATGATATCATGGATCATGTGTATAGTGGACTACCAACTTGAGAACCGAAGTAGTTCATTTTCCATCACCAAATTTCAAGGATGGATATAACATTGGATTTTAAAAATATTTATGATATTTATGATTCTATTATACTTATTTAAAAATAAAATAACATAAAACTTATTACATTCCATGTTGTTTAAAATAAAATAATGCCACTCATCTGTATGGTGGACTACTACCCCACGAAGCGATGTGATTCATTTTTTAGTTACAATTTACCTGGATAGTAATATGGGTAAATTTAAGGAATATGTGTGATATATATAATATGACACTGATTTTGGAATATTAATATATGTAACATCCTCAAACCAGAATCCACTAACTTGTGGTCCAACCCAGGTTACCACATGACCTCAGGTACACCTTCCCATAAGCTACAGGCTTTTGACGAGTAGAGAGGGACTAATAAACCACAAGGGGAGACTAAAAAATATTTTTAGAGTAATGTTTACTATAAAACATGTGATTTAATGGAAATAAAATAACTAGAAATAATAAACATCCATTAATAACCATTTCCCAAAACTAAGTAGCATCCCACAACAACATGATCAAAATGATATGCCATGTCATATAGTGCCAAGTGTTGAGAAAACCCGAAAATGATGACAAACCAAAAAATCATCAAAAAGGGTCCTGACCCCATGATCGAATCCCTCATCCAGGTATATACCACTGTAACCTCAACCATATATCATGGCTCTTTTTCCCTTGTCCTGGCCTACTAACATGAAGTCACCTCGGGTACCCAATGGTGGCCCGAGGAGGGTGTGAGTATAACTCAGTAAGACACCCCAAACGTTTTCTAAAAGTATACAATATAAATATAAGTTTCAAGATAGAATTAAATAAATTAAAATATAAGAAATACAACTTGGGTTCCATTATTTATCATTTTTCTCTTTATACATTTTCATCATTTGTTCCATGGGTTATGAATTTAAATTATTTGAACTACGACCTAAGATAATTAATTATCCTGAATAAGGGAATAATGAAAGATCCCAATATTAATAGGGATAAAAAATATCATAAAAAATACATTACACTTACCTTGGAGCATTATTATTGGTAGTCTCCTCAACTTAAACTATCAAGGGGATAATGCCTTAGTCCCCTTCATTAACATGTGCATTACAAGGGTGGGGGTTGGAGCCTTAGTATTACCCGACCCATGGGTGTAGATCCTAAAATATGATACCCCAAAACATCCAATCCATGTGAAAATTCTTATTTACCCATTTACAACGTATACCATATCCTAAAATATACAAAACATTTACAATTAACATTTCATAAGACATAGGAATCATCACCAAGTCTTAACCCACTAGCATATTTACAATTTACATAGCATATCCCATTTATCCCATTTACCTATTCAAAAAATAACTCATTTAGAATAATTATCAATTCTCATACATTAGCCCATTTTTCATATTCATGAATTCATATTCTTTAATCCATTGATGCTTTTCCATCACAAATTCATAATCTATTTGACATGATCACAATAATCCACTTAACCATTTCCCACATAACGAAAACAAATCAACTATTCCATTGCATGGAATAGGAAAATACTTCCATTAGTGGATATTTATGATTTAAATTATCATTTCAATACATTCATCATGGGTTCTACTTAATGTCAAGTCCATACTATTCTTAACATCACCATTTTCCATAGTTATGAATGTTGGCACACAACATGGGTGTCCCTAAACTAGTATAATCAATCCAAAGGCATTCAACATTGATAATGATGGCTTTAATTCATCATTTTACCAACAATTTTACTGAGTATTAATAATTTAATAACATTAAAAACAAGAACACACAATATCACAACCAAATGCACAAAAATCAGGAATCAAGTCTATGAAATATAACATGTATACCACCTACCCTGATTTTGAAGAAGAACACTCTCTTAACATGAGCCTTTGACATGGATTCAATTACCCTTTGTAGCCAAAACCTAGGATCCATTAAATAAATATGTTTTTAGGGATCAAAAAAAATAATAACAAACCTATAAGACCTAATCTGAAAAAATAGAGCAAAGACAATAGTTATACAAACCTGAAGGTTCGATACAAACCAAAAGACACTCGAAATGACCTATAAATAAAAGAGATCAATCCTTGGGAATCCTTGGTCAATTTGGTTCATCATGAGGGTTTCAGGAGGTGAAATGGGGGAATAAACCTCGTAAAAAATTAAAATCCCTAGGGGGGATGGTAATGCCCCACTTTTAATGGGGCGCTTAGTTTTCCCATATGATTTTCCAAACCATGTGCCAACCGTGTCCCAGTAACAATCCTAGTGGGGTTCAAGTCACAAAATCAGCTGGGGAGACCGCACAACTGAAATAAATGTCTTCCGTATAGGTTTAATTCCTTTTTCCAAACATTTAGTGTTTTGATTTCATCCTCTATTGATTTACCTAACCACGCACCACTCCTCCGGGCTAGCATGGTTTGGGTGCATAGTTTTGTCTAACATTCGGAAAATTATGAAACATGCATTCAATGGATTAATTTCGATTTATATCACGTCCTAAACCATGAGAACACCCCAATATTCCTCGTACTCTTCTTAATCATTTAATTATCCAATATTAAGGGACTCTAAAAAACTTTTAAAAAAGAATATACCTTTATTATGTCCATAATCATTCAAACTTCCCACATTATAATAGTTCATACCTGAGACTCCCATTCAATTAATCCATGAGCTTCTAAAGTAAATAGAACAGTCTATGGGGAATTTATATTTAACTCCCTCTCCATTGTTTCCTCTTAAACATTACAATAAATTTATAACACCCAAACTAAAGGGACAATATTTCACTGAATGAGTCACTCACAAATGTCAACAATAAAAACTAGATGATGATACATCCAGCTGAAGCATACCACCATCAAATGAAAATCAAACGGGATGGGTCTCGGTGATAATTCCAAAGTCGTGACACGTTAAATATATCATGAATATCAATACACCATTGTAGAAGAGACAAGTACACTACCAGTTTGATCCTCTCCACAATCTAAAATGACCCCAAATACCTATGTTCTAACATACCTGGTTTTTTAATCCGATAGTAACCAAACCATGGTGAATCAAAAAAAAAACAAATTATCACCCACCATAAAATCAAGAGATCGAATTTGTCAATAAACATATTACATATACATACTCGAAGTCATATCCATCTACATCTGAATCAATAGAACTTGTTCCAATGTATCCCTCACGAGACTTAGTCCTAACCATCCCAATTCCATAGCTATAATTAAATAAAATGGTGATCTACATGTCCAACTATAGAGTGCCTCATATGGTTCCATTTTAATCGTATTGTGGTTACTTTTTATAGGAAAACTTAACCAGTTCCAAGTGCTTCTCCCATGATCCACCTTAAATTATGATAGATGCCCTTAACATGTACTATAGTACTTTAATGGTATACTTTTACAATCTATTTATCTATATGTGGAATGAGATACTCAATAACACTTGGGTACCATGAAATTTATGTAACCCCTTACAGAAGAATTAATTAATATATGGATAAGCATATGAATTTATATTTGGTTGCACCCCACGCAACAGTTTTATCTCCTAAACATACAAATCTCCCAACTGATGAATGATGAAGGTCTCTTGGATCGATAATAAATGTGTCACATTTGTTAACGGATCCAAAAATACCCATATTTCAACATTCATCTCATGTGTCCTCAGATGACCTACCACGAAATCCATCACTAATTTACCCTATTTCTATTCTGGAATGGGTAAGAGCTATAACAAACCTCCCTACCAATAATACTCTACCTTTACCTACTAGAATGTGTAGCATCACACCAAAAAACCTTGAAATTATTTCATCATCCCCAAAGACTAATAATATCTTCGAATATCTAAATAAATTTTTGTTAAACTAAATTGAAATTCCTAATACAAGGCATGGAACATGCACATCAACATTTCTCGCACACAAGTTGTTAAAATTACATGGAAGCAAATATTTATGATCTCATCATCACCAAAAATCCAAATTGAAGGAGAGTACCAACCTTTAAGGCTATTAAATAAAGATAAAAACTGTAATCCTCATACTACATCTCCTTGATCTAGGTCAGAAGCATAGATTTTATCTCCATGTATATGACTCTAATCTGCAATTTCTTGTCCGGAACCTCTAGATGAATCTATGAAAACAATGCCATTATTCTTCACTAAGAACTAGATTTCTGATCTTCATGGTTTTGAGTCATCTATCTCCAAGAATCCACAACATTTTTTCCATTTCCTAGTGTGAATACCATCTTGAAGTCAAAATAAATCATTTACATGACCCATGTTCATAGATGATGATTTAATTCATTCTAAGAGAAGATATACTTCATGATCTTATGATCAATATTCACAATGAACCATACCCCTAATAATTAATGATGCTACCAATTTAAAACATTTACCACCACATCCAATTGAAGATCACAAGTAGGTTAATTTCGTTCATGAGGCCTCAACTACCGTAACCCATACACCACAACCCAATCATCCTACATCAACAATGATAGAAGCCCACCATCAAACACATCATAAAACTAGTTATACTCTTTACCTAGTTTGGGTAGAATCAAAATTTGAGAAATAATATATATCTTCATTAGATCCTAGATTTTAATCTCACATGTCAAAGACTATTCATAGTTGAATCCCATCTTGGTCAATCCCAAATGTGATACATCCAAATGGGAGAAGATAATGATGAACCATCAATTATAACATTCTAATCCCCAAAAAATACTTTAATAAAAGTATACTAAGGATATACCCAAGACACAAATGCATATACATTCTCTGGGTCCACTGAAAATCTTTCCTCTAAGATGATGTGACCCATGAAATGCACCCTATCAATCTAGAAATGAAACATGGATAGCTTGGTGTATAGCCTATTCTCTCTCAGTATAATTAGGATGATGTTTAGATGTTTTTCAAAATTATCATGAGTCTTATATTACACAATGTTCTCATCCACAAATACAAGTACAATTTGATCAAGTTATAGGTGGAAGATTCAATTTATTCGATCCATAAATACTATCGATGCATTGGTCAACCCGAACAACTGACAAAAAACTCATATAAACCTTACCTACTCGTAAAGGCCAGCAACGGTATATCATTAGGTCTCACCCTCAGCTTATGATAGACCAATATCAGACCAATCATGTAAAACACAAAATGACCCCTCAAATGGTCAAAATGATCTTTGATTCAATGAAATGGTTATCAATTCTTAACTGTTATATTAATGAACTTACTATAGTCTACACATAACTGCAATGATCTACGGGATTTCTTGGAGCACATATTATTGATTCCTAAGGCGACTTAATTGGATGAATAAAACATTTTTATTTAACTCCTCCAACTGAACATTATATCCCCAGATTTCATTCAGTTCCATTCTAAATGGATGAATAGAAACCAGTTCAACCATTGGCAGTAATTATATCATTAAATTAATATAATTCTTTGGTTGAAACCGCAAGAAATATTCAGGAAAAAATAGCAGGAATTGATCCACCATAAAAGGAAATAAAAATTTCTCTATATCCCCATAATCAGAAATAATATAGGGCACTTGGGTTATGAGTTCACCCAACTACTAATAGACTGGCCTTGCAGGACCCCAATCCCCACAGTGACCATAAATATTCCCCTCCCGGGATGTGAATCTTACATTATAATGGCAACAACAAATATGGTCCTGCTACATAACTAACCAATACATCCACAATATCATATCAAAAACTGAAATTATGAGTTAAAACAAGTCCCAAGGGAGGGGGTACTCAATAAATTCAAGAGCATAACCAATACATTTCTTGTTATTTTTCTGCTCGCATTGCAAATGGTGTATCATACGACATGACCCCACAAAATTGGTCAACTACTAGAACCACCATAAACAAAACAAATGAGAAGAAATAATAGAATGTGAATAAACTGTATTGAATAATGTAATAACAATCATAGAAGCTACAATAACCGTACCACAAAAATTGAATGGTCCATCCTCTCCACATCTAGGTGCTCACAGAACTGCATGAATATAACATGTCCCTCTACCATGGGCCCTTATCTGAATCCATAGTGATGAACTATCCTACCGTTATGGATGATCATTCAATAGAATACCACATATGATACCTCTACCTATATGAGAAGTCAAACTCCAACTATCTTCCTGAGAAGGGGTAACCAACCCCCTTCCTAGAATCGACATCGTCCTTGATCATATATCCATGAACAACTATCGAGGGTTCCTATAGAACCTCAACACATTCCCCATCATTATGCATGGTCAACACACATTCGGTGGTCGGGGACACTGGAGGTGCATGTGTCTTGGCCTACAACAATGATAGAAGAAAACACGACCACTATGATAGGAAGGTGATTCAATTTTATGACCTCCTTTTCCACCACCACCATAGTGTAAACTCTCAAAGTGATGCTTCCAATTAACAGATCTTGCACCACCATGTCACCCAACTAGAATTTCATGTTCACCACTAAACATCTCCTCGAGGTTCCATTATGAAATAAGGGCTTGATCTAACACTTCAAAAACCCTCTTAAAATGAATGATTTTCACTTATGTCCTAAAATCATGTCATGTTTAATCTTAAAAAAATCATTTTGTAGTTCCCTTATCTCTAACCAATGCTAGGATGAAGCATATAATATCCCAGAAGTGGAATCATAATTCATCATTAGTATGGTTCATGGGTTAACCACATAATCTCTTCACCCCGATCCTATCTCATGGAATAATGATATAAATTCTCAAGAAACATATCCTAAAAGTATTTTAACACATTACCTCCATCATGCTGGGTATGAACCAAAACATCCCACTAGTGCTTTGCCTGACCCCATAACATGTAAGCCACCATATTGACTCTCTTTTTAGTAGGACACTCCACATGATCCAAAATTTTCTCGATAGACACTATCAAGAACTCTACCGCCTCAGGTCCACCCTCACCAGAAAACATTGGAGGGTACTACAATCCAACCATGGGTCCCATTCTATCATCTACATAAATTGAGGGAATTTCTCATGGAAAGGATATTATCCTCTATTACCCTATATCACTTGGATTTTTTTCTCCACTTCTGAATGAGAATTATCAATAATATCTTATCCTCTCCCATCCGGTACACATAGATGCAGTGGAATTTCTATACAATGCCAAACACACATCTAAGAACTCATGATATAGAATGTCCACAATTTTCAAAAAAGATGGAACTCAACTAGCTATAACATTACACATTTTCACCAACTATCACAAATGTTATATTAACACTGTTAACACTAATCTCATCCATCCCTACAATGGGTTATGGTCAACATGTGGTAAAGAAACATACATGGTCATGAGTCTGTATTTGAGACCCATTTCAAGCCCTTTTTCCTTTAAAACATGAATGTTCCTTATTTAAGCTCATTTATATCATGAGAACTTTATGAAACCAACATTTATTATCATTATTAGATTTTTTTCAGCCAAATTCATTGACCACTATTTAAAATTAATTACATTTAACCATTTGAATAACCTTTATTAGAAATTACATTCTTTAGTTTTTTAAGGAATATGAAATTCATCCAACCTTCATGTCTCACAAACCCTGCTTGTGTGTTCCTAAAATGATGCATGCCACATATATCCCAAGGTTTTGGCAATGATTAATAAATCCCCAACCTTGTTTCATTCTATAATTTATACAAATATCATAAAATAGCAACATCAATTAAAATGTGCATCACCCAATGGTGAAATATTATTCAACAGTAATGACACACGTCAATAACCAAAATTCCCACCTGGTGTACTTGTGTTAGATACTCCCATGAATGAGCTCACTTCCAAGGCCTGACAATTCCTAATTACGTATCTACCATTCCCAAATAGTAATGTATAGAAAATAACTACCTCCAATATTAATTTTTATCCTCCCCAACCATGAATCCACTACTCGGTGCTTTGAGTCAGGTTACCACATGACCTTAGGTGTGCCTCCCCATATGCTAGAGACTACCAACTTATATTGAGGGTCTAATAAACCACATGGGGAGACTATATCCTTATTTTAAAATTAATCCAAAATAGGTAACTAGTTATGTATGGAAAATTGAATAATTTTCTACAATAAACATTCATTAATAGCTATTTCCCAAAACTGGGTACAAGAACACAATCAATCCATTAACGTGACATGTGATGCCCTATAGATCCAAGTGTATAAAAAACACAAAAATAATGAAAAAATATAAAATCTCCAAAATGGGTCCTAAATATGATTCTGGATCATGCATACATGCACATCCATCTCCCATGTAAATGATCTATCATGGGGTCATTTCCTTTATCTTGACCTACAAACATGAAGTCTACTCATGTACCCAATGACGTCCCAAGCAGGGTGTGAGTATAATTAGTATGCCACCACCAATAGTGTCTAAATATACAATGTAAATATATCTTCCATGAAATTACTAAATAAATGATAAGATAAACCAAATACAACTTGGGTGACATTAGTTAACAAGGTTCACTTTAGAAATTTTCATCATTTATTCCATTGGTCTGTTAATTATCATGTATAAAGAAATAATTTAAGTTCCCTATATCAATAGGGATAAACATATCATAACAAATACATCAAACATACATTGAATCCCTTATCCATGTAGTATAATCAAATGAAACTGATAGGGGAATAAACCTCAATCCCCTTCCCCAACCCATATATTATAGGGGTGGGTTTTAAAACATCCATATAACCCAACACATGGGGGTCGATCCTCATGTCTAATACCCCAGAACATCCATGCAATTTTCACAAGCTTATTTATCAATTTATCACTTATACCATATTAATAACCACAAACAACCGATACACATAACATTTACAATTCACATTTTACAAGATATAAGAATCATCAAAAATACTTAACCCACTAGTACATTATGCATTTACTTAGCATAGAACATTTAGCCCATTTTTATTTTCATACACCAACCCATTTAGCATAGTAAATAATTCTTATATATTATCACATTATTTATATATAGTAACTCATATGACTCCATCCATTTATGAATTTCCATTAAAAATTCTTAATACATTTGGAATGTTTGTATAAATATATTAAAACATTTCCCAAATCATGTCAAGCAATCTCTTGTGACATTGCCTATAAATAGACACAACTACTAATAATTCCTATTTATGATTACAAATAACTTATCATCTTGTTCATCAGGGTCTCCACTTCATCTAAATTAAAAATATGAATAACATCAAAATTTCCAAATTCGGGAATGTTGGCACACCCTATGGGTGGACCTAATCCATTTCAATCAATATCAACGCATCCCATGGGGATCAGGAGGTGTTCATTTCATCATTTTCCCACCATTTAACTAAATATTACTAATGAAATCACATTTACCACAAGAATACACTATATCCCAACCATATACATATAAATAAAGAATCATGACTATGGGATATGTCTTGTGGGCAACCACATCATTTCTGTGATTTTTTAAAATTTGACTTTGAATTTGATTCAAGAACCGTTAGATGAACCAACCTAAAATCTAACAGAAAAAGGTGTTTTTAGGTATTCAGAAGAAGAAGATGAATAAATGTACCATCCCGAATCCATAAATGAGAGATAATAGACGAATTAGACTCAACTGAAAATAGATATGTACTTAACATCACTCGAAACTACCTATAAATGAATGATAATAATCATTAAGAATACATGGTACTTTTTTTGTCACCAGGATTTCTAGAGAAGAAATGAGGGAATAAATCAGGTAGAACAATTAAAATCAAAATTTGTAAAATTCGTAAAAATGAAATTTTAATGGGGCACTTGTTATAGCCATATAGTTTCCCAGAACATGCAACAATTGTGTTCTAGCCCTTATCCAAGAGGGGTCTTTGTTTCATGGTTACTTGGGGAGACCACACAGTATGAAAAACTAGGCACCAACTATGTGGAATTATTCAATCAAAGCCCCCATAGTCTGGATTTCCCCCTCGTATTATTTACCTAAATGTGCATCACTCCTCTTGGCTAGCACGATTTTGGAGCATGGTTCCCTGTAACTATACAACAACCATGAAACATACATAGGGTGTCCTTATTTCGTTTTCTATCATGTCCTGAACCCCTGTAACACCCTCGAGATTCCCCATATACATGGTAAACATTTAATTAACCTACTTCAAGGGACTCAAACCAATGTTTAAAAAAGAAAGTACCTCCATGAAGTTCAGGACCATACAATATATTATCCAATCCATTAACTTTTCACTCTTTAATAAAATTATATCGTCACACGTGAATATGTATGATCTATCATATACATGAAGAAAATCGATTCTATTTCCATATAAAACAATCTAGAATGGTTCTAAAAATTAAAAATGATTCAGTATTATATTAATTAAATTTATAAAATTATTAATATTAGTATCTATATATAATATGAAAGAACTATAACTTTCATGATAAAAAATACACGAGAAAAAAAGAAATTAACACTAGAAAAAATGGAAACAATGAAATATTGTTTATAAAAAGGTTGTATGATGTTATAATAGGAGCATATATGATATTATAAATATGATTCTATGTAATGAAATGCCCTGAGATTCCCAAAACTAGTACCTTACTTTATTAAATTATCTTGATTACAATGTATCAAATCCTGATGGACCGATCAGTTTAATAGTTTTAGAAAACCAGATTACATACATGATTCCCATATTACATTGGTAAATGAAATTAAAACATGATACATAACATAATGAAATTAATTGAATCCTTTAAATCTCAATTAAATATTTATTCTTCATATCCTAGGGAAAAGGAAAAAATTAAGGGTTATATCAAACACTCACTAGTGGAATGTACAATAGAAGAAGTAATGAATAAATTGGAATTATCAACATGGAAAGGTAAATAACTGATCACACGTGACATTAATAAAACTAGATAAGAAAAAATCACCATGTAAATGTATGTAACTGGAACACATGCCATTTAATTAGTAATTTATAAATTAAATACATCCATAGATAATTTATAACAAAAAATATAATGGATATGTAATATATAATTTTGAATGATGTAAATCCATAATAATTGGATTCCATGTTTCCTTGGTACACAGTACCTTTACCTTCAATACCATTCATAAGATGTTTTAAAACATATCAAGTAAAAACCCATCAGATGGGCCAAAATGATTCATCTCATTGAGGGGATATCTATAATCGAGACCCACCCATTTCAAATATATCCAATTTATTCTTTATATGATAAATAATAATTTTAAGTAAATAAAATTTTTCCTTATCAAATATCCATATTGAGTAAAAGATACATATTTTCAACTATTTCTCTAGTAAATCAAATATTTTTCAAGTATACACCTTATAAAAAAAATGTTATAGGGTTAAGGAAATAATTACCATCATCACATAAGAGTATGGATATCTAAAATAATTATATTATCCAATGGAAAATTTTCTTAATTAAGCAATTCTTTAAGGTAAAGTTAACAATCAGAAAAGAAAGTTAATCTTCAGAGGTATATTTTACCACTTGGTAATTTTCATGTCAAAAAACAATTAATGAGATAATTTAAATTGAAACATATAAAACCATAAAATATGAATAAATCATGATATTAAATGAAAAATGGAAAGTATATTCTTTCCATTAATGTGAATTTGTTTATAATAACAAATAATTCATAAAAGAATGTATGTTGAAATGGAATCCTTTACATTACACTCCGTTTTTGTTAAAATTATTAAAAATCATGTATAATGGTTTTAAAAATGTTATTAAATTTTAAACAAACAACATTAATATTTAATATATCCTATATAATCCTTTTATTACATCTCATTACCCATTTGTTAATAACAATTCATTGTTTTAACAATTTCATGTGTTGATTGCCTTGTATTTCGAGTATATTTTGACTTTTAATTTTTTGTTACTATTAGTTATATCATGAATTCATCATATCTATATTTTAAAAAAATATTTAATTCTTAATACATTTAGTATATATGTATTTATATTTTTCATTAATGTTTGGAGGTACAAAATAAAATAGACTATTCTTGAAGATGGTAGGTCATACAAACACATAAGGGCTACTTCCATTTTCTTTTTGTATTAATAGAAATAAATATAAATGATATATATGTATATAATAGTTATATTATCATATTAATTTTATCTTTTTAAAATATTTTATGTGAAACAATCCATAAAAAATTATATGTATAGAGTGAACGGATCCCATTGCTTTGGGGAGGTGGTAGTCCACACGCCTACAAATGATGTTATCATATTCCAAAAAATGTTAATCCGTAAGTTAAGTGTTATATTAATAAATAAATAGGAGAAAATAAATGAAAATAATATATATAATTTATAAGAGATAATTCAATCATTATTTCCAACCTTGAAAGGTGGTAATGGAAGAATGACTGATATATGTTCGTGAGGCTGTTGAATGCCGTACACACAATGAATTATTGCGTACCCCATTTGATGAAAGTGTGCGTGAGTTTAGGTGTTACCATATTTAGGATAATTATTTTATTATATATTCATGATATATAAATAATATAAGTGCTATAGATAGAAATGAATCGAAATTGATCATCGAAGAACTTCACATCTTATTCGTGTAACACATTTGTATTTATACCAAAATCATTCCTTGGTTCACTTTATGGAAAAAGTAATGATTCTAAGATTAAAGGATGGATTTTTGGAGATCCTTTTTCAAGGATTGGATGATAAAACATTCTTGAGAGTTATTAATAAGTGGATGGGGTGAGTGCCATTTTATAGTGTAGAAGGTGTGACATTCAGGTAAATATAAAAAGATAAACACTATTAAGAGGTCTCCCCTAAATAATATTTCTCAAATAATGAACTACATTATATAAAAGGGAGTATATTTTCTATAAATGTCTATAAATTATTATTTTACTTGTTTATGTGACATTTTACCCCTTTAGTTTAAAGGTTTAGTCCCCTATAATGCTTAATTTTCCCTTAATCAATGTAATTAATTTAAGTTACATTCACTAATATTTTTCATTAAAAAACTAAGTTAAACATAATAGAAATTAGAAATTATTATTTTGGAAAATATGGAATCCATATTTCCAAATTAAAATCACATCAGTGGTATAAATTAATTATAATATATTCCCATCGATGTGAGAAGAAAGTGGGTTTTAAATGTTCAAATGTTCAAATGTTCAATAAGTTTTTTATCTCAATTAGATATAAAAATGATTCCAATAACCTAAATTGTTCTAATATATTTATAAATTAAATAAATAAAATATTAAAATAAATAAAAATATAAAATTAATAATATAAATTGTATAGATGAAAAACCATATTTCTACTAAAATTTAGTATTATCCATTATTCATCAAAACATGAATCTTCACAAAAATTACCAAAAATTAACCCCAATATAATAAAAAAAAATTAGTTTATTTTAATTTTTTTTTGTAAAATTTACAAATTTTAGTTTTTAAAATAGGTGCGCCATTAAAAGGAAGAAAAATTTCCTTTTTAGAAGAATACAAATTTTAAGCATAAAACTATATTTATTTTTATCTTATAAATATAAAATTTATTTGAAAATGTCAAAAATATATGATTGAATATATATTATATATATTTCATTAATATTATACAATAATAGTAATTAATATAATTTATTAAGATAAAACACCGTGGTGGGAATAAAATAGTTTTTTCATATAAAACACATCCTTTATATTCAATTGAATTCTATATTTATTTCTAACACCAAAGTATTATATAAACATATGTAAATAATATTTTCCAAATAAATTTAATACATTATTAATATCATTAAAATGGTTAGTTGATAACTACTTGATTAGATAATAATATTAGTAGTGTATTTTAGTTCGGTAAAACTCGGTTTTTTCATGTATTGCAAGGTATCCTCAGCAAGACATGTATAGAAATCTAGAAATAAGGATGGATGTAATTCTAGTTAAACTCAATGTCTCATGTAATATAATATTATCCTAGTGTTTCTAATAAATATATATATGAATAATATTAAAAAAAATTCTAAAATTAAAATATTATAAAGTCTTAGGGTGTTATAGTATGGTTCAAGTATAAAATATTAACATTCTTAAAACTGTTTTTTGGTTGGAGTGGATACTCAAGAGGGGGGTGAATTGAGTTCCAACATAAAATTTCTCTTAAAAAGATTATTTTTAATAAAACCTCCAATTTAAAATCGTCCCAGTTAATTATGGCTGTAGAAATTTAAATTTTCAATTTATCAACAAGTTTCTCAAAGGGTGATTAATCATCAGATGAATTAGTGTATAAAACCAAATCAACTTTTAAAACAAGTTCATTGAATTAAAAAAAATAGACACACTAACCAAAACTAACTATCAAGGTGTAAGAAGAGACAATTTTATATTTTTGAAAATATAAGTAGCAGATAAAATCAAAACATAGTATATGAGAATTTTTTCAACAATGTAAAGAAGTGGTTCTACCTCAATCCGAGACCAAATCCTCTCCACTTCGTGATCACCTGCCACCAAGAAGATTATATTAAACCATGATACACTGCCTGTATCAGGATTTACAAAAGTTTTCACAAACTGTCTAGAGAACACTCCCTCTATAACTGTTATTCGTTTGAAAAAACAATACATACCACACACGGTCTCTTACACATCTATACATGGGAAAACCAGATAAGGTGAAGATTGATGTGAGGATATTTAATATCCTCCAATTCAAGCACATAATATATTTTGTAATATAAATAGTGACACAAACGTTTCAAAGATGTAATAGAAATAAACACAATAGAGCAGTTAATATGAGAAAGAGTTTAGAAGGATCTATTTGTTTTAAGATCATCTATTGACTCCTTGGAATGAGAAACATCGTAGTTCGAGTAAATCTCTAGATGATGTTTCAAAAACAGAGTGTCGCTACTCCAGGTTCTACCATTCAGTGTTCTATTTCTGATGTTCATCAAGAGTTGATGAAGCACAGAAGGCAGGAATGCGTTTATCCTAGAATGATCTTCATTAAGCTTGTGGGTTGAGGATCTTAGTGCTGGAAGGTTCATATTTTTGATCTAGAGAGTATGCTTTATCACACTTCACACACAACACTTTTATCGTGTCCGTGTATATGTTTCTCTATTTTTTCATCCTTTCATCTATCTTTTTTTTTCATGGTCTTCCATTTTTATATTTGAGGTCCGACAATTGGAATGAGTAGATCACGGGAATGCTTTCTCATACCTCGTACTGTCCACTGTATTGTCTCCTGAAATGTTTACAATCAGCATTAATTAATTTCAGAGCATTTATTTTATAAAAAATGACCATTAAAATAATATTGAAAAATTGAAAAATTATGAAAGAGGAAGCATTGTTAGACTGGTAACGATAGCCTTCATAAAGGTAGCATTCAATAGTAGGCACATATCGGCAATCTCTAATTGTAACCGTTAACAATATGCTCACACTGGTAACCATGTAATGGTGACCTTGTCGCGATAAACCTGTAACAGTGACCTTGTAGTGGTGACCATATAACAGCGACCTTGTAGTTGTAACCTTGTAACAGTAAGCATTGTAATTGTATCCATGTAACCATATCCTCTTTAATGGTGTCCTCTATAATGGTGAACTCTATAATGGTGTCCTCTGTAACGGTGACCAATGTAACGATGACCTCTATACTTGGATAAATTCTTCACTGTGAGCTTAACCAATCAAGAAGTGAGATTGATGATATATTAATAATACTCTATAGGAATGAGAAACGTTGATGAAACAAAATTATCATAGAATGAATACCTGGCTCTCACTTAAATGAAAACAAGATTTTTTATTATCAATATATGATTAGGGATCATAAAAATATAATTAAAGATTATAAAAATATGAGTTGGGATTATAAAAAAATGATTTGGGATTATAAAAAATATGATTTGGGATTATAAAAAATATGATATGGGATTATAAAAAATATTATTTAGGAATATCAAAAAAGGTGAGTCCAACAGTCTACCCCTGATATGATAATCACAAATTATGGCGTTGCTAAGATATTTGAATCAAGGTAGACCACATATGCTAATGTCATTAAATCATAATATTTATGTTTTGAATATATTCTCCCTCGTGAGAATGTCTTCTTCCCCCTTTCTTTCCTTTAATATTTTATCCCCCTTTTCGATTAATAGAAAGCATACAAAACAAAAAATAATTAAAAGAGGGAATATTTATTAATAAAACACGAGGACAATATACAAAAATTGATACACAAATCCCTATCAACTAAGAGATTCCACACTCAATCCACATAAGATATGTCCATAGGAGGTTTTTCCATGGAGGATGAGGATGCATGTGCTGAAGGTAGAGGGATAGGCCGAGGGATGGTAGTTATCAAGGTAGGAGGAGCTTCAACCGAATAATCAGTAGACCTGTAGTGAGTATATCTCTAAGGAATCGAGGGGGTCAAGATTATGATGAACTGGGCATGAGTCATCAATAGAGTTGCACTAGGGTAACCTGATGTTGCTGAAAAAGCGGGTAGAACAGGAGGAACTATGATTGGAGTGCATTCCACATGGAAGAAAGACAAGAGAATATTCCTGAAGTCCATAATGATACTTCCACCTATCTCTATAGTAGAAATAAAATTATCCTTATTCTCCATGAATTTTTCCAAAGCAGGTGTCAATTCTATGAGTCTGCTAACCTGATCCTTAAAGGCCTAAGTGAATGGTGGGATCCTTATGTTTTACAACAGAAAATTGAATGGACCATCCATATGATGTTTGGTGTACAATCATTTGTAGTAGAAGTCAATTTGATCATTGATGTCCTTCTGATCCATAGAAGATTCCCTTAAATAGTTTCCCACAAGATTATTAATTTCGCTGGTGATGGAAATTAATAGAGAATCTGAGGAACTGTCAACAAAGAAAATTTCCACATATTCTCTGACAGTGGTCCTGAAGGCTTCAATGTCAATTTGTGGGGAAGCTGAAGTGGGAGAAAATGTAGCTACAGAAGCCAGAGATAAGGTTACTTTTCCTTGAATGATTTGTTCAAGCTACTGATCAACCATTTGACAGCATCATCTTTCCCTTTCACAAGTGTTTCCATAGATTTTATAAAATCCATAAACATTGTGACCATTTTCTGAACTACACTTTTGACATAAGAAGGGTCTCTATCCACCTGAATCCGTGAAGCCATATAAGAATCTAGTTTGGAAATAGACTATTTCACAGAAACCATAGATTCTTCCAACTCATTTACCTGATTTTGACATTCCATGACCTCTGTAACATAGCTACGTGATAGGTAGAGACTATCCTTTCCACTTCATATATTAAAAGTACTTGATGGATTGTTATTTTTCTTATTATCTCAGTGTTTTGGTCATTAAAGAGTCTCTCTAGGTCTAATTTCATTGAATCAAGGTCTACCTTTGTCACATAGTCTTGAGGGAATGATGTTTCTAAAGGGAAAAAAGTGAGGTTTGGGACTAGGTGTCTTCTAATAGGCCTCTCATCTTCTGAGTCATAATATTCTACACCCAACACCATAAATCTGAGGTCCTCATACCAGCCTTCAATCTCATGAAAAATAGCAACTGAGCCTTTAACAGCAGGTTCCTCCCCCTCAATTTGAGAAATCTCTTGATCGACCACAATCATTTCCTATATTCCTCCTTGATAAACTGCAACATTAGGAAGGTTCACTTCCACTTCCACCTCAGAATATTCATCCACTTCCAAAAAAGGTCTAGCCTCAACTAAATTAGTATCTTCTTATTTTTCTCCATTTTCGACCCTTTCTATATGTCCTATTAGAGGACTAAGACTCCGAAATTCCTTTTCATTTTTAGCAGTAGTTGTCTCAAGGTCAACATGAATTGATTTTGATTCCTCATCCCCATCTGAGGTATCTCTGACCTCGTTTAAAATAATTTTATCCCCTTCTTCTTCAATGGTTTATTTATCACTTTCCATTAGGACATCTTCCCTTCTAGGAAATCTCTTTGTTAGGCTAGGCTGACCAAAGGATACAATATCTTCATGAGGATTATAGGGAAGGTCATGGTCACTCATGTCATCTATAGGAGAGTCAACTCATCCTCGCACAACAATAACTTTCTCTTCTTCATCTGAGTAGTCCGACTTTGCTTCAATAGGCTTAAGACCTGTGCCTCTCTTATTCATAGACCTATTAGGATGAGTCAAATGATTAAAATATCGATACAACTTATCCTCATAATTAAACCATCTCCTCATCCATGGATTCCAATTAATCATCATATGATTGAAAATCACATTGGTGACTTAATTGTTATCTTGTACAACAATAATTTCTTCCTTATCTCTTACAACTCCTTTTACTTTCAACATTAGAGATATCGGTTTGGCTTGGAATAGGGAATATGATTTGGAACTGGGGTTGGTCATGCCTTCAAGTTGAATCATCTATATCCTACATAGGTTAATCTTATTTCCATGTATAAATAAATATAGCATGAATATGTCCTGATACTTCAAAACAGAAAAGTCCAATCTCCTGGGACTTATCACAAGAAGAACATATTTAAAAACCATCTTATCATCTCATACCATTTCAGTTGCAATGACATTCCTAGGAATTGCATTCCCTTTCAATTATGATAAATCTTCTTCATAGAAAAAGAGTTCACTAGTTGGAGGCCGCACTTTTGATTAATATTAATAAAATCCTTCATGATGAATCCTTAAACGATCACCCCATTCAGCAGAGGAGAAATATACATTTACTCCATTTACTCTAGAAGACATCCAGTGCTCATTCTCAGTCTATCCGAACATGAGATACTCATAGAACTCTTTCACCTATTTTGGGTAATAGGGTCCATTTTTATTTGAAAAACATTCAACCCAGCCTTGAGAATCTAGTGACTTAATCACTAAAGATCGACTTGAAAGCAGGAACTCTGAACTTAATTCCTTTTCAACTACTATTTCCCATTTGGATAAATGCATGTTCAATATCTTTTCTACCCTATGGCTTCCACTAATCGACTCAGATCTATGTCTCTTAAGATCAGGCGTGTGTCATTCATCAATGACCAGCGACCTCTTCAATCTATCCATTAATCCAAAGTCGTTAGAGTTTTCAGCCTAGGTTTAGGTTCTGAGATTTTAGATAAAGACGTTCAAAATTGGGATGAATTTGGATCAAAATGTATTCTGTGTTCCATTTTTATCATTTAGGGATCAAAAAATAAAATAGATAAAATAAATAAATAATAGCCGAAAAACATTTCAGATTCCGGTTGAGAGCAAACAAAATGCAATGTCCCAGACTTCTAATGGCTATCGGTAAAGAGGTATCTGTAATGTCTAACGGTGAGGTCCTAACAGTGAGGTATGATGGTAAGGTTCTAACGGTGAGGTTTTAACAGTTAGGTCTGATAGTAAGGTTCTAATGGTGAGGTTCTAACAGTGAGGTCCTAACAGTAATGGTTTATCATACGTAACTCATGTCTGATGTAATTTAACTTCTCATAATTAAAATGTTTTGTGAATATATCATCCAATTGGTGTTATGTACCAATTAATTAAAGAGTTATGTCTCCTTTTTGAAAATTATCTCTCAAGAAGTGATTTCATACATCAATATACATTTCCCTAGCATGAGATATTGGATTTTTTGAGATGTCAATAGCACTTGTGCTGTCACAGTTTATAGAGTCATGTTTTAATTGATATCCATAGTATAGTACAGTTTGTTTCATCCACGGAATTTGAGAACAACAACTACCAGCAGCAATATATTTAGCCTCTTAATTAGATAATGCAATAGAATTCTATTTCATACAATACCATGATATTAGTGACTTGCCTAAAATGTGACATGTTCCAGAGGTGCTCTTTCCGTCTAACTTAAAACCAGAAAAGTCATCATATGAATAACTTATTAAATCAAATGGTTGTCCTATTTGATAAAATAAACATAAATTTATAGTATACATGAGATATTTAAAAATATTTTTAACATCATTTAAATGAGAATATTTGTAATTGGCTTCAAATAGAGCACACATGCATACACTGAACATAATATCCGGTCTACTAGCAGTAAGATAAAGTAGACTCCCAATCATACCTCTGTAATTGGTTTGATCCACTGGTTCTCCAGTTTCATATGTATCCAATTTGCAAGTGGTACTTATAAGTGTCTCATTATCTTTACTACTATCTAAACCACAACATTTTTAAATATCATTAATATACCTATTTTGATTTAAAATAATACCATCCTTGTTTTGAAAAATTTGAAATCCAAGGAAAAATTTTTGTTCCCCCATTTAACTCATTTCAAATTTATCTTGGATCATTGTGGAAAAATCAGTACATAAAGAATTTTTTTAAGATCAAAAAATTATATCATCTACATAGATTTGTACTATTAAAACATCTTGGGCAATCCTTTTAATAAAGAGAGTAGGATCCACTATCCATTTTTTAAAACCATTTGAGATATGAAAGGAACTAAGTCCATCATAACAAGCTCTTAGAGCTTGCTTTAGACCATATAAGGCTTTAGACAATTTAAAAAAACGATTTGGAAAATGGGGATTTGTAAATCCATGGGGTTGTTCAAAAAATACATCTTCAATTATATATCCATTTAGAAATTCACATTTAACATCTATTTGATAAAATTTTAAATTCAAATGAGCTGCATATACAAGTAGTATCCTAATGGATTCTAACCTAGCTACATGAGCAATGGTTTCCTCAAGTCTATTCCTTCTTCATTACTATACCATTGTGAAATTAGTCTATCCTTGTCTCTAACTATATTTCCAGACTCATCTACTTTGTACCTAAACCCCCATTTAGTTCCTATGGTCAAAGTGTCCGTAGGTATGTCTACTAATTCACAATCCTTATTTCTCTCAAACTGATTCAATTATTATTGCATTTCCATCACCCAAAATTCATCACTGATTGCATCATTGATTTTTTTAGGTTCAAGATGTGAAAGAAAAGATTGATTTTCAACCTGGTTTCTCAGAGATGCTCTAGTTTGTGTCATGTGATTTAAATCACCTACTACAACATCTAAAGAATGATTCTTGAGAGTTATAATACCTCTAGAAAGAGTAAAACTAGACTCACCATATTTGTCTATTGGATCAGACTCAATAGGTGATGATTTTAGAAGATTCCCATAACTGGTTACTTTTATATGGGACTCACTATCATTATCATCAAGGTTTAGAATTGACATATATTCCTCAAGATATTCAAGAGTGGTTTTGAATTCATGTGGATCAGTCTCATCAAAGTTGACATGAACTGACTCTTCCACACATTTGGTTCATTTGTTAAATACTCTATAGGATTTACTAGTTATAGAGTAAACTAGAAAGATTACCTCATCACTTTTAGAAGAAAAATTTTCATGGTTATTTTTAGTGTTGAGAATAATGAATTTGAAACCAAAAAATCTAATGTAATTAACATTAGGCATCTAATTGTACAAAATCTCATAAGGGGTCTTATTAAGAATCGGTATAATCAAGACTCTATTGATAATGTAACAAGCTGTATTAATAGCTTCAACCCAAAATTAAATTGGCTAATCATATTCATTGAGCATTTTCCTAGAAATCTCATGAAGATTCCTATTTCTTCTTTCTAGGACTCCATTCTCTTGAGGTATTCTAGGGGCATAGAAGTTGTGACTATATCCATTTTGTGAGCAATAAGATTCAAAATCTTTATTTTCAAACTCACGACCATGATCACTTCTCATGGTCTTAATTCTATGTCCACTAATTTTTTATACAGACTTGATGTATTTGATAAAATAATAACAAGCTTCACTTTTGTGAGAAACAATGTTTACACAAGTGTACCTAGAAAAATCATCTAAAAGAACATAATCATAGTTCTTCCCATTAAAACATGAAACTCTTGATGGTCCAAACAAATCCATGTAAACCATCTCAAGCGGTTGATAAGTAGAAACTTATTTCTTTGGTTGAAAGAAACTTTGTGTTGTTTTCCCGTATTATATGGATTACACACTTTGTTAAGAGGGAATTCCAATTTAGGAAAGTCTCTAACTAAACCTTTCATTTTCAGTTTTTTAAAGTGACTGCACATTACAGTGTCCTAGTATTCTATGCCAAAACCAGGATTCCTTATGAAACACATTTAAACAAGAAACATTTGGCTTTAACTAAAGTATCTAAATCAACAGAACATATATTCTCATTTCTGAGAGTAGTAAATATTGAACCATTTTTAGAATTAAAAAAATTACATGCATCATTTTAAAACATAACATTAAAACCATCATCACAAAATTGATAAATAATTAACAGAATGTATTTTAACCAATCAACAAAAAGTACTTTTAAAATTAAGACAGTATTTGTTTTAACAATATTTCCTAATTTGATGATTTTCCCTATATCATTATCAACTTATGTCACATATCCACAATCAAATTTAATAAATCTTTTGAAATATGAATAGTCTCATGTCATATGTCTTAAACATCCACTGTCCAAGTACCACAGATCTTTTCAGGAACTCTTTAGGCAATATCCCTACAAAACAGATTAGACATTGGGTAACTTTGGTACACAGATTGTCTTGGGTCCAAAGAGGTTAACAAGGAGAAATTTGGGAACCCAAACATGTCTAACAGATTTCCTAAAATCAGTAGATATATTTTGATACATAAACACTTTTTTGGGTCTTTTAGAGAATTTTTTTTCAAATGAGGATCCAGAACATGAACTAGCTGTGAATTCATCATATTTTGGAACAAATTTACTATTAATGATCCCTCTCTGTCTGGGATGATATCCTTGACTAGTTGTATATTTTGGGGAAATATTTTTTCCTAGAAACTAAGTCAAGGTATCTCTACTAGTAGTAAATTTTTCAAGATCTCTATTTAATTTATCATTAGATAATTTGAGTTTAGTATTTTAATTTAATAACTGAACGAATTTGTCTTTCTTAGTACCCATATCAGATTTTTAATTAGTATTGAAAGCATGTTGTCTTTGAAAGAATTTATAGTTATCATTTATTTCAATAAAAGTATCCTCATGAATTCCACATTATTTAAATAGTTCATCCTTATTCATATTTTAATCATTGTTTGATTCACCTTCATTCCCAGAATAATAATCACTAGGCATAGTGGAATTATGTGTTCCCTTAGATGTTTCTATCATGAAACATATGTTGGCATCATTTTTCTATTCACTATCAGAAGCATCAAATCCATTGGAGATATCTTCTTAAGCACTCCAGGTATCTTTCATATCCTTTTTATAACCTTTTCTCTTATCATCATATTTCTCGTTAAATTTCATCTTGGGGAAGTCTGCCTTCACATGAAATTTTAATTTTCACTCATAAAAGATTATTTCATTGGAGTTTTCATTCCATTTTCTATCTTTATTCCATTTTCCTTTACTATCATTTTTTCCCGTTTAGTTTGACTTCTTGAAGAATCTCTTCTTTCAGTAGAATTTTTTGAATCTTCTAGGATGATGAGACATCTCCTCATCAGTGTCTGAGACTTCACTTGTGGAAGTATCTATAGAAGCCTGAAATTTCTCTTTATCTTTGTTCTTTGAGGTATTAGTCTGGAATCCTACTTATTTCTTACTTTGTTCTCAATCTACTTTTGGATTCACCTTATTTTCTTCTTCATACATCATAATATTTCCACTATCACTTTCATTGGTAGCTTGCTTATGTCACAAGATTCTCAGATGGAAACCAATGTTCCCTTCCATCTGTCAGGTAGGCATCGATGCAGTCTCATGATCCGGTCCTTGATGTACACTAGTTTTCCAAGTAGACTCATAGTGTTCACTATTTTTTTGAACCTGATATTCTTTTTATAAATGAGTTCATCAGGCTTTAATTTAGAATTATCATATTTAAAAATGTATGTATTTAGTCTCATTTCTTTATCATTATTTTTTCCCTCACGAGAAATAGCTAAAGTATCCCAAATTTCATATGTAGTTTTACAAGCATGTATTCAATTGAATTCATCATCACCTAGAAATAATACAAGGCATTCATATCATTATAGTTATTGTTATATTTGCCTTTATTCAACTGAGACCATGTGTCCCTAGAAGTAGCAGGAAACACATATTCCTATTCAATTATGTCCCAGATTTTAGGTCCCATGCCCTCTAGATACATTTTCATTTTTAATTTCCACTAAGCAGAGTTATTACCATTAAAGAAAGGTGTCCTATTAGTAGCAGCACACTCAACTGTATTTTTTATAGTTACTTAAAATTTAAAGAACAAAACATTTTTATAGGAAAGAAATTTTAAGATCGTTAAGATAAAACTAAAATCATAGTTGAGAAGAATTTGAAAATCGTGAAAATAAATAAACCTCTGATACAAAATGATGGACGGAGTGGATGCTCAAGAGGAGGGAAATTCAGTTCGAACATAAAATTTCTGTTAAAAATATTATTGTTAAGAAAACCCCCAATTTAAAAACATCCCAGTTAATTAAGTTATTATAAATGTAAATGTTCAATTGATCAACAGGTTTCTCAAAGGGTGATTCATCCTCAGATGAATCAATGTAGAACACCAGTTCAACTTTTGAATCAAGTTTACTAAATTAAAAACATGCACACTAATCAAAACTAACTGTCAAAGTTTATGAAATTTTTTTTATATGTTTTAGCAAACATAAGAAGTGGACAAAATCAAAATAGAGTATATGATTATTTTCACATCAATGTAAACAAGATGTTCAGTCTCAAGCTGAGACCTAATCCTCTATACTTGGTAATCACCTGCCACTAAGTAGTTTATATTAAAACTTGATACAAAACCTGTATAGGGAATTAAAAAATTTATCACAAACTATCCTGGCAACACACCCTCCACCACTATTCTTTGTGTGAAAAAAAAACAATATAGACCACACATAGTCACTTCCACCATTATACGTGGGAAATACATATATAGTGATGTGTGATGTGAGGATATTTAATATCCTCCAGTTACAGTACATTATATAGTGTGTGATATAAATTGTGACACAAAATTCTCAAATATGTAAAAGAAAGAAACACAATAGATTAGTTATGATGTGAAAGAGTTTATAAGGCTCTATGTGTTTTCAGATCATCTCTTGACTCCTTGGAATTTGAAACGTTGAAGTTAGAGTCAATATCTGGAAGATGTTTCCAAAACAGAGTGTCGTAACTCCTGGTTCTAGCTTGCAGTGTTCTATTTATGATGTTCATCAGGAGTTTATGAAGAAAAAAAGGTAGGAATGAGTTTATCCTAGAATGATCTTCATTAAACTTGTGGGTTCAGGATCTTAGTGTTGGATTGTTCTGTTTTTTGATCTAGAAAGTATTCTTTATCACACTTCTCATGCAACCCTTTCTTCGTGTCCCGGTATATGTTCCTTTATTTTTGAGTCCTTCCATATAACTTCTTATTTCGTAGTTTTCAATTTTTATATTTGAGGTCCGACAATGGGAATGAGTAGATCATGTGCATGCTTTCTCATACCTCGTAATGTCCACAATATTGTCTCCTAAAACATTTACAATCAACATTAATTAATGTAAAAGCATTAATTTTATCAAAAATGGCCGATAGAATTATATTGAGAAATTGAAAAATTATGAAATTGTAAGCATCAGAAGACTGATATTGTAGCCTTCATATCGTTAGGATTCAACAGTAGGCGCACATCAAAAATGTACTATTGTATCCTTTAATAGTATGATCACACCAGTAACCATGTAACGGTGACCTTGTCGTGGTAAAGCTGTAACGGTGACCTTGTCGTGGTAAACCTGTAACAGTGACTTTGTAGCGGTGACCATATAGCAGTGAACTTGTAACTTTAACATTGTAATGATAATATTTTTAACTATCCGCATGAAACAGTAACCTTTGTAAATGTGACCTCTGTAATGGTGACCTCTGTAACGGTGACCTCTATAACAGTGACATATGTAACGGTGACCTCTGTACATGGATAAATTCTGCACTATGAGCTTAACCAATCAAGAAGTGTGATTGAAGATATATATGAATATTATTGTATAGTAATGGGAAATGTTGATGAAAACTAATTAGTATAGAATGAATACATGGCTCTCACTTAAATGAAAACAAGATTTGGGATTATCGAAATATGATTCAGGATTATAAAAATATATTTTGGGATTATAAAAATATGATTTGGCATTATTAAAAATATGACTTTGGATTATAAAAAAATGATTTGGGATTGTAAAAATATGATTTGGGATTATAAAAAATATGATTTCAAATTATCAAAACAGGTGAGTCCAACACTATTATATAGGAGGATTAAAATGGTCAATGAAAAGGAATCACGAAGTGGGGACCTTGTCTCAATTTTAATTCATTGAGGAATATTGTAATTTTATACACCTACATTCATTTATATGCGGTATATACTTCTAATTTTACAAGTAATATCTGGAATCCATCACTCTTCTTGAGATTTTATGTTACAATTTGAATTATCTCATCCAAAGGGGTTTTACATGATAATTACTAAGATCTATATAATTTCATTCCCCAATTTATTTTCATTGGGTAATATTATTTTTTCATTGTCTTTGATATTCTATAATTATGTTTGAAATGACTTTTGACTATATTATATTATATTTCCACTTGTTTTTTATTTACATTTGATTAACAAAATTGATTCATTTATTAAATCTCACTTCAATGTTATGATCTTTGTATGGGTTTATTTCACAATATCATTTTATTCATGACTATTTATACTTGAATTTATAGTAAAGGGAAGTATTTGGTCATTTTCTAATAAAAACATTCCAATTTATTATCCTTTGGTTATTAATCAATTTTTAATGTAATAAGTATGATTTTTTCACTTTTTGGTATGTAAAATGCTTGTAATTGTTTTCTAATGAAATCAGACTTCATATATCTCTTCAGTTGAAAATAGTTTTTTCTTACAAACATAGGTATTCTAAATACATATTAAAAATAGTTTTAACATTCTCAAATTTATTAATTTATAAATTTTTACCCTTGATTTACTTTTCAAAAAACTAATTTAACAAAATCTTCATATCTATTTCCAAACAAGGCCCAGTTCGATTTTACTAAAAATGAGAATGGAATAATTTTTAACTTATACAAAATTCCTTGAATTACCTATCATCATAAGCACTCAATGTTTTATAACTTATATAAAATGATTTCAATTATATTGAAAAATAATATTATTTTCAATTTTTCGAACATTTAGATTTTAAAAGATGATTTTCAAAATTAAATACATATTTTCCTCAAGAATGTTTTTAAATATATTTTATTGTTATTTGTATTCATCAATCAAAACAAGCCTTAATTTTAAATATTCTCCACTAGAGATATTTCTTATTGACACCATAATTAATTTTTTATAGATAGTTTATGATCATTTTCACTAAGGAAAGTTTTGATCTTCACTTTTTTGAATCATTTTTGTAGTAATTGACTTTCCCCTGAAATATACACTTTACTATGATCATTTGAAAGTTAATTTAATATTAATATCTATATTATTTATCCTGGATATGATTATTTCTTAAACTATATATCATTTTCATAAATGGTGTTTTACATTGAAATTTATTTGGTTGACTAGAGAACAATTGATAAATCCATTTTCATTAATCAATAAATATATATTTTAATAAGGAACATTGATCAATAGTTAAATTTTCAATTATATATATAAGGAATGATTCGGATATCCAGACATGGGTGGGTTCTGGTTACAGATACCCTCTTGATTCTTTCGTAGTATCATGAGGTAAATAAGTCAATTAGCCTTAGTGAAATGAGTTATCTTGTTTATACATATCTATTGGTTTTAAACAATCTTGTGAATGGTTTAGATAGTAGAGTTATCATGTTCCTATGATCATGATATCCAAAGAATAAGAACTTCCTTCATTAAGACTTGATTTATTATTATATAAGTTATTTTCCTAATGATTTTATCTATAGATGCATTTTATATGTAGTTTATTGATAAACTAAAATGTGTTTTTAGATATTTACCATGATATATTGATTAGGACTTATCTTATTATCTATGATATTTTTTATAATGGTATTATCTGTCGATGAATTTCATTCTCAGCTTATTGACTAAATGGAATGTATTTCTGTAATTTAACTTCCCTTATTGATCTCACAATATTTTATTATCTATGATATTTTTACAATGATATTATCACTATATGAATTACATTATTAATTTACAGACTAAATGTCATTAATTATAGTTATTTACCTTTCTATATTGATTATTATTATATTAACTTGATAATAAAGTTACTCAAATGGCATGTTTTATATTTACTTACCTTTACATGTTGTTATGCTTATTATTTCATGGTAGATTCTCTTGTACGTAACCCTTACAAAGAAGTTGAGTTCACCCCATTTTTCTATTTCCCAAGAATCTATGAATTGTACTATAATTTATTTAAAAGGATATACTAGAGGGAATAATGATATTCTAAAAAACAAATTGTAAATATTGTTTTTAAATGTAATATGGGAATAGTGTATGTATTTTGTTTTCCATGACTATTAAAATACATAATCCTTAGTGATGTAATTACTCGTATCTTCTAACAATATAATAAAGTATACATTGTCTCTAGGATACTAGTGTCAAGTTAAATATTGTTATTATTAGAGTATGTTCTATGGATAACATGGGAACTAAATTTAGGAAAAAATATATTAGAGATCATAACCCTTATAAACATTGAATATAAGTATATAAGAACATCATAAATTGTTTGTTAAGTTAGATATTATGTTTATTTTCTAAAAATAAATTATTTTTAGGATACTATAAGTGGTCATTTATAACCAACAGTCATACTTAGGGGTAACAACTCTAAAAACATTGCATTGGGCATGACATGATCCTCACCTGGTGTGTGAAAACTGTTTCTACTGTGGATCTTATTTGATACTCCATAGGGTAATTCTTAGAATAATTCTCATTTTATTTTCCACCAATTACTAATAATTTTAATAGATTATTACAATGAATGACCTAGGTTAAAACTATGTGTATTAGATTAAAAATATTTTTCATAATTTAATCATATTATATATGATTATATGGTTTTCTCACTATGTTGATTTTCTATCAAACAATGTTTTTTGGTTTCGTGATAGGATGAATCATAAAGGAATTGTGTTAATATTAAATATGATGGATAATGTCATTACTATGAGTATCCAAATGGGATGATAAAAGGATTGAATGTTATCATCAATTAATCTAATTAGATAATTCAAAATATGATAAAAAATTATACCCTGATCAAATCTTGAACTCACCAATGAACAGAAGGACGATGTTTTCTAAGTTATCGTTTTTAGGGAACATGAAGGAAATAAAGATTTATTTCAAAGATTTAAGAAATGTGGTATGTGACACAAATAAATGTGTCTCAAAGGAATGGAAAAAAGTTTTATATGTGGAAATAAGGGTATAAAGAAAATAACTTCTGATGAAAAATAAAGAGTATGATTGATGTAATTAAATCTCATCATAGGGATCCATATATAGTTTTTTGTCAAAAATGTGAGGAACCTGAGTATTATCGGAGTCAATGACCTTTTAAAAATGTTATCCCTAGAAAATGTGATTACTTTTGTTAGAATAAAAAATATTAAATATTTATGTATTCATATTTAATAACTAAATTGTAGAGGATTTTTATACCAATGGTAATTTGGTTATAAAAATCATGAAACATCTAACGGTTGTTTAAAATTTAAAAACCATATATTTCATCATTCATATAATTCTTCTTTATACTATGATGGGTTTTGAGTTTAATGATGATCATAATTTCAAATTCTTAAACACCAATTTTTATGTTTTATGTGAAGGGAGTTTACAAAGATTAATTATATTTTTTTGGAAAACATTTATGAGTATAGTACTTATAGGTTTTGTATATGAATGATTTATTTGAGGAATAAAGACTTTAATTTTTTTGAATTTATATTAAATTCATTTCAAATCATTACGGTTTATCATATATTTAATGTTTTTGTAATTATGGGTCATCACAATTTTGTATTGTTATAAAATTATATTATTAAATTCATAGAAAAAAGAAAATCAATATACTATGTGACAACTGTACGCGTCTGGAAAGGCAGCAAGGTTTAAACCCATAACTTAATTAAAATAAAGGGTTAACACCTACCACTGGATTACATGATATTTTGGTGAATATTTCATTGATTTTAGTTAAATTACTTGATAAATAAATATTAATGATGAACTTATAGGGTTACTATTGAGGTTTACAGATTAATGTATTATTATGGATAACTTTTGTAACTATATAAGTTTTGAAACATAGTTTGAGATATATGGAAGAGGTTATCACTGTTTTATGGATCTTATGATATATTAAATTTTAATTTTATTGATTTAGTAATAAAAAATTCATTTTTGGATATTAATTTCTTTTAGTGAGTAATGAATTGAAAATTTGTTAAACTATAATCAAAGGATGAAAATATTCTTTTGTAATAAAAACATATCCCGTAATTATATTTATTTATATTCGTATACTTTTAAAAAATTAATCTACTTTTTAAAAAGGATATTGATAAAAATTTATATTATTACCATTGTATATTATGTATCCAATGGTCTCTTAAATAATTATATATTTATGGTTTTGAGGTTCTCAACTATCTATAGATCATTCACTTTATTGTGATCAATGAACTCTCTTATTCTTATTAATTATTTATGATTTTTCTCCATGTGTATATCTTCAATTTACTCTACTTAGAAACCAAGGTATTTGTCATTATATATGTTGTTTTCAACATCCCCTTCACTCTTATTAATAGGATGTTTTTTTATCCCTTTTAATGATTTTGGTTTTCAACATGGGGATTTCCAAATTTCAATTACCGGATTTTTTGGCTCCAGATAAAATTCAAGGAATATAATTTATTTAAGGTGGTTACAATGCAACACTTAAAAATTATAAAATTATAATATTTTAATTAATATCAAATGAAATATGCATCATCTATCTTAAAGAACCCAAAAAATATATTTCTTTATATTTATCCTCTCTTATAGTTTTTGGAAGATGAAACCCCGAGTCAACATGAATCATCATTTAGTTTACTATTACAACCTAGTTATTAAATATTTAAAGAGAGAATAGTTTTAAACAAACTGTTAAAATTATTGTTATCTAATTATTAGTAATAAAATAAGAATCATTTAAAAACAATTTCTGAAAAACTATATTTATAAAAATGAATATTTAATGCCCCTTTGTGCACATAATTTAAAATAATTTTTGACACATTAAAAAAAATCTTTGATAAAATTATTATTTTTTAAATCTTAATATCAAAATTATATTAGGGTGAATTTTTTATATTTTTCTAAAACGTTTGATTTTTCAATGTATAGTGATAAATATTGATATTTATTTGAAATTATCATTATTATTTATATTATTTATAAAGTTATTATGTATTTTAAATTGGTTTTATTTTAAAATTAGTTCAATATTATAATAATAAATACAATTTATGTCATTTGAATCAATTTCATTTTGAATTTTTGATATAAAATACTTCCAAAATTCGTAGAATTTTCTCTTTGAAAACCTGCTTTTTATCACATCTGTAGGTATAATATTAAATTGCATTATACAAATTATGTGCATTTAATTTTGGAAAAATGGATTCAATATTAGGAGTCAGAATAATTTATATTATCTAATGTTGTTATCATATTTTTTTTACCTAAATGAGTAGTGAAATAGTAAAAACTAATTATCGTAGTTAAGGTTAAAATGGGTTTATCGGTGGTTAAACTAAGAAGATATTGGATAAAATTGACCTATAAACATGTCAAAATATAATTTTATGGACATATTTCAACCTTACCCTAGAAAAATTAGATAATAAGGTTATTTTCAATCTTTTTCATGTGAATTACTTTAACATTTTGGATTCTTTTGTGAACATTCTAGGTAAATTCCATGTGGGTTCTCTTTCCCCACTTATAAAAGGGAACTTCCTAACGTCAATTATCCAAACCTATCAAGATAGTTGGATTATAAAAAATGAAAAACTAAATCCCTAAAATATTTATACTTGTTTATTGTTTACTTTCCTCCAACAAGACCAACAATATGGTTCTTAAGAAGTGATCCAAATGAGTTTTTTATGAGAGGGAAATTATCTTCACAAATCTCTTTCATTTTATTTCATTTTTTAACCTAAAATTATGTATTGTAACTTAAATTATAATAAAATATTATCTCACATATAATGATATGTTATTATGTTTATCGAATTTTATTTATCCATCTCCTCCTCCATTAAATTTGAAAAGAAATCACCGATCATGTGTACGACACACTACCACCTCGCGAACCGATATAGTTTATTGTACAGCACCAAAATTCAAGGATAGATATACTAATGAATTTAAAACATTTATATGATATTGATTATATCATATTAACTATATTTTTATAATATCACATATACCTTCTTACTTTCTATGTCATTAAAAATACAATAATGTCACTCGTGTGTACGACAGACTACCTCCTCGGGAGGTAATGTGATTCATTTTTCACTTACACTTTATATGGAAAATAACATGGATAAATTTAATCAATATATGAAATATATATATATGAAATTATATCTATTATTTAAGAATAATATATAACCAACTTATGTATCCTTTCACTCTTTCATGTAATGATATCGTCGATCGAGTATATGTCTGGCCTAACTTCTCCCTGAAGCGAAGCGATTAATTTTACCTGAATCAAATTAAAGAATAATTATAAAAAAATTTAAATGAATAAATTTTAATTTTAAAAAATTCATATAATTATTTATACGATGTATCTATATCCTATATTCAATAACTAGAAATTTCGTGAAAAACACACATGAAAAAATAATGCAATTTACTCCTAAAATAATGAAAATAATGAAATATTATTAAAAAAGGTTTTGTAAAATATTATCATAGGATCATATATGATTTTATAAATCTTATAAAGGTTATGAAATAAATTAATAAAATTATGAAAACCATTATATTAGAGATTAAATCATGTTCAACCCAAATAATGTGCGAGGTAAGTGGCTTTGCCCCAATATTTGTTAATTGAGGTAATTATAAGATTATAGACCTAATTAATTTTAAATTCTATATATAATACCCCTTTTTTATGTAATATCATGAAATATCAATAATTCATAGTATTTTATATTTAATGTTTAATTATTTAATCCAAATCGATTTGACATGAAAATTACTAAGTGGTAAATAATTTCATAACTCAATATAATCTCAATGGGTTATATAACATCTATGTTTTCTTTGATATTCTTATATTATTATTGAAATGAATTTTGAATATCTTATATTTTATTTCCTCCTTACTTATTCAGATTTAAATTTTACACACTTAATTGATTACATTATTAATTTTCACTTCATTGTTCTAATCTTTGTATTGGATTATTTCACAATCTCATTTTAATCGAGGTAATTTATACTTGGATTTACAATTAAGGAGACTATTCGATCATTATATAATATTATACCATATATTTTGTTGTATTATGGTAATTCATGACGTTTTCATGTAATAATTACCATGTTTTCAATCATTGTAAGTTAAAATCATTTTGGAAAAGATTTAAATAAAGTTCGACTTTATTTCCCGATTTTGTCAAAAATACTTTTCTTTCAAAACCATGTTATCTAAATATTTTTTAAAAAATTAAAATTATCCAAATGATCTATTATGAAATATTTACCCATGTATTCCTTTTTAAAACTTTTTTTAAAGGAATCTTTTCATTATTTTCCAAACAAGGCCTACTAGGATTTTACTAAAAATTTAATGGAATATTTTTAAAAATATATAAAATATTTGGGAGTTAATAATACCATGAAATCTTAATATTTTAATGAATATTTAAAAATATTAATATGTTATTTTAAAATAAAATTATTTTCATAATTTTTTGTGAAATAATCACCTTTAAAATTTTGATTTACAAATGAAAAGGGAATTTACACAAGATTTTTTAAAGATATTTTTGATGGCATTTCTATATTATAAATTCAAAAAACCGTTTATTTTAAATATAATAGACTAGGGATATGTTTTATTGATATCATACATATTTTTTATATGTATGGTTTATGATAATTATTACCAAGTAATATATTGACATGTAAATTTTTGAATCATTTTTGTAGTCATTATCTTTCCCTTCAAATGTTCACTTTCATGTGATTATTAAACATTAATTTCCCCTAAATATATATATTATTTATCATAGATATTATTATTTATTAGAACCTATATCATTTCAACTTATGGTGTTTTAAATTAAAATATATTTGATTTAATGGGTAATTATTAATGAATCTATATTCTTTACTCAATATAGGTATCTATTGATAAGGCTTATTGTTCATAAATAAAATTGATTATTTGATATATGATGAATGATTTATAAATGAAGATATGGGTGATTCCAAGTTATAGATATCACCCTGATGCAATAATTGTTTCCTGAGATGAACCAATTAGCTAGCCTTAGTTAAATGAGTATTTAATGTACACATAATCATCAGTTTTATACTATATTATGAAAGGTCTTGAAAATAGAGGAATTAAGTGATTATCATCATGATGTAAAATGATTAAGAATTTAATTCACTATGAATTCAGTCATTATTATACATGATATTTTCTGATTTATATTATCTCTCGACACATTTAATTCTCATTTTATTGATTAAATGAAATATGTTTTTGGTTGTTTTCCATTCCAAAATGATTATTATTTAACTTATCATCCAGGATATTTTCATGATGAAAATATCTATGGTTGAATTTCATTCTCATTTTATAGACTAAATGGAATGTGTTTTTAGTTACTTATCTTTCTATGTTGATTATACCTTATCTTATTATCCATGAGATATTTCATGTGATATTATCTATAGATTAAATTTATTATCAGTTTTTTGGATAATAGGTATGTTTTTGTAGTTTTTTGTCTTTCCATATTAATTATTCCTTATCTTATCATGATTATAATGTTATATAAATGGAATTTTGTTTAGATATTTTCATTTACATGTAATATATTCTTATTTATTCATGATATCTTCCAATATACATAACCCTTACTGATAATTTTAGATCACCATTATTTTGTATCATTTCCCCCAAGAAGTGTAGTATGATTGATAAAAACGATATACTTGAGGAAATAATTATATTCTAGAATGTAAATTGTGTTTTAAATTGTGTTTTCAAACCTAATATGAGAATTTTTTATGCATCTTGTTTATCAAGAATACTAAACTATTTATTCCATCGGTTTGTGATTCCATATATATTATTCTAATGTAATAATGAATTCACTAGCTCTATGTTACTGGGATCAGGGTCACTACATTTTATATTTCAATGTCAAACTAATTAGTGTAATTTAGTATTAGTTTAGATATTTACTAATAAATAATAATAATCATTAATTAGTTAAAATTATATGTATACTGTAAGTACATAAAATGGTTAGTAAATAATAATGGTTAGTATTTATAATTTTTTGAAATAATTATTAGTAATAATAAGGGTTAATAACTAATATTAATGAAATTTAGTATTACATTAATTAGTAAGTAATTTGATTTTAAATATTATTAATAATAATGGTTATTCATAAAAATTGTTTTAAACCAATAATATTGTAATATAGTATTATTTTAATTATTTAGTAAATAATAATTTATTAATCATATTTTTAGACTTAATCAAGATATGTAGAGTTGTATTAACCTTAGAGGGGGGTGAATCCGGGTATGCACTATCAAGTAAAATTAAAACAATTTATCTATTAAATGTCTCACAGTTCTTATAGTATATTGACATATCGACCATGAGGGTCACATTGTTATGATCATTTGATGGATATGATTAAGGTTACTTGATCTTTTTTAGTGCACAAGAATTATTTTTATATGGACATGAGTATTTACTTGGTTCACTACAAAAGGGATAATCCAAGGAGAATGCTTCCAATATTATGATGGTGAACTAAAACTACTAAGATTAGTTCTTGTTGGTATATGCAAGGTAAATAATACTCCTAGGATCACTACCTAAAAAGTCCCGGGATAACTCATTTCTTCCCAAAGGACACTCCCTTGGAGGTTCCTTCTTTTAATCACAACCATTAGAAAGTACAACTTTCATCCTCTCTCTCAGAGCTCCGAAAACTATTCAAACATAGTTTATGGAAATTTATGTACCTTAACTAATGAAAATATATTTTTTTCATCTTCAAATGTTAATATGTTTTATTTTTAAGTTCCAAAAGTCTTCTCCTTTACCTCGTGGGAAAAACATTAATGCATCACCTTCTTCTTAACAAAATATCTGGAACAACTCAAATTTTTAATAGCCACTTCAATAAATATTCTTATTTGTCCATTTTTCAATGGATAAAAAATATTCATGCTCCCAAACACTAATATAGAATAACACATTCTTCTTTCCTCTACAAACCATATCTTTAATATTTCCTCTTTTTAGATTTGAGTTCTTTAGTACTGCTAATGAAAGTTTATTGAGAATTATTACTGATTTGCACTGAATCTCCACATTTCTATGATTAATAAAAGTGTCCCAAATAACAAATGGTGTTCATAATGATCCCTTTAACCCATGTTGAAAATGATAACGTCCATGTAAAAATTCCCCTAGTCAAAAACTATCATAGACAGAACACTACCTGACTGTGACGTGGTCCTAGATTCTATGACATATTGTCCTCTTTATAACATATATTACAATGTGGTACTCCCCACCATGGTGTATCCTTAAATAATTAATATTGTACAATTTATAGCAATTAAAACAATAGTTTCGATACCTATGGTTGAAAATATGTAAAAACAAATACGTCCATTAACGCCTTCATAACACCCACACAATTGCAGTAAAGATTTCACCAAACCACTCTAAACATCGATCTGGAAACCACAAGGACATATGAATTTGGTTTGGTATCTTTTTTTTAATTCCTATACCCAATTAATCACGTTTATAAAATTAAGGGACTCTGAATTGAAAAGTGTAGCTACGATGTAGACTTATTCTTCTCCAAGGAGACAGTAGAGAAACCTTCTCTTCTGTAGCTCAGACACCGAAATATCTTTTATTTCTCTAAATTTCTTATAAAAAACATATACATTGTGTCTTTTGTCTGTGTAATAGCCTATAAAAATCACATAATACACATCAATAAATATTTATATCAACATCATACCTTGTTTAAACATATTTGGAATCAAAAAATATTCTTAGAAACACTCCAAAATTCTAGTCATTGTCAACATCAATTGCAAAAAATGCTATTGTAAACAAACCAATACTACATAATTGATATTATAACAAACATCTTGGTCATAAAAAATGACCATATTATTACCAAAACCCTTGATAAAACTTATTTTTAACAAATACAACATCAATACACTGTTATTTCTAACAACCACCCAATTTTATTTTGTTATAATACAGAACATTCCTCTTCTCACACTTATTTAATGAATCCTGGGAACTATTTCCCCCACATTATGGACATATTATACCTCTAAATATATCATATTTAATATTATTAAAAATTATATAAAAGGTCATTGTGAATGAAAAGGGTCTCTCTAAACATTCTTCTACAAATTTTGGTGTGCACTATTCTTCTTTCTACTCGTTATTAGACTGAATATAATCTCTACATCATTTCCCCCTTAATGTAAGGAAATATTATGAATATGTCTCCACTAAACATTGGTAATGAATTTTTTAATTGAAGATATTTTATCCCCTAAAAGAAAACAACTTCATTCTTTGGTATCAAGAATATATTGATTATCCAAATTCTTCGAAACCTCTTCTTATTCAATCCAAACACCTTTATTGTTTTATTTTAATAATATTTTCACAATGTGAATTTCAAAAATGAATCTTTATTGGTAAAAAAATACTTTAATCCTATTAATATGGAGATCAATGTATGAATTAAGAGTTTTTATAGACAATAACAAGGATGATCATATCACTCTTGAAAACCAAGAAACATACGTATCTAATTTTTCTTTTCCACCATCAAAAGGTATCCTAGGATATCCATGACTTCACACAAAACCATTAGCACATGGAAGTAAATAATTTTTTTATGTATCATATCATATAATGATGTAATTGATACAAAATTATGAACATTTGAGACCACTTATTTCAAGATTGGTTTACATTGAAAAATAAAATAATTTCAATTTCATGAATTTCATATCTTCATTGGCTTTAGAACCCATTGAGAAAGATAAATATAATTTGATTTTCAACCTAAATCCCATTGAGTATTTATCTCTTGGATCCATTTTTTATATCACATGTTGTTGTATAAAATTGGGTAACAACTACTGGAACAACTCTTCCAATTCACCAGTTTTTAGGTATACTATAAATATTATAAGATACTAAAATAATAATCACTAGTTATAAAGGAAAATTTATAACTATAAGATTAATTATTTTTATGTTGTTATATATTATTAAATACTCTTTATGATTACTAAGACCAAATGTGTTTTTCAATTTCATTTACCCCATGCATCATAACTCTTATTTAATTGTTATTCTATTCACCAATAGTTAAATGAAATATATAATATAGGGACAAGGGTAACATGAAATTATAATAACTGAGGATGATGTAATGTCCTTAAAGACCACCATTTTTTCCTATTTTTTCATATTAGAATACTTCTTCATATATGAAATATTATTGATTAAATCAATCAAACATTAATAATATTTTAGTTTATTCTCTTTTTTATAATATATTTATTCTTGGGACTATAAATGGATAAATTTAAAATAATAGGAATATTTTTATTTCTAAAAACTATCTTTCTTCCTTGACTATCACTTTAAGTATTATCAAAATTTATAATTATTTCATTTATTTGGGATTTACCTTTCTCATGGGCCTTGTTGACTTGATCATTATATGATATATTTTAATGATCCAAAGACCAGTTCTAATAATTATCAAATTTATGAGTTTTAGAGATATATATTTAGCTTTTATCAACCTCATATTTAATAATGGACTCTTCTCTATATAATTCGTGAAATATTTTTCTCATAGAAACATTTTTCCCCTAGAATACATCTTGAAATATTCTTTTAACCCCTAATAAGTATCCTGGGAAAATTTAACTTTAAAAAATGGATAGGAAGGTAATAATAATTGTGATATTTTACATATAATATTTACTATTAATGGTTACTCATTCATTCTGGTTTTCTACCAGATTTATAGTATTTTATATATCCTCATTCCTGAACACAAAAATTGACAGCGTGTCTATGTATATTCCATAAATGTAACACATGTTACCATGCCTTTATTGAGACCTCATCTAGTTTTATTAGCCTCTTGTGTACTACAATATAAATATATTTCTATAACCTTGAAAAACACTCCTATCTTAGGAGTATTTATTATTCTATTATTTTTATTCCATTATTGAGTTTTTTATATCCAATACTCGCTTTATCCATGATGCAAGATATTTGTGACAAGATAATATTTTCTTGTTTCTCCTCTAAGATGGAATACTTATTCATCACTATCTATAGAATCATGATCAAATAAAAAATTTAAATAATTGTTTAGATTATCATTACCCTTGGAATCCAAGTGGTTAAGGGATGAAACTAACTCTTCATCCAACCACGGGATTGTCATTCTCCCTGATTCATGTTAAGAACTAAAATATACCATGAGGGTCTTCCCACTAGACATCTCTTATTCTAATTTAGGGTCAATATTCTCTATAATTTTATCTTGCTCCTTCATGTTATAAATAATTTGAAAAATATAGTCATTGAAGAATACAATTCCTTTTTACATCCTTTTATTCTTATCCACCACGTCATCTATATCACTAGAAACTCAAACGTCATTTACATTATATTCTAAAAATAATTTTAATTTCGTACCATATTTTTTAAATATTCTACGAGTTTTTTTTCTTTTTTGGATATGATTTTACCTCTTATGATTTGGAATCATTATTTTTCATGAGGATAGTTGCAATGTCAACAAGTCTTCTTTTTAAATATCTTATATTTTAAACAGCATTTTATAGAAATATAATCTTAATGTATAGAGAATTATTTTCCACTTTATGTTTAAAAATTTATTCAATTATATTTTCTCTACTTGCTATGATAAATGGTCATTTTCCCTTTTTAGCTTACATGGAATTGCTTCATCATCAAGAGTCCCAATATCACTTAGTTTATCCAGATCATCACACATACCTGAATCATCATTGAATGAGAGAATGGATTCACAATCTAATTCATTCATACCACTATTCTCTAGGTATTGGAACTCATACACTGAAATCTCAATATACCAAAAAAAAGTACCACACAAATGGATTTTACTTGATAGTGGATTAATATTTTTTTTATTCCTTTTTTCAAGTCACACTACAAGATAAAGTTAAACTGAAACCTTAGCATAAAAAAATAGATTAACCTAATCAGAGAAAAAAATTCAATGTAGAAACCTACAATTGTATACAACTTTTTAAAATTATACAGGGGACTTAGAGTGAGATTTACCAAGGGTGTAGATGAATTAGGGTATGCACTACCCAGCATAGATATTATAGTTACTCTATTAAATGTCTCACTTTCCATAAATCATCTTGACATCTAAACCATGAGTTCTACTTTTTTATCCTATTAATATATATATATTTTTGGTTACATGATATATTTTTGTGTTCATGAATAAAGTAAATATGTACATGGGTATTTAAATGGTTCGCTAGAAAGATTTAGTCCAAGGATCATTCAACAAGAATTTTTTTTTCAAGTAAAATTTCTATGATCACTTATTTTTTTATTAAGGATAAGTAACTATTATAACCAATCATAATAAATTATAAGTTTAGGGAAAAATCAGTTCTTCACAAGGGTTACTCCCACAAATGTTTCTTCTATGGTTCATTGCTAATGTAAACGATCACCTACCTCCTCCTACCTTTCTCACAACTCTAAAAATGATATATGCCATGTTTATGGACTTGTAGGTCCCTTTACCAGCAACACAGTCTTAGATTGAATCATCAAGTATGAATATTTATTTATTAATGTTCCACTGGGCTGGTGCTTCACCTATTGTGAAAACACCTTGATGTAGCACCATATAATTTCCAAAATACTTGTAATGACTCAATTTTACTATAGACGTACCAAAAAATCCCCATCTTTAGATATTTCTTCAGAATTGTCCAAATCATCAAGATTTCGACACCTCGTTTGAAACAATTTTGTATTGTTCTTATATAAATGAGTTATTAACTATGATAAATTTTTAGATTAGATTTCTCAAAAACTATTATAGATAGTTTCATAGATAATTCCACATGACTGTTATTGAATCTACTCATGTATAAGATTAATCCATGTTTTTCAAATAATTAAAAGGGTTATCAGGAGACCTTTAACATGGGAAGGTCACCCTTGAGTCCATACAATAACTCCACAGGGATAAAGCTTCCATAGGAGGAAAATTACCATGATACATCATGGACCAAGAGTCTATAGTGTTGCCTCCTCCTCACTGTATATACCAAAGAATGGTCTTCCCCAAGATGGTGAAACCATAAATACATCAGAGTTCAATATGGGGTGGTCATGATCATTTTTGTGTGAACTGTTCTGCTTTACACGATCTAAAATACTCTACAATTGACACTTTTATAACACCCACATGATATCTAAAATGATATACTCAATGTAGTTCTCACAGTGAACTGGATGTGTCATGACCTTTTAATTATAGTGTGGTCTATTTTATGAATGGAGACCCGAATTATTAACATTTTGTTGAATTTAGACCCATGATGGAGAAAGGTGTAGCTATAGAATAGACTTCATATTCTATAGGTGAATGCATCAAATCCTTCCCTATTATATCATGGACACCTCAAAATATATAATGGCTCTAGAAAAACACTAAAAATAGTTATATGATAATGTTTTTTTATTGCGGTGTAGCATAAAAGATTTTCACACCACATCAAAACTCCTCTATACTTCTCAAATCATACAAGACACTCTATTACCTCTACCCACAAGAAGTGAGAAATAGGGTTCCCTCCTACCTATTCCCATGACTTCCCTATGGCATGGACCGCTACATTCATACTACCACCTTTTGGTGAAAACAACTACTTCAAAGAATGATATCCTACCCATATGTAGGCTTTCCTTATCCCTGGACCCTCCATGGCCCACTGGACTTATTAGTTCCCATGTGATTCTGAGATTTCTCCTTCCCATGTAGGGTCAAGATAGATCAGATAAGAAGCTAGGGTTTTCATTATTTTATCACCCTTCTAGACATTAATGTGGCATAACCATCAGTATTGTGACATATTAATTGAGATTTTATTAGGGAAAACATTTTTTTACCATCGAACATCCTCTTTATGGTATATCTGGATTCACTATTTTTTATTATACTCTCTAACATCTTTTCTACAATTAGGACCATGATCTTTTTGGTGTATCTGTATTTATACATACACCACTATAACACAACTTCTCAGATAATCCCACCACTTTGGTATTTTGTTTCTTATTTTATCTATCATTCACTCTTGGGAAAGACACTCCATGATATTTATTTATGGAATGCCTCAAGACAACTCTATTGGGAAAAAATTCAATTTTTTAGAGTTATATAATGAATTATAAAAACAAAATACCTCAGATATCATATTTGGGATCAACCAGTATCCCATGAAACACCCAAACACTTTAGTCATGTTCAACATGTGTTTTAAAAAATTTTATTATCAATAATTCCGACTCACTTCATTGAGATTCCAAAACACATATTGTTCCTCAACCATGACCATATTATTATCAATAACCATTACCAACCATATTTTCATAAAATCCAGCATCAATCCATTGTGATTACTAAAAAATAATAACGTTTAGTAATTAGATGTAATTTATTATTAGATTATTTAGTAGTTAGTAATTATAAAAAATATATAAATAATAATTATATATTTTTGGAAACAATAAATTAGAATATAATAGAATATTATACTATTTATTTACATTATTGAAGTATATTTTCTTGAATGGCCTGAAGGTCTTCAATTTTTATCGATTTTTGATAATCCACCTTTCAAGGGATTAAGCGGAACCCTTACATGGACTGAAGTCTAATGTGACATTACATTAACTGTAGGTCTTAGGAAATTCACCCAAACAAGACAACCTAGAACGTCCACTCCCTAGAAAATGTCATGATGTCAGATCCCCACTATCGTATGGATGGTCTGCTAGCTGTCCAATGTAGAGCTAAACAGGCCTTGTAACTATGGCATTATCATACCCCCTCATTCTTCCATGTTAGTTTAGCTCTGATCTAGTGAATGTGCTTGCTCTGAATCCTCATCTGGAGCCTCATTCCTTGTAATCATTCTGATGCCTAGGCATTATTAGGTGTCCTGAAGGCCTTGAGGTGGCCTGAAGGCCTTTCAGTGGCTTGAAGGCCTTGAGGTGGCCTAAACGTTAAGACTGGCCAGAAGAACATGGGTGGCCCAAAGGCCTTGAAGGACCCAAGGACAAAACCAATACATAAGAGGTCCAAATAGATGAATAGTTATGGATACTAAAATAGTGACCAATTCTTGCTACAGTACCTTCTATAGTGCCTACTACAGTTTTTTCTATTGTACCCAAAAATACACTGTTACCTTCATTTTATATCGGGTCTCTTGGATTCTTTTTTTGAGTCCTCACCTACATGGCATAGGCTCATGTGCATTATTGATGTATAATTATGACTCTGTAATTGAAATTAAATAAAATTAATCCTAATTTAGGGAAATTAGTAATTTTTTAATAATTAATGTAATAATATCAAATATTATCTTAAATAAAATTTTCTCATGATATATTTTTTGTGAGAACTTTGTGTAGTGTGGAATCACATTACACATATAGTGTGTGTATTTGGGGTGTTTTCCCAAAGAAAGGTGGGTGGGATTTCAAGTATTTACTCCACCAAACTCATGTTGTGTAAAAATTTCAATGGATTACAGTTATAATAATCATCATTTTTAGAATATTTAATGTAATTATAAATTATTTATAAAATTAGTTAATTTTAATATCATGATATTTGTAAGAGAAAAATTAAATTAATACCAACTTCCATTTAAGTAATGATAATAAAAAAATTAAAACACCATTATTTTAGTGATTATATTTAATGTTTTGGAATCATGATCACATCAAAATATTTAAAATAGACAAATAATTGTTCTTGTGTCAATTATTGTGGTGGTGGTATATAGACTGATTTAGGTGCTTCATATATTAGACAACATGTAGTGCCCTATAGGTCATGTATTGAAGCTAGTGATGAATCATTGTCAACCCAATTTTACCCATCCACTATTATACTTGACCCTTTATCCAAATTAAGAGTTATGGATCTATTAATTATTTCTATGTCTTTAACTCATCATGAAATGAAGGATTATAAATGTTTTTTAAAATTGGTGGGGTTTACGAGGTTCATCGTCTTCTCGAAAATCCTACACCTTACCGTGTTCAACTATTGTTAAGCCACAAAATTTATTACCACAAAAATTTGTACTGAATTTTTTTTTCTAGAAATAGTAACACAAGGGTTAGTATTATATCATCAAAATACATATGGAAAACATCATCTACTATACAATAATTTTATCCTATTATTGATGTTATACTATAAAATTTAGTCCTCCGAAAAGGATGGTGGATTTGTTTATATTAGAACCTCCAGTCCTCAAGGGTCCTTCTTAAACCAACAATTTTGTCTTCAACTGCAATGAAATTATTAGTAAATCTCTATGAATTTTGGACTTTTTATTCCCCACATGATTGTAATTATAAATGCAGAAGTGTTTTAAAATATACAACAGTATCTTTTTCCCTCAATGTTTCTAGAAATTTAGGATTTTTTAAAACAAAAATAATGTAATTCTTTTTACATTTTGATATTATTATAAATTATAAGGATATCATATTCTACTTATATTCCTATTCTTAAATGAATAGTACCACTCCTGAATGTGTATGGTTCCTTGTCCTTTGATACAACAATTATTAGTAGTGTAACAAGAATATCAAATTATCTTTCTTCTTCAACTAAAAATATATCTCTTGAATAATAGTACGGTAAAAGAATAATCTATTCTATTAAAATTTTAGTAATTTAAAATAAAATTTATTTTTACAAACCATGTGAATATTATTCCATGATATTACAGTAATTTAAAATTCTAAATATCTCAACCTTCGGTTCTCTAGCACTTATGGTATTTTAAATATCAGTTAAAACTGCCAGGTAATATCAATTAAATCCCCAAAATACTCAATATTGGATTACAAATTGGATATGATCATATAAATTTTTTTTATTCTTCACTAATCCCACAAATTATTATTTTTAATATCATTCCATTTATGCATGGTTACACGTATTTTTTCCATAAGTATATCCTCATTACATAAAGGAACACCTGTCCTCAAATATCAATCTTAAATCACAATCCCTTGAATGGTCATTATATTTAAATCTATAATAAAAAAGTAACATTATTTGATTTAAATTTCCATTTGACATAATAATTTATTATTATATTTCTTTAGGAATTATATAGTGAAAACATTATATTTTTCATTCTGACAATTCCTCTTCATAGCGTTCTTAATCTATACATTTGATGTCTGATTTCAATATTTTATTAGGTTATAATATATTATAAATTTTTTTTGGTAGGGTTTACATGCACCTTAAAATGATTCACCTCACAATGGTACTCTATTATGGTTTTGGACACTACAATGTACTAGTTGTACCCAATGAAATATCAACATAGGATTCATGTACCATATGAAGATCTTGTGTACCTGATGAAGGTACCATAATATGATCATCCATATATAGGTGTAGAATCATGGTTATATAGATGATGTATACATATATAATTCATACATAACATCCAATAATGTTTTCACACTAAAGTATGATCCTTATTCATGTGAACTCATGGTTATAATGATATCAATTATCCATAAAAAATGAAAACAACTATATATTTTCACATCTTGGAACTATTGTTTATGCATGTGGTTATGATTCTTATGAAAATACAGAGGATGCTTACATAGTTGTGGTTCATATTTATGATGATTTTTCTTTATTAATTATTTTAGTTTTTTCTAAATTTCCATACTTCTAAAAATATTAATATAAATGTTTCAACTCACTTAAAGGGTTTATCAATCACATCAACACTTATTCAAAAAAATAGAAAGGATTACCTTACACTAAAACTATAGAGTTCATGTGTAGTACATCATGGTTGGAGATTATTTACTCTTAAAGATAGATTCTATATCTTTTAAATTAGTTTATTAAATCCCCCCTCTATCTATATTCCTTTGAAATTCATTAAATGTTATAAATAACTCCTCCATATCATCATACCTTTTCTCAAACATGAATACATCTTAAACAATCATCACATGTATAGGATTTCTATATCAAACTTATATATTCAAATGAAACAAAAATGTGACCTATTTTCTATTATATAAATGATTCTAAAAAGGAATACTCAAGAGTTACATACTCAAAGTAGATTCCCCATTATCTTCCTTTTCAAATCAAAACGGAAACACTATCGTAATTACTCCGATAAATATCTAATGTATATTAGAATCCTTTTTTTAATTAAAAATAAAATCAATTAATGGGAAATTTAATATCCTAATATGGATTTATTTTCAATACCACAATACAATGTTTATCGAAATATTTGTCCTCATTTCTTTTCAACATCTTATTGATAATGAATTAAATGGTTATGATGGGGTTGATTGAAGTATTCTTTAAAAATTATATATGGATTACACATCACCTTTTTTCCATCATTATTTATTTGTAATGTTACTTTTTCATGTAAACCATAGATAAAAATTATCTATGGTTTACACATCACCTTATTTGACTGAAATTTTCATCAACTAACACCCTCTTTTATAAACATGTTTGATAAAGCCAGAATAGTGTAAACACATATGAATAGAATATCTCAATAATTAACTTTTAAAATATATCTATAATTTACAAATTCACAGAAATTATATATTTTCATGAATGGACATGACTCTTGACAACATCTTCTTCACATATTCTCCCCCTTAGGGTGTGTTTTTTTATTCACCATTGTAGTATTTTTACACCTCTATAACATACATTATCCTTAATTCCTAGTGTTGTATAGTATGTAAAAAATATAATCCAACCCACTTTATATTTTATAAAACCTTTAATGCCACATATGAATACAAATGTAAGTAATGACATCGGGATAAGGTGAGTTTTAAAAGTATCCCTAGTATGAACGACTAGGATGAGTTTTGTTTGTCAATACAAAACATTGTCTTCCTTTAAACTCTATAGTGTTCAGATCTCTTCATGTCATATCCTTATATTACATTCCATTTTAGAATATATTTAGGTAAAAATTGTTACTTCTTATATTTATCTTTCTATTTAGCTAGAATATCCTTATTCAGTCAATAAAGAATGAAACATTTACTCCCCTATGCCTTCTCCATCTTTTAATCCATTCAAAACTAGGATAATCAATTTATAAAATATAATTTCAGTATGTGGAAACTTTTTTTTTGTGGAGTAATTATTTTCAATATATTTGATATTAGGATGTTTTGGTTTATTCTATTTGTTCATAAAAACGCTTCTTTTCTTGGAATCCATGTCACACACATGTTGGTCAAATGATATGACAACTTACACCAACCAAAAAAGTATTTAGCAGCCTCTATGATTTAGTTTTTTGACAACCACTCATGAAATTCATATTCCTCATCATGTATTTCATACACTAAACCAATATTGATATCCCATTCATGGATTGATTCTTTTTTGGATTATCATTTTCCACCTTTTATATTGATGTTCTTGAAAATCTTAGAAGGATGCATGATGTGACCTTTCCCACAATAGTGTAATCATATCTACCTTATATATTTAACACCCTTTATATCAATATTATTAGGTTGAACATTTTTATATTATTTTTTCCCCAAGTAAATCTCATTATACCTCTTCACCGACTTCTTGATTTGATGGGTTCTCCCCTCACCAGCATTTTATTTTTTTTTGTTTAAGTACATATCAAAACACTTCAAAACATTTAGCACGTATGTTTCAATACTAAAATCATTATCCAAGTATCAAAATATATTTATAAGATATATATTATTCTCTCTTTTATGAGATCCAGTTACACAATATTTTTTTGAGTTTCATATTTGATCCCCCTATGTTCATGCCTTATATATCTTCCATTTATTAACATGTTGTTCTAAATATCAATAAACATGACCCTAATGATAGAACACCACCATAATATTGAAATTAACCAATTTATTTTTCATATTTGTTCTATATATACAGATTTTGAGGCTTTCTATTTTAGGATAGTTTCACCACTATTTTGGAATATCATTGTAAAGATTGTTTTCTTTGACATACTTCCATACACCCTTGATGATTCAATGGGTTTCTCAGAATTTCCCCCCCCCCTATATTTTTCCATATTAAAATTCATAACCAAAATTAAAATATTTGTGAAATGAAAATAATTGTGATATTTTTATAGCATTATTTAAGATATTTTTTTCTATGTTTAATCGGAGATGAATTCAATAAGTCTTTTCCAAAAATACAATAATTTTTTAATGAAAAGTTCCTTCTCTAATATTATTGTTGAACTATATTTTATCTCATATTTTTGGGAAAATATATATTGGGTGGTTTCTATATTTTTCCATTTCATCACAAGAACTAGACACATTATTTTTATAGTATTCAAATGGCCTTTGAGTGATCTCACATTTTCTTCACATTCACTCAATATCTTATGAAAACATTATTCATGAATATTTTTTTTCTACATGAACAAAATTTTCAAGCTCATTAACCCTTCTAGATTTTAATTCCAATTTGTATTCATTGATAGTGAAAACTCATTATGTGTTTCAATCCATTCTTCACTAAAATTCCTAACATCAACTTTCTTATAAATTTCACTATGTTTTTTTCGTGGATTCCATATCCATTATGAGTGTATTTTACATCTTCACATTATCACATTATTCCACTTCAATATAATAAAATTATAATTAAAGTTTATATTTTTAATCCTATAATATCTAAAAAAATTACCTTATATATTTGATATCTTCAATGGGGAGTATTTTAAAATAATCCTTAATTTTAGAGTTGAAATCACTATGCGGTGTAATTGTTTACAATATTATTAAATGAAAATAATTATATTTCATAGGAATCACAAATAAATTGATATTCTCCCTTTTTTTACCATCATGTATTGTTTAATCCTTTTATTTGAATTATTTTTCATCATATTTTTCCCTATTTTATTTTTATTCCTTTAGATCTTTGTTGAGAACATTAATCCAATTAAATAGGAATGAAATCAAATTTATCCATCCAAGGCACATATAAATTTTCCTCAAACACAATGTTTGTGAATTCTTATAAAAAAACTTGGTCAAATGGTATATCTAATTAGAGTAAAACATGGATTAGCACTGATACCACTAGTAGTACCTGGTGGACCATGTAAGGGAACTGAATGGAGGGGTGAATCCGTGTTTACAAAATTTTACCATGTTTTTATTTTCTCTCTATACTATATGTATTACACTTCAATGTCTATCTCGTTTAAGAGATACAGATCAATTAATTTTTACTCTACCCTTACCTCAGTATGAAATGTAGGTGTAGGTAAGAATAACAACACAAGAGGTTTTTACATGGATTGAATCATTCTTGAAAAACCAACCACTTTCTATGGCCATATATTGTTGAGGAACATATTTTATTATCTTAATAATTTATAGTGATTCAATGATTCTATAATGGGTCACAAAATATTTGGGGCTAGTGTCATCAAAATTCCTAGGGTAGGAATCAACAACATTTCTAAGAATACATCCCACATTTTATGTAGCCTTACATAATTAAATCCTTGTGACCTAATAGTTGAACTTTTTATATTGGATATTTTAGTATTTAGGTTCCCTTATTGTAAAAAAATATTCTCAAACCACTAATAAATGGTCAAAAACTATCTATGAAAGTTATCCTTATTTATCATCTCATCATCAAATTTATCAGCGCAGAGGTATATCAAAATGTATCAAACTCTATCCTTTCTCCAAGAGTTTCAACACATAGGTTTTTTAATAGTATTTATAGTTTCAGTACCTTATATTGTTGATCCACTTATATAATATAATAATATCACATACTCCACAACTTCTTCTTCCTTAATTCAAATTTTCACATTTGAATCTTCTAGGTTCCTCCTCTTTAAATAAACACATTACTAGTATCATCTGAATCATAGGAAATTCACATTCTTATTTAATTAAAAGAGTTTATTTAGAATAATATCATTGTAAAAGTTCTCTCAATATATTTAATATTTTGTTCTTATTTTGTTGAATATATATTCAAAAACCATGTAAATATTAATCTCTAATTTAATGGTAATTTAAAACTCCACATATCATAGCCTCCAATCCTCTAACATCTATGGTATTTTAAATTTCATTTAAAACAATTAGGCAATATCAATTTAATCTCTTAAAAATTATTTCTCTTATCACCTATAGAATATTAAAATACTAAGGCTTTATCTTCACCACTTATTGTATAAAATCTATTCTTTTCAAATTTTCATCCATGTATGCATGACTACATCCATCCTTGCCACATGAATCTCCAATTTATGTTGTAGAATAGTTTGCCTCAAATATCATTCCTGAATCATGATCCATAAAATGATAATGATATTTAAATCTATATTTAATAAAGAAAGAACACATAATATATAAATTACCATTTATTATAATATTTTATTCTATAATTTAAATGAAATTATAGACCAAAAACATCAAATTAATCATTATGATAAATAATCTTTATAGAGTTTTTCTATTATATCCAATAAATTATGATTTCACTATTTTCCAAGGTTAGATATATTATAAATTTTTTTATTTGGTTAATATGTACCTTATAATGTTTTACTATATAAGGGTGCTCTTTGAAGCTATTATATCCTATTATGCACTAGTTGTACCCCGTGAAATATCAACATCTGGTTCATGTATCCTATTATGATCAAGTGCATCATACATATGTAATTTATGATGTTCATCTTTATAGAGGTATACAATAATTCTTATGGTGATTCTATAATACATATGATGATTACAGAGACTCCAACGATGTTTACAAACAAATGGATTATACTCATGTAGGTGTACTGAAGCCTGTAAAAACTTCAATATTCTTTATGAAAATGAAATGAAAACATAAATAAAAAATTTTAACTATTTTTTATAATGGAATAAATTATTCTTACAAAAATTCAAATGATGTTTATACAGATGCGGTGAATCCTCACATGGATCTATCCATTATAAGTTTTCTCCTTATTTCAAATCATTTATAGAATCCACCAAATATTAATAAAATTTCTTTACATCAAATAAAGGTATTATAAATCACTTTAAAACATCTTTAATCCACATCCAAGGGAGCCCTTGCACTATAAGAGTATTTTTCATGTGCAGTGATTCATGAATGGGTCTTATTGACTCTTAAGACCGACATCTACCATTTTACTATTGATTACATAATATCTTATCAAGAAATATTCTTTTTAAATTAATAAAATTTCATTTAAAGAACATAAATATCATCAATACTTTTCATGGATATGATGAATATTCCAATAATATTAAAACATTCTTTCATATACAACAATAATATCACATTATTATCTATTATATAAATTCATCTGAAATGGAATCGTCCTGAGTTATTAAATGGTTGAAACTTATCATCCACCCTTATTCTCCAATAAATATAGAATAAACTTCATCCTTGATCCCATATTTCTATTATACACATTAAAAAACTTCTTTATTGAAAATAAATATTATACATGCATGGTAACATCAAAACCAATAAAAGTTATTTTCACAAGAGATTGTGTTATAGTAGAATAAGATCAGGAAATAATTAATGGTAGATTAATTATGATACCTAATCATGACATCATGATAATTAGTTATAGAAATTTCAATACCATGATAGGTTATGTTATATATTTTATCTACTACTTAATGAAGGGGATTAGATGCAAGAAACAACATTATTTAACCAATAGTCTAATAAGTATTTAATAGAATTATAAATGGATCTAAACAGTATCCAAGATCATCCTCCTATATTATAAAAAAATTAATACAATATTCATGTAATAAGGTATATCGAAAAATTATTATAAATTTCCATAATCAATGGAAAAATAAAACCATGTTGATTACTAGAATATGACGCGGAAGTAATTTGATGATGATGGGTATGATGAAGGAACAGTAGGGGAAAACATGGATGATGAAGAGGAATATGAAGAAGATAAAAAAATAATATTCGAAAAATAAAATAGTCATACATCATCATTAACATAAGATAAATCATCCACCACTATTTACATTTTAGTTAGAAGCTATGAAAAAAATCCAAAAATGAACTGGATTATTTTGACACCTGCAACTGAGTTTCATGGAGTTTTAGATTATAAATTTTGTTAAAAAACTATATAGGATAGAATATATTTGGTAATAAGAAATAAACTTAAAATTGTAATAAATAAATTTAATATTGAGAAAAAATTTATATAGTTAGAAAAGGATTCAAAATTGGTGAAATACATCACATAGTGTAACAAATATGATGGTGTTTATAGATTTTTCTTGTGGGTGATTCCTAACATTGTTCTTATAGGGTGGATGATATCTAAAATATATATATCACATACCTATGTTCATCCTTTATTACACAGGATCATACATAATTGTCCACTAAATTTTATACAGCCATAATTACCAAGATGATAGTGACCAACTAAGATGTTATTCTATCCCCTGCGTCGAAGATGATACAATAAATATTTGGCTATAAGAATTCATATGGGAGGACATGGAAAAGGGAAAATAATGGAATGTTTTAATGATTAATGTGTATGAGATGAATCTTATTGGATATTGGTGAAAAGTTTATCCATACTGATCTGAATAACCTACTTTCCTTCCACCTCAACTTGAAGAAAACTGTGTCTCGAGTTAAATTAGTCTATCCATCTCATGTTAAATTTTATTAGTTTTTTTGGGAATTTAATCCATGTATTTCAATATTATTTTTCAAAAACTTATTTATACAGACTGATCTAATTTTTCTATGTGGAAATTTAATTGGCATAATGCTGATTTTGGAAACCCAATATGGTAATGATGGACCTATGTTTCTTGGATATGTAATTGTTGAGAAGAAAATTATGAAACTTGGAGTTTATTCCCCACATCATAAAAAATTGATCCCAATTTGTTGTTTAATGTTTTATCATTGATCTTCATCAAGATACCATGGAGTTAATCAATGAAGATAATGTCTCATGGATATCCCAAAGTACAATCATTCATATTGAATTAGATACATTTCCAATAATGTGTGATAGACTTTTAATGATTAATCAATGAATAATGTCATCACCAATCTTGGTATGTGATCTAGTTGCCATTTTTTGTTGTTTCTAAGTAGTAATAATTGTATGTTTTTAGTTAATGTTTTCATTTATTTATCATATGTGTTAGATCATTGAAGGATTGAATATAGATCAAAATAAATTAGTAGGGTTAATTTTGGATTTTATGCCAACATTATAAGGATATTAAATTGAAATGGACATTAGAATTTGATGGTGGTGATGTGGTATGAACACAGAAATATAAAAATTATGGTTCTAATCATTGATTTATTTAAGGGGATATGAAAGGTACTTATAAAATTCCATGTTTAGGAGAACATTTATTATAGTTAAAGGTATTTCATAGAAAGGAAATGAAAAACAGTTGATGGAATTTAGAAGGGGATATGGTTCACATTAAATATTTAATAGGGGATCGACAAGAAAATTGAATAATATTTTATTGTTTAAATCTTATTATAAATTAGAGAAGTGAATCAATTTGAAGTGGAAGAGCTTCATGAACCCTTTACTAATATCAACAATTAATTGTTGTCTGTATTACTGGACTAGAGGCAGTAAAATTGTTGAAACTTTTAGGCCCTAAGGCTAGCATGCATGAACATCATTACAACATGTTCCTTAGTGAGAATATCATGGGAAACATATATTGACTAAGTGTATTATTCAAACACCATTTCAAACTACTATAATACACCATGGTTTCCTATGAGTGATTTTAGACATTTCTAAATACTCAATGAAAAAACTACATTGACATCTGACAATTTTAGTTAGAACCAAGAGTGAAAATAGAATCCAACCAAACCAAAAAACATGGAATGTGTTTTAATTGAAACATATATCATAGGGAATGACATAATAGGTAGCGATGCCCCAAAATACTAATAACTAGTTATCATTATCAGGGAAATCGATGAATTGATAGCATAAAATATAAGGTCCTAGATATTAAAAATGAATCCATAGGCCAAACATTGAGCTATCAACTTTTATTTAAACCCGGTATAGGTATCCTAGATTAAATGTTTTTTAAATATATTATTTTTCTTATTTTTGTTGGATTCGGTGAAATTTTTGTGTAAATTAGAGGCCTCCATAAATTTTAGATTTATTTTAAACATTATCAATTTTTGAATAATTGGCTAATACTTCACTTATATATCTGCTATGTATTACTTGGGAGGAAAACAAATATATTATATATAAATTAAATAATGTTATTCATGAAGGAAAAATATGTTATATATATTATTTTTCACAAGGGGGGGGGACATCATGTTTTAATAATATGTTACATGTGGGGGAAAAGATGCTACTTTTTGAATTTCCACTAAAATAAAAAATGGCACATACATGGAATATAATATGTATCAATGAAAGAATTTCATTTGTTATTATACCTAAGGTTAATATTTTACATATTCAATATATATATATATATTATGTATTGAGAATTTGATTTTAAAATGGGGTAAATTGGATTTTTTATTGAAATACATGGGAATTACCTAATAATCACATTTTATTTATTTATTAATTTTTTAGGGTGATCTTATTATATCCTTATTAATTATTTAATAATTAAAATACCTTTTATATCTTAAATTATACTAACCATAACATTGTAATTAACTTTTTAAACAAATTTTAAAAACATTTAATTATTATGTATAGAGATGGAGGATGATACTCTATTCATTAAGTAGTATATACATGTTTAGAGTGAGGATCCATATGTTCATGATTTTTTGTGGATTAGGGTGCTTAGGGAACTCCATTATAATCACATTCCATCTCCACCACCTATTATACCATACTTATTTCGTTTTTTTTCAAAGTGTCATTATATCTGATTTCACATTTGTTAATCATCATCTCCTTGCCGGCCTCAATAAGTGATGGAGTCACGAGACTCAAAATTTCAACCTTCCCAAGGGTGAGGTGACTATAAACCTAGAGGATGCGTCATTTGTGTTTGGTCTTCCTATCCAAGGGGCAACAGTTATAAGACCCAACTATAAAAGTCTTCCTAATATTTTACATCAATGGCTAGGCCTAGAAATTGTGGAATATGATATAAGTATATATGGTAGCCAACTACATTGGGATGGACTGACCTAAACATCAAAAATTTACTAGATGGTTTTCTTGAGCAGACTATGTTGTGTTACACTCATTAATATATATTTCCTCTTATCCAAGAGACAATTTGATACAATCACTTGAGAATGTATGTCCAAATAATATATTTGGTGCTACATGGGGAAAATTTTCTAGTTAGAAGATATAGTTGGAAAACTATATGCTTGGGGTACACATATAGATCATTATACATTATATGGTGATCTGATCACAGTAATCTTATAGGATGTGTTATCCACCATCAGATGTGGTAGTGGATGTGTATCCCTCCCTTAGACCTATTGTCTCTGTTCTAGATCTTTTCATGGATGTGCTCTATGAAACACTTGATAGAAATTGGTATGGTCAATCATCTTTATCATTTTTCAATGTTAATTTGTGTTTAATGTACTTAATTTCTATTTATTTATCATTTTCTATATTTTACATTACAGGTGGAGTAAGAACACTATTACAACACAAAAATGAGACATAATTTGGAATCATACCATATCTTGTTGATAGTCTACTACATACTAACCAAAGTTAACACGTTATTATATTATGTAATCAAATTTAAAATATTATAATTTCTCTAAAATTGTAAAAAAATATTTTTAACAACTATAATCTATCATTTTAGATTTTATTTTAGTTGTTTTGTGGTCTTGTTGAATATATTCACATATACTAAACTATTTATATTAATTATATCATGGTTGTACTACCTCCATTTCACATTTATATTAATGATTTTTACTAAACCTATTGATTTTTGCATAATTTGGTATGTGTTTAATATATTCAATCAACTCTATGATTGATACCGTTGCATCATTCCCAGAAGCTGATAGGATAAGAAGATATAAATTGAAGGCAGAATAATGCACTATATATTGATATTTGGGATAGGTGTGAAACATTTCATATTGAGTGAACACCTATGATATTACTCTAAATACCATCTTGAGTACTCACCATGGTGTATACTAAAGTATATAATGGATATTATGTGGAATGATAGAAAAATACATTATCTGTTATGTCAATAACCCTAAATTTTCTTGTTTTATATAGTATTTTTTAAGTCCAGTTCATAATTTTTTGATACATATTCATATACATCATATTATATAAATTTATGATCTTGAGGAGGTAATTATATTCATCCATCCCAAAAAATGTATTCACTAAGGACATGTTATGTTCACTTATTGATATTCAGGATAGTATATTTGATTTACCACCATAGAAAATGAGGTTTCAACTCAGAAACCTCATCTGGTAGATGAAATTATTAAGAATCCATGATGATGACATAGATGATGTTGGGATGCACAAGAGGCCTCACCCATTCCACAAGAAGATTAATAATGTCTATAATGTAATCAATAACTAGATGGTAATGTGCACCAATAAGCATGAGATACATATATTTTTCTAGGATATTCTTAGCATTGACGTATTATATATTACTTTATCTGATATCAACCATCATTTACCATTTATTTATCATTTAGAAATAATTATTCATAGACTGATTGGTTTATTTATGGGATGTTAGGTTCTTCCACTTAAATATTGGGAGAAGGATAATATAGACCATTATTTCACCTCGACATCCCAGAGGAAGTGGAGGCACCTCCTCCAAGTTAATCACAGGCAGAGGAGAAAACATTTGAGTTTTCTTTATTTTATGAAGATCCCCTACCAATTTAGCATACCCTACTAATCCAAAAATACCAAAAATCTCGATACGATAATCCCGTTCACAATCTTGACCAAGGTTAATGACCCATCAAATACAAAGATGATAATTAAATATACTCATCAATTTAAATATCATATTATGTCTTAAATTTTTTGAAATTTCATTACATGACCAATATTAATGATAATGTTTTATTAATCTATTCATATTTTAAAAATAATTATATTTTATATATATCTTTCATGTAAACTGACTTCCATATAATCTTGAGATTATAAATAATAGTATTAATTTTTATTTATATACCTTCAATAATAATAGATTTTAAGAAAAATCATTTATTTAAAAATAACATTTGAAATATTTGTAAATAAATTATTATTTTTAAAAATAAAATAAATATTTTTAGGTTAGATTTTCAAATAGTGTTAAATGAATTAACTCAGGTAGATTTCATTCTTGAGTAAATGTGTAGAAGCCCTTAATTCATTCAAACAAACACAATATTTTATGGGATTCAATGAATTTCAACCCCATAAATAAAATTATTTAAAACCCAAACCCATTAATGTTTTTTTAAATATCAATAAAAAACATTTAGTAGATAAATATATAGATTAATTTTAGGTTATATATATATTATACAACAATTTATTTATGTCATTTATATGTTAATAAATATTATATTTACATTTAAACTACTGTAGATATTTCCATTATTAGTATTGGCAATAAATTTTATTAGTGCTAAAAAGTGGTGTTATTTTGGGAATATTTAAAAGCCACATGATATTATTAGTGTTAAAATATCATTGATATTGTACTCTTTCATTAGATATAAAAAGTTATTGATAAAAGGGGAATTTATCAATTTGTATTCTATTGCTAATAAAATTTCTATTTATCAATGCTATATATAGAAATTATAAAAATAAAATTTATCACCACCACCTGTAGCAGAAATAATATATTTATAGCACACTCGACAATCCCAATAAATAAATAACATCTTATTTTCAAATATATGTACCTTGTGATAAATTAAAATTGAAAAAAATCTACATTACTAACATTTCATTACATTACAATTACTTTGATATGTACAATTTATTACAAAAATTATATTTTCTAATAAATTCAGAATTTATTTTACATGTAGAAGGTTGAGTGACCCTATATTATACAATCCTTAGGAATCTATTCAAATATATCTAAATCAGGATAAATTTTTTTGATCACCACACCCCATCTTTATGAAAACAAGGGCTTGCCTATAATAAAAAACAATGCGTATATTAGTAATATATAAAGAAAAAATAAAATATAAATGTGGTATAGTAAAAAATAAATAGAAAATAAATTAAAAATAACATGTAAATTCTAACTAATAATATATAAACAAAATGGATGAAAAAATAAATAAATAATATTTATTGTAAATTAATACGACACTCATTATGTATTTTCCCTTTTTTGAGTATGCGACATAATTTTAGTCATACCCGCCATCCCATGTACCTGATTGATGTGAGGTTGATTCATAAAAATAAAAAATGAGTCATGGATCATTTTCCTAAAGTATCAGGACAATTAGAGAACATTTTCACAGTTTTGACTATGTAACACGTGTTGTGAGAAAAAAATGAAGCTTTTATATATAAAACATTAACATTGAGTCATACTGGATACATCATGTGTTAGATTGATGTTAAATTGATTCCTTCATGTGAAAAATTAATCAATTATTATTTTCATAATGTATATTGATATTTAGTGTCTATTTTCATTATTTTGACTATGTGATGTGTGTTTTGAACTTGCATGTCCTTTTTAAGTGAAAACTCAATCTTTTAGTCATACCTGTTGTACCATGTTTGAAATTGATATATGATTAATTAATCTATATAAAAAAGTTATTAGGGATCTTATTTGTAAAAAAATCATGAAAATCAGATATTTATTTTCATTTTTTGAGTATACAATGTGCATTTTCAACAAAAATGTGAATTTTAAAGAAAAAAAATTAATTTGAGTAATTCCAGCCACGCAATATATTGGATTGACATGTAGTATATTTATATAATTAAAAAAAATGATAGATTGTTCTAATAATTTATAATTATAGTCAAATTAGATTTTCTTAGTTTGGATTATGTGAGATTTGTTTTTAACTAAACTGTCAAAATTAAATGAACACCCACAATTTTTTTCATAACGACTATACTGTGTGTCAGATTGATTTTGAATTAATATAAATACATAAAAAATGAATTTAAAATCATCCCAAAAAATTATTAGGAGAACTAATTATCTTTTTCTCGGTTTTGACTATGTGACATGGGTTGTGATCTTAAATTTCACTTTTATAGTGAAAAACATAATTTAAGTCATACTGACCGCATCACATGTCATATTGATGTGTAGTTGATTCCTAAACATCAAAAAATAATGATGAATTATTTTATTAATGTATCTAGATAATAAAATAATTTTTTCCCAGTTTTGAACATGTAAAGTATGTTTTGATCTAAAATGTCAATTTTATTTGAAAGCCTGCACTTTTATTCAAATTTTCCACATAGTATGTCAGATATAAGTGTTCTTAATTCATATAAATCAATTTTGTTTTATTTTTACTAAATTATAATGACAATGTGAGTTCGTTTTCATTATATTGAATACGCGACATGCATTTTTTAGCTAAGATGATAGTTTTAAAATAAAACACACATTTAAGTCATATGAGCCATTGTGTGGGATAATGATTTTTAGTTGATTCATATATATATAAAATAAATCAAAATCATTTTAATAATGTATCAATACAATTCAATACTATTAATACTATTGTTGACTACAAGACATGTGTTTTGAGCTAAACTAATACTTTTACACTAAAAACATGTACTTTGAGTCATATTCAACACACCATGAATTAGATTTATTTTTAGTTGATTAATAAATGTAAAAATTAAGTTAATGTTGGTTTTTATAAAATATAATGTCATTCAGTGTGTTTTTGATATCTTTTGACAATGTGACAAGCATTTAAAACTAAATGTCACTTGTAAATGAAAACTTACACATTCAGTTATACCAGACACACCGTGTGGGAAATTTATATGCCGTTATATCCAATAAATAAAAAATGAATAATTCATATTTTTTTTAAATAATCTAACAACCATATTGTATTTTCATGGTTTTAAATATGTGTTGTTATTTTTGTCCTAAAATTTCACTTTTAAATTCAATCACACAATATGGGTTATAACAGATATGTGATTTAAAAAATTGAAAAGTGAATGATTCATATACATCAAAAATAAATCATCGATATCTAGAATAAATTAAAAATAAAATAATGATGTCTTTGTATGGTTTTGTCTATGTGACATGTGTTTTGATGAAAAATGATTCTTTTATACTAAAATCACACACTTAAAGTCATATTAGCCACAATGTATGTCAAATTGATGTGAGGATGATTCCAAAAACGTCCTAAAAAGACCACATATTAGTTTTTTAATGTATTTTTAAAATAATAATGAATTTTATAAATTTTGAGTATGTGACAAGTTTTTTGAACTAAAATGTCATTTTTAAATAAAAACAAACACATTTAGTCATACCGACCACACAATGTATATGAGTCAAATAATGTTAATTCCGACACATCTGAAATAAATTATATATATTTTTCATGAAGTATCAAAAAACAAAAAAAAATATTTGTTTTCAGTATGTGTTGTAATATTTGATCTAAAATGTAAATTTTAAATAAAAACACACACTTTGAGTCCCACCAGCCACACTATGTATCTGATTGAAGTGTAGTTAATTCTTACACATCACAAATGAATCACTCATTTTTTCATAAATTATAAAAACAATATGTTATCGGTTTCACTATATTGACTATGAGACACAAGTTTTCATCTAAAATGATACTTTTTATGGAATAGAGATCGTCCAATATCTTTAGATAATCATGAATAAAGTAGGGAGAAATGTATTCAAGTAACCCCATAGAATTAAGTAGAAATTTATACAAGTGATTATTTCAATTAAAAAATTTACACTATATAAAATTAAAAAAATCTATTTTTTATTAGTAAAACATAATTTTACCTCACCATCATGTTATTGAAAGGGCATGAAAAAATGGACTGCATTATAAAACATCTAACCATAAAAAATCACATAATGAAAATAATCCATAGAGATAACATTAAATATTATATGATTGAATTATCCATGTCAACTTATTCATCATGAATTGATTTCCTCTATGATTTGGTTGCCTATAAAGAGCTCAAATAGCCTCTATTCTGATTTATGGGTCCTTCTTGATGGTCAAAACCATTCACCCATTAGAATAAACTTTATTCCAACAATATTAGTTTATAATTAATCATTTTTGTGTATAAATCCTTGATACTATTGATATCATCATGATAAGGAATACATGAATTACCTCAATCTCATTGTTGAAATTTGAGTGTGTATTCATTGATCCAATCCTCATAACAATAAAAGATTTTTTATAGAAGAGAGGGTAATAAAGGAATTTTAAAAGTCAGCAAAAATTGGGTACATTAAGTCAACCCCTTTATGGGAACCTTTTCAATCTATCTCTTAGATATATTTGTATTAGATATAATACATTTTTTCTTATGATTCATTGTAATTTTTTAGTTGTTATTACAATACACATATAGAGTGTATCTTAAAATAAAATTTATAAGTGTCTCATTATGAAGGTTTAGTCACCATTCCTATTGAAATGGACATGGCAGTTTCAAGTAAAACTCTAAATAAGAGGAAGAAAATAAATTTAATGAAATTATTAAAAATCAAAAAATATAAGAAGAATATATCATTAGTTTAACATAATAAAACTGATAAATATCCCTTTGAAAATTCATTCAATTATGAACCACTTAAATAAGGACGATCAATATGTGATGATTCTGAGGAATATAAATCTATTAAAATCGTTAAAACTATCTAATCTGAATTCAAATAACATTTGAATAAATTTCATATAGAAGTATTAAACTATATTCTAAATTATATCAAGGGAAAACATGATGAAATGGAATAGAATGAGGAAGAGTCTAGAGAAATAGGAACAGATTTTTCCCAGAAGTTCTATAGATTCTACTTTCTCAAACATCATATGAAATTCAATGAATAATCAATATAACTTAAAATTAAAATAATTCTCTAATTCAAGTATAATCTCAAATAAGTGGGGTTGGCAATGGTGTGATTAATCAAATCCATAGTGAAGTTACCCAATTACGTGAAGAAATATAAAATGTTACCAGGACTATTAGAGATGGACTACTAGATGATAGATCCAGTAAAGACCACGATCTTTATAAGTTTTGGTAATAAAAGACCAAGATGCATAGATATAATGACAGAAATATTCATATTCTAGATGAATTATATAAAGATATTGATGGTGTCAAGTTAGTTCAATTGAATGTTGAATAAAAAATGATTAATAATATTGATAATTATTTTAATGAAATTAGATGTCAACCAAAATATTAGATAACGAAATTTTTATGTTAATTGGAAGGTAATCTAAAATGTGTTTTATATGAGAATATTTTCATAAAAATAAATTTATTAAATTTAATTACATTTAATTAATTTTTACAATACATGTGTTAAAAAATCCTATGTTATTGAAAAAAAATGATTTTTCTTCCCCAACCCTAATGAGTCTAAATGCTCTAAAAAGTCTCATATTAGTGGAAATGAGAGCCTAGAATAATAAATTAATTAATATTCTATAATCTCAAGGAAAATTGTAACTCACACTCCATTTGTTGTTGATTATATTATTTTGGATACATCTTATAATTCATGACCAATTATAAGATATCAAATGATTTAGGTTGGAAAAAATACCATCTAATCCATATATTCATCAAGGGGTCATAATAATTGATTAGGATAAAAAATAATCCTAAAATAAGGAAATTAAAATTTAATAGCACAATTGTTTTAAATATATCATGACTTGTACTATAAGAAAAATAAAATGATTTTTTTTGATATTATATGTTTTTTTCAATGCTTGGACATCATTAATCTATGTGTCAGAATAATATTTTTGTATATTTAGACTACAAATAGACTAAATTCATGGGTACTAGAGATGACGTAAAGAAGATAACTATTAGATATATGTTGATTCCATAGAATATGTTGAGTCTATATATTAGAAACATATATAAGTGTACTGAGTACTTATGTGATTACTATAACATAAGTGTTCATAGAGAAGAACAACGATGATATACACTAATCGTGTAAAAGTTTTTTGATAAGATGAACATAATACTATAACAAATAAAGAAGACGGTCATAAAGAAAGTTTTACAATATCTCTTAGGAGAAAAAATTGTAATTGAAGGTGTTTAAAACATTAAAAGGGTTTAAGAAAGTACTTCCAAGAAGACTAAGATGATGGATTCCATGATTACCATTTCAAAAATAAGGAAATGTTTCTACTATGGAAATAGAATAAATACCATAAGGAGATCTAACACGAAGGGTATATAGATAAAAGTTTAACATGAATTCATAACTTTTCTAGTAAATTCTATGCAAGTTGAATAATTCCGAAAACCATGTATTGACCTGAACAATTAAAAATAAAAAACCATGTTTAACTAAATTAAATTTCCTATCATGTTTATAGAAAACATATAAACTTATTTGGATTTATTATATCCTATTATATTTGAATGAACATTAATACTAATAACCTACAATATAATATCATTGAATAGTTTTCATATAGTTAGTATAAATATAAGGTAATAATAAATCCAATTAATATAGAAAAAATAAAAAATAGACTAAACTAGTAGGATAATGCCATATTAATAGATTCATTGTAGATTAGAAAAAATATCTATGGTAATATTAATATATGATATTATAATATTCTAAAAAATCAAGGAGGAACATGAGAAGCATCTGAAAACTATGATAAAGGCTACAAAAAAGGATCAAATTTATTAAAAGTAAGGCAAATGTGAGTTTTGGTTGATATAAGTATCATTTATGTGTAATATTATCCCATGTAATGGGATGTATTTGGACCCTTTAATGATAGATGACATTGACCGATGGTATATGAAAAAATTTGTGACAGATATCTCTAGTTTCCTTGGACTAGTAGGGTATTATGGATGTATTTTGAAACATTTCTCATGATTTTCAAACCCTATAACCAAGAAAACTCATAAGAATGTGATTTTTTTATGAAATAATGAATGTGAAGAGAGATTTAAAAAGTTGAAAAAGAGTCTTATCACAACACATATACTGATTCTACCCACAAGTGGGTAACATTTCATCGTATACAAAGATGCTTCAAAAAAGGGCTTGGGTTTTGTACTAATTTAGAGTGAAAATGTTTATATAATGACGATTCATAGAATCTCAATTCGAGAGTACTTCTATCTCAATAAACTTATAGGGATATAATTTAAAAAAGTGTTGAGTCCACATGGAAAACCACAATCAATTGTTTGTAATAGAGATCCAATATTTACATCCCTATTTTTGAAGATTATCTAATATTATCTAAATATTGAATTGATGTTCAGCATGACTTACAACCCTCAAACTAAGGGTCAATCCACTCGAGAATATTTTGAGAGTATCCTCAATTTACTTTAATAGAGGATGGGATCAAAATCATCCATTGGTTGAGTTCTCATAAAATAATATTTTCCACTCATACATCCAAATGGATCTTTATGAAACCATTTATTAGAATAGGATGAAAATTCCTAAAAGTTGGGATGAATTAGTTTAACACAAACTACATGGTCCTGAAATCGTTGAAAAAATATTGGGAAATTTACAGACAATTCGAAAGAATATTCGGCCTACATGATGTTGATATAAGTGTTATAATGACAATCATTGATGAGACCTAGAGTTTGATCTTAGAGAGAAGGTATACCTAATCATATATTCATGGAATAGATTTAGGGGATTTTGGAATAAATGAATTATTCGTCCAAGATACATCTTTTCTTTTGAGATCCTTGATCGCATTAGAGTGGTGTCTTATCAACTAGAACACCCACCTAACCAATGTCAAGTACATGGTGTGTTTCATATATTGACCTTGAGGAAGGACATACCATACACCATCCATGTTATCAATACATAGGTTATTCCATTTGAGAATGATTTTTCATATTTATAGAAAATGGTGATGGTCTTAAATCATAGATACAATGTTCTACCAAATAAGGCAGTGCACCTGGTCAAAGTTCTTTGGAAGAACGACTTGTTTTATGAATCATTATGGGATCCAAAGGAGGTGATGAAAAAGAATTACCATCATCTATTTTATTGCGTGAATTGAATATTTGGAAGCTAATTGTTCTAAAGGGGTGACGACTTTGTTGACCCAAACATTTATAAATAAAATTCATTTTATGATTTAATTGAATTCTCTATTATGGTTATATAAAATACATATATTTTTTGGTTTTATAATATAATCTAGAATATAAATTTCCATTAATCAACATAAACATTTATAAAATATCCATTGAAATGTGATCATATGATTAGTATAAATATATGGTTACAATAAATCCATTTGACACCTAAAAGAGAATAAATTCCCTCTTCTAGCGTAATAATAACCTATAAACCCAATTTATTGGATATTATTAGTGATATATAATCACTTGAATTTTATATTTCCTAAACCCAAGATGATATCCCATAACTAAAGCATGCAGGAAACTGTTTATGGGACAAGTTAAATCTCATTGAGATCACGACACAAACCATGTACGTCGAACCAACCCATAAAAATATAACTTTCATGAACCTTACCGTCATTGTATTTATTGGTGTAATAAAGGTATATGTATCAATACACAAATAATATATTTATTTAAATTTTATTTTAAATATAATAATTATTATATTTACATCTTATTGTTGTCACATTATAAATGATATTTAGTTTTATATGATAAAACACAAATTGTATTTTTTTTAATATTAAAATTTACACAAGACATTCATTTTTGGTGGATTCATTAATTTTAAAAATTAATCATAATTTAATAAAATAATAAAATAAAATAATTTTTATTAAATATAATTGATAATATAATTCTTATAAAGTCGCTTGTATTATTTATAAGGGTCCGAAAACTATTATTTTAAAAAAAACCTGCATTTTTGAATAATTATTGAGTAATTTCTAAAAAGTTAAAAATTTGATATTTTGAAAAATAAATATAAAATAAATATTTTTTTTGGAATCATAACATCTAAATTATCCAAGTGTGAATTCTTCATAATTTTATGAGAATGTCAATTTTTCATATAAGAATTAAATAAGGTGCATATTATGAAAACATAATAACCCAAAAATGATATAATAAATGATATAAAAATTAGCCGCAATAAAATAAATGTTTCCAATTTAAATTTTTTGATTATATTAGTTATTTTATAAGGTATTTTTGAATCCTCCACAAAAATTATATTTTATGTTTTTAAAATCATTTCTTTATGAACATGACTCGCATCCAAATCATCAAGTGTAATATTTTAATGAGTTCAACCATTGAAATTTTAAAAAATTAAAACACCATCCAATTTGGTTGAAACTATGTGAAAAAACATTATATGGTTTTGTGTTCTGAGTACATTATTATACAGATCCTAAAACCTATGTTTTGGAAATAATAATGAATTACCCTCTCTTTTCCTATATAAACCCACCAAATAACCCTTTAATATTTAATAAAAAACATTGTATCATCTCATTAATTTTAAATTACCTCTCAAGAGTCCTCCCATGGTTCCCTAATCCCTCAACGAGCACCTCCTAGGCTTTTGGAATCACCGTCTCAAGGTAAGGGATTTCCCTCTCTTCTTTTCCATTCAAGATCCTTTTGGTAATTACCCTTTTGAATGTCAATTGATTATTTTTTATGAAATTATAAGGATCAATATACTATTCATTTGATATTATAATAATGATTCATTGCATTTACATTCTCATTATATCATTTACTGAAATAATTACAATACTGAAATTTAGAAAGTGACTAATCTCCCTTCTTTTAAATTCAATAACCTTATTTTTATTTAGCATTTTGAAACTCAATTGGTTATGTTGTGATTACATTAAAAATATTTATATTCTGTCTCATTTATGATATAATAATGATATATAATTTATAACTCATTATAGTATTTACCTAAACCCATTCTATGCCGAAATATAGTAATGGATCCTCTCTTTCTTCCCTTTATTCAAGGACCTTATTTATATAATACACTTTGTATTCCAATTAATATTTGTGTGATATGATATTACAAATTGCAATTAATTACCCTATTACATCCAAGTGATGAGTGATACCTATCACTCTCATCAATCCATCCCAATATTCAATATGTACCCCCATTAAGCTGCTGAAATTATCCTATGATTTTACGTGCTCGGTTTTATTCAATAACCCTATTTGTATTATACCTATAAATTCTTAAATTATCACATCAGAATATGTTCTGAAATAGGAATCATGCCACACTTTTTACATAAAAGTTATCAGAGGTCCATTTATCTCTCATTAACCATATTATTAATCTTCATGTATGCTCATCACAATACTGAAATGGGTATGGGTATATACCTCACAAATGTTCATCATGGAAAATCGTAATTTCCCAATGACAATAGTCTTATCGATCTTATGGGATGTATTTTTTGTTTTATAATGTAATAAATTGTTACATATTGTGTAATAAAGAACATAGTTTTTATAATTAATATCAAATGGATGTTTACATATTTTTGGAATTAGGATAAGGAATATGTTGAGAATGAATTAGGGATAACAATAAAAAAATAATACATCCATAAATTTTTATAATGTATTGAGTATACGATTTAGAAGAGAATACATCTCTATCTAGATATGATATGTAGATGTTACTCTATAATCGATGTACCTAGGGGAAACACCCAAAAACACAATATTAAGCTATAATAAATTGGTAACTAGTGAAAAACAATGGTTCTTGATGCCCTTATATTTTGACACACAAGGGTGATATGATGTGGTAAAATTACATGTTCATTATGAGACATATTTAGGGAACAAAAATTCCCCAAGGAGTCTTGGTTAAGAAATTGATCATGGATAACTTAGAATGAATACTAGTGATTCAAAAATAAATTAATATAAGTCATTTATAAGATATACATTAATTTTTATTATATTAGAATTTATATGTTTAATAGTTTAAAAATAATCATCCCTAATTTCCATTTATTCTATCCAATGGCTATAAATAGTAGGAACCAAGTAAACATCCATTGTAAAGGGAAATATCATTATGACCCAAATGATATGCCCAACATGATGGTAGTAGGAGTCATGAGATTTTTGAAAATAACCCCATAGTCGAATCATGTACTGAATTGAAACCTAAATTAGGTGGAAACCCAAAATCACCCAAAGAAGGAATAAGCTACAATTGATACCTTTATGCCATAATGTCCTCCAAAATTCAATAGATCATCTAAACCCTTAATCACAGAACAATGGATCAACTAAATTAAAATGATCTTCTCCTTCCTTTAATGTTTCTTGTGAGAGAATATTATACTATTTATTTATCATATGTTTGGAGAAACTGATCAATGGTGGACATTGATCTAGAATATGAAGCCTAAGTAAGAGATCAAAGTGATGGAGTGGATGGAATTGTAGACTTTTTTCTGAAAAATATATTCTCCACACTCTCTATCATTAAATGGAATGGTATTTTATTATCCTTAAGATACAATACCATGAATTCATCATGGGTGTATGAGGATAACATCACAATACAAGTACGATACACCTCCATCTTTTCCATTACCCACTAATGAAGAGTGGACCACTAATATTTTTGTATAAAATCAAATATAAAAAAATACATAGAGATTTGGGGCATTGAAAACTGCAATGAAATACATTATAGATGTGGTGGATCTTATATCGATAACTTCTAACTTCATTGAAATCCGAGAAGCCTTATCACTTGATAAACATGAAAGTATAAGCATTAGATAAGTGGAGTGGTTTCATGGAACACTACTATCAATTGTATTTGATCGATATCCAAGATTTACATAAAATTTCTAGAATAGTCCAAAAATTTCTTTAAATACATATTTGATCTATAGTATGGCTTATCACACTGAAAATGATGTCAAATTTGAGCATACTATCTCGACAATGAAGGATATATTGAGAGCATATTTAATTAACTTCAAAGGAGGATGGGAAAAACATATTACTCCAGTAATGTTCTCATTAAATAATAGTTTCTACTATTGATTTCAAATGGATAAATATAAATATCATTAAGGAAATATGTGAATAACAAATTCATACGGGGATGAAGTTGGGGGAAAACTGATGGTTCCTTAAATGGTTGATCATATGGGGGAAAAGTTCAACACCATTCAATGACACATCAGGGATGTTTAGAGTTGTCAGAAGAACTATCCTAACAATCATTAAAACGAACTTGATTTTGAGGTTTGTTATATGGTATACCTCCATATACATCTATGGAATAAATTCTTGATATTTATGATGATGTTAAATCTTAGTACAATATACACTGGTCCCTTCGATATCCGTGATCACATTAGAGTGGTCGAATATCAATAATCACTCCCACCAAATCTATCTCAAGTACATTATGTGTTCCATTTATCCCTATTGAGGAAGTATATACCATACCCCATACATGTGATGAACCAAAAGGTGGTACCATTGGAGAATGATCTTCAATATGTTGTGTAGTCGGGGGAGATCATACATCATATAGGGAAAGTTATAAGAAATAAGATAATATACCCGTTCAATGTTATATGGATAAATAACATGATTTAATAAGTGATGAGGGAAAAGGAGATTATGGAAAAAAATTTCCACCATCTATTTTGGTGTGTGAGTTGAAAATTTCAAGGGGTAATTTCGGAAGCAGAATATTGTATCAAACCAAATAATTAAAAATAAAATTCCCTTTATGATTGAATTAAATTACCTATAATGGTAATAGAAAACACATGCAAATATTTGGTTTTATTTTATCCTATTAGATTTAATAGACCATTAAAAATCATAACAATTGAAAAAATATCCATTGAACAAAGATCATATGATTAGTATTGATATAGGGTTATGATAAATCTAATTCACATACAAAGAAGAAGAAATGGCCCCAACCATTTGAATCATACAATATAAATCCCATTTATAAAATATTCCAAGGGAGATAAAAAAAGTAGGATTTTCTCTTCACAAAGCCTAAGATTAGATCCACCAACTAAATATTGAGGGGATCAATTTATTGGAGAAGTTCATGTTCCCCGAGATCGTGACACAAACCATGTACGCAAAACCACCCCTTCAAAATATCACAATCATTCACCTTTCCCACAAGGTTTCTGTTGGTGTAATAATGAGATATGTATCAATACAATAAAAATATAAAAATATAAATCTTATTTTATTTATTATAATGAATATATCTATTTCTTACTATTCTTAGTTTATAAATTGTTTTATTTATTTTTATACGATAAAAATTTTGTATTATTGAGTAATATAAAATTTCAGTTAAGACGTTACTTTTTGATGAAATTTCAAATTTCAATAATAAAAAATATTTTAATAAAACACTATCTTTAAATTTTTTTATTAATTATAAATTATAATATAATATTTATGAATCCAAATTTGAATTTTGAAAGACAGTGAAATTTATTATTTTCCAAAAACCCCTTCATTTATCAATAAATATAGATTATTGTTTTATGATTAAAAATTAAATTATTTAAAAAATCATTTTAATAATGAATGTTTTATTTTTATAATCATCACAGAAAATTATCTAGTAGTGAATATTTCATTATTTTCTGAGACTCTCTACTTATTGGGTAAAAATTAAATATAGTGTGTATTATGACATCATAATGGCCTAGAAGTGATGAATTAAATGATATAAAATTTATACATGAACAAATATAATTTTAATATTTAATATAATTTGATATTGAGGTTATTGGAGTAATTTTATAAATCCTTTTTGAATCCACCAAAAACTATATTATATTTTAAGGTTTTTAGATCAGTTTTTTTTAACACAACTCACTTCCACATCACCAAGGATAATATTTAAACGAGTTACAAAATTTCCCTTATAAAATAATTAAAACCAGACCACATTGGTATAAACCATGGTTAAATTTATGGGATGGTTGTGGATTTCATTACCTGATTATACAAAGTGCAAAACATATGTTTGGGAAATAATAAAGAACAAGCCTCTCTTTTTATATATAATCCCACCCAAGATCACATTCCCCTTCCATAAATAACCTATTATCAATTTCTTACATGTCCCTACATTATCAAGAGTCCACTAAAGGTTTCCCAATTTATTAATAAGCTCTTACCAATATTTTATAATCACCCACTCAGGGTATGGAATTTCCCAATAGTCATTACCATCCATGCACCTACTTTTTAATTTTCCTTTGGGATCTCAATTGGTTGTGATTTTATGAATTTATAAAGATACATATACTATAAAATTTATTTACTAAAAATGAGATATCATTTATCCCCTCTCATTAATGAATTTAACTTAGTAGTTACTATGACAAAATTTGGTAAGGGGAATCTCCCTCTTCTTTTCAATTCATGCACATTCATTGTATTTTACATTTTGAATTTTAATTGGTTATGTTTTAATGAATTTATAAATATAAATATGCTATAAAATTTATTTCCTAATAATGAGATATAATTTAACTCCTATCATTAGATAATTTACCAAAACCATAAATAAGTCTAAATTTAAGAAGAGATTACATTATTCTCCTCCTTATTTAGGAACATTATTTATGTAATTCAATTTATCTTATAATCCTTAGTGATGGTATATAATCCTAAAAAACACTATTACACCACTAAGGATTTGAATGTGATTATTTACCACATTAAATTTCATTAATCTCTACCATTATTCATTATGTACCCCCATTTTGTTCGAAAATTTTCTTTTACGTTTTCAGGATCATTTACAATTTTTATGCCCTCCTTGTATTATGAATATTGATTCCCAAATCATAATTTTGTATTAAGTTCATACTTATCCGAAATATTGTGTAATAATTTAACCCTAGAATCCTAGAGATAGTGCACTACATTTTTATATTTGCATGATTACCCAGAATCAAATCTCGCAGGACCGATTAGTTTAGCAGTCTTGATGAAACTACATGGAAACCATTATAAATTGGGATATGAAAACAACACATAATACATAACAAAACCTAAAAAACCTCATCATTTAAATCTCAGGAAGTATTTTATTATTCATAAACTAGGGAAGTAAAACAATTACAAGGGGTGCGATTAAATGCCCAGTAAGGGTTACATATATTTTAATCATGAAACAATAATAATTGAGTCATAATAAAGTAGACATAATCATTATGGCATGGTGAATAATATGAAAAAAAAACACCATCAATAAACTGAGAATGAAAGTGCATCTATAGATTTTATCACAGTAAAAACCCCATGGATAGAAATAAATGAATAATTAATAAATTTAACTCTTATTATTTTGATGTCATGTATCTGGAGAATGTAACATCATACCATCAATATAGTTCAAATCTCTTGGTAGAAACCCGTATAATATCTGGAAACAAACTCGAAGGGTTTGTCACCATCTAGTTTGTCTCATGAGATATGTTGATACATCAATGGGATATAATGGGACACACCCATCACATCCAGTCCAAATAATTCATTATAAAATCATTCAATATAAGTAAAATATTTGGTATAAATATATGTATTGAGTAGAGTATTTGGATTCTACAATATTTCCAAAGTTATGGAAACATTCTCAAATCATTAAATGTAAAAACTAACCATTCAGAGTAATATGGTGAATGGAATTGGGATAGCATATCCATAATCAAAACTCATCAAAAACAATTCAAAGTAATATTTTAGATGATATAATCAGAGATAAACTTCAATTTATTAAAATGTTAAATAAATAATGTTGACATAGATTAAGATACTTTTAAATGAGTCCATTGAAAAGATATTGAAGAAATCATCCTTAAATATTCCAAAGTTTCCAATGCCACCTTGAAATTTTCAAATAATAGTTCCATAGAATATATTATGAATAATTAGAATCATTATATGTTATACCAAAGGGAATTACATACACCAAATGTGTGGAATAAGTGGTGAACATGGTGTATTTCTCATAAAAGTTAATGTGAGATATGAAAATCAATCCTTTTTACATTGGAAAGAACAATTATTTTGGAAAATTATTTATATTTGTCATTATATCAGATTTATTAACATTTATATCACATAAAATAAGTGGTAGGAAAATTTAAATTATATTAGAGTCATTAATTTTCTCCCACTGAAGTTAAACCATGTATAAATAGTTTTTAATGAAACTTTAGAAAACAAAATTAGTACAGCTTTAATAAAATATTAAAGTGATTTTAAAGAATAAATGAATATTTTATTTAACAAAACAAGATATTAAACAAGATAGTTTTTTCATGAGAAATTTATTAATTAAAAAAATTTCATAAAATATACTACATAGTGAACTTGAAAATATATAATAATTCGAGAACTTCCCATGAAACAAGGTTCTTTATCGAGAAGGATTTTTTGAAAGATCCTTTAAAAAACTTCCAATTAAATAAAGAAGGATTGTGATGGATACACAAAAATAAAAAATTCACACTTAATTTATGCATATTACATAATAATAATAATTATGAATTTAATTTAGATAAGTTTAGAATAAGAGTTATCGAAATAGAAATGGAGTTTCGGGTAGAAAACCCTTACCTTAAGTATGATGGTGTGATTCACTTCATCTGATGGTACAAGATAATCAAATTTAACTCATTAATTATTATTTACATAACCTATTATTTATTTAGTTTATTTAATATTGACTTATTATGTTCATTAATGGACTTATTGATGGATTTAAGAGGTTCAATATTATTATTTTAGAGTGTTTACTTCTTTGGTATTCATGACTGATTTACTTATATACGTGAACGGAGAATCATGTACGTTGAGGATGGTTGTCCAAAATTGAAGTTACATGTAATTAATGAACACAACTGCTTTGGTTCATTAGCAGTTTTTGAACACAACTATCTTATTTTTCTTTATAAATAAAAACCATGAAAAAAAATTACAGAAAAATATTTTTGAAATAAAACATATATTATTGTATTTTTCAACCACATTAATGATTTTATTACCCTAATTTAAGATAGTAATGAATATTGAAAACCCATATTCCTTGAATGTGATAAATTAACACATATCAGTTGGCCTTTCCAGTTATAGTATAAAAGGATGTTAAAGAAGAGATGATGATGGAATATTTTATTATCCATTAAAACGTATTGTGCATATATGTTACTGGAGTCATCATGTCATTTGGATGAGAATATGTGATAATATAAAATACAACAAAGGAACAAGAAAAGAAATTAAAATAATTGAAAAGATGAATTGACCTCTTGAATATGTCTTCATTTGAGAGCATATTTAGGGTAGAGGATATGAAATTTTGAGGAGAATAAGGACTATTGGGAATAAGGGAGGATCTTAGTGAGATATTTTAGTAAATTTAGGAAATTATTTATTCTTGAGAGGTGTGAAGAATTGAGGTTGTGATATGAGGTCTTTAGAGTGCAAGGGAGGTGGGATTTCATAATATTTTAATCATTTGATAATTATTTATCCCAAATACAAGAAATAGTGGGGATCCCATGACCAGAAATAGTATTATGTGAATTTTTGTTCAAAACAATAGTTCTTACCTCAGCAGGAAATCATATATGAGTCAATAAATCATCTATTTATCATTTATCATAAACTTTAATATTTTATTATTCACCAAAATATCATGTATTTCAGAAAAATCCCAAAATATCACCATAATAGTTTTTTGATGTGTAGATCCAAATATTAACACCATTTTATGAAAATAATATTCTAAATATGAGAAATTTCATTTATAATTTAAATCTTAATTTACTCTAAATATACAAATTTAATATTACAACAGATTTTATGGAAATGTGATAAATTAGGTTGGGTCTCATAAAATTATATTATAATTATAGAGAGAAAAATTAATTATTTATGAACCCATTTTATGAAAAATAATTAATTTATTAATTTAGAATTGAAATTAAATATTTATCACTCACAAAAATAAAAACACATAAATAATAATTTATAAAATATATGACATCATTTATAAAGTGTCTAAATTTTATTTATACTTTCATGGGTGATGTTACTATTAATGAGGGCCATATTACTATTCATATTGGTAACATTACTATTTATAATGGTATAAGACTATCTATAAGTGTTGGTTACTATTCATAAGGGTAGGCTGGTATTCACGAAAAATTATGTTTGTTATATAAGACTCCAAAAAGCACTCAAAACGCAACAATGTATTTTAGATTTTTAATATAAAAATAACAAAAGTGGAAAAATTATTTTTATTGGCTCAGTTATAACAATGTTTTGTTTTGTGGAGACTTTGTGTTTCATGAATTGAATATTAAATTTATTTGTAAATCCTTGGGGTGTTACATTTTCCCCCCTTAGAAAAAATTCATTCTTGAAATTTTAAAATAGAATTTTGAAACTTAATGGTCAATACATGAAAATTACATTATGGGAAACCCACATTAATAATTAGAATAAAATATAATCTTTATAAGAGAGTAAGTTAAATGTGTCACTTACTAAAATACAATGCATTTTAGTTGGATAATATGGTAATGGAAAAATAATCAAATCATCTTGTTTTGATGGAAAGTGATAGTGAACATGCTCAGATGAGAGATCATTACGACAAAACCCAAAAATAATGTTATGAAAAAATGATAATTGGACAAAATTTTTATTTAAGACTCTATTCCAAGACTTGATGAATTATTCCACTCTATAATAGTATAAATATGTATTTATTTTTCATAAACACCGTCTTATCCATTGTTGATAGTTAGACTATTTGTACTTCATCTCTTAACATATGTTTCATCATGTGGTGACATTAAACTCTGAATCCTCATAAAATGAGCAACAAAAACCATATCATAAATAGTATAACCGACCAAAAGATCACGATCCAAAAATTTAGAATCATTCCCATATCCATCCTTACTAGATACATGTACACTAAGTCCTTGGACATCCTAATTTGGTTTATAACTCCATGATCCATCCTTCTCAATGAATATGCTTCCATATTTTCCGTTAATGAACATTAATTCAACCTAATTTTTCATATTCCAAACATGTGACTATATTCATCACTTATCCCCTTGAAATATCGTAATAACTAAATTTACAAAATAACCTTATTGAAAAAATGAACTCATCTTTACACATGATATTTCATATATTCCTTATGTCTATAAATGTTGTAAACTCCATCATTGATAGCATACACCACTTATAGAAAAGTCAATAATCTATTTTGAGGTACAGAGTTCTTATCCAAAATAATCATTTCTTCATAATTATTTAAATAATAAAGAATATATTTTGGGATTTCTTTCTGTCATCTATATACTTTCCCAGGACAACAACGTCTTACTGATTCACTTATCCTTGGTACAATTCATCATACAACCTTAAATTATTAATGAAATATTATTCTATTAAAATCATCATATATTACCTAATTATAATAACCAATACATTGATGATAAAATATTAAAATGAAATTAATCTCAATGATGAATATTAATCTTTCCAATTCATCTTTGGTAGTATCATCACACAATCATTATATAGTAACATAATTTGGTGCATATTTCTTCGATGCTTGGGAAATTGATTCGATTAGTGTCCCATCTACTTGTAGTTGAAATATTGAACATAATTAATTTGTCTCTTCCATTGGCATTCATTTGATCAGTGACCATTTTCTCCACACATACAACAAACACTCATTCCCTTTAACCATTTTCCAGGATGATTCTTTCCACAGTTATCACATGTTGGAAAACCCTTCTTCCCCTTCTTCCCTTTATCCATATTTCCCCCCTTACATCGTATATTTATTTTACTTATTTTCAAATCCACATGACTTAGAGAATTATTTAGATACTTCATTAACACATGATACTCTTTTCTCATATGATCAGAATACCTTGGAGACTATATCCCTTTGAAATTTTAATTAAGACCATGAAAGATTTGATCCTTCTTACACTTTTCATCACATGCATTGGTGATGTTATCATTCCTTATACTAGAAACAGTTTCTAATCAATTATATAATACATATTTTATAATAAAATTATGAATACTCTATAACTATTAACATGGTAAAATATAAAACAGAAATTTATGAATCGTAATTCCAAGAACCGTATACTTTTGTTACTTAGCCAGCATAAATTCTTCAAAATGAGTTAGAAAGAAAATTTGAATTATCCTAAGAATATCCCCAAGGAGTTTCAAACCATGCACATAGTAATACTCATTATCATGTAGTAGGATACGCTGATTCCATCTTGGAACACCTTGTTAGGGCAGTTACTCCAATGTATATCTGTTCCAAAACCACATCCACTAGTAGTATCGAAAAAAAGATTAATTTCTAGGAATACCCACATAATATCTACCAAAATTTAAATATTGTATATTATTTATATTTATCCTCAATGTTTATATTTGTTTTTTGATCCCTAATCATTGTTTTCTAAATTTAGTTCCCAAGGTTTGTATTGAATCTATTTTGATATCAACTGTAATGCCCCCACCCGAGAAACCAAGATCTGGTGCATTACAATGTTACATTGGCATGATTACAAGGATTAAAATCCATACGGACTAGTCATTTTAGTATAATTGAAGAATCTAGATAAATATAGGGAACCCATTTTACATTGGGAGAGGAAAATAATATATAATACACAACAAATGATAATAAACGACATCATTGAAAACAAAAAAAAATCAATCTCTTCTTCATAACATGGAAAAGGAAAACAAATGAAAGGTGTGAGAATAAATTCTAAGTAAAGGTGACAACAACAGAATCCTAAAACAATAATAATTCAATCATAATAAATTTGAAATAGTCTTTATGTAATGGTGAATAATTGAAAAACATACACCATAAATAAATTGATAATGAATGTGCATCTATAGATTTTGTTATAGTAATAACCCCATGGATAGTAATAACTGAATAATATACAAATAGAATGATTATTATTTCGATGTCATATAATTGGCACATGAAAAATCATACTTTCAAGACATTTCATGTCTGTGTGTATAAAATTGTATGATTTTTTGAAATAAACTCGAAGGTTTGTTCTGTAACTTGTTGATCTCATTATACATGATAATGCATCGAGGGGCTATAGTGGGCCCCATACATCACTTTTAGTCCAAAGAATAATTTATAAAATTATTTAATACAAGAAAAATATGAATTTTTCATAACTTTATTGAATATAGGATACCAATTCATTAATATTTTAATTTTTAATGCAACATTCCCCAATAATTAAACATTAAAACTAACCATTCAGAGTAATATTGTGAATGACATTAAGATAGCACATCCACAATCAAGATAATAAGAAACCATTCAAAAAAATATTGTAGATGATATCATAAGAGATCAACCTTAATGTAGTAAAAATTCCAATAACGAATGCTAATATAGATGAAGATAATTCCAAATTAGACCATTGAAAAATTCTTATGGTAATTATCCTTAAACATTCCAATGTGTCTCACACCACCTTGAAACATTCAAATTATAATACCTTAGAATATCAATATGATAATTAGACTCTTGATATGATAAATAAAAGGTTAGTACATATAGAACATGGAAGGACTAGGAGGTTATGAAGTCATATATGTCATAAAAGTTACTGTGAGATGAGAAAAAAATCCTTTTTACATTTGAAACAAGAGTTATTTTTGGAGAATCATTTATATTTGACAATAAATCATATTTTTAAACATATATATTCCACAAAAGATGTGGTATGAACATTTAAATTATATTTTAGGCATTAATGTTTTCCCACTAATGTGAAATCATTTAAAAAGTGTTTTTAAGGAATCTTTAGAAATATAACATTTTAGTGTGGTTTTAAGAAAATAATAAAGTGATTTTAAAGTAGAAAAGAATTTTTGATTCCCAAAAATTGGAAATAAAAAATATCATTTCTTCAAGGTAAAATATTTTATTTTAAAAAATAATAAATTTTTAAAATAGATTACATAGTACACTTGAATATAGGTAATTATTTGAGAAGATCCCTTGAAACAGGGTTTTTTTATCAAGAATCATTTTTGAAGGATCTTTTTGAATGATTTAACTCCCATTAAAATTAAACATTAATATGATTGATACACATTTAAATAAAATAAACCCAGAATTTACAAGGAGTTTATAAGAATAAATATGAATTTTATTGAGAAAATTATAGAATAAGAGTGACCCAATGGAAAGTAGAGGTTTAGGAAAAAACCCTTACGTTTTGTCTGGTAGTGTTCTTCACTTGAACTTAGTGTCCTCGATAACCAAATTATAATAATTTATAAATATTATCATAACCACTTATTTATGTAATTGATTTATTATAGACATATTATGTTCATTAATATCCTTCTTGAAGGGTTTAAGAGGTTCAATATTATTATTTTGGAGTGTTTTCTTCCTCGGTATTCTTGATCGACTAATATATATACATGAATGAAGAATCATGTAAAATGAGGATTGATTTAAAAAAATTATGTTACATGATATTAGTGAACATTCATAAGGTAACATAGAGGTAAAGTTTAATATGTAAATTGGATTGAAGATGAATCATTATATAAATTACTTAATGATTACCATTTGGGTTAATTTGGGATTTTGGAACAAAACAAACTCATTTTTATTTATAAATAAATAAAATGTATAAAAAATAATATAAAACCATATATGAGACATAATACATGTATTATCGTCTCTTTTAACCCTAATAATTGTTTCATGAACATAATTTAATATAATAATTCAAATTGAAAACTCGTCTTCCTTGGGTGTGATAAATTAACATCACATGGGAGGTGTTTTCATTTATAGTATAAAATAGAAGGAAAATAAGAGATAATTATGGAATAAAACATTATAATAAAAAAATTCCATAATAAATAATATAATAGATATTTCATAACATTTGGATGAAAAGAGGTGATAATATAAATGATAACTAAGGAACTTGAAAATAAAATAAAATAATTGAAATGATGAATTTACCTCTGGAATCTATCACCCTTTGATAGCCTATTTTGGGGAGATGATTTGTTCTTTTGAGGAGACCAAGGGATGATAAACGTGGAGGAGGATCATAGGGAGGGACTTGAGTATAATTTAGGAATGTCTTGAAGATTGAGGGGTGTGAATAAATTAGGGTGTGAGGAGTGGTATTTATAGTGGAGGGGGGGAAGATTTTCTAAAAATTTCAATCATTAGATAATTATTATTATCTAAGATAATAAATATTGATTATTACACTAAAAAATCGTAATAAGGGAATGTAAGTTCTAACCTGGTGTTCATACCTTCACATGACATCGTCCATCACTCAATAAATCATGTATCTATCATTTTTCATAAATTATCATAATTTCGTATTCAGCCAAAATTCATGTATTTCAAAAAAATCTCAAAAATTAATCCAAACCATTTTTTAATGTGTATAATACCAAAATGAACTCTATATTATGAAAATAATTTTATAAATAGGATAACTTTTAATTTTAATTAAAATATTCATTTACATGAAAAATACAAATTTAATATTATAATTGATTTTTTGACACTTGGAAAAATTAACTACGGTCTCAAAAAAATATCTCAAAATCATAGGAAAATAATATAATTATTTAAGAACCCATTTTATGAAAATGAACTTATTAAATTTTTAAAAATTTAAATTAAATACTTATCAATCACAAAAATATTAATACTTAATTAATAATTTACAAAATATTTTGCTTCTTTTATAAGGTGTCTAAATTTTATTTAAATTTTCATGGGTTTGATTAATATTAATAAAGGTCACATTACTATTAATATGGGTAACATTATAATTCAAAATGGTATAATTGTATAAATAAGAGTAGGTTACTATTTATAAGGGTAGATTACTATTCACTAAAAATTATGTTTGTTCAATGAGACTCCAAAAACCACCCTGAATAAAACAGTGTTTGTATATTTTTTAAAATTAAAATCATAAAAGTAAAAAAATATTGTTTATTGGATTGGTTATAAGTAATATTTTTTTATAGACTTTGTGTTTCATGAATTCTGTATTAAATTTATTTTAAATCCATTAGGTGTTACATATTATCTTTTTTAATTCCAAGAGATGATAGAAACATTTTTCTCTCATTTGAACAATTTTATGAATCTTTATGTTATACAGTTTTGTGTCTAAAATGTTGCTGCTATTTTCTAGGATGAACATTTATGAGGTGTATATAGGTACCCATTTCCACTTGAAGTTATTCAGATAATAGCACCTATACTTAATTTAATTGGTACTTCCTTGTATATCACCAGCAATCCCTAATCACGGTATTAAATAATATTCATTTTTTATTTTTTTTATATGATATTTATGGCACAATTATGGTGGTACGTTATTTTATTATGATGGGTGTGCCCAAATAACCATCCAATCCATTTGGTAATGTTTTTCATTTATTATATTCAATATATAGTGCATGTGAAGTTATCCTAAGAAATTTATGCTATAATTTCATTATGCTTAATGTGATTATGTTTATGATCTCTTATTTAATGTTATTACTAAATTCCAATGTTTTCTTTATGTCATCATGTTATTTCATACCTCATTGTTCATTTTTATGATCCTCACCCCTTTTGTGTCCCACTATAAAGCCGATTGTCTAATATGTAACTCTTTTTCATAATTTTCATTTTTTCCATTATTGGGCTTTATAAATCACCCATTTCTTATATATGTCACCAGGTTATCCCATGCAGTTGAAATTATGATGGAATATTATGTGAATATAATGTAATTTTACTGTAATTTATGTGTACACCCTATAATATGATTTTCATTAATGTACATAATTTCAGAAAGAAACTATATTTATAAATATTTTAGGTTGTATTATGTCTATTCTTATGAAATAAATCACAAATTAATGTGGAATAAAGATATGGGTTTTCATAATCTATTCAAACTTCATGACCTTTTTTTATTCTAGAAAATATGTGTACAAATGGGGACTGTTGGTTGATGAGTACAATTGACAAATGAAAAGTATATTATTTTTCACTAATTTTTTTATTATTAGATTATTAAATTGAAAGGAATATTATTCATGAATAAATTGGTTATAAAACCCTATGAAATAATAGTTTGAAAATTATACCACATGGTAAAAATTCTAATACAAAAAATTGATATCCTAGTGAAATAACTCATGTTTTATATGATAGGTTTCCCACGTAAATATATAGTTGTCAAAATATATGTTCATAACAAATTTAATATTATTTAGCATCCTTATTTTCATATGTTGTTCTAAATAAGACTTAGTACATGGGGGTACAAGGAGTTTCAGTGATGATAATTCTTTTCTAAAGAAGTGATAGGATAGAATCATTGTGATTTCACCCATTCTAATGATTTGTGTTTATTTTAAATAAGGGGGGTAGAATAAAATTAAACATTCATATTTAGAATAAAATTGTATTTATATTGTAATGTGGTATTGAAAAAAATATAATAGTGTAGATTAATGAAACCATGTGGATGTTTGGTTGGTCATGGCGTATTTGTTGTAAAAACATTATAGGTAATAAATTCCAATGTATAAAACAGTTAATGTTCTGTATGATTATTGGTTATAATGAATAGTTAATGATAAAGAGTTATTGAATAGTTTCATATATGTGTTGAGTGATGGTTCTTAGAGGATTTATATGTATTAAATAGATGTTTAGCATTATAATATAACCCTCCTGTTATTTAGGATTATGGGATGTGAACTAAACTTTTTGTGAAAGACAAGTTATAATGATAAGTTCACTATCTACTACATGAATTGTGTGATCGGTGTCACATTTCTATATTAAAATGTTTATAAGGAACATGAATAACTGAAAGAATGTGTAGGGTATATTATACCTATATTATTCTATTTTTATGGATTACAACATCGTATCCATTTCAAGAGATCAATCACTTGAGGGGGATCTTGTAATTTTTTCGGATACCACACAATAAATTTTTTCAATAGGGTATGAAATGTATGTATACACCATGTAATAGAAAGTAATATTATGTCATTCCAAGATTTGTAAAAAGATGATTTAATACAACATTAGGATTCTATGAGAAGTAAAAGTGAGTATTCATTTAATATGGTGTATATTTAGGGTGTTCATGACATGTATGTAGTTTGTTCCTAAATTTTACATGTATTAATTCTACATAAGAATAATATTTTATAGTGCACTTCCATGTGATGAGAGATTTACCATGAAGAGAAAATAAAATATTTACAGATAAGAAAAATGGAAAGAGAAGTTAACTCACATATGAGTTTTGTGAACTTATGTATGTGAGGTTCCATTGTGAAGTAAGTCTGTGAAGATTAAGTGAGTTTGAATAACACTTTCATTGAATCTACTAAGAGTTTTTGTGATAGTGTATGAAACTTATTTATGATATTGTTACATATATATAACTTTTGAAGAATTTGACATTTTCATTTGTATATATAGTAAATATTTATCAAATATATAAGGGTATTTTTTTCTGTGCTGGGTTTAAGTTATCACTCCCAATAGATGATGTTTGAGAATGAGAATGAAATTATAAAGTGTTATCTTGAATTGTAATCTTTAGAAATTGATATGATAATTATGTAAGTTTCTAATTTATATGATTCTACCATGACAAATATATTATATGATATCTTTCTGTGATGATTCCATGAAATATTTTTATGACAATAGGTGAATATTATGAAGTGATTTTACAGGTTCATACAATATGTGATGAAACAAATATGTAATGAAAATGATAAAGTTACACAATAACTATGTGGTTATTGGTAACTATTTTTTTACATTGAATGGAATTGAATTTTATCATCAATTGTTTTAATTTTCATGAACTAATCACACGCACTGTTTTCTATAAATAGTCCCAGAACTCACTATTGAAATGTTTTGAAAATAATTTTTTATAGGAAATATAAATTTGTGAACGATAATATACGATAAGATAGAAAAAGATCATAAAGTATTGGATTTGTAAATATTTTCTAGTTTCATGAATTGTATAGTATGAAGTGCTACTATTTGAAAGACATCATTTCCCAAACTAGCAACCCACATAGAAATAGTAAAAGATTAATTTATAGATACATTGTACTATGTTTTATTGTAAATGATGTAATGGTTTAAGGAAAGTGAGATTCATGTAATTAATAGTGGGTCAGGTGTTGTAGGAAAAGATAAGGTGAATACTGTTAAACAAAGAATAAGTGGGAAACCCCATTTTATATAGAATTTTAAAAAACATATATCTGTGTAGTGTCAATGTGGAAATTAGTTAATCTACTCGAAGTTGTAGACAATGTAGTATCATTATGTGAAGCTTGGTTATTTTAATGTTACCTACTTCCATGAATAAGAAGAATAGTCCATAATCTATATTATCTTCAAGATATAATAGGGTCTACATGCCTATTCATGAAGTGTAAAAATAAATGTACCACATACTCATTTACGTGATGAAAAAGAAGAGACTATGCTCAGTCATGAAAAACAGAAGAAACCACATGGTTTATTTATGAATATAATAAGATAGTGCAAATGAATGATAAATTCCTCATTTGATATACTTATGAAAATAAAAACTTATGTCATATAAACATGTTTTTATATGAATATGTGTGAAATAGGATAGGGTATTTTGTGACTTTGACCACTAGTGTGAAGAATGAAGGTTTCACACTCTTGTTTACATATGCGATTAACATATACACTGTATAAAGATATCAATGAAATAATATTTTCATATGAATGTTAGTATTAACAAGAAATTATATCAAATATAGATTTAGATTATTACAATAATAATAATAAACATTTAACAGTATGCCACATGGAATGGGTATGTATGAGGAGAATTAAATGATTCAAATCATGTAATATTAATTCATCAAATATATAAAATTCATTTATTATCCATTTATATTATTAAATTAAAAAAGAATAATTGATAGTCTATGAAGAATCAGAAAATATACCTTTTTATATTAGTAATTCATGTGAATTTGGTTGTTTCATATTCAACTTATTTAGTAAATCAATAAATAAGATGTTGTGTAGTGTATTAATGATTCTTGAGGCTACTCATCTTGGTATTCCACATAATTGAAGTTGATGTTATATCATTTAAGAATTTATGAATATTACTTTGTTGAATTTCATATATATGATATTGTTAATTATTTGGTAGTCCAATACCTTTAGTTTAGGAAAAAGATCAAACATTTGATACAAAACATCCTGAGTAGAATGAAGATCTTGTTATAGAGATCACTAGAAGAATCTTTTAATAACAAGGGGAACCAAACAAATTCTTTATGATTATCAATGTTCACATAATCATAGTAACACTATAGTTTTAATAAAATACCTCTGACATCAAGAGTTTATCATGGTATGGAGTTGGATCTCACAATGAGGTAAAACCATAGAAAAATATGTTTTGTTTCCGTTCTTATTTTGTATAACATTTCATTATTGGTATTTGTTTGAGTTTGAAAAAATTGATCTATTATTCCTAACTAGGGATTATATTTTGGTAAAATGTGGGATAATAAAGGAAAAGTAAACCAATAAAAATATGGGAACTTTGATTGAACCCCTCTTTGTGTCCATGTATGAACAATATATCCAATATATATCTAATTTAGAAGTTAAAGGAGTGTCCCTAGTAACAAAAAACTATTTAGAAGAAAAATATATGTGGGAATTATTTATAAATAAATGGTTTTCTTTGATGATTCTATATCAAAATCACCTACTTTAAGGATGAATATTTATTTGGGTGACATGAAAATTACTCAAAAGTGTGCTAGAGAATCAAAGAAGTCATACAAGAGTAAAAATAAAATAAATTATTATTGTTTGGGATAGATATGGAACACTTAATATATATTTTCCATTGTAAAATGGTATTTCACGGAATGGAAAAAATGGATACCAGAAAATAGAAATCCAAAAAAGTCAATTTGTTTTCAAATGATATAAAACATTACATAAAGGACATGTACATATTCTCCCCATATTACTTATCAGAGATGAAAAATTATGATCTGAAGTATATTCATGGTTTAAATACTCAATATTTTATGTAATTATCAAATGTGATGAAAAAATAATAAATTTTTAGATTTTAAAAAAAATGTATATCCATAATTGTTTTAGTGGGGGAAAGCATGATAATCACCAACAGATGTGAATTTAATGTTATTAATCAAAAAGAACCAGGGTGAGAATTCGGTGGTGTTATAGATGTATTTTTACGTAATGGAAAAAGATAGCCCTTATATTCTAGACAATATTTGAACATCCCATATGATCATAAAAATTTTCATAAAATTTTGATATAATTAATTTATAAAGATCATTCATCCCACGTAATCCCAAATTTGAGTTAAACAACTAAGTCACATATATGTCCTTGTATTGGAGGCCTCAATCCAAATTTACAAATTTTTAATCAATTTTAAGACTTAGGGAATACATTAAACATCACCAAATGACTTGAATACTCTATGAAATAGATATTGAAATTTTTATGAATGGTATGTAGTCAATGGGGAATCTCAACCACATTACTAGAGAAGAAAAAAATCGTTCATGTTCTAATGAATATTGAAATATGATGTTGTATAATGGATTGTCAACTTCATCCAACATTACTTTAATTATTTAGTGAAAAATTATGGATATGATGATATACAAAGATATTCAAGTTATTATACACCCATATGTGAGGTTTTCTAAAGAGAAATGACTATTTATATGATTAACAAGATGAAGGACATAATGTTGATATTGTTTCGTTAGTTACTGGATGTTGTTATTTATAGGATGATATCAACAAATTATATTGATGGGAAGAGGTATTATATGTAGGTGGTATATTATGATAATAGGATTTAGTTTTTGATGGTGATATCTTAGAAGTGTAAGGTGTTTTATTGAATAAGTCATTATTGAAAAATGGTAGAAAGTATTTTGGGTCAGAATTTCATGATTTGTTTTACCAATAACAGCATAATGTTCAAAAATATATACGTGAAATATTATATTCATAATCATGGGTTACATAACTAGGTTTTAGTATTGAGTTTTACATAATTCAATAGAGTATGTGAGAGTATAAACCATATGATTTAAAACCTGTATTAAGAAATGATGTTTGAAAAACACAAACTTAAAATGTTTTAGAAGGAACTGGTATTGGAATCAGTCTCTATCTCTAAAATAGCATGTCATTTTTTTGGGGAATAAAATAATCCACGGAGATATAGTATAATAATAATCCTATAATAATCCACCCTAAAATGTTAATAATTAAATGTTTTATTCTCTATTATGAGAAATAAAGGATACTTTATGATGATGGATATGAAAGTGTTATTCTTATATATTCATCAGAGATCAGAGAGAAATTGATCTAATAAATTAATTCAAAATATTTTATGAATATAAGAATTATTTATTGTGATAAAATAGATATATTTATAAAAAACTAGAAACCAAATTCAAAATGAATGTGATAAAAAGTTTTTATTTTTACGGGTAAAATAAGAAGTTGAGGATAATTTTTAGTAAGAAACTGATGTTGTTTTAGAGTAGGCAAAATCAGTAGCTACAAAAAGGTTGATAATAAATACTGAAATCAATTACCGGAACATCATTTGTTACCATATAACTCAATTTAAAATTAAAAAATTAAATTTCTATAAAAAACATTACTCTTATCTAAAGTAAATCATAACAGTATCAAAGAGGCTTCTATTTATGAGATTTGAGTTAAGGATATGCAATCATTTTTTGAAAATTTGAGTATAATTTGACATTTATATTTTTTCTAGGAAATAGGAAAATAATGATATTGGACCAAAATGGGATTTTAATAAGAATATATATTAATAAGGAAAGGTAATTGAAAAGAAGAAATGAAATATGTATAAGGTAGAATTCTAAATTAAAGGAATAAATGTTGATGAAATGTTCCCTCCCATAGATAGGTTTAAAAAACTATAAATATTATTACCCGTAGTGATGAAAAAGAAATTTTATATTTAAAAATGTAAGTGAAATTATTTTTCCTTAATTATTACCTTGAAGAGGAGGTTTAAATTAAGAAAAACTGAATTTATTTTATATAATGATATACTAAAATATTTATAGCTAAAGTAGACATTTTATGAAAAAATAAAAGAACCTTAATATTTTTATTCTAATCTGGATAAAAATTATATATATATTAGAATTTGAAATATATTACTTGATCATAATATATATATATATAAGTGGAAGGGAAAAAACCCTAATTCTAACTACCTGTGTTATTATGGGTTGTGAGTTTACAAGGTAATATTAATTTTCACCAAAAAAGAGGCCAGTCCTTGAATTGTGACACACATTGGGATTATAAGTATTTAGATGTCCTAAAATTATGGTTTTCAACATGGTTAGAGTCCCTTTTTGTTATTGATATCTTAATTATAATCTAGATAATGGTTTGCGTGACCAAGGGGGTGTGATATAATATTTCAAACAACAACCCATATGCGTGTCACTATAGAAGAGAAAATAAGAATATTTAGGTCCTCTACATGGAGAAATTCAATATGTTAATTGTGTTTTACACGATGAATGAGTATTGGATGGGGATATTACGTAGTCGTTGTGCATCTCATGAAATGAACTAGGGGTTCAGAAAATGAATGTGTTGGGAAACAGAAAATCATTCTATGAACCACCTCGTTCATGACATGAATTACAACTATGTTAATTTTTTAGTAGGGGAATGAAAATAATTTTGTAGTTATTCTCCCTTAGGTTTTAGTGGGTTTAGATGATGCAGTGAGGTCCATTTTTTAGATCCTTCGCCTCCATTCCTCTAAATAATCACCCACAGTGATGGGTGGATTTTTGGTGTGATTTCATAGTGATTCTGGGTAATTTTTCACATTACTCTTCCTTTGTATTTTGACTAGATCCTGGACTACTATGGTATTTTTGATTTATTTTAAATTCTAATATATAATAGTGGTATCATAAAAAAATTATTGGTAGTTCATGTCTCTTGGCTAAAGGAGGTCACAAAAGGCTCTCTACATGTCATTGGATGCAGTTTCAGTAAAAAGGTGATGTCCAATTATTTTTGAAATACTTTTTAGTATTTATATTAAATTTAATAATTAATTATGAGGTGATATTATTAATTATCGATAAATTATAGTTCTAGATAGGTTCTGGGGATTATAGATGATGCTCTATTGGATTGGACGAAACTCAAAATAGCTCTGTGAGGGGGTAACTACTTGGTCATGGTAGATGGAAAATGGAATATAATTGGATATGGTTATTTATATGTGATTTATGTTTTCTACATGTTTTATGGGTTATGTAATAATATTTAGGGGTTGGTAGAGTGTTTGATTAGATGATTGGGTGGCATTGTGTACATTGTACATGGGATAGGTTCATTGAATCTCATAAGGTAATTATAAACACAAAAAAATGATGTCTTTATAGAGTGAGGGTGTAATTAATTTTGATTAGAGATAATGAGTGGTATAAGGGTAGATGGTAAGATATGGATAGCCTTGTTTTTTTTGCATAATGATAGTGGTAAGAAAGAGGGTCTTGAGGATGAGTTAAGAAGAAATAAACAATATAATATCGGTGAGTATTTATGCATTATTGAATGGGAAAAGACCTTCATGAAATTATGTATTTAGGAATGATGGGTTTTCTTAGGGGTGATTGAATTATAGGTATCTGTAATGAGATGTCAGACAATATTTAGGTATAGGTCATTAGAATTGGATAATAATTATCATTTGGGGAGATAATGTTTTTTTGTATTAGGTATTAGTCCCCATGAAATGAGGCTAGGGAAAAGATGGGCCTATGGGAATTGTGGCCACTATTAGGTGACAAATGATGATATCTATTTGACAGGGTTAGACTAAGGGGATTATATATAATCAAATATTATGATATTGATGTTAGTCGCTAGATAATGTCTAGAACATGTTGTGTTGAGATGGTGATATGTATGAAATTTTGTATCCCTATTTTGATCATTATTCTTTTTACAAGTGTTTTATTCTTTTGGTGTGAAAGATCATGAGGCCTTTCAGTTACATATGTGATATAGATTGGGTCATACTACCACAGTATCCCTGATTTGTAAGAATAATAGGATAACCATGAGTGAGATTGTGTGACTTGAGACTAGTGGAATCTCTATGAGTGAGATGGTATGGAAAAGTCCATACCATGAGTGAGAGAGTAGAGGCCATAATGTCATGGGTGAGATGGGAAATGGTTTTTTAGGTGATAAATTAGATGAAAAAATTGATGTTGGTCAGATAGGTATTGATATGTGTTTGGTTGTGATATTGGAAAATTGTACCACCAGGTATGAGATGTGGTCCCTATTGACATGTGGTGTGATATTGGTCATGCAACCTCCACATTTGAAGTGATTATTTGGGATTTTGGTATGAAACACTACTCTGACAGAGTAGTTGTTGGGATGTGAATCATTATATGACTAATGAACTATGTGTGGTATGATATCATGATTTCATAGTTAGTTCATAGAGGTCTGAAAATAAATTTTATCATATCAAGTTTCATGACATCCTAGTTAGTGAGGGTGCATTAGTGAGGATGTAATTATTATTTATTTTAAACAATTATACATTTTTATTTTATATGGTATATTAATGGCAATTTTTAAGATCCTAGTTGGTATATGTTTACACCCTTCATAAGAATATCATTGTATATAAAACATTATGGTCGCTTTTAGGTTAGAGCACATGATGTGTAGTATATCAAGCAAGAGAAAGTAAATGTGTATATAAAAAATGGGTTAGGTTGAGACTTGGGTATACAATAGATCATAATTTAATTTGTTTGTTTTGTTAATTGTATATGTGAACAGCCTAGCGTGTGATTAGATCTATGATAGGTACGATCATGAGTTTATATGATTAATTATTTTTCATGAAATTTTATGATATTTCATACTCTGATATGTATATTTATGTATTTTTTTATTTCCACTTTGTTTGACTATAATATAATGTTATAGTCTCTCGATTGTATTACCTTATACCCCCACTATTTTAAAATCACATCTATCATACAAGGAGGAACACCAAATTCTTATTAATGACCTTGACCAAGATTCCTATGAAAACTAATATTTTATTAATTATTAATTCATGATTTATTACATAGAGATACACATAACAAAACCACATAAGATCATGAGGCCTAATGTATTTGTAAAATTAGGTACATAAACAATATCATGAAACATGAGTATAACATCATTATTTAAAAACATTGAACTATGCACTTAAATAATAACATATTTTTTTATAGTATATGTTATCCAAGAGTCAAATCATAGTAATATAAGATTCATGAGAATACTAATTTTAAATAATGAGTCTTGATATGACATGATAACTAAATGGTAAGACATGAATGTGACAACAACATATAACATGACAGCATAAAATAAATTCAAGGCTAAAAACTAAGACAATATAACCTCGTGTTCATAGGATAACCTTCAATGCAGTATACAAGGAATATCTTCTGAAAAAAACATTACCCAATGAATTTGTTGAATATATAATTCAGGACCCAGCCATCACTTTCATATAACGTACGTGAAGAGAAGTGCCACATAGATCGTACAACATAAGTATGAATTTCATCATTTTTAACTGCATGATTAAAGAGTGTGTGTTAAGTAAATTTAAATTAAAAAATAAATTATGGTAATTAAAAATAGGTAAATATCATTTTGTGGAAATGGGGATGGGTATTACCTACATAAATGTTTGGTATAGAAAATCAAAGGATAATTTTAGCTGCATAACAGGTGTACATAAAAATTTATTGAAAGGGTGAATGAGAGTAGAAGAGGTCTATAATTTAATGGGAATAATAAAGAAAATAAGAGGGAATTTAAAAAATGTATCCCAACAAAAAATTGAAATCCAAAGGCATGGCATAGAGAATGTTCATTAATAAAGAGGAGATGACAAGGTTTCCATACCATGAGAGGCACATATAAACGCTTTTCAAGAGATTTTTAAGAGCTTAGGGGAACCTTAGATGAGATATATAGAGGGAAGGGTATCATAAATAAGTACACCAATGGTTTTTAGTGGGGAGGAATGTGATGTTGGGTAGGTTTACATAAACAATTTAGGCTAATTAATTATTAATTTCCAAAACATTGGTTTAGGATTCCATACGATAAAGTGATCAAATCCAAAAAAATCCATGGTTTATACCAAATAATAGTTTATTTCATTATTTTATATGTCTAGTAACAAAATACATTAAAATAGTTCCCTTAATTATATAAATGTTAGTCTTGATTATAAAAAATTATTTTTAGAACCTTAAAATATAAGATCAGTTTTTGAAGATTCATTAACGGTTTATAAAATTATTCAAAAAACATAAAAAAACTAGTCTAGAAGTTAAATATTACTATAAATAATATCCATGAATCTTCATTTACATACTTGTATCTCATTTTTTTTCCAAGGGAGTCTTATAATGAAAATAATGGTTATGTTTATCCATTTACATACTGGTATAGGAAATTTTTGCATCATACAATCAAACTTCTATCATTTTACCTTAACTTATTTTCATACTATGAATTGAGATACAAACATCAAAATACACCTCTTCATGTTATACAACTAGCACATTTACTTAAAATATATATACATATTAGTGCTTCCTAGATAAATTAGGAATTATGAGATATTAACATCTTCTAGAAGTTCCCTCTTCCATTATGTTTTTTATGGGACATGAATCCATGTTACAAACCTTATCACTCCATCATCATTAATGTTGAACTGTAGAATATTCACTACCTACTTTTGTAGAAACTCATCACCCTTCTAGGAATAGTTGATCCTCTAAAGAATAGATATTTGAGTTTTCATTTATGAAAAAATGGTTTATGATTCATTAATTATCCGCATATCCATCCATTACATGTCCTTGATGATTGGATCACTTTCAATCATCATCTTGGATATGGTAATGATATCATTTTTACTCATATCATCTTCTAATCTTGATTCCTTCATATGATTGTAATGGATTGAAAAATCAGAATTCGTGATCATATCCAATAACATTTATTGGCAAATATTAAGATCCTTTTGTGTTAATATATACTTGAATCATTTATGATCTATATATTTGTAACAGTTTTATCTATAGAGATAATCTCAAAAAAGCATCAACGTGAAGATCACTACAGTTAATTCTATATTATATGATGGGTACTTCTTCTCAAGGATCTTTAAATGTTGGGATGTATAGGCTAACAATTTTTCGTCTTTCATGAGTACATAACATAAATTATTTTTTAAAACACCACTATATATCCTAAATCCTTCAGTGCAGATTGGTAATGTGATAACATGTGCAGTGATTATCCTATTACTCAGCTCTTTAAATCATTATTCACATTATTCATTCCACAAAAACAAGAATCTATTCTGAGTCATATTTAATTGTGGGATTGAAAATAATAATATGTTTCTAAAAAATTGATGATAGTACACGTCTAACTGATGAAAAATATGTATTTCCATCAGAGATGTTGGTCAATGCCATACTTTGATTTCCTCCATTTTTTATAGATTTAGAAAATACCTTTGTTGGGATAAAATTCTCCACAAAATATAGTTCATCTAATAAAAAGTCACATTTTCTATAATTTTCATATAACATTCCTTCCACGTGGTCTTCAATACATTATTTAAATACTCATCATGTTACTTATTTCTTTTTTAGTACAAAATAATATTATATATACAGTCTACCAAATTTTATTCTAGGTAATCCCTAAAGAAGGTATTCATTATGTTCATGAATATTTCTTGGGAATTAATGAGTAGAAATCAAATAAATATAAAATTATTGTTCTCAAATGTCCTATGAAAATTATTATTGGAGATATCCCACTTCATTAACATTACATGGTATGATCATGATCAAATATCCACCATAGAGAAGTTATGGGCTCCACATAAGAGATAAAAAACCATCAATATATTTTAGTGTATAATTGTTTTTCATAATGATCTCATTGATCTCACAATAATTAATGAAAAGGCACATTGACCCATGTTTATTCTTTAATAAGAGGACTATTACACAGAATGGTGAAGCACTTGGGTGTATAAACCCTTTATCCATATTATCATATAATTGTTTAATCAAATACTTAAGTTCAGAAATGTACATTCAATATAGATTATTGGATATTAGAAAACATTCAGGTAGGAGATAAATTGATAATTCAACCTTAAAACTTCTAGGAATACCATGTAATTGTTTAAGAAGGACATTAGTTAATTAACATTCAATAAAGTTATTATCAAGGATGTTCATTTATTTTTTATCAATCATTTGGGAAATATACTCTTTCTCTTTAGGAAATAAAATCCTTGCTAGAGAAGTTAGTACTAAATAATATGAATCATCTTCCTTGTACTTGTAATGAATCAGAGAGAGATTTACAATATTGATGTTATTTCCTTAACTAGTCCATTTATGTTGGATCTATACATGGAATGAAAATCAATTCCACAGATATCATTGAATTCTTTTAAGAAATGTATCACAAGGTTTTATGGGATATTAATCCTAAAAATTTAGATATGGGATAAGTAATATAATTAGGATACAATAATTTACCCATTTTCCATATTTACCAATAACATGACTTCTATGTTTTGAGGTGGTATTTGAATAGATATCCTAAACTTTTATTATATGAATGAATTTGTAGAACCAGAATCAAATGGTATATTTTTTTCCATTAAATAATAACAAGCATTACTTTCACCACTTTTTTCGGATTCACCTTTTTAGTTATGATGGCATATGATCAGCCTTTCTCATTAGGCCTTGGAGGTTGATTTCATTAGTTATCATCAATAAACCTTAGTTTAGGGAATTTATTCACATAGTGTCCTTATTCATTTTGGTTGAAACATTGGAGGACAAGTTGGGGGTTTAATAAAGAATTTCTTTCTTCAATCACATTGGTGCGTTTCTCCCACCAGCGGTCACTACCAAGGATTAATTCTTTCCAACTCCTAAATCAGTTCATCTTTTTATTCAATAAATATCCAGTATGATTCTTCCCACACTTTTTATAGGTGGTACTTTTTATTGTTTATCCACCATGAGTTTTATCACTCACACCACCATGATTAAAATGCATTTTCTAATTTTATTCTACAAACTCGTGAGACCTTTGAGATTCACCAATATCCATTATACCTTGAGGGAACATAGGAAAATTAAAAAATATATATAAATGTCTTGAATATCTAACACATTTCATTGATTCAATTTTATACCATAAAAGAAATGATCAAATTTACTTTTGAGTGGTAATGACAAAGTTAGAGGCATATCGTGTAGGTATTGTGAAGTTTTCATAATACACCCTGATGGATTCTTCAGCATTCCAATTGAGGTGAAATAGATTCTTTTCCATTTTAAGTAGGATTTTTTTAGGGAAATAGTTATTGAAAAAAAAATATTTCCATAATTTTGTACACTCTGTCACATCGATCTCCTCCATGAACATGGCATTTTTGACCAACAACCACTATAGATCTACCTCCCCCTCCATATGATAAAAAATAGCATAAAAATCTTATTATCTGATAATTTAAGGATGGTTATGATATTATCAATATATTCTATCCTTTTATTTATTATTATGTTATCATTATATCCATTGAAATTTAGAGTCATCGATCACATAAATAACTATAGGAAAAGTGGGTAATTGTGATGGGTTATTTATGACAGGTCTCCACCCTATCCAAAATTTTCATGTAGGAACATTCATTTATGATGGAAAACATCATACATCACTAATATGTTATTATTTATTATTATTTTCAATGGTAAATGAAACACATCACAAATACCTTCGTCACGCATAATTTCCATTCCATGGGAAGCATGATTTCTGATGGATAATATATAGTGACAAGTGGTTATTTCATTTATTAATAGTTAGCATGAAAAGTCAATTTGCAATTAATAATGAAATCCATATCATAATTTCAATGAAAAGTAATTTTAGTGAAATTAAAAATCAATCTATATTAACTCGACAGAAAAAAATTATTTAATAACACATGATCTATTTCTCCTCACAGATTTCCCAATTTCATTCACCCCTTTGAGAACCTATTCTGATCACACAAACCTCTGAAGTCCAACCCATTTATTACTATATCACACATGACTTAATATATAATTAGTTTTGAATACCCCAGGTACGAAATCATCTTCTATCTTCATTCAATATTTTTTTTTCAATTTCCCATTCTAACATGAAGAAATTAGTTTAGTCAAACCCTAGGTCCTCACATTTACCCGTTATTTATGTTGTCTTTTTTGATTTAGGGTTACTATATGTTTGTTATTCCCTATTGGGTTTTCTACCAATTCTACCATATTTGATTCGAATTTATTTGTTGTATCTTCCTCAAGGATTAACTTTTAGATTTAAGTGATATTTTGTTGGTATTTAGGGTTACTGCAATTTTAATATTTTTTTTATTGTTGGAATGAAGATTATTAAAAAAATTATTTATATTAATTTCTGATATTTAAATAAATATTGATTGATTTTATATAAATCAATTTAATTGGCCAGTTCCATTTCAATCTTATGGTGATATAATTTTTGATGAATTATAATAATTCATGTATTGTGGCCATGATGTTAAAAAATGTTTAATGAAATATGATAATTCCTATACTATGTTTTTGAGAATGAAGAACACTTTTGAAGATAATTTTCAACTCCAATATGGACTTTTTTTTAACATTTCTATGCTCTAGGAGATTAATTACTCTTAGGGAATTCATATTTATTGAGAGAATATATTTTTTATCAAGAAGAAATATGATCAGAAACATTTTAAGACTCTTGAAATAGAGGATGGGAAAATGTTTTCTACTACAATTATAGTGAGAAGAAAAATATTAAAGGATGACTATAGAATGGAGTTTAATCCAGATATGTTTACGAGATTAATTGGTTGTTTTCTATACATTACAATGTCAAGACTAAATGTTGTCTATACTATTACCCCATGTTTAAGATATCAATGTGAATACGAGGAATCTCAATCCATTATAGAGAAGGCAATATAAAGGTATATTAAAGGCAATAGTGATTATGGATTATTTCATGAGAGAAAAAAATTGTTTTATCATTTTCCATCTTATTATATGGATCAGTTTAATATTATTGTTGATTATATGCCCAAATCAGTTTAATTCTTGATGTTTTGAAATAGTTGTGAAAATTTAAGCAGAAAGAAGTATAATTTTGATTCCTTGAGTATATGGAAATCATAATCTGTTACTTCCAAATAAGTAACAACTCAATATATGTGGACAAGAAAACATTAGGATCACTGGGTGGAAGTGGTGTTATCCTTGTTGGTGGACTATGATAATAAAATTCCCATCAATATTTCAAAATATAAATTTTATTATTCTCCATCAGAGCACATCGATATTAGGTATCATTTTTCAAGGAGAGGGGGAAAATGATTCTTGAATATGGTGGTTGTTATTACAAAGGGTCAAGTGATGGATGTGTTTAACAAACAATTTAATAAATATACATTACTATAACTAATATTAATGATGGTATTATTATCTCAACACTATAATTATATGGTATGTTGATTCCATCCTCTATATCACTTGTTCTTCAGATATTTTTTTCAATGGTCTATAAAACATCTTAATTCCATAGGTAAATACATTTCCTTGTGATGGAGAAATCTCTTAGATCAGTATAAACCTGTGGTTTTGTGTGGGAAGATGTGAGTTCAACATTTCTTTACATTGTGAAATTTTAGGACTTGTTTGTTGAGTATGTTTGTTTGAAATAAGGTTGACACAAATATAGGGAATGTTTTTAATGGGAAGTGAAAATTGAAAATCAATGTGATTTGTTCTGATGCACAGTAATGTGATTATTATTCATTATTCATGGTTAATACACTATGTATTCACTCATAGGATTAGAATGATTAGTGATTCAAGGATAATTTTTAGGGTGATTTATGTTCATTGGTTTAAAATAAAATCATATTGGGGGGATTGTTGGGATACATTTGAGTGAGATTGTTTTTTGGAGGAGTTTATGGGGTTGAAATAATTAATGTTGGTGTTTTATTTTTTTACCAACATATAAATAACATTTAATATACAGTTATATTATGTGATAGAAACAATTTGAAGTTATTAGTAGCCCTAGAGATGTTTTGGGATTGTTTGCAAGTGTTGGAGAATGTTTTGATGAATTTTTTGTTTCTCTAAAAGAAATTATTTTGTAATATATATTTTTACTCTAGAATATTTTTTATGTGGTTTCCATAATTTATTAACTAAATGTTATGTCTCAATAGATAAATATTACTCCGTGATTTTTTGGTTAGAGGTGAATATGCTTCATTATTCTTCATAACATGTGTCACACCCCAATGAAAGATGTCTGGATTTAAATGAACTTTTGATGGTCGTTGTGTGGATTTTGTTGTTCCATGATCAAAGTATGTTTTTTGTGATCTTAGGGATTACTCTACAATATAAAGTTGTGATATGTTGGCGATGCTTTTTTCTAGCATTACAACATCAGATTACATTATAATGTGATGGTTTAGTGAATGTGGTGTGTTGGGTTTCATTGCTGGAATGTGGATACACCATGATATGAAGACACAACAGTGGAGATGTATAAATTAAAATGTAATGATCAGTGATATGAAACAACTAGTATGAGGGGTGTATCATCTTAAAAGCATTTGATTTGAAGAATTTTATAACTGCATAAAATTATTCATAATTAACACTATTACACCATGATTCTTGAAAGTACTCATCATCTATGGAAAGTGGTTTTACCATGAAATGAAGGAACAATGGTGAAGATGAAGAAAGTATGTTGTAATGATTAATACAAAAATTTGATTAATTTGAAGATTGTATCAATTTCAAAGGCAGTTTAAATTTACCATTTGATAATTTTATATATAAATATGTGGTTTTTGAAAGCATCTAGATTTCAAGTGGTTTTGAAGATGGGGCTTGGTCGGTGAAACATGGGTCTCCTCAAACTAGAACCCCAACATCTATATATCACATATTAATGGAAGTTATAGAAAGATTTTATATAATCATTAATGTTGTTACGAAGAGTTAATGTAAGATGAGATGATTTTTTTTTAATTTTAATTTCAAATTAAAAATTGATTATTTTATTTTGATGATACTTTAGTGTGTAGTAAAAAATGTGTTATAGGAGTAAATTTACCGAGAAAGGTATAGAGAAGAGACTCATAAAAGAGGGAAGGATTAGTATATTTCTTTATCCACATAATTCTTGGAGGAGGAATATCCTTAAAATAGTTAATATTGAAAATTTTGGAGAGTTCTCTTTATGATCAATAACTTATATACATATAAATACATCATATTATAAGAATATTTAAAATCTAGGGTGATCCAGGAAAGGCTGTCTTTACTAAATTTCATAGTTTTGCTGATCAAAGAGGAAAAACAATGTTTTTACTATGATAAATGAATTTCGGATTCTTGTTCAAGATTGAATAATAATGGCTTCACCATTTGAAGAACGATATTTTATTTGTGAAAGAGAACATTTTTGGGTCCGGGGATATTTTTATTTACATGGATTTAAATATAAAAAATTATCTTTTTAATCATTCTAGGATACTAGTTGAATATATAGAAATGAATGGTACCATGCTATGAAAAAGACATTGTTGTTTATTTGGTGTTGTGGATCATGAATATAACAATGAATATTAATGAATGTGTGATCCATTTATATGATCATTGTTCCTAAATCTCTATATAATCTATTGTTTTCCATTCTAAATCCTTTATTTCAACTGAAGTTTTTACGAAAATCATAAACATCTCCTTGTTTGGTTGTTTAACATTTTGAATATGTTTTGATATAGTCTTTTTATTAATAAACCCCCATAGTTTATGATTTTTTTATTTTCTAAAAATTTAATAATATTTTTTCTAGAAGTTATGGAAAAATCAAGAAATAATGGATTTATCCTTTTAAATAATTCCGACTTTTTAGAAAAATAAATTCTCTACTAATTGGATAATTTTCACAATACATTTTAAAAAATAAGAAATCGAAAATATTATTTGAAGAAAATTAAATTGGCTAAATGAAAAAAAATTGGCAATTACCATTTCTATTGATGATTCATTATCATTTTTTTGAGTTGATTTGTTGATATGTAATATGTGAAAAATCTTGAAAACAAATATTTCACATGGGAAATATATGTTGTTCCTAAGATGTGAAATTTTGAAGATATCATGTTACATTGTATGAATGATTGGGAGGAGGCCAATGATGATTGAAATCATTACTTGATTATTAGATTACATTACCCATGAGAAATTTTGTATACGAGGTATTCTCATTTTTAATTATACTTACATGGTTGTTCTAAAAAATTAAGGTTTTGAACTATATTTGATTTTGTGGTGGTGGTTTGTAGTGGGGTTTAGGGTGGTCCTCAAATGGCCCGAAGGCCTTCATTTTTTTTATTTATTTTCACAATTCTATTTTCAAGGGTGATATGGAGCCCTTACAGGGCCAGTAGGTGTAAGTATTACATGGCATGCATGACATAGATGAATTCAATGACTGTAGGCTTCAAACATTACATAAAACACAGACTACCTGCTTGGAACTGCTCCTCCCCAGCATCTTCATTGTGAAATCATATCTCGACCTTTCCATGGTTGTTCATCTAGGATATGTTGTTCATGCACATGCTTGTCCCAATGGAAGGTGCCATACCATAACATTCTTGAAATTTATTTAGCCTCTGTTATGTTTATATCTCCTTTCCCCTCGTCCTTCTGATGTTTGTTTTTTATAGGTTTTCTAGTTTTCATATGTAAATAAGGTGTCCTGAAGGCCTTAAAGTGGCTCAATGGCCTTACTGTCCTGATGGATTGGGTGTTCCGAAGGCCTTAAAGGGCTCGGGGACCAAATCGGTGGCCCCAAGGCCCAAACATGGGAATATTCTCAGCTACTATAGTGTCAAACAATTCCTACTACAGTTCCCGCTATAGTAGCTGCTACAGTTCTGCATAGTTCTTGCTATAGTTCCTGCTATAGTACATGCCACAGTACTGCTATAGTTCCTACTACAGTACTTCTATAGTACCAAAAATTAGCCTTTCGATGGATTTGATACCGGGTCTCCTGGATGTACTTAAAGATTCCTCACCAACTGGGGTGAGGCTCATGTGCGGGGTTCAGGGTGGTCAATTACTATGATCCAAGTACGTTATTTGGATCATTTTGGCCTCTGTAAATATATAACAAGATTGAATATGTTTGATTCCTCCTTGGTATGTATATATATCATCTTTTATGAATGTAAAATAGGGAAATTTATGGCCTTAAATAGTCTATGTGGGACTAGTTCTAAATACATAATTATATCATATAATGAATTGGTATAAATAAGACATGTAGTGATCATTCTATTCATAATCACCTTTTATTATTCTATTCAAATTTATGGGTCCAAAAAATATGGTCATTTACACTGAGGTATGACAATGGGTTGGGTAATCCCTAAATTAAGGATATCTAATCCTTGAATCATTTAATTATTTAATACCAAATACCATGTTTAAATTTGTTAACATATTTAAATACCCATCTATAGTTGTAATATTTTAAAATACCTCTATATATTTAAAATGAAAATATGTAGAATAAAGAAATATATTTTATAATTTTAAGATAGTTAAAAAATACAATTAATGAACTAATAAGAACCCCTTTAATCAAATTTTGTTTTAAAATTATTACATTAATTATAAATCCCACAAAATCAAAAAATATAAAAATATATTAATGCGGGGAAATGGAAGACATTCCATTTTATAAATTCAAGGTTTATAATGAAATAAGTTATTTAAAAAATATCATTCATAATTTGTGTAGCCCAATCTTTTATATGCATGACTGGGTGAACCAAACCTGAAAACTATAACCCTAATAGTTTTTAGTACACACTAAAAATAAATTTACTTTTTTTAATCTATGAACTACTTGTGAAATCAAAAACAAGCCACAATCATCATTCCATGATTTTATTACATGCATTTAAAACATGTAATCCTATGATAAAGTAATAAAACCTATGTATTTATATATTTTACATAAAAATTTTCCAGATGGAACTCATTATATTGACTCCTAAAACATGACATAAACAATCAAAAGATAATTTAATTTATTCAAGACTATGCTGAAATAGACGAAAAAATCATGGTTTTTTGTATAGTGGAGTGAGAATAGTACAACCTACCATTAAGACATCTGACGATAAGAAATGGGTATTACTGATATAACAATAATTATATTGACCTATTAATTTATAAGAAAATTGTTATAATAACTAAAATACTCAACATACATGGATTTTAAAAAGGGGGTTTCACCATTATTAAGTGAAACTTCAAAAATCTCCTTAAACCCCATATTTAGATTTATATAGTGTATAAAAAGAAGAATAAAAAGTATAAAATGAGAATGAAATGGATATAACCTTGTATCTATTTCTAGATATCCCATATAATATCGTATAAATAATAAGAGAAAAGTGAATGGAGAAAAAGTACCTCTATCCATCTCACACAGAAACATAAATTTTTTTATAGAGGGTGAGCTTCAAAAAAATATGTAAAAATAGTATCAATTATTTTTATTTAAGATCATGTAATCAAAGAGATTCATCACAAATAAATCTTTTAAAATCCATTGGGAGTTAACCTAAGGAAGAAAAGTCTTGAACTCACAATAAATGGTCAGTGGTTGAAGTTAATCTTCCTGTCACCATATTTCCTTCTCACATAGAGTGGAAAATTCTTATGTTATCTTCACTGATTTTCTTACACCATCTAAGGACATAATTCTTGGACTAGAGAGCAAAAGTGAGGTTCCCATGTAATTTTATGATTATGGTTGAATCAAACTTCACATTGAATATAGAGGGAAACACTTTTCAAATGTTATTTATTTGTTATTTTCATAGGTATAGTTTGTAATTGTTTACTGAGATACAATATTTTCAAAAATTTCACACTCTCGCATCTCACAGTGATAGAATGAAATTGTTTCATGCTCTCACTTTGGAAAATAAAAGAACGAAATGATGTCATGCTAACACTGCAAAAACATAGAGCATAAAATCACATTTCACTCTCTAAACATCATCTCAAACAAGAGTGTGAAATGATTTCATGCTCTCCCTCAGAAGGAAAACATGTGAGTTTGAAATCTTTTCACTCTTTCCGGACAACCTATAAAAGGGAAAACCTATGAAATTCTCACTTCTATACCTCTATATTTATCTCTTAATTAGTATATAAATTTTCAAGGGGATAATTTAGCGGTTCAGGTCTTATGTTCTTCATTATTTTATGTATTCTCCTTTTTAGGTTGTTTTAAATATATTTTTTTGCATTATTTTCACAATATTTCATTTCAATAATTAATCAATTTAATTATATGGTGATTTTTAATATTATATTACATGATTATTTATTGGTATAATGTTTTAAAATTAACCCATACAGTGATTAAGACTATTAAATTTCATATTTAGTAATTAGAAATTTTTTTAAATTTAGATTATATGGTAATTAAAAATATTATACTGAATGTTTATTTATTAGATAATGTTTTTTAAATGGAAATATATTGTAATAAGGAATATTAATGTGTATGTTTATTTATTTGTATAATGTTTTAAATTTACTCTATTTGGTGACTATGAATATTATTTTTCATATATAGTTGTCAATATATTGTATTAAATTAAATATTATAGTAATTATGAATATTAATTTTTTTGATTAATTATTTGTATAATGTCATTAAATTAAATTAAATTATTATTTAGAATATTAACTTGCATGTTTAATTACCAGAATAATATTTTAAATAATGCATAATTAGTTATTTATTATTAATAATGAATATTTAAAATATGTAACAATAATGTTTTATTAATAGTAACAACAATATTGATCTTTATGTCAAATATTTTTATAATATTATTCATAATAAAAATATAAAATATTATTTAAATTAATAGTTTGTTTATATTTATTTAGTGTGATAGCTCGGGATACTAGGACATAACTTGGGTCCTTTTCTACGATGATCTGGTGGATTTTACCTTTATAAGAACAATGGATGAGCCTGTAAGGGGAGTCGACTCGCTAGGGTTTCCCCTCCTTTGGTTGGCCTCAACCCCCCTTCGGTGCTCCATTATGATAGTCTCATGGAGGAGGCTATTCTCTCTATGGAGGCATCATAGTGACTTCGTTGGCTTGGCCGCCTCATCACTTCCCACCATTTGCTAGCCTATATTCATTTGGCGGCATGGTGAAACCCACAATCGATGAACCAACATCTTCTATTTGAGAGTTGATGACATGACTTTTTTGTCGGATTGTTGTGCGCGGGGTGATCATTGTGGTCTCCAGGAGAGATCGTGATGGCAGTGACAGGATTTGATTCTGGTTTGTGGAATATTTTTAATGGTGTGGTTTAGAGTTCTGGATCCTTCTTCGTGGTGATGTTTCTTTCATTCCATTGTATTTCCATTCTCATGATTTAGTTTTGGGAGCGAATCAATCCTTTTACATCATGCTTGCAGACTGGGGCCGGGCTTCAACGGATTCATTTCTTGGTTATAGACAAGGCATCAGAGGGATGTTTTCTTGCGGTTTCCATTATTGTGGTTGATGTTAGCTTGAAATCTGGGGTTTTGGATTCCTGTTTGTTTTTGCGAATCATTGGTGTTTTCTTTGAGATCTGATGGCGGTGGAGCTTCAACCTTGAGGTGGAGGTACATTGGTTCTCTGGTTTTGTTCAGAGTAGGCCATTCTGGGTTTTTTGGTTTTATGGGCGGAGCTTTAAACAGTGCTGGAATGATAGATATTTTCAAACTAGAATGGACTTCTTCTGAAACCTCTAGCAATGGATGGATTCATGATTTTTCATTTTAACATTTGAGGGTTAGTATTTTGGATGATTGATTGGTCCAGATTATCTACTAGGAAATGCTTCAGATGTGGATCAGATGTGGATTCAGAGCATGTAGCTTTCTCAATGTATGGTTCTTAGATTCAGAAGATTGAAAGGGTATGGCTTAGCTATCGGTTCTAGGCCCATGCTTTTTTTCATGGGACAGATCGTTGAGTAGCCATGCTTGGATGGAGGCTTTCCATAACGATGTTGAACCTGGGGCAGGGTATTTTTAGTAGTCTTGTTTTTGGATCATGTTATGTTTATGTATGTTTCTCTACGAAGTCATGTGAGGTCCACCCTTTATCTTTAAAATGGTTTATCCAAAAAAAAATTAATGCCTTTAGACCTTTCAGTCAGTCATAACCAACTTTTAAAAAATCATATTCTAATTTAATTATAAATTTACCCCACAATTGATAGAAAAAATAATAAATTTATTAATCATGTATCTCAGTTTTTTCATTCATTATTAGAATTAATTTAAAGTCATTCTTTGATTCTTGAATTTTGAATATGATTTCAAGAATATTTTAAAGATAATTTTCATTGTTTTTAATTATTTTCTGGTATAATTAGAAAATGCCTAAACTAATATTTCATTTTAATGAGTTTTGGTTCTAAGAATAAAAATTGATAGTCATTCTCTATGTATGATTCATTCATGCTATACATATTATTCATTTATTACATTGTGTATGAGTCATATATGAATGAGTTGTTATATGTATGAGTCCGAAAAACCTATATATGATGCATGGAGGCCTATATATGAGTCACTAGTAATGATGTACATGTCTTCTTCATTAGGCTAGTCTATGTGTGAGACATATAAAACAAACATAAAAGTAATCTGTATATAAGAGATCTATGTATGAGTTATTTTAAACCACATCAGGATTCATCAGCTTATGAGTCTCTAGACCATTGTATGAGTGATCTATGGGAGTCACCTATGTATCTGTGATCCTTCACATTTTGTATTTTCTAAATTTTATTTTCCAAAAGCCATAAATTATTGAAATAACAAGGGAATGGCTCAAAATATATTTTGGTTCCTCTATTTGTCCAAAATTCAATAAAATGATTGAAATTATTAATTCAACATACATTGAAATGGATAAGAAAAATATCATGGAGTCAAAATGAGGTATAAATGTTTGAGATACACAGTTGAAGAGCACGAACCCACGATATCTACATGTAGAATCCATCCAATGAAATGGGAGACAGGTACTAAAACATAAAATGATTCCAAAGGAATAAAATAACACAAGGAAAATTATGATGTTAGTGAATCCCAGGTGGGAGACAAATCTACTGAATCACATGAATGAGACCAAAATCTTGATTCCACTTCTATAAAGAGTAAAATTATTCAGTGAAGAATTGGGGGTGGGGGATTAGTCGATGAAGTTGAGAGATAAAAATGGAAATATTATTTTTTGTAATATATTTATCAAATCTCCCTCTAGTGATTTGAAACCAGACACATAATGGTAAATCTAAGAAGATTCTTTCCTTCTATGGTAATTAATTATATGATTAATTTTTTATCCTATTCTGCATACTTTATCTAGAAGTGTTTTATTGCTTATTCAATAGGATCCTTCCATTGATTTTTGTATCACAATTATACTTCCCTTCATTACTAGTTTTAACAAACATGCCAACTAAACCATCTTTAGTATATTTACAATGATAGTATATGGGTTGATTCATGAGTGATTATAGATATTTGATTACTATTCTAGAAAATAATAGGGAATGTAGTAATTATTTCTCTTCTGTGTTAAAATCAATTCCAAGTGAGGGAGATCAGTTAGGATTCATCTAATTAGATATATATAAATATATATTTATATATATATATATATTAATAGAGTTAAATTGATTTATGATTTAAGAGGTAAGTATGTGAAAAATACATGGTTATACCATTGTTTTTAAACTACATTCAAGAGATAATTTAATTTCATTTTAAAAAATAATTGATTCTTGTTTTAAAAACACACCAAACCAACTCAACTTATGAAAAGAAAAATAAAAACTTCCTCCTCTTTAGAGAAAACCTGAGTCCCATGATTTACTACATTTTACATGGGTTCAAATTTATTTTCTATTAGGCCCGTGATAACTATCACACAAACATGGAACCACTTCTAGGGAGTCAAGTTCATATTGTTGTTTTTATTTTGTTTGTTTTGAATTTTTGTGATATGTTTTTGATATTATAATAGGTCTAGTTTGAATCATATTTATCAATGATCTAATGGTTGTATAAAATTTACTGACAAGATAAAGGAATATAAGATTCAATTTAAAAGTGGAGAGGGAGTTGGTTGAAATTTCATTGATATATTATTCATCCTCCTCCTCCTCTTCTTTTAGGGTTACACCAAAAAGTGAAAACATGGAAGATAATATTGATCAACTTAATTGAAAACATATAAAACAGTATGAACCTATCTCCAAAAATAATAATATGATGTTACAACTGATTATTCAACATGAATCAGTTTATATTTTTCCTTTATGGGTCAACCTTGTAGTGGATATACAACCAACATCTTGTATCAGTCATCAGTTGGGATGAACTACAAAGGTCCTACCTCTAAAGGTTATTCCCTTATTCTTGATTAACCCAATTGTGAAAAAAAATCTACGGGATTACGAAATCTAATGGAGATATTATATGTGATTTCTGAATGTTTCATGTAACACCCCAAGCTTCTACGGTATTCTTCTCTTTGAATAACGTGATAGCATGTGTTGTACGCAACATCAAGTTCTAACACACCACAACCAATCAAACTAGCTGTTATGAACAGTAATACCTACTTTTTGAAATTATATATATTTTATATTTCAAAATGGACTTCATTTTTGGTTTCAGAATATCGAAATTATCCTGAGATGAATTTTTGGTATTTTTCTGAGAACTTCCAATTTTTATAAATAGTGAAAAATACTTAAAAACAACATTTTTAATAAAAATAATTTATAGTGATTTATTATATTATTGAGTGGTTTTAATGTATAATTATAATATATTTTTACCATTTTATCCAATGGTGTTCATTAGAATGAATTTCACTATGAAATTGGACCTAAACAATTGCAAATCTTTTGATATATATTGTTTCTTAAAAACAAGCTATTTGTTGTGACATCGGGAATTAATTATAAAATTAATTAATGCAACCTATATTTTTGGAATTTTGTAAAATAGAGATCATTTTTGAATTCAGAATATCAAATATAGCTTAGGGTGAAATTTTGGCATTGTTCTGAAAAACTTCAATTTTTGATGAATAGTGAAACTACTAAGTGGTAGTTAAAAAACTGAATTTTTCATAAAACTTAATTTTACGGCTTCTGTGAATTGAATTTTGAAAATCTGAGAGGCACGGTTAATGTCAAGAAGTAAAATTTGGTTAAATGAGATGAAAATAATTTTTGGTGAATAGTAACTTTTTACTTTTATTTACCACGGTTAAAAGTAAATAAGGTAATTAAGGGTAAAATGATATTAATATTACGCTAACACATGTCCTAATTCTATTGGACAAGTTTATCTCGACCAAAAAAAACCTTAGGAATAAAATATTATCATTTAGGTCCACTTGGATTAGATTAGGACATTTTTTATTATTTAATTCAAAGAAGAGTTAAAAGAGTTAAAATCAAAGTTTATTTACTAAAACATTTTTAATATAGGGTTATACATTAGATAAATTCGACTGTAAATATTCATTAGAAATATAATAATATTTCATACATAATGATATTTTATTTATAATTTTTATACATTAAATAATGTGATTTATTTATGACACAATGATGATGCAGTAATTACAATAATAGTGAAAAATTAGAATAATTGATATTATAAATACCCAAATAAATATAATTTGAGACTTTTAATGAATTAAACTAATTTTATAGAATAATATGACATATTAGGATTTATTTAATTGACTTTGTTCGAAGTAATAATTCTGTTATGAGTTTCAAAAAAATCAACTAATGAATAGTATCAAAATTGACATAAAAGAATTTTTAAAACAAATATTATATTATTAATTGATATTAAATTCCTAAAAATATAAGAATCAGACAAGAGACTTATATCATGACAGGGGTATCATTAATTGACCACTTTAGGGTCGCTTGGATGTATATATTAAGTATATTAACTATATAATAAAAAAAATATAAAGTGACTTGGTAAATGTCAAACTAATTATCTAATAGTTAAAACTAAAAGATAAGGTTACTATAGTAACCCAAACCTGTCTAAATTATATTGGTTGAATTTTTTTCGACCTATCCACACCTTAAACTTTGAATAATCAAATTTGGAACCATTATAAACCGAATATGAATTTATTATAAATTAATATTTCTAGCTTTTCCAAAGGTGCCCCTCACCCGTCTTATAAAAGGGAACTTCTCCTCATTTCTTCACACCTTTAAAGCCTTTTAGTTCGGACAAACCCTGCCCAAATACTCTCTCAACATCCCTAACTACAACCTAGAGAACTTAGTTTCATCAAAAAGCCAACCTAATGAGCCATTTTGATCAAATCAAAAGGAAGAACCCGAAGAAGAGGTAATGTTTTCACCACCCCTTTTCAAGTTCCTTTCTTCTTCCACTTCATCTTTCTTTGTCATTACCATTATAAAATAATTACTCCAATAACATATATATAATGTGATGTTATTATAAGTATGTTACAACTATATTCTGTATTCTATCCACCCTTTGTATAAAATGTCACCATACGTGCGTACGTACGGCTTACCGTCTCCACGTCGTGGTGTAATTGTTATTCAATATATTATTTTTTGGATGGGTATAATAATGATGTATAATTAATGTAAAAACTAAATATAACATGATAGTGATTATGTATATATAATATACAATCCAAGTATATATTATTTTAATATCAAAAGAATGATATTGTCGCTCGTGCGTACATACGGACTACCGTCTCCACGAACGCGATAAGATTCATTCTCCATCATATCCATGTAAGAATAATTATCATTTGATGATTTAAAAATAATCTTTAATAAATTTATATAATTATGGATATGAATAAAATACAACCTATCCATGAAAAACATGTCTTATGTAACAAAACATATAAAAGAAAACGAGTAAGTTAACACCCGAAACAACGATAATTCTATGATGTTATTAACAAATCAATGTTAAAAGATCATATATGATATCATATTAATGTATATGATTCATGAATAATTTAATAACAATTATATAAACATTATACATGAGGCTAACCTACCCCCAACCAAGGAAAAGTACAAGGTAAGGGGTTTCTTATCTCACTTTTAATTCCGTGAGAATTCCATTGTTCACCACTTATTTATTACATGTGGTGTTTGTACTGCCCATGTTTGTATTCATTGTGTAATATACTTTAATTCATGTATATTTACATCATCATTGTATGATCCTTCTTTCATGGTTGTATGTTTTGTATGTTACCAAATCAATAAGGGAATTTGAATTTTCAATTTCCACTCATTCGGCTTTACGCATACTTCATTCATTATTTTACTCCAAGATTATGTGTGGAATCACTATTCATTTGATTATGTCATAATTTCCACTCCCCATTATGTGGATATAATTTTTATACACATAATCACTCCATTGATAAATTCTCAAGTCATCGGTATGAACTTGATAAGAGTAATTTTTACTCAATCTCGATTTGTTAAGATAAACATCCAACTCATTGGTGTTGTTTTTACTAGATTATGTGTGAATGTCCCTTGATTGTTTTACACTGAATATCCAATAATATTTAGTGTATTTATATTTTTCATGCATAATTATGTCGTTTATTTATCCTTAACCTAAGGATACGGCTTTTATGCGAGATTTCATCTCAATTTTCATTCCATTGAGACTTCTTTGTTGTTATACACCAAATCACTTTTATGTGGTGTATATAATGTACTTTGACATAGTATATCATGAATCCCTTTATTATCATGATATTAAAAAGTTTTGATTACCTCAATTATTTGAATTCATCTGTCTCTCTTTTGGTTAGAAACTCTAACTAAAATACAATTTTTAAATGTTTTAAAGACTTATTCTTCAAAATCATGCTCATTAATGTCCATGTTTTAAAAATGGTTTTAAGGATTTATTTATATGGACATTAATGTTTTAAAATTAAAACTCATTTTAAAAGTTTCAATGTTTTATGGGACACATTGATTCAAAAATCTATTTTTAAATGGCTTCATGACAAATAGTGTGACTTTTAAATATTTTGAAGAGAAGGGGGATATTTATCTCAAATAGTTTTGATGGTTATTTTCATCTATATCATTCATTATTATTGATTGAGGTATAATACAATCTTCCATATTGTATTGAATGAGTTATGTTTGACTGTGGATGTGCTATTTTTATACCATTCATGGTTTGTGGTTAATGTATTGAAATTTCGTATGCTAGTTTTAATACGAATGTTTATGTTATGTTTAAAGATGTTCATATGAGGAATGCATTAGACTTAATAAGTGACGGGTGGAGCCCGCTATAGCTCCTCGATGCATCGGTAGGTCTCATGAGACAAACTAGTGTCTTGGCACAAGGCCTTGGAAAAATCATATTTGTAGTCTTGGCACTAGGCCTTGGCTATGTGGTTATGAAAGTCAGGCACTATGTATCCCATCATTATGAAATTGGTTATTGATATTACATGTGATCATTCGACTAGTAGAATATCCATGTGAGTAAGTAAATGGTATTATTTTATTTTATCTTTTCCATTTTATGCTGATGTTCAAGTTTAAAAGGATTTTGTTTTAGTTATAAACTGCCTTAAGTGTTTATGCTTATCTATGAAAGCTTCTTCTATAATTTTATCCTTACTGAGCATCTGAGCTCACCCCTTTCAATGTTTTATTTTTCCCAGGATTATGAAGAAGTAATTTATGAATGAGCTGCAGGGATAGTATGAGGGGATATGAAGACAAGATGTTTTTTTATGTAATGTAAAACTTTATGAATGTATCTAGTATTTCAAGGCTACTAAACCAATCGGCCATTAGAGATTTGATCTTTCTTGTGATCATGCCAATGTTTTGTAATAATGCACCGACTCTGGGAAACTGGGGTCGGGGCTTTACAGTTGGTATCAGAGGAAGTTTAGTACAAACCTTTGAAGCTAGATTTAGATAAACTCTGATTAGAGCATGTAGGCCTAAGAAGAACTTTGAGTATTAGTATAGAAAAACTTCCTAGAATTTTGGTATTGTAGAGATTTTGTGAGTTTTCCGAGCAATACATCCATGTCTGGATACGAGCAGGTAGAGGCGGCTAAGGCACATATGTACCTAGTGGTAAAACCCGAAAACACCGTTTTGAGCTAGAATCGAACGGGAACTGGTGCACGACAACGGGCCTTGCTTCACTCTTGGTTACGACACTCCCGGGGGATATGCTTAGGAAAATTTACCTTTTCTTTACAAACCGATTTGAAGTATTATATATATGAGATGAGAGTAAATGACCTTGTTTAATCCTAATGTGATTAAAATTGAGAATATGGTGACATGTTAATATCTAAATGATTTTATGACTACTGTTACTCACACAATGATTTATGGTTTTAGTCAATGGCTGGATTCCATGGAAGTCATAGTGACTTTGAGAATGATGTACAAGGTGGGAACGGTGGTGGAAATGAGGAACAAAATGGAATGTTGATAGGCGTAAAAGATATCATCTTAATTCCAAATCAATTTTCCAAAAATATTATCAACAATATATATATTAACCAATTCCTGGACTCAAAAAAGAAGAGAAAGGTGATGAATGATAAGAGCTCCAGCAGTGGAGACCATAGAGAATGGAATCCTCAATTTCCATCATGCAGGAAATGTAGAAGGAGACACCCAGGAAAGTGTATCAATTGGGACAAAGAAATTCTTTACATGCGGGGAGGAAGAACATAAAGTGAAGAATTTCCTATGAAAAATGAAGAGTAATATGGAAGAAGATAAAAATGGTCCCAAGAGTCCATTTACAGTCATTTTCCGAAAATATAGGGGACCTAGCCATTACCCGAGTGAATGCCATATTCTATCGGATATTTTCTTGGTCAAAGAAGAAGCTATGTGGAAATAAATGGTTGGATAAATGTTTAAAAAGTATTAGTGCTCCTTATTGATGGGTTTACTTTGGAATAATTATCTCTTGTATTTGTAACCCCGCAGTTTTCAATGTGAGAATGATATTTGAGGAAGAATTATCTCTTCTCTTGTAGATATAGTTATAAATAATCATTTGGTTTTATATGATCGTTGGGTTTGAGGAAATTATAAGTTATCGTAATTTGGGATGAAAATGCTAGGTATGAGATAAGATTTGTGGTTAAATTATTTTATGGTTATTTTGAGGAATTTATTTCATTTTGGTAATATTATAATCTATAGTTTTTGAAAAAGGATAACACGCAGACCGTGTGACAACCCGTCGCGTCGGACAAAGCTGTAGGAATCGAACCCACAACCAAAGTGCGATGGGGATTTATCGCCTACCACTAGACTACGTGAAGTCCCTGGTTTGTGCGACTATTATTTTTAGTTAAATTATTTTATCGATCAATAATAAGTTGACTTGGGTTCTTATGTCTTATTAAATGAATACCCTTGGTATAAGAAAAATGATTTCGTGATTAAGTGATAGATTTTATTTTTGAAGTTGTTTGCTTTTTTGTGAGCACTATATGCCCAAGGAATATAGAATAGTATGGGATTTCATTTGAGGAGTATTGGTAGAATTTTTATCTATGTTTTTATTGTGGATTTATAATGATTTAGGTTATTTATGGAAATTATTAGGTTAATTACTTTTAAGTATGTGACTTTAAGAGTAATTAATGTCATCTGGAGATACAATTTAACGTGGATGACTACATTCTTAATATGTTTTGGTTTTGAATATTAGTTTTGATTATATTGAAGGATTTTAAGGAAAATTGATTATTGAATTGTATTTATTTAACTTTGGGGTATTTTTGGTTTAATTTTAGAAATTAAGATTATTTTTTTTTCTCTAAATTAATAACCATTTGGGGGGTCATCAGATATTATAATAACCATTTTGGTTTTGATTAATCTCTAAAGACAAGTTAAATATATAGTATATCCTACATGGATCATGTATTTCTATAGAATTTTATTCTAGCTCTTTCATTGTGACCAAGTATTCTTGAATACTCATTGTTCAAAAAAAATAAGTTAGTGGTAAAAAGTTATTAAATAATGAAACTCTACCGAAATTGTTAGTATATATCTTTATATTATTAGTCAATATCATAAATGAATGTAACTTAAAACAAAAAATGTTGTCCGTTTACATTCCTACTAGGAGACTAATGGCCGTTTTTCCCAACACAAGTTTTTTGTTTTCTTATTTTTAACTTTCTCATGATCATGATTTCTATCCCTCTCTATCGGAACATGAAACTTAGTTTATCTTCCATATCCATGTTTTCCTACATGGAATCCGAGTATGGGTTATCTTGGTTGACCTTTATACCTCTCTTTCTTTCTTTTAAAGTGAGAGTTTTATTTACTCTTTTTTCTGATGTTAGATTTTCCATTATATTCCCAAGAAAAATTTTAAAAATTGCAAGGACGCAATTTATTGATGGAGGGGAGAATGTAACACCCCAAGCATCTACGGTGCACTTCTCTTTGAATAATGTGATAGCATGTGTTGTATGCAACATCGAGTTCTAACACACCACAACCAATCAAACTAGCTGTTATGAATAGTAATACCAACTTTTTGAAATTATATATATTTTATATTTCAAAATGGACTTCATTTTTGGTTTCAGAATATCAAAATTATCGTAAGATGAATTTTGGGTATTTTTCTGAGAACTTCCAATTTTTATGAATAGTGAAAAATACTTTAAAACAACTTTTTTAATCAAAATAATTTATAGTGATAAATTATATTATTGAGTGGTTTTAAAGTATAATTATAATATATTTTTACCAATTTATCCAATGGTGTTCATTAGAATTAATTTCCCTTTGAAATTGGACCTAAACAATTGTCAATCTTTTGATATATATTGTTTCTTAAAAACACGCTATTTGTTGTGACAGTGGGAATTAATTATAAAATTAATTAATGCAACTTATATGTTTGGAATTTTTTAAAATATACATCATTTTTGAATTCGGAATATCAATAATAGCTTTGGGTGAAATTTTGGCATTATTATGAAAAACTTCAATTTTTGATGAATATTGAATCTACTAAGCGGTAGTTAAAAAACTGAATTTTTCATAAAACATAATTTTACTGCGTCTGGGAATGGAATTTCGAAAATCCTAGAGACACGGTTAATATCATGAAGAAAAATGGTGTTCAATAAAATGAAAATAATTTTTGGTGAATATTATCTTTTTACTTTTATTTACCACGGTTAAAAGTAAATAGTGTAATTAAGGGTAAAAATGATAATAATATTACCCTAAAACATGTCGTAATTCTATTGTACAAGTGTATCTCGACCAAAAACAACCTTAGGAATGAAATATTATCATTTAGGTCCACGTGGATTAGATTAGGACATTTATTATTATTTAATTAAAAGAAGAGTTAAAAGAGTTAAAATCAATGTTTATTTAATAAACCATCTTTAATATAGGGTAATACATAAGATAAATACGATTTTAAATATTAATTAGAAATCTAATAATATTTACTACATAATGATATTTTATTTATAATTTTTAGACATTAAATAATTTAATTTATTTATGACACAATAATGATGCAGTAATTACCATAATAGTGAACAATTAGAATAATTGATATTATAAATACCCAAATAAATATAATTTGAGACTTTTAATGAATTAAACTGCTTTTATATGATAATATGACATATTAGGATTAATTTATTTGAGTATGTTAGAAGTAATAATTCTGTTATGAGTTTCACAAAAATCAACTCTTGAATAGTGTCAAAATTGACATAAAAGAGTTTTTAAAACAAATATTATATTATTAATTGATATTAAATTCCTAAATATATAAGGTTCGGCCAAGAGACTTATATCCTGATTTGGGTTTCAATAAGAGACCACTTGGGGGTCGCTTGGATGTATATAGTACGTTTATTAACTATATAATTTAAAAATACAAAGTGACATGGTAAATGTCAAACTAATTAACTGTGAGTTAAAACTAAAAGATAAGGTTACTATTGTAACCCAAACCTGTCTAAATTATATTGGTTGAATGTTTTTAGACCTATCCCCACCTTTAACTTTGAATAATAAACTTTGGAGCCATTAGAAACCGAATATGAATTTATTATAAATTAATATTTCTAGATTTCGAAAGGTGCCCCTCACCCCTATTATAAAAGGGAACTCCTCCTTCTCATTTATTCACACCTTCATAGACTTTTGGTTCGGCCAAACCATTCCCAAATACTCTTTCAACTTCCCTCAATATAACCTAGAGGCCTTAGTTTGATCAGAAAGCCAACCTAAGAAGCCCTTTTCATCAAATCAAAAGGAAGAACCCGAAGAAGAGGTAATGTTTTCACCACCCCTTTTCATGTTCCTTTATTCTTCCACTTCTTCTATCTTTGTTACCATTATAAAATAATAAATCCAGTATCTTATATATACTGTGATGTTATTATAAATATGGTACTACCATATTCAGTATTCTATCCACCCTTTTAATAACATGTCACCATACGTGCGTACGTACAGCTTACCGTCTCCACGTCGTGGTGTAATAGTTATTCAATATATTATTATTTGGATGGGTATAATAATGATGTATAATTAATTTAAAAAATAAATATAACATGATAATGATTATGTATATATAATATACCATCCAAGTATATATTATTTTAATATCAAAAGAATGATATTGTCGCTCGTGCGTACGTACGGACTACCATCTCCATGAACGCGATGAGATGCATTCTCCATCATATCCATTTAAGTATAATAATCATTTGATGATTTAAAAATAATTTTTAAGAACATTATATCCTTATTGATATTAATAAGATACAACCTATCCATGAAAAACATGGATTACGTAACAAAACATATAAAATAAAATGAGTAAGTTAACACCCGAAACGATGATAATTCTAAGATATTATTAACAAAGAAATGTTAAATGATCATATATGATATAATATTAATGTATATGATTAATTAGTAATTTAATAACAATTATTTCAACATTATACAGGAGGTTAACCTACCCCCAACCAAGGAAAAGTACAAGGTAAGGGGTTTCTTATCTCACTTTTAATTCCGTGAGAATTCCATTGTTCACCACTTATTTATTATATGTGGTGTGTGTACTACCCATGTTTGTATTCATTGTGTAATATACTTTAATTCATGTATATTTACATCATCTTTGTATTATCCTTCTTTCATGGGTGTATGTTTTGTATGTTACCAAATCAATAAGTGAATTTGACATTTCAATTTCCACTCATTCGGCTTTATGCATACTTCGTTGATTATTTTACTCCAAGATTATGTGTGGAATCACTATTAATTTTATTAAGTCATAATTTCCACTCCCCTTTCTGTGTATATACTTGTTTAAACATAATCACTCCATTGATAAATTCTCAAGTCATCGGTATGAACATGATAAGAGTAATTTTTACTCAATCTCGATTTGTTGAGATAAACATCCAACTCATTGGTGTTGTTTTTACTAGAATATGTGTGAATGTCACATTATTATTTTACACTGAATATCCAATAATATTTAGTGTATTTATATTTGTCACACATAATTATGTCGTTTATTTATCCTTAACCTAAGGATACGTCCTTTATGAGAGATTTCATCTCAATTTACATTCCATTGAGACTTCTTTGTTGTTATACACCAAATCACTTTTATGTGGTGTATATAATGTACTTTGACATGGTATATCATGAATCCCTTTATTCTCATGATATTAAAATGTATTTATTACCTCAATTATTTTTATTCAAGTGTCTCTCATTTGGTTAGAAACTCTAACTAAAATACCATTTTTAAATGTTTTAAAGACTTATTCTTCTAAATCTTGCTCATTAATTTCTATTTTAAAAATGGTTTTAAGGATTTATTTATATGGACTTTAATGTTTTAAAATTAAAACTCCTTTTAAAAGTTTCAAAGTGGTATGGGACACTTTGATTCAAAAATCTATTTTTAAATGGCTTCTTGGAAAATAGTGTGACTTTTAAATGTTTTCAAGAAAAGGGGGATATTTATCTCAAATAGTTTCGATGGTTATTTTCATCTATATAATTCATTATTATCGATTTAGGTACAATACAATCTTCCATATTGTATTGAATGAGTTATGTTTGATTGTGGATGTGCTATTTTTATACCATTCATGGTTTGTGGTTAAAGTATTGACATTTTGTATGCTAGTTTTAATTCGAATGTTTATGTTATGTTTAAACATGCTCATATGAGGAATGCATTAGACTTAATAAGTGACGGGTGGAGCCAGCTATATCTCCTCAATGCATCGGTAGGTCTCATGAGAAAAACTAGTGTCTTGGCATAGGGCTTTGGCCAAATATTATTTGTAGTCTTGGCACGAGGCCTTGGCTATGTGGTTATGATAGTCTGGAATTTTGCGTTGCATCATTATGAAAGTGGTTATTGATATTTCATGTGATCATTCGACTAGTAGAATATCCATGTGAGTAAGTAAATGGAATTATTTTATTTTATCTTTTCCATTTTATGCTGAATTTCAAGTTTAGAAGGCTTTTGTTTTAGTTATAAACTGCCTTAAGTGTTTATGCTTATCTATGAAAGCTTCTGCTATAATGTTATTCTTACAGAGCATCTGAGCTCACCCCTTTCAATGTTTTATTTTTCCCAGGATTATGAAGAAGTAATTTATGAATGACCTGTAGGGATAGTATGAGGGGATATGAATACAAGATGTTTTTTATGTAAGGTAAAACTTTATGAATGTATCTAGTATTTCAAGGCTACTAAACCAATCGGTCTTTCAATATTTGATCTTTCTTGTGATCATGCCAATGTTATGTAATAATGCACCGACTCTAGGTAACTGGGGTCGGGGCATTACATTTCATGATATTGACTATATCCAACCCTTGTTAAGAATTCTTAGACCACAATTTATTAGTATTTTTGTATCATTGATTCTTGGACAATGATATAAATATATCAGATTTTTCTTCAAGAGGACCATTTATATAAAAATCAGTGATTGAATCCAAATAACTAATAAAAAAGATCAAAAAAACTCTCAACCATTCAGTACTAGATCCACCTCTAGAGGAGTATATGATTTAATGAGTTAAAAATATACTTTAATATAAACTAAAATCGAAAAAAAAAAAATTCGTGTGATACATCTATCATTTAAAAATGTTCATGAAGCATCTCAATCTATAAACCCTTTGTTATAGAATCTTTTCCATTATTTGGATAATTTCATTACTGGAATTCATTCAGGGGAATTGATAAGTGATTCCATATACTGATGGAAGTACTGCTAATAACCACCATGAAATCAAGGATTTAATGTTAAATACATAATTGAATATGGAGTTGGAGCCCCATATTCTCAAATACCACCATTACGACAAACTTTTCAATAGTCCTACAAGACACCAAAATTATAGAGGGATAACTCGCATCCCTCTAAAAGCTACCAAAATAGGTGGATCTAAGATCCCTCTATGACTGCCATGATGAGATTGCTATAGGAGAACTAAAATAACCAAAAATACACTCTCACTACTCATGACGCAGAGTCAAAGGTGATGAAATGTTAGTTTAGAAAAATCATCTCTACACTAAATAACATGGTATATCAAGTACTAAGTAAAATAATTTCCTAATAAATTTCTAATAATAAGTTAAATGTACGTCATCTTTCTTTCAAAAAATTAAGGGAGGTAAATATTATTAAAAATCTACCAATGGAAGAAGAATTTGGAAGTGAAAAACAAATGAAAGAAAAAGAACCTGAGAGGGAACAGGTTGTGAAGATTATCATAAAGATAAAACCAATGAAAATGGGAAAGGTAAAATCCAATATTGAAGATGTACCATATCCCTAACCTCTATTTACCTCAATAATGAACCCACATAATATGATCAATGGATAATACATTTAATAAGAAATGTTGAAAACATTCTATAAATTGGAATTTAATATAACATTGTGGGATTCCATCCACCAAACCCCAAGGTATGCATAGTTTCTCAAATAAATTTTTACCAAGGAGATAAAATTGAAATGAGATGAATTTGAAATCCAATGAATAAATTTGGTAACTCTAGTAACCCTAAAATTACCTAGAAAATTTTATGTCCCATGTACTTCTACAATCCCTTACACAACAAAGGATCTTACATTTATAAATTCATTGTGTGATTTTGTTTAATTAATTAATGTTATCCCTTACATAGTAAATACATCCTAAAAAATAGGATTATCCAAGACAACAAGAGTTATTGTATAATTAAAAAATTTAGCAACTACCTACCCAATATGAGTTTTAGGTGATGTTTTTTAAGAGTGAAATGATTATTATTCCCTGTTATTTTTTATATCCTGAACATCGAAGAGGAAATAGGTAAACCTCATTCTCTGATTATTTTGGGTATTCCATTTCGTAATACTGATAAAACATTAATAAATTTTATTGAAGGAACACATACAATTGAATTTAGAGAAGAAACCGTTATCTTTGAATTTGTAAAAAACTCATGGGGGATCAAAATGAAAATAAATTCACATAAAACATTATAAAATGAAGTAAAATAATCATTTTAAATCACACATTTTGTTATGAGATAATTATAAATTGGGTGTGTGAGTAATAAATTCCATTTTATATTGACTAGGTTTTTCCAGAACACATGTCTCGGAAAAATTCAATAATTGTATTATTGTCAAAAATTAATGGATTCAGGTGAGAGTAATATTGATCCCAAATGAATAATGGAGGCATTTACATATAATAATGTCATTTGGGTTGTATCAAGGTAGTGGGATATTAATTTTTAGTACATGTAACTTAGGAAATGGGAATAAATTAAATTGTTACTTGTCTAAATATTAATTCCAATGAATTATATTATATTTCCACTCAGGGAACTAGAACATTATCAAAAATTGGGTGATAGGTTAGTGAGTTAAATTCATAGAGGAGGTTTGGTTTTTTAATGATGGACGAATTTTCTAATTTCATCCATCATTTTTTAACTAGGTAGGATAATAATTTCAATTAGCTGAATTTATTTTAGTTCCTTGGAGTGAAATAATGTAAGTGTGAGGGAGTGATGAGTTCCAGTGATTTAAATTTTTTATTTTAAATTTAAATAGAAAATATATTCATTATTGATATAGAAACTGGTAAATTTACTCATTATTGTTACTTTTGAGAATTTGGAATGATATTAATAAATGGAATAATAATTATTTTTAGTTATTTTTTTCCTTTTTGGAATTAATTTAAAATCCATGAATTTAACCCTGAATTTCGATAAATCGATTAAATGTTTTTAATACATATTTTCATTGTTTTTATTTCATTTTTGGATTAATTAGTCAAATAATACAGTTTGTTTTCATTTTCATGAGTTTTTTGTATGAGTAATCTCTTATAAATTGGTTTATCTTGGAGTCATTTACAAATAAGTGTATGAGTCATCTATATAGGTGTCATTAGACCTACGTGTGATTTTTTATCCGATAGTAACCTACATATGAATGATAATTTGTTTTTTGGGGTTTTTGATGATCAATTATCCCAATCCATTAGTTCAAGAAATAATTGGGGCATGCCTCAAAATATATTTTCATTCCTTTGGTATTCCAAAATCAGTTGAAATAACTCCAAGAATCTGCACGACATTAATCTGAATAGAGAAGATGAATACCATAGATCCAATCCATGGTATGAATATTTATATATCAAAAATGATGAATCCAAAACCTTGATATGTACTTATAGAATCTATCAGAATAAATGGGAACTAGGAACTGGAAATCAGGAGGATACTGAAGGAATTACAACTGATCAATGGAAAAATCAGATTTCAATGTTTCTCACATGGGATATGAAGTGACTGAGGAACACAAAGTATCTCTAGATCATGCTTCCACATCTATAAAGAGGAAAATTTTTTCATTCAGGGATGGGGAGGGGGTCATTTGATAGAGCTAAGATATGCTGGTTGATAGTTTTTAGATATATTTCGTTTTTGTAAATACTATCCATTGATGAACCACTAACCCATTTTGATCAATTTAAATAATTTTTTTCACAATTTTTAATGAATTATATGATTTTTTGGTAACTCTCTTTTGTAGATTATCTTTCAATGTTCTCAGTTTCCCAGTTAAAAGGAGGTTTATGTTGATATTTGTATTTAGATATTTCTTCCCTTATTCATTATTTTTCACACACAAACCACTTGAACAGTCTTTATTACCTTTATGGTGGTATGGAATGGGTTAATTTAAGAGAGATATGAGATATCTAATCACTAATATACGAAATAATTTGAAATAAAATAATTATTTCATATATATATATATTAAATCTAAAATTAACAAGTGGGGTGATTAGTGAGGTTTCATCATATTTTAGTGAGCGAGTAGGGGAGTAAACATGGATTATGATTTCATTGGTATGTTAGGGGATGATCCAAGGATAAACTACTTCTTTTAAATTAAAATCAAGCATCAATTTAATTTCATTCTCAATAAAACTTTATTCCTATTTTCAACACAAAACAATCCCACTCAAAAAAACATAAAAAAACAACCTTATATTTAGAGAAAACATGAATCCCACTATTTAATACCTTTTACCGAGGTTCAATTTTATTTTTTGAAAGACCTGTGATAGCTTCCGCACCCACCATGATTATGATTAGTGATATCCCTAGTACTAAATCCCCAATAATCATGAATAGAAATTTATTTATATATTTCTTATAATAAGACTCACAATTAAAATAAAATTATAAAATATTTTAAAATCATATTTAGTTTCCATGATAAAATATATTATGTTGATAATTTGAAATTAATGTTGTTGGTTTTTTTATATAATCAAATTAATTAAAATTTAGTTATATTAATATTAAGTATAATTTTATATTATATAATATATATGTTTATTTATTTGAATGACAAAATAATTGAGACTAAATAAGAAGTTAGTTATTATATACAATGAGAATGTGTTTTAAATCTAAAAGACAATTCAAAATTAGATGTTATATGAAGAAAAATTAATTGACGTTTAAACATTACAGTTAAGACTATGATATAGTCTACCAAAAATAGGCATATTTAATATAAATAATAGTTTTGGAATGTAACCTATCCAATGTTAGATGATGAGGACTAGAAATAAATATTTTAATTTTTTAATATTCAATATGAATATCAAATGATGGAGTTTTATGTCACTATATATGCTATTTAATATACTATGTCTATAGTGAAAATTATTCTATCATTGCCGCATCCTACTATTTCATATCATCAATCTCATACACATTATTCAGAGAGTGAATAATTTGAAGAAATTCCTCCACATGATTAAAACTTGATGGTTGATAATTTCATAGATGATGATGATTTGAATGATGAGATCAACTTTGATGATGAGGATGCAGAATAAGGAGAAGTTGTAGAATGTTATGAACTGAACCCTTTGACATCACATAGACCTTTGTATCGTCTCTCTCCATTGGAATTATGTTCAATGAAAGGTGTGACATGTTTTCCATAATTTTATTGATCAATAATTACTCCTAGTATAAGATTTATATGTATAATTTGTGGCATTGATCACATAGAAAATGAAAGTCATTTGTATATTGGGAGAAAATTTGATTGAAAATAAGTGAAAATGACTATTATCAAACAATATCCCATTGAAAAAAAATTAAAAATATGTTATGGAAGAATCAATTATTTCTAGTTATATAATTCTAAGTGATAAGTACAATTTAGACTATCAAAATAATTTTCAACCTATAATTTATAAGAATTTAAACTGTTGGTGAAACTAAATATATAAACAAAACATATTTATAAACCGAACCATATCATAACTTACCATAGCCTTAGATACTAAATTCAGTTCAACTATTACTGTTGAAATGATAAGTTTGTGTCAATATTTTATTGTACTTTTTATGGTGGATAGAATTAAATAACATTTAGATTATGACATTTCTTATAGGAAGGAATGGTTTGCACGATAAAAAGACATTGTGAAGGTGTATAGTTACTGGGATGACATCTATTTCATTTTAACATGGATTATGGAGCTTCTGTGTTACAAAAAATGTGGTTTTCTATTGATTACATATTTTTCAATAACTCATCAATGAAAAAGTTCATTTTCCGAATGTGTTTTTATAGATCTTTTTAGAAATTCATATATTGTATGCATGTTTTTATGTATTGTGATTAGTTTATCCAAATTGATGACAATTTTTTTTCTGATAATTATACTACAACATTATTTATTTGTACTACATTGCATTGAAATTTCGAATTTCTAAAATTAGCATTCACTGTTGTTGATAATGATAACATCCAATCTTGGATTGAGTTCATGGATTACCATTTAGAGTTCATTATGAAATTTGATGGAATTTGGTTTATTTTTCATCAACAGTGAGTAGTTAAAAAGGAAATTTAGTCTTAGGATCTTACATTGAGATCGCCCCATAATTATCATCAATAATGAATTATAAATAAAATAATTAACCTATAGAATATTTTTAAGGTTACATCCATGAAGAAAGTAACTATCAAGCTTGGTATGCATTACTCTTTTGATAAAATACTTTTAAAAGAATGAATAATATTATTTTTGTTTTTGTTCCTTCATTTCTATCATATAATCTTAAATAGAAAAGTATATATAATAATTTTGATGAAATTAATAGGGTTTATCATGAGATATATTATTACATGATGCAAATACCAATGGTAAATGGTCTCTAACATAAGATAATGGGAGGAGATATAGAAACATGAAAACCAACATTGAGGAATAAGTTAATGGATTTTGAAGGTATTTTATAAGATACCCATAATAGGTTATTAGAAATATTAAATTTTTAGGTCTAACAATTATCATAATGTTTTTAAATTAAATTAATGATTTAGTGTAGAAAACTATAAGTCATAATAGGAAGTTTTTTTGGAAATAAGAATGAAGAAAAAGAGGTTTATTATATAGGGATATGATATGGAAACTATTTGCAGTGTGAGATTGATATAATTTTATAGAATGATTCCACATTTTGTGTGTGTTAATTTGATCATGTTGGGACTATATTTAGTTTATTAAGCTTCATGATTCATTAATAAGTAGCATAGGTTGTGTGCATGTGGTTTTATTATAGTTAAATTACTATTATTATAATAACTTCCAAGAATTATAGTACCCTTACACACATATGATAAAAAAATTTCGTTCTGTATGCTTATCTTGGAATAATTCATTGATCATGTGTATCGACTATAAACAAAAAATAATTGATATAGTTCTCCATGTGCTCATAGGTGAATATTTCATCTTTAGTCTATCTATTGATGCACCTACACTAACCCTCAAAATTATTAGGTTTCCACCGCACTGGAGGAAAAATTAGAACCATATTTACATTGAGATGGATCAACCCGACAAACAGAAACCATCGTAGAGGTTTGGTTTATGTAGTCGATAAGGCCAGACCTGCACGTGTTAGACTAGACATATAATGAAATCATTAAAAATTCCTCATAATTGATTTCAGACACCAAATTTTGATTTTATTACAAACATGACACAAGATTTTATCGTTTTATAGGTAACACCAATATTGGATGGTTAGGATATCTACATGATTGATAATGTAATTTAGCCTTTTTATTTTATAGTATTTTTAAGTAGTGAGTTTAATTTTGTAATAAATTATAAATTCATATGGAATTATTATTGATTTTTAACAATATTTTCTTGTGAATAATTTTTTTTATTCATAATATAATATGTTTTAAAAAATAAAATGTTTAACTAATAATTTTTTACAAATAATTATAACGGTTTTAGACATTTAGAATGAGGATGGTCCTTTACCTTCCTAGAAATCTCATGTATCACACGATGTAATAAAGGGGTGACCAATTCTTCATTTTACTATCCATATATTATATAATTTTCACCATGATGTACATATAGTAACCATTATTCTATACCTCTTACATGGTATATTTTATGGAGTCCCCATGTATGAATTTATGTCTATTTATCATCATTTTATTGCTACATTGGTCAAGCTATGGAAACCATAGACATAAAATTTTTATATTTCTAAGGGGGGGATGATAGTGAAGTTTTTTGATATAGAATACATGTTGGAACTACTAATACACGGCCTTATGATTGTGGGTGTGACATCAAAATATTGGGGTGATTAAGTGCATCATTTTCTAGTAATTAAGGTTTTCATATAATCACATTTCTTTTAGTGTGATTGATTGTGCATGGGAAAGCTATATGAGCACATATCATTGATTCCTGATGATTCTAATGAGTTGTAACTTATTTATCACATATTTCCATATATAATGAAAATAATCGAAGGAAAATTATGTGCTTACTACTCCACTACCATTGTATACATGATGCACTAATTTTTACTTGAGAATATAGATAAGAAATCTACCTATAGTAGTTGAGTCAATAAGGTTTACTTTTGACTTTTCCATTCTTTCATGGTTGGGGAGATTGTTGATTCAATGAGGTTTCCTTATGACTTTACCATTCCTTATTATTTTGAAAATCACAAACACCTTATCTTAAGGAAAATTCCCTTTACCCTATGTTTTACATTCATAAGAAAAATTTTCTTTCCCCAAGGAAAATTTTCCTTACCATGATTTTAATTTTTTATATTGTATAAGTGTAAAATTAGGATTCATATCTAAAACCTTGGAATCATATTATAATTTAAAATAAAGCATTCTGTTTTAAGGACCCGAGTTCAGACTCTGAGTTTCCTGAATTCCAAATTCAAAATCTTCTGAGTTATGACTCTGAGTTCTTTGAAATTATACTCCGAACTCTTATGAGTTATGGCATTGAGTTCTCGGAATTCAGACTCCGAACTATTATAAGTTCTGACTCCGAGTTCTCTAATTTTAGACTCCAAACTCTAATGAGTTCTGACTCCGAGTTCTATGAATTAAAGCTCCGAACTCTTATGAGTTCTGACTTCGAGTTCTCTGAATTCAGACTGAAATCACTTATGAGTTTTTACTTCGAGTTATCTGAATTCACACTTTAAACTCTTATGTGTTTTGAATACGAGTTCTCTGAATTCAGACTCTAAACTCTTATGAGTTCTGACTCTGAGTTCTCTGAATTCAGACTCTAAACTCTTATGATTTCTGACTCCGAGTTCTCTGAATTCAGACTCCAAACTCTTATGAGTTCTATCCCCGAGTTCTCTGAATTCATACTCCGATCTCTTATGAGTTCTGACTCCACATTGTCTAAATTCAGACTTCGAACATTTATGAGTTCAGACTCCGAATTCCTATGAACTCATACTCCAAAATTTCTAAGTTCAAGTTCTGAATTCATGAAAATTCAGATTCCAAATTTCCTTGAAATTCAAACTCCAGAATTCTATAGAATTTAGGTTCCGAATTTATTGGAAAATAGAATCTGAATATCCTTATATTATAAAAATTGAATGTGTTTTTGGTTAGACTCTGAAATTTTATTCCATTCATTCTGAATAATATTTTTTGGTTATGTAACCATATTTTTTCATACACTTGTTTTAGTTATAAAAGGATGTCCTGCAATCAGTTACTTACTAAACTTTGTTTGAGTGACACATGAACATGTCCCTCTGAAAATCAAGGGAAAATATGACCATTGGAGGAGGGAGATGACAGTTGGAGTTGTTCCTATAAATAGGAGCTCATTTGAAGGAGATAAATAACATTCTATTACTCTAGATATTAAATTCTGCTGAAGTGGTTTCTAGAGAGAGACTTTCCAGCATTGTGCATACTGATCTTCTATTTCAGATTTGCTTCATGTGACTATTAATGTTAAAGTGTACAATCTAGGGCTTTTGGGGATAGGAATACAGAGGTGCCAACTACCTAGAAGTTGAGGGCTTCCATTCTGAGGAAGATAGAGGTACCGACTACCTTGATGTTGAGGGCTTGTGGGGATAGAAAGACAGAATCCAATCATTGTATCCAAAGCTTACCCTGGTGTGGGTGAGACACAATTTCTTGAAAGTATAAATCAAGGGACCTTTATCCATGGTTGTTGGATAACTTCTCTTTGGGTTAAAATATTTACAACTTTTTACTTGTTTTGATTCATGTTTTCCGCTGCAATTTTGATTGTTGAGGAAAGTATAACTATTTTATTCTTCTTTATACATGTACTCTATTTTATTAATATTTTATATGCTTTATGGTAGAATCTTTATCATTGTAAACTTTTTTTATGTTTCATTTCTGGAACCACTTTTCCAGAATCACTTTCTTGGAATCATATTTCCAGAATCTAGAAATTGTATAGAACTAGAGGTTTTGTGAATTACCTTGTTTAACATTGTTGAAAATCACCATCTTTAAAATTCCCAAAAGAATTTTTGAAGAATAAATTTCACCCCCTCTTGTATTTTGAGCATCATTAGATACTTTATTCAGTATCTATATCATTTCAATCCTATATTTGGTATTATAGATTATATCATACTCCACATACCATCACAACAATTGGAATCAGAGGAGGTATATAATATAATTATATTCAGATATAAGTTTTCCTTGCTCATGTTTTTCATTGTTCTACTTTTTACTTGCTGAGGAATATTTTCCTTGTTTACTTAACCTTACTACTGACAAGTTTTTGCGGAGATATTTTCTATTAAATGACAAGTATCAATGTTGGTTCCATAGATAACCTAAATCCTACAATACCACCTATTTTGGAATGGAATGATTACTAATATTGGAGAGATCGTATGAAGACATTAATTATCAATACAGGACTAGATAATTTCGTTAAACTTACTAGATGATACAAAATCACTGAAAAGGAAGTTTGTAACTCCACCAACAAATAAAAACATGAATATCAACTGAACAATATAGTATTCAATAATTTTCTTTGTTCTATGACTAAAAACATATATAGCCAAATTTCATCTTGTAAAGTAGAAAATTGTTTTTGGAAAAAACATGTAGGTACTCACTTTGGAACATCCAAAGTTATTGAGGCTAGAAGAGCCATTCTTAGAGATAAATATCATGGTTTCTTCTATCCTTATGGAGAACCCATATGTAAGGTGCAACAAAGATTTATGAGTATTGTAAACAGTTTACAATCAATGGTGAGGAAGGATTGAATGATGAAGCTCGTGTGGATAAGATCATAGGCATCAAGCCCAATAAATGGCAATCCACGAGAAATACTATTGATGAAAATAGAAAGGTTACTCAAATTTCTGTTGATAAACAGTTTAGAACACTTCTTCAACATGCGACTAGAATAAAGAGAGATGCTGATAATATTAAGAAGAATAATGGAAATGGAAGCTTTTCTTTTACTACAACTTCAAATCATATGAAATCCAAAACTCCTGAGAGAGTTACTAGGTCAAAATCTAATAATATTGTTATTCAATCTGAATCTAGTGGAAGTGAATCTTCAGAGAATTAATTATCCAATCTTCCTCGAAGGATGAACAATATTTTTGGATAGAAAAATTTCCAATCTAGATACAATAAAAAAGAAAGGAAAGAAAATAAAGACTTAGAATTCACATGTAATTAATGAAAAAGAGCTAGAAATATAAGGCCTGATTTTACTATGATTAAGGGAATGGAAATAAAGGAAAAGCATTCTGGGAGAAACAGGATGAAGTACTACAAAGCTAAAGCTAAGAATGTTTTGAAATCTAATTACACCTGGAGTTACAGTGGTGGTGATTCCTTTGATGAATCATAGAATTATGAATCTTCTGGACAGAAGAATCTTGGTCTAATAGCCAGACTACCTATTGACAATCCTTGTTTAATGGCTAATGTAAAAAATGTTGAATCTATGAACAATGTATCTTTAAATGCTAATTATAGTAATGATAAATACCATGAATCTTCATATGAAGAATCTTCTCCTGAAGGAGATAATACTTTACCTACCTATTAAGAAGTTTATAGGTTTTCTAAATTCCTTGATATTTAGAATTCAAAACTCATGAAAAAGAATGAATAGGAAAATTCTAGGAATACTATTCTTACTAAGGAAATAAAAGTTCATTCTAAAGATCACAATAAGAAAATTTTTTATTTTGAAAGTATTCCAAAAAATGTTGAGGGAGTAAATTTCAAGAAGAATAAACATTCTAAGGATCTAGAAAATGTAGTTTCTATGAAAAGTGAATTGGAGCGTAACTCCAGTTTAAAATAAAATTTATTGGAAGTCAAGAACACAGATATCAAACTGAAATCCAAATTATTTTCCTTGAGAATGTGTTTTTCAAACATTACCTTAGGTAAGGGAAATTTTGATAAGATGTATTCACTAATCCTACCTCTTAGGAATAATTCTGGATTTGGTTATACTAGTTATAAACCGTTTTAACAACCATTATTATGTTCTTCAAAGTGCACCATTCTGCACTAAGTGTCAGTGTGATGGGAATTGGGCGAAAAATTGTCCATTAAAAAACCAGTCTTTAAGATTTTATAAAGCCTATTTTTAAAAGAAAATGTGGATTCCTAAGATTTTTCTTTCTGGAGTTTCTGGATCCATGGAAATATGGATTCTGAAAATCGAACTCTTTTATTTTTAGGAAAATAAAGATGGTACCAAAACCAATATATGGTACACGGATAGTGGATTTTTCTGGAACATGACTGGTAATAGAAACTACTTTGAAAATATTATCAATATGAAAGGAGGAAAAGTAACTTTCGAAGATAATTCTCAGGGAGAAATTATTGGTGTATGCAACATCTTTCTTCTCAAAAAAAACATAGATTTAAAATGTTTTATTTTTTAAGGGTCTTAAGCACAACCTCATTAGCATAAGTCAGTTATGTGATGAAGGTTACCTTGTGAATTTTACGAATGATATGTTCTTGGCACACAATTACAAGGAAGAATTTATTCTTTCTTCCCATAGGCAAGAGAATGTATACACACTGAACTTAGAAGACATTAGGAGCCATGACTCAACTTGACTTAGTGCAATAGAATATCATTCTTGGTTATAGAATCAAAGGCTAGGTCATTGTAACCTTAGGAACCTATGTAATCATTCTAAGAAAAGACTAGTTAAGTATCTACCAGATCTTATATTTGATTCATTAAAATTTTGAGATCCTTATCAATATGGAAAGAAACATAAATCATGTTTATAAAACATTCGGTGAAGTCTCAACCACTGATGCATTATAGTTAATGCACATAGATCTTTTTGGTCCAACACAAACTGGAAGCATTGGAGGCAAATATTATTTATTTTTCATAGTGGATGATTACACTAGATTTACAAGGGTCTATTTTATAGAAAATAAATCTGAAGCTTTTTCTTATTTCAAAAGTTTTAGAGCCCAAGAAAAAAATGATAAAAACCTTCCTTTGATAACTATTCATAGTGATCATGGAGGAGAATTTCCAAATTCTGTTTTTGAAACTTTTTGTAGTAGAAAAATCATTACTTATAACTTCTCAGCACCCATAAAACCTCAAAAAAAATGGTTTTATTGAAAGAATAAATATAATTTTTCAAGAGATAACAAGACCCATGTTGAGTGAGTATTTTGTAGCAAAATGTTTTTGGGATGAAGCTGTAAGTACTTCTTGTTATACTATAAATCGATTTTTGATTAGAAACTTTCTTAATAAAACTCTTTATGAGTTATGGAATAATAAAAAACATATAAATTCCTATATCATGGTTTTTGGTCGCAAGGTATTCATTTTTAATACTAAAGATAAACTAAACAAATTCACACCAAAATATGATGAAGGAATTTTCTTAGGTTACACCAAAACTTCTAAGGCATATAAGGTTTTCAATAAAAACACGTGTACTATTGAAGAGACAGTACATGTAAAATTTGATGAAACCAATCCCTTTTTTTAAAGAACCTCGACCTACATATTCAGGTGTGTTTTCTAAAACTGATTATCAACCCTTGATAGAAGTTTATTCTAATAAGGAAAATGTTCAAGATAATATTTCTGAAACATTTACCCTAGAAGACTTCCTACCTTATGTTGATGAACAGGTTTTACAAAACCCAAATCATATATTTCTTAAGAATCATCCTAGTGATAGTATCATTGGTGATGTGAATCAACCTGTAAGGACTAGAAGTTCCTTAATAAATGAATTATATCATCTAGAATTTCTTCCTAAATCAGAACCAAAAAACACTGATGAAGCTTTAGGTGATGATGATAGGATAAAAGCTATAAAAGATGAACTAAATGAATTTGAAAGGAATAAAGTATAGACATTGGTGTAAATACCTAAGGAAACTTCTATTATTGGAGTCAAATGGGTCATTAGAAATAAGTGTGATGAAAAAGGAATCATAGTAAGAAATAAAGCTAGATTAGTTGCTAAAGGCTATAATCAACAAGAAGGAATATACTATGATGAAAAATATGCTCTAGTAGCTAGACTTGAATCTATTCTTATTCTAGTTTCCTTTGCAGCATTCTTCAATTTCAAAATTTCTCTAATGGATGTGAAATATTCTTTCCAAAATGGTTTTGTACAAGAGGAAGTTTTTGTTGAACAACCTCCTTATTTTGAAAATAAAAAACATCCTGAACATGTTTTTAAACTTACCAAAGCTTTTTATGGACTTAAGAAAGCCCCTCGAGCTTGGTATGATAGACTTACATGATTTTTGGTTCAAAATAATTATGTTAAGGGAAATGCAGATCCAGACCTTTTTATAAATAAAGACAATAAAAAAATTTGGTTGTAAAAATTTATGTTAATGAAATTATTTTAGTTACAATTCAGTAGTCTTTAAACTATTCCTTTTATTATTTATGGAAATTGGGGATTGGATTGAGTATGATGGGTGAGTTAATTTTTTTCCTTGGTTTTCAAATTTCTGAAAAACTAGAAAGAATCTATATATCCCAACATATGTATATTAAATATCTTTATAAAATTATGGATATGAAAAAACTAAGAGTATAAGTACTCCCATTGGAACCTCAAATACTCTTGATCTTGATGAAGCTGGGAAACCAGAAGATCAAACATCATTTAGAGATATGATAGGATGTCTACTTTACTTGATAGTTAGTCATCCAGAAATGATGTTTTCAGTCCGATTATGTGCAATATATTAGTCCAATCCTAAGGAATCTCATTTAAAGGCATGGAAAAGAATTTTTTTCTACTTAAAAGGAACCATGTATCACAGACTCTTTTATTCTTCTATATATTATTTTTGTTTGAAACGTTTTTGAGATGCTGACATTGGTGGATATAGAATAGATAGAAAAAGTACATACAAAAGTTCTCATTTTTATGGAGATTCATTAGTTTCTTGGTCAGGAAAGAACAAACACTCAGTACCACTTTCCACTGCTGAAGAAAAATATGTAGCAGCTGGATGTTGTTGTGCTCAAGTGTTGTGGATGCAACACACACTCACAGACTATGGTATGAGTTTTACCAAAACATTAATTTTGTGTGATAATACTAGTGCAATTTCTCTAATTAAAAACCATTCACATCCCTCTCGTAAAAAACACATAGATATTAGGCATCACTTTCTTAGGGATCACACCCAAAAAAGAGATATCATTCTTCAATTTATCGGAAAGCAAGATCAACTTGCTGATATTTTCACAAAATCTTTACCCTCCAATAGATTTGAATACATTAAACATTAGTTAGAAATGATAACAGTAAGGTAATCCTCCTTATTAACTTCCTGTTAAAATAAATCCCCATACAGTAATAAACTCCTCTTCATAGGGGAAGTACATTTTCTTGTACGTTTTTCAAACTTTTCATAATGAAGTTTTCTAAAAAATTCATTATGATGTTTTTTAAAAAATTTCATCATGATTTTATTTAAAATTTTGTGATAGGATGTTTTTAAATTTTTCATAATTATGTTTGTCAATTTTTTATTTTGTAATGAAATTTTTTTAGTTAGTTTATTCAAAAATTTTAGGGATCAAAATTTCGGAATTTTAAGTTCTACAAGAAGAATTTTCCACACTACAAATAATCTTCGTAGCAATCTGAAAGGTGTGTTTATGTTCATCTATTTTTGTAATCATCATTTTCTTATTGGTATTTTCATTTTTTTAAAAAAATTTCGAATTCGCATTTCCTTAAAACCGAATATTTTTCTTAAAAACCACAAATTATAGAATTATACCAAGTTTTCATGCGGCTATCATATCAACTATCATATCTGATCTAAAGGATTTTCAGCCATTGGATTTAGCATGGAAGATGAATAGTTGCTTCAAAATCCAATATAAGTGACCCCCCTGATGGTTGTCCCACATCGATCTGAAGCATTCGCATGTTAATGTTCTACCCTTCTACAAAATCCCATTCAGAACTTTTCAGAGTTTTCTCAAATCTGAATGTCTGTAGAAGAATCCTCTTAGAATGATATGTCTACTGTCAAGCTGATCTCGGAGTGGAAGGTGTATAGAGAAAGGTTGGTGAATTTGAACTTTTTTTCTATGTATGATTCCATCATCTCGAAGAACATTAAGCTGAATGGATGGATGAGTGTTTGTGTATCAAAGCCAGGGGGTCAAGATTTAGTGTATCTAGATTTGCTGGTGTAATTTCAGGAATCCATCAGTTTCATTATGGAAGAAGGCATAGAGAAATTTTTGTTCATGATCTATGGAAATACTTATTTTCTTTTATATACTAAGGCAGATAGTTTGGTTGGTATTCCATACGAAGGGAAAGCTGGTTTTTTTCTCACAAGTTTTCAGATGTTTGAGGATGATTTGTAAAGGTGAAAGATATGGAGTGCCTCGGTCTTACTGATGGAAAGTCTCTAAAGATTTATCACCTCTCTATAAATAATGGAATCCTTGAATTATGTGTTCATGGATTTATCATTCCATGAAAAGGTGAAAAGGAAACATTAAAGATGAGTGACATGTAAATCCTAGATTTTCTGGAGAACCTGAGGAAGTTTAATTTGGTTAAGTATATTTTGATTACAAATTAGAATATCAAGAATGGAAACATTAAGGCTCAGATAATTATGTATCCATCCATTCTTTTCATGTTAATTGTTCGGTAGTTAGAATCGTTTAAAATACCATGCACTTCAAAGCCATAGAATTGCAATTTCATGCTTGTAAGTGATGATACATTGAAGTGGTTGAACAATGGTTTTTCTAAAGACTCTGGAAAATTTTATGAACTTCCAGAGGAAGAAGCTGAAGCTGTTCCAAAGAAACCAGAAGTGGATGAACAATCCATAAAGGGAGGAATGAAGTGAATGGTGAAGGATGTATAAGAGGAAGAGAAAACCCCAAAAGCTAAGGAAGCACGTTCCACCCCTCCAAAACCTATGAAACAAATAGCCTATCCTGGTGAGGTTGTAGAATAGTGGAGGGAAGATAATAAAAATAAGAAATCAGGGGAGCCATGTTTTGGTTTGGATCCTTCTGAAGCCAAAGTCTTAAAAGAGAAGACAACTGATGAGTTTGAGAAGCATGATAAAGAAAAGAAACCAACTAAGAAGATATATGAGGCTGAAATTGTTCAATCCCTTCTGAGGGATACTGAGAAATCTTTAGATAATTTTCTAGTACATAAATTTTTCTTGGTAGAAGTTATACCTGAGTCTCCGGGAAATAAATTCATGACTCTAGAGAAAGCCCATGAAAAATTTATTGAAGTACAAAAAGTTGTGGTACAAGTGGAAGAAGAAGAAAGCAGTGGCGACATAGTACATTTGATTAATCAAGTTGAAGATTTCCATGAGAAGGAAAGTCCATCTGAGAAATTGTTAATCTGAAAATCTGAATCAGAATCGTCAATGATGGATACACCTATGAAAGAAGAGAAAGAAGTGGATGAGAAAGATAAAGAAGAAGTGAAAAAGCTGTTTGAAGAAGAAAGTTTTAATCATCATTTATTACATCCTGGAGATGCTGAGGCAAGAGTTAAGAAGGAGAAAATAGATGAAGACAGAATTGTTCAGCTTTCTAACAGTGAACATTAGTGTCCAGATGAGGAATCCTTTCCGAGAACTGATGAGGGAGAGTAGGTGGTTGTTGATACACCTAATAAAGGTAATGTGAAGAAGAAAGAAGCTGGTGGATCTTGGAAGAAGAATCTTGATGTGCTTGAAAAAGAATCCTCACCGTGAAAAGTTTCATATTCGGAATCATCATCCCTTGGACATGATTTCATAGTCTAGTCTTTGAAGAAGCTTGTTGGGACCATTCCTATTTTTCCAAGCATTGAATCAAGATGTTAGATGCTTCAATGGACTTTGAACAAGAAATCATATTTAGTATCAATTGTAATGGTTAAGCGTGTCAAGCTTGAGGTTTATTTCAAGAATTTTTTCATTTAATATAATTCCCAAAAAAGATCATGCAGGAAGATAACCGGTTTTTCAAGAAAACCATTGACGATATGAGAGGTCTTGGTGAGTTCTAGGATAGTGTCAAGGGTTTTTTTGACATTGAAGATTGTATGATCAAGGATCTCACAATACGTTTTGATGAAAAGTTAACTCTCGAACATAATTATCGGATTCAAGAGGTAAAATATCTGAATGGGATACTGTATTTAGTTTCCCAAAGCTCTAATAGAGAAAGAGATATCAAGATTGAGATTGAAGAAATGCTTGCCAAGCAAGAAGAAAACTTGAAGGCTCAAGATGAAATTCCCAAGGGTCAAGAAGATAAAATCAAAGCCTTATAGATGAGAGAAGAGGATCAGGATCAGCTTTATAAGTGAACTGAGGAAGTTCACAAGGAGCTAATGAATCTGAAGACAATAGTCAAGAAGTTGATGCCCAAGGAAAATAATGGATGATTTTGTTTAAATCCAATCTTTTGTTGTATTCCTTTCCTTGTACAAATTTTTCCTATCATAATGAAATTTATGGTTTCTTGTCCTTTTTATTTTTTGTATTAATATTTCTGGTACTATAATTTCATTTTCATTCCATGTATTACTTTTTGAAAATTACAATGTGGGAGAAAGGAAAAAGAATAATAAGTGAAGAAGGAATATCCCTAAGTAAGGGGGAGTTCATCTAAGGGGGGGTTTCATTACCATGATTTCTGTATTCAAGATAATGAAAAATCTTATTCCGGAAATCTAGAATATGATCCATAGTGTTCCAATTCCTAAGGGGGAGTTAGTTGTATTAATTATTTCCCATGTGTGTTAAGGGAGATATGTTTTATTTTCTATGTACTTATATTCTTTTTAATAAGGATGTTTTTGCTTTCCAAAAAGGGGGAGATTATTGATTCAATAAGGTTTACTTATGAGTTTTCCATTCCTTCATTTTTGGGGAGATTGTGGAGTCAATGAGGTTTCCTTATGACATTACCATTAATTTATGTTTTGAAAATCACAAACACCTTATCTTTAGGAAAATTCCATTTACCCTATTTTTTACTTTCATAATGAAAATTTTCCTTCCCCAAGGAAATTTACCTTAACATTTTTTTCATTGTTAATATTTTCTAAGTTTAAAATTCATTTTCATATCTAAAACATCATAATCATATAATACTTAGATATAGAGAATTTTGTTTTCAGGATCCTAGTTCAAACTTCAAATCCTCTGAATTCCGATTCCGAACTCTTCTGATTTTAGACTCCGACTTTTCAGAATTCAGACTCCGAACACTTATGAGTTCTAACTCCGAGTTCTCTGAAATTAGACAATGAACTCTTATGATTTCTGACTCCAAGTTCTCTAAATTCCAATGTCAAACTCTTATGAGTTCTGACTCCGAGTTCTCTAAATTCAGACTCCTAACTCTTATGAGTTCTGACTTCGAGTTCTTGGAATTCATACACCAAACTCTTATGAGTTCTGACTCAGAGTTCTCAAAATTAAGACTACATAATCTTATGATCTATGACTCCGAGTATTCTGAAATCAGACTCTGAACTCTTATGAGTTCTGAATCCGAGTTCTCTAAATTCAAACTCTAAACTATAATGAGTTCTGTCTCCGAGTTCTCTAAATTCAGACGTCGAACTCTTATGAGTTTTGACTCCGAGTTCTCTGAATTCGGACTCCGATCTCTTATGAGATCTCACTCCAAGTTCTCTAAATTCAGACTCTGAAATCTTATGATTTTTGACTCCAAGTTCCAATTAACTCAGACTCCAAACTTTCTATTTTCAAGTTATGAAATCTTGAAAATTCATATTCCAGATTTCCTTGAAATTCAGACTCCAAAATTCCATAAAATTCAGCTTCTAAATTACTTCTAAAATAGAATCTGAATATCCTTGTATTATAGATACTGAATGTGTTTTTGTTTAGACTCCAAAATTTTGTTCCTTACATTCTGAATAATTTTTTTTGGTTATGTTACCAGATTTTTGCTTACACTTGTTTTAATTATAAAATAATTTCATGTAATTAGTTACTTACTAACCATTGTTTAAGGGGCACGTGTATAGGTCCCTCTGAAATTGAAGGAAAAAATATTATTGTTGAAGGAGGGAGCCTACCATTGTAGTTGTGCCTATAAATAAAAGCTCATTTGAAATAGCTAAATACCGTTCAATGACTCTAGAGATTTCTTGTAGTTGATGTGATTTCTAGAGAGAGACTTTCATTCTTTGTGCGTACTGAACTTCTTATTCATATTTTATTCATGCAACTCTGAATGTTACTGAGTACATTCGAGGGCTTCTGGGGATTAGAAGATAGAGGTGCCTACTACCAAGAAGCTGTGGGATTCCTTGCTGAGGAAGATAGAGGTACCGACTACCTTGAAGTTGAGGGCTTCCAGGGATAACATGACAGACTCTAATCTTTGTATCGAGTGCTTACCCTAGTGAGGATAAGACAAAATTTCCTGGAAGTATAAATCAAGGGACCTTTATCCAAGGTTTTTTGATACCCTTCTCTTTGGGTTAAAAGATTTACTACTTGTTACTTATTTTGTTTCAAGTTTTCCACTGCAATTTTGATTATTGAGGAATGTATAACTATTTTATACTTCCTTATACTTGTACTCTGTTTTAGTAAGATTCTATACGCTTTAACGTAGAATCATTATCTTTGTAAACTTTTTTTATGTTTCATTTCTGAAACCACATTTCCAGAAATACTTTCTCGGAATCATATTTTCGTAATCTAGCAAGTTTATAGAACTGAAGGTTTTTTGAATTACCTTGTTTAACTTTGTCAAACATCACCATCTTTAAAAGTTCCAATGTTATTTTTAAATTATACAATTCACCCCTCTTGTATTTTTTGCATCATTAGATGCTTCATTTAGTATCTATATCATTTCGGTCCTACATTTGGTATTATAGAGTATATCATACTCAACATACCATCTCAACAATAGTTTGGGATCAACTGGATTAGTATATATGTAAAAATTCATTTTTACAACATCTCGAATATAGACACATCATATTTAAATACATGGTATTCTCTTGGATATTTGGTGAGGAGTTTATTTGTCACACATTGCTCTTTAATTTATCATACTACTTCCTCAACACATTTCATTGGACTTTCCATGGGGATCCTGGTATGTTTACATCATTAATTTGAATTTTTTATTAATAAATTTATATCATTTATAAGCTAATAATATATGTTTTTACATGGTGAAGTCAATATTAGACTATATACATACCCTAATGTAGAGTTTTCATACTGTTTAACATATTTTTGACCCTTTATAACCAAATGTTGATAGTTAACATTAAATATTATTATATACACATGAATTTTCATATTAAATTTTTATGATATTATATTGATAATTGAGTTATATTATAGTTCTAGTTTATGAATTTATTTGTTGAGATGTTATTACAGGTTTCATGGATCATATATAATTGAGTTTTTCTTGAATAAATTCTACCATATTACAATACTACGGTTGGAGATCATGGATTAATGGTTGGACTCATTCACTTCCATATCATTGAGTGTCAACAACCATATTGAGTCACACTAGAGTCGGGGTTCTTACATCTCATCCCCGTAGTATAATGAAAGGTTCTGATATTGAACAATATAACACTCATAGGTATTTATTAAATCAATTGGCCACATTATCATTATTGTCACGTAGGTTTTTGGGTCCTTCCCTTCCAATTCAATATCTTATTTCACATATATACCATAATAAAACTCAAGCTCTCTGATTAGGGATACTATTTGTATGGGTAACAACATCACACTTTTATGTATTTCATGTGCATTGGGATTGGCCTTCACATGTTTGTATGTTTAATAAATTTTATTATATCTTTTTATTTCAAATTTTTAATTAAGATTAATGTTATTCCATTTTCAGTCGAAGAATTTAGTCTTATTTATACACATATATGATCTTAAATAGGATAAATCTTTCAATAATGAAATATTTCAAAGAGATTTGGTGGCTCTCAAAGAACATCTCCAATTATTAAATGATTGTGTCTATGATGAGGATCCATAGATATATTCATCTCCACAATCACCTTATGAGTTAGTTTGGGATGCTAATGTGTTCGCTTAGTCTACTAATGACGATGCACCACAATCACAACTACCACCTCCATAATGAGGATAGAGACAACAACAGGGATACCAATTCCCAAGAGAAGCTCTTATACATTAGAGAGAAGATCACACACTATATGGAGAGGATAATTCAACATAAACATATATTTATGAATCTGATATACCATAATCATCTATGAAATGTCCTATAAACCAACATTATAAGAGCTTAGAAGGTATGAGACCAATTATTCTATCACAGTTTCACTATAATAGGGATGTATTCCTTTAGATGAAATGTATTATACATCTACTGGATTATATTCAACTTCATGGGTGATACCAATAACCCATTCTTGTTTATATATGGATCCACAAATTATGTTGGGTATTCCTATACGTGGAATTTTTTGGGTGTGATCTAGTTAGTAGTATGAGGTGGTATCCAGAAAACAACATTACGAGGTGCTAGAAATAACATAATAATAGATAGAGTAAATAATTACATAACCATATATGAACTATATTCAGGTTGAGTTAGAATATAAAGTGGAATGTTCTCCTATAGATGGAACAATAGAGAGGCCTAAACATCAATTCCATAGTGGGTGTGAGGTTCATATAATTATTTTTGGAGTATGGCGGTGGAAACAATGAAATTTTATGTTATAAAAATTTCACATATTAATATATATATTTTATGAACTTATTAAATGTATTTTTAGATTTGAAGATTATAAATAAATTTTCATAATAACATAACTACAATTTTAATTATGTGATAAATATAAACAATTAAAATATCTAATTTTACTAGATTAAGGGAGTTGAAAGAATACATCAATGTTAATATGTTTATTTTACTTAAAAAAATTTATTTAAATATGCAAAATTCATTCTTAATATTACCTACCAAGCATTTTTATACTATATTTTGTATTTATAACCTTCTATAATGAAATTGATTTAAATTTATTATTAATATAAAATAATAATAATTAATACTGATAAGTAATATATATTTTATATGGTTTTATAGATTAATAATATTTTTTAACAAAATATATTATTTATTTTTTAGTTCTGTGAAAAATAGTTTAATATTTTTTTCGTATTTTGTTCCCTATGAATGAAAAGGGTAAGATAAATAATATATTTTATAAAATAAGATAATAAAACTATAAATGTTTTGAAAATCACCACAATAAGAGCATGAAATGAATTTACTGTCTCATAAAGAGACCCAAGATAATGAAGTCATTCCACTCTCTTGCATCTAGTGTTGTTAAATAATTTGACACCCAAAAACAAAACCCGAAAATCGGGATACCATTTCATTACATAGTGAAAACCCACATAATAATTCTTGATCTTTATCCTTTATGAATTTAACTACTCTTATTAAGATTCTAAATTCCCAGATGGTAGAACCCCATGAATCTTAGACAAAACATCCATTATCCACATCACATGATGTGAAAGATTCATTGGTTTTTAGATTAGATAAACACTTGGGGTGGGGGGAAATGTTTTTATTAGTTTCCTTAATAATAATAGATGAGATATGATTATAATTTATTTTCAAATAGGTTCTTGATACACATTGACAGATTTAATGAATTTTGAATTTCCATAATGGTGTTAATGTTTTCAATTCCATTGGCCTGGATAAATGACAATTCAAAGGAAATTAGGGTGGGTCCAAATTTTGTGTTTTTGTACATGAAAGGTGATTACATCCCTCAAAATCTAGTTAACTAGAACATGAAACAGGTTGGGGACAATAAAAACTTTTCATTATCCTATAAGAAACTAGACCCCTTCCCTCTCCACTCAGCCTTCTCCCAATTTCCTTCTATCTGGATCTGTGGTGTAAATATCCAAGGGGTGAATAATTTTGAAAACATCATTAAAAATAATTTTAATTATATTTTTATTAATTTTTTTGTAACACTATCAAATTTTAAAATATGAACATTTTATATGGTTTAGTATGTGATAGAAAAAAACGATCATAAACAACCAATGCATTATATGTTTTTTATATTCAATCTCATTGATAGTTTACAAAACATGCAACCATGAGTCTAATTGAACTATAATATAGTATACCATTATAACCTAGCCATTAAATTGAAGGGTGTTAATAGTACTAACTAAATCCTGATATTTGTTTTTCCAATTTATTAGGAATAAAATAAGAGATCTTTAAAAGAAAAAGAAATATTTTCTACACAATTTTATTTTTATAAAAGGAATTTTAGTCATGATTTGTAGATATAATTTTAAATTAATTTTTATAACTTTTATAATATTTATTTATGAAATTGAATTAATATCTAAAATCATCATATAAAAATTATTTTAGGTTTAAATTTTGGTATTTTTTTCAAATTTTGAATTCACCAATGAATTGTGAAAAATGTATATTTTTATTAGAAAATTGCATTATAAATTAAATTATTTACAACGTTAAATAATATTTTTTTTATGGTACCATTGTTTTAATTAAGTTATAATAAATAAAATTCAGTTTGTTTTAATTAATTTCATATTAAATTTTGATATAATAACCGTATATACTTATAATAATTTTAACTTGGAAAACTCACTTTTTTATCACGTCTCTAGGTAAAATTCTAAATTGGTTTATTCCACATAAGTGAATTGAATTTGTAAAAATGTATACCATATTTTTAATTATAATAATTTATTTTTTCTAATATGATCAAAATAATTTTTTCCCAAAATGAGTAATGAATATATTCAATAACAATTATTGTGTTTATGTCAAAAATTGGTTTACAAAGGGTTTAAACTAAGAATATAAGGGTTAAAAATGACCTATAAACATGTAAATATCTTATTTTTTGGACATATTTCGAACTTATTCAATCCCAAATTATAACCTGGGTTTATGTTTAATAATTTTTATTGTGAATGACTTTATCATTATGGATTTTTTTGAAAATTTCCAAGTAATTTCCATGAGGGTTCCCTTTCCCCAATTATAAAAGAGAACTCCCTCCATTATCTTATCCGCAAATATAAGGAGATTTTAAATGAAAAAACCTTCAAAATTCACTCCAAAAATCATTATAATTGTCACAAAGGTTCCTGTACTTCCAAAATACTAACAGTGGGGTCCCTGAGGATCTTATCCAAACGAGGTTTCCCTAAGCGAGGACAATTCTCTTCATAATTCTATTTCATTTTCAATCATTGGTTTCAACAATAAATTATGTAAAAATTATGTTAAATATAAATAAGAAATTATATACCATATAATTATCTATTTCTATATTGATGAAATAATATTTATCCATCTCTTTCTCCATCAAATGGGAAACAAAATCATCGATTGCCTATATGATGGACACCGACCACACGAAACGAGGTAGTTCATTTTACACAACCAAAATTAAAGGATGGATATAAAGATGGATTAAAAACATGTGTAATAAATTTATGATATTATTATACTTATATAATTATAATATCACAAATATCATCTGTAACACCCCAAGCTTCCATGATACACTTCTCTTTTAATAATGCAATATCTTGCATTGTATGCAAGTTCGAGTTCTAACACACCGTGACTAATCAAAGTAGTTGTTATGAATAGTAATACCTACTTTTTAAAATTATAGAAATTTTATATTTCAAAATTTACTTCATTTTTGTATTCATAATATCAAAATTATCCTATGTTAATTTTTTTTGTAATTTTCTGAGAACTTCCATTTTTTTAATAGTGAAAAATACAAAAAACAATATTTTTAATCAAAATAATTTATAGTGATAAATTATACTATTGACTGGTTTTAAAGTATAATTAGATTATATTTTTAACATTTTTTCCAATGGTGTTCATTAGAATTAATTTCACTTTGAAATTGGACATAAACAATTGTCAATCTTTTGATATATATTGTTTCTTAGAAACACGCTATTTGTTGTGACATTGGGAATTAGTTATAAAATTAATTAATGCAACTTATATGTTTCGAATTTTTAAAATAAAAATCATTTTTGAATTCGGAATATCAATTATAGCTGAGGGTGAAATTTTGGCATTGTTCTGAAAAACTTCAATTTTTGATGAATAGTGAAACCACTAAGTGATAGTTAAAAAATTGATTTTTCGTTTAAATGAAACATTACCACTTCTGTGATTTGATTTTAAAAAATCCAACATACATAGATGTAATTAATAATTAAAATGTTGTTCAATGGGTTTAAAATAATTTTTTTTGAATAGTAACTTTTAAGTTTAATTAATTGCGATTAAAGTTAATTAGTGAACTTTAAGGTAAAAAAGATATTATAAAAATATAAAAATACATTTACACTTGTCCTGCCCCTATTGGAAGAGTCATTTCCAACCATGAAAATCTATTGGGAAACATGGGGACCCCATGGATCCACATTGGTAGTAAAATGACATTAAAAACGTTTTATTTAATGATAAAATAAAAATGTCACAAACATGAGTTGTTTTACTAAAACAATTTTTAAATGTGGTTATAAAAGTCATCTTTTTTACTATAATTATTCATTAGAAAGATAAATAGATTTCATACATCATGATAATTTTTAGATAATTTTTAAACATTAAATAAATTAAATTATTTAGGACACCATGATGATGCAGTGATTACCTCATTAATTAACGATTTAAATAAAATAAACAAATAATGTAAAATCTAAGACTTAAAATTCTCAAAAACCTATTGTATGAGTATATTTATAACCCTTATCAACTTATCCTAGAAATATATATGTGTGGGACCTTTAAAATACGAAACTCATTATATAATAATGTAACATTTCATGAATTTCCAGGAGTGCCCCTCCTCTCCTCTTATAAAAGGCCCCCACCACTACCACCTTACTCACACCATCAAAGCCTTTTTACTCGGCCAAAATATGCCCAAATACTCTCTCAACATCTCTATATTACTCCTAGAAGCCTCAATTTGGGCATAATTATTTCCAAGGAAGCCTTTGCCTCAAATCAAAAGAAGAGTTACCCGATTTTAGGGTAATGTCTCCTCTTATGTTATTTTGTTTTATTTTGCTTCTCCAACCCCTTAAACTCTTATTATTACTTTCTTTTGAAACAAAACCAGTATCTTAAATATACTAGGATTTTTCTATAAGAAGTACTCGAGCTACACTTACACACACCTGCATCTAATGGTTAAAGAACATACTGTTTTTGTGGATGGAAAATTTCTGCCTCACGAAACGATGATTGTTCAACACTCATATAACATCTTCAAAGGTGTCCATTAAGATGTAACTATATTTAAATATGATATATAATATTTTTATGTTTTCATTAAGATTATGTATTTTTCATTTATGGCATACCTTTATGGTTTCCATTATGGGTAAACGCGATATTTTCATTTTAGGAAGTGCGGACTACCACCCCCTCAAAGTGATTTGAATCGTTAATGCCATTTGTGGGATGTATAAAGGATGGAGTAAATGTTATTATAAATTATATTATACTGTAATTATAGTATATCTTAATATAATTACAATTTTATTCCATTAAATACGAAATAGAAATGAAAGTAGTGTTCATGCGTACGTACGACTTACCGTCTCCCTTAACGGTGCATTTCATTTATTACCTCTAAATGTTACGTAATATTATGAATGAATGTATATAATAGATATATATGATATATATGATATCTAAATCATGAATATAATTCTGGATATAATGGATATTTCACAACATGAACAACTTGTAATTATAAGAAGTTTAATTTTGACTCAAGTACCAAAGATCGACAAAATGACCGTTATTAACATAAATAATTACATAATGTTTATAACATGGTAATAAGTGATATAAAAGGAATAATAAACTTGAAAAAGGTTATTATGCAATTATAAATTAAATCTAGTTTATTATTCAGGAGGTTAAAGAATGGTCGAGTCAAGTCGGACACGAGGTAAGGGAACTTCTTAACCCAATTTCCATTCATTGGGTTAATCTCATACATTAAAATTATGTAATGATATTATTATGTATTATCTTGTATTTGTACTTTAATTATGTGAACTTATAGTAAATTTACATAATAGATCTATTTTATTTTAAAAATTATCTTTCAAAGGACTTCGTCTCAATCTATTTTCATTGAGGCATATTTGGTTTTATAGACAACTTTCATTTATACGGTGTATAAACCCCCTTTGACTTTTACATTTATTCAAAAGGAATCTTTTTTATATGAATCATTTTACTAAATGACAAAAAGGATTGTTTTTCTTGGCAGACGTATGTGGCGACAATGACTTCTCCGCCTCCGTGAGCACTATTTGAGTTTTGACTTCCTCTACAAGCCATAACTTTTTTTAAAAGAAAAATAAATACCATTTTTTCATTTTCTTTTATTTTGGTATTGAAAATGGTTTTGATAATGTTTTTATTATATCAAGTGTTGTATTGATATCTTGTGGTTGAAGTGTGGAAATCTTATGTTTCCTTTATGCATGTTTTGTGTGATATAATTATGTTATGGTTTATGATATGTTTAAACCTGTTCATATGAGGAATGCACTGGACTTAATATGTGACGGGTGGAGCCTACTATAGCTCCTCGATGCATCAGTAGGTCTCATGAGACAAACTAGTGTCTTGGAAGGAGGCCTTGACAAAATCTTATTTGTAGTCTTGGAAAGAGGCCTTGGGTACGTGGTTATGATAGTCTGGCATTATGCATTCCATCACTATGAAAGTGGTTATTGATATTGCATGTGATTATTTGACCTGTAGAATATCCATTTGAATAGGTAAATGGCATTATCTCATTTTAATTTTTCAATATTATGTTGATGTTCATGTCTAAAAGGCCTTTGTTTTAGTTATACATTGCCTTAAATGTTTATGTTTATTTATAAAAGCTTCCTCTATATTGTTATCCTTACTGAGCATCTGAGCTCACCCCTTTCAATGTTTTAATATTTTCCAGGATGTGAAGAAGTATTTTATGAATGACCTGGAGGGATAGTCAGAAGAGGATATTAGTGTGGACTATGGAGACTTTTTTATTGTAGTTTTTCACTTTATGATGTAATGTAACATTTATGAAAGTATCTAGTGTTTCCAAGGCTACTAAACTAATCGGTCATTCGAGACATGATCTTTTGTGATCATGCCAATGTTACGCAATAATGCATCGACTCTGGGTAACTGGGGTCGGGGCGTTACAGTTGGTATCTTAGTCAGTTTATTACTAACATTGGAAGATATATTTAGATAAACTCTAATTAAAGCACATAGCCCAAAGATAGACTTTGATGATTAGTATAGAAGAACTTCCTAGAATATTGGTATTATAGAGATTTTGTGAGTTTTCTGAGCAATACATCCATGTCTGGATACGAGCAGGTAGAGGCGGCTCTGGCATAGATGTACCTAGGGGTAAAACCCGAAAACACCGCTTTGAGCTAGACTCGAAAAGAAACTGGTTTACGACAACGAGCCTTGCTGCACTCTTGGTTAGGACACTCCCGGGGGATATGCTTAGGATAATTCTCATTTTCTATACAAACCACTATGAAGGGTTATGATTATATCCTTCTTCAAAGTAAACATTTATTATGATTATGGATTATATCCATAAATAGCTCAATTTATGTTAACTGTTTTGAAAGTTTGTAATTTTGTATTTTGATTCATAAACTGATCTAGTTTATGGCATTGTTTAGAAATGGAGCCTAGTGGAAGGAATGGAAACTGTATAAATGAACACACTCCATGTAGGGATTTACCTCCCACTTAAGATAATTATTGTGGAGCTAGAGATACAACTGGTGCTGATCAACTTATTACTATACTGGGACAACTCACTCAGGTTATGAATAATAATCGTACTCGTATGGAGCACCCTGATCCACAACGTGGAGGATCAATGTTAGACAGCATCATGAGGCTACAACCACACACATTTAATGGGTGTACAAATCCATTAGTAGCTGAGCAATGGATAAACTCCTTAGAGAAAATATTCCACGCCTTGGGGAGTAGCGAAAGGGAGAGGGTTATCATGGTAGTTTACCGCCTCACTAGAGATGTCGATCAATGGTGGTCGCTGATTCAAAACAAAATGGAAGATGAAGAAGTATCATGTATGGAATGGAGGGAGTTTATGGAAATTTTATTAGAAAAATACTTTCCACGTGACCATCGAGCAGATATGGAAAGGCAATTTCTGAGTCTAAGGGAGAAGGAGGATGAGAATGTCACAAAGTATGAGGATATCATTACAAGGTTAGTGAGGCATGCTGCAGATTATATACATATCCCAAGAAGTAAGATTGATCATTTCTTTGATGGGTTAAAACCATTTCTCCGTCGAGCATTAGTCTCACAAACCTTCTCGTCGTACGAAGATATTGTCTTCTGTGCTATCAAGACGGAAAAGGAATTCTCTAAGTCTTATGACTTTAAAGTAAAGTAAGGAAATAAGAGATCTTATGATCAATCTGGAAATGGAAATAAGGGGAAAAATGGAAAGTTGAATATCAATCCTGTAGTAAATGTGGGAAGAAACATCCTGGTACTTGCTTGAAGGGAATGGGAGTCTGTTACAATTGTGGTGAAAAAGGCCACCAAGATCATGATTGCAAGGGAAAGAATGTTGTTGTCAATGTGGAATGCGATAACTGTAGAGAGATGGGGAATTATGCAAATGAATTTCCTAAGCATCGGGGGAACTTACCTCAGAAGAGGACAAGGGATCAAGGCCAAGCTTATGCTATCACTACTGCTGAGGTTGAAGCTCCGAAAGACGTGGTGGCAGGTAATTTAATGGTTTCCTCAAGTTTATCAAATGCATTATTTGATTCTGGATCATTGCATTTTTTCATATCTTCACAGTTTTCTAAGAAAATTAGATATTTCCTATTTGATTTAAAAAGAGAATTGTCAGTCAAAACTTCTAAGGGAAGTATTATTACTACAAAGTTTTGTGAAACAGTCCCCATTAGAGGGCATAACTGTTCTTTATCTGCTGATCTCATTTTCATACCTATGATTGAGATTGATATAATCCTCGGTATGGATAGGCTTTGAGACTATGATGCAATGATTTATTGTAAGAAGAAGGAGGTTACGATTTATGATGGTGATGATAGGGAACACCTTATTTTTAGAGAAGAATCATCACCACATAATTCTTATTTAGATCCACCCCCAGTAGCTCAACTAAATTCAATTATTGGGGAGGAAGAGATTGAAATTACTAAGGGTGAGGAATGGAATGTTCAAATAGAGGATGTACCTATTGTGAAAGAATATGTAGATCTGTTTCCGGATGATTTACCTGGACATCCTCCAGAACAAGAAGTTGAGTTTTCCATTGATTTAATTCCTAGATCAAGGCCTATATCGAAGACCCCTTATATGATGGTCATTGTGGGGTTAGTTGAACTAAATAAAAAAACTAGTGGAATTGAGTAATAAGGGATTTATTCACCCTAGTGTTTCTCCATGGGGAGCCCCTGTCCTTTTTGTTAAGAAGAAAGATGGATCTATGAGGATGTGCATTGACTACAGGGAGATCAATGTTATAACAATAAATAACATGTATCCCCTACCTCGCATTGATGATTTATTTGACCAATTTCATGGAGCTCAATACTTTACAAAGATTAACCTTCGATCTGGATACCATCAGTTGTGTGTGAAGAAAGAAGACATTCTGAAGACAGCATTTCGAACAAGATACGGGCATTACGAGTTTATAGTAATGCCTTTCGGATTGACTAATGCACCCTTTTTATTCATGGATCTAATGAATAGAGTTTTTAAGGAATATCTTGAAGATTTTGTGGTGGTATTTATTGATGATATCGTGGTATACTCCAAAATCTACGATGATCACGAAAATCACATGTGCATTATCTTGAAGACTCTTAGAATGCATGAATTATATGGGAAGTTTAGCAAGTGTGAATTATGGCTTCAGGAGATTTCTTTTCTGGGTCATATTTTCTCTAAGGATGGAATTTTCGTTGATCCTTCTAAGACCAAGGCAATCCATGAATGGCCAGCACCTATGACTATAAATGAGATACGTAGCATTATTGGTTTGGCAAGTTATTATCGACGTTTTGTCCAGAATTTTTCCCATTTGGATAACCCATTAACGAAGCTCACACGTAAAGGGGTTAAATTTGACTGGACAAAAGAGTGTGAAGAATGTCTTGAAAAACTGAAGAGAAGATTATTCAACGCTCCTATATTGACTCTACCATCATGGATTGATGGGTTCGTTACTTATAGAGATGCATTAACGAATGGACTTGGTTGTGTCCTTATGCAGAATGATATGGTTATTGCCTAGGCATCACGACAGCTAAAAATTCATGAGCAGAACTATCCGACTCATGATCTCGAGTTAGCTATTTTAATCTTTGCCTTGAATATATGGAGACATTATCTCTATGGTTAAAAATGTGATATATATACCGATCACAAGAGTTTGAAATATATATTCTCACAAAATGAACTCAACATGAGGCAAAGGCGATGGCTTGAACAACTCAATGATTATGACTGCACGATACACTACCACCCAAGGAAGGAAAATATGGTTGCAGATGCTTTGAGTAGAAAATATCATGGAGTTTTGAACATGATGAGAGTGGAAAGGGATCCTATTGTCATGGATCTAGTAAAGATAGATATGGGAATCACCATGGAGGGTGAAACATCAAAAAAAAATTCAAATGGTTGCCAAACCATCTTTACTAGAAAGGATAAAGTGTTCTCAGGCCAATGATGAAGTGTTGAAAAAGAAGATTAAAGATGTGAATGATGGGCGATTTAGAGACTTTTTGTATGAAGATGGAATTTTGAAATTTGGCAGGAGACTTTGTGTTCCTGATATACCTGATTTAAAGAGGGAATTGTTGGATGATTCTCATAGTTCCAATTTCTCTATACACCCTAAGAGCACCAAAATGTATAGATATTTAAAGGGAAATTTTGGTGGGACAACATGAAAAGGGAGATTGCGGATTTTTTGTCAAGATGTATGGTTTTTCAACAAGTGAAACCTGGAAGGAAACTACCTGGTGGAGTATTGCAACCTCTTCTCATACCTGAGTGGAAACGGGATAATATTAAAATGGATTTTGTCATCGGACTACCAAAGACTCCTAGAAGGAATGACGTAATAGGGGTCATTGTGGATTGTCTCACAAAGTCAGCACATTTTCATGCTATAAGGGATGATCTACCACTTGAACGTCTAGAAAGAATATATATTAATGAAGATGTGACACTTTATGGAGTACCTCTGTTGATTATCTTGGATAGTGATCCCCGTTTTACATCTAGATTCCAGAAAAGTCATCAGAAGGCCTTGGATACTGAACTTCGTTTGAGCACTGCTTACCACCCTCAAACAGATGGACAATCAGAAAGAACTATTCAAACCTTAGAAGACATGTTGAGATCATGCTCACATGAAATTCAAGGAATTCGGGATCAATATTTACCTCTGGTAGAAATTTCCTATTAGAATAGCCTTCATTGAAGTATTCAGATGGCACTATATGAAGCGTTTTACGGAAATAGATGTCGCACACCAACCTGTTGGGATGACGTTGGTGAGAGAAAACTTGTAGCCCCAGAACTGGTGGAGGAAACGATGGAAAAGGTGAAAGTAATCCAAAACCACATCAAAGCAGCTCAAAGTAGGCAGAAGAGCTATGCCGACAACCGAAGGAAGTATTTGGAATTTCAGGTAGGACATCATGTTTTCTTGATGGTATCTCTATAGAAGGGAGTTATATGTTTCAGTAAGAAGGGTAAATTGAGTCCCAGGTACATCGGACCCTTCGAAATTCTAGAACGAATTTGGGTTGTAGCTTACCATTTGGCAATGCCGCCATGTCTCTCCAAATTTCTTGATGTATTCCACGTATCACTGTTGAGAAAATACATGCCTGACCCAAATCATGTACTCACCTATGAGGAATTAGAACTGGTACCCGATCTGTATTATTGCGAAGAGCCCATCAGGATTCCTGATACAAGAGAACAAGTGCTAAGAAACCGGATGACTCGTCTGGTAAAAGTTCAATGGAGAAACCATAAGATAGAGGAGGCAGCGTGGGAACCCAAGAAACATATGATGAAGAATCACCCGAGTCTTTTTATACAGTGATATTATATGAAATTTCGAGGACGAAATTATTTGAAGGAGGGGAGAATGTAACACCTCGAGCTTTCACAATACTCTTCTCTTTCAATAATGCAATAGATAGAATTGTACGCAAGTTCGAGTTCTAACACACCTTGACTAATCAAAGTAGTCGTTATGAATAGTAATACCTATTTTTTAAAATTATAGGAATTTTATATTTCAAAATGTACTTCATTTTTGTATTCGTAATATTGAAATTATCCTAAGTAAAATTTTTTGTAATTTTCTGAGAACTTCCAATTTTTTTTGAATAGTGAAAAATAATTAAAACAACTTTTTTAATCAATATAATTTATAGTGATAAATTATACTATTGAGTGGTTTTAATGTATAATTAGAATATATTTTTACCATTTTAACCAATGGTGTTCATTATAATTAATTTCACTTTGAAATTAGACATAAACAATTGTCAATCTTTTGATATATATTGTTTCTTAAAAACATGCTATTTGTCGTGATAGCGGGAATTCATTATAAAATTAATTAATGCAACTTATGTGTTTGGAATTTTTTAAAATAAACATCATTTTTGAATTCGGAATATCAATTATAGCTTAGGGTTAAATTTTGACATTGTTCTGGAAAACTTCAATTTTTGATGAATAGTGAAACCACTAAGTGATAGTTAAAAAATGGATTTTTCATTTAAATGAAACATTACCACTTCTGTGATTTGATTTTCAAAAATCCGACATATATGGTTTTCATTAAGAAGTAAAATGTGGTTCAATGGGATTAAAATAATTTTTTGGTGAATAGTAGATTTTAAGTTTAATTAATCGCGATTAAAGGTAATTAGTAAAATTTAAGGTAAAACCGATATTATAAAAATATTAAAATAATTTTACACTTGTACTACCCCTATTGGATGAGTCATGGCCGACCAAGACAATCCATCGGTCAACTTGGGGACCCCATGGAGCCACTTTGGTTGGAAAATGACTTTAAAAACTTTTAATTTAATGTTAAAATAAAAACGTTACAAACATGATTAGTTTTACTAAAACAATTTTTAAATGGGGTTATACAAGTCATATTTTTAACAATACATATTCATTAGAAATATAAAAAGGTTTAATACATAATGATTATTTTTTTATAATTTTTAGACCTTAAAGAAATTAAATTATTTATGACACCATGATGATGCAGCGATTACCTCATTAATTTACAATTTAAATAAAATAAAAAAATAATGTAAACTATAAGACATAAACTTGTCAAAAAACTATTGGATGACTATATTTAGAACCCTTATCACCTTATCCTAGAAATATATAAGTGTGGGACATTTAAAATCTGAAACTCATTATATAATAAAGTAACATTTCATGACATTCCAAGAGTACCCCTCCTCTCCTCTTATAAAAGGCCCCCACCACTACCACCTTACTCACACCATCAAAGCCTTTTGGCTCGGCCATACTCTGCCAAAATAATCTCTCAACATCCCTCTCTTTCTCCTAGAAGCCTCACTTTGGGCAGAATTCTTCCCGATGAAGCCTTTGGCTCAAATCAAAAAAAGAGTTACCCGATTTTAAGGTAATGTCTCTTCTTATGTTATTTTGTTTTATTTTGCTTCTCCAACCCCTTAAAATCTTCATATTCATTTATTTTGTAAAAAAACCAAGTATATTAAATATTCTAGGATGTTTTTATAATAATGATTCGAGCTACACATACACACACCTACATCTAATGGTTAATAAACATATTGTTTCTCTGGATGGAAAATTTCTGCCTCACGAAACAATGATTGTTCAACACTCATATAACACCTTCAAAGGTGGCCATTAAGATGTCACTATATTTATATATGATATATAATATGTTTATGTTTTCATTATGATTATGTATATTTCATTTATGGCATACCTTTATGTTTTCCATTATGGTTAAATGCGATATTTTCATTTTAGGAAGTGCGGACTACCGCCACCTCAAAGTGATTTGAATCGTTAATGCCATATGTGGGATGTATAAAGTATGGAGTAAATTTTATTATACATTATATTATACTGTAAATATAGTATATATTTATATAATTATAATTTTATTCCATTAAATACGAAATAGATATGAAAGCAGTGTTCATGCGTACGTATGGCTTACCGTCTCCATGAACGGTGCAGTTCATTTCATACCTCTAAATGTTACGTAATATTTTGAATGAATGTATATACTGGATATATATGATATATATGATATCTAAATCATTAATATTTTTCTGGATATAATGGATATTTCACCACATGAACAACTTGTAATTATAAGATGTTTCTTTTTTACTCAAGTACCAACGATCGACAAAATGACTATTATTAACATAAATAATTACATAATGTTCATAACATGGTAATAAGTGATATAAAAGGAATAATAAACTTGTAAATGGTTCTTAAGCAATAATAAATTAACTCTAGTTTATTATTCATAAGATTAAAGAATGTTCGAGTCAAGTCAGACACGAGGTAAGGGAACTTCTTAAGCCAATTTCTGTTCTTTAGGTTAATCTCCTACTTTCAAATTATGTCATGATATTATTATGTCCAATCTTGTATTTGTACTTTCATTATGTGTAATTATAGTAAATTCACATAATAAATCTATTTTATTTTAAAAATTATCTTTGAAAGGACTTCGTCTCAATCTCCATTCATTGAGGCATATTTGGTTTTATACACAACTTTCATTTATACGGTGTATAAACCCCCTTTGACTTTTACGTTTATTCAAAAGGAATATTTTTTATATGAAGAATTTTACTAAACAACAAAAAGGAATGTTTTTCTTGTCATACGTATGCGGCAACAACAACTTCTCCGCCTCCGTGAGCACTATTTGAGTTTCGGCTTCCTCTACAAGCCATAACTTTTTTTTAAAAGAAAAATAAATACCATGTTTTACTTTTCTTTTATTTTGGTATTGAAAATAGTTTTGATAAATTTTTTATTATATCAATGTGTTGTATTGATATCTTGTGTTTGAAGTGTGGAAATCTTATGGTTCCTTTATGCATGTTTTAGGTGATAAAATTATGTTATGGTTTATGATATGTTTAAACCTGTTCATATTAGGAATGCATTGGACCTAATAAGTGACGGGTGGAGCCCGCTATAGCTCCTCGATGCATCGGTAGGTCTCATGAGACAAACTTGTGTCTTGGAACGGGGCCTTGAAGAAATCTTATTTGTAGTCTTGGCACGAGGCCTTGGCTATGTGGTTATGATAGTCTGGCATTTTTCTTTCCATCATTATGAAAGTGGTTATTGATATTTCATGTGATAATTCTTCCAGTAGAATATCCATGTGAATAAGTAAATGGAATTATCTCATTTTACTTTTTCCATATTATGTTGAAGTTCATGTTAAAAAGGATTTTGTTTTAGTTATACATTTCCTTAAATGTTTATGTTTATTTATAAAAGCTTCCGCATTATTATTATCCTTACTGAGCATCTGAGATCACCCCTTTCAATGTTTTAATATTTTCCAGGATGTGACGAAGTATTTTATTAATGACCTACAGGGATAGTCAGAAGGGGATATGAGTGTGGACTATGGAGACTTTTTTATTTTTGTTTTTCACTTAATGATGTAATGTAACATTTATGAATGTATCTAGTGTTTCCAAGGCTACTAAACTAATCGGTCTATCGAGAATTGATATTTTGTGATCATTACAATGTTATGCAATAATTCACTGACTCTAGGTAACTGAGGTCGGGGTGTTACATCATCTTACTTTCCATGTTGTTAAAAATACGGTAAAGTCGCTCATCTGTACGGTGAATTGCAGCCTTGCGATGGGATGTGATTCATTTTTTTAAAGACGTTTTACCTATAAATTAATAAGAAATTATTTAATAAATATATAAAATATAATTATAATTATGTTTCATCTATAAGATTAATATATCACCCACTTCCTTAATATTTATCACATTAATGGAATGATATATTCACACATGTGTACGTACGACCTACTATCTCCCTGAAGCAAAAAAGAGTAATTTTTTATGTGAATGCTTCATGAATTATTAAAAAAATTACAAATTATTAAATATCAGTTTTATATAATTAATATAATTCTGGATATGATTTAACTATATCCTAGTTTCAAGAACCGTAACATTCATGACAAAACATGAATGAGAAAACAATGAAATTAACACCTGAAACAATAAAAATAATGTAATAATATTAAAAAATTGTTAGTAAAAAGTTATAATAGTACCATAAATGATTTTATAAATATGATTATGGTTCAGTTATAAATTGATAAAATTATTAAAACCATTATAAAAATGTGTAAATCATGATCAACCAAAAGGAAGCGTGAGGTAAGGGACTTTATCTCAATTTCCTTCATTGAGGCATATTGTAATGTTATGCACATATTTTCTTTTATATGGGGAAAATAATTACCCTTTTACATGTAATACGATTAATTAGTAATAATTATTGATATTTTGAGTTTCTATTTTAATTATTTCACCAAAAGATATTTGAAATGAAAATTTCCAAGTGGTGATGAATTTCATAACTCATTTTCATTTCATTGGGTTATATTACAATTTTGTTTTAGTTGATATTCTATCATTGTGGGTGAAATAATTTTTTCTATATTATTTTTAATTTAGAATGGTTTTATGTGGATTTAAATTTTAGAGTCATAATTGACACATTTTTTAATTCTCAAGTGAAAATTATGATCTTTGTAAGGGTTTATTTCATAATCTCATTTTAATCAGGATTATTTATACATGAATATCCATTGATGGAAATTAATTGACAATTGAATAATAAATCTTTTATAATTTATTATCCATTAGTTATTATGATTTTTTCATGTATCAAGTACCATTTTCCCTATAATATTCACTAAAAATGTTTGCTTTTATTTCAATAAAATATTACTTCATTTCTCTTCGGTTGAAATTTTTTTCTTCCACAACCTTGGATTCTAAAAAAAATTTCCAAAATGTTTTAACACTATGTAACTGATTTATTAACACATTTTTACCCATTTTTTGACTTATTAAAAAAATTAAAGTAATCTTCATATCATTTTCTTAACAAGGCATGCTTGTATTTTACTAAAATTATAAAAGGAATATTTTTTAACTTATATAGAATTTATATAATTTCATACCATCATGAACACATAATTTTTTAAGATATATTTTACTTGTTTCTAATGTTATTTTAAAATAATTATATTTTCACAATATTTTGTTAACATTTAGATTTAAAATGGATATTTTTAACTAAAAAGGTCATTTTTCCTTAAGAATGTTTTAAACATACTCTTATGGTATTTTTTATTTATCAACCATAAGAAAAATTTATTTTACATATAATCCACTAGGGATATTTTTTATTGGATCCATCCCTATTGTTTTTATGGATGTTTTATGATCATTTTGACCATGGAAAATATTAAAATTTTCTTCCTTGAATGATTTTTATAGTTCTTAGACTTCTCTTTAAATATTCACTTTTTTTATCATTGGACATTAAATTTACCTTAAATAACCTTATTATTTATCATTATTATTCTTATTTATTAAACAATATATCATTTCTACCGATGTTTTGTACACTGAAATTTTATTTATTTTCTTGGAAAATAGTGATAAATATGTATTATTTACTCAATATAGTTATTTTTTGATTAAACATGTTGTTAATTAATTAAATTTATTATTAAATATATGATTAATTATTTGGACCTAAATATATGAGTTGGTCTCAGATATACATAGGCTCTCGATGCAGGAGTAGTGTTATGATATGAATTGGTCTATTAGACTTAGATTAATGTGTCTCTGGTGTATACCTACCCATCTATTTTAAGCTATCCTGTGAATGATTTTTTCAATAGAGGTATCACTTTCTTGAGATCATGATATCCATTGATTAATAAATTCCCCCATTAAGAATTTAGTTAATATTATCCTTAAACATTTCACAATTATATTATCTCTGGATGAATTTCCTTTTTATTATATTGAATAAATTTATTGTGTTTTTAATTATTTAACTTTCTATATTGATTTTTACTTATCGTATTATACAAGAGATTTTTGTAATGATAGTACATCTAGGTTAATTTCTTTCAGAGTTTATTGAAAAAAGAAATGTTTTTTCAGTTATATGTGATTCCATATTTGATGATGCCTTATCTTTTAATCCATGTGCTATTTGAAATGATATTGTTCCTATATGCATTAAATTCTCTGTTTATTGACAAAATGTTATGTGCTTATAGTAATTAACCATGCCATATTAATCATTCCTTATATTATCATGATTTTAAATTTATTTAACATTTATGTGTGTTTAGTTATATAGCATTAAATTTTTTTTTTAATTATTTATTAATGAGCGATTCAACATTACATAACTCTTACTATGAATTTGTGACCTCCCTTATTTGTTTCCATTCACAGGAATCCAAAAAGTTCACTATGATGGATATGTAAGGATATACTAAATTGAATAATGATATTCTCAAAAAAAATCATTTATAAATTAGGTTTTCCAATGTAATTTAAGAATCATGTAAGTATCTTGTTTACCAAGACTATTAAACTATTCAGACCTTTGAGATGTGATTTCATGAATCTTATTCCAATGAATGAAAATAGACACTAACATTGAGTTATTGAATTCAGGATCATTATAGTTGGTATTAGATATGGTGTTGTACTCCCCTAGAGATCGACATAATTAGGGTTCTTCCTTAAGCGGTTCCCGCAACCGGACATCGGTGCCTCTGCATCGGCCCAACTTTTCTTCATCAGCCTCATTGTTCTCATCAATATTTCCTCTCCCTGCTTTTCTCCTGCGTCCGTCATCAAACTACAAACATCTCCGCCCCTTCTAAGCTGTGCGGTCTCTAGGTCCGATGTAGGTCATCACACGTCTTCCATCTCTGAGGACTTGTGGGTGACATTTCTATCTTGCTGTAGTGAGGGTGAACATCTCGTTCTTCAGATCAAATTCATTCAGATCTACACATCGTCGTGTGGGGATACCTTCCACGATTCTGGAGGCTGTGGTGCTTCATTTCTGATGTCCCCCTATGCGAAGATGAAGGTCACCGAGTGTCTCAGGTTCCATCAAGCGACAGACACTTCTGGTTCGATGGAGTTATGAAAACTGTGATGGGTCAGTTTCATGCCTACTTTGTTGCATTTGATTCTCTCTGATTGGGAGGTTCTATCGGTCCTGTCTACTGTTTGTGAACTGCGATGTCCTTAGTGTGGTGTTTATGGATGTTCTACCTCAATGTTTGAGCATGGGCTTCTCTAGTTGGTGTGGTAGTTCCCTTGTATTCTGCTTTGTCTCTCCCTCAGGCTCTGATTGGACCTTCAGATTTGTTCCACCCCGAAATTGGATGTTTTTGTTGCTTTGGCAGAGACATGCGGTGGTCGATCCCCCCCCTGATTCCTCATCCGGACTGCCATTTGAGGATATACGACTAAAGGGATTTGAAATTTTTATTGGAGGGACAATTTTCAATGATCTTCATAAAATAGCTTGGATTTTTTGAGCTGTTTCCCTTGTACAGATTCGGTGATGGTCCTTCAATAGTGGATTCTAGTTCTGAGTTTTTTAGGGGGACACCATGGGTTATGCGATTCTTGGTGAATCATAATTTATGACATCGACTTTGATTTTTTCACCCTGTTTGTTTTCCTCTGTATTGCATGTATTTTTGTGCTGAAAGATAGAGGAGATGCAGATTTTTCTGTGTGATTTGGCCAATGTCTCGTTGCATTTGGTACACGTGTTTGTTTGCTTCAGATGGCATCGGGTGGGTAGCCTTGAATGAGGGATGGGTGTGGTGACACCCATCAATCATTTGTCATTCCTTCTTGGATGGATGGGTTATCTGTTGGTTTTTTCACGGTGTCATTTGTCCGGTTTTGGGCTGCATCATGTTGATAGTGCAGTTTTTCTTGCATTGTCAGGTGGGTGGCTCATTTGAGTGATATGTGTGTTGGAACCTATCAACCAGTCATCTACTTACATCTTGATGTTGGATGGAGGAGTTCCTTTCCAGGTTTGTGTTTCCAGCATGATTCATTTCATAGAAAGGGGGAGGCACATAATCATTGACTGATTTCGCTATTGTAGGTGCCGATAGGGGGCAGAATGGACTCTTTGTTGCATCACTCTGGAATTTTTGTTTTTTGTTTGGAATTTTGGTCCACGTTTGGCCTTTGTGCCCTGTTGGGTTTCTTTGTTTTTAATGAGTTCTTGTATTGGGTTTCTCCTTAGACCTTCCTTTAAAAGGAGACCTTTCTTTATTTAATAAAAAGGGTTTTCCCATCAACTTTCATTGTAGTTGGTATGAGATGATGTTTAGTTGAAACTATGGGAACTATATTCAGTAAAACATATCTTATAGATCATAACCCTATGATATAATACGACAATAAGTATATAAGAACATAGTAAAGTCTATATAACTTAGAGATTATGTCAATTTTCTATGAAATGCATCCCTATATAGATACTACATGAATATGAGGATATAGAAGAAATGTACCATGGGGTAATAACTTCGAAAAGGGTACATTGGGATTAACCTGATCATCACTCAGTGCATGAATGCGCCTTATTATGAACCCTGTTTGACCCTCCCTGAGGATATGATTATGATAATTATAATTATATTTATAATGAAATATGAATTTTTTTAATAGATGATGGAAATTAATTCCATTGGTTAATCCTATCATGTCTTATATTATAAAAATGGGTCATGATTAAAAATTATCAAAAATGATTATATGGATACCTCACTACAATTATTGTTTGTGACAATATGTTTTTTGGTTTTATTCATGGCCGGAACCCAAAGGAATCATGTTAACATTGAATATGAAGGTAAATTTGGTAAATATGGGAAACCAAATGTGGAGACAATGATATTTAAATATATCATTATTAATCCAAATCATTTATCTCAAAATATGAATTACAGTCTATACCTTTACCAACTCTTCGACTCACAAAATATAAAATGGATGGGGTTTTCTAAGAGCTAAAGTGGGAGAGACCATAGTGTATAAAATTATTTATTTACATCATGTGAGAAATAAAAACAGATACACCAATAAATATGTTTCAAATGAATATGAAAATGATTTTTGGGTAGAAATGGTCAAAAAGAAATCAATTTCCATGAAGAAGTTAAGAGTAAGATGGAATAAAGTAAATCTAATCTTATGAATCCATTTATAGTTTATTATCTTAAATATAGGGAACCTAGGGAATATCTATGAAAAAGACATATTCTCAATGTTTACACTTAGACCAATTGAGGACATATGTTGAAACAAAATGGATAAATTATTTTTGTATTGGGATTCAATAATTAAATTGATGTTTTTTACCAATGGTATTTGGGTTATAATTCTCATGCAACATCTAAAGATTATGTAAAATTTTATAAGCATTATTTCCTTCATTAACATAAGAGTTATGGATATTATCATATGTTATGATTTTGAGGTTGATCATAAGTTAAAAGTAGTAAACACCCCATTTTAGGTTTGATGTGATTGGAGTTAACTATGATTACTGATTTTTTTCTAAAACATTTATGGTAATACAATAAATTGGATTAGTATATGAAAGTGTTATTTTTGGAATATTGAATTAACTTTTTTTGGACTTATGATCCAAGTTATTTTTAACCGTTATGATTTATTGTTTATTTTTTGTTTTATTAATTAAGGGTTATAAAAAATTTAGAATGTTATAATAATTATATTAGTATAGTTTTATAAAAAGGACAACGCACATTCTAGGTGACCACCCGTTGCACCCCGAAAGGCACCGAGGCTTGAACCCACAATTGAAGAACCATAAGGGATTAACAACTACCACTGGTCAATGTGATGTTCTCGTTAATATGTCATTGTTTTTATTTGAATGATTTCATGAATAAATATTAATGATGAACAGGTGGTGTCACTATTCATGTTTATAGGTTAATTAATTATTATTGATAATTTGTTCTAACCGTATTGGTTTTGGAAAATAGATAAATAACAATGGAAATAATCGTTACTCATTTATGGATCTTATGTTATTTTAAAAGTGAATTTTAGTGATTTTGGAATAAAAAATTATTTTTTTATATTCATTTCGTTGAGTATGTTATAAACTCTAAATTGATAAAAGCACAACCAAATGATAAAATTATGGTTATAATATAGGAATGTATCAAGTTATTGTATTTCCATATATTCATAGACAGTAAAATAATTCTTCTGAATTAGAAAAGAAATATTCAAACAAAAATTCGACATAATACCATAATATTTAATGAATAAAATGGTATTTTATATCATCACAAATTTATGGTTTTTTCATCCACAACATTCCATTGATCATTCACTTTCTTGAGATAATGACCTAAACCAATCTTTATAATTATATATACTTTTCTTCATTGTATATATATTCAATTTCTATGAATGATATCTAACTTAGAATCAAATTTTTGTGAAATTCTACATGACATTTTTTCTTCCATTTCTCTCTTTATAAGAGGATTTTTTATTATCCCTTCTTACAATATGGGTTTTCAAAAAAGGAATTTTCAAATTTTAGACTCTTGATTTCTGAGTGAAATATTAAATTTCAAGGATGACACTTAGTTAAGGCGGTGAAAATTTTACATCCTAAAACATTAAAATAATAATATTTTATTCAATATCATATGTTTTGAACTAAACTGAGCTTAAATACCAATAAGTATATTAATTTATATATAATCTCTTCGACAAATTTCCAAAAACACAACACAATACTAAAGGAATAAAAATATATTATATCATTATAACCTAGAAATTAAATTTTATGTTATGAATTATAGTTACTAAACTATGAAATTTATTATTTTATATTTATTACAAATTATATAAGAATACCTAAAAGAACAAAAATGGTTTCTGAAAGATGTTACTTTTCTAAATAATAGATTAGTCATGATTTACAAAAATGATTTAATTTTTATTCCCTTTTGGAAAATTTATTTTATATAATGACCTTAACAATTCAAATATTAATATCAAAATTATCTTAGGTTTATTATCTGAAATTTGTATATAAATTATCATTTTTAGTGAATATAGAAAAATATTGTTTTTTATTTTGGAACTACATTTTCATTTAAATAATTTATAAAGATAAATTATATTATAGATTGATTTAAAGTAATATTAGTTCAATTATTTTAAAATCTGTATAATTAATGTCATTTGAATCAGTTTCATATTGAAGATTTATATTTAAACATTCAAAGAATTTGAGAATTTTTCTTTAAAACTCTATATTTTTTCACGTCTATGGGTTTAATTTTAAATTGGATTGATCCACATTTGTTGATGTATTTTTTTTAAAAATGGTCTACATATTTTTAATAATCACAATTTATATTTTCTAGTAAGGTTAAATTAATTTTTCACAAAAATTAAAAGTAAAAATAGTCATAATTAATTACATCAATTTAGGTAAAAATGGGGTTTACGGGGGTTAAACTAAACAAATATGGTTTAAAATGACCTAAAAACATTTCCAAATTATATTATATTGCCATATTTTCACATTATCCAATTCTATATTAAAATTTAAGGTTATTTGGAATATTTTGTCTCTTGAATGTTTTCATCAATTTGGAATCATTCATGAAATTTCTATGTAATTTCCAAGAGGGATCTCATTCCCCACTTATTAAAGTTTTCTCCATCCCATAACTAGTCCATACATATAATGAAATTATGATCTTATAAGGAATGCCAAAATCCCTCACCATAATTTATATACTTTTCATAGAGGTTCTATTCCTCCCAAAATACGAACACTTGGGTTTTTAACAAGAGATCCAAAGGAGGTTTCTCTAATCAAAGTTAATTTTCATCACAAAGCTCTTTAATTTTCATTATTCTTTTTCAACCTTAAATTACATATTGAAAAATAAAATATAATTAAACTATTGTATCATATATTCTGGGTTTTTATTATTTTTATTTCAAAATATTTATCTATCACCTACTTCATCAAATGGGAAACAAAATCATCACTCGACTGTATAGAGGACTACCGCCTCACAAAACGATGTAGTTTTATTTTAATACCCAACATTATATGAGGGGTGTAATGATTAATTTAACACATTTATATGATATATATGATATTATTATACTTCTATAATTATAACATCACATATACATTTTGACATTATGTTCCATTTAAAATGTGATAATGTAACTTGTGATTATTGTAGACTACCACATCACAAAACGATGTGATTCATTTTTGGATTATGTTATACATGGAAAGTCATAAGGATAAATTTAATCAATATATGATATATGAATGACATAATATTGAATCATTTATATTAATATATCACCCACTTCCTCACTAATTCACTCTTTAATGGAATGATATCATCTCCGGTCCATATGTAAGAATTTCCATCTCCAAAATGTGAAGTGTTTCATTTTCCTTGCACAACAGTAAATAATTAGATTATTAGAACTACCACCCTATAAATGAAATCATTTTTTGAAAATTACCAATAAAGGATTCTGGTAAAAAATGTTTTTTTTATAATTATTTGAAACATAATGTGAAAAAATAAGAAAAATTTGAAAATAGATTGATAGATAATGTGATATGGTAAGGTTTGTATTACCATTTTAAATTCCATTATATTTAGGGATTTTTTTTATCTCCCTTATTGTTGAATGATAAATTATGGACTCCTCTGTAATGTATCCAATCACCGTTGGTTGAAGGAAATACTGGAAACCACTCTTGTGTGTATGAAAGACAATAAGTTATTCCTAAACTAATAAGTGAAATAACAATGAGAAATGTTCACTAGATAGTAATCTAAAAATAACGCATTGTACCCATTAATGTGTTAGTGATCACAATACACTCACCAGCCAACATAATCCACTCTATTGAGACAAGATGCACGTGGTGGGGGGATATTATATTGATTCATCCAAATCAATAAATAGTGATTAACACCAAAACCCACAATAAAATTACATTAAGTAAATTGATCACCCTTTTAAATAAAAATTAATGAATGGTGATAATAATATTTTAAATTATAGTACAAGACTCAATCCCATAAAATGGGATTTCTAACCTTTTTTATTCACTCTATAATTTTCCCTCAATCTGAGTGGTAACAGAGAACAAGGAGAGAGTGGGATATATTGAAAACATAAAATAAAATTAAATCATTGTTATTGTGTGTGAATTTTATAGTATATCCCCAATCCTTATTCAACCCCTTAAAATTGAGGTGGAGATATATTGTTATAATGAATACATGAGGATGAGTTTCCTTATAGTTTTTTCATTGAATGTTATAGAATATTTTTCCCCAAGACTATTTAATATAAAATGATGTTCATCATCAATGATTTTGATAAATGTTTTGGTTGTAAGCCCTAAAAATATTAGAATCATTTTATTTTTTTAGAAAATGATATCCTTGAATATTTAAATCACAAGTTTTTTATATGAAGAGACTATTCAATTTAATCAATTTGAACATGCCCATTCATTTCATTAGTGATTGATGTTTTCCATGAAAATAAACTGAATTATCTATCATTGACAACTAGAATAATCTAATTTTGATTCTTGTATCTCAAAATAATCTTTCTTTTCTAACAGTTTTTTATTTCAGCTGAAAAAAAAGATTTTTGTTTACACAAATTATGTAGGCCACACAAACTCCAAATCCACTCTTGCTCGAGTTGAAATAACTGAATTCCACAATGAAATTAATATTATAATTGTTATTCAATTTAAATATAGGATTGAAAAAGGTTTTCCAAAAATAATAAACAGGTAAAAATTAGTTTACATTCATGAGTTAAATAATTTTCACAATAATGCCCAAAATTCATCCAAAATCCAATGAAATGACATAATTAATCTCAAAAGGATAAATTAGTGGGGATTAAATCATTGAAAAACAAAAAAAATGAATATTTTATTTCTAAAACTCCTTATCGGTAAACACCATCATCATAACCTGATTATACCATAGATATGGTTTCCCACCACCATTTGAATATGACTACCCTACTGAAGGGAAAGGGAAAGACACATGATACACCCATGGATGCGCCCTTTATTCATCATGTTTCTTGACACATGACCTTCCTCGTTATTTGGGATCCACCCCAGTTTAGAGAGATTGGTAATATTCATGAGACCCCATATATCATTACTATAGTTGATATTGATAATGATCCAGTCCCATGGATGGACCCCACTCCATCATAGATGGCTGTTTTTGTTGCACCTCCAACAACATGGCTTTTGGATATTTTTATGGGGAGGGTAGGGAAAACATTTTGTATCTTCATGAATGTTTTACTCTCCCATTATTTCATCATGTTGGGTTGTCATTTGTTTATTTTTATCATGTTTTTTTCACGTAATATCTTTCATTTTTTTGATATCAGTCTTGTAATTCATTGACTTATATATATGAAAATTTTTATGAGGTACATAGTTGTTCTTCTACATCATTTGTATATATCATTATTGTGATCACCATACTTTGTGTGTAAAATTGTGATGAATTTTCCCATCACACTGAATTTTTCAAATATTACATTTCACAATCCCCATACAAGGATCAAGGAATATGATTTTTACTTTTCAAGAGGTAATTTAATTTCTTTCATACCATTTAGATCATTTATATTATACTTTTTACTATTAATCTAACTACATCTCTTCAACATTATTTAACACAATGAGGAATATTTTTAATTTATATGTGGAAGAGGAATCCTTAAGTCCATTTCAAAATTTTCAACTTAACCAATCTTTTATAAATTTTTAACTAGAAGAAATATTTTGACATATAGATAAATTTGATTGATCTTGATCATAAATAATAAATACATAGGTAGAAATTTTTTATGCTTCATGATTATTTCATTTTGGGGGATGTTTTGAAATTAGTTTTCATATGATTGAAATTCTTGATTCTAACTAATAGAACATCATATTTAGTAAAATGATTGTTAGATTTTATTCCATGACATGATCACCCAATATTATGATTCCCATTTTTAAGAGTGCTCTAATCTATTTTAATATTATTTAATTTACCATATTTCTTGATAGATCTATAGTTATGAATAACTAATATAAATTTTGAATCAATCATATATAAACATGGTTATTTTTAATTACATTATAATTATTAAGGCCATCAACTAAGTCTGATTTAGCCCCTATGGGCTTAATAAATTTCCTTACATTTTATCATTGGAAAATATTTAGAGACCATAAAATTACATTATAGGAAGCCATTTTAAAATAAAAATTTTCCTTCAGAACCTATTTATTCAGACAAATTCATTATTTCAATGTATCTTTAAAAATGGTGGTAGTTCATTCATGGAGGAACTGGAATTACGGAAAAAAAATAGAGAGATTGATGGTGGGATATAATTATTTTTTTGAAAAACATTCCAATTTTTTTTTTATTTTTGACTCATTCTATACTCTATATATATATAAAATAAAGAGAAATAATGAAAAAAGTGAGAAAATGGGATACCATGGATTAGACTTAGACAAGTCACACCATCCTTCTTATTTTTCTATCTATGAAAAATAGTTTCATCATGAGACTAATGGTGGGGATTTAGGTGATGGATATTTTGAAATCAAACTATTTGAGGTGTGTTATTTCACACATTCTATTAGAAAAGTAAGAGGTAATAAAGTTTATTAAATAAAAATATTATTGAAAATTATTCCCCTATATAAAGCTCATATACCTTGTGATAAAGAAAAAAATTTGATATCATTGAGAGAGTGGTTCTAAAGATTCATAAAAGTAATTTCTTTTATGCCATTCTCTGAAATCCTATTTCCTAATTTTTGGATGATACTTCAAATTCATTAAAGTCTATTGGAAATTAATGTATTGTTCAAAGGTAGAAATATTAAACCAAAACACCTAGGGATGCAACACCTATTGAGATGGTTCTTACTAGGGAGTTAAAAGAGTCAGTAGCCACTTCAAAAAAACATCATGTGTCATAAACCAAACCTGTTGTGGGTGAGCATGTCCATATCAAGGAAGCTGAAGTTGTTGTAGATGTTGAATATGTTCATCGGGTTGCGCCAATTTTTTAGACAAATAATGTTATTTTTTATGATAGGAATTTTGAAAGTATGCATAGTGTTCCAGTTTAAGTAGACATAGCTAAACCAGATTGGAAAAACCAGAAGCTGATTGATTTTTTCCTATACCAATTGCTTTAATTGACAATGCAAGAGATGTTCTTAGGGAGTCTACTGAACATTTTCACACTCAAGAATCCTTGTAATAACCTCATTTTGTGCATGAGGATGAAAAAACTATGTATAAGATATCCAAAAGGTATGATATGTAGACAATGTTATATATATTAATAGATAAATTTTGTACGCTCATAGAATATTATAATGAGTTGAAGAAAGAAATGATACCCTATACTAAAGAGATCAGGCAACTAAAGGAAATTTCAGTTTCAATAGTTTATTTTTACATGATAGTAGGGATAATGGTTCCCCAAACTATCATGATAAAAAATCTAAATCATGTGAAACATATTCCCACTGAGGTTAGTGATAAGGAAGTGTAGGATGTGAGAGCTCATGTGAGTGATAACAAGGAAATTTGTGATCCTATATCAGAGATCAATAAGTTTGAAGTGACAGTTGAATCTTAATGAATCCTTATTTAGATTATTTTGATGGTCCAATCAAATATTTCTAAAGATGTATTTTATAAGATTCATTTCATTTGGATAGAAATTAGGGAAATGTTTCAAACTTTTTAAAGGGTAGTTGAAACCAATTTGGTATTATCAAGAGGTTTCAACCATATGATACACATATTTTGGATTCTTCACTGAATCATGATTTGAAGAATAAGTTTAACCAACTTTCATAATACATGAATTCTATATCTTCTGAAATTTAGTTTCTTCAGTGTTATTCGTTAAATAACTAATACAAAACTAGGTTTTGAAAGTGCTAGAAAATGGCCTTTAACATTGCTTATAAATCACTTTCTAAACAGGAACTATTAAAGGTAGGCTTTACCATCACTCAAAAAAAGTGTGCTTAAAGGGGTCATTTAACAGTACTAACAAAAGATCTATTGAAGTCCATATTTTACAATTATTTTTTGCACTATTAAATTGGCTAATTTTTTTAGACCTCCTTGAGCTTGACATTGTTTGTTCTTCCACTTTCCATTTAACATCACTCCACCGACATTTATCAATGCTTTTCCCCCCACCAACTCTTTATCATTAATTTTTGAATTTCATAGCCTCTTACACCTACCTATATTTGAACCATGAACCTCTCCTTTGAAGATGGAAAGCCTTTAGCACAACAGCATGTGGTGTTGTTGTCTATATTATGATATATATGATTATATATATATTAAGATATTTATAAAATATTTTTAAATTTAATTTCTAAATATATTATATATTATATTCATTTACATATACAAGAACATAATATAAATATTTATCCATTTATTAATACACACATATGTGTGTATATAATATATATATATATATAATTTAAAAAATTGTTAGATATTATTTTAAATGATTTTTTAGAATGTATATTTATATACATATATTAGAATATACATATAGATATAAATTTTCTATTTTTTGAAACACACATGTTTACATATAAAAATTAATTGTATAGGTGTATATATACATATTAATACTTTATTATAAGGTAAATAAAATGTATAATTTTTATTTAAATAAAATTAATAAAAAAATTATATTTTATATATTTAAAAATCCATTTATATATAAAGATGTTAATATATGTATTTATACAAGTGATTAATTATAAGTAAATATAAAAAATATGTATGAATATAATTATAAATAAAAATATTTTATGAAAAATAATAAAATTTCAAAACCATAAATACAATATGAATGTAATCCCAGAGAATAAATAAAGTACCCAAAGAAAATGTACCAAATGAGCAACATAAACAAGGCTGAAATTCCATATAATATTAAAAAATTGGGGTACCCCAAATAAAAACTCAACATTGGAGACCTTTTTTTCCAATCTGGCATGGAAAACTCTATTTGGGTTCCCTTGGTCATCCGGGCATAGATCTTGCCAAAATCTTCTATTTGATATGAGGAAAACCCAAATGGACACCCAAATCAACCTTAATTTCCTTTTGATGTTCCAGTTAGGTTTTCAAATAATTTTATATCTTTTATTAATTTTTTGATTTTTTAAATTTTCATTAAATGATTATTACTTGATAAAAAGTAGAAAACAAAAAATTAATTTTTCTATAATCCATATTCACTAAATATATTATATATTAACTGTAATTTCCTTTTTATCCTTTTGTAAGATGTATTTAAAAATATATATTTATATATAATATTTATGTAAATATAAATATATATTATATATGAGTATAATATTATTAATGAAGTATTTTATTTTTGAAATATACACTTTATCTGTACTAGTAAAAAAGCAGTGATATGTGGGTGGGTCATTATCAGTGCTTCTAAAAAACTGCAGATAATGGCCCTCCATTATTAGAACTTTTTTACAAGTACTGAAAGATTCCCCCTTTATTACGTATTTTTCACTAGCATTGATAAAGGGGGGATGTATTAGTGTTTTTTTACAAACACTGATAAAAGGACTCCGTTAACAACAATTTATTTTAACACAGTTAAATACACCTTTATCAGTGCTAAAAACATTCTATTAATGAAATAATTTAATAGAACTTTTTTTAGAGACGAAAAAGAGGGGGCTTTTACAGTGATTTTATCTAGCACTGTTGAATTCATAACATTGATAACCCCAATTTTTTAGTGACTCTTACTCATTCTATATTTCATGAAATATTTATTGGATGAGTTAAGAGACACATGAGAAACTATTATATGTCTTGGTGTTGAGACTAATATGTCTATAAATGACATGGTTGTCTTTCATGAGGAATCTAATTGTGGAAAGATGAAATTAATTTAAGAGTATCTCAGGATATCATGGGAATGATTTCTATGTCAATTGGTTTAATAAACAGATATAATCAATGGTTTGCTGATGTGCTGGTTAAGATATATGATAATGTTGAAGGGTTTTACTCAAAGTCTTCATTATAGGATTCGAGTTCAATCGAGTTTGAGGAAACACTAGCAATTATAATTTCAGTTATAGAGACATAGAGTTCTTCCTATAAGCCTCTAATTATCAAATCTTTACTCAAATCATCTTACGATGTGGTACCTACAATTGTTCATGTTCTTTCTACTAGTAGATCCTTAGTTCCTCCTTCTTATACATGTGTTTTTCAAAAAGTAGATAAAAATTTATTATAATAATTAGCCAATTTGGATCACAAGATGAAATATTTAAAGGGAGTGTTTATCTGGTTTCATGTTTCAGCTAACAAGATTCCAAAAACACTTAATTCATAATCTTGTTATAGTTCCCTCTACTTCTCATATTGGATCATTGTTTATTTCTCCAAAAACATTTCTACTAGTCAACTTTTATATTTCAAAGTGATCGTCAACAATAGATTCTCTACCATTTTCCAAATGCACTGATATGAATCCAATTTTATTATAAAATTCTATACAATATACATCCTATAAAATATTGACATGTGAGAAGTTTCTATGATTTTTATTTGAGGTAGAAGGACTCTCAGAATAGCTCCTTCATATAAAATTAGGGGTACTATATCGAGAGTATATATTTTTTTGTCTAGACATAATTTATAGGAAAGGGAAATCAAAGGTGGCTACTACCTTTTCTGGTAAATGTTACAATCAATAAGCTTTAACTTCAAAAAATCCAAATAAAATTCATTCATCCACTAACTGTACTTATAATTTCAGTATAACTTGATTAAATCTTCATGGAGTCTTCTGCCCAACTTCTCAGAATCCAAGAGATAGAACAATTTTTTGATAAATATCATATTATACTATAGTGATTGGGTAGTCTGTGTTGACTTCATTGATGGAACCCCACTACCTCTAGAGCCACACTTATTTTCATGAAACCTCTACTCAATCAACATTTTTAGTTTGACCATATCCATAAGACCATTTCTTTATACTAGTGTTTTTTATATGTATTTTTGTGGGTTTTGACTTGATGTGTTTTTTTACCAATGATTGTAATTAATGAAATCCTTCTTTATACATATTTAATTCCTTTATTTGTGATTGTATTCATTTATTGTATTTAATCTATAGTTTTCTTTTCTTAGTGATTTTTTTATTAAATGTGTTTCTAAGAACTTTTTTCATTTATTTCTTTTTTTGCCTATATGAATCCGTTAACCATGATACATGTTCTATAATTTATTCTGGTGACAATTTTCATTCACTTCCATCACAATATATAACCATTTAATCATTCTAAATGAAAAATTAAAAAATTGTATATCCTTTCCATTTTTATGGAAATAATGAGGGTGTTATATAATGGGGGATAAGTCATCCAAAGTGCCAAAAATCTCTTATTAAGTGGGTGTGTAAAGGATAAATGAAAATTTTAAAAATATATATATATTTTTCATAAATTTTCAACCAAATCATTAAAATCCTTTAAGATTTAACATTTAATGAGTAATGGGATTCTTCATCATCAAATGGTGGATATTGTTAGACTACTAATGTTGTTACAATATATCTCATGTAATTTATATTTTTATGTTCTTAAATATCCTTCATATTTTACTAACGATTTTTTATTAAGTGTGTTGATCCTGTTTTTAAAGTACCTTTTGAGGTTATTTAGATGAAATCTGAAAATCTAATATTTTATGGAATTTTGTTTTAAGTATATAAAATTTCCAACATGAGGCATTCACCTATGGGGAGAAATGGTTACATTGAGAAATAAGCTTTGTTAATTGGCTATATGAAGGAAACTCTAATGTTAAATGGATAAATCATGAAAATTGATATTTTTAAATTACATATATACGTAATTAAGTACATCAATCAAATGACTATGTAAATTGGTTACCTAGAGTAATCAACTACATGATTTGGATATATGGTGAAAATGGATATATTCGTCCAAATGGCTATGTAAATATTTCAGGAGCATCAAATTAGACTACATTAGTTATAATACTACATGATGAAATTTGGATAAATTAATAATGAAAAAACAACTTCGATACCTAGATAAATCAACTACATGAATAATTATTACATTAATCAATTCAGCTATATGAATTCAAATTAGTGGAATTCAACTATATTGTGATCCAAAATTGCATGTGTTACTCTATAGCTAGAAAATTATTACCATTTATGTAATATCAGTGGAAATTAATATTTTCATGCATGCATTAAATACTGCATAACCTATTTATGGTAAAAATTGATTATAAAAAAGCTGAATGTATCAAGAATAGAAAAAGGTAACATGTTAATTTAATGGTTAGTACTACTTCTGAGGTATTTTTCAGGAAAGGATATATAGAATTTAATTCCAAGATTAGATTTTATGGGTATAATTTTGTGAAATTAAAAGAAACGATTCTCATACATTTTCATGTGCAGTAATGATGGTAAATAAAGAAGATAAGTAAGAATAAAAGAAATCACTTAAACTCTCAACTATTATTTTCAAATCTTTTTGTGTGATACTATGTTTTATTCAAAAATAATAACAATATTCAAATTGTCTATAAGTGTTCTTTCAATATAATCTTCTATATATTTCAAAAGACTCACTGTGACCTTCAAATCATTATTATATTCATTCATATATATTTCTTTTGCCTCTAGTCATCTTTAGCATTCAACTGTGCACCTTATTTTAAACACTCTTTTTATTCCATCATTCTATGTAGATGTTCCGGGTAAAATAACCTTGAAGGGTAGTACATGTTTTCCTCTTTTAATATTAATTTAAATATACTTATATTTTACAATGTTTAAACTTATTTTAATTAGACATACAGTCCATGGCTGAAGGACTAGAAGTCCCTCATGAAAGGTATGGTCTAGTGAAAATTACCAAACTCTTGGAGACGAGTGTTGGTGGAGTTTACTAAGATATTTTTGTTCTCAAAAACACTATAAATAATTGGTTTCTAATCCCTATTATTTTTTATTTTACTTCCACTGTATTCATTTCTCTAAAAAATGACCATAATTTATTATATTTTAAAGAGGATGATTTTCTATGCCATCAAAATTTCAAGAACTCAATTCACCCCCTCTTGAGTCATTATATACGAAAAACATAAAGTTTTGAAAACATGGAATTCCCATTCATAAGAACCTCATATGGAAAATAAGATACTATGGTATAATCTTGAATACTAGGTTTTTCTAAGGAATGATATAATTTTTGTTAGCTGCATACATTATACAATAGTGTATTTATTGGTGAGTAAATTAAATAAAACTAAATTATCTATATTTTTATTTTATAAAATTTCTTAACCTAGTATCCCCTATATAAATTTTTTATTTTAAAAAAATACATAGGGTAATTTGTATAACCCCATGAGATTAGAGAGTAATGGGATAGAGAATTCAATAACATTAAAGGATAAGATTAGGACAGTGTACCGATGTTGAAAAATCAAAGAGATTTATAAGATGAGTGAAAAACATATCTGAGACTTCAAAAACATTGTCCAAAAAAATATTTTTTTTACAAATGATCTATTCATTTTGAGGTTGGGATTCTTATTATAAATATTTATACCTAGATATTCGTCATCATTATCCAGGAATTTTATATTCCCTTAATTTCATGAATCTCATTCTCTTTGTCACCTAAATATTTAATTATTGTTCTTGATCAAAAAAATTTATATTAATTGACCCAATTTATTTCATCTCTTTGGGTTCCTATGATTATGATCATTGGATCAGTTCAAAACAACCAATGATAACATCACATTATTATTTTAGCTTTCTATCCTTCATTTTTTTCATTCATCATCATGGGCGGATGTGGTAAATGATTCTACATTGCAAAACTGGTTCAATAATGATAAGCCCTATTGATTCTCGAGGGACATGAAAATGATGTTTGGATCATGAAAATATGAATGGATCAAGGTGTAGTTATGGATCACAAGTGATGGTTCCAAGTATTGGACCCCATTTGGTGATAGGAGACACAAAAAATCTTTCACTAGAGAGAGAAATATTAAATTCTTTCCACATGGTGCTGATAATCGATGACCAGATATGTTTCCCCCCACTTGCGGTGGATTCTATGATGCTAAAAATGATATTTGTGATGGAATCAGTGGACAGAAATTGCTTCAAGAAGAAGATTCATATTTATATAAAACATCTAACTACACACCATGTATTAAGGATAAACACATGTTGTGAAGTCCACTCTGTATTATGGTGAGGATTTCATGTTGTTAAAAATATCAATCACTCTGTGGTAGTCCCACACACAGTGTGACTTTGACTGTGTAGACAATCCATGTCCGATCATACATGCCCAGGAAGTCTGTGTGGCCTACAAAATATTTATCTTACCCACACACTATGTACCATACATGGATACACAAGCAATGTAATGGGATAAAATGACTAGGAACCTAGGGTCCCTAAATGTTATTCCCATCGGATGATACATCATGTATATGGACATTGATACACAATGATCGTTTGTATGGAATGTCTAGTCATTTCCTTTGTAGTACACCCCATATACCTCATAAATACACACTGTGTACTTATTACAGGATGTTCTACCTCATATTTATTTATATGAAAACTAAAATTTGGACATTACAATTTTCCATTCAAAGTACTATAATATATATGATGTGATTGTGGACTTCATTTTGACATCCTAACTATTTAATGAGGTGGTATGACAAGTTCTCTTCTTCAATCTCTCGTAGATGAGTATGAGACATTAGTGTAATCTTTAGAGAGACATTAGGGTTGATGAATCCATTGAAGACTCACTAGGTTTAGTGTATGGGTATAAATTTCCTTGTACTAGTAGTATACATCCCCTTCATTCAAACATTGAAGTATGGGTCTTATATATGTTGAGTGATACCCCTTGTTATCAAGTGCGGGATGAGGTGTGGGTCCTCTTCTATTCGGGAGTAATCACCACCTTGTTATGATGTTCCATCAGTGTGGAATGTATCCCATATGGATAGAGTGATTATTACAAATGGATTTTGGTAGCAAGGAATCATGAATTCATGGAGTTGTTAGAATAATTAAATTTTACATTGGATATGATGATAGAGATCCCACAAATATCTTCAATTAGGTTTCTTTGAACATATCTACCTCTTGAGTAATATTCTCTTCTTTGTCTCATGGGTTGAGATGATCATTACATTTACTATTTCCATATATTTTTGGGGGTATCCTACCAGGTATGTATACACACACCCCTAAATGGGAATTCCAAACATGTTTGGTTTCTTGTGAAAATGACCTATTGGTAGATGGTGGCTGTGGTGGAACAGGTGTCGATAGAGCATAGCAATACCTTGGTAAAGTTACCATGTTTACTAGTTGGTTGCTAAATAATATGAGAATAACTCTATTTTTTTTCCATTTTCCAGAAGTTTATAGGATGGGACCCCATTTTATAGTTAGGAATGTTTTCTACCCCTATTTATTCATATGGTCCTGATTATTTTAAACTAATGTATTCCTATAGTTTTTTGATACATTTAAATGCTCTAGTTGTCATCAGTTGTTGTTATATGTTTTTTCATGGATATTGGTTGTGTGCATGGGTGTGTATTTTTTACTTATTCTTATGTCCTACTATATGATGGATATTCCTTCTCTACACTAGTATGTATCCCCTGGACTATTATGGGTAGTATTTGGGTGTCACTCTAAGCTTACCTCTAGTCCAAGAGGATCCCATGTGATTCATTTTAGGATAGTGTGTTATTAGGGAAGGTTTACTAAGGAGGGTATTTTGAGTTATATGTGATGTGAGGATTAGTTTGGGGGCCTAGATAAATAGTTTTGAAGGGTATTCAGTTCAGATCGTATCCTAGGGAAACTAGTGATGGTGCATTGGTCGAGTTATCCATACACCAGGACATTACACGCCTACTTCTAAACTCCGAAAGCTGAAGAAATAGTTGAAGTGAAACAATGGTACATGCATCATTTAAGAATGGGTCCTTTATTTCCTAGCCCATATTGAGCCAACATCCCATATATTCTCTTCCAACCATGGGAAACCATGTAGATGTTTTAGGATGTATCTTTAATGATAACTGGTATAAGTTCTGTAAATGATTTATGAGGATGAAAAACATAGTTATAAGGAATTTTTTCTTGGGTAAATCCTTGAGGAAGACCCTCTATGTGGGATAAAAAATATGACCACATATATTGAGAATCGATTAGACCAATATGAAGTTGATCGGGCCAATGATCCCATTCACATTGAGCAGACAGTAGTTCTGGTAAGATAGGATAACGATACACATAGGAAAGTATCACAGGAATAGTTTTAGAATTAGACACCTCTTCATTTTCATGGAGAGCCAGAATCATGGGCATTAGAAGATTAGTTGGATTCAGTTGATCTCATCTCCTAACTAATGTGGACCCTATCAAATCCAATGGATACACTAACAGCCAACCTAATTCAATTTTTAATTGAATTTTTGTGGATTATAGTTACTTGAACCCATGTTGAGGTAATGGTCACCTAGATAAAGTTAAGTCAAATTTTCATGAAGATTACTAACCATAGACATTGTACCCATTTCGAATTTAAAATCTTTTAGAGTTTCCTATGGGTGATATAACTATTTTCGATTTGTTATTGAGGCCTACTTTCCTCATGTGTTACTCCATTATTATGGAAATACATGGATACTTCAAATCAATAATGTTTTATCTTTTTCTCCTCTAAGTTATCTAAGATGAAGTGGTTCTTATTTGTCTTTCCACTAGATCTGTGGTTCTAGATCAGATCTTAGTGATAGAGCTCTTCATGGTAGATGGATTTCATATAGTTAGAGTAGATAGTAGTTATAATTTATTTTCATCTTCAGATTCATCTAGTGGATTCCAAGGAATGAGTACCGGGTTCCAGATACCATCTCGAAGGATGTGTGCCTAGTCTCAGGGATCCAAATTAATAGGATCCAATTAGGGATCCAATCTGGAAAGGGATGATCATTTTATTCTTGTGACGATATGGTCACATGTCACATGACTACCCAACACGACTTGCTTCTTAGGGAAATCATTTTTTGGATAGATCAATGTGATAAAGTAACTCTCAAAAGAAAGGACTTCTAAGGAAAAATTAGGGTGTAACATAGAGAGGTGATGTTTTAAATGGAGATGTAGGAGCCTCTAGAGGAGTAAAAATTATTGGTGGGAGATATTAAAAATTACTTCTATGACCACCACCAGGAGGACCACACTAGGTTTAGAGATCTAGAAAAAAAGTGGACATTCAGATTTAGGTAGTGTAGGTGTATGATTGGGAGTTTTTAGATATGGTTCAATATATTATTTTTGTTTTCTCTAAATTAGTAATATCATTGACAGAAACATGGAAAATTCATTCATTTATCTCATTATCCTAGTTGTGTAAGCTTGAGATTCTAGTAGAGATTTTAACTCAACTAATATGGTTGGAGACTCCTAGTGGTGGAGACTCCACCATCTCACTCATATTCCAATAGTGTGAGTTTGAGTTTTCTAGTGAAAATTTCCATTGGGATATCTTTATGATTACAATTAAGCCTTACATAATCATTTTTTGTAAGTAATGGTTATCCACAGTTCACGCCAAAATAGACTAGTTGTGTGAACCATGGCAGTTCTTTGCAAGAATTGGAGTATGGTTTGAGTTTGTTGTCAATCTTTATTAGATGTTTAGAATGTTTTCTAGTACATTGATTATATGGTATAAGATGAAAATCTAATTGATGATGGTGTCATTTCTCATTGTTTTCCAAATTTGTGGGCCTCAAATTTAGAAAATTAAGAAATGTTCTTTTGGCCGAAGGAGATGCGCGTAAAAAGAATGTGGTGCTTGAAATAGTTTTTTCATGCACGAAAAACATCATGGTGCACGAAATAGTGGAGCGATGTTTTTAATGAAAGAGGAGTTTCTGAATCATAACGTCGAAAATGGAAAAGGCATAGGGTGCGTTAAAAACCTTGAGATGTGTGCGGAAAACAGTTCATGCACGAAAAGTATTGTGCGCCGAATGAGAGGTGTTTCATGACATGATGGTTTTTGCATGTGTGGGCCGGAGAAGCCTAAAAATAAGAAGTGCCCCCCTCATTCTGGGGGGATGAAGATTTAGAGAAGATCCAAGTGTTGATGTGGGTAAATGGTTAGCGTAAAGGTATTTGTTCCAAAAATTCCAAGGTGCGTGAAATATTCCAGCTTGTGCGAAATATTCTGAGTTGCACGAAAACTTCCAGCATGTGTGAAATATTCTGGGCTCTATAAAAAAGGTAGAACTGTGTGTAAAAGTTGAGGTTGTGTGCAAAAGTTACAGTTGTGCGAAAATGGTGCTGTTGCATGAAATATTATTCCGCGTGAAAATAAAATATTGCATGAAAAAGTGAGGTCTTACGTGTAAAGGGTAGGTGTTGCGAGTAATTATCATTGAAACCTGTTTTCACATTCTGATTACCTGGTTTAGTGGTTCAGTGCGTTCAAGAGCATCAATTCTGTACATCGATGCAAGGAGAGTCTCGTGCCAGGCAGAGGCAAAGACTTCAATGTGAATCTATTGAATAGACCTTCTTGTCTATAAACTGATTGGGACTTCATCAAAGGTAATGAGCCAGGGGGAGTCAACGGGAGTGACCCAGGGGACACAGTGAGCTATCCCTGAACTTTTGTAAAGTCAATGTGCCTAGAACATAGTGACTGTGACCAAAACATTTAATCCATAAACTAATAATGATTAGTGTATTTTGGTACGACCAACACACTGTCGGCGTATGCTCCTTAGACGTAGCACTTTGTTGTGAACCAAGTAAAAGTTCAGTGTCAAATTTATACTTTCATTTTTTTGATAGATCTAAAAAGTTCTTACAAATGTGGGAACAACATCTTGAACTTAAAAAAATAACAGTTGACAGCCTGATTTACCCCTCCCCTCTCAGGGTGTTCCAGGGTCCTTCACTTTCATCAAAAGAAATTGAGGTTCTAGTAGATGGATAAGATGATATTATCATATGTAGTAAAGGAGGAAATTATAGAAGAGAATGTAAGGCTCTTGTGTAGTAAACAACAACCCATCTCTCCTTAGATAGAAATTTTATCCCTTAGTGCAACAAACTCTTCAAGCTCATGGTTTTTTGTAAGTAGTGGAGGTAAACACCGATGTCTTCCCTGATGTTGTTTCTTGACTACCTCCACAATGTGGGATTGAATTTTGTTTCTACTTGAACACATGTAACACACCTATAACCGTTTAGACATATTAGATGACCCATACCAAGCATCAGGAGCAGAGGGTGTAGTTGGGGGGACATTAAGAGAAAGGATTCATAGACCCAAAAAATCACCCTAAGTGGATCTGATATTGAATTAAAATAATTTAGATTTGATCATGAGGATATGTGTTAGTTACCATCACCTAAATCAAATAATTATCAAGATAAAATACTTAGTTCCTAGAATTGGTGATCTCTTATACTAGCAGAAAGATGAGGGTGGGGTTCTCAATGTTCTCCCTTAGGTATTGCTATCATCGATTGTGGGTTCATGAGGAGGATACCATGAAGATAATATTTGGATTCCTCTTTTGAAATTATGATTTTAGGGAGATTAATTTATTTTTTAATAATTCCCCTATTGTTTTCATGGGGCACGTGAAGAAGATTTTCGGACGATTCATATTTTTTTGGGGTAGTATTTATCGATTACATAATCATATACCCTACATTGGTGAAGGATCGTAAAGAGAACTTGAGAATGGTCTTAGACTTACTCAGGGAGAACCGGTTGTATGGTAATATCACAGAGTTCTAGTTCTAGGTTAAAAATGAACACTTTGTGGGTTATTTCATTTTAGAACAAGGAGTAGTTGTGGCCCCCTCAAAGATAGAGGTAGTTCTAGATTTGGACCCACCTAAGAATGTGAAAAATATGCACAGGTTTCTTATCATAGTGGGGTATTATTAAAAGTTTATGTCCATATTATTTCATATATCATCCCCACGAATGAAAAAAATTAAAAATGGATGAAATTTCCTTCAGAATGTTATGATTTGATGGGATTGTGAAGAAATGATACAAAGGCATTGATTGGGTTTCCTGTAAGACTTGGACATTGAAAATAGTATACGCTATTTGTAGGGAAATGATGTGGATGATTCATAGAGAATGAAATTCAAGTACCATATGGGGGAGGAGGTGACTATGTAGATGGTCTCATAAGAGATGACTGTGGTAGATGAGAATGGATCAAATTACCTTCAGTCGGTGATGGTGGATCAACTACTTCTTCAAAAAATGATAGATGCTTAGTTATGAGAAATTGACTATAATTTTATGAATGACCATATATCCATAGGAGATGTACCCAATGGTGTCTATAAAGGTAGAGTTTGTGACATCCTCTTATGATGACATACGTTAGTTACACTTGTGCAACACAAGGAGGTGATGGGAGTATTTCATACCTCTCCTCTAGAAATATATCCTTGGTTGGAAAATATATAATACGTATTTCACTAATAGTTTTAATTACCCATTATGAAATGTTATTTTTCCATGTTTTTTTATTGATTCCTTTCATATTGACATGTGAATGCAGAGTGCTAAGTTCCAATAGGTTTGACACAACCTCTTTAGGTTATAGAAAGATAGTGGAATAACTTATCCTTGGAGGATCAATTTCCCATGGTGGAGTTTTTTTATAATTATATAAATCACAACACTATTATTATGGATCTATTCTTGAATCTATTTCTGATACCATGTAATTCACCCATATATTGAGTAGAAATGGGTGATTCATCACTCATAGGGTAGGAGCTAGTGCAGTTGATGATAGAGAAAGTATGGTTGATCCCGCAGTGGATAAATATCACATAGAGTCAATATAATTCATGTGCAGAACCACATCATAGACCATTGATGTTTGAATAGAGAGATCATGTGTTAATAAAGTTCAATCCATGATAAGGATTGTGGAGAGTTGGTTGGGCTACCAAGCTATCCTTGAGGTTATTCAAGTCATTCCATATTCTGAGTAGGGTCCATGAGGCTTCCTACCACCTAGCCTTTCCCTCACTAATGGAACGAGTTCATGATATATTCCACATGTGAAAGCTAAGAAGTAAAATAAAAAAATACTCACATGATATTTACCGGGGAGAGTAGAAAATTGAGGACGGGCCCTCTATTTCAATGTGCCCATAAGTGATTAAGGATCAGAATTACATGATCTTCAAGGTAAAGTGATCCCCCTGGTGCAAGTTATTCAGTGACATGGAAAAATCAATGACAACTCATGGAATTGTGATATTCATATGTAGTCATAACAACCTCACCTTATCAATTTAGATGTTTATTTTTCAGGAAAATCCATTAAGGTGGAGAGGGTGCGAAAAATTTAGTTCTCATGTCTAGACCCTTTGAAAAGGTCTATAAATTATCTTGGAATTTATTCCTGAATCAGTACGGGGTTTCATGAATTGTAGGACCCAAGTCTCAACATAATATAAATATTAAATATTTATATATCAAATGTGTGATCCATTTAATAATAACTGGAATTATTTTTGATTTTAACCCCATATAAGAAAAACTATTCTCATAGTTAAATTCATAATATAGGATTTACCCTTTCCCGGACATAAGTTTTATTAGAACTGGATGTTCCATATTTTTGAATTAGCTGGTGGGTGAATTAAATAAATTAAAAAACTAATTTATTAAATTTATTAAATTCCTTACTATATCCTTCCCTATATAAATGAACTATTATGTAAAATCATCTCGGTCAGCCGTATAACCCTTGGAAAATACATATGTACATGATAGACCAATTTTCAATGTTGACTGATGGGATGAGGATCATGTATAGATATTGAACAATTGAGGAGATTCATGGAACTAATGACCAAAACAACAGAAACATAAACTACCATGCTATTGAACATGTTATTCACCAGGAATTGGTCATTCCTCAAGGCAGTGACTGATATTTTATATATTTTTGACCTATTGTTCATGATATTTTAGAATGGATTGAAAATATGACTATTCCATGAATATAATTATCTTCAAAACCTAAATATTCTGTCAGTGTTCTCAATCCTGGTTATTTTTCTGTGTTATAATAATTTATTTCATCACTTTTGGTTATCAATATTATGATCATTGGTTGGGTTCATGATGGCCAGCGATAAAATCAATGTGTTATTATGACATTCCATCATCTATTCTTTTCATTATTCATCATAGTCCCATGGGGTCAATGATTCAACAATTTCAAACTAGTTCGAGCACAATCAGACCTCTGGATTCACAATTTCCATGTGAATGATGTTGGGATCAATATCTTGTTTATGGATTGAGATGTATCGATGGATTATGTATGATGGTCACATGGATCAAGAAACTCTATGCTGATGGGAGGCATGGGGATCTTGCAATGGAAATAAAAATATTGATTTATGGCCACTAGTGGCTAGGAGTTGATGACAGAAGTTGTTTTCCTCTTTTTTATGGCTTGTATGAGGCTAATAGTGGGATTTATATTAGAATCAGTTGAAAAAACGTGGTTCTGGTAGAATATTTACATTTATTGGAAAACAATGACTTCACGTTGTACATTCTAGAGGAACACACATCATGTGGTTTATTATATGTGGAATATAGAGTTTTGACCCATTATAACTATGATACACCATGTGGTGGACCCACACACCATTTGACCTTAGGTGTATAACAATGAAAGTTTCTAACATTACATGCATGGGAAATCTGTATAGCCTTTCACACCATGTATCATACCCTCACCCTATGCACTATATGAATCTCAACAACCCGTGTACAAGTAGTGCACAAATGGTACCTCAGATGGACCTACAAGTCATATCCATCAAATGACATGTTCTGTACATGGCCTTAAAAATTCCATGTTATGTTACATGACACATCAAGTAACGGATTTATAAGTACACCATGTGTTCCTCATAAATATAGGATGTGTACTTCTTCTAGGGAATACTATCTCCCATATCTCATTCTCATGAATCAGATTTAGACCCAAGAGTAGTCCATTCAGAGTATGATTTCATGTACAATGAAATTGTGGCCTTAATTTTGATATAAAAAATTTTGGTGGAGATTCTGAAATAAATTTTTTTTCTTTCAGATTTAACTGAGGGTGAGACTCTAGTGTGATCATTAGGGTAACGTCGGCATTGATGATGCCCTTGATTACACTCAAGTGTAGAGAATGGGTCCCCCATTCCGTGGTATAGGTGTATTTAACCCCTATGAACACAACTTAGAGTGTTTTTATCATATCTATAGAGTGTTAAACCATCATAATCATGTTATAGATGAGGTGTGGGTCCATAAACCTTATGGGGTTAGGACACCCAAACCTTGATGTGTCATCAGCATGGTGTAGGCCCCCTATGGATATAATGAGGATTATTTTGGGTTACTGGTAGCAGGGAAGGAAGGAAGCTTGGATTTGTAAACAAAAATACCATTTACACAATTTTTGAAGATGAAGATACCTTTTCTCTCTTCAATTTGGTTTCTTTGATCAAATTTAACTCTTAATTTACATTCTTCTATTTTTATCATGTGCTGACCTGTACATTGATTTTAATATTTCCATAAATTGTTCGAGGAATTCTACTGGGTATGTATATACACACCCATGCATGGGACTTTCCTACAGGTGTTGTGTCCTATGAAGATGATTGAGTGATAGATGGTGGATTTGGTAGGACCCGTGTTGATGGATCATAGTAGTGCCTAGTGGTAGTGATCGAATTCGGTTGTTGGTTTTTTGAGATCCTAAGTGGGTCTCTCCCTTACTTTTCTATTTCATAGCAGTTTTTAGGTTGGGTCCTATTTAGTATTTATGTATGTATTCTACCCCTTTTATTCAACTAGTCATGATTATTGTTCAATGATGTATTCTTAAAGGGTGTTTTATGCATTTAAATACTCATGTTGATTTCAGTTGTTATTTCAATACTTCATTTCAAGGAATTTTGTGTTGTGTGTGTTCAAGTATCTTAGGATAAGGCCACCCTTATGTGTGATATGACTACTCGGTGGTAGTCTCTAGCACTTGGGCTATTAGAGATTAGTTTTGAAAGAGATATATTCCCTAAATATATACATATTAAGGATTGCATGAAATTTTAGTCTTTATTTCCCTATGGGATATATATATATATATATATATATATATATATTATTCCCAATTTTGTTAGTACTAGATGGGAAAATGATCAATACTCAACCTTGGATATAATTAAAATATAAGTTTAATAAGATGAAATGTATGGTAGTTAAATTAATTCATGCATATTATGCATGATTTAGTTGAGACATTAATACAAGAATTATAAACACATGAATTAAGGCATACAACACATAGTAGAGTCCTTTTGTACTGTATAAACCCTAATTCCATATGATGGAATTATGGGAGTCGATTTAGATCCTAATGCTTAGAAAAAACTCCCTAAGACCCATAGATCTATTCTTGTTCCTTCTTTTCATCTAAGATGATATCACGTCATGAATGGAATAATAACGTCATATGAATGCTTGATGATTCAGAATAGCATTTAGAAACCTATAGATGTGGGATGTCATTAAAATTAAAAATTCTGATTTATATAAAGAATATAAAATAAATATATAATATTTGTAGGTAATCTTAATTATAGGTTATTCCATGTTTTATAGTATTCCACATTTCATTATTTAATGAGGGTTTCATATATCATGCCTAATAGATCCTCTAACGAGGGTTTCAATTACTTTCACTTATTCTAATAATTGTTATTGGACTCTTAGAAAACTCTTAAGTTGTATTATAGAAAATATTAAAGAGTTGAATAATTCCTTGAAACTCTCACACATGATTGGTGGTGATGTTTGGAACTCCACCTAGGAGATACATTCTAATACAATGAATTGCATTTATTATGATTTCGGGTATAAGAGTCCTTTGAATGGTTCATTTGGATATCATGATGGGAATGCTCACATAAGGTGTATATATTTTACTGACATCAATGGTATCCATGGAGTTCAAGACTAATGATTATGAAATGATGCATTTAAATGAAGAATAATTCAAAAAAAATAAATACTTTTTATGTTTTACGAAAATATGGAAAAAAAGTTTACCCTTACATAGCTTGGATGGGTAATTGTGACAAAGGATTTACCATTATATATATTGGTATACATAAGTGTCATTTAACAATAAAATTACATAGATCAATCTACATTAGGGTCACATAATCGTTCCCTTATTCAAATAGGGTTACATAATGGCATGATGATGTTTATAATTACACAATACCCTGGTAAGAAAGGGTAATTGGGATTTTTCTAAATAAAAAAAAGGTAGTAACTAATGTACCCTTAAAAAACATATAATATGTAATGTCCATAGGAATATACCCTTACTTATATAGTATTTGTAAGGATATAAGTAAGTAACCCTTATACTAAATAGGTGTTTTTCATATTGTAAGTTAGAACTATTAAAAAAAGTAGATTTTTTTAACATTTAAAATGACTATGATAGTTTATAAAAAGTTTATAAATAAATATAAAAGGAATTTTGAAATATTTTTATTTATAAAAGGTTTATAGACTAATTAATTATAAATATTTTATAATGAAATTAATTTTTAAGAAATATTTTCCAGAGATATTAAATTTTAATATTTGAAATATCTTGTAAAAATGTTATATGGTATAGGGTTTGATCTATAAATAAAAATTTGTATTTGATAAATCATATGAAATAAATTATAAAGGGTGGTAAATTATAAAATTAGACCAAAAAATTAACATTTGATATTTAAGTTATGAATTGTTCAAAAATAAGTGTTTTTTGTTGTTAAAAAGAAATGGGGACCTTATTTGGATATTATTTCAACAATATCAAAAAAATATTGATGATTGAAATGATCATGGTTTTAAAAATGGATGAGTTTATGATATTTAGATCATATAAAATGATTACGTAATATAAATAAATTTTATAATGATATATAATTCAGATAATAAAATATATTTAAAATATAAATGTCATGTAATGTTAAATATGAAAGAGTTCATATTGGAATGAATATAAAATCTTTACATGTCCATAATATTAATGATTGAAATTATATAATTGTTAATAATTATGTGGATTAATGTATTGTACATAAATATTAATATCAAGTTTAAATATAATGAATTTTTCATTTATTTACAATATTATCCCCTACATTATTCATGTTAAGTAAATTTTTTATGAAATTTTATTATTGAGTATTCTTTCGATTAAATTACTATATATCCTCAAGGATGGATCCAAGTATTTAAAACTATGAATGTCTCTATAATGAATTTATTTTTTCATCTACTTCGACGTTGGTTTTTAGTTATGGTTATGAACTATAATTGAGTTATTGAATATAGTTTGTGTATGTAATTTTTATAGTTATGATTAATTTGATTCTATATTTAGTAAAGAATTATTGAGTAGATGGACTTGCGGTCAGACTACCTACCTACATGGTGGATTTTGGCATGACTTGTCTGGTGAATGTGGTAGGATTTTTGACGCTCCAGGATTACTTATGTGGATAAATATATGAATTTACATGAAGTGTTTATATATCTTATTCATATTAATTATTTTAATATTTTTAAATATACTTGACATATAATTTTGGGTGACTAACACAAAAATGTATGTTTTGTAAAGATTTACACATCGATACGGTTGGAACACATTGATTTTTCTGGAGGGAATATGATTCCAAACTAAAATTTTAAAATCAGGAATACATAAAAGGGAAGACAATGAGATAAGATGGTGGGATTAAAATCCCCACTATATAATTAGTGTGAGAATACATTAAAAAGGATGCCTATAAAGACCTTGATTATCAAACGGGGTAGCTCATGCCCAATTTGGGTGCCCCTGAATTATATTATATAGTAAAAGAAAGATGTGTGAAACTGGAACGTCCTTAGGTAGGTCATTCCAAAGCTGACTGCCGCCATATTTTCCATACATAGCATGTTTTTTGGTTCTTCATTTGGGTTACGTTGTCCAGAAGACCCTGATAGGATTAGGTTACCGATGAAATGGAGTTGAGTTTATCCATATGATGGTTAGAAAATTGTTTTTTTCAATCAGTTGTCTACGAATCATATATGATATGATTGAGATTGTTACCTTCATAAATAAAAATTTGATGATATGAACACCCTAGTGTACCCATTGTTTAGTGAGATATGTATATTGGCTCACTAATGGATAAGATTTTTTTAATGGGGTCATCATTTTAAATTAAGATACACATGATACTACTCACATAAGAAAATATATTAAGCTAGATTGATGGTTTAAGAAACATTATTAATGAAAATTATATGTGTTAGAACAATTATTTATTTATTAATAAAGTGTTGAAATTATTCAATAGGTGAATCTAGATTCTTATGGATGTATGAAGTTATTAATTGAAAATTTCAATGTAGTCATATGAAAAATGACAATGGAATATTAATATCCACATACTATGATTGGTTATGTCAGATAATATTCAATGTGATTGAATATATTGATGAATCAATTAAAACTAATGTTTCTTTAAAGCCTTATTGATTATAGTAATCAATTACATAATTCGAATAAGTAGATGATATCAACTGTATGATTTAAAATTGTTGTGAAAATACAAAAAGGTTAGCACATAAGAAAGAATTTATGGCTAAATATTGATGTTTTTTATGCAATGGAGTAAAATATTTTCTATATTGATAACATGGATAATTCATGATTGGATAAATTTATCACATGATGTGTATTTTAATCTCATTTAGATATTGAGAAGTGCATGTAAACAATAGTTGATTAAATTAAATGAGACGAGGTGACATGTTTTTAATACACATTATTTATTATTTTATTAATTATAATACTTTCATTAATGGGGGGACTAAAATGGAATGTCCTAGTTATGGAATTTCTCCTAGTTTCAACTATGTTAAAGTTATGAAAATATAACTGAATTAAAGTTAACTAAATTATATCATTATTAAATAATACTTGATAATTACTAATTAATTATTCTTATTGAATAAATACTTTTTAATTTTTCATTTTTAATTTTTAATTTTTTATTAATAAATAAATAATTCCTTAATACTTAGTTGATAAATAATTAATAAAGAATATATAAATAATAAATTATGAAATAAATAATAAATTAATAATAAACCAATAATAATTAAATATCTAAAAATAAATTATTAATTTATAAACACATTGATAATTATTGTGTACATAATAACTAAAAAATAAATATATAATTAAGTAAATAAATTTATCAACATGTAAATTGATAAATATATAAATAAATAATTAATAATTAATAATTAATAATAGATAAATAATAATATTAATTAATTATTTAATTAACAATTAATACATAAATAAATATTATTAAATAAAAATATAATAATTTTATAACAAAAAATTAAATATATAATTAAATAAATTATAAAACATTAAGAACCTCTAAAATCCCTAACAACACTAAACTGGCCATAAATTCTGATCTGGGACTCCCCTTTCGCGCCACAACATGTCCAATCGAATACCATGAAATGAGCTTCGATATAATATGTGGTACTGGCTGAACGGGCCCATGGATCAAAAGTTATATCGATTTAATTTTTATGTAATAGGGTCTATAACTAAACCGTATGTTCCAAATGCCTTATAGGAAATTTCGGAAGAATAAATAGGAGTGCCACAATTAAAGAGTTAGTACTATTCCTAAATGGCAGAGAGCTTAACATAGGATTCAATTTGATAGGTCGTAGAGCCCAAATAGACACTCGGATTAAATGTTATGGCTGTATGATGTTCGAGTTAATTTTTTCATTTTGAAATTTTAATATATTTGTCCCTTTTATTATCTCATGATTTAAATCTCACTTGATTTTATCTCATTTTATAAGCATCTATTTGATTGGTTATGGAGTAGAAATGGACACCCGGGTTATATGTTAAGGTTATTTGATGCGGAAGCCTATTCTTCAACTTATTGAATATTTGATTTCACTTTAAAAAAATTATGAACAAATAATTATAAATATTTATTAAATGAGACATTTTAAATAAAAAAAATTATAAAAAATAAACTATATTAGATTGTAAATAATAAAAAATAATTATCAAATAAATACGTTTTTAAAAAAAATACTCAATTTTGCACCTGTTTTTTGAAAAAACCGCCGAGAAATAATTGTATATTTCTTTGGCTGAAATTTGAAAAAAATTATTCAAAATATTTAAAAATATTTAACGTTGGTTTTTTCACGATGGTTTTCAAAACCACAGCTAATTTTTTTATCAAAAAATTAACCGAGTTTTGGAAAATGGTCGCTAAAACATTATTTACTTGTAGTGATAGAATATTCTATTTATTCCACATATACTAACCATCCAATATGAACATTTGAATTGTGGTTTAACCTGTCCTTGAGTTAGCCCGCGTTCTTCGTCTAAAAACGAAGAACGAGGAAAGTATGAATTTTCTTAAAAATAATCCCCATAATTGGGAAAATGTTCATCATTGGTGTCAATATGTTCAAATCATTTGCTGTTCGTTGATCTCCAGTCCCAGATCAGTTCTCCAAGGCGTTGTTAACACATTATAATTTGATTCCATTCTTCATTGAAGAGAAATCCCTCATTGTCTGTCAGAGAAATATCATCTCTTATTCTCCAACATGATATTTCATTAAAAGAGAAACACGTCATAGTGTTTCTGTTATGCTGCATCATCACGTCGTTACATTGTTTCATTTATGAAACAGTGTATCTATTACACTTTAGTTTAAGAGTGGCTACGCGATTTCAATTATGTAATCAAACAGTTTGATCACCACAACATTGCAATGAAACAATTATTTTGAATATAATAATTTTTTTAAGTTTATTATATATTTTTCTTCAAATGGATGAAATTTTACTTTTTCCCATGACACATGTCGGTCTATTATAGGTCCATTATTAGGTAATGTCTCCATTCAGGATGCAACAGTGCCCGTATATTTTCATTTCATGGACCTATTTAGACGATGTCAATACCATGCCCGCACGCCCTTTTAATTCTCTTAAGAAATGTTCAAAAACTATCTTTCAACCTCTACCCGTGCTGGTCAAGGTTAAGCTCCGCCTAAGGAAAAAAATAATTTAAGAGCTCAATTGTACTCTCGGATTTCAAATCTGAGACCCATTTTTTAGTTTTAATGATTTTAAAATAAAATAATTGATACCTAATTATTTTATTTATGAAAAAAACTAACTTCCATTGTTGGCATGTTCCGTCCAACATTAGGCTCTACCTATGGAAAGCATAACCTCCTGATATCAACAATGGCCTTTTATTTTCAATTTGAGTCACCATTCATGAGTTATAAGCATTTTAAAAATAAAATATTTTTATTGATTTTTTTACGATTATTCCATTTTCAGGTTTTCTCACTGGAGGCCTACACCGACAAAACATAGGTAGCTCCTAGGGTAAACCTGCTATCATGAAAGCTTTGGTGCACTTATATTACTTATTTGGGTACACATTAAATATTAATTCCACATTTTTAGGGAAATATATCACATTCACTATTTAAAACATAACCGCTTATGATTGATCATTCTAGGAACTTTGGGCCTCGTAATCCCACACCGTCTCAGTGCCTGGTCTCAAAATAATCCAATTTAATTTAAAAAAATCATGGAATTTAGTGTAATTACCTTATTCTCCCCTTTAGGTATTTACATCCACATAATCCAAAACAAGGTCTAATCCAACAAAAGGGGTTACTGGGCCCGAATATAAGCCTCCAACTCCCATGTGGTCTCTAGGATATTCTCCTGCTACCAATGAACATGAACCACATGAATCAACTATACACAAAGGATCCTCCCATGTAGATCCTCTATCCCTACCAGATACTCTGAAAAAGTCACACTGTCATCAAATATCTAGCACGTAGAGGCATCCAGAGAACTATACTGAAAACATATCTTGGGTTGTTAGGAAGTGGGCTGACTCGGTGAGTCTATAAATTATAATCCATATGGTATTGTGTCTCATGGATGTACATGTTAACCCTATCATGAATTCCATCGATATTCCATCCCACATTAATTCTGGTACCCTAATGGGTTGTGTCAAACCTGCTGAAACCTAGTGCCCAACCATCATTTGCTGACAAGTGAGGCATCTGGAAACCATCTTTTCCACTACCTTCATCATCCCCAGCCACCAGTATGGATATCAGAGGTAATGATTCATCTTTGACTCACTTGCATTCACTTCCAAAGGGGATGTATGGAACTCCAAAAACACCTACTTCCACAACTCCATTGGTATTATGGTGATTCCTATGTCAAGGATGATGTTATCCCCACCATTCAAATATCCATCAGGGGCATTCCCTACGAACATCTGGGAAAGTGTGTTGTCTTAGCTCACATCTCAGTGTTACACCACCTTGAGTTGCTATAAGTGTGGAGTGAAAACCACCATCAACAGAGGATAAGCTACCTCATATCAATCTACAAAGGACAAAGGAAGCAATAAAAACTTCTCTGAGGCCATATTTATATGATGTGAACTCAATCTCATGTTGAGAGATTCTTCTACCACGTTCCCCTCCCCAGGTGTATTGACTATCTCAATGTCATAATCCTAGAGTAACACAAGCCAATATTGATGTATCATATTCATTACTTATTGAGAAAAGATGAACATGAGACTCTAGTGGTGAGAGTATACAATGAATTTTTCAACCATAAGGTAGTGTTGCCACATATTAAGTGTGAAGACTACTACTTCTAACACTAGTTCATGAGTTTCACAATTCTACACATGTGGTCCCATCGCTCGTGAGATATGAGAAATCACTTCATTCTCATGTATCATGAAAAACCCTAGCCTCGATCTAGTTGCATGACAGAACACCATGTAGTCAGTTCCCACCTCTGGGAGCCACAAGATTGGAGCACTCATCATGCTCTTCCTCTACAAGTGAATTCTCTGCTGGAATCTTTCTTCCCACATGAAGGGTTTTCCCTTCCGTGAAAAATCCAATAATGGGGTATCTACTCTAGAATGGTTGGGCATGAACCTTTGGTAGTACCCATCTAACCCAAGGAAACACTACACCTCAATAATTCTATTGGGTGGATCCCTCTAAAGAACAACCTCAATCTTTTGTGGATCCACCACAACACCAACCTCTGAGATGACATGTCCTATAAAGAGGACCTTTCATAACTAGAACACACACTTTGAGATATTTTTATAAAATGGTTTTCTCAGAGTGTTTTTAGAACCATCCTCATGTATATCATGTGCTCATCCTCAGATACTAAATACACTAAGATGTCATCAATGAATACCCCCATGAAATGATCTAGGTATGGTTGGAAGATCTTGGTCATGAGTCCCATGAAGACTGTTGGGTAATGGTCAAACCGAAAGGAACCACAATGAACTCATATTGTCTATACAGACATTTGAAGGTTGACTTTTGGATGTTCTCATCTCTTACTAGAGGCTGGTGATAGCCTCATTCGAGGTCTAGCATCGAGAACCATCTCGCTCTATTTAGCTGATCGAAGAGGTCATCCATCCTCAGTATAGGATACATGTTCTTTATGGAAACTTGGTTCATGCACTGTTATTCTAGGAATAACCTTAATCTACTATTTTCCTTATCAGAAAACAATTGAGAGGATTTCCTATAGTGAAATGATGGGCCTTACAGACCCCTTCCTCTAGAAGTCTTCCTACTGTACCCTTAGCTCTCAGGGATCTATGAAATCTATATTTTATGTAGGTGTACATATCGGTGCCATACCAGGGTACAAATCCACACATAAATCTATATATCTATGAGGAGGTAGTCTTGGAACATCCTTTGGTAGGATGTACTTGTTCTCATCCAGGTCTCTATGACTAATGTCAGTTTCCTTCTTTCCCACTGCTAACATCCACCAGCTGTATCTGCTCATCCAAATAAAATTCAAACAAAATGTTACTCTCTTCAACCCTAGAATAAGTAAGAATATACTAAGTAATAGTGTTAGATCAGATGTCCCTAAACACATATCGTTCAGAGGTCTGATACTTGAAGCACTAGACGCATCGTAATCATCATGTACCCAGTAGGTTCGGTACACCTTGATGGATACTCAGCTACCAACACATCGTCCCACCTAAGCTACAGAAGATCTTGGGAACACATAACACTTATCTTTTTGGGAAATATTCCCTTACCGGAGAGAGGTTCTAATGATGTTTCCATGGAAAAGTTACCCGATCGTAAATTTGGGTAATCTAAACCCTATAATCGCCCTACTAATCCACATATAAGGATAAATTATACGACTACTATTTGATCTAATGGTGACCTGACTAGATAGAAAACTCTATCACCACCTCGAGCCAGTCCTTAGCCGCCTGTGGGTTTGGCTTTCTTCAAAACATGGGGGGTCTCAGCCCCAAAAACATGTATAAGGCATTCATCGGACATGCATCCTCAACCGGTACCACCAGTATTAACTACTGACCAACGGGTGGGGGAAAATCTAGAACACTTCTACAAGGTTCCATCTCAGGAAATGATCCCTATACTAAATCTGATTCACTTTCTAGACCATCCATGTGGTCATGCACTAGAATCCTGATTCGATAACTGTGTGGTGTCATCTTGAAAGAGAATCAAGATGAACCATACTCAATTAATTATACCCGGTGAGATGGCTCTGACAAAAAAAAAACTTTGGAAAACACTGAAAGATGCATGCAACTAGTGTTTTCATGTACCGGGTCGGAAAACAGAATTCATGGTCATAGTGTGAAGATATGTCAGCTGCCACACCAACATTGCACTCCCTGGCCTGAAATAATAACATGAAACACTTAACCTTGTAGCCCCATCAAACTTCATAGATGCTTAGTTCTTCTGGTTGATCCGACCACTTTGGTACAATTTTTTCACAACTTTTCCTCATGGCTCATGTTGTGGCTACCCCAATCATGCCTTCCATTACCCAGAGGCTGGAAAATAGCACAAAAAATTAATATCTCAGAAAGGGAAGGCATTTTATTTTAAACCTATGCACATGCACACTTAAAAAACATAAAGTACAATGGTTCTAGAATACAAGCCGAAAACCACAGGTAATGTACACTGAGCAAGAATACAAGAAGAAAACCGTAATGGAATGGAAAAATTATCTAGTGTGTCTACATGAAACCCTACTTGAAGGGATAGTGAAGGGAAGCTGCCTGTAACCGTATTTATATGGCCTTCTGTCCTATCTCACTGGGAATCACCTTGTCTCGGGTCACTAAGGCCTCTATCGAAGCATTTTCACATCCCGTCTCACTGAGCTCCACTTGGTTGCGGAACACTAAGGCCTCTATGGAAGCATCGACCACCTACAAAAATCACAACAAATGCGGGTGAATCCCATGTGTGGGTGAGTAACACAATACTAAGTAGGGATTCAAAACCATAAGGAAATACCACAAAGGAGAGTATGCACAAGGTACTGTCAGTACACCACTGAGGAGAGTACACCAATTACACTAAGTACACAGCTGAGGAGAGTACGCCATGTACAATAAGTACACCACTGAGGATAGTATGCCATGTATAGAAAATACACCGCCGAGGAGAGTACGCCATGTAGGCTATGTAAACCATTGAGGAGAGTACGTCAAGTATGAAAAGTACACCACAGAAGAGGGTACGAAAAGTACCCTAAGTACACAACAATAGATTTTAGTCTATGTTTCTGCCCATGCAGATATAAACTAAAGTTTTGAATGAAAGACCATAAGCCACAACACAGAACACCTTGGGCTGCTAGGGTACTCCTCCATTATGAGTACAATGGGTATGCTGGGTGACACAGATCGGCCTCCCATAGTGGGCTTGTGAGGTAACAAAAATCCATTTCCCACAAGCCTTGGACTACTGTGTTATGAATCCCTAAAGGGTATCGTGGTTCTGAGGGGTCACACAGAGCTGCTCCCCAACATGGGAATCCCAGGTCACATAGATATGCTTCCCAATTTATCCATCATACTTCGATACTCCTTCCCAACGAGTATCATGGGTTTTCCACATCACATCGATTCACTCCCCAATGTTGGTCTACCAAGTCACATAGTGATACTTCCTACTAGGCCATCCTAGCTGATACACACAGGGTTTCTTTTCAGCAGTATTTGGGTCTCAAACAGTCGTAGGATCTCTTCACATAGTGTCCTTGATTATAGGAAAAAACGATCCTCAATCCATTCATCACATTTAAACTTCCATAAAATCCTCTTTAGAGTATTACAAAAATATTTCCTTGTCGCACGGGTTCCAACGCCACAAAAATTTCATCAATCAGACACCCAGTCAAAAGATATTGGCGATTTAGTAATTAGGGGCCAGTCATGTTTGGGCCTAGTCTGTCCCAGTCTGACCAACCCAACCAACCCGGACCGGAGGCCCCACATGCCATGTTCTGGTCTAGCTCGACTGGTCAAACCCAACCCAGTTTAGGTTTAGGGCTAGCCCCTTCTGGCTTGGCCACAGTACCTGTCCCATTGGGCCTTGCTGGACCTAGTCTGATTTGGTCGCGGGTCCAGCCCACTAGGTACCCCAGTGACCCAGTTCTATCTGGTCCGACCAGCACTGGAGGCCCAACATTTCCCATATCCCAGCCTGTTCAGAGGCCTAGTTTATCCCATTGGCCTGGCATGCAAAGGCAGGAAAGTTAGTTTGCAGCCTAGGTCACCCCGTGGCCCAGTTCGCGCCCCTCGGCCCTACCTGCACAGCATGGACATTTTCCTCTAGCCCGGATTCTTACTGGGTGTCCAATTGGATTGCATGCGGGTGAATGAACCTAGAAACCATATCTGTACATGGTCAAGGACTGAAATCCATCCCTCTGTTGGAGCATGCATTGTGTGTGCTGCTCCTTCTATAAGTTTCCCAAGCAGTGCCCCCTACTACACCAGTTTTCTTATGTGGACCAGTTTCCCACACTTGTTCCACCAACATTGTGGTAGGTCCTTCTCGCCGACGTGGTCCTGGACTGCATGGTGCCTCCAATGTAGCCGGGTTGCTAGGTCCGACTGCCGCTATCCACTGACCACCATGCCGGCAGCCCCTGCTTTCGTCGCAATGTGCTTCTAGCATGTCGCCACCCCCTATGATATGTTCCGCAACACTGCTAGTCACGGCCCTTCCGGCATGCGCTTCCTTGGCTGCTATTCCACCGTCGTTGCACCTTAAAGAATGGTATAGATAAATAGAAGATAGAGAGAGAGAGGGAAGGAGAAATCACCAAAAATTCCCAAATGAACAACCTACCATTTTGTGCGGGAATGAGATTATTCATGTTATCAGAAACACTCAGCCTATACAATAATTAAGAAGATAGAATATTCCCTTTATCCCACCTACATTAACCATCCCATATGAACATTTGAACTATGGGGTAACTTGTTTGTGAGTTAACCTGTCTTCATCATCTAAAAAGGAAGAATGAGGAATGTAATAATTTACCTAAAAATAAACGCCCAACTGGGTAAAAGGTTAGTCATTGGTCTCAATCCATTCAATGTTATTGTCATTTTTCAACGTCCAGTCCCAGATCTATTCTCCCTGGGGTCTTCCCCACCTTCTGATTTTCCAACTTTCTTCGTTGAGGATTAATCCATCACTTTCCATCAATGAAATTTATACTCTGATTCTCCAACCCGTTATCTCATTAAAAAAGAATCATTTCGCTGTGTTTTTGTTATGTTGCATCGTCGCGTCGTTATGTTGTTTCATTTATGAAATAGCGTATCTGTTATGCATTAGTTAATGTGTCACTGTACTGTTTCATTTATGGAATGAAACAATCAGCTCGTCACTACGTTGCTGCGAAATAATTATTTTTTAATAAAATATATTTTTTATGTTTATTTTATTTTTTTTTCTTAAAACATCCGATAATTAAATTTTTCTCTCAACCCGCACTAGTCAAGAATAGTTCCATTCGTAGGTAATGTATTCCTTCTAGATGCATGGGTGCCCTAAAATTATCAGTCCTCGCACATTTTTTGAAGTTTTCAAAGTCGCACATGCGTTGCATTTTAATTCTCTTAAAAACATTAAAAAACTATCTTCCACCCTCGACCTGAGCTGTTCGAGGTTAATATCTGCTTAAGGGAAACACGACATCATGAGATCAATAGTACTCCTCGAATTACTATTTATGTTACCATTTAAATTTTATAATCTTCAAATTAATGAAAGGTGCTGAATTGTAAAATTTTAGTGTAAATTTTATTCATAATTAGGTTTCGTGTTTCTTTAATTTCCCTTAAGTTCCTTGAGAATTCTAAACATTAAAACCACCAAATAATGTAACCAATATATTATCATTTTCTTAAAAGAAATTAATGTTTTATCACTCAGATGTAACACTATAACATGCCTCATGGGAATATAATATCCATTAAATCCACCCATTCGTTATATATTTTTCTAAAAGTCCTAGATCAAATAATATTAATTCAAAACAAATTCCCATATTAAATAATTTAATCAAAAATAATTAATAAATACCATGATAAATAAAAAAATTATTAGTATTATGAACATGAATAATATAATTGAATTAATTTACTTATGATCATATACACTCAAACATTCTAGGGTCTAAATATATACGAAAAAATTCATCTTATAGTTCAATTCATTTAAATTAATGGAAGTCGTGGTTACACTTTAACTATGACCACCCATGAACATATGTTGATAGTTGTTGGTCATACTCATAAAACTAGAACAATATTTAGAAACATTGAATTTTACACATATAGATAAGGATACTTCATATATATAACAACCTATTATGGATAAGAACTATGTAACATAATCCCTTTGACTCATGTTATATTATAAAGAAAGATTCATACTTTGTGTATCTGTCCACTAGTTAGATATTTTTATATATTAACTGTATTATATGTAATTTTCTTCATCAACAAGGGACATGAATATAGTCAAGGCACTACTATCCAAGTCAAGTGAAATATTAAACCATATTCTTTATAAATATTAAAATTAGTGTCTTGATCATTCAATCAATACCATAACATTCTTGATACACTAAGCACAAGCTACTTAAGCACAACATTAAATACCATGTTTTTCATCATGCATAAAATTACATGATAAAATGATAAGAACTATTAGTAATTTTATGTAAAGGAGTAAATTTATATTCACATAGATAGTAACATCCAATGCCATCAAAAATATGTTATACTCTTATTAAAAAATATTCCCTCATTATCTATTTTACTTGATACCACAATGTGAGAACTTCCCGAGATGATGTCTTAATGCTTATGATCCACTTATACCTGATAGTTAGAGATCACCTGTATCATGTTAATATAAATTATCCATTCCATATGACATTTTTATGACTATATTAAATGTTTCTTAGGATTTTCATTATATATTGGAATTTCAATAAAATATTGATACAAAAAATACACCACTGAAATTAGCATGCAAATAGTTGTTGTTAAACTTGCTCCCTCCAATTTTATATAGGTCCACCCAATTCACTCTTAATCAAGACTGTCAATCATATCATTGATGTCTTCACATCACAATGGTATGATCTTATACCTTAATAATTGGTCTTCAAATTCCAATATATCTTCTTCTATTAGAGCATGCATGTCAACCTTGTTTTTCATGACTCTATATCAGAATGATGAACACATGTATGAAAAAACATTATTTACATTAGCATATTTTATATTCCTTTGTAAGATCCATGACACGTAGATCATGAATATAAATGAAGTAGTATAATACTTCCTCAATTATACTTTTATTTATTTATATACCTAGACCTTCTACAATAATCGAGTATGAAATAGAAACGCATTATTGTAATCATTCTTATATTCTTTTTAAATACATGAGATGTTCAATAAAATCAATTATCTGTTTCATATCTCTCTCTCATTAATAATAATATACTCATTCATTTACTTTTCTTCTTTTTATCTTTATATAATCATGTCAATATAATTTCTATATTTTTTGTATAGAAATATAATGATATTTGGTATTATGAGCTTATCAAAAAATATTATTAAATTTAACAAAATAATTTTGTGGTACATCACCTTAGGATATCAAAATGTTTTTATTCTTTCTCCAAACTGGTATTACAATAATACCCACCATCCCGTTTAAACAAATTGATAGTAATCTTGAGAAATCCACCATATTTAATCTCAATTATTAATTTATTCAAGTAATTATATTTGATGATCCCAAAATAATTAGGTATAATTATTTTTTATTACATTATTTAATTCTCCTTCTAACATTGATTCAATGATGACTCGTTCACCAGAATCATGATTTTCATGACTTTATAAATAGAAAATCTTCTTTTAACATAATTTCTTCTTTTAAATTCTTCATCAAGAAATACCTTATTTCTTAAATAAATAATCATTATGAATCACTTAAAATATCATAGTAACACTTATGTATTTCCATTAATACCGCTATATATACTTTGGTAATCATCAGTTCACCATTGCATATATTTTGTACTCTTTACGTTTCTATTACATATGATATTATTAGGTCTTATATTTATACTGTAAATTTGGATGCACTCTTACATAAAACTCTCTATATTTGGTAGGTATTCAAAACTTATATCCACTGATCACCCTTAAATATTTCCTTCATAAACTATGATAAGCCTTATTATTAAGAAACATCCTTTGACATACCACCATTTTACTTGGCACTATTAAATTTTCAAATCTTATAGGTTTTGTGAACCCTTATGTATTTCATTTTCTCCAAAATCATATACATCAACTGTTATGTATAGATTATGAATAAAAAATAAAAAATATATTCTTAGTGAAGATTCAATAATATCCATACATATATAGTACTTTGCCAAATTATTCAATAACCCACAAATCTATATTTCATGAACTTATTCAAAACTAAATGAAAATTATTTAAAGCATCTTTTAACATTTAAATTCAATGTAATTAATTTAATAAAATTACATCAGGAATTTATTATAGAATCTATAAACTCTTCAACATAACCCCTGAATAATAGTGCAAAATTTGTTTACTCTTTTGGATTATTTAAACAATGCTCTAGAGAAATAACAGTTATCATCATTACATTCAGTCATCTACATACATAATCTGAGAGACTTTTTTTATTTATTACATTATAATATAATATTTATAATCCACGTATAGATTTTCAATCAAAATTCAAGCTTCATTCTCCTCAAATATAGTTTTTTTCATAAACACATTAACATCTAGTAGTAGAAAATGATTTAATCTTCCAGAATAACTCACCATAAACCTATTATAGTGCCAACCATACAATCATCATATATATATAAAGTATAATTTACAAGAATATATTAATTACATGTCTTTATGTAATATCATAAGCATCATTTCAAATCAACATAATGTTTGCATCAGATCTTCATTCATTCAATTACCCTTTCCCGTTTTATTGATAGATCTTCCTCAATATATGTAATGGTAGGAAGCTTCAATACAAGTGATCAGTAAAAACTCCATATTGTATCTCACAGACTGGGACTCTTTATTCATTATATTCTTAGACAACACCCAACACATATTAACTTTACTAAACATTCACATATTGTAATGAAATAAAAAATTACTCTAACAAAATTTATTTAGGAAATTAGACACCCTAATATAATTTTTTAATTAACCATTTAAATGTAGTTGAAATAATTTATAAATTAAATATCATTATCTCCCTAATTTATAATAAATTAAAAGTTTAATGGGTGAAATAAAATCTTACTCATCTCATATTTTAACTATGACATGAAATTTCATCTTCTATTCCTTTGTAATACCCGGTACACAATGATAAGGGTGGAATATATTTCTCATAAAATGAGATATAAATAAAATAACATAATTTATAATTGATCAATTATTGGTGTAGAACGTATGAGAGATTAAATCAAACGTCAATGTTATAAATAAACTATTTAGTATGATATATCTACTCAATTTTACTTTTTTAGGGCTTGTTTCATGATGATTATAAATTTAACTACCTAAAATCCACATAATAAAACACATAAATATAATTCATGTGTTAGAAGAGTACTCCTTTGAACCAATTTCCAACCTAACAAACTCACCCCTTAATAATAATATTTGATACAATCAATATATGTATGATAAAGCTGTACTATTGTATATCTAATTTATCTTTTCCATTATTTCCTTATTAAAATGAAATAACTTCATATGACTTTTCAGAAATATTTATTGACCCCATCAATGGGTATACTCAAATAATTTCCTTTATGGTTGGTCATATTCAAAATGAACTCCTAGAATATCCTTCAGTTAAAACATGAAAGATTCCTAGAATTCCCCGAGTTCTCAACTATAAAAATAACATTTATTTCCATGAATGCACTATAAAAAATCACGATCTAGTGGTGGGTTTTTAGAATGTAATTAAAAATAAACATCTAAATGATTTCTATGCTATAATTTTGCATCATTGTTCAAAAGAATCGATATTGTATTCATTTATAAGTGTTTTTAAACCACTGTTAAAGTGTAATTTAGTGATAGTTTATATTTTAACAAATGATAAGTGTTTAAAAAAATAAACCGACCCCTTTCCCTCAACTCCAGGACCGACATCATCTCCTTGTCCTTTGATGACCCCAACCCCAACTCATGACCCCGAATTAATTGACCATTATATTGAACCTCCATCCCCACACTGATGAGCCCCTCCTATGTCTCCATTTCACTCAACCCACCACACATGAACTCTACCCCTATCAAAGACCCGTCTCTCAAAAAATAGCGGATCTTATGCCTTGGATATGTGAGATTGATATTTTATGATATACAATGAAATTCTATTCCTTTTTTGTTTCCCATTATTCACATAAGAGCATTTACATGGTTTATTGTTCATTTTAATGGAGTTTGGTCAATTATTTAATTGAGGATGATATGTTTAAAAGCATTATTTATTTTTAATTCGGGATTTAGAATCTCTAAATTTATATCTAGGTTAAAATTATCTTATTATTCTTTTGTTTATTTGGATAAAAAATAGAATTCACCTAATGTATATAATGAATTTGATTGATGAAATTGAAATGGGAGATTGAACCATATATTTTTACATTATTTCCATGATTTTATTTATATATTATTTTTATGATTATGTTTTTATTATTTTTTATTATTAATGATGTGTTGAAACATTATCATAATTAAGAATGTAATACACATATAACAATGGAACAAATATATAAAATCTAATTTTTGTTTATGTTTTGTTATGTTAAGAGATATTTAACAATTTAATTTTGAATAAGGATTTCAATAATAGTTTTTATAATAAGACATGTTTATTAATGTTTTTAATGAAAATGGTGGTAACTGTGTGGTGGGTTTGTAGTTATAGAGAAAAATGTAATGACATGCCTTTTCACGGTGGTAATTTGATATAGTTGAAATAGGAAAATGTGGTTTTTTTCATGGATTTGATAAATAGGATATTGATAACAAATAGAGAGTATTATTTATATATTGATGCAATGATCTTATTATGATTAATTTCAAATGATTTATTTAGGTTATATACCTAATTAATTAATGAACAACTTGAATAGTGGAATGATAATGGTTTATGTGGATATAATATATCAATAAAAGTTATAAGGTAGTAAAAAAATATAATAATTAAAAAAATTAAGTGAAGTGGTAGTGTAGTTGAAAATTTACACTAATATATTACATTACTTTTTTTTTAAAAAAAAGTCCAAATTAAATTTTAATTTAATTTTATATATTAGCATTTAGCTTTTGAATTGAAATATCATTAAATATTTTATTTAAAAAACTATGATGGTCCTACATAATGAATTAAATTTTATTATTTTATTTTTTTATAATTATGAAAAAATATATATATTTTAATGTGCATTAAATTGATAAAATATGTGAAAAATTTGAATTATATTACCATAGAAAAATTCATGGGATTTAAAGGGTTTAGAGATGTTTTTTATTTTTCAATTATAAAATTATATGTGGATATTAAAATAATATATCCATTACCTAAATGAAAATTTAAATTATGGTTTAAGAGAGATGAAGTATATGAACACCTAACATAGAAAGAAGTTACACCTCAATATATGTGGTGTACATGGAATAGTGAATAAAACATTGCATAATGTTTCATTATTTATGTCCAATAAGATAATAAATCAGTTCATTCCCAAATATAGGACATAGAATTTCAAAAAATGAAAAAAATGAGTCATTTGGAGTAGTAGGGAAACACAATTAATATTGTGACATATCATTTGATCCACATGTTGATGTTGTAAATATGAATAATTCTTTTAGAACTAAAGGATAACCTGATCAAGGTGATAACATATTACTAGATTATGACTTGGAGACTAATACAATGGAAAACATAACTGTGAAAAAATTACCATTTTAAATTACATAGTGATGGAAATTAAGAATTACATAAAGGATGTGTTCATCATTCAATTTGTTTGATGATGTTTTACTAAATCAAGATACTATGTGAAATTATTAATAAAGTAATTTTTATGATATTGTAAATTTTTCATGACTCATTTCACAAAGCTAAGATATATGTATCATTTTGAGAGAAGAAGAATCTTATTAATATTAATGTACATTTTTATATGAATATACATTCATATCCTACTGATTTTATGATTTTGGGTTTAATATCTTGATATATAATGGTACAAAAAATACTATACTTCTCGTTGAATGTTAATAAACAGGGATTAAAGTTTTAATCTACATACTACTACAAATAAATATATAAATAAAACTACTATGAATGTTTTACTTTAATTTAAATTAAAAAACTATTGAAAATTTTGTTTATATAATAAAAATCCATTGAATATATAATGTGGAATCCTTTTGATAATAACAATGATGAGTTGATATGACATAAAAGAGATTTAAAAAACATCGAATACCTTCAACTCATTACATCCACATTTCCCTTTTAATTCAAGAAATGTGCAATTGGGATTAGCAGCTGATGGACTAAAACATTTTGTGACTTTATGTAAAAAATAAAACTATAGTTGGTTATTTTGATCCTTTATAATCTACCTCCATGGATGTGTATTTATAAATAATCATTCATCATATCAATAATTATTACTAGAAAGAAAATGACTAGAAATTCCATTAATGTATACCTGCAAAATAATATTATAAACTTATAGGAGTTATAGAATAATGCTGTAGAAACATATGATTTTATATACTATAAAATTGTTCTAAATGTATGGTTCCCCAATCTGGACCAACAATGAATTTCCAAGATTATAAAATTTATCTAGTTGGAACACGCAAATAGGATTGTAGTTTATTATTTATAACATTGATATTTATTTCCAATGAATACATTATAGAATAACATTGTGTTTTATGTGAAATTGTTGATTCCTTGATAAAATTCATAGCTTCTAGTTTAGTAATCCATGTTTTTGTGGAAAAATATCTGAGCCTTCCATTTAAATTTCTATCTAGATCGTAGATATAGAAACAATTATAAAATGTTGATATATACTTTTGAAAGGATATTAAAATAAATAATGGTAATAAAAGTGTTATAACTACATGAAATATGATGATAACATAATGATTGAATAAAAGAGTTTATTTTATGGAATTAGATATTTGGAATTTAAATAGTTATTACATAATTGTAATGATATATGCATTAGAAAGAATGTGCTTGACAATGTAATTTTTTGATGATTAATGATCATGGAAAATAAAAAGATCATTTAAATTCTTGTAACGACTTATAATTATTGAATATAAATCATGAACTTTGCTAAAATGAGAATGTGAAGTATCCAAATGTAATTTTTTGTTGTAAAATTCCCAAATAGTGTTTTCAATTAATTATTAATGAATTTTATGGTACCTAAGCGATATATAAGTAAAATTCAATAATTTTTTATTTGAATCATTATGAAATCCATAGATTTATAATTCAAGACTGACATATATTAATGTAGTAATTTATACAATTGGAAATGAATAATATATCACTAAAAAATATATATGTAGTTAAAAAAATTTCAAATTATTTGGAAAGTATTGTGAGAAGTGCTTAAAGCTAATAAAACTAGATAAAATTTAAGGAACCTTTTTATGGATGGTTTGTAATTTAGAGATTATATTTCCTCCATAAATATTCACTATGACGATTAATATAATTTATTATTTAATTAAATAATAAAAACATGGATATCCCATATATTATTGATTGATGTATCCCATGGAGATGTATTATATTTTTATTTTATTATCCTTAATGAATATAATTTCCATATTCAGGGCTTATTATATTTATTTATAAATTTCATACCTTTTCATTTGGTATCTAGTAACATTAAAATATTGTGTTAAAACAATTCTCAGGTCGAAGGTTCTAATGTAGAAGGATATGTTTTTTTAAGAGTTTCTATCCTTTTGTTTGAGACATGTTGATTTGAAAAATGAAAGAATGAGTCAAGTGGGAAATGATTATTATAATCCATGTCATTCTCATGAATATAATGAATCATAAATTTTTGAGCATTAGGTTGTGATGTTAGAAATGATTTCTCATTTTCATTGATATATTTTTAGTTATGAAAATAATACATAAATTTTATAACAAAAAATGATATTATTACTCTTTATATAAATAATTAATAAACAAATACAGATTAGAAATCATACTTGAAATGATGGAGAGATAAAAAAGTTGTTGAAAAATAAATTTTAAGAAGTTTCCACATTATGTAAGTTAAGAATCTAATACATAGTTTTAATATAATGACAATTATCTTATTTATTTAATAATATTTAATATCAACTTGTATAGATAATAGACAGTTATAATCATGTTGAACTATATAATGATTTGTAATATTTAGATCGAGATACATTATAGAATGATAAGTGATCTAGCACTTATAATATTTGGGGATTAATATACAATAATGTTGATCAAGATGAAGGTTTGGGAAGTAAAAAATGCTATATTTTTAGTGGATTATTTTAAATGAAGGTTGGTTAATAATAAAAAAATATAAGGAAAAATTAATTAAAAATTTGTTCGGTCAGCAGTTTATTATTGATTTACACTGGTGATCATTAAAACAATTATCCTTATATTTTGTATTCTTAATATAAAATGGTATATTATTTTTAAAATATTGTAGATGATGGTTGGAATGTTATTTTACACAGAAAATGAGAGACATGTATGATATGGGTGATGATTTTGATGTAATTTGTGATATTTATCTCCATAAACAACAAAAAAAAATTTTTCTCTAAAGATATTGAAAATGACGATCATGTGAGGGAGGGTGAAGAAGTAGGAGGTGGATGAGAATGAGAAGAATAGGATTTAATGATAAAAATTGATGCTGATATCTATATAACGATCCTAGAATATGATTTTCATGTTTATTTTTTAATATTGAAAAAATTTAGGTTTGTTTTTATTTACATTTAATTTAATAAATAAAAACAATTTATTTCTAATAAAATTTAATATTTAATTGAGTTAGTAAATTTTCATATATTTTGTGGTAGGTAAGTCATTATTAATGATGATTAGTTACATGAACCACTCTGTATCAAGTGATTATCATTCTACCCTTTTAACACTAGGTACACCTAATCACATTTGTTACATACTTTGTAGCACACTTCATTACATACATTAACATAATGATTTGTAATGGAATTTCAAATTTAATTTGGTTATTTTTTTTGGGTAAATTTTTAGTAGTATTCCATCCTAATAGATGTTTATGAGCATGACCTTCTACATATCACATGATTTCAGTTCTAACACCATGACATAAGTTAAAAATCATTACATACCATTCGTATTACTTTTGGTATCATTTCATTTTATCCTATTATGATTTCATTCACATGTATCCTTCTATAGAGGATATTTTGGTATTTTGTTGGTAACATATGATGCTTCAGTCTGGTAGCCATATGGGATTCTAGTTATCATCAATATGTCCTTGGAATTTCACAGACATCAGTTATTGTTTTCATTAAATAACATTAAACTATTAAAAAATTAAATGAAATTCTTAATTCTTATGTTATACATATATAAATAAAAATAGAATGCACCCAAACATCGACATTCATGTTTTTTTAACTTTTATAACTGAAAGTAAGATTACCCTTTTGATGACTTATCAGAATCCGGTGAGGATACAATTATAACTTATGATTAGATCCTAGGATATTTAGTTTCTGAGTAAGTGTCCCTACCCAATCATTATTCAAATTGGTTTCACGTTCCATTATTCTGGAAGAATGAGTTATTTTATACTCATAAAAGGTATTTTCATAATAATGTATTCATATATGATCAAATTAATAATTATTACATAATACATTAATAATAAATTGTATTTTATGATGTTTATTGGATATGTTGTTTCACTTTTTGGTGTTCAATGAAATTTTATGTCTATGGACCTTAAAAAAATGGAAATATTTCAAGTGTATGGTTTTTAATGGATTCTATAACAAATCCTTATATTTATTACAAATGTATAAGATGGTACCTAAGGGGGTTCCTAGAGAATAGTGGAAGAAATTTTTTGAACATCATATTACTAAATCACATCAGGTTCTTATTATTTGATAGTAGATTAATATCATTGTATTAATAGTAATTTCTATTTTTTAGGATATATAATATCATCAGGAATGTTATTTGAGAAATTATTCCAGTTAATAAAATCACTTAATTCAACACTCTCGTGGGATTATGATTTTCTCTATGAAATTAAGTCAAAATACACCCTTTAATTAAGTAAAATATATAACTACATCATTTCAATTAAAATTTTATAATTTTTTGTAATAATTATTTTATAAATTCGAAGGAGATATTTCAATCATTTGGATGTTCAAATTTATGGTTACATGTAAAAAAAATATTGTCTGGGATATTTCATTGATCTTTTATAAAACATTGAGTAAGAATTTTTTTATTGATTAGTGTAATTAAATTACTATATAGATTAATGTTTTTTAATTACAATAAAAAATCACAGAAACATGGGATTCCAAACCTAATTTGATAGATTAACCATCCATTGATGATTATATATCTAATTTTTTTGAAAATTATCACAAGGTTCATTTGAGGGGGATGAGTTTTTGACTATCATTATCATAGTTATTTAGAATATCACATACATCTTCTTTAATGATGTCATCTACAGGTGGTTTATAATATTTTTTGTATTAATGTACATATGGAAATTCCAATGCAAAAAAAAATATTTATGATCAATAAATAATTATGAAAATATATAATGATAAATTTTATGATTTTTATATTGTATTGGATTCCATGTTTCAATGGATGACATACAATATTCCCAAAGAAATATGGATTCTCATAGCAATATCCTTATTGGTATGTTTCATAAATTTAAAATTATTTTTTTTGTACTAATAATATATTTTTATAATATTTTCTACCATTATATATAACATCCAAAATTAAAAGTCTATAAATGATGGATTGAGTAATCTTTTCTCCATAAGGTACATGAGTGAATTAAAAAATAAATAATTGGTATAAGTCATCATAAATAGATCAAATTGGTTATTTTGTCAGAGTTGGAAAAAAAATAGTGATTTCATAATAATTATATTTTATTAAATCTCTAAAAATGTGTATATTTCATGAATGTGATTCCAAATATAATGGATGAGGGAGTATACAACCTCTCTTCACCACATTCCCAATTTACTCGCGTTGGAAAAATAACATAAACCATCCATTATCCTAGAATCCCCAAAGGATGTATAAAATTTTGATTACATAATTTATATGATAAAAAACACCCTATTTAATTTGATCTTAGAATACCTTAATCATATTGAAATGGGTATATTATTGTGATATTTTATTTCTCCAATGATCAGAGCATGAAAATGTTTTCTTATCTATTAATCCCATTGGGGAAAAAGTCTAATAGTATTCGACACAAGTTTTATAATACTAAACCCAAGGGATGGAATGGGAATAATGGAAAAAATATCTTCTTACAAAATATTCTCCACAAATTATATAAAATTAAGAAGGAATCTTGTGGATGAAAATAAATAACGGTTCTATTGTGCTATATGATGAAAAAAATAAAATTCCTTTCCAAGTATTCCTTTAAATTCGTCATTAACCTTGAATTCATGTTTGATTTCATATTTACTTAACTTAATCCAAGTCATTTAAATGAATTTGGGACTCAATAATTTGATAGCGATTAAGAAATAGCATGATTTTTCATTAAGGTGGATATTTTGATCATATAATATCAATGGTATTATCAAATAAAAAAATAGATGCATGGATATTAACTCTATGCGGTTCATTTGATAAATATCAGGATGGATAAAATAACCATCATCACACATGTGAATGTAAGGGACTGAAATTCCTTATGTGTGGAATGTAAGGGCATCAATCTCATGGTTATCAAAGGGATATAAAGTATATTATCAATATTTTATATTAAATGAAGGGTCCTCATATATATTCAACTATAGTACAATTTTAAAACTATAGGGACCATGGAAACTCTGAAAATAATTCAACTAATCAAAGGGTTATAGATGATGAATACTTTCCACAACCAATAATGTTATGGTATTAATTAAGAGATTATTCTCCCACTACTACAGAGGAAGAGCATGAAAATTATTTGGAGAATATTCACTTTTTATTTGTCAAATAATAGTGAATGACCTATTTTATACATGAACATCACATTATTATAAATATTGAAATTCTCTATAAAAATTAAAACATCATATCAAGACTTTGAGGTTGAGATATCAATGGAAACACCATGTGTTGAAATCACTACAACTAAATAATAGAAAAATTACACAATTAATATTTATAGAGATAATATTATTATGAATATTGATTTGATCCATTTTAGATAATTTTATCCTATTAATTTCATATAAATTTTTCTCCTATTCAGAGATTGTGTAAACTGTTGATTTAGGGGAATATTTCCCAAATCCCAACCTGTTATCTAAACCAATACAAGAGCATGGATAATTAAAAATATCATTCTAGACACTCAATCTCAATTATTTAAATTTTTTATACATGAGAATTAATATCTATATAAAATTATTAAGGAAATATAATGTATTTACCTCAATTAAATGTCACTTGAAATGGAATATAATAATGTATATTTTAAGGAGTACCCCATTCTTCTTCCAAATAAGGTGTTCAAGTACATTATAAACTATATGTGTTGACTGTGACATTTGTACGATGACATATAAAAAATAACCAATCAATTAATACCTCTAAGACAATGGTATTTATATTATTTATAATTATTTTATGTTAATCATTTATATATATATATATATATATTATTTCATTTAATATTTACTAAATAATCTTTTTACTAAGGTTTTTTTAATTAATTCAATTGTTGTAAATAGTGGTGGGGAGTGGTAAGGGAGGTGATGTGAATTGTCAATCACAAGTAGAGAGAGAAGTCCATGCATCTGAGAGAGAAGAGATGTTTTTGTTAATAATTTCAAAAATTGTTATTTGAAATATAGTAGATTTTAATATTATATACAAATTTTCTATAAATTTGTATATTTTTTTAATGTTTGAAACTATTGTATCTATACTATATTATCTTGTGAATTTATTATAAATTTTCATTATATTTTTTTGTTGTATCGCATGAAATGAGGCCAAATTACGTTGTGCTCAAATGATGTTAGAGTTTATTTTAACCACCTCTATGTAGTTAGTAATGGTTTTTAATACTTTTAAACTATTAGTGATTGCTTCAGTTTCAACCAAATATGGTACAAATCTTTAGTTTGGTAGTGCTTTTAGTAAAAAATAGTTATTTATAACAGAAATGGTTTTGAAAACATTCTCTACATTAAAAAAAACCACTCAATTAAAAAACAATATAAATAGTGCTTTTATTTAGTGATGATTACAGACCACTAAAATTAATGACAGGGGGTTTATAAATCTGTCATGAATAAATTACAACCACCACTAGGCAATGATTTGTAACATTTTAGAGATTAAATCACAAAATTATTAATAATTCACCATGTAGTGGATGTCTACTAAAATCATCCTGAAAGGATTTATTAATGGTTTTAACCATCATTAACAAATTCCTTTCCTATAGCGATAGAATAGAAAACATTATATTTACTAATAGAGTAGGATTAATTTTAATTAATGATAGAAATGTTGATGGGACCTTTTTCTTAAAGTAGAAACACTTTTCTCTATAGAAAAATATTTATAAGAACTATTCATTATTCAATGCTCATCCTTTGATTCTCCATATTTTAGCTTCTTTGGGAAGCATTGACATCTTATTTCATTAAATTATCCCTTATTTTTAACAATATTTTTCACCATATCTTATTGATAACATGGATCATTTTTACATGATATGTTTTTATAATTTAATTTGATAGTTATTTTCATTTTTTTATCTTAAATTTCTAATGAACTAGTATAATCTTTACACATTTTTAAAGAGTGTTCCTAACCTGTTTTCAGCTTCCACGTAATTTCTATATAGACTTCGAGTTACCATTTTTTTGTAAAATTATTAAATTTATCCTCTTAGGTATCTTCCACCAACCCAATACTCATTGATTCTTTCATGGATTTAATCTCTTTTTTATCTAACATTATTACGTCAAATTTAATAATAATGAACCATTAGAAAAGGTCTATGATGTGGCATTTTCTTCTATAGTAGAATAATCTATACTTTGGTGCATCATCTATCTCAACATTGTTCTAGGGTATGTCATGTTTTTTCATTTATTAACTCCCCAAGGAAGAATCATCTAATTTACCTCTTGTTTAATTCATCCTAATATATTATGGAATTATTTTTTATGTGCGTAATAATTATGATTTGTTAATGTTAATTTAAAATCATCATCACAATGGCCCAATTTGTAACCAAATCTATATAAATTATCATATATTACAAATCTATTTATATTATCATAGTTTACATTTTTATGTTCATTTATCTTTAACACCACATGATTGATATTGACTTCATATTTTCTCACCATGGGTAAAAACCTTATATAATCCTTACCAATTGAAATATAATATTAATAGTCAATGGACATATGTATAAATCTTTAATAAGTCCAATAATGGATAACAATCCTTGCTTTCTTCCTTTGTGTTTTTTTTATAGATACCATGAACACATTATTTTTGGAATAACAATCTATTATTTTGATCATTCATTCCAGTGGAAATATTTTCTCACATCCACCATTAATTTTGTGATGAGTTTATCCAAATTTTTCTTGCTATTATTTTTTTCTAAATTTGATTTTTATATATAGTTTAAAATAAATCAACATAATTTTTTTTGGAAGATGGGTTATATTTTTCAACGACCCAAACATTCATTAATGGAAATTTCTATTGATAAAATTAAATTTCATTTTATGGTTATATAAAATTTGAGCATTAGTGGTTTTATGTTTCTGGATTCTATAATACTGTTATGAATTGTGAATGTTGTTAATATATATGTTGAAGAGTGATCACATGATTAATATAAATGTTGGGCTTTAACAAATCCAATTTACTCGGACAAAGGACGTGATGGCCTCACCCAGTATACGTGCCACATATGAATCCCATTTTTCGGAGCATAGATAGTAGGTGATGTCATTGTGCTTCTCTCTTTACCTAGACTATGCCGATCATGAAAATGTTAAGCTTGAGTGGAACCAAAAAGAGGAGAAGTGTATTTTAATAGAGATGACCACCTGAGCGATGTTATCTAAGCCACCCCAAGAGTATGTCACCATCGCACACCTTACCTTTTTGTCTTATGTGGGTTTTATAGGGGTTAATGTAACAAGACCCTAGCACTATAACTATGTACATTTGTTTTGTTTAAATAACGTGCAGTCATTTTATTATTGTTACTTTGTAAATAGAATTTAAAGAACAAATAGTATTTTTAGTTAATATTCTACTAAGAAATCTATTTTGATGAATTAATAGATTTTTGAATTAAATAATATTTATTAAAATATTATTATAATTAAATTACTTTTTATTAAATATAAAGGATCATATAATTTTATTAATGAAATTGAAATTTTTATTAATGTTTGAATTGTGTTTTTATCAAAAAAAATTAAATTTTCGTTAAAGGTCTGCATTCATTTTAAAAGTAAAAAGTCACATATTTATAAAATTATTTAGATAAAAGTAATATTATTTTTGGAATTAGGACATCAAAGTTATCCAACTGTGAATTTTTCATAATTTTTTTGAGACAGTCGAATTGTTTGGTAAACATTAAATATTGATTAAATATATAATGTGATTTAGGACATCAAAATGATTCAATAGTGATGTAATAAAATAATAAAAACATTATGTTCGGCAAATACGTGTATTACCATTAAAATAATCTGATTTTGGGATTGATTGATTTATTTTAAAAATATTTAGTGGACCATTCATGGTTTATAAAACATTTTACCCTTTAAATTATTTTCCTTGAGAGTGTGAGTCACCTCTATAGAAGCAACCCTATTATTTCAAGAAGTTAGGTCATTGTCCCTATAAATTATTGTTTTCCACTCCCATTTGGCAAAAACCATTGGAAAAAACCATGGGCTGGTTTGTGTTATTGATTAGTTTAATGTGTGGTGACCCAAACCTAAATAATAAATAATCCCCTCTCCATTCCTATATAAACCAGCACAAACTCCCACTTCCTCGTCACTAAAATCCTTTTGAGTTATACCAACCCCATCCCTCCACTCTCTAGAATCCTACCAAGGCGCCTCAATCCCCCATGAAGCCACTATCAAGCCTCTCCTAAGCCTTTGGGATCACACTTCCAAATAAGATATTTCATCCTTCCTCATTTTTGTTTAATTTTCATTATGTTGTTATGCCATGTTTTTCAAATACAAATGTTAGGGTATGATTTTGAACCACCCCCAAACTGTCATATTTATTTTTGATTGATTGGAGACCCCTTTATCCCTCATTAATGCCTCCCATTTACACTTGTTACCATGCCGAAATTCCATGAGGGATTTCTCACTCCTCTTTTTCATCCAAGAAATTATTATGTATTATGAATCTAAATTCTATTATGTTTGTTTTGACATGTATCTATATGACACAATTACATTATATTTTATGTATATATTGTGATATATCCTTTTCAATCTCCTATCAAATTTTCATGAATCCTAATGTCACACCGTTATGCTGCCGAAATTGCACAGTGTTTTTCCAAGACAAGATCATTATGTTGTAAATACCATACCCATGTATCTATGAAGGGTATTCCCCTTTATACACCTATACATATCTATTTTTACTTTTATTTATTTATTCCACGTTAATTAATCACATAATAACTTATGATGTTGATTGATTCTATGATCCGTATGGCACACTTATGCATGAAATGAAATGCTTAAGAAGGGTGTTCCATGATAGCGCTCCAATGCATTGGGATAAGTATAGTATCTTGATACCTCATGTTCAATGGGTTTTGAATCATTATAATTCAATTACAATGAGTTTTTACTCATGCTTCATGTGTAATCATGGTTTAATCATGCTCCATGTGCAACGATCATTGGCTCATGCCAATCCCATGTTTAGAGTTGTTACCCGATTTCCATGATATGATTATAATGATTTATCATTACTTTATGTTCCTGATTATCTTGTGCTACATTTATATTCCTATTTCCTAATAGGTATTGTATTCCTCGTGTTATTCCATGTTTATTACCTTACAGGGCTTATAGCTCACCCTTTTCTTATTCATGTCCTTAGGTTATCCCATGCAATGCTATGTAAAAGGGAATGTAGTGGTCATGTAAAGGATGTTTTCAATAATGGTGTTTTAATTCATGTTCTATGTTTTTATGTAATGATCCTAAGCCCCAATGACACTAGACCTCTCAATATTATATGTTGTATCAAGTGAATTTTATATAATAAATCATGTTTATTTTTTTAATAAAAGTAGGGTTGTTATAGTTGGTATCAGAGGATTGGTTTAGTTATTTTAGAGATTAGGAGTAGAAAACCCTAGTGAAGACATGGAGATGAGAATAAGTATAATAAAAAAATCCCTATGTATTGGTGAGTATTGATTAAATGGCTTAACAATAAAATGCATCCCTGTCTGGATACGAGCAGGTAGAGGCGGCTCTAGAACAGATGTAAGCTAGGGATAAAACCCAAAAACACCTCTTTGAGCTAGACTCGAATGGGAAAAGGTGCACTAAAACATGCCTTGATACACACAAGGTTATGAAATTACTGGGGGATATTAGTTTTTAAATTCCCAAGCTTTGTTTGAACCCTTGTTAAGGGAATTTAAAAATTTCCACTACGAATATATGTTAGAAAGTAAACCATGAATATCATCGATTGATACCTCTGGATTAATAGGTTAAATAAATAAAAGGAATAAAGAAGTCATCAATTTTGTACTTGAATTACCCTTTATTTATTACCACTAACCTTCCTTTTATTCCATCCAATGGATTGTAATATGAGGACTCGGGCTAACAACTGATGTGAAGATCAATGTGATGACTTTGCTAATGAGATGTTCAATCTGATTGGAGCATGAATGAGGAACATTGACTTGATTCCCTCTTAGTGAACTCAAGAATTGAATAAAAACCTTGGTCAAGAGGAATTCTCAACCCCTCTTATTAATGAAAAAGTCACTATCAAGTGCATAATGAGAATAAGGCCTTCTACTTTTAATGGATCTTCCGATCCCTCAATCGCCTAACAATGGATCAACTCCATTGAAAAGATCTTCACCATCATTCAATGTTATGAATAAGAGAAATTTATCCTATAAGATTATTGTATGGAGGGTGAAGATGATCAATGGTGGACATTGATCATAAATATGAAGTCTGAGGAGAAGATCGAGGTGTTGGAATGGATGGAATTCCGAAAGATGTGTTTGATAAATATTTTCAACACACCCTCTCACTTAAGATGGAAAGGGACTACTTTGACCTCATGAAAAAAGATGAAGAATCTATTAGAGAGTATGAGGAAAACATCACGAGGCCTGTATAATATTCCTACGGATTTTTATTTACCCCTAAATGCAAGGTTGGATGCTTTGTTGTTGGGCTGAAACCTAGCCTATGGAATGCGCTGGTGATCCGTGACTTCCATAGCTATGATGAAATTTTCTGATGTACCGTCATGGTTGAAATGGAGATCAGAGAATCTCTGGGGTATCATGGTTATAAGAAGCATATGGTGGACATAAATACTGTTGGTCTGATGGATAAATCCAACAGTGCAAAGAAGATCCAGCACCCCACTTGCCCAAGGTGCAGAAAGAAGCACCCTGGAAATTGCCTGAAGGGGACGAGGAAATGATTTAGGTGTGGAAGAGAAGGTGACCAATATATTAACAATGGACAATAAAAACATGAGGCTATAATAGAGTAGAGGAACACACCATTAGAACCTCAACAAATATTCATTGCTATAACTGCAAAGAACCAGGGATCATGAAAATCTGTTCCCTAGGCTAAGGGTTTTCGGAGGCAACCAACAACATCCATGGCAGTAAGGGAGAGATTTTTCCATCACTATTACTAATGTTATCCCCAAAAAACAAGTGATTTCAGGTCCTCCAGTTATTCATTCAAGAATAGAAAACATACTTTTTTATTTAGGTTTTATGCATTCTTTTATATCCCAAAGGTTTAGTAGAACAATCTCAGCACCACCAAAAATCATGGACGTAAAGATGTCGGTGAGTACGAAAAATGGGGAAATCATTGCATCCCATGAATATAACTCCTCCCTTGTCATAATTTTTGGAATTAATTTCCTACAGAACCTCATCATACTCTCTCTAGTGGAATTTGATACAATTCATGGCAGGAATTTTCTTTCCTTATATAGATCCCAAATAAATTTCCGTGAGAGGTAAATCACTATCCATGTGGCCAATCAACCCCCGATAATATACAAGTGCAAGGAGGAATATTAATCTTCTTGAGCTCCATCATCTCAAGGGTGGATATTACTACCCTAAGAGCATGCGTATCTGGCTCAGATGATTGAGTCTAAGGATGAAACCATCCATGAAGGCATGCCTATTGTGAGGGAATTCACTGAAGCGTTTCCTGAGGAATTTCTGTGTCTGCCTCCTAGAATAGATGTTTAATTCTCAATTTACCTTATACCTGGGGTGTTTCCAACATCCAAGACTTCGTATATAATGGCTTTTATAGAGCATGAGGTGCTGAATAATCAACTACAGATGAATATGGATAAAGGGTTTATACTCCCAATTGCTTCACCATGGGGTTCAGTAGTCCTCCTCGTCATAAAGATAGATGGTTCAATGCTTCTTTTCATTGATTATCGTGAGCATAACAAAATCATGATAAATAAAAATTATCTATCCCATAAATCGATGACTTGTTTGATCAGGTGCATGGAGCATAATAATTCTCCAAGGTGGATTTTCGGTTAGGATATTATTATGTAAGGGTGAAGAAGGAAGATATCTCCTAGACTGCTTTTCATACAAGATACATGAACTATGAATTCATAGTAATGTCTTTAAAACTCACTAATTATCCAGAAATATTCATGGAATTGATGAATAGAGTCTTTAGGGATTACCTCGAAATTTTTTTGGTAGTCTTTATAGATGATATTCTGATATACTCCAAATCTAAGGTGGATCATGAAGAAAATCTATGAACTATACTAGAGACCATGTGAAGGGATAAGATCTATGCCAAGTACAAGAAGTTTGAGTTAGGGTTGAAGGAGGTCTCGTTTTTAGGCTATATCATCACAAGCAATGGGATATATATGGATCCCTCCAAAACAGATGCAATTAAGAGATTGTTGATGCTAATATCGGTAAAAAATATATGTATCTTATTTTGGTTTGTTGGATATTATTGATGATTTGTGAGAAATTTCTCACGATTTTCCAAACATCATACCAAGATAAATCAGAAGGGAGAAAAGTTTTCTTGGAGTGATGAATGTGAATAATGTTTCATGGAGTTAAAAAGTACGTTTGTCACTGCACCCATGCTCACATTACCCAAAAGTGGAGAACATTTTGTAGTATTTAGTGATGCTTCGAAGAAGGTCATGGGCTGTGTGTTGATGCAAAATGACAAAGAAAATTCCTATGCTTCAGGGAAATTGAATTTTCAGGAGAAGAATTATCCAACACATGATTTGGAGTTGGCTGCAGAGATCTTCACTTCAAAAATTTGGTGGAATTATCTGTTTGTGGAAAAGTGTGAAATATATACGGACCACAAAAGCCTCAATTATATATTCCCACAAAAAGAGTTGAACATGAACCAATGAAGATGGTCTGAGATTATCAAAGACTATGACTTCTCAATCCATTACCACCCAATGAAAGCGAACAAGGTGGAAGATGCTCTATATAGAAAGGACCGAGCGATTCTATTATTGATGAAAATTGAAAAGGACCAAATCTTCTTAGCTTCATTGAAGATGGACATGGGAATCAAAAGAAAGGGAAGTTCATAAATCCATTTACAATTTATTTTCCAATAGTCTCTTTTGGAAAAGTTAACTGATTCTCAAAAGGATGATATGGGAATTCAGAATAATGTGGAAGCTATAAGAAGTGGGAAATCCTCAGAGTCCAGTGTTAATGAAGAATGAATTTTGAGATTTTGGAAAAGACTATGTGTTACATCAAGTTCAGAGCCGAAGAAGGAACTTTTGGATGATGCACATAGTTAAAATATCTCTATTAACCCAGGAAACACCAAGATGAATCGAGATATCCAAGAGTATTATTGGTGGAATTATATGAAGAAGGATATCACTGAATTTACATCAATGTGTCTGGTGTGTCAGCAAGTGAAGGTTGAGAGACAGAAGTATAAGGGGATGATTCCACCATTCCCCATACCAGCATGGAAATGGATGAACATCACCTTGGACCTTGTCACCAGACTTACAAAGACATCCAAAGAAAACAATGCAATCTTGGTTGTTGTGGATCATCTTACAAAATCTGCACACATCATTTCAATTCGGTAGGATTTCTCATTGCATCAACTGGCACAAATATACATCAAAGAAGTGGTAAATCTACATGGAGTACCAATATCTATTGTATTCGATCGAAATACAAGATTCACCTTTAAGTTTTTTTAGAGTCTTCAACATGATCTGGATACTGAATTGAACATCAGTAAGACCTATCATCCACAAACTAATGGTCAATCTCATAAAAATATTCAGACACTGTAGGATATTTTAATATCATGTTCTATGGACGTCAAATGATGTTGGGACCAACATCTTCCACAAGTTTAATTCTCATACAATAACTGTTTCCACTTGAGCATCTGAATGGAACCTTAAGAAGCCCTATATGGGAAGAAGTGCAAAACATCAACATGTTGGGATGAATTCAGTGAATTTAAGATGCTAGGTCATGAAATGGTTGAAGAAATAATGGAAAGGTGAAAACCATTCAACCACATATCAAGGCAGCCCAGATTCGATAGAAGAGTTATGAAGATAATTGTAGATGAGGCCTTGAGTTTAAATTTTCAGAGAAGGTATTTCTACGAATATCTTCATTGAAGAAGTTCATGAGGTTTGTAAAGAAAGGGATGTTAAGTCATAGGTACATCGTCCCCTTCGAGATTATTGATCATGTTGGGGATGTGGCCTATTGACGAGCACATCTGCCTACCATGGCCAAAGAACATAATGTATTTCTTGTATTTCTCTCAAGGAAGTGCATACCAGACCCTATGGATGTACTCTTGTTAGAAGAAGTACAGTTAGAGGATGATCTCTCTTACAAGGAGAAACCAGTGAAGATTTAAGATCTTAGAAAAAATGTTCTACGAAATAAGACAATGCCCCTCCTCATGGTGCTATGTAGAAAAAACATTTTTGAAGAAACGACGTTGGAATCAGAGAAAGTGATGATGTAGAGTTACCCACATTTGTTTAAGAGTGGGAAAACGAAATTTTGAGGGTAAAATTTCTTAAGGGGGGGGGGGGAAGATTGTAACGACCCAACTATTCATTAATTGAAATTCCTATTGATCTAATTAAATATCATATTATGGATATATAAATTTTTAACTTTATTAGTTTTATGTTTTTGTATTTTAAAATGCCTTTATAAATTTTTACAATTGCTAATATAGTCGTTGAACAGTGATCACATGATTCGTATAAATATAGGGATTTAACAAATCCAATTTAATCCGTCAAATGAAGTGATGGCATCATACAATAGACTTGCCCCATACGGAGACTATTTATCATATCTTGGAAAGGATGTGATGACATTAGGATTCTCTGTTGACCAAGCACAATCCGAGATTGAACAAGTTAAGCTTTAGCAGAACCGACAACATGAGAAATTGAAGTTAAAAGAGATTACCACCAGAGAAATGTTATCGGAGCCACCCCAAGAGTCTGTCACCATTACAAAACATACCCTTCAGTATTATGAGGGTGTTATAAGTGGTTATGTAATAGTACCCTAGAACTATGAATATGTACATTATTTTTTTATAACGAATTTTCATTCATTTTATTATCGTTACATTGTAAATAGTTTTAAAATAACAAATATTATTTTTAGTTTATATTTAACTAAGAAATATATTTTGATACCTTAATGGATTTTTGAATTAAATAATATTTTATTAAAATATTATTATAATTAAACATTTTTTTATTAAATATAAATTATCATATAATTTTATGAATTCAATTGTAATTTATATTATGGTTTGAAAGCTATTTTTGTCAAAACACATGAATTTTAAGTAAATGTACATTTTTATTTTAAAAGTTAAAATTCACATATTTATAAAATTATTTAGAGAACATGAATATTATTTTTGGAATCAGGATGTAGAAATTATCCAATGGTTAATGTTTCATAATTCAATGAGAGAGTCAATTTTTTGGATAAACATTAAATACCGTTTAAATATATAATGTGTTTTATGACATCATAATGAACCAATAGTGATGTAATAAAATATTATAAGCCATATGTTCGTCCAATATATGTCTTACCATTAAAATTTTACGATTTTGGGTTTGTTTGATTTATTTTACAATGCTTTAGTGTACCTTTCAATTCTTATAAAACATTTTGTCTCTTTAAATTATTTTCAATGAGAGTGTGACTCATATCCACATAAGAAACCCTATTATTTTAAGAAGTTCGTCCATTGGGCTTATAAAATATTATTTTTCACTCCCTTTTGGAAAAAACCATGAGATGGATTGTGGTATTGATTCGTTTAATGTTTGGTGACCCAAACCAAAATAGTAATGAAATTTCCCTCCTTTCCTATATAAACCCACCCAAGCTCCCACATCCTCTTCACTCAAAGCCTTTGGATTTCGGACAAACCCTACACTCCTATCTCTAGAATCATCCCAAGGTGCCCCAAGCTCCCATGAATCCTCTCCCAACCCTCTACCAAGCCTTGGGGATCACATTTCTAAGTTAGGGATTTCTTCATTTCTCATTTTTGTCTAAATTTCTTTATGTTGTTATCCCCTTTTTTCAATTCCAAATATTGGGGGTATGATTTCTAACCTCACGCATATTTTCCAATTTATGTTAGGATTATGGGATACCCTTTTCTCTCTCATTAATACCTCCCATGTACACCCGTTACCATGCTGAAATTCTTTGAGATATTTATCTCTCCTCTTTTACATCCATGTAATTATTTTGTGTTATGCATCTAAATTCTATTACATTTGTTGGGGAATGTATCTATATTACCCCTTACAATCCATTATATGTTATTTTGATGAGATACCATTTTCTTGAATCATTATGTAACATCGTTATGCTGCTGAAATTGCACTACGTTTTTCAAGCAAAGATAATTGTGTAGTGAATACGATACCCATGTCTCTATTAAGGGTTTCACATTTATAAACATATAGAGATTGAATGGTACTTTCATGTATTTATTCCACATTACGTAATCATGGAATAAATGATGATGTTGACTGATTCCACGATCCATGTGTTGCACTTATGCCTAGAATGAAATGTTTAAGAAGGGTGTCCCTGGATAGAGCTCCAATGCATTCAGTAAAGTATAGTATCAGTATACGTCATTAGCAATGGGTGCTGACTCATGCTAATTCATGTGAAGTGATGTTTTATTCATGATTCATATGCAATGTGGTTTTACTCATTCTCCATGTGAAATGAGCCTTGCCTCAAGCTAATTCCATGTTAAGGGTTGTTGCCACATTTCCAGGTCATGATTATCATGCTTTATCATGCCTTTATGTTAATGTTTCTCTTGTGCTCCATTTATATTCCTTTTGTCTAAAATTTAATTTATTACTCATTTTATTCCATGTTTATTCCCCTGTTGGGCATTATAGCACACCCGTTTCTTATGTATGTCCTCAGGTTATTCCAAGCAATACATAGTACAAGGGAATGTGGTGGTAATGTAAGGAAGCTTTAAATAAAGATGTAGTATTTAATGTTTTATGTGGTTATTTAATGATCCTAAACCCCAAATACACTATACCAATCAATATTCTATATTTTATCAAGTGATGTTTATGTAATAAATCATGTTTAAGAGTTTAATAAATGTAGGGTTGTTATACATTTTTTATGATATTATAGTGGCTATATTATTAGATGGTTTTAGGAAATTATTTCAAATGATATTTGTTATTTTAATAGAAATAATCTGTTTAAGATCCTTGATTGACGAAATTATTTTCCAAAATGTTTTTGGAAAATTTATTTTGAGTCACTTCAATGTTACCCAATTTGCATTCAATTTCAAGGCACCTCATGTCGGGGAAATATTTTTCAAACTCAACTATGGTCAATTTATATTCCCATTATCTCTTCATATTATCCTTGTGATCTTCATGCATATTAAACTTTTTATATAAGGTATTTGCAAGGATGTTTACACTTTTATCTTTAATCCCTAATTGGGCATTATTGACATCCATGGAAGCTGATTGATTTTTTTGAAATTCATTATCATATTTACATAATAATTTTTTATTATTGTTTAACCACCAATTATTCTTTTTAAATCTTCTTGATCCATGATGGTTTTATATTTTTAGAACCATAAAAGTTATTTAGTACATTTTATAGAATTCAATTGAAACTAGTGGTAATATGGGATAACATCACCTTTATAATCATCATTTTATAAAATTGTTGGTATCAAGATCACATATACCAACAGTTTAAACAAATAATTTTTATCGGGTCAAAACGGATACCCTATACCAATGATTTTGAAATACTATTAGTGTAGGATGAAAGGAAAAATGTGGGATATTACTAAGATCGAGAGTGGGGTGAATCAGTTTTGGGGACATTTAAATCCAATTTACAACATTTTATCCCTATACCTATTAGACTTGTTTGGTTATTGATTCTCTTTTCCTTTTTTTTCTTGTTGCATGTGACAATATGAAAGCATGTAAAAATTTAAGAAGTTATTTTTACAAGGTTCATGACCCAATAAGAGTTTCCAATACTTGAAATGGTACAAAAATTAACTAACCACGTGATCACAATAAAGTAATCATTTAAATGGGTTACAACAAGTAGTAAATACCATTTCATATGCAATTAAATATTTTAAATTTGATAGTTCTTTTTTAATAATACTTGTATGCATATTTATACTACCACTCAAGATTTTAATATTTTTATGGATATGTTTTATAACAAAATAAAGTCTTGCACCTGTTGAAACTTGTTGTATGCCATAGTTCTTCTTTGTTCTTCCTTGAACTTCTACTTCACTTGATTACTTTCTCATCAGTACCCAAGCAACACTTATTATTATTCATAGTAGTAATCAAGAAACTACACTTTCTTCTTATATTTTTAGTCACAGTAATATGACTGTTGTAAAATATATAACACATTATTCTTCTTGGATAAATAATAATAAGCCAAATTTGACTTGGGCAGTCACTCATATTCTTCTCAATTTCTTATTCGGTGCAAACTGAATCCACTGAATCACCTTGTTCTAATATTACTAGAATCAAAAAACACTATTTTAATTATAAAAAAATAATTACTATCTTGAAACAAAATCAAAAAATTACACAATAATAATAGTGAATGGAATATCTATTATTTTCTATTATTTTTTGGGACGTATATGTTTGTTCAGCTAGATTTCACCACACATTCAATGTTATAGAAGAAGGATCCTTAACAAAAAAATCAGTCTATTATTGAATTATCAATTCATCTGGATAATATTTATATAATTAATAACATGAATGATTGATTAGGGTATCATAAATAATTCAGACACTATTTTATCCACCGGTTATAATTAATGAAGTAATTTAATATGGTCATATTAAATGAAAACTATTCACAGGTAGCATGAAACATTATATATTTCCTACTTCACGTGATCAGAAAGGGTTCACTTGAAATTATTCTTCAAATATACTATCTAATTTCTCACACACTGTCCTCATAGAATCTTGGAGGGAATTTTATATGAAAATCCTCAATCTCTTATTAAATTCACACAAGTGAAACTGTGTGAAAATATTTCTCAGGGAAAAAAATAGTTGATTAGTTATTATTCATTATGCAACACAATAGATGCATAAACATTCTTCTTTATGAAAGAATGTAAAATATCCTGGAGTAGTTGGGGTTTGGCTTTGTGGTAAGCACCGCATAATTCTACATGGAAAATGGGGGTTCAAAACCCATTGGGCGTAGGGTAATGTATCTACACTGTAGCGCTATTGTATCAGCCGAGATACTGTTTCAACGACGGCACTAAAGCCACGGAAGGGGGTACTGTAGCAGCGGCGGGTACAGTAGAAGTGTGGTATTGTAGAAGTACTATTCACAGAATGGCCCTTGGGAAAAAAAATTGGTCCTATGGGTTATGTTATGGGCTTAATGCCTACTGGACCTTCCGGCTATCTAATGGGTCTCCCTCTACACAGTTAAAGAGGTCTTTGATTTGTTTCAATAATAAAAAACTAGGCTTCGGCCCCAACATTTGAAAAAAATGTAAAAAGATCTTGAAACCAACTCTTGGTGAAGAATATTGGGAGTACATGAGTCAAATACTGAATTGTGGTATCATTTTTCCTTCACAAAATAGGGCGAGAGTGTATGAACACCTCTGGTTTGATTGGAGAGTCTCTTCACACAATTTGTTAGCATATCTCCATCACGAAACCAGAATGGTTCCTGGGAATCCTCTCTTTGTGAAGAATTGAGGTCTCTCAGATCTCTTCTATCCTTTTCAAACCAGTGTAGTTCATGATTGCAGTGTTTTATTTTAAATGAGAGTCTCCTCTATATTTTCCTCAACACACCTCGTCGTAGTGCATCAGTTTTTATAGAGAGACCTTCACCTCATCTATTAATTTAATCACTAAATCAAATCCCAATAATTCATACCATTGTAATAATATCTTTAAATTCTATAAGGATTAGTTATTTGAAATATTCAAACCTAGATTAATGATTTTCTAGCATCTTGGAATTTTTCATTTGTGATGATTGTAACACATGCATGCGATCTTTTAATCATGGAAATCATGTCTCAAACTTATCAAAGAAGAACAAACATCTAAACTGGACTTTGAAACTATGTTTTCATTTCATCCATCAGTATATTAATCATGAAAGAAAGGTTCCATGATTATTTTTTGGTCTATATAGCACTCACCCTCTTTCATTAGCATACAAAGGAGAGAAATCAAAACACCAAACAGACATAGAGTTTATGTAGTTCAGTTAGATGAAATACATCCATGTGGAAGGAAAGTATTAATTCTCATTCAAACAGAAAGAACACATTTTTCAAATTATTCTCACTATGTCATATCACAATGCGACACAACATATATACTGTAGAGGAGGAGAACATAACAGATTCTAAGGCTTTAATTTTCTTCCTGAGTGGCCACCAACTACAATAAATCTTCTTGGGTGGCCACAAACTGCTATAATTATTCTTGGGAGGCCCAAAACAACTTGGATAGTTATACTATTCCAGCAAAACTAAACAATCTCCACCTTGAAAAAAATATCACAATATGGCTGCTAAAAAGACTCTAGGTCATTGCTAAAAAAAATCAGTATGCTTGTTTGTACCTTCCCAATGGCCGTAGGAATCTCATGTTTTAGTCATATTGATCAATTCCAAATAATATTGTAACTTGATCATTGTATCATATTTATTTTCCTTCTAAGGAAGAAAAAATCCCTTATCATATTTTGATGTAGTGAATTCATATCTTCTTCCTTAACAGACTTCTACTAGTTCATTTCATTGTTATTCAAAACATTTTAATAGAAATTTAGATTACTATCTTCAACTCCAGAAAGAGAATAACTCACTGATTTTTCATACCTAGAGGGTCTTCATATAATAATTTTTTGTTCTACCAGTGTTGATACACTTATCTGATGTCACTACTTCACCTGTAATAATATCAACATTCAAATAATACAATGAACCTTTTCAAATACTTTTCTTCACAAGAAGTGCACCATAGATAACTTTCTTGAATCCATATTCAATGGTTTTCTGGTAACAAAGCTCATCCATAAATCCAATAGATATGATATTCATCTCCAATTCTAGTAAGTACCTCACATCTGTAAGGAGACGATATGTTCCATAATCCATCTTCAACCGTATTGTTCCAATACCTCTCTTATGAAAAAGGTGGTTATTTCCCATAAATATCACACCTTTATCTAACTCATTGAGGTTTGAAAACCAATCTTGATTCCTGCATTTTATTAAATGAATAAAATTGCTCAATAATAGACATACCATGTCTGTACTGAAATCTAAGCAATTTCAGTTTCAGGTACTGCTGATTTTCAATGCTTTTGGTTATATACTTATTCTGTAAAATACTCCACAAACTGTTTTCTATAGTTTCTTGCATCACACTGTATTTTTGATATTTTGCCTAGAAAATCTGGATTTTATCTCATGTTTGATGGTAGTGTCTCTTCCAATCACCATTGGAGATGTTCATGAGATTTTCTTCCAAGGTGATATCAAACTCTTATTGAGTTATAAAATCAAAAAACTCACATTTACACATGATGATGTTGTTCATCCAGTTATATTTCACCACCAAAAATTTTGTACTGGATGCCAAACATCTATATCGAAAAGTATTAGCAGTACCGACGTGTGTAGCTAGAACGATCTCCTAGGTATCCTCGGGTGGTACCAAACTATTTTTGGTTTTGGTATTCTCCATCAATAAAAAAATATAATATTTTCCAAAAACAGACAGTACCGATGAATTTGAAATATTCGAAAATGCTGAAATTGACTATTCAATTTTCCAAAATGGATCCCAAATGAATATCTAAATTTTTATCCCAAATATTTTTTCTCAAAAAAATGCCACTCAATTTTTTTTAATAAATAAATGATCATTTTATTAAAGTGTGTCTCCCACCATTAATCATTCACACCCACTATAAGAAAACACTAAAAAGGTCCCTTTTTTGACTTTCACATACACAATAGGGCTTAGAAAAAATTAAGAACAGAAAAAACAACAACAATCCACCTTTCCACTTCTTTCCATAGTCCACAAAATATGTCCTCTATAAAAACGCATCCCTCCTTTAATTTTTTTAGTTAATGATACCCCTCCACCTTTCTAAATTATAAGGCCCCTTAACTCATGTGCCTCTAGTGATATAATCTTCATGGACTACACAACAAAGAGAAACCCCTTACAGTATGGAAAGAGAAGAGATGATGATGTAGCAGAGGCACAGACTATAGTGGGTTCTGGATGGGAAGTGGGTTTCTAGAGGTAGCTCTAGATGGGAAGACACCAATTTGTGTGGAAAACGGGTTGCAAAGAAAAATATTCAGATTTTCAGAAACACTTTGAGTAGGAATAATAGACAGTAGATGATACATTGCGAAAAAATTCTAATTCGCACAAGTGGACACCAACAGATTCGTTGGAGTGCGGACAACAGGTTCCAACAAGAAACAGGAACATCAATGGGTTTAGGTGCATGGATAGGGAGTGATGGATGCAGATCTTTCCTAGGTAATCAAATACACCCTCTGATACCACTTTTTCATGGCATAGATCACTCATCCTCTTAGATTCTCAAAAAAAGTAGATAATTCAAAACATAATAGGGACATAAACTTTACGCGGTTCGGTCAGTTGACCAACATCCATGGTGAATGAATCAATTACTTATCATTAAAACGGGATAGAAGTTTATTAAAAATTCCCCTCACTCTCACATATCTCATTGTGACACAACATATATATAGAAACATAGGAGAACAAAACAAATATTGATGCTTCAATATTTTTCTAGTGCGGCCACAAACTACTGCAATTCTTCTTTGGCAGCCACCAACTACTGCAATTATTCTTGGGTGGCCAACAACTTATTTTATGGTGATATTATTCCCTCAAAACTCAACATATTTTTATCTAGTTTGGTTCATCATTTATATCTCATTATAATATTTGATTCCTCATGTTTAAATAATGGTGGTTCGGTCATGTATTCAATGAATCCAGTAGCATACATGAGAGTTGGGAGGAAGAAGATGATGGTGTAATACAAAGAATATGAGGCTAATTTAAAATACAATCAGCATGAGATATTATATAATACAGGATTAAACCAGTGGGTGTGGTATCTGAGATAATGTATCAATCATGCCCATATGTTAAGCTAGTAAATAGTACACCCAAATTCCATTCCCACATCAAAATGAATCCTAGTTTTAATATGCTTTATAAATTATTAATTTTGGGAATAGTTTCATTATTCCCCTCTCCCCCATATGGTACCACCTCGTAACAATTCTACAGGTGTGTTTCTGCACCCACCTCATTGCAGGCTTTTGGACCCCATTATGGATGACCTCAGTAAAGCGCAACATCATCCATTCATACTGTTTGCGGGATGGCCTCCCATTAGAATGGATGACCATGTTTCCCACAAGAGGCAACAGTTGAGGGTATCTAGTAATATTATTTGGCTGGCACTAATTTTTAAATAATCCCATTAAGAACCTTCAGTTAAATAACCAACTATCTAATGTTATTCAAAATCAAATTCCTGGCCACCTATTTTCTATGAATGCTAGTATATAATTATTCAACCCCACAAAGTACTCTCCAAAAATTATTCAAATAATCACACATGTAATGATAATTATATATCATTGTTCTCCTCCACTTCATGAAAATAATAATCCAAATGTTCTCAATGTTCTTCCATGTTTCTTCTGCAATAGTGAAATACTACTTTACCATCTTCAAATAATCATTCTATTATTATTTTTGGAATATTAATTCCAAAAAACTCTTCATATTCCAATAATCATTATACACATATATTTCATTATTGTAAGAAATATTCACCTTTGGCATATGTACTTTGAACTAAGAATCAGTTAAACAATTGTCTGATTTAACAGTATGGTGAATTTCTCAACATTGACAACTAATGCAACTAATACATAAAAATTCTCCTAGAATCACCATGATAGAATCTATAAAAATTATATAGGAATCACCATGTAACTTGAAGTCTTCAAAAATACCATCAAAATCACTAGGCATAACAATGAAACTCAAATTCATCATACCATTCACATGTTTTTTGGAATTTCAAGACATGAGGACATTATATAATATCCATTATAATTTTAAATCTTTTCTCATATTGAGATCAATGTAATATTTCTATTGAATGGATAATTATTTTCCACCAATGAATGTTTGTTGATAACAAATAAAATCTATATAGAGTGAGGGATCTTCAATCACCCCCATTGAATTTTTATAAAATACATTCAAATTTCTTAGAAAAATGAATGTGTCAATATGTTGAACTATTACATTATCTCTATTACATTACATTAAAACATTCATTTAACTATCTCTACTTTTTATTGACACTAAATATAATTATAATTGAAAAAATGGTATAAGTTAATACTTAAGCAATTTTCCATGTATTACTTCACTCTATGTCTACTTGAGCTGTGGTTGGTGTAGAAAACTAGTGGATTTGATTTATAAAACAATGAAATCAATTAACTACTGATCGGTAAACCATAATAAATGAGAACTCATATAATTTCTTTAAGGATTATTCACTCTAATTCCAGGATGAAATTATTAAATATTAGATGAATATTTTTAAGAACAATCTACATAAAACTCATAAACTCACATAAAAAATTGATCAAAAACATTCAAGTGAAATAGGGTGGATACGTGACATTTAGGGGACATTCCAATTTATTATTCCATTAATTTATTCATTTTGTCCCCATTTTTAATTTAATTTTTTTAATATTGGAACGGTATATATATTAAGAGTGAAATACCTTTAAAAAAATTACTTATAAGAAATTTCTAGAATAAATGTATTCCGTTATATTTGAAATAATAGTTTTTCTAAATTATTAATTTGTATACCCCTCAAGAGAAACACTAATCATCATCTTCATAATTTTGGATCTTATAAATAATATATGTAATGAAATTTCAGTATAATGAATACACATTATTGGGACCCCGACTTCTGACATTCTAGATTGGACATCTTTCATAACATCACTAATGATGATCTTCTAAAACATTTATTATTCAGAATAGTAAGTTATTAAAACAAACCAAGATTAAATATTCTTTATTTTAGCTATACAGAATCATACATCACATTCTTGGACATCATCAATGATGATCCTACAACATATTATGATTTAAATATTAAATTTGGAATCATTCAAGGATAGTAACTTCATCAGTTTAGCTATCAAGAATTGAAAGAACTCACTACTTCTAAGGTTACCCCTATGATAACATTATTCAGCTTCAATTTAAAAATTTATAATCAAAAATAAAATACCCATGGATTAATAGAATAAATTGGATCATCCTTTATTCAACAATATGAATAGAAAGATTGCAAGGATCTTCTCAGCCATGTTTCTCTATTTTCTCCAGTCTTCGTTCTTAAATATATAACCATATGTTCTAATATTTATTGAGTAAACAAGTATATTTTCACATATTCTTCTACATTAGGTGGAGAAAATATCTATTTTACATATTTTATATATGATAGATTATCTATCCACTTATGTAATGCATGTTGTTCTAGTAGAAGAGGTTAGACAACCATATTCAATGTGACCATATTTCTTAAATCTCTCATATAGAACTTATTTAGTATAAGTGTTTCCTTTTCCTGAAAAATCCCTATTCACATTTTCTTAATCACATGTAATTATTTATTTTCATTTCGTACTAAAATTTGCTTGTTAATCTTTAGGTTATATCATTATTTTGAAATCTTCTGTCTCTATAACTAACATGTCTTTATAAACTAGGGAATAATGTTTAGATCTTCTACATGGGATCTTCTGAGTTTTATCTGTCTTAGTAGTTATTTTTTAGAGAATACTATTAAACTTCTTGTATATTGAATCAAAGGTATTCTAACCATTTTTCTCCAATTCCTTCATGGGAGTATTTCTATACACATCATTGTTCTGATTTCTTCCCAAGGTTACTACTTCATTGCTCGCAAGATTATAAGGTCTTATTTTCATATTGGAAATTGATACATATTTAGATTAGTATATAACAACCTTATGTCCACTTCAATTGCATACATTAGTAATGTTATCAATCATTCTAAATCTATTTGCAGTATACTGATGTTTCGGGACCAGTGGATGATGTTTATTATTCTCCATATTTCTCCCTTTGTGATAGGATTCCTTTGTTCTTTTAGATTTTTATGATTATAAAAAACATTTAATAACAAATTCCAAAATATGTGGCATCACCATCATTGATCCCAAAATATTTATTTTACAATATCTTATTTATTATATTATTGGGTATTCTTTATGGGTTTTTATTCTCTATGTGGGGAAATAACTTCCACATTCTTTTTTATATCCATCCTTGTCACAATGGTATGTTTATTTTCACCATTCTTTATCAATACATATTCAAATTGTGTTTTATAACATGCACTATAAATGATAACATATTTACAAACATTAGTACACGATGCTACAAATAGCACTTGATTCTTCTCCACTGATTTTGATCGATCATTGAATAAAGTAATAACATTTTTATAACATGTTGGAGGTAATTCAACCTTTTAACTCTTCATTGAATATTGAGTACCTGTAGAAAATATCTCCTTATTTTTTAATGTGTCAATATGTGTCTTCTAAAGATAGTCCAATTTAGCATTAAATTCTAGAAATTTAATATTTAGGATGATTTTATGAAATTAAATCATAATAATTTTCTCTTTGGAATCCTTGTTAATTATTTCCACCTCATCTTCATGAAGATTAACTTTTTCCAGTAATAATGAGTTATGTTCTTTGATCTTCATGGATATTTATTCTAATTGTAAACCCTTGAAATCCGTTCTATTTTCCAATTTCTCATTATGTGAATGGATATTATCATCCGGATTCTTCGTGAATCCATATTTAAATTGAACATATTTAATATATTTTGAATAACATATTTCAAGATCCTTCTTTTTTACTTAATAGTTTCCAACCTGTCTAGAGAGCATTAAAAATTCCATAATTATTTTCTTACATGTTCTTATCGAAAACATAACATTCTCCTTCCATATAGAATATATATTCATGAATACATTAAAAGACTCAACAAAAAAGGGAGGATCTTTCTTCATGAATACCATCCATAATAAATCTTCATCTATCAACTAAAAATTTTTGAGAAGTTGTAGATTGATCATCACCACCAATTTTATCTATCATTTTTATCATGGGGAATTTTTTTAAATATACTAACACATACATTCTAATCACTATAGGTTGGAATGTTATCCATCTTATATGTAAGAAACTTCGGTCACATTATTATTACATTCCATCTTGGAAATGTCCTCATTTCCATATAGGAATTAAGAAATATATGCTTCCTATTATTTATATAAGAGGGACTTATTCTTAATCTTTTTCTTATCCTTATTTTTCCTATTCAACTTGGGATTGGTATAAATGTAATTCTACTCTGAGATAACTAGATCTCCCCCAATATTTAACAATATTTTTGACTCAAAAAATAAACTAAAATATTCAAAAGAGTATAAATTCAATGTAAAGAATCAAATAGAGGTGAAACATGGCTCTGATTGCACAATTAAAGACCAGTTTCGAATATTCCAATACTGAGGTGGGAGGGGGGGGTGAATCAGTGTTGGTAATTTCATAATCAAATTACAAAAATTTTTCCCATTAGACCTTATACTAGTTTGGATATAATATAATCTTATTATCTTTCATGAACCAGGCCAGGTCACCGTCCGACCCGGCGCCCGGCCCGGCCTGCGGAAAGGCCCGAAGGGCGTTCCCGATCCCCACGAGTTGGAACAAGTACCCGGGTATCGTAAGTAAAAACTCGGAATGATTTTAACAGAAATAACAAAAAATAAAAACAACTAGCCAGGTAAATAAACTGAAACTGAAAAAAGACAACCAAACACATCTTTAAACTATGAACATTTTTTTAAATTCTACAACTCGAACCAAGAACTAAAAAGAAAATATGACGGCAGACCCTAAAACTCATACTCAAACCTCCCGGAAAAAGAGAGGCTACACCAGCACCACTCTGCATGAAAAGACCAACTACAACCTGAACCACCATCATTGAGGATGAAGTCATAACTTGGAATGCAGAAGAAACAGAATCTACATACACCCAAGGGTGTATGTAGGGTGTGAGCTGAAAGCTCAGTAGGATGCCACCAAGAAAAGCTTCCATGCATAATTATTAAAAGACAAATAGAGTTGCAATTTAATAGAATAAAAATAAATAAGTTCCTAGAGAATTTTTATGAAAATGGTTTTAAGGGGAAACTTCTCCAAAAGGAAAACAACTTAAATTAACTTACACACATGCATGACCACCCACACACACACACACACACACACACAGATGCATGCACACATGTACACATGCACACACACTTTTCTTGGTAACCCCAATGTCACACCGTGTGCCGACGGTGATCAGGAAGCAAAGGAATAGCACAATACATGGGAGAGACCCTAATGATACTAGCGAGAAGTGGGAACCTAGAACCTCACGTCTCGGTGAACCATATCACACATTCCCGTGCACGAGCCACTGGTAGAGAAACACCTCCTACGATAGTGGTCTCCAGTCATCATCCAAAGTTTAGTTAGTGTTGTAAGCATCAATCCCACTAATTGAAACTGGGTTGAGGCCACTCTCATATCACTAGCACGCTAGTCAAGTCCGCACACCTAGTTCCCAGGCTCCCCGTTTGTGCTCAAGTAATTCAAATATCATGCCACATGTCATAATCATACACTTAAACCCAATAATATACTACACACGCCAAGAAAACCATTTGCACACACAAAAACCATTTGAAATAATACACTCGCTAATTTTTTTTTCAAAACACGCTTCACACTATTGACAAAACATAATAAACTGTTTAAAAAGTTTATGAAACAATATAAAAAGAGTGTCACATGATTTTACACACATAGAAGTAATTAATTATAAATCCAAAACACACACAAACATTGCACACACTAAAATACATGATAAAGCATGACCTACACCACCGAAACAATTTGATGGAAAACCTTACACCACATGTAGGACAATTTTACACAAACTACATAACCTAATAAGCCAAAAAAAAGCTCATGATACAATTTTAACGAAGAAATATGGCATCGCTCATTAACCCCCCCAAACCTTCTTTTATGATAAGATGCACACGACACTAATTCAAGAATATAGTTCACACTAATTGCACAAAATAATAAGCTAATTGCAGAATTTAAAATCACTAACAACTCGATATGATTTTTCAGTAGAAAACACAGACATAAAATATAAAAATGCTACCAAATAATTAATATGAAATCAATCCTCAAAGAAGAACAATTTTGCAAAATAAAAATTAATTAAATAACATATTAAATTAATTAAACATTCAAATTAATTTAACTAGATAATAATTAAGAGTGGAACCACCTACCTCAACGTCGAACCTCGAAAATTGATTGTGAAATCCTTCAATTTTAGCGTGAAACATCAATCGTGCATCGTTTTCACCGCAAGAAACCTAGAACAAACTCAAACTCCTGAATCGAACCAATAACATAAAAATGGAAACTCAAACAATAGGAATCCCACCCCCAAAAATGAAGAAACAACTAGACAAGGGCGTACGCACATGGTCGGGTCTCAAAAAAGGCCACAAAAGGTGTGCCGTGATAGAAAACCGGCCAGAACGGTGTGCGCCAGCCGTGATAAGACAGAATTGAAGTAACCCCCTATTACTGCTTCATGGGCTTGCAACAATAAAAAATACATCAAGGAAAAAAACAAAGGTTGAATTTATATGAATCCTATCACAAAAAAGAAATTGTATTCTGCATTCTAATATAAATTCACGGGCCTCTAACACTTGCAGCGACGAATTGCTTACCAATTCTCTCAAGAAAAACCCAGCTGAGGAGGGGCATGGAACAAAGTTCGCACTAGGTAAGCCAAGGGAAATTAGGGTGGCGGTCATCGGACGGAACATGAAGATGGTAGTTAGTGTGTCGGGGTTGGCCGAGGAGCAGGGGTGAGGTTGGTCCAGCGAGAAGGTGTGCGACGAAGGGGGAGTGAATGGTGGAGTCGGGCGGCGGTCACCGGATGGAGCAGGAGGGCAGCGGGGTGGCATTTTCGGATGGAGCAAGGGAGGCGCTGGGGTTTGCCGGACCAGGCAAGGGGGGCCGCCGGCTTGGTTTTGCAGGACAAGGCAATGGGGGGCGGCTGATATGGGTTGTGGTGGACTGAAGAGGAGAAGGGAGGAGATGGGCAGGATGGAAGACCGAAGAGGATAAGGGGGAGCTGGGCGCAACGGCGGACCGAAGAGGAGAAGGGGGTGAAAAACAGGGTGCGAGGGATTGGGGTGGGGCAATAGGCCGAGGGTAGAAGTGGTTCGAAAACCCTAATACACAAAGAAAAAAACTGTAAAAAAACTACAAATAAAGCTATAAATAAAACAGAAAAAAAACGAAAACTAAAAATATATATATATTAATTATAATAATAACAATAATAATAATAAACCAAAACTAACAATAAAAATAATAGTAATAAAATAAAATTTGTAGCAATTATAACCATAGTGATAAAAATAATTATAACAATTACCTCCTTAAATAATAATATTATTATGATTGTTAAAATAATTTAATAAAACTTTTATCACCTTTAATTTTATTTATTTATTTATCATCAAGTAATTTTATTTAATTAATTATACCCTAGCAGGTCACCCGGTGGACCAAGCGAGGCTGTGCGGTTTCAAAAACATGTCTCGCCTGAGTTGTGCCTCACCCAAGTCCGTGCGGTCTCAATTTTTATTGTGTTCTCATTTTATTATTCATCATGTATATTTTTCATCACACTTAAACATAGGGCAGGTTGTGCGGTATGCTGGGTGAGGTCAGGCGGTGACCCATGCGAGGTCGCACGGCATTGATAGCGGCGCACTTAATGCCGAAAAGGCAAAAAAGTGAGTTTCGAAAGAAAACTAAAAATTTTTATGTTCGGCCTTGACCTAAACTATCTGATTCCCAACATAAATGAAAAAATAAATAATATAAAAAACGACTGGTGTGACAATTCTCCCCACCATAAATATTTCCATCGCCAGAAAGCCACAACTAGAACTAAACCCCAAAGTAGAAAACTAAACTCCATTAAGGGTCAAAGGAGATCCCCACAAACATCAAGAAAAGAGAGGGAAAAAGACATCGTGCTCAGAGAAAGTGACTCAAAGACAACTTCTAGAAACTAATTTAAAGACTTCCTGATATGTGTTTCCCGCCCCAAAGAGCTAAAACACCTCCATTTGACTGATCCAGGAAAGCGACTCTCGCACTCACGGAAACCAACTTCACAAGCCGAAACACCTCAAGTTCGATAGAATGAAAACCACACCATTTGGTTAGAATGAAAAAACAAGTTCAAACCACGTTCAAGGACCACTCTTACCACTTATCACCAAGACATATTTAATAATCGAAGCAAATGATCAACATGGGGAGAACTGAGGGATCCCCACCATTAGGAACTCCCTGGAACTCGAATCGAGACTGAAAAACTGACATGGGGAGGTTCGAGGGGACTCCCCGCCATTAAGAACCCAATATCATCCAGGGCGGGGTTGGAGAATCGACACGTGGAGGTCAGAACGGACTGCCCACCATTAAAGAAAAGTCCAACATCAATTCATTCTAGAGACATTTATGCAAGATCCAATGTGGGTATCCCCACCATTGGAACTAATAGCAGATACAAAACATTAGAAATTTTCTGACGGGGACCAAGCACCCCACCACAAGGGGAGGGAAGGGCCGGGCCAAACTACCAGGTGTCAAACCCACAACCCAATATAAACCAACATCTTCACATCCCTAAACAAGTATCATTACAATTTGAGACCAACCTACCCAACATATCCCATAAGGACCACAAAATACAATTACCTTTGGTGTGACGCAACCCTCAAGACATTAAGATAATGAGATGACCACGCCTCCTTATATCCACATGAAGCCTCGCACACCCAATCAGGTTGTTCGGAAAGGAACAACCAGAGAGAACCATTTAAGATGCTTTCAAATTCAACACCGATGACAGAATTAAAGTCAGTGTCCCATACACTCCCGGGGTTCCTAACCACGCACCAGCTCCACTCCGAGGCCTAGGGCTGGAGGCCTGATGTTTGAAGCATCTTCTGCCTTGCAGTAAGGCATGAGAGACTCCCGAACGGAGCTTCTCCCTTTTAGTTTCACACACAATCGCACTACAACCGAGGCAACGCCATCAAACACAACACATTACAACATCCTACTGATCATACAAAAAACATTCAAACGACCATACCCGCCTCATATGACTGGGTCATCCAAACTAGTAGCCTAACACGAACCATTTCATAAATTATACAAACCAAACACCATAGGTCATTTAGAACAATAGACCACACCAATAACATAGGGTTGCTTCTACCTTTTCCCCACTGGAGTCACCTTTACCGCATCCAAATATCCGTTGACTATGATAGGGACCTCACACTACTTGACACCACCAAACACGACCCTTGCAGCCGATGTAAATACTACAAAGCCCTTCAAGACACTGGTCAACACTGAAAATTCTAAACCGCCTTCACCTCACCCCACTGGAATTCCTTTCGCCATTTCCAGGGGGAACCTTCAAACCTGACAGTGTCAAACTTCATACCCGATGAGTCAGGACACTCAAAAGATCAAAACTATCTTCAACTACCATCACATCTATCATCCCACTGCGAGTTGATCCGCTTAGTTGTAAAAAAGAGGGTTGGGTTCAATTCCGGAATTCAAGAAGAGATTCCTCTATTCAACTAGAGGGTCGGCCAACGGAAAATTACCCATAGCCGCACATCAATCACATGTCAATGCTTTAGGGGGGGCATACACCAACCAAGAAAGGAAACCGTGGACCCAACCAAACTGGTCCAACGGTCAAGACATACCACAAGCAAACACCAAACGTACATGGGGAACCACTACAACGGCTCCCCGATGTACTTTCCAAAAGAATTGACTAACTACATGCTGGAATACCAACATACAAATAAGAATCCAAACTCGGGACACAATTCAGTCAAAAAGGATTCTCGACCAAAAATGTCTCACTTCCAACATGTCAAAATCACAAGGACACATTATGCAATCACCGGTTACTAAAACACCAAATTTTCATTTAACAAATCATTTTGAAAATAATCCAAGCTGGTGGGTTGTACAAACACCAATGGTGTCCCATGAACCTTGCACAAGCATGTTCTCGTGCTGCACCAGCACCCACCTTATATAAATCCAGGCACTCATCCGCTCGTGTCATTAACTCTTTCTCTTTTCGTATACACTCATGCATGTGGTTTCCCATGAGAGTTACAAGGATCAAAACAAAACCTTTCCATTTTTCAAAACCAAAACATTCAACCCACACCTTTCAAACCACATACCTCATCTTATTTTTAATGATCTTCATTTCAAAACTGTTTTTTTCAAAACATTTTCCAAGACTAAAACAATGAAACAAGGAACGGTGCAAGAGATAACTAGTGTAACATGGTGACTATAACATATGGTTGGAGGCCATACGCTAATCACGACACTACCAAAAAGGGTATTCTAAGACAGTGTCCCCAGCTCCACATGGCATTCCAGACCCTGTGAGTTCACTAGGACCACTTACATTACCCCTTTTCATTTCACTTAGACAAGATTATCCACAAGGACCAAAAACTCAGACAAAACCCAACAGACTTTGGTAACATCAATCTCGCCCCGAGGTGTGATTCCCAGACAACTTACCCATAGCCAGCACATCGAGTCCCAAAAACCTTAACTCAAGTCAATTGTGACTCTATCCCAAAAGAAAATGACCCAAGAGAGTAAACAACCCCTCTGATACCATTTATTCACGAACCAGGCGGTGTCACCATCCGACCCGGTGCCCGGCCTGGCCCGCGGCAAGGCCCGATGGGCGTTCCCAATCCCCACAGGCTGGAACAAGTTCCCGGCTATCGTAATTAACAACTGGGAATGATTTTACCCGAAATAAAAGATAGAAAAACAACTAGCCAGGTAAATAAACTGAAACTAGAAAAAGGAAACCAAACACCTCTTTAAACTACAAACATTTTTTAAAGTCTACAACTGAAACCACAAACTAAAAAGAAATGATGAAGACGGAAACTAAAACATATACTCAACCCTCCCAGAAAAAGAGAGGCCACATCAGCACCACTCTGCATGAAAAGACCAAAAACAAACTGAACCACCATCGCTGAGCACGAAGTCACAACCTGGAATGCAGAAGAAACAGAATCTACATACACCTAAGGTTGTTTGTAGGGCGTGAGCTGAAATTCCAATAGGATGCCATCCAGAAAAGGTTCCATGCATATTTATTAAAAGACAAATATATTTTCAATTTAACATAATAAAAATAAATAAGTGCTTAAATAATTTTAATGAAAACAGTTTTTAAGGGGAAACTTCTCTAAATGGAAAACAACTTAAATTAACTTACACGCACGCATTCACACCCACACACGCCCACACACACACAGTCGCATGCACACACACACACACACACAAACACATTTCTTGGTAACCCCAACGTCACACCATGTGCCGTCGGTGAGAGGAAAGCAAAGGAAGATCACAATACATGGGAGAGACCCTAAAGATACTAGTGAGAAGTGGGACCCTAGAACCTCATGTATCGGTGAACCATATCACACATTCCTGTGCATGAGCCACTGGTAGGGAAACACCTCCTACTATAGTGGGCTCCAATCATCATCCAATGTATAGTTAGTATTGTAAGCGTCAATCCCGCTAAGTTAAACTGGGCCAAGGACACTCCCGTATGACTGGCATGCTAGTCTAGTCCGCCCACTTAGTACCCAGGCTTCCCGTTTGTGCTCAAGTAATTCAAAGTTCATGCCACATGTCATAATAATACACTTAAACCCAATAAGATACTACACATTCCAAGACAACCATTTGCACACACAAAACCATATGAAATTATACACTCGCTAAAAACATATTCAAAACATGCTTCACACTATTGACATAACTTAATAAACCATTGAAAACGTTTATGAAACAATAGAAAAAGAGTGTCACATGAATTTACACACACAGAAGTAACTATTTATAAATCCAAAACACACTCCAACATTGCACACACTCATATACAAGATAAAGCGTGACCTGCACCACCCAAAAAATTTGATGGAAAACCTTACACCACATGTTATACACTTTTACACAAACTACAGAACCTAATAAGCCGAATACAAAAGCTCATGGTACAATTTTAAAGAACAAATATTGCATCGCTCATTAACCCCCACAAAACCTTCTTTTATGATAAGATGCACATGACACTATTTCAAGAATATAGTTCACACTAATTGCACAACATAATAAGCTAATCGCAGAATTTAAAATCACTAACAACTCGATATGAGTTTTCAGCAGAATACACAAACATAAAATATAAAAATGCTACCATATAATTAAGATGAAATCAAACCTCAAAGAAGAACAATTTTGCAAAATGAAAATTCATTAAATAACATACTAAATTTATTAAACATTCAAATTAATTTAATCAGATAATAATTAAGAGTGGAACCACCTACCTCGATGTCGAACCTCGAAAATGGATTGTGAAATCCCCAAATTTTAGCGTGAAACATCAATCGCGCACCGTTTTCACCGCAAGAAACCTAGAAGAACTCAAAATCCTGAATATAACCAATAAAATAAAAATGGAAACTCAAACAACATGGAATCCCACCCCCAAAGTTGAAGGAAAAACAAGAGAAGGGTGTACGCACCATTGGTGAGGCAGCGGGAGGCTGGTCAGGTCTTAAAAGAGGCCACCAGATGTGTGCCGTGATAGAAAATTGGCCGGAAGGAGGTGCTCCAGCTGTGATAAGACATAATTAATGTAACCCCTATTAATGCTGCATGGGCTTGAAACAAGAACAAATACATTAAGAACAACAGGAAAAGGTTGAATTTCTATGAATCATATCATGAAAAAAATATTGTATACTGCATTCTAATAGAAAGTCGCGGGCCTCCAACACTTGCAGTGAAGAATTTATTACCAATTCTCTCAAGAAAAACCCAGCCGAGGAGGTTCATGGAACACAGTTCACACTAGGGAAGCAGAGGGACATTGGGGTGGCGGTCGTCGGACAGAACAGGAGGGTGGTGGTTGGTGCGTCGGGGTTGGACGAGGAGCAAGGGTGAGGCTAGTTTAGTGAGAAGGTGCATGAAAAAGGTGGAGAGAACGGTGGAGTCGGGCGGCGGTCACCGGATGGAGCTGGAGGGTAGTGGGGTGGCATTGTCGGACGGAGCAAGGGAGGTGCTGGGGTTTTTCGGACCAGGCAAGGGGGGCTAGGGTTCACCAGACAAGGCAATGGTGGCAGCTGAGATGGGGTGTGGCATACCGAAGAGGAGAAGGGGGGAGATGTGTAGGATGGAGGACCGAAGAGGTGAAGGGGGAGCTGGGCGCGACGGCGGACTGAAGAGGAGAAGGGGGTGAAAAATAGGGTGCGAGGGAGAGGGGTGGGGGGACGGGTCGTGGGTAGGAGGGGTTCAAAAACCCAAATACACAAAGAAAAAAACTGTAAAAAAATACAAATAAAGCTATAAATAAAACAAAAATAATAAAACTAAATATATATATATATTAATAATAGTAATAACAATAATAATAATAAACCAAATCTAACAATAAAAATAATAGTAATAAAATAATTTTTTTTGCAATTATAACCATAGTGATAAAAAAATTATAACAATTACCTCCTCAAATAATATTATTATTATGATCATTAAAATAATTTATTAAAACTTTTATCATCATTAATTTTATTTATTTATCATCAAATCATTTTATTTAATTAGTTAGACCGTAGCAGGTCACCCGGTGGACCAGGCGAGGCTGCGCTGCCTCAATTTTTATTGTGTTCTTGTTTTATTATTTGCCATGTATATTTTTCATCTCCCTTAAACATAGGGTAGGTTGTGTGGTAAGCAGGGCGAGGTCATGCGGAAACGGAAGCGAGGTTGCACGGCTTTGAAAGCGGCACGATTAATGCCGAAAAGGCCAAAAAGTTCGTTTCATAATAAAACTCAAAAATTTTAAGTTCATCCTTGACCCAAACTATCTAATGCCCAATAGAAATAATAAAATAAAAAATATAAAAAAAAGACGGGTGTGGCATTATCATTTTGTTATCCTAAGAAATAATATGAATGAATGTAAATAGAGAAAATTATATTTTCACAGGGTCCACAACACAATTAGAGTAGTTAGTTCTTAGCCTGGTATGGAAATGATACAACCAAAAATCCAATGTAAAAAATTCATTGAATGTTGTTATAACAAGTAAGAAATACCCATTCACATGAAATTAACTATAGCCAATTTGATAGTGCTTGGTTTACATTAGTGGGCGAGATCTTTATACAACCTCTCAAAAAGGTCATCTCCTTGTTGATAAGGTCTATAACACCAATAAAGTCATAAAACTGTTATCTCCTTTTGGATTTCTAAATTCTACTATTTTATTCAATAAAACTCATATTCACTTTATTACCTTCCCAATAGCAGGAAAGAAACACTTCTTCTTTTTCACATCAGCAGTCACATATCTATATTTTCTTCTTATTATCTCAGTCCTAATTATATGAATATAGTTGATAAATGAACATGTAATTCATGTGGAATAGATAATAATAAATTGAATATGAATTGATCAGTCAATCCTTCTCTTCTCCTCTCATTCCTACTTAGTGGAAAACTGAATGCACTATATCACCTTCTTCCAATATTTTTGTAATCAAAAACACCATGGTGATTATCAAAATTATAATGATCATTTCAACAAAACATCATCACAATTACAAAATATCAATGTGGAATAGATTATCATTTATTTTATATTCTTCTTGGTAAAGTTGATCTTCGTTCAACTAGATTGTACCACTCTTTAAATATTATGCAAGAATGATATTGCACCTAAAAAACCAGTCTATTATTTAATTATCAACCCAGTTATATCATATGTATTTCACGCATTACATGCATGAGGTTTTTATATAATAAAAAATAATCCATGAATTATTTTAAATCCTTATTATAGTTATTGATGTAATTAAATGTGGTTATATGTAATGCATATATACATGGGATGCAAACAACATTCTTTGTTTCCTCCTATATGTAACAAAATATGATTCCCACAAATAGTTATTTAAAACACACTTCCTTAATATAGACACACTATTCCCATTAAATCTTGGATGGAATTGTGGGTTCCACTCATCCTTATCATATAATATCCGCACAAGTGAAATTGTGAGAAACTATTGCTCAAGTTAAAACTATGAGTTCAGTTATTCGTTTTTTGAAATACAGTTGATGTGCGAACATGATTATTTGTGAATGCATGTTAGTGATTTATGGGACCAACTATTAGTGATGAACGATTGGATTACATGACTCAAACAATATATTGAAGTATTAATATATTATTTAAAACATGACTATAGTATATGAACACCTGTCAAGTGATCATAAAATATCATCCCACAAGATGTGTGATGATATCCTTGGTGAAACAAAAAATGTTCTTGAGACTCTTTTATTTGTTATCATTTTAAGGATCAAGGATCTCTTATACATTTCACGACTGAATGTAGTTAGATAAATATATATTTCCTATGAAAATGATAGGTATCTCTATGTATGTAGTGTCACACCTCATCTCAGTGCCTTGGTATTTATAAATAGGTTTTGAAACCATCTATTTATTTAATAGAAGAAGAAAATTCCAAAAATTAACACTATGATTACCATATATTTAAATCATTATAATATTCGGTCATTGAAATCTTCAAATCTGAATTAAATATATATTGAAAATCACCGCTTTTTTCTCTACAATTATTAACAAATAAGCATGATATCTTTTACACAAGAAAGTATTGCCTCGGGAAAATCCATGAAAAATTAACATCTTAACAAGCCTCATGAAACTATTTTTTTAGATTTTACATGATTATATTAATAACAAAAATGAATTTGAATGATTATTATAATCATGTTTGCTTCATCATCTCGATCTCAGTATGATCATATAAACCTCAGATTCGGCTGATGATGGTTCAACCATGCCTCTAGTGAATCTAGTAGCATCGTTGATAGCTAGTACTAAGAAGATGATATGGGATTATGAAAAACACATGGCTCATTTTATGCACTAGAACATTGGGATATTCGAAGATCCTGGTTTAATCCATCGGGACATGTGACATGATGGATGGAGGTAATCATGTCTATATTTTATGTGGATGATGAATGTATGAACTCAGATATTTTTTCAGGTATGTTTTCCCTTTTCAGGTTTTTTTAGGAAAAGAGGTGTTTCTGGAATTTTTTTAAGTACAGACCGTGTATTTATATTTATACTCTATGTACTCTATTGTCGCACGTAGCCGTGTGCAGTCCGTGTAATGGCCAAGAACACAGCCATGTGTGGTGACCTTGAGACCGCCTAATGCAAGGGCCGATAAAGTCAAGTAAAAGTTGTGTACTATTAAATTGCATTCCATTTACTTTTGTTTCATTAAACTCACTAGGGTCACGTCTAATAGACATAAATGTCTTCTTCTAGGTATTTTTCACCTGAGAGAGACTGATTGACCGTGATTCTTCCCCGAGCCCATGACCGTGCATCCGTTCTTTGAATCCACCACTGTCAAATTGCATTGGGATGGCCTTGATTAATTCTTCTTTCCTGTTGATCATCATTTCCTGATTCCTACTCTTTTTCAAATTAAATTCGGTTGAGAGTTTTTATCATTTTTTGTAGATATACGACATTCTTAGGTGATTCAAAACTTAAGGTTCATGTATAGAAATCCAACAACACTGAGGTTGGTGGTTTGTGCCTTTCCGTAGAAAGTCCTTGAGTTATATGTGCAAAAGTTCCCAATACCCTTGAAAAGGGTATTGTGTGTTTACTGTTTTTTCCTGTTATTTTCTTTCTATACTCATATGCTTGAATAGAGGTTAACTGAATGTGAATAGTGTTAATTTCTATTCTTTAGAATTGTTTCCCCATGCATGTTTTTTTTATGACCGTTTAGTATTTCTTATCCTATTAGGCTGCCTTGTTTATTTCCCATGCCTAGTATTATAGGATAGAGAGTTTATTATCTGACATGATGATGTGCTATAGGCTGGTTATCCAAGTAGTTCTTGAGGTTTACTTAGACCACTTTTCATTTCTATGCTCGTTTGACTTACAAAGGGCCGTGAGAACCTGGGGTACTGGACCATAGGGAGAATAGACATAACGGCTTCACTAGAGTGTCCATTATTATTGTTAATATGCGAGAATGTAGGGGGAATTGACACAAGTGCTTCCTCAGAGTGTCTATAGTTCTTCAATGCGAGCCACATGGGGAATGAGATATAAGTGCTTCCCCAAAGAACCTTTTAGTTACCAATATGAGACTATGGGGGAAATTGATGGTGATTGCTTCCTCAGAGAGTCTGTGCTGAAGCATAACTAGAGGGGTTAAACATTGTGTAGTTCCCATAGTGTTGCTTGTGTTTTCTAGATAAGACTAGATGGGATTAGGCTTTGAGAAAATCCTAGAGAGTAACCTGTTTTTGATTATCTAATTACTTGATATGTGGTGTTTGAATGCTTTGAAATTGTAGGAATGCTTACATTTGGTTACTTCCATGTTTACTGCTTCTCTTTTTAATTGCCTGCCATATATATTCACTAACTATTTGGCACATATCTCTTGGTGGTTTCCTAATAGGATTTAGTCTCACACACTGTTTGGGTCATACTGTAAGGCCCAAACAGATTATATTATTGCATGTATAGATAAGGGAAAACTCCCTTCAACTTCAGTTACTTGACTACTTTGGAGCTGGAGTGCATGGGACCAAGATGAGGCTTCCGATGTTAAAGAGTTGATTCCTTTTTTTTCTTTTGTACATGTTTTAGTACTATATTACAACATTGTGACTTTTTTGGTAGTTTTCCTAGACATATGTATCATGCATCATTTATATATTTTCTCCTATTGTTCGTACTTTTATTCTAGAGCTATTTACTATTGTATGGTATTATTTCTGCTTCTGCTATTGAAATCTATTTACATCCATTGTGTTACTATGAAAATGAGGGAATAGTTTCCCCACTATCACACCCAAGGCCCTCACTTCTAGTCGGCGGCCTCTGACATTCAGTAATATGCCCTTGAGGCCATGTGACCAACTGGGTACGGGGCATCTCTGGGTGCCTTCCAGAACCAGGACATTACAAAGTGGTATCAGCGGGTTCTTTTCTTACTGACTTACTGTTTGGAGTCAATATCCAGGGATATGATGAAATGGGAACTTGGTAATAAGCTATGACCAAGAGTAGCTAACTCATGTACCAGTAAAATCTAATTTACATCGTTATTGAAATTTTTTTATGATTTTTTAATTATTACAGTTTATTTGATTTCACCATTTAGATGATTCACATGTTTTGTGTTGTTATTTTTGACGTTATTGAGGTTCTATTTCTCTTGATACCCGATGAGATGAGGGTATTCCATCTCATGCACCATATATGAAATTTCTAGAAATCACATGTCATTCATTATTACCCTTCCATTTAGGGTGCATTAGAAAGTTCATTTTATCGTAATAGATGATGTTCTAGATATTCATGTTGTTGTGATAGATTCCTTGATAGAATGCATGCATGTGATAGAGCATTAAATTGTGAATGTTTTGGTTGAATGAATGCCAAACATTGGTTCTTAAGGTGTTATGGGCCCTCACGGACTGGAATTTGGTGGATCATTGCACTTTTCCTTCTTTATGACATGTATAAGATGCCAAGATTTAATTCACGGGGAGTATGGGCCCACCTAGATTTAAATTTGGAACATTAATGTTCTTTTTAGTGTTTTTTTGGGTTCCAGAGTAGTTTATGAGGCTTAGTGTCTAGAAAAACCCAGAATGCATTCCGTGTAATGATGAATACATGACATGTGTTATTCTGTTTGGGAAGAAAAAGTTTTTATTAAGTACAGGACATGTACTATATGTACATGTCGTGTAGTCACTAATTGTGTCAGAGACTATGTGGGTGGAGACACGGGGTTGTAAAATATTTGGTAGGACCCGCTGTGTACTGGGTGTACACGCCGTGTTGTAGAACCGTGTAACTGGCTGTGTCACTAACAACACGAGTTGGTTGAGTCTTTTTTAATACATGACGTGTCCATAAGGAACACACCATGTAGTGTGATCCTTGTATCAGGGTGTGTCACAAACAACACTGGTCGGTGAAGCTCGTCTAGTACACGTAATTCCACGAATGAACGTGTTGTGTAGCATTGTTCTAGGAGGATCGTGTGGATTAGCCCTCTACAAGAACTCGATCAAGGGAAGAGAAGTCAAGTACAAGCCATGTGTTTGGACAGCACGTCGTGTGTTTGGGGTGATACACGGCCAGTTGTGGTAGGAGTACAAGCCCATATTAAAGGCTTAAGGGAACATGTCGTGTAGATATTATACACGCCGTGTATCCATGTTTTGAAAAACATGAATGATTTATTTATATTGTTACCTTATTATACCTATAAGTTTCAATACATGTCAATATTGATCAAAGGTGTGCGCTTGACCTTGTAGAGTCATTCAATAGAGACGTGCTCTGGTTTTTTTCCAGTTACAGGGCAGTGATCCGGCAATGGACTTGGCTGGTCAGGGACTACTAGCAGATCCACTAGTAGTGCATGTCTTAGTACCAGCCGTCATTCTGGATATAGGTGCTGATGCACAGTTTAGAGAGGGCATTAAAAGGTTTATGAAGACCTTCCGAGGAGTACCACATCCTACCCATTCTATGGTATAGTTGATGAGGGTTTTCTAGCAGAAGCACCCTACCACCTTCACAATAGAAGGAGGACCTAATGCTACAAAGTCACAGCTATAGTTCATGATTTCTATCATCGAACATCTGGAGATGCCTCTAGAGTAGAGGTTCAAGCTCGTTACATATATGTTACGGGACTCCACCATGAAATGGTGGGATGCGATCTTAAAGGTGGGGTGCCAGTAGGTCATGGCTTGGGATGAGCTACAACATACCTTCAATGTATAATTCTATCTGGAGACTTTGAGGGCTGATTTAGCTTTAGAGTTCATGACTCTGGAGCAGGGCACTCTTTTCATTTTGGATTATTCTTCTCACTTCACAGAGATTCAGTGATTCACAACTATTCCAGGAGTTGTTGAGTTATTCATGGTGAGGAAGTTCGAGGATGGTATTAGGCACGACATCTGATCGCAAGTGAACATCTTCAGGTTGACATCCATCACTTCTATAATCAACTAGGCGTTAATCATGGAGTGAAATTTGAAGGATTCTGTAGGTGTGAGTGGGGATGGTTCGACATCCGAAGTTAGTATCCCTCCTACTAACAAAAGGAAGCACCATAGGGGTCTTCTCATGATGATCCAAGGTGGAGAGAAACTTATTCTAGTAGTTCAGTGGTGTGCTACCAATGCGGGAAGAGAGGGAATACAAGGCCACATTTCCTGAGAGAACTAGTGGAATTCGATCTTGTGGCAAGATGGGCCATCTTCAGCATTACTATCAGATATTCTCACTAGAAGCTGGCGATTGGGGTTCTCCTATGACTCCTCATACTGGAGATGCACCTCATGTTTCAATTTATACAAGTAAATAGAGTTCTTCTGACCGTTCAGGCCAAGGTAGAGGTCGCGACCATGGTTTTCAGTTGCTAGGCCTTCAAAGACAATAGGGTGGATCAACTCAGAGTGGTTAGGTAAGGTCACAGGCCTATAGTGTTGGTCCGACTTTTATAGTGGAGCAGACCAAGCAAGAGCATGATCCTAAAACCTCTATAGTTCGACGTATGATCCTAGTTGCCTCAGTTTTAGATTTTTCTCTTTTCAATACGGGAACTTCCCATTTATTTTTTTCTATTGTTGTTGTAGAGATCCTTGGGATCTGTATCTTTTATTTTTATAATATATTGATGCTAGAGACACTGATGGGGACAACAACGGATAGTGTACTACAATTCAAGGAGTTCCCCCTGAGTTTGGTGGGTGTCACTTCTTATGGGACCCTTATGTCCTAGAGATGACATAATATGATGTCATTCATAGAATGGAATTTTTAGTTCCCTTCTAGGAAGTTTTCGATATCTAACTTCGTAGGGTGAGTTTCATGTCACTTGAGGGAAGATCGTTTCTTCATAAAGGTGAATGGTATGTCCATTTGAGAAGAGTAGGACACAAGAATCATGTGTTGGGAGGAGTTACTTCCCTGATTTCTAGTCTATATCTGGATGACCAGGGGACTTCACAGATGGACATTCCTTCAGCGGTGGATCATTTCAAGGATGTATTTCCAAAGGAATATTCTGGTTTGGATCTAGAGTGAGAGGTGGAATCTTCTATTGAGCTTATGACAGGAGCGGTGCATGTGTCTATACCTCCTTTCAGGATGGCTACACCTGAGTCACAGGAGCTCAAGAAGCAGTTGGAAGAGTTGCAGGGAAAGGATTTCATCTCACTAAGTAAATCTCCTTGGGGTTCGCCAAATTTGTTTGCAATTAACAAGGATGGTACCCTCATAAAATTTGTGGATTATCAGAAATTGAACCATTTGATGGTCATTAACCGATATCCCTTGCTGAGGATTGATGATCTCTTTGATCATCATTGAGGAGCCCAGGTGTTCTCGAAGATTGAATTGTGGTCTGGTTACCATCGGTCATGCGTTATACCATTAGATGTACATCTTATAGCCTCTCAGAGTAGGTGTGGTCTATACGAGTATGTGGTTATGCTGTTCGGTCCCAAGAATGGGCCTATAGTTTTCATGTCACGGATGAACCAAGTGTTCCATCCGTACTTGGATTCTTTCATGGTAGTCTTTGTGGATGATATATTTGTGTACTCTCACACTCGACACATCCATGCTACCCATCATGAGATCTTTCTGAGTACACTGAGAGAGCATTAGTTATATGCTATGCTTTAAAAATTCCACATTTGGATGGACCAGATTCACTTCTTGGGTCATGTTATCTCTGAGATAAGACTGTCAGTATTTACAGATAATGTGAGAGATGTAGTTTCCTAGAAGAAACAAAATAATTTCATTGAGGTACTATGTTTTCAAGGGCTGACTAGATACTAAAGACGCTTCATACATGTCTTTTCACATATAGAAGCACCCCTGATGGTTCTGACTAAGAAGGGCGCAAGGTTCTTTTGGTCAGATTCTTGTGAGTCATCCTTTCAAGAGGTGAAAAAGAGGTTGACTTTAGCACCGATACTAGTTCTTCTAGAGCCGAGAATGTTCTATATTGTATATTGTGATGCATCAAGAATCGGGCTGGGAGATATTCTTATGCAGAGAGAAGGAGTCATTGTGTATGGGTCTCGGCAGTTGAAGCCACATGAGAGAAATTACCCAACGCACAATCTGAATCTTTCTACAGTTTTTCGTTACTTAAGTTGTTGGAATCATTATCATCTCAGAGATCATTTTTTGGTTTTAAACTACCAAAAAATTATCATGTATATCTACCTTCATTGTGAACTAAATTTCAGACAGTGAAGGTGTGTTGATTACATTCAGTCTTTTGACTCTGAGCTTGCCTACACGCTAGGGAATGTCTATGTTGTGGTTGATGCATTGAGTCGGAGGACTTAGATACATGTAGTTTAGGTGGCCTGTAGTGAGTGGCATCTTATGACACTCTTCTCTGAGATGCATTTGGAGGTTCACAACAGACAGGGGTATACATTTCTATCATCTATATTTGTTACCTCAACACTACTTGATCAAGTGCGAATGATGCAACTATCAGATTCTGAAGGCCTAATCATACATGAAAGCATGTTTGTAGAGGAACCTCTTCCTAGATAGATAGTAGGAGAGGACGAGATCTTTCATTTTCGTGGGTGTGTATGGGTGTTAGATGATATACATGATGAGCTAATGTGAGAATTTCATTCCTCAGTTTAGGCAGTTCAACCTACTCTTGTAAAGATTTATCGTGATCTACACCGTCAGTTTTGGTGGCCAGGTTTTAAGAGAGTTGTTGTTGGGTTTTTCAGAAGATGTTCCACCTATCATCCGATTAAGGCGGAGCATCATCGAACAACATGTTATTTACAGCAGTTACAAATTCTTGAATGGAAATGGAATGATGTCGTGATAGACTTCGGGATAGGTTTACCGAGGTCACCTCATGGGAATAATGCGGTATGGTTGTCATTTCTAGACTCACAAAGGTTTCTCACTTATTTCCAATCAAGGAGACCTTCACTGTTTGTGAGTTGTGAAGATTTAAATCATATAGATTATATATCTACAATTAGTTCCACACAACATTGATTCAGACATGGACGACCATTCTACTTCTCGGGTCTGGTGGGGCTTCAAAATTCTTTGGGTACCCTGGTACTTTTGACTACTGCTTACCATCATCAGATAGATGGCCAGTCTGAGCATATGATTCAGGTGCTTGAGGACATCCTTAAACATTCATCTTGGAATTTGGAGTCTGCTGGGAGATGTACATACCTCTTGTGGAGTTTTCCTCCAATAATAGTGGTCAGGAAACTATTCAGATGTCACCTTATTAGGATTGGTATGGTAGGCCAGGCTGATCACCCTTATGCAGGTTGGATGCATGAGAGGCAGCTATGCTGGGACCTCGACTTGTCCAAGAGACCTTAGAGTAGATAGAGTTGATTAAGAAGAGGATGACTACTGCACAGTCTTGACAGAAGTCTTATGCAGATCGATAGAGACAACCTCTAGAGTTCGAGGTCGACGATACGGATTTTCTACATGTCACACCAAGGTAGGACACCTGACGATTAGGAAATAGGGTAAGTTTATGCCAAGGTACGTTGGGCCTTTTTAGTTTTTGGAGAGAGTTGGGCTGGTTTCCTATCATTTTTAGTGACCTCAGAGGTACTGAGCTATGCATGATGTCTTCCATGTTTCTCAGCTTTGGTGTTACTTCTTAGAACCATCTCATGCTTTTCAACTTGAGGAAGTTGTTCTAGAGCTGGATGCATCTGTTGAGGAACATCCTATCTATATTGTTGATCGATGTATGAAGGTTATCTGTGGTCAGTATGTTCCTCTGGTAAGTGTGCTATGGCAGCACGAGCGAGTATTGGACGTGACATGTGAGATGGAGGCTGATGTACGATCACAAAGGCCAGAGCTCTTTGAGGTTTCTTCTTCTACGCCGCCTCGCTAGGGAAATTTAGGGACAAATTTCGTTAAGGGGGGAAGTTTGTAAGAACATGAATCATCTTTTCAGTTATGTTTTCCTTTTTCTGGTGTTATGATGAAAAGAGGATTTTCTAGAAATTCTTGATGTACACACTGTGTACTCTATTATCGCATGTAGCCGTGTACTAGCCATGTAATGTCCAAGTACATGGATGTGTGTGGTGACATGGAGACCACCTAATGCGAGGTAAGGTAAAGGCAAGTACACATTGTGTACTTTTAAAGTACACAATCTGTAATGTTTTTCTTCATTAAATGCCTCAAGTCGCATATGACAGACAGAAACATATCCTTCTAGGTCTAGTTTGCCCGAAAGAGTCTGTACAACAATGATTCTTCCCCGAGCCCCCTATTGAGCTTCCATTCTCTGAATCAACCGCCTTATATTTCATTAGGATCACCTTGGTATGCTCTTATTTCTTCTAGAGCTTAGTTTTCTGATTCCTCCTCTTTCTCATGTAATCTTCAGTGGATCATTTTTAGGGTTTTTGTAGATATATTGTTTTTTGTGTGATTCATGGCTTGAGGTTCACGTGTAGAAATCCTACAACACTGAGGTTGGTGGTTTGTCCCTTCATGTAGAAATTCCTTTTGTTATATGTGAAAAATTTCCCAACACCGTTGAACTAGGTATTACGTTTTTACTATTTTAGCCCGGTTAATTACCTTCTTTGATTTTATTCTTGTATAGAGGTTAATTGAAAGGGAATAAGGATAACTTATATGCATTGTAAGTGTTTTACCATGCATGTTTTTCTTATGACTGTTTGGTATTGATTATCCTCTTAGGCTGCCTTGTTTTTTTCCCATGCCTAGTATTATAGGACATAGTGTTTATTATCTGGCATGTTGTAGATTGGTTAACCGAGTAATTCATTATGTTTAGTTTGGCCTATTTTCATTACTATGCGTGTTTGGCTTACATAGCGCCATGAGAACCTATTGTAGCGGACCATAGGGAGAATGGATGTAAGGGCTTCTCCAGAGTGTCTGTTATTATTATTACGCTGCGAGACCATATGGGTGAATTGACGTAAGAGATTCCTTAGAGTGTCTGTAGAACCTCGACACCGACAACTAGGGGAATAGGATGTAATTACTTCCCCAAAGCACCTTTTAGTTACAAATAAGAGACTATATGGGGAAGTTATGGTGAGTTCCTCCTCTGAGAGTCTGTGCTAAAGCTGAACCATAAGGGTTAGACTGTGTGTACCTCTTAGAGGGTTGCATGTGTTTCCTAGGTAGGACCAGATGGGATTAGGCTGTGAGAAAATCCAAGAGGGTTACCTATTTGTGATTATCTCCTTACTTGATATGTTGTGTTTGAATGCTTTGAAAGTGTAGGAATGACTATTGTTGATTACATCCTTGTTTACTGCTTATCTTTCTTATTTCCTACCATATATAATCACTGAAAATTAGGCATATATCTCTTAGGGGTTTCTTAATAGGATTTATTCTCACACCCTATATGGTTTATGCTATTGGGACTAAAGAAATTATATTATTGAAGGTATAGATAAGGGAAAATTCCATTCTAATTTAGTTACTTGACTGATTTAGATCTGGAGAGCGTGGGACTAATATGAGTCTTGCAATGTTGAGGAGTTGATTCTTTTGTTTATTTTTTAAAAAATCTAGTACTGTAATCCCGCATTGTGACTTGTTTGGCTATTTTCCTAGACATATGTATCTTGCATCATTTATATATGTTCTCCAGTAGTTCTTACATTAAGTATTCTATGTTTTATTATAGTATGGTATTATTACTACTTCTACTATTGCTATCTGTTTACTTATGTTGTGTTACTCTACCAATGCGGGCATAGTTTCTCGAAAATCACACCGAAAGCCCTCGCCTCTAGTCGACAGCGTCTGGAATTCGGGGAAATGTGTTGAGTCCATGTGACCAATAGGGTATGAGGCATCTTGGGTAAGCTTTCGGTACCGAGATGTTACAAACAGTACACCCATATTATTTTCCCACATCAAAACAACACTGAATTATACTTCACTTTATAAATAAATTGGGGGTGGGGATAGGCTTCTAAATATCCTCTCCTCATCCTAGTACCTCCCAATAACGTTTATATGAGAAAACTCATGTGCCCACCTCAATGTTGGTTTTGGGCCCCCACTATGAACTACCTTTTTCATGCAAGCCTTTGGTCCTCCATGACACCCATGAGCTTGCTTGGATGAACTCCCTTGGGTTTGGTGTACCCTATGTCCCACATGATCCCTCAGTTGAGGCTAGATGTTTAGCTTCATAGGATGGATTTAATTTTTAAATAAACCTCGTACAAACACTTAGTTAAAACACAAAGTATCTAATTAAATTCAATATCAATGTTGTGGCCACCTATATTATAATAACTATCGTATATAATTATTCAATCCCACAAACATCACATAATAAATATTCAAATAATCATTCATTAACTGATAATATTTTTTCAGAGTTCTCCTTCACTTAATGAAACTCAGAGTCCAAATGGTCTTCAATCTCTTGAATGGTTCTTAGGATAAAGTGAAATATTTTTGGACTCTCTTCAAATAATATTTCTCTTATTCTTTTTGGAATATGAATTCCAAATAACTCTTCATCTTCTTATCATCCTTCTACTAGTACTATTCATTGTTGTAAAAAATATGTCACCGTGACAAATGCACTTTGAACTATAATCAAGTTCCAAAATTTTATAATTTAACAACATGGATAATTTATCAAGTCTGACATGAAATTCAATGAATCCATAACAATTATTCAAGAAACACAATGATGAAAACAATAACAATTCTCGATGAATCACTATGAAACTCAATGTCATGAAATGAATCCATAACAATTCTACAAGAATAACCTTGATACTCAATGTAATATAACCAGTCACATGTTTCTCAAAATTTCATTACATTATGACTTCATCCATGTTCGATGATCTTTGGAACTTCTTAATCATATTTAGAAAAATTTCATCTTCCCACTACGATGATCACCATTGTCCACCAATGAAAATCATTTGACAACAAATACAATCTATACACAATGAGGGATCTTCATATGGTCTTTCATACGAATAGTTTTTTAAAATATATGGTGTATTTTATCCATAAATGAGGTGTGTGACCTCCCCACGTATAATCCATAATTCCCCCTTACCCTTTTAGATTACCCCCTCGGGATTCTATGAAGATCTACTCACATTCATCAATTTTGTATTCAATTATTATTCAATATCAAATTTTGTGAGTTATGAGTCCATCATATATTATTATGAGCATCATTTTTATTTATATCCATGTATCAAATAGAAATTCAGATCATGTTAGGTAATTTTACATCATGTATTCTTGTTTTAAGGATCGTTTAGATTATATTTTTTTTATGTATTTCATAAACAATGTGATCAAAGTTGATGTATTTTTCTTAAATTTAATTACTTTCTACCTCTACCAAAACACAATATAAAATTATTTTTTATATAATATACATTATTAGATAACATAATTAATAATTTTAGTAATTTATTGTTTTGTTAATGTATGGGTGGGCGTTATGATATTATTCATTTATTTTTGTCATTTTAATAAATGAATTGTCAAGAAATTTATAAAATTTTGTTTAATGTAATATGGCGTGTAATGTTTAAATAAAAATGTTGGTAATTAACATTATTTAATTTTATAGTCACTCACAACTACTATCTAGTCTAATAGATATTAGGATTTGTTTCTTATTCCTTGTCTTATAATTTTTTTGGGTCGCTATTAATTTAAATCGATGATAAAACATTCCAAAAATTATTATTTTTGGTTAGATAACAGCATGATTTTATAAATTCCATGTTACAATTCGTATTTGGATTTTTTTTTTGAAATGATTATAATACATGTGATATTGAATTATTTCTCCCTCGTATAATAAATGTTTTTCATGATAAAAATATCTGTATTGAAGACAATATTTTTCATAGTTTCTGAGATAGTTTTTTCTTCTATAATAAATGTTTTAATGAAAAATAAATATATATTTAGTTTTGGATCTATTCTAGTACCATAATATTTATTCAAAAGATTCAATCTTGTCTTGATTTTTTCAATAAATTAGTATATATTGATTTTAATAAAATCTTATTTTTCTATATCACACCATATAGAAGATTGATTTATTATATATATCAAATATCAACTAACATCCAAAATAAGATGCATTTTTATATATTTCATTTAAAAATAATGCAAATAGGGATATTATAAGTTTCTTTTGTTATAATTATTTTATGTGACCATTGATAATTTTGGATGAAGTTATCTAAAAAATAAAAACGTTATTTTTCCAGGAAAGTATTATGTCTGCTATAACAATTGAGATGAAAAAATATCATAAAATTAATTATCAAATTTAAAGGAGTATAAAATAGATGTTTCTATTTGATCAATTTTTCAATTTTTTTATGATCATAAGAAAGAAAATATTCCAATGAATGAAGAAAATGGTATGATTATACATGATATAAGTAATAAAAATGATTATGTTGAGAGAGTGAATGAAATGATGGATAATGCAAGGAATAATGTATATATGATATTTGATAAAATAATAATAATAGAATTTTTAATTATACTATATCATGGGAAAACCATGTATGGTATTTATAATACTATCATATATTATCTTTGTACAATTTTTAAGTAATTACTTCCTAATAATGAAAATATTACATTAAAACATTACATATCATTAAATTTAATTGATCATCTTTGATTTTCAATAAATAAAATTATTGATTTACCAAATGGTTGTATCTTATTTTAGAAAGAATCCAGGGGGCCTAATTTTTGATATTGAATATGATACATCTTGATGAAATAAAATTGTAGATAGAATTACATCTTATCTTCCATATAATGGTTTGTGGAAGAGTCCATTGATTCTTGATCTCAAAAAAAATTTCAATATGGTGAAATCTCAATAAATATGTTACAAATTAATAAAAAAAGTAATTAAAAAGAATGGTGATTTGGTTTATCTCGTCGATGGATTAGCATGGTGAACATTTTATGCACAATATAATGATTTTGATGTCAAGTTTCATAATTTCATGTTGCATGTTTCGTGTGATGGTTTTAATCTTTTTCGTCATATGCTTAAAATAAGTGTCCAGTTTTCATTCATATTTATAACCTTCCTCAATAGATTTGAATGGGAAAAACCAATTTATTTTCTTGAGTATACTAACATATTGACCTTATATTCATGAAAATGATATATATTTGTACTTCGAAACTTTAATAAAAGAGATTAAGGATCTATTAAATTTGGGTGTGCATATAAATGATGTTTCTTTAAAATATATAATTTAGCGGTTTTTTCTCTTCTGTGAATGATATACCCTATTTCTAAATATGAAATGATGTTTAGAAATGTCATAAAGGTTAAAATATCATATCAAGTTTATTGGAATAATACATGATCCATAAGTCTTAAATATCATCATAGTTTTAGTGTCATGGGTCATGGAATATTATTCCTAACAGATCATTCATGTAAAGCCCCAACCCCAGTTACCCAGAGTCGGTGCATTATTACATAACATTGGCATGATCACAAGAATGATCAAATCTCGAAAGGCTGATTTGTTTAGTAGCCTTGAAATACTAGATACATTCATAAAGTTTTACATTACATAAAAAAAACAACGTGTCTTCATATCCCCTCATACTATCCCTGCAGGTAATTCATAAATTACTTCTTAATAATCCTGGGAAAAATATAACATTGAAAGGGGTGAGCTCAGATGCTCAGTAAGGATAACATTATAGCAGAAGCTTTCATAGATAAACATAAACACATTAGGCAGTTTATAACTAAAACAAAAGCCTTTTAAACTTGAACTTCAGCATAAAATGGAAAAGATAAAATAAACTAATTTCATTTACTTACTCACATGGATATTCTACTAGTCGAATGATCACATTCAATATCAATAACCACTTTCATAATGTTGGAATGCATAATGCCAGACTATCATAACCACATAGCCAAGGCCTCGTGCCAAGGCTACAAATAAGAATTTTCCAAGGAATTATGCCAAGACACTAGTTTGTCTCATGAGACCTACCGATTCATTGAGGAGATATAGCGGGATCCACCCATCACTTATTAAGTCCAATTCATTCCTCATATGAACATGTTTAAACATAACATAGACATTCGTATAAAAACTAGCATACGAAATGTCAATACATTAATCATGAACCATGAATGGTATAAAAATAGCACATCCACAGTCACACATAACTCATTCAATACAATATTGAAGATTGTATTGTACCTAAATCGATAATAATGAACGGTATTGACATAGATGAAAATAACCATCAAAACTATTTGAGATAAATATCCCCCTTTTCTTGAAAACATTTAAAAGTCACACTATTGGTCAAGAAGCCATTTAAAAATATATTTTTGAATCAAAGTGTCCCATACCACTTTGAAACTTTTAAAAGGAATTTTAATTTTAAAACTTTAATTTCCATATAAATAAATCTTTAAACCCATTTTTAAAACTTGGACATTAATGAGCAAGATTTATAAGAATAAGTCTTTAAAACATTTAAAAATAGTATTTTAGTTAGAGTTTCTAACCAAAAGAGAGACACTTGAATACAAATAATTGAGGTAATCAATGCTTTTTAATATCATGAGAATAAAGGGATTCATGATATACTATGTCAAAGTACATTATATACACCACATAAAAGTGATTTGGTGTATAACAACAAAGAAGTCTCAATGGAATGTAAATTGAGATGAAATCTCTCATAAAGTCCATATCCTTAGGTTAAGGATAAATAAACGACATAATTATGTATGAAAAATATAAATACACTAAATATGATTGGATATTCAGTTTAAAACAATCAAGGGACATTCACACATATTCTAGTAAAAACAACATCAATGAGTTGGATGTCTATCTCAATAAATCGAGATTGAGTAAAAATTACTCTTATCAAGTTCATACCGATGACTTGAGAATTTATCAATGTAGTGATTATGTGTATAAAAATTATATCCACAGAAAGGGGAGTGGAAATTATGACATAATAAAATGAATAGTGATTCCACACATAATCTTGGAGTAAAATAATCAATGAAGTATGCGTAAAGCCGAATGAGTGGAAATTGAAATTTCAAATTCCCTTATTGATTTGGTAAAATACATAAAATACACCCATGAAAAAGGATCATACAATGATGATGTAAATATACATGAATTAAACTATATTACACAATGAATACAAACATGGGCAGTACACACACCACATGTAATAAATAAGTGGTGAACAATGGAATTCTCACGGAATTAAAAGTGAGATAAGAAACCCATTACCTTATACTTTTCCTTGGTTTGGCGTAGTTTAACCTCCTGTATAATGTTTGAATAATTTTTAATAAATTATTCATGAATCATATACATTAATATGATATAATATATGATCTTTTAACATTGCTTTGTTAATAATATCTTAGAATTATCATCGTTTCGGGTGTTAACTTACTTGTTTTCTTTTATATTTTTTGTTACGTAAGCCATGATTGTTAGGGATAGGTTGTATATTATTCATATACAGAATGATATAATGTTCTTAAACATTATTTTTAAATCATAAAATGATAATTATAATTAAATGTATATGATGGAGAATGAATCTCATCGCGTTCGTGGAGACGGTAGTCCGTACGTACGCACGAGCGACAATATCATTCTTTTGATATTAAAATAATATATACATGGATGGTATATTAAATATACAGAATCATTATAATGTTATATTTATTGTTTACATGAATTATACATCATTATTATACCCATCAAATAATAATATATTGAATAACAATTAAACCACGATGTGGAGACGGTAAGCCGTACGTACGCACGTATGGTGACATGTTATTTAAAGGGTGGATAGAATACTGAATATGGTTCTACCATATTTATAATAACATAATAGTATATATAAGATACTGGATTTATTATTTTATAATGGTAATAACAAAGAATGAATAAGTGGAACAAGAAAGGAACTTGAAAAGGGGTGGTGAAAACATTACCTTTTCTTCGGGTTCTTCCTTTTGATTTGATCAAAATGGCTCCATAGGTTGGCTTTCTGATCAAACTAAGGCCTCTAGTATGTAGTGAGGGAAGTTTAGAGAGTATTGGAGCAGGGGTTGGCCGAACCAAAAAAGGCTTTGAAGGTGTGAAGAAATCAGAAGGATGAGTTCCCTTTTATAAGATGGGTGAGGGGCACCTTTGGAAAAGCTAGAAATATTAATTTATAATAAATACAAATTCGGTTTCTAATGGTTCAAAAGTTGATTATTCATAGGTTACGGTGGGGATAGGTCGAAAAACATTCAACCAATATAATTTAGATAGGTTTGTGTTACTATAGATACCTTATCTTTTAGTTTTAACTCATAGTTAATTAGTTTGACATTTACCATGTCACTTTGTATTTTTATATTATATTGTTAATAAACATACTATATACATCCAAGAGACCCCCATGTGGTCCATTAATGATACCCCAATCATGATATAAGTATCGTGGATGAAAAATATTTTTTTAGGAATTTAATATCAATTAATGATATAATATTTTGTTAAAAAACTCTTTTATATCAATTTTGACACTATTCAATAGTTGATTTTTGTGAAACTCATAACAGAATTATTACTTAGAAAAAATTCAATTAAATAACTCCTAATATGTCATATTATCCTATAAAATTAGTTAAATTCATTAAAAGTCTCAAATTCTATTTATTTGGGTATTTAAAATATCACTTATTCTAATTTTTCACTATTATGGAAATTACTGCATCATCATCTTGTCATAAATAATTTAAATTATATAATGTCTAAAAATTATAAATAAACTCTCATTATGTAGGAAATATTATTAGCTTTCTAATGAATATTTACAATCTAATTTATCTTATGTATAACCCTATATTAAAAATGTTTTAGTAAATAAACATTGATTTTAACTCTTCTAACTCTTCTTTGAATTAAATAATAATAAATGTCCTAATCTAATCCAAGTGGACCTAAATGATAATATTTTATTCCTAAGGTTGTTTTTGGTCTAGATACACTTGTTCAATAGAATTAGGACATGTGTTAGGGTAATATTAATATCATTTTTACCCTTAATTGCCCTATTTACTTTTAACCGTGGTAAATAAAAGTAAAAAGTTACTATTCACCAAAAATTATTTTCATCTCATTGAACCACATTTTACATCATGATATTAACCGTGTCTCTCAGATTTTCAAAATTCCATTGACAGAAGCGGTAAAATTATGTTTTATGAAAAATTCATTTTTTTAACTACCACTTAGTAGTTTCACTATTCACTAAAAATTGAAGTTTTTCAGAACAATGCAAATATTTCACCCTAAGCTATAATTGATATTCCGAATTCAAAAATGATGTCTATTTTACAAAATTCCAAACATATATGTTGCATTAATTAATTTTATAATTAATTACCGCTGTCACAACAAATAGCGTGTTTTTAAGAAACAATATATATCAAAAGATTGACAATTGTTTAGGTCCAATATCAAAGTGAAATTAATTATAATGAACACCATTGGATAAAATGGTAAAAATATATTCTAATTATACTTTAAAACCACTAAATAATATAATTTATCACTATAAATTATTTTTATTAAAAAAGTTGTTCTTAAGTATTTTTCACTATTCATAAAAATTGGAAGTTCTTAGAAAAATACCAAAAATTCTTCTTAGGATAATTTCAATATTCCAAAACCAAAAATGAAGTACATTTTGAAATATAAAATATATATAATTTCAAAAGGTAGGTATTACTATTCATCACGGCTAGTTTGATTGGTTGTGGTGTGTTAGAACTCGATGTTGCGTACAACACATGCTATCACATTATTCAAAGAGAAGCATACCGTAGACGTTTGGGGTGTTACATTCTCCCCTCCGTCAATAAATTGCGTCCTCGCAATTTTTAAAATTGTGCTTGGGAATATAAAGGAATGTCCCACATCGGAAAAAAGAGTAAATAAATCTATCACTTTAAAAGAAAGAAAGAGAGGTATAAAGGTCAACCAAGATAACCCATACATGGATTCCATGTAGGAAAACATGGATATGGATGATAAACTAAGTGTCATGTTCTGATGGAGAGGGATAGAAATCATGATCATGAGAAAGTTAACTATAAGAAAACCACAAACTTGTGTTGGGACAAACGACCATTAGTCTCCTAGTAGGAAAGTAAACGGGCATCATTTTTTGTTTTAAGTTACATTCATTTATGATATTAACTAAGAATAAAAAGATATATACTTAAATTTTAATTAGAGTTTCATTATTTAATAAATTTTTACCACTAACTTATTTTTTTGAACAATGTGTATTCAAGAATACTTGGTCACAATGAAAGAGTTATAATAAACTTCTATAGAAATACATGATCCATGTAGGATAAGCTATATATTTAACTTGTCTTTAGAGATTAATCAAAACCAAAATGGTTAGTATAATATCTTATGACCCCCCAAATGGTTATTCCATTAGAGGAAAAAAATTAATCTTAATTTCTAAAATTAAACCAACAATACCCCAAAGTTAAATAAATACCATTCAATAATCAATTGTCCTTCAAATCCTTCAATATAATCAAAACTAATATTGAAAACCAAAACTTATTAAGAATGTAGTCTTCCTTGTTAAATTGTATCTCCATATGACATTAATTACTCTTAAAGTCACATACTTAAAAGTAAATAACCTAATCATTTCCATAAATAACCCAAATCTTTATAAATCCAGAATAATAACATAGATAAAAATCCACCATTACTCCTCAAATTAAATCCCATACTATTCTATTTTCCTTGGGCATATAGTGTTCACAAAAAAGTGAACAACATCCAAAATAACATCTATCACTTAATCACCAAATAATTTTTCTTATACCAAGGGTATTCATTTAATAAGACATAAGAACCCATATCAACTTATTATTGATCGACAAAATCATTTAACTAAAAATAATAGTCACACTAACCAGGGAATTCACGTAGTCCAGTGGTAGGCGATAAATCCCAATCGCACTTTGGTTGTGGGTTCGATTCCCACAGCATTGTCCGACACGACGGGTTGTCACACGGTCTGCGTGTTGTCCGTTTTCAAAAACTATATTTTATAATAATACCAAAATGAAATAAATTCCTCAAAATAACCATAACATAATTTAACCACAAATCTTATCTCATACCTTTCATTTTCATCCCAAATTATGATAACTTATAATTTCCTCAAACCCAACGATCATATAAAACAAAATGATTATTTATAACTATATCCACAAGAGAAGAGATAATTCTTCCTCAAATATCATTCTCACATGGAAAACTGCGGGGTTACAAATACAAGATAAAATTATTCCAAAGTAAACCCATCAACAAGGAGCACTAATAATTTTTAATCATTTCTCCAACCATTTATTTCCACATATCTTTTTCTTTGAAAAATAAAATATTCTATAGAATAGGGAATTCACTCGGGTAATGGCCAGGTCCCCTACATTTACGGCAAATTACTGAAAATGGACTCTTGGGAACATTTTTATCTTCTTCCATATTACTCTTCATTTTTATTTGGCAATTCTTCACTTTATGTCCTTCCTCCCCGCATGTAAAGCATTTCTTTGTCCCATTGAGACACTTTCCTGGGTGTCTCCTTCCACATTTCCTGCATGATGGAAATTAAGGATTCCATTCTCCATGGTCTCCACTACTGGAGCTCTTATCATTAATCACCTTTCTCTTCTTTTTTGAGTCCAGGAATTGGTTAATATATATATTGTTGATAATATTTTTGGAAAATAGATTTTTCATAAAGACGATATCTTTTACGCCTATCAACATTCCATTTTGTTTCTCATTTCCACCACCGTTCCCACATTGTACATCATTCTCAAAGTCATTATGACTTCTTTGGAATCCAGCCATTGACTAAAACCAGAAATAATTGTGTGAGTAACAGGAGTCATAAAATAATTTAGAGATTAACATGTCACCATATTCTCAATTTGAGACACATTAGGATTAACCAAGGACATTTACTCTCATCTCATATATATAATACTTCAAATCGGTTTGTAAAAAAATGTAAATTATCTTAAGCATATCCCCCGGGAGTGTCGTAACAAAGAGTACAGCAATGCCCGCTGTCGTGTTCCAGTTCCCGTTCGAGTCTAGCTCAAAGCGGTGGTTTTGGGTTTTACTCCTAGGTACATATGTGCCAGAGCCGACTCTACCTGCTCGTATCTAGACACAGATGTATTGCTCGGAAAACCCACAAAATCTCTACAAGACCAAAATTCTAGGAAGTTCTTATATACTAATCCTCAAAGTTCATCTTAGGTCCATGTGCTCTAATTTGATTTTATCTAAATCTAGATTCCAAGGTTTGTACTGAACTTCCTCTGATACCAACATTAAAACCCCGACCCTAGTTACCCAGAGTCGGTGCATTATTATATAACATTGGCATGATCACAAGAAATATCAAATCTCGAAAGACCTATTGGTTTAGTATCCTTGAAATACTAGATACATTCATAATGTTTTACATTACATAAAAAAACATCTTGTATTCATATCCCCTCATACTATCCCTACAGGTCATTCATAAAATACTTCTTCATAATCCTGGGAAAAATAAAACATTGAAAGGGGTGAGCTCAGATGCTCAGTAAGGATAACATTATAGCAGATGCTTTCATAGATAAGCATAAACACTTAAGGCAGTTTATAACTAAAACAAAAGCCCTTTAAACTTGAACATCAGCATAAAATGGCAAAGATAAAATAAAATAATTCCATTTACTTACTCATATGGATATTCTACTAGTCGAATAATCACATGCAATATCAATAACCACTTTCATAATGATGGAATGCATAATTCTAGACTATTATAACCACATAGCCAAGGCCTCATTCCAAGGCTACAAATAAGATTTTTCCAAGGCCGTGTTCCAAGACACTAGTTTGAATCATGAGACCTACCGATGAATCAAGGAGCTATAGTGGGCTCCACCCGTCACTTATTAAGTCGAATTCATTCCTCATATGAACATTTTTATATATAACATAAACATTCGTATTAAAACTAGCATATGAAATGTCAATACATTAACCAAAAACCATGAATGGTATACAAATAGCACATCCACAGTCAAACATAAATTATTCAATACAATATGTAAGATTGTATTGTACCTCAATCGATAATAATGAATGATATTGACATAGATGAAAATAACCCTCAAAAATATTTGGGATAAATATCCCCCTTTTCTTGAAGTCATATACAAGTCACACTATTTGTCAAGAAGCCATTTTAAAATATATTTTTGAATCAAAGTGTCCCATACCCCTTTGAAACTTTTAAAAGGAGTTTTAATTTTAAAACGTCAATTTCCATATAAATAAATCCTTAAAACCATTTTTAAAACATGGACATTAATGAGAAAGATTTAGAAGAATAAGTCTTTAAAACATTTAAAAATGGTATTTTAGTTATAGTTTCTAACCAAAAGAGAGACACTTGAATACAAATAATTGTGGTAATAAAAACATTGTAATATCATGAGAATAAATGGATTCATGATATACTATGTCAATGTACATTATATACACCACATAAAAGTGATTTGGTGTATAACAACAAAGAAGTCTCAATGTAATGTTAATTGAGATGAAATCTCTCATAATGGACATATCCTTAGGTTAAGGATAAATAAACGAAATAATTATGTGTGAAAAATATAAATACACTAAATATGATTGGATATTCAGTGTAAAACAATCAAGGGACATTCACACATATTCTAGTAAAAACAACACCAATGAGTTGGATGTTTATCTCAACAAATCGAGATTGAGAAAAAATTACTCTTATCAAGTTCATACCGATGACTTGAGAATTTATCAATGGAGTGATTACGTGTATAAAAAGTATATCCACAGAAATGGGAGTAGAAATTATAACATAATCAAATGAATAGTGATTCCACACATAATCATGGAGTAAAATAATCAATGAAGTATGCGTAAAGCCGAATGAGTGGAAATTGAAATTTCAAATTCCCTTATTGATTTGGTAACATACAAAACATACACCCATGAAAGAAGGATCATAAAATGATGATGTAAATATACATGAATTAATGTATATTACACAACAAATACAAACATGGGCAGTACACACACCACATGTAATAAATAAGTGGTGAACAATGGAATTCTCAAGGAATTAAAAGTGAGATAAGAAACCCCTTACCTTGTACTTTTCTTTGGTTGGGGGTAGGTTAACCTCCTGTATAATATTTAAATAATTGTTATTAAATTATTCATGAATAATATACATTAATATGATATCATATATGATCTTTTAACATTGCTTTGTTAATAATATCATAGAATTATCGTCGTTTCGGGTGTTAACATAATCGTTTTCTTTTATATGTTTTGTTATGTAAGACATGTTTTTCAGGGATAGGTGGTAACTTATTCATATCCAGAATGATATAATGTTCTTAAACATTATTTTTAAATAATAAAATGATAATTATACTTAAATGGATATGATGGAGAATGAATCGCATCGCATTCGTGGAGACTGTAGTCCGTACGTACGCACGAGCGACAATATCATTCTTTTGATATTAAAATAATATATACTTGGATGGTATATTATATATAAATAATCATTATAATGTTATATTTATTGTTTAAATTAATTATAAATCATTATTATACCCATCCAAATAATAATATATTGAATAACAATTACACCACGACGTGGATACGGTAAGCCGTACGTACGCACGTATGGTGACATGTTATTCAAAGGGTGGATAGAAAACTGAATATGGTTTTACCATATTTATAATAACATCATAGTATATATAAGATACTGAAGTTATAATTTTATAATGGTAACAACAAAGAAAGAAGAAGTGGAAGAATAAAGGAACTTGAAAAGGGGTGGTGAAAACATTACCTCTTCTTCGGGTTCTTCCTTTTGATTTGATCAAAAGGGATCCATAGGTTGGATTTTTGATCAGACTAAGGCCTCTAGGTTGTAGTGAGTGAAGTTGAAAGAGTATTTGGGCAGGGGTTGGACGAACCAAAAGGCTCTGAAGGTGTGAAGAAATGAAAAGGAGGAGTTCCCTTTTATAAGAGGGGTGAGGGGCACCTTTGGAAAAGCTAGAAATATTAATTTATAGTAAATTCATATTTGGTTTCTAATGGCTCTAAAGTTGATTATTCAAAAGTTTTGGTGGGGATAGGTAGAAAAACATTCAACCAATAGAATTTGGACTGGTTTGGGTTACTATAGTAACCTTATCTTTTAGTTTTAACTCTTAGTTAATTAGTTAGACATTTACCATGTCACTTTGTATTTTTATATTATATAGTTAATAAACATACTATATTCATCTAAGAGACACCAAAGTGGTCCATTAATGATACCCATATCAGGATATAAGTCTCTTGGCCGATCCTTATATTTTTAGGAATTTAATATCAATTAATAATATAATATTTGTTTTAAAAACTCTTTTATGTCAATTTTGACACTATTCAATAGTTGATTTTTGTGAAACTCATAACAGAATTATTACTCAAAAAAAAGTCAATTAAATAAATCCTAAGATGTCATATTATACTATAAAATTATTTTAATTCATTAAAAGTCTCAAATTATATTTATTTGGGTATTTATAATATCAATTATTCTAATTGTTCACTATTAAGGTAATTACTGCATCATCATTGTGTCATAAATAATTTAAATTATTTAATGTCTAAAAATTTTAAATAAATTATCATTATGTATGAAATATTATTATATTTCTAATGAATATTTACAATTGAATTTATCTTATGTATATCCCTATATTTAAAATGTATTAATAAATAAACGTTGATTTTAACTCTTTTAACTCTTCTTTAAATTAAATAATAATAAATGTTATAATCTAATCCAGGTGGACCTAAATGATAATATTTTATTCCTAAGGTTTTTTTTGGTCGAGATACACTTGTCCAATAGAATTAGGACATGTGTTAGGGTAATATGAATATCATTTTTACCCTTAATTAACCTATTTACTTTTAACAGTGGTAAATAAAAGTAAAAAAAGTTACTATTCACCAAAAATTATTTTCATCTCATTGAACCACATTTTACTTCATGATATTAACCATGTCTCTAGGATTTTCAAAATTCCATTCACAAAAGCGGTAAAATTATGTTTTATGAAAAATTCAGTTTTTTACCTACCACTTAGTAGTTTCACTATTCATCAAAAATTGACGTTTTTCAGAACAATGCCAAAATTTCAACCTAATCTATAATTGATATTCTGAATTCAAAAATGATGAATATTTTACAAAATTCCAAACATATAAGTTGCATTAATTCATTTTATAATGAATTCCCGCTGTCACAATAAATAGCGCGTTTTTAAGAAACAATGTATATCAAAAGATTGACAATTGTTTAGGTCCAATTTCAAAGTGAAATTAATTCTAATGAACAAATTTTGATAAAATGGTAAAAATATATTCTAATTATAATTTAAAACCACTCAATAATATAATTTATCACTATAAATTATTTTTATTAACAAATTTGTTTTTAAGAATTTTTCACTATTCATAAAAATTGGAAGTTCTCAGAAAAATACCAAAAATTCATCTTAGGATAATTTCAATATTCCAAAACCAAAAATGAAGTCCATTTTGAAATATAAAATATATATAATTTCAAAAAGTAGGTATTACTATTCATAATGGCTAGTTTGATTGGTTGTGGTGTGTTAGAACTCAATGTTGCGTACAACACATGCTATCACATTATTCAAAGAGAAGCGTACCGTAGAAGCTTGGGGTGTTACAATTCATATATGATTTTTTCTGCCTTTTTGACAACATCATTGTTATCGATAAGAGGCCCCCACATATGCCTAGAACTGAAATTCATAATTAATTACAATTATATTTTCTTTTAGGAAATTTTATATGAAATATAGAAAGAGTAAGAATATTTCCAATTAATTAAATTTTAATTATAAGAAGAAAAGTGTTATATTTAATTTTATTTATTGTTCAACTGATATCTTACATAATTTTTTACCTTAATCTTGATGATAAAAAATTTAATTGAAATGATTCTATTAATCCTTATAAATGAATAAGGGAAGACTAAATATTATTTATGATCTTGGTGTTACTTGGTGGATTGAGGTATAAGTCTATAACCACACCTTGTGCGAACCAACAAAAATAACTAGTATGTTCATTGTAACAACCCAATAATTTTTTAATGAAAATTCATCTTGAACTAATTAAATGTATTATTATATGGAATACTTTTATAACATATTCAATTCCTTGGATTTCTGTTTATTTATTTTAAAATACCATTAAGAATGGTGATCTTTGATAATATAAATGTTGAATAGTTAACACATTTTTAGTATAAATATAGGGCTTTAACAAATCCAATTTACCTAGAAAAAGGAAGTGATGGCCTCATCCATGAGAATTGATCCATTCAAATCCAATCTATCAGAGATCAGAAAGGAGGTGGCATTATTGGGCTTCACTCTTGACCAATCCCAAGCTGAGATTCAACACATTAAGCTCGAACAGAACCGCCTATGGGAGAAGTAGAAGTTGATAAAGATTACCACCTGAGTGATGTTATCCGATCCACCCCAAGTGTAACACCCCAAGTAAATAAATAAAATGACATTTTCATATTTATCCATATTTTTGAATAAAATATTAATATTACTTTAAAGGGAATTCTATGCTCGAGGGCGTACCCAATATACAACAATGAGTTTTTTTTTGAAATCTTACGTTGCACTCTAATAATTAAATAATATTATTTTAAAAGATAGTTAACACCTAGCCATTGTAATGGTGGAAATGAACAGAACTAACTAAAAAATTATTATATATATATTTAAAATATTTTTACTTTTATCCAAGAAATGTTGGAGGATTAAAATGAAAATGAATCCAATTTTAAGCATAAATCTTCTAATATTCATTAAAAGGTCGATTAACCGCCTTTTGATGGAGAACCCTTTTTAAATATACTTTTGACAATTTCATATGTTGTATTTGAAAAAAATATAATCCTTATTTAGAATCTGGACATCAAAATTTACTTTGTGTAAAATTTTGTTATTTTTCCGATAAAGATCATTTTTATTGAAAATGTTGCTTTTTAATTCAAAACCTCCTCTTAATCTGATTTATTTATATGGATAGATTATGTTTTTAATTTACATTAAAGTGTATTTAGAATATATTGTTACCATCTAATCTAATGGTGGTCATTTGAAAAAATTTCACTTTGAAATTGGACTTAAACTAGTGTCACTCTTTTAATAAATATTGTTTCTTAAAAACACGCTATTTGTTTTGAAAGAGGGAATTAATTTTTTAATTAAATTAATGCAACATATAATTTTTGAATTTTTTAAAATAGAAATAATTTTTGAATTCAGAATATCAAATATATATTAGGGTTAATTTTTGGTATTTTTCTGAAAAACATCAAATTTTGATGAATAGTGAAACCACTAAGTAGTAGTTTAAAAACTGATTTTTCATTTAAATGAAACTTCAACACTTCTATGACTTGAATTTCAAAAATCCGACATACATGGTTGTAATTAGGATATAAAATGTGGTTCAATGAGATTAAAATAATTTTTTGGTAAATAGTAACTTCTATGTTTTTAATCGCAATTAGAGGTAATTAGTGTAATTTAAGGTAAAAATAATGTTTTAATAATATGAAATTACCAAGGCACGTGTCCTAAAATCATTTTATGTGTCATGAACGACCTAGAAAATCCATGGGTCAACTTGGGGACCCCATTTAGCCACTTTGGTTGGAAAATGACATAAATAGCTTTTTATTTAATGTTAAAATAAAAATGTCACAAGCATGAGTTGTTTTACTAAAACAATTTTTAAATGGGGTTATACAAGTCATATTTTTTACTATAAATATTAATTAGAAATATAAAAAGATTTCCTACATCTTGATATTTATTTCATAATTTTTAGACATTATATAAATTAAATTATATATGACATCATGATGATGCAGCGATTACATCATTAACAAAAGATTTAAATAAAATGAAAATATAATGTTACAACTATAATATACACTTGTAAATGCCATTTTGGAAGAGTATATTTTTAACCCTTACCACATTATCCTATAAATAAATCAATGTGGGACCTTTAAAATCCGAAACGCATTTGAAAATAAAGTAACATTTTGTAACTTTCCAAGAGTGCCCCTCCTCCCCTCTTAGAAAAGGCCCCCACCTCTACCACCTTACCCACACCTCTCATGCATTTGGATCGGCTAATCCCTGCTCATTTTCTCTCTCCACATACCTCCCTTACTCCTAGATGCCTCACTTTGGGCATAATGCTTCCCAAGGAAGCCTTTGATCTCAAATCAATGAGAGATACCCGATTTTAAGGTAATGTCTTCACTTGTGCTCTTTTGTTTTATTTTGCTTCTCCAACCCCATAAACTCTTTTTATTAATTTATTTTGTAACATATCAAGTGTCTTCAATATACTAGGATGTTTTTATAAAAAGTATTAGAGCTACACTTACATAAAACTACATCTAATGGATATAGAATATATTGTTTCTGTGGATGGTGAATTTCTGCCTCACCAAATGATGATTGTTCAATATTTTTTTAACACCCTAAAAGGTGTCAATTAAGATGTAACTATATTTATATATGATATATAATATTTTTATGTTTTTCTTTAGCCTCTATATTTTTCATTTATGACATACCTTTATGGTTTCCATTATGGTTAAACGTGATATCTTCATTTTAGGAAGTGCAGACTACTACCCCCTCAAAGTGATTTGATTCGTTAATACCATATGTTGTATGTATAAAGGATAGATTTAATGATATTATATAAGATAACATACTTGATTCATAATACTATTATGTATCAATATGTTTTAATTCCATTAAATAAGAAATAGAAACGGAAGTTGCGTTCATGCGTACGTACGGATTACCGTCTCCATGAACGGTGCATTTCATTTCTTTCCTCTAAATGTTATGTAGTATTATAAATGCAAGTATATAATTTATATATATGATATATATGTATCTAAATAATTAATATAATTATGGATATAATATATATTTTACCACATTAACAACTTGTAATTATAAAGAGATTATTTTTGACTGAAGTAGCAATGATCTCCAAGACGACCATTATTAACTTAAATAATTACATATTTTTCATAGCATGGTAGTAAGTGATATAAAAGGAATAATGTACTTGAAAAAGTTTCTTAAGAAATTATAAATTAACTCAAGTTTATTATTCAGGAGGTTAAACAACGATCGAGTTAAGTCGGACCCAAGGTAAGGGATCCTACCCCTCTCCTTCTTTTTAAGTACACTCTTTTATGTCATTCCTTTTAAGTTAATCATTCTTATGATTGGGATGTTATTTTTTATTAATATTATTGTACTTTTTATTTTTAATTTGATGAGAGACCCTATTTTCTCTCATCAATCCATTTTGGAAGTTTTAATTGGCGCTGTTAGGCTGCCGAAATTTCATAAGGGGCTTTTTATCTAACTTTGTGTTTTCGTGAGATTCATGCTTTATTTTCCAATATTTCTTTTTGAGTATATAATGTACATTATTCTACTCTTTGTGTAACATAATTTCGTTTATGATTATTTACATCAATGTTGTATAGTCATTCTTTCATGGTGTGTACGTTTCGAGGGTTACCCGAATCAGTACGGGAACCTTTCTCTCTCCTCTTTTTAAAACCCTTATTTTGTTATGTATTTTAATTTTCTTCTTATTATGTGGGGATATGTTCTTATATATCCTTATTGCCATAAATTTTATTTCCATGTGAATATACCATTTATTTCTCCCATCAAATCTTTTTCTAAAATTTGATGTCAGGTTGTTAGGCTGTCAAGGGAACTTCTTAACCCAATTTCGATTTCTTTGGGTTCAACATGTAGTTATTGAATATGTCATCCTTTGAATATATGTGAATGGCCTTTGATTATTTTACACATAATATCCACTTATATTGGGTGTAATTATATTTTTCACACATAATTATGAGATTTATTTATCCTTAATTTAAGGATACCATCATTATAATGGATTTCATCTCAATTTTCATTTCCATTGAGACTTCATTGTTGTTATGCACCAATTCACTCTTATATGGTCTATATACTATCCTTTGGGATTTTATATCATGAATCCCTTTATTCTCATGATATTATAATGTTTTGAATAAATGTTATTCCTCAATTATTGTATTCAAATGCCTCTCATTTTGTTAAAAACCCTTTAACTAAAATATCGTTTTAAATGTTTTAATGATTTATTCTTATTAATATTTCTCATTTATATCCATGTTTTCAAAATTTCTTTAAGGATTTATTTATATGGATATTAATGGTTTAAAATGTTAAAAGCTTCAATGTGGTATGGGGAACATTGATTTAAAAATATCTTTATTAAATGTTCTAAATGGTTTTGAAAATGGTTTTTAGAATGGATTAATTATTTCAATATCTTAAAATGTTATATTATTATTGCAATGTGGGAATGTAATCATTATTTTATGCTTAAGTTATGTTCTATTATTTTGTTATGGTTCTTGGGCATTTTTATGAAGAAGGGTGGTTCCGTGATAAACTAAGGGCGGGTGAGCCCGATATAGCTCTCCAATGCATTGGGTAACGCGAAGGAGTTAAAAGTTAAGGTTTCTCCGAAGAGATTTAGGGAATATACTATGATGGGTATTCCAAATGTATCCAAGAGGGTTACTCCCTGCATGAGAATGTTATCAATGCCTCAAGTTACCTTTATGTCTTATTAATTCTATAAATTTATTCATGATTTTATGAGGTATGTTAAAGTGATTATGTTTTATGGGTAAAGTATGATTTCATTCTTATGTATATATGTACTCATGTTTCCTTTCCATACTTTTTATAACCCTTTCTGAGATTTTTATGCTCATCCTAAGTTTTTGAAATGTTTTTCACAGGTCAAGGGAATGGTACAAGATATGATGATAGTGTCAAGGAAGTGTCAGGAAGGAATCCATGTTTTATTTTAAATATGTTTCTATTGATGGGAAAAATGAAGACTATCTTTTATGTAACCACTTTGTTTAAATGTGGAATGTAATGCATGTTATATGATCTAATTCTCTAAATCTCTAAACTTGAAAAGATCCTCAATTTGTAATATTGTAATAACTCAAGATTAAGTAAGGTTTAAGGATGGGGCCTTATAGTTGGTATCAGAGGTCGGTTTAGATAACTTTATAGGTTAGAGTGTTGTTTAAGAAAAAGTGACAAGTTGTGTATTACCACAATGGTTAGTATATTAGATGGATTCATTGTTTTTTTTGAAAGTTAGAATGAGTTTGAGATAACATGGATAATTATATCTTGGTGTTTATCTTCTTCTTTTTATTTGATGATTTTACTGATATACTCACACTGAACTTTTTGGTTTTAGTAAATGGATTGATCTAGAAGGCACCAAAGTAAAAGTGGATTTGAAGAAAACTGTGACGGTTTTATGAAATAACAACTGAATGATATGGGAGCTGCAATGAGAACTTTTTTGCTTATCCTCAACCAACTATCTGGAGTCATGATTTCCCACATGAACCTTAGTGATTTTTATAAGGCATCGTATATGTGAGAAACAAATCCCTACGGATGTTCAGGTAATAATCATAAAGGTAAGAATGTTTAAAAACCTATGTGTCAAATATGTGTAAAGAAACACATATGAAAATGTTTCAACGGGACCAAAATATGCTATTGATTTGGAAATGAATGTCATAAAGCAACAACCTGCCATGGAAAAAGGAAGCATCTAGTTGACTCTAGGAAAGGGAAAGAAGTTCTTTCTGAAGGATCAATTTAATGTTTTAAATGTGGTGTGCATGGTCATTATGCAAACACATGTCATAGGAAGAAGTTTCGGGAATGAGGTCACCAAGATCGTACAAATATTCATTTACCAATACCTAATGTCATTCCGATTGAGGATGAAGAAAATGAAAATGAATAATGAAAGGTATGGATTATTTCTTAACATATGTTTTCCTATTATTGGAATCTTATGATATGATTCATGATTTTATTTGTAGGAAAGAATTATTTTAGAATAAGTTGAAAAGTAATGGATAATGGATCATGAATAATGTTGAATGAGTAAGAAGTCATCATATAAGGGATTCAAGATTTATGGTAGAGTTTAGGATGGTGAAATTCTTAGATTTATTAAGTCTCTGTTGATGATGGGGTTACATTAGAAGTCTTTTTATAGTAACCCTGATGTTTGATATACGAAAATTTTATTCAGGGAATAATTATTCTTTCTTTTGTGGATATAGTTATAAAGAACCATTTGGGTTTATATGATCCTTGAATTTGAGGCAATTACTAGTTAATACATTTTGGGTTGAAAGATTGAAGTTATCAGATAATCTTTTTGGTTAAAATATGTTATGGTTATTTTTGATGAATTTATCTCTTTTTGAGGAATGTTACAAAATTATATAGTTTTTGAAAAGGTACAACACACAGACCGTGTGACAAACCGTCGTGTCGGACGAAGCTACGGGAATCGAACCCACAACCAAAGTGAAACTGGTATTTATCGCCTACCACTAAAATACGTGATATCCCTAGTTAGTTTGAATGATTCTATTTAGTTAGATGATTTCATGAATTAAGAGTAAGTTGATTGATGGTTATCAATAGAAATGATTATCCTATCATGGAAGATATGTGATTAGGTTAATTACTTTTCAGTATGAGACTGTAAGAGTAACTGATGTTATTTTGGAGAAAAATGATAAAATTTATCTTAGGATACTATGTGATTAAATACTTCAGAGAATTGGGTTTCAATCTTATTTTGGTTTACTTTGTCTAATTTTATGGATAGATGTTTATTGAATGGTCTTTGTTGAACTTTGGGTTTTGTTTGACAAATTTTGGAGATTAAGAATAGATTAATTTTTTTATAAAGGATTATCCTTTTTGAGTATTATTTGATCTCATACTAACCTTTTTGGTTTTAGTTTTGGCTAAGGTCTAAGGACATGGGAAGTATATAGTTCTATTTTTTGGATCAGGTCATTCTCTAGAAGTTGATTATATCTCTCTTAATGAGAACAAGTCATCCTAAATACTCGTCTTTTGGAGAAAATATGAGTTCGTTTATGAAATATAGTAAAATTTGAAAGCCAACATGACAATTAAGTATGCTTCCATATGTTTTAGTTAAGATCATAAATAAATTCCTCAATGCAAAGTAATTTAAACCAAAAAATGTTGTCTATTAATTTTTTCCTACTGGGGAATCAAATACCATTTAACCCATTACAAGTTTGTGATTTTCTTGTTGTTAACTTTCTCCTAGAAATGTTTACTATCACTCTCCATCAGAACATGACCCTTTGTTTTTTCCTCCATATCCATGTTTTCATACTTGGAATCCAAGTATGGGACAACTTGGGTGACATTTGAACTTATCTCCCATTCTTTTAAAGTGATAGTTTTACTGAGTCTTGTTCCGATATGGGATTTTCAATGAAGCTTCCAAGCCCAATTTTAAAATTGCGAGGACGCAATTCCCAAATGGGGGGAAGGATGTAACACCCCAGGTAAATAAATAATATGACATTTTAATATTTATCCATATTTTTGAATAAATTATTAATATTACTTTAATGGTAATGCTATGCTCGAGGGCGTACCCAATACGCAACAACAAGTTTCTTCGAAACCTTACGTTGCACTCTAATAATTAAATAATATTATTTTAAATGGTAGTTAATTCCTAGACGTTGTAATGGCAGGAATGAATGGAACTAACTAAAAAATTATAATATATTTTTTCCAAATATTTTTACTTTTATCCAATAAATGTTGGAGGCTTAAAATTTAAATGAATCCAATTTTAAGCATAAATCTTCAAATATTCTTTAAAAGGTCGATTAACCGCCTTCTGATGGAGAACCCTTTTTAAATATACTTTTGACAATTTTATATTTTTTATTTGACAAAATAAAATCTTTCTTTAGAATCTAGACATCAAAATTTACTTTGTGTAAAATTTTGTTATTTTTCTGATAATGATCATTTTTATTGAAAATATTGCATTTTAATTCAAAAAATCCTTTTAATCTAATTTATTTATATGGATAGATTATATTTTTAATTTATATTAAAGTGTATTTAGAATATATTTTTACCATCCAATCTAATGGTGGTCATTGAAATTAATTTCACTTTGAAATTGGACTTAAACTACTGTCATTCTTTTAATAAATATTGTTTCTTAAAAACACGCTATTTGTTCTGACAGCGGAAATTAATTTTTAAATAAATTAATGAAACATATATGTTTTGAATTTTGTAAAATAGACATCATTTTTGAATTCCGAATATCAAATATAGATTTGGGTGAATTTTTGGTATTTTTCTGAAAAACTACAATTTTTGATGAATAGTGAAACCACTAAGTGGTAGATTAAAAACAGATTTTTCGTTTAAATGAAACTTTACCACTTCTATGATATGAATTTAAAAAATAAGACATAAATGTTTGACATTAGGAAGTAAAATGTTGTTCAATGGGATTAAAATAATTTTTTTTTGAATAGTATCTTTTAAGTTTTTTATCGCGATCAGAGGTAATTAGTGTAATTTAAGGTAAAAATAATGTTATAATAATATGAAATGACCTATACACCTGTCCTACCCTCTTTGGATGTGTCATGGAAGGCCAATAAAATCCATGGGTCAACTTTGGGACCCCATGGAGCCACTTTGGTTTGAAAATGACATAAATAACTTTTTATTTAAAGTTAAAATAAAAATGTCACATGCATGAGTTGTTTTACTAAAACAATTTTTAAATGGGTTTATACAAGTCATATTTTTGACTATAAATATTCATTAGAAATATAAAAATATTTCCTACATCATTATATTTTTTTTATAATTTTTGATATTATATATATTAAATTATTTATGAAATCATTATGATGCAGCGATTACCTCATTAATAAAGGATTTAAATAAAATGAAAAGATAATGTTAAAACTATAACTTACACTTGTAAAAGACATATTGGATGAGTATATTTCGAACTCTTACCACCTTATCCTATAACTACATCAATGTTGGACCTTTAAAATCCGAAACTAATTTGAAAATAAAGTAACATTTTGTAACTTTCCAAGAGTGCCTCTCCTCTCCTATTATAAAAGGCCTCCACCTCTACCACATTACCCACACATCTCAAGCCTTTAGCTCAGAGAAACCCTTCTCATTTTGTCTCTAAACATCCCTCTGTTACTACTATAATTCTCACTTTGTGAATAATTCTTCCCAAGGAAGCCTTTGAGCTCCAATCAAAGAGAGATACCTTATTTTAAGGTAATGTCTTCACTTGTGTTCTTTTGTTTTATTTTGCTTCTCCAACCCCATAAAATCTTTTTATTAAATTTTTTTTGTAACAAATCCATTATCCTCAATATACAAGGATGTTGTTATAAGAAGTATTAGGGCTACACTTACACACACCTACATCTAATGGTTAAATAACATACTGTTTTTGTGGATGTTGAATTTCTGCCTCACGAAACGATGATTGTCCAATATTATTTTAACACCGTCAATGGTGGCCATTAAGATGTCACTATATTTATATATGATATATAATATGTTTATGTTTTACTTATGTTTCTGTATTTTTCATTTATGGCATACCATTACGATTTCCATTATGGTTAAACGCGATATCTTCATTTTAGGAAGTGCGGACTACTGCCCCCTCAAAGTGATTTGATCCATTAATACCATATGTGGTAAGTATAAAGGATAGATTTAATGATATTATATATGATACTATACTGGAATTATAATACTATTATGTATCATTATGATTTAATTCCATTAAATAAGAAATAGAAACGGAAGTAGTGTTCATGCGTACGTACGGCTTACCATCTCCATGAACGGTGCATTTCATTTCTTACCTCTAAATGTTATGTAATATTATAAATGCATGTATTTAATGGATATATATGATATAAATTATATATACATAATGAATATATTTCTGGATATAATATATATTTTACCACATGAACAACTTGTAATTATAAAGAGTTTATTTTTGACTCAAGTAGCAATGATCTACAAAACGACCATTATTATCTTAAATAATCACATAGTGTTCATAGCATGGTAGTAAGTGATATAAAAGGAATAATGAAATTGAAAAAGGATTTAAGCAAGTATAAATTAACTCATGTTTATTATTCAGGAGGATAAAGAACGATCAAGTCACGTCAGACCCGAGGTAAGGGATCCTACCCCTCTCCTTCTTTTTAAGTACACTCTTTTATGTCATTCCTTTTAAGCTAATCTTTCTTATGATTGGGATGTTATTATTTTATTAATATTACTGTAATTTTTATTTTAATATGATGAGAGACCCTATTTTCTCTCATTTATCCATTTTAGAAGTTATAATTGGCGCCGTTAGGCTGCTGAATTTTCATAAGGGGCTTTTTATCTCACTTTGTGTTTTTGTGAGATTCATGCTACATTTTCCAATATTTCCATTTGAGTGGTGTATGTACTGTCCATTAGTATACTCTTTGTGTAACAAATTTTCGTTTATGAGTATTTACATCAATGTTTTATAGTCCTTCTTTCATGGTGTGTACGTTTCGAAAGTTACCCAAATCTGCAAGGGAACCTTTCACCCTCCTCTTTTTAAAAGACTTCTTTTGTAATGTCTTTTAATTATCATCTTATTATGTGTGGATATGTTCTTATATATCCTTATTGACTTAAATTTTATGTCCATGTGATGAGATACCCTTTATCTCTCTCATCAACTCCTTTACTAAAATTTGATGTGATGTCGTTAGGCTGTCAAGGGAACTTCTTAACCCAATTTCGATTTCATTGGGATCAACATGTAGTTATTGAATATGTCATACTTTGAATATGTGTGAATGAACTTTGATTATTTTACACTTTATATCCACTTATATTGGGTGTATTTATATTTTTCACACATAATTATGATATTGATTTATCCTTAATTTAAGGATACCATCTTTATAATAGATTTCATCTCAATTTACATTTCCATTGAGACTTCATTGTTGTTATGCACCAATTTACTCTTATATGGTGTATATACTGTCCTTTGGAATATTATATAATTAATCCATTTATTCTCATGATATGATAACATTTTGATTAAATGTTATTCCTCAATTATTGTATTCAAGTGTCTCTCATTTTTTTAAAAACCCTTAAACTAAAATATCGTTTGAAATGTTTTAATGATTTATTATTATAAATATTTCTCATTAATATCCATGTATTCAAAATGGTTTTAAGTATTTATTTATATGGATATTAATGGTTTAAAATGTTAAAAGATTCATTGTGTTATGGGACACTTTGATTTAAAAATCTCTTTATTAATTTTTTTAAATGGTTTTGAAAATGGTTTTTAGAATGGATTCAGTATTTCAATATCTTAAAATGTTATATTGTTATTGAAATGTGGGAATGTTTTCTTTCATTTATGCTTAAGTTATGTGCTATGATTATTTTATGGTTCTTGGGAATTTTTATGAAGATGGGTTATGACAACCCTGCTTTTTATTACAACTTAAACATGCTTTATTACATAAAACTTCACTTGATACAACAAAGAAGATCGAGAGGTTTACTGTCTTTGGGGCTTAGGATCATTACATAAAAACTTTAAACTTGAAATACAACATCCTTATTGAAAACTTCCTTTACATGACCACTACATTCCTTCGTACTTAGCATTGCATGGGATAACCTGAGGACATGCATAAGAAAAGGGTGAGCTATAAAGCCCAGTAAGGGAGTACATAATGAATAACATGAGGAGTACAATACATGTTAGGCAATAGGCATATCAATAGAGCATAAGAGAGACATGAACATAAAGGCATGATAAAGCATGATAATCATAACATGGAAATGTGGCAACAACACTTAACATTGAATTAGCATGAGCCAAGGCTCATTGCACATGGAGCATGAGTAAACCCTCATTGCACTCGAAGCACGAGTAAACCCTCGTTGCACTTGAATTAGCATGAGTCAACACTCATTTCACATGACGTATCATGATACTATACTTTACCCAATGCATTGGAGCGCTATCAGGGCGCACCCTTCTTAAACATTTCATTTCATGCATAAGTGTGCCACATGGATCATAAAACATGGATTCATAAAACATAATCATTTACTCCATGATAAAGGAATGTGGAATTCATATATGAAACTTTACAATCAATAAGTAAACGTGCATAAAGGTGAATACCCTTGATGGAGAAATGGGCATGGTATTCACTACACAATGATATTGGCTTAGAAAATCGGTGTGATTTCGGCAGCGTAACGGCGTGACATAAGAATTCATAAAAAGGCTGATGAGAGAGAAAGGGGTCCCTCATCATATTTACATGTAATGGACAGTAATAAGGTCATATAGATACATGTCCCAACAATTGAAAAGGAATTTAGATTCATGATACAAAAGTATTGCTTGAATATAGAAGAGGAGAAAAAGGTTCCTTTCGGAATTTCGGCATAGTAACGGGTGTACATGGGAGGCATTTAATGAGAGAGAAAGGGGTATCCCATCATTCAAACAATAATAGGGAAGTATGGTAGAGGTGCGAAACCATACCCCAACATTCATAAATTAAATTAAAAGGACAATACAACTTAAAGAAAATTGACAAAAAATGAGAAAGGAAGAAAAACCCTTACTTGGAAGTGTGCTTCCAAAGGCTAGAGAGAGGCTTGTGAGAGGCTTCTTGGGAGCTTGGGGCACCTTGAGAGGATTCTAGAGAGAGTAGGGCAGAGTTTGGACGAACTTCAAGGGCTTTGAGTGAGGAGGAAGTGGGAGCTTGGGTGGGTTTATATAGGAAAGGTGAGAGAATTCTTTATTATTTAGGTTTGGGACCCCTTAAATTAAAATAATCCAAACCACAAACCATCCCATGGTATTTGCCCATGGTTTCTGGAAAAGGGAAGAGGAAAACAATATTTTACAAGGCCAAGGTCCGAACTTATTAAAAAATTAGGGTTGCTTATGTGGAGGTGAGTCACACTCCCATGGAAATTAATTTAAAAAGGCAAAGTGTTGAATAAGTCTTGAGGGCTCCATTAATGCTTTGAAAAGTGAGTCAAACAAACCCAAAACCTCATTATTTTATTGATAAAACACATATTGGCCGAACATAAGGATTATGGTATTTTATTACATCACCATTGGGTCATTATGATGTCATAAAACACATTATATATTTAAATGGTATTTAATTTTTACCCAAAAATTTGACTGTCTCAGAAAATTATGAAAAATTCACCGTTGGATAATTTCGACGTCCTGATTCCAAAAATAATATTTATTTTATCTAAATAATTTTCTAAATATGTGAATTTTCACTTTTAAAATAAAAACCGACATTTATAAAAAATTCACGGGTTTTGACAGAAATGGCTTTCAAACCTTAATAAAAATTTTAATTGCATTCATAAAATTATAAGATCATTTATATTTAAATAAAAAATTAATTTAATATTAATAATAATATTTTATTAAAATATTATTTAATTCAAAAATCCTTTAATTTAATAAAATATAATTCTTAATTAAATAATAACTAAAAACATCATTTGTACTTTAAAAACTAATTACAATGCATCAAAAATGACTAGAAATTATATTCATTATTATATACAAAAATAATGTACATGAACATGGTGCTACTTATTTGTTACATAACCCCTTAAAATAGCCGCATAAGACCTAAGGGTAAGGTGTGCGATGGTGACAGACTCTTGGGGTTTCTCGGATAACATCGCTCGAGTGGTAATCTCTATCAACTTCCATTTTTCCCGTAGACGATCACGTTCGAGCTTGACTTGATGAAGCTCAGCTTGGGCTTGGTCAAGGGCAAAGCCCAAAGACGCCACCTCCTTTCCGAGCTCCGACAAATGGGCTTCGTAAGGGGCAATTCTACTGGATGAGGCCATCGCTTCCTTTGTCTGAGTAGAAAATTGGTTCGTTAAAGCCTTATATTTAAACTACCCAGATGATCACTGTTCAACGGCTATGAAAGTAACGGTCACAAATCTTAACGTTAAACTAAAGAAGTTGACATCTTATAAAAACATTTTTCATAAAGAAACATTTAACTGGATCAAGAGGGATTTTCCATTAATGAAACTTTGGGTCGTTACAACATTACCCCCTTAAGAAATTTCGCCCTCGAAATTTTCCTTTTCCCACACTAAAACAAATGTGGGTAACTTAGCTTCATCATATCCTCCGACTCCCAAGTTGCTTCTTCAAACTTGTGGTTTCTCCACAACACCTTGACGAGGGGCATTGTCTTATTTCGTAGAACTTTTTCTCTACGATCTAAGATCTTCACTGGTTGCTCCTCATAAGAAAGATCGTCTTCTAATTGTACCACCTCAGAAGAGAGTACATGTGAAGGGTCTGGTATGTACTTCCTTAAGAGGGATACATGGAAGACATCATGCACCTTGGCCATAGTAGGTGGAAGTGCTAGTCGATAGGCCACAGCCCCAACACGATCAAGAATCTCGAATGGGCCGATGTACCTTGGACTTAACTTCCCTTTCTTTCCAAACCTCATGACCTTCTTCCACGGAGATATGCGTAAAAACACCATGTCTCCGACTTTAAACTCAAGGTCTCGTCGACGATTATCTGCATAACTCTTCTGTCGACTTTGGGCTGCCTTGATATGCTGCTGAATGGTTTTCACCTTCTCCACCATTTCTTCGACCATTTCTGGTCCAAGCAGCTTACGTTCACCGACCTCATCCCAACATGCCGGTGTTCTACACCTTTTCCCATACAGGGCTTCATATGGTGCCATTTGGATGCTCGAGTGGAAACTATTATTATAAGAGAACTCAACTAGGGGAAGATGTTGATCCCATCCTCCTTTAAAGTCCATTGAGCACGCTCTCAACATATCCTCAAGTGTTTGGATAGTCCGCTCGGATTGGCCATCAGTTTGAGGATGATAGGCCGTACTGAAGTTCAGTTCAGTATTCAGAGCATGTTGAAGACTCTTCCAAAACTTAGAGGTAAATCTTGGATCTCGGTCCGACACAATAGATAGTGGTACTCCATGCAACCGTACCACTTCCCTGATATATATCCGTGCCAGTTGATCCAAAGAGAAATCCTCTCGAATAGCAATGAAGTGTGCAGTCTTTGTAAGACGATCCACAATAACCCAGATTGCATTGTTGCTTTTGGATGTCCTTGGAAGTCCAGTGACGAAGTCCATGGTGATGTTCTCCCATTTCCATTCTGGTATGGGCAATGGTTGCATCATCCCCTTAGACTTCTGCCTCTCTGCCTTCACTTGCTGACACACCAGGCACTTTGATGTATATTCGGCGATCTCCTTCTTCATATTATCCCACCAAAAGTTTTCTCGGAGATCTCGATACATCTTTGTGCTCCCTGGGTGAATAGAGAAATTTGAACTATGTGCATCATCCAAAAGTTCCTTCTTCAGCTCCGAACATGATGGGACACATAGTCTTTTCCCAAACCGCACAATTCCTTCTTCATTAACATTAAACTCTGAGGATTTTCCCTTTTTGATAGCTTCCACTTTTTCTTGGATTCTCGCATCATCCCTTTGAGCATCCTTTAACCTTTCCAAAAGAGATGGTTGAGCAATCATTTGTGAAAGGATTGATGATGTTCCCTTCTTTATGATTCCCACGTCCATCTTCATCAAGTCTAAGAAGATTGGATCCTTCTCAATTCTCATCATTGATAGAATTGCTGGATCCTTTCTACTTAGGGCATCCGCCACCTTGTTCGCCTTCCCAGGGTGGTAATGTATTGAACAGTCATAATCCTTTATGAGCTCTATCCATCTTCTCTGGCGCATATTAAGCTCTTTCTGTGTGAATATATATTTAAGACTCTTGTGGTCAGTATATATCTCACATTTCTCCCCATAGAGATAATGCCGCCAGATTTTCAAGGCGAAGATCACCGCCGCCAACTCCAGATCATGCGTTGGATAGTTTCGCTCATGGATTTTCAACTGCCTTGAGGCATAGGATATCACTTTATCATTCTGCATCAGCACACATCCTAAGCCCTTCTTCGAAGCATCACTGAATACCACAAAAAGCTCCCCACTTGTGGGTAAAGTGAGCACAGGTGCAGTGATAAGCCTCCTTTTCAACTCCTTGAAGCTTTCTTCGCATTCATCACTCCAAGCAAAATTTACTCCCTTTCGAGTTAGCTTGGTAAGAGGGTTGGAAAATCGTGAGAAGTTTCTCAGAAATCGTCGATAATATCCAGCTAACCCCAAGAAGCTACGGATATCAGTTACCGATGTTGGCCTCGGCCATCCCTCAATTGCATCTGTTTTGGAGGGGTCCACAGATATCCCATTGCTTGTGATGATATGGCCCAAGAATGAGACCTCCTTCAACCAGAACTCACACTTGCTGTACTTGGCATAGAGCTTCTCCTTGCGCAAAGTCTCCAGTACAGTTCTTAAATGCTCCTCATGGTCCTCCTTGGTTTTGGAGTATATCAGAATATCATCTATAAAGACTACCACAAATTTATCTAGGTAATCTCTAAAGACTCTATTCATCAAGTCCATGAATATTTCTAGAGCATTGGTGAGTCCAAAAGGCATTACTATGAATTCATAGTGCCCGTACCTTGTACGAAAAGCAGTCTTGGGGATATCTTCCTTCTTCACCCTTACTTGATAATATCCCGACCACAAGTCGACCTTGGAGAAGTATTGAGCTCCACGCAGCTGATCAAACAAGTCATCGATTGTTGGGAGAGGATACTTGTTCTTTATCGTGATTTTGTTAAGTTCACGATAATCGATGCAAAGCCGCATTGACCCATCCTTCTTCTTGACGAAGAGGACTGGTGCACCCCATGGTGATGCACTTGGGCGTATAAACCCTTTATCCAGATTCTCCTGTAGTTGTTTCTTCAGCTCTTCAAGCTCAACAACAGCCATTCTATATGGAGTCTTGGATATTGGTAGCGCCCCAGGTATAAGTTCAATTGAGAACTCAACATCTCTTCTTGGAGGAAGACCAGGAAGTTCCTCGGGAAATACTTCAGCGAATTCCCTCACAATAGGCATTTCTTCAAGGGTGGTTTCTTCCTTGGACTCAATCATCTGAGCCAGATATGCGTGCTCATAAGGAAGTAATATCCATGCTTGAGATGATGGAGCTAAAGGAGATTCATCTTCCTCCTGACACTTGTAAAGAATTGGGGGTCGATTCTCCATATGGAGTGTGATTTCCCTCTCCCGACAATTTATGTTGGCTCTATATAAGGAAAGCCAATCCATGCCAAGAATTGCATCAAATTCCACCAAAGGGAGTATGACGAGGTTCGCCGGGAAATTCAATCCACAGATTATAACAGGGGAGGACTTATACTCATGGGATGCAATGATTGCCCCATTTGCCGTACTCACCGACATCTTTACTTCCATGACTTGTGGTGGTGCAGGGATTATTCTACTAAACTTTTGAGATATAAAAGAATGCGTAGAACCTGAATCAAAAAGTACGTTCGCTATTCTTGAATGAATAACTAGCGTACCTGTCACCACTTCGTTGTCGGGGTTCACTTCGGCAGAAGTGATGGCAAAATCTCTTCCTTGCTGTCTTGGAGGTTGTTGATTGCCTCCGATAACCCTTGGATTAGGGCACTGATTCGCAAAATGACCCGGTTCTTTGCATTTGAAGCATTGAACAATGCGTTGAGGTTCGAACGGAGCGTTCCTCCCCTCCGTCGCAGCCGCGGGTCCTTCTTGCTGACAGTTAACAGCTAGGTGCCCTTCTCTTCCACACTTGAAGCATTTTCTTGTCCCCCTAAGGCAATTTCCAGGGTGCTTCTTTCCACACTTTTGGCAAGTGGGGTGCTGGAATTTCTTAGCGCCGTTGGATTTATCCATCGGACCACCAACATTGAAGTCCACCTTCCGCTTCTTGTCCCCATGATACCCCTGTGATTCTCCGATCTCCATTTCAACCTTGAGGGCACATCGGACAATTTCCTCATAGCTGTCGAAGTCACGGATCGCTAATGCTTTCCGCAAGCTAGGCTTCAGCCCACCAAAGAAGCGGTCAACCTTGCATTCGGGGGTAACGACAAAGCCGGAAGCGTATCGTGCAAGCCTTGTGAAGTTTGCCTTGTACGCTCCCACAAATTCCTCATCTTTCTGCTTGAGGGAAAGGAAGTCCCTTTCCATCTTAAGACGGAGGGTGCGTGGAAAATATTTATCGAAAAACATCTTCCGGAATACCTTCCATTCCAAAGCCTCGATCTCCTCCTCAGGCTTCGTATTTTTGATCAACGTCCACCATTGATCAGCTTCACCCTCCATACGATAAGCCGCCAGGAGAACCTTCTCTTTTTCAGAGCATTAGAGGATGGAGAATATCTTTTCAATGGAGTTGATCCATTGTTCAGCAATCGTGGGATCGGATGATCCACTAAAAGTAGGAGGCCTTTGTCTCATGAAGCTTTCAATAGCGACTTGTTCTTTCTTAGGGGGGGTTGAACGTTCCTATTGACCAGTGTTTCTATTCAAAACTTGAGTTAGCTGAGAGAGAAGCGTGACAAAGTTCGCGATTCCCGCACCCATTGGATTGGGCATCTCATTGGTACAATCATCACACTGATCTTCACAACGGTTGTTAGCCCGAGTTCTCCTATTACCGGCCATTGGCTGGAATAAAAAGAAAAGTTAGGGGTAACACATAAAGGGTAATCCAAAGACAAAAGTTGATGACTTATAAATAAACTTTAATCTCTTCAACTCATGAGTCTATAGGATTCAATCCAGGCTTTTCATGATCTTCCTTCTAACATATATTCTTAGGGGCTTTTTTCCCTTAATAAGGGTTCATACTAAGATTGTAAATTTATCAAAACATATCCCCCGGGAGTGTCGTAACCAAGAGTGCAGCAAGGCCCGTTGTCGTGCACCAGTTCCCGTTCGAGTCTAGCTCAAAGCGGTGTTTTCGGGTTTTACCCCTAGGATACATCTGTGCCAGAGCCGCCTCTACCTGCTCGTATCCAGACAGGGATGTATTTGTTTGATAAACCACTTACTTAGTATTTACCAAAACTTAGGGATGTTTTTATTATGATTAGTCTTGTATCTAAGGCTTTACTAGGGTTTCCTAATCCCAAAAATAACTAAACCTATCCTCTGATACCAACTATGACAACCCTGCTTTTTATTACAACTTAAACATGCTTTATTACATAAAACTTCACTTGATACAACAAAGAAGATCGAGAGGTTTAGTGTCTTTGGGGCTTAGGATCATTACATAAAAACTTTAAACTTGAAATACAACATCCTTATTGAAAACTTCCTTTACATGACCACTACATTCCTTCGTACTTAGCATTGCATGGGATAACCTGAGGACATGCATAAGAAAAGGGTGAGCTATAAAGCCCAGTAAGGGAGTACATAATGAATAACATGAGGAGTACAATACATGTTAGGCAATAGGCATATCAATAGAGCATAAGAGAGACATGAACATAAAGGCATGATAAAGCATGATAATCATAACATGGAAATGTGGCAACAACACTTAACATTGAATTAGCATGAGCCAAGGCTCATTGCACATGGAGCATGAGTAAACCCTCATTGCACTTGAAGCACGAGTAAACCCTCGTTGCACTTGAATTAGCATGAGTCAACACTCATTGCACATGACGTATCATGATACTATACTTTACCCAATGCATTGGAGTGCTATCAGGGCGCACCCTTCTTAAACATTTCATTTCATGCATAAGTGTGCCACATGGATCATAAAACATGGATTCATAAAACATAATCATTTACTCCACGATAAAGGAATGTGGAATTCATATATGAAACTTTACAATCAATAAGTAAACGTGCATAAAGGTGAATACCCTTGATGGAGAAATGGGCATGGTATTCACTACACAATGATATTGGCTTAGAAAATCGGTGTGATTTCGGCAGCGTAACGGCGTGACATAAGAATTCATAAAAAGCTGATGAGAGAGAAAGGGGTCCCTCATCATATTTACATGTAATGGACAGTAATAAGGTCATATAGATACATGTCCCAACAATTGAAAAGGAATTTAGATTCATGATACAAAAGTATTGCTTGAATATAGAAGAGGAGAAAAAGGTTCCTTTCGGAATTTCGGCATAGTAACGGGTGTACATGGGAGGCATTTAATGAGAGAGAAAGGGGTCTCACATCATTCAAACAATAAGAGGGAAGTATGGTAGAGGTGCGAAACCATACCCCAACATTCATAAATTAAATTAAAAGGACAATACAACTTAAAGAAAATTGACAAAAAATGAGAAAGGAAGAAAAACCCTTACTTGGAAGTGTGTTTCCAAAGGCTAGAGAGAGGCTTGTGAGAGGCTTCTTGGGAGCTTGGGGCACCTTGAGAGGATTCTAGAGAGAGTAGGGCAGAGTTTGGACGAACTTCAAGGGCTTTGAGTGAGGAGGAAGTGGGAGCTTGGGTGGGTTTATATAGGAAAGGTGAGAGAATTCTTTATTATTTAGGTTTGGGACCCCTTAAATTAAAATAATCCAAACCACAAACCATCCCATGGTATTTGCCCATGGTTTCTGGAAAAGGGAAGAGGAAAACAATATTTTACAAGGCCAAGGTCCGAACTTATTAAAAAATTAGGGTTGCTTATGTGGAGGTGAGTCACACTCCCATGGAAATTAATTTAAAAAGGCAAAGTGTTGAATAAGTCTTGAGGGCTCCATTAATGCTTTGAAAAGTGAGTCAAACAAACCCAAAACCTCATTATTTTATTGATAAAACACATATTGGCCGAACATAAGGATTATGGTATTTTATTACATCACCATTGGGTCATTATGATGTCATAAAACACATTATATATTTAAATGGTATTTAATTTTAACCCAAAAATTTGACTGTCTCAGAAAATTATGAAAAATTCACCGTTGGATAATTTCGACGTCCTGATTCCAAAAATAATATTTATTTTATCTAAATAATTTTCTAAATATGTGAATTTTCACTTTTAAAATAAAAACCGACATTTATAAAAAATTCACGGGTTTTGACAGAAATGGCTTTCAAACCTTAATAAAAATTTTAATTGCATTCATAAAATTATAAGATCATTTATATTTAAATAAAAAATTAATTTAATATTAATAATAATATTTTATTAAAATATTATTTAATTCAAAAATCCTTTAATTTAATAAAATATAATTCTTAATTAAATAATAACTAAAAACATCATTTGTACTTTAAAAACTAATTACAATGCATCAAAAATGACTAGAAATTATATTCATTATTATATACAAAAATAATGTACATGAACATGGTGCTACTTATTTGTTACATAACCCCTTAAAATAGCCTCATAAGACCTAAGGGTAAGGTGTGCGATGGTGACAGACTCTTGGGGTTGCTCGGATAACATCGCTCGAGTGGTAATCTCTATCAACTTCCATTTTTCCCGTAGACGATCACGTTCGAGCTTGACTTGATGAAGCTCAGCTTGGGCTTGGTCAAGGGCAAAGCCCAAAGACGCCACCTCCTTTCCGAGCTCCGACAAATGGGCTTCGTAAGGGGCAATTCTACTGGATGAGGCCATCGCTTCCTTTGTCTGAGTAGAAAATTGGTTCGTTAAAGCCTTATATTTAAACTACCCAGATGATCACTGTTCAACGGCTATGAAAGTAACGGTCACAAATCTTAACGTTAAACTAAAGAAGTTGACATCTTATAAAAACATTTTTCATAAAGAAACATTTAACTGGATCAAGAGGGATTTTCCATTAATGAAACTTTGGGTCGTTACATGGGTGGTTCCATGATAAACAAAGGGCTGGTGATCCCGATATAGCTGTCTAATGCATTGGGTAATGCGAAGGAGTTAAACGTTAAGGTTTCTCCGAAGGGATTTAGGTAATATAATTTGATGGGAATTCCAAATGTAACCAAGATCATTACTCCCTACGTAATAATTTTATGAATGCCTCACGTTACCTTTATATCTTACGATTTCTATGATTTATTCATGATTTTATGAGTTATGTTTAGGTGCTTATGTTTTATGGGTAAAGTATGATTTCATTCTTATGTATATATGTACTCATGTTTCCATTCCATACTTTTTATAACCCTTACTGAGCTTTTTATGCTCATCCTATGTTTTTGAAATGTTTTTCACAGGTCAAGGGAATGGTACATGATATGATGATAGTGTCAAGGAAGTGTCAAGAAAGAATCCATGTTTTATTTTAAATATGTTTCCGTTGATGGGAAAAATGAATACTATATTTTATGTAACCACTTTGTTTAAATGTGGAATGTAATGAAAGTTTTATGATCTAATTCTCTAAAACTCTACAACTGAAAAGATCATCAATGTGTAATATTGTAATAACTCAATATTAAGTAAGGTTTAAGGCTAGGGCCTTATACCATGAGTATGTGACCATTTCACACCTATCCCTTAGGTCATATGCGGGTGTTATAAGGGTATCTGTAATATGACCCTATCACTATGATTATGTGCATTATTTTTTAATTGAATAAATCATATATATTCATTTTATTATTGTTACTTTGTAAGTTTTTTTTAAAGAACAAATAGTATTTTTAGTTAATATTCAATTAATAAATATTAAAAATGTATTTTTTAATTGAATATTATTTTAATAAAATATTATTACTATGTTACATTTTATTAAATTTAAATGATCATATAATTTTTAGGAATACGATTGTAATTTTTACTTAGGATTGAAAACTGTTTTTCTCAAACCCAAGATTTTTTTAAATGTTGGTTTTTATTTCCAAAGTAAAAAAATTCACATGTTTAGAAAATTATTTAGATTAAATGAATATTATTTTGGGAATCTGGATGCCACAATTACACAATAGTGAATTTTCCATAATTTTTTGAGATAGTGGAATTTTTAGGGTAAAAATTAAATAACATTTTAATATATAGTGTGTTTTATGACATCATAATGAACCAATAGTGATGTAATAAATTAATATAATTTATTATTTATAGAAATATATGTTTTAACTTTAATATAATGTGATTTCATATTTTTTTGTTCAATTTTATGCTTCCTTAGTGGACCCTCCAATACTTATAAAACATTTTATCCTTTTAAAATGTTTTCCTTGAGAGTGTGACTCACCTCAACATAAGAAAGAAAAATATATGAAGAAGTTATGCCATTGGACAGATAAAACAATGTTTTACACTCTCCTTTTTCAAAAAAAGGTCAATAACCATTGATTAGTTTGTGGTTTGGATTTTTTTAATGCGTGGTATCCAAAACCTAAATAATAAATATTTCCCTCTCTTTTCCTATATTAACCCACCCAATCTCCCACTTCATCTTCACTCAATGCATTTGTATCATGATAAACCTATTACAACGTATCTCTATAATCCTCCCAAGGCACCCTATTCTTCCAATAATCCTCTCTCAGACTCCTCCTAATCCTTTGGGATCACACTTCCAAGTAAGGGATTTCTTCCATTCTCATTTTTGTACAACTTTCATTGTATTATCATACAATTTTATTCCATTTCAAATGTTTGGGGATGATTTTTCACCACCACCATACTTCATTACTTATGTTTTAATGATTATATATCCCTTTATCTCTCATTAATTCCTCCCATGTACACTTGTTACTATGCAGAAATTCCGTAAGTAATTTATCTTTTATCATTTATATTCGAGAAATTATTTTTTATTGTGAATCTAAATTTCATTAAATATGTTGGGGCATGTATCTATATGGACCCTTAATTTTCATTTTATCTACTTATTATGAAACAGCCCTCTCTCTCCCATCAACCATTTTTAATGAATACTTATGTCACTCCGTTATGCTGCTAAAATTGCACCACGATTTTCCAACCCAAATTCATTGTGTAGTGAATGCCATACCCATTTCTCTATCAAGGGTATTCACCATTATACACACTTACATATTGATTATAGATATTTATTGATTAATTAAACATTACATTATTTTATAATAATTGATTATTATATTTAATGAATCAATATTATATGATCCATGTGGTGCACTTATGCATTAAATGAAATGATTAAGAAGGGTGAGCCCTGATAGCACTCCAATGAATTGTTTAAAGATTACTATCATGATATGTCAAGATCAATGAGGGTTTACTAATTCTAATTCAATTACGATGATGTTTTACTCATGGTTTCTGTTTAATGCATCTTGTCTCATGCTAATATCATGATAAATGTAGTTTCGAGATTTACATATTATAAAAACCATGTTATATCATGCCTTTATGTTCATTTATCTATTATGCTCCATTTATATTCCTATTTCCTAACATGTACTGTATTATTCATGTTATGCCTTGTTTACTCCCTTACTGGGCTTTATAGCTCACCCTTTCCTTATACAGGTCCTCAGGTTGTCGAATGCAATACTAAGTACAAAGTAATGTGGGGTGTCATGTGAATGAAGTTTTCAATAAATTTGTGTATTTCATGTTATAAGTTGCTATCTAATATTCCTTGTCCCTAAATAAACTAGACCTCTTGATATTCTATGTTTTTTCATGTGAACATTTATATGTTATAAATTATGTTTATGTGTGTAATAAAGATCAGGGTTGTTATATTCACTGGAGTTGTTATGTGATGAAACCTTTATTGAATTATTTTTATAAAATTAAGAATGACTATCATTGTTTCTAATGGATATTCAATAATCATATCAAAATTATTGATCAAAATAGAGGTGAAACGGAAATATCTGAAATCTCGTGAATTTCACATGACTATTGCAATGATTCTAATATCAGTATGCCACTTAATGTAAATTATTCCTTTACTATCCAATAATTTATGGGTGAAAGTTATTAAATTGTTTCATTTTCATAGAGTTATTTGTGTTAAATTTCTATACAAGTCTTATTTTATGAAAATTTTGGAACATGCACTATTAATTATTTTTGTGATTTATGGAAAATTTTATAACCATTACTTTTAACTTGCACACTAAATATATATATATATCCCTTTCTAATTAAAATACTTATTTTAGGACTAGATGTTTTTAATTGGATGTATCCAACAAAAGGAAATATGTAAAAAAATTATACCTTATATCAAAATTAGGAATCAACCCAACGGTTCCATTGTGAATGTTTTTTTGGATCATGAATTTTTTTATTACTATTTAATGTATTTGTTTGATATTTTCATGAGATGATATCATCCATTGACAAATTGTGATGGTATGTATTGGAAAATTGAGCACACATTTCCATCACATCCCCAAACATGGAAACTTAGTGGGTCAATTGCATTGAATACATTGATCCTTGAAGAGTGGGAGATGGAACATCATGTGGTTTTGTTTAGCTATGATTTTTTCAATGAATTTATAACGTAAGTATTTTGAACATGTATGTGTTATCTCATTCAATGCAGTTAAATATATATGTTAATATTTTTTATATTTTTATTTATGGAACACGAACATGTTATAAGTATAGATCTTTGTTCATTACTTATGTGAAGGGTAGATACTTTTAATAGAAAATAGTTTTTAAAATGGTTGAAATTGAAGGTATGACCACTAATTTAATAAAAAAAATCCTAAATATTCAAATTTATTTCATTTATTGAGTTTACTTCTTGACTCTATATGTAATGAAATAACTGTGCTCACTTTTTTTCACAAATCAATTGGTTATCAAATGAAAGTCATTAGTGATTAATGAGTAGGAATTTGTAAATATTTATTGAGTAAAGAACATGATAACACAATATGATGGTGTTCTGTTAGTTGATACAGTAGAATGTTATGCCAATGAATTAGATAAATGGACTCAGTAACAAATGGTTTCATATTATATAGTTTAAAAAATTACTATAATTGGGTTATTACTCCCATTTTTTAGTTTTTGTGATGTAATAAAAGTTGTATGATTAAATGGATTCTAAAGTAAGATTTATTAATGACTATGGATTTAGATTTATTAACACAACATGATTCTGGGACAACAATGTGCAATAGTTTTTGAAAAAAATGGTGAAACATTTATTTTACGTAAAATATTATCTAAGACCTATTTTTTGATTCATTAATGTTGTGATCACAAGATATATTTTTCAGGATGGTGGGAAAAAATATACACAATCACGACCCATATTGGCCATGATCAAAATACAATGTATGATGACTCAAATAATACATTTGTAGAAGTTAATTATGAAGATTAAGTTGTGGTGAGTAATATATATAATCAACCATTTGATTTCTTAGTTTATTGATTTTATTTATCCTTGGTTATTTTTGGATAGAAATATTAAATGTTATTTGATTTTGTTTCATTTGAATTTTCTTGAAATGTTTTTCATTTATTGAATATGGTTTCATTTGGGTAGGGCACATTTGGTTTAGTTTTGTTTGTGTTGGATTCATTTAATTGGATTTATTTCATATCCTAAACATGTTTTTTATTATGATATTTAATATAAAAATTTATGAAAACCCTAATTTCATCCATTTTAAATAATTTTAATTATATATGAGGTACATATACAAAAATTATGTAAATTTTTCTTCTATTATTTGAACTAATAGAAATATTAGTTAATGTTTAATCATCCTCAATGTCTATACATTATTAAAATAAGTTTCATGTTTTGAAAAATATCTAACCTATAAAATTTTGTTTTTTCTCACAATATATTCATACGATTGTATAAAAATAAAGTAATATTTACAGAGTTTCCCCTTGATTGTAAACTAATTTTAAATTACAAACAATATCCCATAACAGTTAATAAATGTTGGTTTCCAATTATTTCCTTGTAAAAAATTTCAGATAGTTAATTTAATTTTAATATTAGTAATTGGTAATTATGGTTACATTATCATTATTTAAATACTTATAATTTTTCTCATAGAATATCATTCCCCTAAATTTTTTATCGTTTCATTGTATTGTTATGGTATCTCTTGAGTCGTTTCTACAATTACATTCATACATTCTGTAAGTTCTAATTATGAATAACCAATGTCATACCATGTATTTACTAAAACATTTATATATTATTTTTCTATATCCCATACTTTAATGAAATCTTTTAATTTTTTAAATTTTATTGATAAATTTGACATGGAAAATTTTCTAAAATTGATTTTTTTGTTTAAGTATTTTAACAAATTTATCAACGATCATTTTTTTGACTATATAAATATTTTTATATGTTATAATGAATAAACTATTATAGAATATAGTATTCTAAATTGAAACTGCTTTTTAATATACATTGATGTCTGATTTAATAAAACCATATATAATCATTCTGTTTTAGGTCTATTTTAGGGCTATCATTCAAGATTTATAGATAAGAAAAATCATATATTCAATTATTTACCTTGATGTAATTATTTAGTTTAAAATAAATATATGCTAATTATTTTCCAAAGAATCTAAAAACCTTGATGAAATTGTTTACGTTATGAAGTATGCATCTTTGAATTACCTATAAATTGTTAATTCTAAATATTTTTCAGGGAGAACCACCTAAAAAATATTTAAAAATATCTAAATTTTTCTAAAATAAATTTAAAATTAAGAAAAAAAATAATTAAACATATTTAGACTTCACTAGAATTGGTTTAAACATATATTAATAGCATTTATGTTTCATAATTTTTGTTCCTTTTAGAACATAATGGCTTTTCCTGGATTGTACCAAAGAAGTAAATTACAAAATAAACAAAGGAAATGAATCACTAAACATACACTAAAAAATAAAAAACATGAAATAATAATAAATAAACCCAATAAGTAAAAATATTTAAAATAAATGATATAATAAATGTAAAAATAAATGAATAAAAATAACAATGAAAAATACCAAAAAAAATGAGGTTAAAAAATTAGAATTTAATGAATTAACATCAAGTTAATTGAACTATAAATCATAAAAGCAAAATAAATATAACCTAGTGGAACTTGAATTTGAGAAATGTGGACCAAATGAACTTATAATAACATAAAATAAGCCTTATTGTCCTAAATAACCCAAATTAAAACACTCAAGAATAAATAAAAAAGAAATAAACCAATCTAAAGTAATATAAATTGAATCGCATAAACCAAAACTAAATTGGAACAATTTTAAAATAAAATAATAATGTCATATATTAAATATGTTTGTGATTATAATTATTATTTATTGGGATCTGTATGCAACACCTTTAATGTTTAGTCTGTCTTCCCACCAAATTGGACATAATTATGTTTTTTCACTACCTTTTCCATGTTTTTCTAAAAAAATTAACTGAACTAGTAATATCTAATTTCTCATTAATTTTATATTTATTTTATAATGTGTGAAATGAAGATAATGAAGATACATTTAGGAACATAATGTCTAAAAATATTAAAGAATTAATATATTTTGGTGTTCTTACTATAGTTACTACTACTATTATAGTATTTAATATATATATATATAAATATTAATATTTATATATATTAAATTAAACAATATTTTAAATTATTAATAATTATTAAATGTTAATGAGTAATGAATATCCAATAGAAAACTATTCTATTGATAGACTAGTACTAGTGGTGACTAGCAAGACAGTTTTTTGGGTGGTGTTGGTGCTAATTGCAACACTCATCATAGCTGATCGAACTGTGACCCATCACCAAATATAATATTGAGAAAATATTACCATCTCAATATTCCTAGAGAGAAACTAAGTATATTTAGACAACCTATGTTTCCACTACTATTTTTATCTTTCCATGTTTCTCATATACCATTTCATTATCTGTTGTTGGATCATGCTTCTCTTCAATATTATCCAATTCTAGGAACTTCTATTTCCCCTCTATTTCTACCTTCTCTATTATCTTTTAGATTTTATGATCATTCCCCATAATTTTATGCTCTATCAGATTTTTATTATCCTATACATATAGATCATCACATGTATACATTATACCCCTCTAACAAAATAGAGGTCACTAATCATTCACACTATAGGTATCCATCACAACAAACACATCATCATTCTACATGTATATATATAAAACCCTAGTATATTTTGTAACCATAATTTTTTTTCATTATAAAAGTTATTAGTTAAAATTTTTATTTTATTATTTCAAGGCTAAATTTAATAAAATTTGGTAGTATGGGAATAATCACATGAATATATTATTGAGCCTCCAAACATCGGTTATATAAGATTGCAAAAAAATCATATTATTTGTTATTCTCAGATATAATGTAAGAGTTTTTAGTGAATCATGAAAAATATACTGACATCCTTCTTGTAAAAGCATTCTTTTAGAGAAAAAGAGAAGGTAAAATCAAGGATAAAACATTGGATCAGATATAGGCAATAATATTAATTTGATTAAATAATTTTTTTATTATAATATTTATATTTCAATATTTTAGTTGAAACATCCCTATAATTTTTCAAATGGTGATGCTATGGGGGATGTATGAATGATAGATATAGGTGAGAAATGAACAGTAAATAAGCATGAGTTATAAAAGGGTATGGATGCTAGAGTTGGCATAGATTTAGAGGATACACCAATCCTCAAAGATTGTCCAGTAATAGAATACTAGGATATTACTTCTCATCAGATTAATGAGTTTATAGTATTATTATAATTTAAGGGGTTTTTAATGAATTTGATTATAAATATTATTAAAAGTTTGTTTTATATTATTGAATTTTCAATTTTTATATTTGTCAAAAATAAATATAAATAAATGGTTGTTATCATTTATATCCATTTTCTTATTTGAGATTAGGTGGCTTAATGCATGATTAGGATGGGATGATTGTGGTTGTGTAATCATTTCATTGTGTCACTATAACTATTAAAAAAGTTTTAAAATGGGGCTTATTCATGGAATTAGAAACAACAAATGACTCACACATCCTTAGAAATAGATTTCACTATTGACCTTCTTTCAAAAGGAATGTGGTCATTTTTTTCTCAAAAATTATGTATAGGATCTAACAATTGTTAAGATGATGGATGACCTATGTCATTACACCCTATTGATAGGAATATTTTCAAACTCTGGTACTCTCTTATAGATTTAATCCATGTTCATGAATCTTTCCCAAATACTATTACGATACCTATTACAACTTATGCTAAGAATTAGCTATTAAAATTTGTTAATTCATATGTATTTATGTATCCTATGCATCCCATAAATGATAATATATTTATTTATTAGTGGATCTCCATGGATGAGATAATTTATATCTATCTAAGGCTTCCAAACATTATCTTATTGTTACTTAATAATTTTTTTTATAGATGACTATATCTTATTAAAACACAGTTCTAATATCATAACTGATTTCCTGAAAGTAAGTTAATGTTTTTGGGGTTTTGTTTGGTTCCACGAAGGGGCTTTCTACGTATCCAAATGAAACGATTCAGAACACAGGTAGTTTGATGTTGATCAATGCGGAACACAATACATTTTAAGATCAAGGGACATGGACTAGTCCATATAGTTTAACATCATACAATAATGATGGATATACAAAAGATGTATAGAAATGGTCAGTGTAGGACTCCCAAATGAGATACACTAGCTAGTTAGCACATAGAAAATAGGACTTTATGAGGTGGATTGTGGTTTTCCAAGGAATATGACCCTGCCAAGATATATGTGGAACCTTAAGGGAATATAGACCAGATAAAGTATATGTGGTTATCATTCAGAACGAATATACACCTCTTGGTAGGTGTATGATATTTTAGGGAACATGGACCAATGAAACGAAGGTCCATGGAAAATATATATAGCTCTAATGAATGGGACATACACTCCCAAGAGAATATTTTCAACCGTGGTTTGGATGTATGTTCTATCATGTGGAATATTCCCTCATATGAATAGATATATACGAAAGATGATATTATTTTTGAACCATGGGGAGGAACACTATGTATCCTATCAAAACCATAATCAATGCTTACATATTCCAAGTTGTACAATTTTAGTTCATGTGGAAGAACTGTATCATATATTTTTACATCATGTGGTAAGGAAATGTTTTTAGAGTTTAATTTTGTGTGACTAGAACATAGTCTCTACAATTTAAGGTCGTGTTGGGGTGACATGGGTGTCCAAAAGGGTATGAATGATCTATGATATATTGGGGGATACAGACTTCATTGAGAATATGGTGATGTGAAAAATATTATTTGGATATATATGTATATACGGACTTATGATTGTTATATATCAGGAATCGGTCATTGAGAAAGAGTACTATGTATCCTATAAGAATGGTTTTTAGAGTTCATGTAGTTTAACATTATATTGGTTATTAGGATGAAGCGTTGGATAGAAGATCGATGTATCTGGTGAATAAATGAATCAGAGTCCACATAGTTCTCATATCAAGAATGTCTGTTTTAAAAATATCTAAAAATAGAGGATTGAGATAGACTTATTCGATGAATTTTACCTAAGATTACTAAATGGTAATATGGACCTTTTATGGAGTGTCTTGATGAGAAATATATCCTTATGGGGAAAATAATATATAGTCTGGTATTAAACATAAAAATGAGGCCCATAATAGAGATAATTTCATCATTTTAATGTCATGATCATCATAAATCTCTATGACCACATAATTCATACATGATTTATGTAATAGAAGATAGTATAAGATCTAAAACATTTCATATGAGTGTTTAATTAGATTCCCAAATGGTATTACACACTAAGGATACACAAATGAATGGTGTGTTGGGTCTTACACTTAGGTAGGAAGCCTAATTTATCGGTATAACTCACGAGGAATATGAATATGTGAGGAAAAAAGGGGATACACTAGATTGGATTCCCAAGGTATGCATTCATTTCTTCTCCCCTGATAGAGAAGGAATGATAATAAAAAAGGCCTTTCAAATATATTCAGTTCGTATATAAGCCTCGAGAAATGAATATGTTAGAATCTTAGGTGGTTGTGTGACTAAATGGGGGTTAATTGAATGTGTGATGTAAAGTGATTCATGTGATCACATGAAAAAGATCTAGAAATACAATGAATTATAAGGAAATAGGCGATAATGGGATAAATTCATGTGGCTGACATTTTCTTCCAAAAATAAATAGATTATGATTGTTTATTGTTGAAAAATTTCCCCCATTTATCCCAATTTACTTATCCATTACTATATTTTATGTCTTCAATAATTGAATCTCCAAAATAATTCCCATTTATTCTTCCACATTTTTTCTCTCATCCCCCTATGTAGAGATCTCTAGTGACGGGGTTATATGAAAATATATTAAGATTATTTACAAATCATGAGTATAGAGTGACATATATAATATATAAAGGATGTTTTGTGACTCTGTATAAGTTGGGGAAATCGTGTGAATCACATTGTGTGATGGATGATTTGTGTAGTAGAGAGTCACCATATATTGATGAATTTTTAGATTATATAACCCTGGAAGGTCAGAGAATAAACAGTGAGTGTGAGCCATTCAATCATTGAATTTTAATCAAGAGTGTGTTTAGTGATCAATAATAAACACAAAAGGTTCCTACATCGAATTCCTATTTCATCCATGTCACGTGAATGAAGAGAAAACTTTTGATCAGATTGCATGTTATTATATCGAGGTTACACAATTGGGTAACCCTAGAAATGGATGAATCAAATGATACTATGAAAGATCCATCCATGGAAAATGGATCCTATTTAAATTCCAATAAAATTTATGTTTATGGAAAATGGGATTCCATTTTTCTTTCTTTCATCATACCACATCATCGACATTCATCTAATGGGCATCAATAAATGACCACCATTTGAATCAATTCCTATCGACATGAAGAGGGTTCAGTTTCATTGTACTAATTGAATGTTGCATACATAAGAAGATAAATAGTTGAGAATGTATGAGATTTAGTAGTGTCATTATGAGGCCCAATGTTATATTGATGAACTGATACCTCTTTTAAGGGTTTCTTATAAAACACTATCATCAAGAGAGACTTCATTTTTATTGATTCTCCTATAACTTTTTGTGAGTGATCAATGAAAATGTTTGTTCACATCTTCCATTTATCTATGAAATATTCTTGTATTTAATTTATTTATAAATAAATTTATAATGAATAATTTTGTGATTTTATCTCCCTAAAACATTAAAAAGTAAATATCGTATTAATAATACTTGAACCAATATGTTTTTGTACCTGGCTCTCTTAATTGTGTTTTAATTATCAAAAACCACTCATTATGCCACTAACCCTTTTCTATTTTCTAAATTCCATTATTAATGTTTATGAAGGAACCTAGGAGTTATTTAACCAAACTATGACCCCAGTGTGGATGAAGAAGGCCTAGGGAGGATCTCCCTCAGTCTGTAACCACAAGCTACTCGGTGGACTATCACTAGCCAGCCGGTGGTGGTAGATTGAGCCTAAAATCTTCTAGGTAGATCACAAGATAACCTGTGATAGACATTGGATTATATACAAAGGTTGCAGTGATTGAGATATATAGAGAAATGTTACTGACTATCTGGTTGTATTGGGAAGCTCACTGGTGGTGTTGGGCAACTGGCTGGTGGTGCCGATTCATCATGTCAACATACAAATTTATGGCAGTATTCATTGGATCCTTTAAAACATTTACCCCTATTTCCTAAAACCTATAAAACTGGTGGATATAAATACAATATATTGGGGGTAGGGGAAGTAATAACTCCAATCAATTTTGAAATTGGTTTTTTTATAAAAAATTATTACAAGAATTTTCATCCAATTTCCTTTATATCGATATATCATTGAGATTATTAATTTTATTATTTAATAATCAAAATTTATCTCCCTCATTTTCTCTATTAAAATAATCTATATTTATATGATAATATATAGCTTCTATTAAATGTATTTTCACCAAATGAAATATTTTCCCCCTCTTTTAGGGTTCTGGGAATACTACTGAATCCAAGGGTCCATTGATTAGGATCATGGAAAAATTCAAAATCCAATGTTTTTTTTAGTTTTTATGGTAACAACCAAAACCAATGGCTTGTTTTTTTATTGTTATTATATACCTCTAAATTCAATGTGTTGATAAATATATATATATATATTCCAAATCCTCTAACAATTCATGTGGGAGACATAAGGGATTTTATTTAATTATTATCCAAATTTCTTAACAAATTTACTAGATTGTTTAATTTACTTATATTTCATGTATTTATTACATTCATTCCATTAGTTGATCAATTATTTGATACATCAATCACACAATGTCCTAGAATCAATTACTATTTTATAAATATATATTTTTTACACTATTCTTATTTAATTGAATTTAAATATTCTTATCAATTTGATTTCACTTACTTTGATTATTATGCTTTATCACTCAATTGCATAATTATATTTCCTATTTATTTTTTAATTTTCAAAAGGAAATTCACCCCTATTACCATCTTAATATAACTAAATGTTGGTATAAGAGATGATCTTGTATCAAAATTTCTTTCCATTTTTTTAAAATAATATGGCTTTGACTTTATTTCAAAAATTATGTTTTGATAAAATTTTAATTTTTTTGACCCTTTCTTTTTTTTGAACTATATATCAAAATTTATATTGAACTTGATTAAATTTTTTTATAAATATTTATCAATTTTATGAAATTATCAGTAAAATATGGATTCTTCCTTTCACACACATGGTGCTCCCGAAGGACACTAAATGGTTCATGTTTCTTTATTTGATGGAACCAACATTATATATTGGAAAAATAACATATATATATATTTCATAAAATCTTTTGATATATTGTTTCAAAAATTATTCTACGTTGATATATTCATACTAGTGAAAAAGATGGAAAACATATTCCTAATGGTATTAATGATTTTGTACCTTTTGGAAAATCAATTAAATATATAAAATTTGGTTTACATTGAAATGAATTTATTGAGGATTATATTTTTTAAAATTCTCATAATATATCGAAATTATTGTAAGATAATCATCAAGCCACTAATAAAGTGAATGATTCAAGATTTTATATATATGGTAATTATTTTAATCATTTTAGTATGCATCCAAATAAATATATTTTGGAATTATTTACTCATTTTACTGACATAATCATTGGTAGAAAGTATCTTTGTCATACCCATTCAATAAAAACCATTGTGGTGAAAATAATTTGGGTTTCAACGAGTACATAGGCACCCAATGTAAATATAATTCAATAGGGAAATGATATCAAGTGCATAGTTCTTGATGCACTAATTGGATCTCTTATGACTAATGAGATCACCATAAAAAGCCACGACACAAAATAATCAAAATAAGATAATGAAAATAAGATAATTACATTTAATGCAATGGATATTGACACTTCGGGATTGAAACCAAGATGGAAAATCCAACAATGAGAAAAAAACATTAATGAAGAATAAGGGATCATCCCGCCGTTCTAAAAAGGATAATCAACAAAAATAGGTGGAGTTGACTTATTATCATTGTAAAAAAAAGGGAAATATGAAGACAGATTTCCCCATGCTAAAAATGAAATAATAAATGTAATATTACCATATAAGTTTCTACGTAGAGTGGAAGTGTTTATTCCCTCTCCTCTTCAAGCTTATAGAATGTATGTTATAAATGTATCATGGCCAAAATTGAGGTATGTTTTGAGGTTACTTTTTACACTTCTTCCACTTCTAATTCTTTAGCCTCTTATTAATCTCTATTAAAAATATATTATTAATAATTATTAAATTAATTTTTTGAACTTACCATAAAATAAAAAGAACTAAAAGATTAATATAATAATTCTATATTGGAAAAAATTCATCATTATAAATAATACAATGATTAGTATTTGAAAATGAAAGAGAAACCCAATGTTGGGAAACTTGAATCAAATACAAAGGATATAAAAAAATTCTTTATAAATTCACCCAAGGTGAGAAAAATATCAATAATATTCTATTTTATCAATGATATAAACAAATTCCTTTTGGTTTTGTTTTTAAAAATTATTCATGGACTACATAAATTAATACCAATTTAGTAAAACGATAATTAGATGATAAATTAGGTAATTACTATAGAAATAATTTTCATATTGATTATGAATTTTATTGTAAATTTTTTCATTATGGTAGGAATAAGTCATTAAATATATATTCTAATTCTTTGTTTATTAATTCTAATGGAAAATATTATAATTAAAATGTTTTGATTCAAAAATCTCTTTTGGTTAACACTTGTGGACCAATATTTTGTGTACCAAAATCTTTCAACTCTTAATTTTTTTTTCAAAATATATCTCAAGATAATATCTAAGGGAGCTACATATTATATTGATATTGAGTGCTTGAGACACATTTACTAAGAGTACACTATGTTTAAATCAAGGACTAAGAACATTATAATTGGTTCTTTTGGTTTTTTAATTTCTACCATTATTACATATGATCTATTTAATTTTTTAATATGTTTGAAAATAATACTTTTGGTTATTTTATGTCATTAATATTTTTATTAAGGAAATAATGATATTTATTTCAATTATTTTGAAACAATTCTCCAAATTAGAATTAAAAATTTTATGCATTATGAATTATTAATTTCAATGGATTAATATTTTTTTTTATTTTTTTCCATTCTTCTCACTTAAAAATATTTTCAATATTCCAATTTATTTTTTATTTTAATATATTTATTATTTGAAATCGATATTTTTTAAATCAATTATATTTATAAAATCCTGTTAGATTAATTTTTCAATATTTTTTAAAATCATGCATTACATCTTCTTTATCCTTTGAAAGTATTTCTATTTTAAATATAAATTTTATCGTAAATTTTTATTATTATTGTTCTATAAAAATTGAATTTAATTTGTAGTCTTATTACCTTTATTAGCTTAAAAATTTAATTTATATATTTTATATCAATGATTAGAAACACTCTTTTTTTAATTTCTCTCACTCCTGTTTTTTTTATCTAAATTCATGATTTTTTCCTTTGATACGAATCTTATGAAAAATGGTTTTCTTATATTTATTATTTTTCATTCTGAAATATCTATATTATGCTTTTTGAATTTACTTTTATCCCAGTCCAATATGAGATTATTATATCTATTTATTTTAGAATTTATTATCTATTTATGTTATTTGATATTATTTTATCTGCTGAATTTATTTCAAAATATACTAATAGTTTAATTTATTTAAAAATACTTTAATTAATGAATTTACTTCAAAATACTTTAAATATTGAATTTTTTTAAAAAAATTAACTATTTAATATATTTCAAAATATTTTTATTTTTATATTTATTTCTAAATATTTTAATTACTCACTTTATTATGAAAATATTTTAATTCTTAATTTTATTTTGAAACAATTTAACTCATTAATTTATTACAGATTCCAGTAATTACTCAATGTATTAAAAAATATTTTAATCCTTGAACATATTTAAAAAATCATAAATATTGAATTTGAAGAAAATGTTACACTAATATTTTTAAATTAAAGTGACTATAATCTTACATGAAAATAAATTTCTACCTAGAAACAGACAAGTGGATGTGGTTACGGAACAAATTCACCTAATGTTATTTACATTGGAAGGGGTTGGTTGGATTTTTAATATTATCTTCACCTTGGGCATGAGTTGTGCTCCTTTATTGCACACATGGTTTGACGCTCCTGGGGTGTAGTCTTTGGATAATTAACTCAACCTTTACAAATAATAAATACAACTTATATTTATTTATTTGGATAATTAACAAAATAATTAATTCTTTAATATAGGGGGAGACAATATTTTTCACTATTCCAAAATATTCCAAGAAGAAACACCCATTTTGATAAAAACAATTGATTTCATTGAAAATATTTTTAGTTTTCAATTTTTAAATATTTTTAAATTTAAAAATTTATTTTCAGTTTTCAAATCTTAAATTTTAATTTTGTATACATCTTTATGTTAAACTTTATTTCTATAACCTTGTTTATATGTTTTTTTCAATCACAAAGGGGGAGAAGTTTTCTGTGGCATTGTGTATTTGGTTTTTGTTGAACTTTCTTATAAATTTATTGTTTTATTTTATTATTATTTTTATTTTAATAAATTTTATATTGTTGGTTTAATTTATTATAAAGTAATTTTTGAATTTTCTCTTTTTGAGGATTTATGGATTCTAAGGTATGCTTAAAAATTACTATGAATATGAATTTATTTGAAAATGTATTATGTTTAATATTTTTAAAAAACAATTCTTTAATATTTTGAAAATTAACTATAATTTTATAATCTCATTTCCATTTAAATATGAAATTATTGAAATTAAATTTGAAATTTTCATCAGTTTCTTCTCACGGTTTTTATCATTTAAGAGGAGGATGTTGTCAGAACTCATTCTATTTTATTAACTATATTAATGAAAAACAGTAAAAATGTTAATAAACATTTTTTATTGAAAGAATAATAGTACTTATGATTGATATTGATGATAGGTTGTCTTTGGAATAAACAAAGACTTAAATGTGGATGAAGAAGGCCAAGGTTGTATCTTCATCAATCTATCACTATTTGATACCTAGTGTATTGTCATGGCAAGTCAGTGGTAATGGAAAGAGCCACCAAACCTCCGATTATCTCAACCTCTACTTCACTATATCCAATGACTACTTAGTGGAGGATGTATCAGGAGTATCAAAAAAAATTACTAGTTATCTAGTGTCATAAGGCGGCTAGCTAGTGGTGCTGAGTTAGCATGTGAGCATCGACATTTATAGTGATCCTAAATTGATACTTTAATGAATTTAACCCCTTATATCACCCATAGACCAATTTTGTTAATATATAGAACCTACAAGAGGCATATAAGGAAATAACTTTAATAAATTGTGGACATCATAGATCATTAGAAAATGACATTAAACATGGCTCTAAATTTCCTTCTTCCGGAGATCTCTTTTTAATTATTTGTCATATTATTTAATATTCTATATTAACCTCTCTAATTATATCTATTACAATAAAATTAATATTTCAAATATAAATGAGGGTTTTCATCAAAATATTTGCATATAATAAAATCTCCCTTTCTCTATCTCTTTGGGTTCTTAGAAAATCAATAAAACTAATGGATCTTTCTTTGAGTTATTTCAAAAACCCAAAAACAAAGTTTATTTTTTGAAGTTAAATGGTAATTGGTAAAACCTAGGGTTAATGTTTTTTTTGGGTTTCTTACTACCACTAAATTCATGTTCTATATTTATATTTAATATAAATCCTCAATCCGTTGAGGTCAGAGTCAAATGAGACCCTATTGAGCAATTTCCAAACTTCCTTGATGAATATATTAACTTATTTACTTTGTGGATCTTTTATTAATTGATCAATATCATTAAATTAATTAACTAATAATTTAATCCATAAATCTATGAATATATTAAATTCAATCACACTTTATATGTATATTGTTTCATTTATTGTTTTTTTTTCATTTTAAAACGATTACTAATTTTATTTTGCTAACATATATTATTTTTTTATCAATCAATTGTATTTTTGTATTGCAATTTTTTTGTTTCAAATTATAAAATTAAATTCGACCCCTCTTTCTAAATTACTCTTCCGACAACATAATTCTTCCATTTCATGGATCATATATGATTATAAATAAAATACTCATCAACATTTCACTAGAATTGTTCTATTTATATGTAAATGATGATGCCATCTTGGGTGTGGCACAAATATGGGTTTAGGTGGAAGTACCATCACTAATGAACTAGATTTGTTCTATTTGATAAAATATTATGTATTCCTCCTAGGAATTTCTCACATATATGAATAGGAATATATACCATCACATATACACTATAGTTTTTTCTTTGGGAAATTTATTATGCTTTCCTCTTGGGTGTGGCCTGGGGATGGGTATTGTCACGAACTGAATCTGGTCACCACTAATACTAGCACCAAATCCAGACCATGTCAAAGCTTGAATATAATTCTCTATGCCCAAGGGATGGTCCATGTTCCTGAGTATCATTAATTTAGGTTTGGGAAAAATTTACAAGGGTATGAAAACAAAAAACCTTAAAAACATTCAATAATAAGAATCTGAAATTTCCAAGCCAAACAAGACATAAGAAAAAACTAGAACTGAATAAATGGTTTTATGTAGGGTAAAAGAGATCCAAATATATATACAAATACCAGAAATTCATCCATAATGACTCTACATGACTAGGGGCCATCACCCCTAATCCATCTCCACCACTCCACACCATAGGAGTGGACTAACAACTTGAACCGCCTTCACCGGAGGCCTTGACTTTACCTGAGTCAATCATAATAAACTCTACTTACACCCTTGGGATTTATGTAGGGTTTTATCCTGATCCTAATAAGATACCACCCAAGGATTCCAAATAGTATTCAATTCAAGGAGATAAAGTAAGCAGTTTTAATTTTTAAAGAAAAAGGAGTGAGAAATTCTATGAAACCTATCATTCAACTGAAAATAGTTTTCAAAATAAATCATTCAGAATGTTACCATGTTTTAATAAGAAGTTTTATCTACTATAAATTAAATCCAAATAGACCATAATATTTTGGTAAATACCACAAATCCAATGAGCACCAAAACAAGGAACAACCCTATGAAACTAGATTGTCTTAGGCTCTATGTACCTCGTACCTCGGTGTAAATTATCCAAGTCAAAATCCATTCCCATGAATGATCCACTCTTAGGGAACATAATCATAACCTATTGGTCCCCAAACATTATCCACATAGTTTATTTGGAGTTTTTTTATCCATTTTCTCAGTGATAGAGGTACACAACCCATCTGGTTCACTGGCCATACTAGCACATAACCACCCACCTAGGTAGCCATGAATCTCCATTTGTGCTCAAATAATCTCTTAAAGAAACACACATCACATTGAATATAAAAACACCAATAATGGTCATATAAAAAAAATATATTATCTAAAAACACTTTATAACACTTAAAAATAACAACGAAACATTTTGATTTCCCATAAAGCAACTTCCCAAAATCCTGCATTATTTTGCACCAAAAAATCATTTAAATCTTTAATTTTAACATCATGTGCACACAGACACATTATCAAAATGGAAATTTCATCCCAATAACTTCTAATGAAACTAAAAAAATCACTTTTAGGGCAGCCCCATGTGATTTAATATGTGATATCGTTGAAAACCCTCTATTTTCACACAAACATGGCACTTAAAGTTCATGTGTCTCACTAACACCATTGTAACAAATATTCACAGAAATAAAAAAAAGAGATAAACATTAAAAACATTATTTCCTGCCCTATTTCATCTTAATAAAACAAAATAAGTAGTTACAGGGAAGCCCCAATTAAACGAATAACAGTTTCCTTGAAAAAACCATACTTTCACATAAAAATGACCCTTAAAATTCATTTTCTTTATAAATTACCCTAAAACCTATTTTGTATACAACATTAAAAAAATAAACAATAAAATACCGAAAGCATCATTCTAAGTCCAATATTTGTTGAAATAATGGAGTTACCTATAAAAATAATGAAAACACTTGAATCATTGTGTGAAAATCAAATCGCACCAGCGCTGCACCAATAGGAACCTAGATAGAGCCTAAAACCCAAGAAATAGATAAATAAATCCTGAATAGAACCCTAGGTTGGAATCCCAAAATTCTGGACATTTTAGAATTAAAGAAAAATATGAATAAACCCCAATCCAAAGGAACGAAAACCCTATGCAAATGGGTAGAATAATGAAGGTGACCCACATACTGGAGGGATATTGAAGAAATCACCCCAAATACACAAGTATCAAAATTTACAAATAGATTAGAATGCAAGTGAGGTTCGAATATATCTAATAAGGACATTTGAGACCTAAAATGTGGATAATAGAGTACGAATTAAAATTTTTGTGAAGTAATGAAATTACCTCTTTAAATCTGTATGATTTGAGAAACCCTAAGAAGTTCTGTACTAAATCGTGATGAAAACGAGCTCCAAAGAGGGGGGAAAGAGGATGATAGAAATGTTGAGTTCAGTGGGATTGTATGAAAATTGGAAACACTGAAAATCATTAATATTTTATAGTATATTAAATAATCATATTGTTTTTAAGAAACTAGAAATGGGATTTTGGGATGGCCCCAATCCAGAAATAAAGACCCATATCCACCATTATTATAGAATCATAAAGGGTCCAAATTTCAATGGTGGTGTTAATAGATCAGGGGAGGCCATTTTGGAAGTGGAATTGCTGAAATATATGAAAACATTAAATAGTTATAAAAGAAACAAAATAGGTTTTTATCTTTCTAAATTGGCTCACAGTTTGACACAAATCATGAAAACTCACGATTTCCTCCCAAAATGCATGGGAAACACCAACAAAAATCATGAATGGAAATTCAAATAAATTTAAATTTAAAATAATACATTTATGTGATAATTCTCTACATCATGAAAGAATTTTATCCCTTTAAAGTCAACCTAAAGCTTGATCAGAAAACAAGAATGAGTACTATTCCACAACCCAAGACTTCTATTCCCATTTCTCATGTGTATAACTACCATGCTTCCAACGAACCCTGACCAGTGGAATAGTCTTTCCTCCATGATCATTCCCTTGGGAGTCTACTATTTGCAATAGACACTCAAAAACTGACAAGTCAAGCTCTATCCCTAGTTTTTCCCAACTCAGCACATGGGATGAATATGGGTTGTATTTTTCAATTGGGAGACATGGAATAAATCATTGATGGATGTCAACTGAGAAGTTAAAGCCAAACTATATTTCACCTTCCCAATATTCTCGGTGATATCAAATGGTCTAACATACTGTGGCATTTGCTTCCCTTTCGTTTGTAATCGACGATGGCCCTGACAAGGGGCCACTTTCAAGAATACCCTATCACCCACCAAAAATCCTAGTTCTCAATACCTCTGAAAAAAATATGATTTATCATATCTTCAAGCTATCAATATGTGATTCCTGATCAACTTGACCTTCTCAAATATCTACTGCACTAGACTCATCCCTAGCAATGATGTATCACCTACCTCAGCCCAACATAGGGGGGACTAACTAGGATGACCATAGGGCACCTCAAAATGGACCATTAGAATCGAGTATTAGTTACTATTAATATAAAAAAACTAACCAAATCCCAAAGGGATATCATAGGAACCTCCAAAGTCAGGGACACATGCATGTAGCATGTCCTCCAAAATCTGAATTGCTCACTCATTTTGAACATACTTTTGTTGAATGTATGCCATGATCATCTTAATCTAAACCCAAAGGCCTTTTGAATGGTTTCCCAAAACTAAGAAGTGAAGCCGGGGTCTCTATATGAGACAACTGCTGATGGAACACCATGGAGTTTCACCACCTCCTGATGGTATAAATGGCCCAACTCATCCACTTTTTCTGTATCATTGATCAGAATGAAGTGGGTTGATTTGGTCAGATTATCAATCACTACCCAAATTGAATTCTTACACTAAGGTGTACAAGGAAATACAACAATGAATTCCATGACAACCTCATCCAACTTCCAGGTAGGAATGGGTAATGGTTGGAGAAAACTGGAGGGCCTTTGATGCTCTCCTGTCACCAGTTGGCATGGGTAGCACAATGACACAAATTATTCATTGTCCCATCACATACCTGTCCACAAGCACTATCTTAGTAAATCATAATACATCTTATCTACACCTGCATGGACATCTCCCAAAGACTGGTGGCTCTCCTGTGTCACCACCTTCCACAGAGATGACGACACTATTAAGCAGCCCTTGAAGCACAAGATTGCCTTTAGAGGCGATGACCGGTCAGATGATGTCTACCCACCATGAAGAAACATCCTCAATTACTGACAAAGATCATCACTAGGCTATTCCCACTAAATCAACTCCAATGGAGAAGGAGTCATCCTGATGATTTCCAGAAACACACCTCCACTGGGATCCCTGATCTCCACATGCATCTAAGCAAAGAGTCCCATAAATGAGCATTCATCGCTATACATCCTCAAATACTACAATGGAACACATCTACTCAAGGTGTGGGCCACCACATTAACCTTTTCCTGGGGTATAGACAATTTCAATGTCAAACCCCAGCATGTACTCGATCTAACAATGAAATCTCATGTTAAAGACCTTATGTGAGAAGAAATAGGCTATGAATTTGTGATCAATGTAAACCAAAATCTTCCCCCAAATGTGGTAGTGAATCCATGTCTTCAAATCATTTATCACCACTGCCAACTCCATATCATGTGGAATGTAGTAATTTTCATGTAGTTGGAGTTGGTAAGAGTAAAATGCCACCACGTGATCATCCACCATAATCACGCACCCAAGACCCATACCTAAAGCATCTCAATAGACCATATAACCTTTCCTGGCCCATATAAATATCAACACATGGGAAGTAGTAAACCTCCACTACAGCTCCTCAAAGCATTCTTGACAGTCTAGGCCCCATAAAAACTTCACCCCTTTCTGAGTGAGCGCAGTTATCGGTGAAGCAAGATGAGAAAAATCCTTAAAGAATCGTGTGTAATAACCATCTTGGACAAGGAAACTCTTGATCTCAAACACATTATTCAGTAGCTCCCATTACACGACAACATTGATCATATCAGGGTCCACTGAAACCCCCTTCTCAAAGATCAAATTCCCCATAAATTTTATTTCTCGGATACAGAAAGTGCACTTTGACAACATGAAATAGAGGCGGTGATCCAGTAGAGTGCCCAAGATGATCCCCAAGTGATGTTAATGTTCCTCATAAAATCCATAGTATACTACAATTTCATCCAAAAACACCCAAAAAAATTAATCGAGATAATGATGGAACACCATGTTCATGAGTGTCATAAATACTTCTAGAACAATGGTCAATCTAAAGGGCATGAACAAATACTCAAAGTGGTTGTACCTGCTTCGGAAGGATGTCTTCGGGATATATCTCTCTCTCAACCCGAGTTGATGGTATCATGAATTCAAGCCTATCATTTAGAACCACATTTCCCCTTTCAACTGATCAAACAAATCATATATCCCAGGAAAAGGTTATTTTTTCTTAATTGATACTTTATTCAACTTCAGGTAGTAAATTCACAACTAGAGGGATACGTCAGCCTTCTTCACAAACAACACAGCAGTGGACCAAGGAGAGATGCTTTGGAGAATGCATCCTTTGGATTATAAGTCATCTAGCTATATCATTAATTCCCTCATCTTGTTAGGGGCCATTCAATATGAGGTAAGAGATACCATTGGTGTTTCCAGTTATAGTTTAATCGAGAACTCCACATCCAGCTCTAGGGGAAAACATGAAAACATCCAAGAATACATATGAAAAATCATTCACTACATGAGGTAGTTCCTCTTTAGGGAAAGTACCATTTTCCTCTATCATGCGCGATGACAAATGGAATATATGACTTCCCAAATATGAGAGTCGAGGTCCTGCACGACCCGACCGTGTATCCCATTATCTACAAAAAACCAGACAACTCCCATAAAGTGGAATGAAACTCACATGCCGCCTATAGTAATAAATGAGTCCCTTGAAGTGTATGATCCAATAAATGACAAGTATTATGTAAAACAATTCCATATCTATGACCAAGAGGCACCACCCCATCTCCACCCCTGACATAGAATGTACACTTGACGGGCACCTGAGACCATGCTCGTTCTCTTTTCCCAGTGGCATCACCAACTGCATGGAAAAAGACAAAAACTCAGTTGAAAAATTTATTGTGTTCCCAAAATGGGAAGAAATAAATGAAACAGAGGCACCACTATCAAAAATAGTTGAATCTATAGAAGATGTGATGACAGTAGTGCCTTGAACTGTCGACTGTCTCGCCTCTGATCCAATTGGTTCCTGATCCACCACATGAATATGTCTGGTCTCTGCCATAGGAAAACCGCTAGTATTTTGCTATACCCTAAACCAAATATACCTAGAAGATAACCCCGACCAACCACCATGACCACCAAATCAAGATACCACTTGTTCTCGACAGCTCGGATAGTGCTAGAACTCCCCTTGATGCCTCTATCCTTCCCCACTTGGAAGTGGATGTCCTACCCCATAGAAGTGCTAGAAATTACCCATACCTGCACATTGGTAAGAAAATTTTAGGAGAATCAGTCATGCTGGTCGAATGTGGCCCAGCTTTCCACACTGGTGGCACGTAACCAATCTCATATAAGAAGCCACAGAGGAAAACTTCCAAGAGGAGTGGCCTAAACTACCACCTCCTTTCTTCAGTTGTTCCTCCCGCTTCCTTTTCGTCTCTGAATAGCTTCCACTGCCCTCTACTGATAGTAATCCATAGAAACAAGAGATTCCTTTCTGGTAAATATCCACCATGCATGCTTAGTCAATTTCCTCAGTATAATTCCCTAGCATAAACAAGAACACATGAGATTATATCTATAGTCGTAAGAATTTCACAAACCTCTGGGCCTTCACCTACCCATTAGGGATGATTTATGGAGTATATCAAACCAACTCAGAGAAGCTGTTGGCATAGTCCATCACAGATATATTCCCCTAAAAATGATCAGGAACTCTCAGGACCTCGAATATTCCCAAACCTCAGGGTAGCTAAGATCATTAAAGATAGCCTTGAAATCTTCTCAGTGCTCTTGCTCACTCTTCCCAGTATGAAGTACTAATTTCCACCACCTGTGGATGTGAACCTCCTACAGAAAGGAGGCTCATTTCACCCTATGTTCCTTGGGTGTATCCAGGAACTTGATTAGGCACTCGATCATTTCGATCCACTATTATGCTTCCTAGGGTTGTATGCTACCATGGAAGGTAGGAGACTTATTTTTTAGGAACTCCTGGGGCTTTTCCTTTATAGGACTAGTCTGATCCTCTCTAATAAGAGTTATAATAGTATCTGGTCCCTATCCTTGATCTAGGATAACCTGGACCATGGCCATGACTAGATTATGATCAATTAGTGTGGGAAAACTCTCTCGGGCTTCCTCTTGTGGGCGTATGGGTACTTTCTGGGGAGGCATGTTGCTACAAAATGAAACAGAAAAAAAAACATTCAATACCACAATTATCAAAATTTTAATCAAATACATCAAATATAAACAATCTAAACACATTATAGTAATAATATAATCAACTACTCCACCCCTTCCTAATGTTCACGAGTGGTCTGCAGCCTACACTTCTCACATGGAAGTGAAGTCAATTTGACAATTCCAATGTCCAATGATGACACATGGTCTGCCCTGAGGAGGTACTTCTAGGAACCATACTCATTATCAAAACCCCCATTCCAAGAAATCCTAGATCATGTATATCCTGACTCATCCCAAAATACAAATATAACCCAATAACATTAACATCATTTGATACCATTTTGTCACGAACCGAATATGTTCACCTCTAATACGAGCACCAAATCATGACCATGATGAGGCCCGAAGGACATTCCATATCCCAATGATCTGGCAGAAGAACCCTGGTATCATTAACAAAGGTTTGGGAATTATTTACCCGAGTATGATAGAATAAAACCTTAAAAACATTGAATAATAGGAATCTCAAATTTCCATGCCAAACATGGCATAAGAAAAAACCAGAACTGAAAAAAAGGTTTTAGGTAGGGTACAAGTGGTAAAAATATAATTACAAATATAATAAATTCAGTCATAATGACTCCAAATGACAAGGGGAGAACACCCCCGAGCCGTCACCACAACACTGCACCATAGGAGGAGACTAACAACTCGAACCGCCTTCACCCGAGGCCTTGCCTTTACCTGAGTCAAATATAATGATGTCTACTTACACCCAAGGGGTGTATAGAGGTAGTTAGCCTAATAACGATAAGATACAAACCAATTATTCAAAATAGTATGCAATACAAGGTGATAAATCAAGCAGTTTTAAAATGTAATGAAAAAGTAATCATAAAATACATGAAAGATAACATTCAATTGAAAAAAGTATTCAAAATAAAACATTCATATTGTAAACACATTGTAATATGACACTTTATCAACTATATATTAAATCCATGAACATCGTAATTCAAGGGTAAATACCAAAAATCCAATTAGCACCAAAACCGGTAACACCCCTGGGCAACTAGATAGTCTCCTGCCCAATGTACCTCATACCATAGCGTAAAGTATCCAAGTCACAATCCTTTTCCATGAACTAGCCACTATTAAGGAACATAACCATAACCTATTAGTCCCCAAACATCAACTACATAGTTTATTTATTGTTTTCGTTATCCATTTTCTCATTGAAGCAGAGACACAACCCATCTGGTTCAATAGTCGTACAAGTATATATACGCCCACCTAGGTACCCAGGATTCCCACATTGTTCTAAAACAATTTAATCAAGAAACACACATCCCAGTGAATATAAAAACATAAATAAATGTCAGATAAAAACAATACACTAGCTACAAAAAAAATTATATCACTTAAAACCAATAACAAAACATTTGGATTTCCAATAAAACAGTTCTCCAAATCCCACATTATTTTGCAAGCAAATATCCTTGAAATCCCTGTATTTCACACCATGTTCACACCCACATGTCACCAAAATAGATTTGGAAGCCTAATAAATTCTAATGAAATAAAAAAATCAATTTTAGGGCTTCCCCATATGATTTAATAAGTGATATCATTGTAAAACCTCTATTTTTACTCAAACATGGCACTTAAAGTTCATGTGCCTCACGAACACCATTAAAACAAATTTTCACAGAAATAACCAAAAGAGATAAACATTTAAAACAATATTTTCAGACCTATTTAATCCCCATAAAATCAAATAAGCAGTTTTAGGGAATCCCGAAATAAACAAATAATGATTTTCTATGGAAAACCCCCTATTTCACAAAAAAATAACCCTTAAAATTCATTTTCATTATAAAATCTACTAAAACTAATTTTTGCAAAAAAAATCAAATTAAATAAACAAGAAAATATCATTAAAATATATTTCTATGTCAAACAAGTTTCATGCATGATGGAATCACCTACAATATTAATGAAAACCGATGAATCTTTGTGTGAAAATCAAATAGCACCACTGCCACACCAAGAGGGACCTATATCAAGCCATAAACATTATGAACAGACAATGAAAACCAGAATAAAACAATAGGTTTTAATACCCACCTTCTGTACATTAGGATAATCATGAATAATTGGAATAAATCCTATGTTAAAGGAATGAATACCCAAAGCAAATTGGAGGGAGAATTAAGGTGACCCACATACTTGAGGGATCTTGAAGATATCGCCCCAAATACACCAATAGATAAATTTAAAAAAATCCAAAAATGAAAGGGAGTTTTTAATAAGACTATTAAGGTCATGTTAGAACATAAATGGGGGAGAAAGAGTATGAATTTAACGTTTTATGAAAGAAATAAATTACCTCTTCAAATATTGATGATTTGAGAACCTCTAAGAAGTTCGGCACTAAATATTAATGAATACAAGCACCATAAGGTGGGGAAATAGGATGGGAACATGACTGGGAACAGTGGGATTGGGAGAAACTTTTAATCACCAACAAACAATTAATATTTAATAATATATTAAAAAAAATTAAAAAAAATTGGAAATGGAATTTTGGGCTGGCAAAATTCTTTAAATTAAAACCCAAATCCACAATTATTATGGATTCCTAGAGGGTCAAAACTGAAATGATCGTGTTAATAGGTTAGGGGAGGCCATTTTTGATGAATAATGGGTGAAAATATTAAAAAAATTAAATAGTTATAAAATAACCAAAATAGGATTTTAAATTTTGAAATGGGTTCACAGTTTGGGCCAAATCATTAAAACTCACCCATTCCTCCTAAAATTCATTGGAAACCCCGAAAACAAATATTGAATGGAAATTAAATAAAATTTACCTTTAAAATAATTCATTTATGTGATAGGTATAGGCATAAACACCATAATCGGTACACTTGAGTTATTAAATTTATGAATTTATTATGAGTTCCTCTAATTCATGCCTCACTGATTTGTATAGGAATATAAACCAGCACTGATACTGTATAGTTTTTCTATTTGGAAATTAAAGAATTATTCTTCATGGGTGTCTCCCACATATGGGTATAGGAATAATTTCTATTACAAATACACTAATATTATTAATATAGAAATTGATGATTAATTCCTCATAGGAAGGGCTCACATATGGTTATAGGAATAAACCCCATCAATGGTACACTTGAGTTGGTCAATTTTGAACATTGTTAAAAATTCCTCCTGGGTGTGGTTCATGGATGGGTATAGGAATATAAATGATCAAATATACACTAGTTTTTTTCCATTTCAAAATTGAGGATGAATGGTTCAACATAAATGGGTTATTTGGTTTAGTATGTAATTCAAAGGGGATAATCTATCTTTTTCTTAGGTCGTGATCCTTGTGAGAATAGATAAAAAAATTTGGGATCGCATAATTGATACAATGAGATTTTATTATTTTATTTTCCCTTTTATTCAACTGCCAAAATTTTCCTATGACTCGTAGGAGGAATGATTAGTGGTTATGGGATTAGATTCTTCTTAGGGTGTCCTGTATGAGTTTTAAACCAAAAAATATTTATGCATTTTCCTATTTTAATTCTCAATATTTACTAGATCTTGAATGTTTTATGTATAGGAAGGAGAGTATAAAATTTTTTATGATCGTTATTTAAATATTTTAAGCCTTTTCAGTACTACATATCCTACCTTGGTCAGTTTAAGGTCATTCATATTAGACCAATGAATTATAGGTTTAATGAATAGAGAGCATTAAATTTGAAGCTAGTTAATATTCAAATCACATAGGTGAAGAAAACCATTCATGAATAAGGGCCCATTGTTATAGGAATAGAAAAACCTAATGAATGTTTATCATAGTTTACTGTTAAAGTTCTCAGGCTAATGAAATGATCAATTTTGGATCAAATGATGAGGGAAAATGGTTCCTGAATAGAATGCCACATTCTCACATAGAGGATCAATATTACATATGGTAACATAATTTAATGGATATTAAATCCACATGAATTTTATTATCATGTGTTGTGAAAATCAAATATCAAGGAGTTTGATCCATAAACAATTAGATGAGATAGGTACACAAAGTATAATCTTTGATCAAATTCAAATGATTGTTTTTTATGTTATGTTGTCAGGGTATACAGATCATAAAATCTCTTTCCATCAGGATGATATTATTCTAGTTGATAGGAAAAAATGGGTGTGTATATGTAGGTCCATATCAAGTCTTCTATTCATAGCCAATAGATGAGTCCCATAAAGTTGAGAATGATCATTATTGATAGCCATGTTATATTTCTGATGATTCAAAAACATGGGAAATGAAGTGGGTTATGCATGAATAGTATATTCAATGAGGGTTTTCCTAACCAAAATGTTGTTTCGCTATGTATCGAAAACATTATCATGGTGTACAAATATGATAATCATTCCTCTAACATTTTCCTTGTCCAATGAATCTAGTTACATCAACATGGATTTTTATAGGGTCATAAGTTGGGACCTATTAGAATTTTTACCCTTTTATTTAAACTCTAAATTTATTCTTATATTTTGAATATTAAATCATAAGGAGAGGAGACCTTAATTTTTCTTAGTCTTTTATTTTATGGGCATTGTACCTGAAAATTCACATGTCTGTCACTAAATGATAACGTTCTTAAGATTTGGATCATCCAAGGCTTAAGTTTTGAAGTTTATATATTTTAGTAGGGTACATTCAAAATAAAAATATATAACATGGACGAAACAAAAAAAATTTAAAGTCATGATGCACGGTCCAATATTCACATAGTCTAAGGTCATGATGTGTGCACAAAAACACAAATATATCAAGGTCATGATGTGTAGAACACGAAAAAGGGAAGGTGTGACACAAAAACATGATTAGGATTCCAAAGAGCAAGACCACTATAACAACCTTTGACTATAATATTAGTATATAATAATTTTAGAGTAAAAACATTAAAGGGACTACCACTGACCTTATTCAAATTATGAATTTTGATGCAGCAATATTAGGGCTTACAGAGCTCACAGGGTCATTTTCCATAGGAAGAAAATTATTTTTGTTGATAGGCTAGATTGAGGGCATGTATACAGGATCCAAATTGGGGAATATATTTATATAAAAATGGATGTTTCCCTTTATCCTAGAAATACTCATTATTGATATCCATGTATAATTTGTAGAAAAAATAGACACTCAAGGCATGAAATATGATTAATAGATTGAAATGTTTTGAAAATGTGATGGAGGCATCCCAAACCATGGTTAAATAAGAACAGGATATTGAAGTCCCTTGAAAATGAATGGGAATGGATTATGGATATTTCCATTTTTGTTATATAAAATGATATTAATTTTTCATAATTCAATGTCATTTGACAAGGACTTTGATGACGTTCTAGTACAACTCTCGTAGTAAGGTGCGGTCCATATTAGAATAATTATTTCTTTCTGAACTGAATAACTAGGTAGTTAGAGGTATTTGGGGTCAATCATGAAGGGTCCATGGAGAATAAATGGACTAGTGAATGTTAATATCAAAATATATTATCTAGAAAGAATAATAGAAAATGGAACATGTGAAAAAGTGAACAAATTTTTCAAAAAAAATTAAAAAAAATAATAAAAAGAGAACAAATAGAATACAAGAGTTTCAGGTTTTCGATTTAATTAGGGTTTGTTATAATAATCACTATTTTTAAGTTTAATTATTTTGGAAAATTAGTTACCATATAAATGTAATTAAATTACCATTTCTTGTTCCGAAAACTGGGAATTATGCATTTAAAATTCATTTCTGTGGTCCAGTAATTGAAAGATCAAAAACTCATTAATATATTACCCGTAAAGTAAGTGACAACAGTATCACCCAATGGTTATGGATTCTACCATTATAACTCCTTTAGTTTTTTTTCCTTTTGGTGTTTTCCATGTTGAAACAAAACACCAACAATCAATATAGAAGTGAATCAATAAAGGAACCATAAAACAGAATTTTAAATAAAATCAACACTTCATAATTTAAATCACAAAAAACCAAAATATTATTACAACCCCAATATGAGGGAACTAGCCTTTTATGACCATGGTCACGATATGGATATTGAGCCAAAACTCAATCCCTATAATGGATATAAAAGTCATATGACATGATGATAATTACACTAAACTGAATTAGAAATGAGAAAAGAAAACAAACATTTGGATTCAAGGGAGGATGAATGGAAAAGTGGAAGAACCTCCCCGAGATTTCCCTCCATGAAAACAGAGGTATTCCCTAAAATTTATAGAAATTTATACTTCATGAAGTGTACCATAATGTGAATGACATGTAGTCAAGTTGTCTTGAAATTTCTGGGTTTCTCTTTTTGTAGATGACACACTGATTCATCCCTTTGAATATAAATTCCTCAGTGGTTGGTTGGTGGCATACACGGCGTGTAGAGCCACCCCACATACCATGTAGTGTCAACTTCAGGCACCAAAAACATCTAAAATGATGTTCAAATTGTGTAATAATCTAGTATACATCATATAGGATCTGGCTAGCTACATTTTTTTATACACGATATAGTCGAATTATATCGGGGAAAGGTTACAAAGTTTGTGTTTCTAACGTACATTTTGTGTATATTTGAATTTTTTTTCTCCTAATTGTGAATTTGTGAATTTGGTTTGAATAACCTGAAATAACAACAAGAACACCCAAATAAAGTATTTTATCAACATAATTAAATCTATCTGGTGAAATTGTGATTTTATCATTAATAGAAATTAGGAAAATGTATACAGAAATTATGTATATAAAACCCCCCTATACATAGTCATTTAATTTCCCTAAACAAAAATATGAACATCCAATTTATATTATCTCTTATATAAAAAGGGAATCATTCAACTAATTATACTTAACTCTACTATACCCATAAAAGAATATTTTTAAATGAAAAAAAACATATATGAATTCCAAATATATTAAAATCTTTTCTCCTATATAATTCAATTGAAAACATCAATCCTATTTTATTTTCATTTTCAGCATTTCATATATACACATTCCACTAGAAGATTTACCTTACCATAAAATAACACAATCATCACTCATGATCTTTTAACTAGGGTTATGCACAATCTCAAGTATATGGACTCTATCTATATTATTAAATTTATTTTCATTATCCACTTACAAATCAAATAACAAAAACCACGAGTGGTTTCAAGACAGTTCAAATTATTTTTATGAATTAGTTATGTAGGTAATGATGTGAAAAATAATCTCAAAGGGTTGAAAAAGGAGGCTGAATACTGAAATATTAATGCATGATATTCAATAACCACGCTCAAGGAAAATTCATCCACAAAAAAACTCTCAAAGGTTACCATAACCATGATATTCCCTTGCCAAAATGTATTTGTAAACCATTAATAAGTATAATTAATTAATTTGGACTTCTTTTTAAACTATAAACATTTTTATGGGACCACTAAAAATAGAATGAATAGTGGTTTCAGAACCCTTCTTTCCAATTGAACAAGCGTCACTCTCCCCCTCACCCAATATCATTGTAGCTCCCCAAAAAACACCATGAATTGAAAACGAAAATGTATGAATCTCAATTGAATAATCAGGTAATATTATCAAGAAATTTGGGTAGGAAGGATAAATAGCCATGTAATGTGGCTTCATATCACGTTAGTTCATGGTTTATAAGGGTTTCATGAAGTACTTATATAGGGGTGGTCTCAAGGTAAAAGGAGATGAAAATATCCATCAAATTCCTCAATCCACTAAATTTGATTCAAAATATTCTTCATTTTAAGAGAAAAACTTGCATATTCTAGTAGATATGAATATCCCAATAACCACTTAAGAATGAGGGTATAAGAAATAAAATTTAAAAAATTGAAGAATAACTATCGAGAATTGGGATAAAACTTGGTCAATAGGGTCATGATATGTAAAACAATGTTTAGTTTAAAAATTGAAATTGGATAAGGATTTAAATCAAGAATAACACTATATCATCAATTATTTTAAATTACATTAATGTTTAAATAATCATTTAACGTTTCAAATTATCTTTTATGTATTTATTACTTATTATTATAGTTAATCATAAAAAACTCTGCATTTTAAAATATTTCATCTATTATTGATGTCTCCCAGATTAGTTCAAGGTAAAATACCACCGTAGTCAGAAACTCTCCATCACAATTAATGTCACACAATGTCCTCTAAGTGAATCATTATGGAATTCAAGAGGATGTAGGGACACAAGTGGGAATGAACGAGGATAAGTATTCAATTATTTAATTCCAGAATAATATCAATGAAAAGAAAGTATAATATAATACTACCCTCATTAAAGGATAAAAAATATAGAAGGTAGGTGTCCAAAGATTCCCATATTGATAAAGATTACCTGTGAGTGTCAAAGAAATGTGGAAAATAAGGCTACAAACATATGATCTATTAATATACAAGAATATCAGAATATATATATATATAATAAAACATGTGTGAAAAAACCATTCACTAGGACTCCTCAGAAGGGGAACCATCTATAACATGTGGATATATAAAAGCATGGGTAGTGGTAGTGGAAGATGGAGTTGTTGGGTCCTTGATTTGTGTGGTTGGTGATGTTGGGAATCTATAGTGGAATATGGCACAATATTGGATAAAAGAGTGTCAAATGTATCTAGAGCTATGAACTAAGGTGGCACTGCTAATGGATGGGGATCATATGGAGGAACATGCACTGGTTGAAGTGGTGGACCCATATGCAGGTGGATGAGCAGAAACATACCTTCCATCCATGAATGTGTCTGAGCGATGGAATTATATTGGTGCTCAAGTAGGTCCAAATGATAGTCCATCATGGCTAGGTGGAGGTAGATGAGGAGATCATCTTAGGGTGTGGGTGGGGGTGGGGATGTAGATGAAGATGGACTGGATGAAGATGTCGGAAGAGGTAGAGAATAAACATCCATTGTGGGATGGTGTGGTACCTGATCAGTAGAAAAATTGGGGGAGGTTGGGTCATTTATCACACATATAGACGATGGGGAATCCTTCACAAGCATAAAGTCACCTCCCTGACATATGGACATCCTCACTAGGATAATCACGGAAATGTATATATGCTGAGGACAGGCTAAGTTATCATGAGGGAGAGATGGCTCAAACTCTCCCAGGTAGTGTGCTAACCTGGTGGCATAGAAGTTGCAGTTCACATTACCCTAATGACCATGTTTCATAGAGTGTAAATAGGTGGTAGTGAAAAATGTGATGCAAAGGTGATAATTCTATACAATACATTTGATAATATCCATGTCTCATCCGAACACAACACTCATGTCCTTGTGGTGAGAAAGGAGGATGACTTTTGAGGCAATGGTTAATGAAAAAAATGCGAGTGGAAATGATGAGGGTGATATTCTATGAGGTGGGGTAGTACGTATGGTTAGGACCCTTAAGTTCCATCCACACATATATGAGGTTAGATCACTCAATACGGGTGAGGGAGGAAATAAGGGGTGGAGTGGATGGATTGGGGTAAAATCCACACCCTTAGAAAAACTCATCCATGGTTAGGGAAAAGTGATGTCTTCCTGCCTGAATCATATAGGGGTGGCCATGTCACTAGGATGGATTGGTAGGATGTCCCTTTGAAAATGAATGTCATATTAAACATTATATATCTCTAAAAGTGATTTGGATGTACTAAAGTGTCTCAATAATATGGGAATGTTGGGGGATCTCCTTTATCTCATCCCAAATTCACAGAAGATGAGTAACATTAGTATCTATGAATATCCTTCTTAGTAGGATGGTGTGGGGTTAAACTCTCTACAACCTATCTAGTGTAAGATGGTTCACATTAAATTCCAGGGAAGGTTGTCGAGTGGTTTTTTGAGTGAGATGAGGTGGGGAAGCATCTATTGAGGAAGATGGGTTGGCCATAGTTCCAGTGAGTGGAGCAGAGGATGTTGCGGATGGATGAAAAGTCATTGTAGAAGTTGAAGATAGTGCGATCTCATTAGGATCCACTGTAGTTGTGAATGATGGTACCATGTTGGTAGGAGGGTATTATATGCTTGGAACTTGGAAGTTGTGCATGTTGACACTATATCTTTCATTAGTTTGGAAATGGATGTAGATGTTGTTGGAGTTGGAAGGATGTGGCATCATCACCAAGGTTGGTGTTTGTGAGACTAGAAGATTCTCAACTGCGAAAGGTGCAACTAGTGGTAGAAGTTGAATCTGAAAATGTGTGGGCCGCTCCCCATGACTTGGTAGTATAATCCACTTCCCACTAGCATGATCTCCAGAAGCCACAGATGAAATTAAAATAAAATTAGAAAACAAGGGATAATGGGAAAAAAGTAAAGCAAAAGTGAGAAAAACAAACAAGGGAAGTACTTGACATGTAACTTCATGGTATACTGTGTGTAATGAGATAATTATGGAAGTCCATGTATTAAGGAGGTACACACCATTTGGGACAGTAGTTGATAAAATATATAGTACATATTGTTTAATGAAGTGTACACATCGTGTGAGTAAACAAGGGGTCCAACCTGTGTGTTCCAATTTACAGATTATTCCAAAGGATAGTTCGGGAACATTTTACATGATGTGTGCCAAACAAATACATTTTGGGTGTATCTACAAGGACATGGCCTTGTTGTAACACCCCAATATTTCATATTATGCTATCTCATTAAAGTAATTCAATAGCTTTCTCTGCACGCAACACCGAGTTCGAGCACACCACATCTTACCAAACTATCTATTAAAAAATCTATTATGAGTAGTATTAACTGCATATTGAATCTTATATACTCTATATAATTTTAACATGAATATTATGTGTTTCTTAGACATAATATAAGAACAAATTCATTTTTTTCATATAAAAGTATTATATTAAAAAAAGCAATTTTACCACCTTTTAATGGAGAACCCTTTTAAAACCAATTTTTGACACTTTAATATATTCAATTTGATGAAATTAAATTCTTTTTTAGAAGTGGTACATAAAAATTTAGTTTGGATAAATTTTTTTTACTTTTCTGAAAACATTCATATTATGACGAAACGGGAAGAATAAATTGTTTTAATTGAAAACAACTTTTTTAATAGAAATAATTTATAGTGCTAAATTATGAATTTGTAAGGTTTTTATGTATAATACGATTATATTTTTGTCATTTAATATAATTTAGGTCATTATAGGTAAATTTAAATTTAAATTTGACATAAACAGATATCAATCGTTTGATAGTTTTTACTTTTTAAAAACACTTGTTTTGGTTTTGACTATGAGAATTAATTTAAAATTAATAAATGAAACCTCAATGTTTATAACTTGGTAAAATAGACTTCAGTTTTGAATTCAGAATATCAAAATTATCTTTGGGTGAATTTTTGGTATTTTTCTAAAAACGTTCAATTTTTGAGGATTAGTGAAAAACACTGCATAATAATTATTTAAAACCGACATTTTATTTAAATAATGATATATTTTATTTATATTTATTTTAAGTCAAAATAGATATATTATACCTGTATATGTTCTATTTAATTCATTGGATTCATTTTATAATAAAATTAGTTGTATTATATTTTATGGAACCTTTTAACCCCTTTTTACCCACCTTCTAGGAGTATTTGGAAATTTGCATGAAACATAAGTTTACCGCTTCGGTGAGTTGTATTTAAAAATTCTGAGAGACACGGTTGATATTAGTATGTAAAATGTGATTCAATATGATGAAAATAATTTTTGGTGAAGATTAATTTTTTACTTTTATTTACCATGGTTAAAATTAAATAGGGTAATTAATGGTAAAAATGATATTATAATTACCCTAACACATGTTCTAATTCTATTGGATAAGTGTATTTCGACCAAAAACAATCTTTGGATGAAAATATGATCCTTTCGGTTCACTTTTATTAGATTATGACATTTATAATTGTTTTATTTGAAGAAGATTTAAAATTATTAAATTCAATGTTTAATAACAAAACAATTTTTAGTATAGGGTTACACAAAATATAAATTTGACTACAAATATTCATTAATAATTTAAAAAAGTTCCTACATAATGGTATTTTATTTCTAATTTTTAGACATTAAATAATTTAATTTATTTATGACATAATGATGATGTAGTAATTTCTATATTAATGAATGAATCTAATAAATGGTATTATAAATATTAAAATAAATATAATTTCAAAGTTTTTATGACATAAACAAATTTTCTAGGTGCATATTACATGGTAGGGTTGATTCAATGTATCTCTTTCTAAGTATTCATGTTGTGATTACTTTCACAAAAACCAAATAAAAAATAATGTCAAAATTGACATAAATTAATTGTTAAAACAAATACTATATTATTAATTGATATAATATTTTTAAAAATATAAGATTCATCCAAAGGAAATATATAAGGATATATATATTAATAATTAACTACATGGGGTTTTCTTTTATAGTTATAGTATTTTTAATAACCATTTAATAATAATAAAAATACAAAGAGACATGATAAATGGAAAACTATTTAACTAAGAGTTAAATCGAATTGATAAGGTTAAAATGATGACATAAACCTGTAAAAAACATATTGGTTGAGTTGTTTTCGACCCATTACCATCATATCATATAAATATATCAATTTGGAGCCAATATAAACTGAAATTGATTTTATTATAAAATAATATTTTGAGCTTTTCCTAAAGTGAACCTCACCACTCTTAAAAAGGGAACTTTACCTTCTCTTAATTTCTCACCTCCAAAGCATTTTGTCTCATCCAAACCCTACCCAAATATCCTCCCAACTTCCCTCACATCAAACTAGAGTCCTTAATTTGATCATAAATCCATCCTATGGAACCCTTTTAATCAAATCAAAAGGAAGAACATGAAGAAGAGGTAAATATTCCATCACCTCTTTCAAGATATTTTCTTCTTCCACTTCATCATTCTTTGTTGTTTTTATTCTAAAATAATGACTCTGGTATCTTCTATATATAGTTATCACGATACGTGCATATGTACGGCTTACCATCTCCACAACACGGTGTTGTTTGTTATTCAAACTTTTCATTATTTGGTTGGGTATAATAATGAGTATAACTGATATAAATAATAAATATAACATGTTAAGTATTCTGTATATATGATATACCATCCAATTACATACTATTTCACCATCAATATAATGATATTGTCACTCGTGCGTACGTACATATTACCGTCTCCATGACACAATGAGATTCATTCCAACGTTTACCATTCTATGATGATTATAAGAATATATATTATTAATAAGTATTTATAATATGAAATAATATTGATAGTGGATATATATATACTTATATATATCTTATTCACTTACTTCTGTTCAATACGATATGAAAACCAAAACATCATTTATCCATATGTACGGCCTACCATCTCCATAAACAGTGCCTTCCATTTTATATATCTATATATAATATATTATATATTATAAATATATAGGATATATAAATCATGTTTTATATTCTGGAATTACTTAAATCATGATCAAAATGATATGATCAAGAATAAATAGTTAAAAACGTACGATAACGAAAGAGATTACTACCCAAAATTTTAATTTAACCGGGAAATCATTATTAAATGGGAAGTATAAATTCATAAATGAATCATGTATGATATAATAAATATGAATATGGTTTTGTTATAATTTAATAACATACTATGGTCATTATACATGAGGTTAAGCGTACCCTCGACCAAAGTAATTTGCAAGGTAAGGGTTAATTTCACAATCTATTTATTATCTGATGTTGTTTTTACGTGAGTATCTACAGGGAAGTATTTTTTATTCGTGTACTTGTTTCATAAAAGAGTTTTCAAAGGTATTATTTTTAAGGGACTATTTTACTAAAACATCATTTCAAATGTTTTAAATAATTATTCTCTTAAACCTTTCTCATTGGTTTACATGTTTTCAAAATTGTTCAAAGGATTTATTTATATTGACATGAATGTTTTAATATTTTAATTGCATTTAAATGTTTCAAACTAGTATGTGAAAGTTTAATTCAAAAATATATTTTAAATAACTTCCTTTATAATTAATGTTACTTTTAAATTAGTTCATCTAAAAGAGATATTTCTCTCAAATATTTTTAGTGATCATTTTTAACTATGTCAACTTCATTTATGGGTTATTGTTCTCGATCGAGGTTTATTTATTATGTTAAAAATTTTCATATTGTATTTATGGATTTGTGATATGTTTGACTATGGATGTGTTATTTTTATAGCATTTATGGTTTATGGATAAAGTATATACATTTCATATGCTAGTTTTAAAATCAATGATTCTGTTATTTTTACACCCTTTAATATGAGGAATGCATTGAACATAGTAAGTGATGGGTGGAGCCCGCTATAGCTCCTCAATTCAACGGTAGGTCCCATGAGACAAACTAGTGTTTTTTCACAAGGACTTGACAAAATTTTATTTCTAGTATTGGAACAAGTCATTTACTATGTGGTTATAAAGTCTTACAATATGCATTCCATCGTTATGAAAGTGGATATTGATATTGCATGTGACTATTTGAAAAGTATAATATCAATGTGAACAAGTAAATGGAATTATATGATTCATATTGGCCACATTATGCATAATTGTATGTTTAAAAGTATTTTCTTTTAGTTTTACACGTTGACATAAATTTTTATGCTTATTTATGAATGTATCTTCTATATTATTATACTTACTGAGTATCTGATCTCCCCCTTTCTTATGTTTTATTTTCCTAGTATTCCTATAAGTGTATTATGATTTATATGTAGAGTGAGGATAATGGTAATAATGGTGTTCTCATAGAACTGTCTATGATGTATTTTATGTTTGAAATTGTAATTTAAAGATGATGTTTGTAATCTATTTTCCAAAACTGCTAAACTAGTCTGTCCTTCGGGACTTGATTCTTTGTAATCATTACAATGTATTAAAACAAAGCACCGAATCTAGGTAATTGGGTTCGGGGCATTACACTTGTGTAAATAATAAATATGTTGATCCTAATGTTCCGGCATTGGTGTTATACACTTTTTGTACCAAACGTAAACACTATGTTTTTTTGAAATGATGAAATCTGAGTGTGTTTCTATGTACTTAGAGTACACAACATTTGTTATTCATTTAACCAGTGTGTTGTGAGATTGGATAAATGATCCCCCTAATCCAAAAACTAGTCCTAAATGTTTTTAGAATGATGAAATATGGTTTTTAGAATGGCATTCCTTTATTGAGGATTTAATCTGAGGGGATTCACCATCCGAGATCACAATAGAATGAAATATTGATGATGTGGAGGTGGAGCAGCATACCAGAGAATGAAGCAGGGGAGAAAATGGAGATAAGTGGGTGCAAAACCTAGGGTCATGCTAGGTAGGGTTCCCGACCTTTATATCTAGGATACACTCAATGTACTAATGTCCACATGCCATTTATATATTTTTTATTATATGATGATTATTTTTAAAAGTATAGTTATTAGAATAAATGATATAATAAAAAATATTTTTAACATAAAAATAAATATAAAAATATGTTTTCTAAAAAAAAATAACCTATAACCTTAATTTATAAGATACCTACACACCATGTATTCTAAAATTTTAAGAAGACAACTACAACATTCTGTTTGGTTTTTGGGGTATGATTCAATCCGGCGACCGACCGATCCGAACACAGTCCTCAACCACTAGATCGAATGTTGTAGTGCTGCACGATTTTATTAACTTTATATATTTAAAATATAGTATTATCTATACACATGGAAAAAATAATTCTTGATGTGCAGTTTCAATTACTGAAATACTACGAATATGTAGGGTGGTTTTCTGTTTTTGAATCCAGGTCTTTTGACCCATGGGTTATGACTCTTCTAATCAACCTACATCAGCCCTGAGTGATTTCTTTTTTTCAAATGGTTCAGGGTATTAATAAAAACATGGAACACATGAAATCTACTGAATTAAAAAACGTCTTATATTAATAATGGAAAAAATAAAGGAACTTAACTAGTAGACATGACTAAATCCTAGGTATTTTAGATCCATGGGTTATGACCCCTCTAACAAATTCACGACTACCTTGGTATTTCCTTTGTTTTGAAATGGATTCATTTTATTTGGAAATAACCTCACATGTCATTTAATTAAAACATTGGTTCAATAAGAATGAACCCTATACCGAAGGCAGGTGTGGAGCGATTCGAATCGGTGACGGCTCAGATAGACTCTAGCAACCTTACCATTGACACATGCCTCATACCAGTTAATTTACAAAATTAACATATACTTATACTAAAAATTCTTTTACAATATATATTATAAATACAAGTACATGTCATGTATTTACATATTCAAATTTTTTAGGCTCTTTCTTCACTTATTCAAACAGTTTCCTTGAAGAAAAAAGTTGTACGTGGTGTGTGGAGAGGAATTAAAGACCATGTATTTATAAAAAAATTGAAAAGAAGAGAGAAATGTGTAGCTGGGTTTCCACCCAACATGATCCTTTTTTAGGTATTTGGCTCGACCAATGTTACAGTTACTTACCTAAAATCTAATGGTGGATGTATCATTCACTATGTGAACCACCACATGTTTCTAGGGCCTTAATCTTTAGTCCATTATTCTTGACCGTTAGTTGGTCTAGGAGGTGAATTGTTGTATCCCTGATCCGTGGATTGTAAATGTTGAAGGTGAATGTGTTTCCTGTTTTAATTATGTACATAATACACATCCTGAGGTTCCTTCTTTGAGATGATAAAATCAAGAAAATAATCATAATAGTTCTGCTAAGTAGGTATATAAACAATAGAGGGGTTAGAATTAATGTATTTCTCCAATTCAGTATTAACATGTTGTGATGTGTCCCCATATTCAATGATTGTGTTTTTGAAATTATGGGTCAGAAATTCATAGTGAATGATAGGTGGGACCCACATCATAAAATGTGTCATCAGTTGAAAAATACCTAGAACACCCAACCTTAGACCCAACCAGAGTATGAAAATTAGAAATTATCTCATAGAGATAGTCTAACATATTAACATGTCATCCAAACATTAAGGTTTAGTCCAACTAGCATATGGTAAAGGCCTCCGTCATTTATAATAACGTTTTGGTATTACCTATATATGGTTCTGGATTAGAATATGATAATGTTGGGGTGAATAATGTACAAGTATTTTCCTCATATTGGAACCCATCATCCGTTTACGGATAATACTCTTCCAGGTAGTAGTACACTAATTATATATCATGACGATTAAAATTCTCTCCAGGTGGATTGTACCACTCCCTTGTTGGGTAATAATCAATGGGATGTGGGGTTTAGGTTATCAATAAAAATAATCAAGAAAATAAAATTGAAAAAGAAAAACATAAGGTAAACCAACATTAACTCAACTTGAAATATTTCATTTCACTTCCCCCAAAAATGATGCTAAAATTTGGTATGGCTCCATTCTCATGGTGTGGTGAAAATTATAAATAATAGTTCCATTCTGAAAAAACTATCAAGTTAGTTAGTGTACGCCATGGTCGATCTCAAAGGGAAAATAGAGATTCAATGTACTTGTGTGAGTTAAAATTAAAATTGATTATCTAAATCAAAAAATTGTGATGTGAACAGATGGAAAAGTGAAACAATTTGTGAAAATAATAATAGAAATTAAATTATAGTAGAACAAATAATGAAAATTGTGTCTAGGATTCAATCTATCTAGGTTTGGTTGAAATCATCATTCTTTTTCATTAAAATTATTTATGAAAACTATTTACCATTGTAATTCAATTTAATTACCATTTCATGTTCTTATAATTGGTAACTATGCAGTTAAACATTAATTCATTGGTCTGGTAATTGAATGTTCAAAAACACATTAATACATTACCCATAAAGAAAACAGAAATAGGCTAACCCAATGTTCCTAGATTTTACTACTATAACTCCTTTAGATTTCCACTATTCATATTGCTCTTTTTCTAAGACAATACCAACAATTAATATGGAAGTGAATGAATAAAGGAAATGTAAATAGAATTTTCAATAAAATCAACACTTTGGAATTTAAATCACAACAAACCCAAATCTTAATACAACCCCAACTTGAGGGAACTAGTTTATTATGACAGTGGTCATGGCTTTAGAATTGAGAAGAAACTCAATCCCATCCAAGGATCAGAGAGGGATATGTGGAGGGAGATAATTACATGAAATAGAATTAAAAATGATAATGAAAAATAAAATTAGGATTAGATGGAGCATGAAAAGAATATCCATACAACCTCCCCCTATATGTCCAACCACAAAAATGGAGGGATTCCCTCATATTTATTAATATTGGGACTGCATGGTGTGTATCATGAAGTATATGGTGTGTAGTCATGTCAACCTGAATTTTCTTGGGTTTCTCCCCCAGTAGTTGAGCCACTGAGCCGCCCCATTTAATTTCAACGCACTGATAGTTGGTTGGTGGGGTACAGAACATGTGGTGCCACACCACATGGTGTGTAGTTTCAACAACATCCACCATCCATGTATATAATGATATACATGGCATGTAATAATGTTTTAAAAAGTGTCTAATATTTTGATGCCTAAAAGGGTGTGTACATGATCAAGAAAAATTGTGTCAGGGAAAGATTACACTATGTGTGTTTGTGAAGTACATATTATTTATTTTTGAATTTTAGTTATGATTACTTCTAATTTGTGACTATTGTTGGAATCACTAGAAATATCAACAACATCACTGAAATAAATATTTTAATCAATAAAAAAACATATACCCAGTGAAAACATGTTTTTATCATTAATAGAATGTATGAAAATGCATAAAAAATAGGGTACATCTTGTTCAGTTTAATTTCATTCGCAGATGACATTATTTCTTGAAAATGGGGACACTTTTTTATATAATATGTTTATGAGTATGGATGTTGGGGTTGTAGATGTGTGGTAAACACCATAATAAAACATCTAAATGACTATGTATTGAATAATGGTTGGCTCATTGGGGAATATATAAAGTAAAAATGATAAAGGGATGAAATATGTTGGGGGTGATGCAAGAATGATGCATGTAGGGGTATAGTCCTTAGGCAATCTAATGTAGTAGGGCCTTCAAGACACCTAATTCATTTAAGATGTGGTCTTTTGAGCCATATGGAATTTGAAGTATCCCAGGAAGACCACATAAGAGAAATCCCTAGAATGGTATTTATAGAAGGTATCATAAAAAAGTAGATCTAACTAGATTGAAATATCAAGGGGGTATAAAAACCCCTATCGGTATCAGGCATTATGCTACTCTGTATGGGGAAATTCTAGCTAATCAGTAATCCTAGGTGGGGAGAAAAACCTTAAATGATGAAAATTCAGGGTAAGGTAATTTATAGTGTAGTTAGTATGGGCATTTGGGTCATGTTTTATGCCTTTTCCACTTCTCCTAGAAGTCATGTAATTGTTAGGTCCATTAGGTTAGAAACCCTAAGAGGGGGGTGAATACGAGTTTGATAGATTAAAACAACTGCCCCTTTTGAGTTTGTCTTGTTGTTATGAAAGACTCTCTTATCTCTCTTTCCTACAGTAAAGTATAAACAGAAACAAAAGCATGCAAAGGACACATCGATTTTTACTTGTATCACCCTCACTAGGCTAGGTCCAATGATCATACACCGGTGATGTGCTGATGTACCAAGTCGACTAAAAACACACTACTGTTTACAATGTTCAGTATATATCACTTCCATTCCTAGGCTCACTACCATTACAATGTTTAGGGTTAGCTCACTGCTTTCCCAAGGGTCACTCCTTGTTTCTCTCTCTTTGGATCACTGCCGTTGGAGAGGATCAAATTCTTCAACTTCCTTTGCTCACTGCTCTAGAAAGGACCCACTCACAGTATATAGACCTATAGGTCTCTTAATTATCACTAATGAATACATCCTATGTTGTATTTATATGCGTTGTTGATGTCCAACTTTCACCCGTAGATGAATCTCAATTTGCACCGAAGGTATCGAGAAATTTTCTTGCTTCCACGCAGCCCTGAATCACTACCGCGATTCAACTATACCTGGTTCCCTTCTCCAAGATAACATGCAAGTCTCAGTGCAGAAGTTAAAACTGGTGCGCAAGTTCACCTCAATCACTTTCACAACACTAGCATCTGCAACTCCAGACTTGCACGACTCACACCATTTTATGCCCAAACCCACTTTGGCGCGCAACCATCAATTGTCGCACTTATTCAAAACCTAGAATGGAAGTGTCACAAAACCACTTCCATGACACCACCTTATTCAACTCAAAACATGGGTGACTCTATTTCTTTCCCTCCCAAACCACTCTGGACGTGCAACAATAAACTGGCGTGGAACCACTACTTGTGTGACCACACCACCACTTACGCAACCACCACACCTGTGTGACTGGATCTCTAATTTTCTCTAAGTGTTTAACTCACACTGAATGAGGATAGTTTTACATCTATTTATAGTAATTGTAACACCCTAGGAAATAGGCGTGCATGTCTCCTCTTGGCGTGCAAGTCAAGCCTCCCTAGTCACTACGGCACAAGTCCCTTGCGTGACCAAACATAAAACGTGGGTACCCCTTTTACCTTTTCCATAATTTGATGTTATGATCTTGAAAAACATATGTCACACAAGATTCCAATCCTCCAAGACACCGGCGCACAAGTCCCTTTGCCAAAAACACTTTTCTCCATTTCTTAATTTTTGAGGTCCAAAAATTTGGCAAACACTGGAAAACGGTGCCACCTTATATCTACTCGTTTGAACCACCTTTAGATCGACCAAACCTTGGTCTAAATTCTTGAATCAAACATGGATTTTTAACCACATCCCATAAAATTGATATTTCACCATGAAATCCCCTTTGTCAATAAATTTGTATGTCATTGTTTTCTTTGTCAACAAACACAGCATAGAGGCTAACTTTTTCAGAAAACACAACCACCTAAAAAATGCTTCAATGATACATTGAGGGGTTTTCCCCCCAAAATTAGGGATCCATATAAAACATTATAAATAGGGTATTATGAAAAAATAACTTAAAAACTATGTCTATTGATCCATTTCATTCATCATATTATGATTATGTTACCTCTTCTAGAATGGGGTCATTTTTAGGCTCTCGCCTTTCCTCGTGTATGTTCATAAATGATTCCCCACTGAATGATTTTATGATCAAGATATGAGGGAATTTTAGTTTATATAAATTAATTTCATATATTGAATATAGGTTCTTGAAACAATACATATCATGTGATACCATGAATCAAGATTCACATATTACTTGTTTTTTCCCTATCCAGATAAATTTATTTCACGGGGAAGGAATTATTAGCATAAGTTACTAAATGAATAACTTAATGGTTAAGTTCCCTACATAGATCACTCTAATTTATAGGATATGTAATATTTCATTTTTTTTGTTCAATATAGAACATGTTCATGTGATATATAATAAATATATGTTTCAACATATAATAGTTCAATTGATAATACATAAATATCACTAGAGGAGTGAAAATAATACGGTCAAAAGGATTTTTTTGAAATTACAGTTTGTCCTGGGATATAGGGTTTTATCCCAACTACATAACTCATTGAAGAAGAATCAATCCCCCTAAAGTAACAAGAATCCAGAAACATGTATTTCTTTATGAGAAGGACCCTTATACATATTTGGCACACACTTAAGTTAAATGGGGAATTTTGGTTTGATTTATCCATTAGGACTAGGACAACAGATCCAGGAGTGACTACATATCCCCTCAGAAAAATATATCAATGCATAATTATTATAAGGAAGTTAGCTTACATAGATCTAATTCATATTTAGGGGAAGGGGATATTTTTCAAATATAGGTCTATAAATGATGGATCCTATTTTAAATACTCATGCAATGATCTGGCTCACACATACGAGGTGGAATTCTCAGGTTTAGATTTTCAATATATATGATTTTCAATTGAAATAAATGTAACCTATATTAGTGATTAAATAGAGAAAAGACCCATTTTTAATAAATATTTATATGATCAGGAACCATGATGAGGTGGGACCATTTTTTATCTCTGAGGCTAGGCCTAGTTCTGATTTTTGGGTGTCACTGCATGTCCTCTGAGAATAGGAATAAAAAACTATGTAGTTATTATGTTGTAAATATATATATATATATATATATATATATTAGGATAATATAATGGGGTAAGGGAATTTATCATTGATGAAATATTTATTTGGGACTATGATAAATTATCTAAGCATCACAACATATACTATTTGGGTTGTAATGAATATATACATAGTTCTTGTGTGAAGGATTCCATATATCAATCTGACTTATATGCAATGAATTTGGGGCACTATTGTCCGAAATCATGGGAATATTTTATGATAGAAAAATATATATGTATCAAGATCTCATTAATGGGGGAAGATGATATAGGTAATGATACACTCTTAGCAGTTCAAATTCATGTTTTATTGACTTCTACTATACAATATGGCTACATGCAGTGAGGATTTTTACCATATAGTCTAATGTTATATCTTGAGAAAATGTGTCTTATGTATTTCCAAGCCTTTAATCCATAACTTAGGTGCTATGAATTTTATTTCCCTACCTCTGGGACTTTGGGGTTCTAAATTTTAATGTAATTCATCGAGGACCGAGGCGTTATGTAGTTTAATGTATTTCATTTATGGAATAAATCCAATACAAGAGTTATGAATATTATTTATTATGAATGCAACCATTGGTTGAGAAATAATGTGTTCCCCATCAATTATGGACAAGGTGTAATCTACATTATAAAATAACATGGGATTCATGTATGGTCATTTCCATTATGGTTTAAAAATTTAAGGAGTCCTATAAAGTTTCCTCAGGGTTATAACAAATGGTACCATCTCCCCCAAAAAGGATGAGTTGACATGGAACATATTATAGAAGTCTCATAAAATCTTATTCTGATAGACTTCTAGTTTTTTTAATTTATGAAACCTATTATTGTAAATCCATTATAACTCCTCATGTTTTTAGGTTATTTTTCATATCTTGAGAGATGTCCCCAGATAGTGATTTAGAGTGATGGAAACATAAATTTTATTGGAAGTATTGATAGTATTCCAGAGACAGGTGAATATGCAGTCGCTTTTGAGGTAGTGAGGGTTTTGTTTTGATATGACCACAAGGCATGCATGATTTTGTCTAACTAATATTTATTACCTTTTCCCTCTATTTTATGGAGTATATTTTAAAGGGTCTTTTAGAAATCCTGTATTTTCTCACATTCCTTTGAATGGAAGAGATATGAATTTTTGCACTTGATGTTTTTCTCCTGATATAAACTTACGAGCTTATAATAATAGAATTAGTTCCATTTTCTTCCAATATATTATAAAGGACACATAGACTAGTTATTATATTATATTTCAGGGCATTGATGATATTCTTTACCAAAACATGCTTACGTTTTCTGGTCTTACCCTAATTGGTAAAGAATTCGGTGGAAGTAAGGATATGTTGTTAACATCCTAGCTATGGTTTTGGGATATGGACACATGATATACATTACCCATATTGAAAATTTCCAGTATTATATGGATGTATGAAAAAACTCTGGGAGATTACAGATTAAATTGGAATTCCTTTGATAAAAATAAAACTTCTTGGTGATTTATACGCAGTCCTACAGCATCATTGGAAATAAATTTCCATGCCTCCTAATTTTGTGGGAGAGCCCTGTTCCTGAATAATAAGCACCATAAGATCTCACATGGAATTCAAACATAAGAATGGGGGTCTCTCATTCTTAAATAATTCTGTGTAGGACTCCATCAAACACAAAATTTTAGAGGAATTTCCATTTAGACTATCAGAATGGGAAATTTTTACTTCCTTTCATAAGATCTATTCCATTTTGGCTAGTTCTAATCAAAGGATAATTTTTTGAGATAGTCTATTATGGGTATCATCCATCCAAAAAAGGTTTCAATTGATAATAATGTTGTCCTTCACACATTGACATAGTATAAGTCTAATTAATTTTCTCTATGTCACAACTGATGATTGGAGAGACTACCCTTCACTATGAAGTGTGAAATATTATCTCAGATTAGTCCTAGATTGCTAGGTTATTGCTGAAATATCTAGTTCATCTTCATGATTGTGTTATGACTAAGGGATTCGGCATAGAATTAGGCCAGAAGGGAATTGTTCCATGAATTCATTCAGGTATCCATGGAGAGGGGCCAAATATACCTTTTTAATTGTGTAAGTTGGCTTATGCCATCAATTTCATATTTTAATAATAAAACATCATGTTTATGTTATTTTTAGCATATATTATATTTTATTAAAGATAATTTAATTTATATAAATGGATAAAAAAAATCATAAGTCATTAATAGAAGACACAACATATGCATTGACTGGATGTCCACCTAATCTTCCATGGTGGATATATGGAAAACTAATCCAACAATAGTATGTTATGTCAGATTGATTGGATGAAAAGACAAGATATTTCTATAATATAGTTTTTTTCAAAGGCGTGGATCGACCACAAGACTAGTGGATCAACCATAACCATTTTTAATAACAAATTCTTGATCGATGACCCAATAAATATATAAACCACAAAACCTTTTTAGAATTAATCATTGTTGTTATAGATCTTTCCAGCAGATGGATCAACCAAATTTAAAATAATGAAATCTAACCAATCATAGAACTAGCCACAAGAATAAATAAATATTTTGTTATCTAATTTTATAATATTTTAATGTATTAAATTCAATTTTATTATATGTATATAAAGTGTATGTTCATTGGATCAACCATAAGAACAAGTGACCGACTGTAACAACAATAATTTGAAAATAAAACTATTAAGATACCCACATAGAAATATTTCATAGTATTGAAGGGACCATTGATATGGATGTGGAACATTTTAAAATGACCACCACCATAGATTATTATGTTGTGGGACTTAATGTTATCATACCAAAAAATATATATTATGTTGTTAATTATATTTACTAATCTATTGGTTTGGGTTGAATTAAATGTCAATCATAAGTATTTATTGATCCTATATTTCCTGATGAAGATTGAGGATCTTCAATGATGATTTAATAGTTTTTATTTTTAGTAAATATTATTCCATTATAAAATATTAACAATTTGTGGAGTATTGAAAAATCCTTACACATGATAGAGACACCGGATGAACGAATTGGAATATAGAAAAAATCCTAACCAATGATTTGTTATTTCAAATGTAGAAACTCTATTATTTCATGAACATTATTGACACAAGAAATAAATTATGAACCCCTTTACACATCAATTACAAATTTAAAAACTATAACAATAATACAAGAATCCATTAGAGAACATCAAAACAACATACTATACTTCACCGAATTCATTCTTTTCTCTTAATATTTTTTTCGGAATTTTTGTTGTGTATGGTTTGAGTTGTTTATCTTTTAGAAATATCTAATGTAATATATTAGATATTTTGAGACACCCCCTCCTAGTATTTTTATATAACCTACCATAAATAATTTTATAATAGGAAATGTAGAATAGATTAACTATGTGTAGTTGTTGTCATTTTATTGAACGATGTAAAACTATGGGTAAGCTCTATATAGACTAGAAAGCCTTGTGGTCTATTATATGTAATACTCGATCCAGGATATGCATCAATTTATTTATAATAAACTCCTTTGAAGTGGGTGATTGACAAGTGGAGAGGATTAGGTCTTGGATTAAGACGAAACCTCTTGTTTTGTTTTCAATTGTGTGTTTAATATATTTTGTTTTACTCTATTTTAAATAAAACATGTTTTAGTTTTCTAAACAATATATACCAAAAAAATATTTTATATTTAATATTAATTTCTAGTCTATGTACATTTTTTTATTAATGAAAATATGTTTCAAATGTTAAAAGAGTTTTATATCATTTTTAACAGAGTTGTGATCAATCATTGATGAATATCTTTTAAATATAGAATTATATATTTAAAGTTATTTAGTATATTGGGCCTATTTTATAAATTTAGTGGGTTTTGTTTTTAAAATGTTTAATTGAAATTTTTAATCAAAAACAAAATTCACCACCAATAAAGTCTTCCAATCACACCAAGACATGGTATTATATAATTTTCTATTTGTTTACTATTATTATGATACTTTTTTTTGCAAGATCTATTTAATTTTTGTTAACATTATAATTGGATATTATGGATTCTATGAATTAAGGTTATGAAATAATGATAAAACCTTATTTTAATTGAAAAAAATACTCTAAATGAAAAATAAAAAAAACACACCTTAAGATCATGGGTTTCGTATTTGGTGATTTGTAGAAGATAAATATGAGAAACCCAAAATAACAAGAATTGATTTGGTTGTTAGTATAAAATCTAATTATTATTATAAATGTGAATCTATTAATGCTTTATTGTTTTCTTTAGGTGAAGATAAAGTTTATATAATATCTTATAGTGATACTACATATCTTATTTGGGATACCCTCTATATATCTAATATTTCACTTCTAATGTTAATGAAATGTGAATATATATATATATATACAGAACTAATTAAGGTACATTCATAATGAAACCCAATTAATCTATTTATGATATTTATCTTACATTTAATGAAATAATAAACACTATGATGACCCTAGGGAAAACAATAATGGACAACGCTCATGTAATTGGAATCTTAGGAGGTCTTTCTAACCAATAGAGAGGCATTAAAGTCTCTATGAAAAACTCACGTGACATTAATAAGTAACTAGTGAAATAAATCATATTAATGATAATGGTTTATAAAGAATATTAGAGGGTAAACCATGAGGATAATGAAAGAAAAAAAAAATTATTATACTTTAATAACAAAATTAAAAAACATTAAATACGAATGTACTACAAGATGTTAAGTCGATACTAAATGTGGTGAAGAAATGGATAATCTAGCACAATGGATTACCAATTTCAATAAATTAATGATTTTTTTAGAAATTCCAAATATATAGGAAAGTGTGATAATTAATGGGATTTGGAAGAAATATTGAAAAAAGGATAACACATTTAATTAGATCGCCTATTTTGAATGTCAAAGATAAGGATACATAAATGATGACTATCCAAAACTCAAACTAAAAATGAAATATGATTATAATTAGAAGTTATAAAAAATTTAAATGAAATCTACATGGAGTTTATTTTGGGATAGATTTAATGACTCTGATTCAATATGAGAAAATATGAATAAAATAGCTAATATGTTATTTATGGATACTTTATTTGAGTTACCTTATAATTTTTCTATTATTCTTGATGTTTCTAAAATTTATAATTGAGAATTAGAATAATACTCTTCTATACTGGAATATATAATGAATGAGCTAATATATAAATATAAAAATCTAAAATAAAGGATATTGTGTTATGTGATATGTAAAAATATTCTCTTATAATTAAGAAAGAAAATAATAATATGTTAAATCATAATACTAATTCAAAATTAAAAAATAATAATTTAAAAGGGACATTGATGATCTTTATAGAAAAATATAATCCTTAAATAAATTAAACTGAGATATGGTTATGGTTATCATCCTCGAACACTAAATTATCTGTAAAAACTATTTTATTCCAAGTGAAAAAATTTAGATTTAGTCTCCATGAATTATAATATTTTTAGAAAACATTCAATGAATATTGGAACTATGAAGGATTCTAATTCTAAATATATTTTATCTATGTATAATAATCCTGTTAAAAAATTGGATTCTAAAATAATTAATTTCTAACATGTTTGAACCCAAATAGACCAGGGTTCCAAAATCAATTTGTATGTAGTTGATTATAAGAAACGTTATTAAAGATATCCAGAAAGAATATATGGCATATGGATAGTGTATGTTCTATGTATATGATTGGAGACTTGTCACGATTTACAAAACATATAAGAGGGGATGGTGGGAATGTCAATTTTTGGTGACAATGACAGAGGAAAAATCAAATAACATAGATAATTTAGAAACTCTGAATATATAATTATTTATATTTATTTATTTATTTATATTATAAAATATAATGTACTTAGTATTTTTAAATTATGTGATGGTGGTTTTAATGTGAAAATTTAGAACAATGCTTTTAATATTTTTTATTGTAATAATTTATTGGTATTTACTGTTTTAGGAATTATAATGTTTATGCTAGTAATTTAGATTATTTATTTTCAAAAAAAATTTCTTGGGTGGGTGATTATAATATATAATAATGTATATGGAAAAGGATACTAAGCCATGGTAATGTATAATCACTTAGAAATCTAAAAAAGAAAGGTTGAGTAAAAAATCTACCTAGGCAATGATTTCATAAAAGAAAATGTTTATACTCTTTATCAAAAGTGGAAGAAACAGAAAATATATTTCAATAAAATAATATTCTCTTTCACTAAACCTATATATTTGGATCACATGTAGTTATTTGTAATACTGATCACACATAAAATCCTAGTTTTATTTCACCCATATATAACCATGATAAAAAAATTTTATACTAAAAATTAATAATTTGATAAGTAATTGAAAATCAAGATTGATTAAATTATTTTTTTGTCATCATTTAAAAAAAAGTATAATATCAATTTTTTATCATTTCATTGTAGGTGGTGGTGATTTGGAGTGCTAAGAAGGAATTAAAAAAAATGGGCCAAACTACACAGTCACCCAAGAACACCTATGGACTCAAAAAAATACCGCATGAAATCTATGAATTCAAATGGGATGGATTTTTTTAATCATACATAATTCATTGGGAAACAACTCTTTTGAAGACATAAATACCAAATTCATCAATATAGGTGCTCAAATGACTTTATTTGTCTAATAAATCAAATCTTCTCGAAGTCAATAGTTTTGTTCTGTATCTTGGTAATATATCCCATTTAATATATTAAATGTATGGAAAAAATTAATATAAGATATAAAATGGGTGGAGAAACAAATGAATATTTTTTACAATGGGGGAGAAGGTTTTATAACCACCCAATACCATTTTCTATTTGGTAAACATAAATCATGGTGCCTAGAACCACCTCTCATTTGGGCTATCAAAGGGTACCTTGGGCACCTCATTTGAAGGATCATCCAAGGGGAAAATATCGTCAATTTCAGAGACAAAAATTATTATTATCATCATCGAAGATGTTCTTGAAACCCCTATCCTCATAGGGGGTTATATATGAAGGAGAAGTTCCTTCTGATCCTCTTACTCTTGATGGCGAGCTTAATGGTGGGTGGTCATTCAGAGAGAGCTACACACACTTGGGGAGGGAGTTATTCCAATTATTCATATATTATTTCTATATAATTTTTGTGAGAAATATTTCACTTATGTTTTATATTATCATTATTCTCTTATGAATTCAGTTATTTTGTATAATAAATTGAATCATTTTTTATTTCAATACCAATTGGGTTGAGATTTAAGACGAAATCTTGGGTTATTTCAATTAAACAAGACAATAATACTTTTTATTTCCACAATATTAGATATAATAGTACTATATCGAATAAATCACTCTATAAATGAGGTTAAATCATTTAGAACATTATTATTGGGTCAATTGATGGTTTGTTAAGCAGTGTTTTAAAATGAAATAGGTGAATCGAGATCTTAAAAATTCTCAACCAAAGGATTCCATTAAACCATGTATACATTCACAATGATGAATATAAAAAGATGTGTATTGAACATAAAATTAACTTCTTATCTCATAATTCTAGAAATAAAACCTTTCATTTTCAACTATTTTACTGTTTATTTATTTCATTTTATTTTTAAAACTATTTTCAAAACCACCCATCTATTTTAGATATTTTAATTAATAATACATTATTAAACCTCCTAATCTATTTGATAGGAAACCTAGTATAAAAAAATATTCTATAAATAAATGTTAAAAAAATAATAAATTTGAGGTTCCAGGTCAACATTTTCAAATTTTGGCACCATTTCAAGGGATCATTTTGGTTTTTTTGTGTGTGTTTTTCATATTATTATAGTTTTTATTAAAAATATATGTGTTCTTATTTTATTCCATAATTTTTTAGTTTTCATTATAAAAATAATCATTTTATGGACATGTGAATTATGTAATATTCAACAAAGGAACTAATTTTCCTCGAACATAAACTATAGAGGATGATGCATCATCAACATTAATAAGCACCTAACGATCCCTTGATAGAGGATGCACAAAACATTGAAACTAATTTTGATCATTTTTTATTATAAAACCAACATCAATATTAAACTAAAAATTAATAATATAGATTAAAATAACAAAAAAAATAACTAACCTCTTCTGATGTGGGGATCCATCCCATATAAATTCAAATACAAGTTGAAGAACCTAATTTTTAAAATAAATCTAGAGTTGTTCACTTATTTGCAAAATTCAATAGATGAAATGGTGAATACCCACATATAAAATTAAAATAATTTTCATAATTTATGTTCAATGTATAAACATTATAATGTTTATAATTAATTGGTTAAGCTGAGTTCATTCCCGTTATATTTATAATAAACTGCCAAAAACTTGTTATACTATGTCAACTCCCCAATTAGAGGTTGGGAAAACATTAAAATACCTTTTCATGAAAAATACTTCACAGCATCTCAAACTAAAACTATATGTATATAAATTTGTGTAATAATACAATCACATGGGGAAACTCTTCATTAATACTGGGAACTATAAAAAGGTTATGTTCGAACTATCTACACTATCAAATAAGGGATAAAATATTAATATAGTAATTTTATTAATGTTTAATTCTAATTGATTGTAACACTATGGATGATGCTATAGGTGGTAACCAAGAGAAAAATACCGAAATCACAATAAAGAACCTCATTAAAAACATGACACAAAATAGATAATAATTTGGTTCACGGTATAGTATACCCATTAATGGTGTCAAAGTCGTATAGAATTCCAAATTCAATAATAAGGTGGACGCGAAGTGTGAAGAGGTACATACCATACTCCAGCAACTGGTTATTTCCAATGGGAAATATAAAACAACCCCTCCAATTCAATATGGTGTGTATGCTTCTAACACACAATATTCAGACTAATTCCATCAACTAATGGATACTTCGGAGAGTTGTGAGGTAATATTTACCGGTTTCCCCTTGAACCAACCTGTTAGACAGAACCATTCTATCCATCCAACTCTGGATGGAGAGATGACTATACCTATAGTCAATGGGAGAATTATAAAAAACCTCTAGAGTTAAATAACCAACAATGGAAGGCTTATCAACCCCAACCACCATGAAATCTTCAACCACCACAAATTCCTTTCCAATAGCGCCATCTTAAACCAAATCCTATATTTTAGGAAATGATGGAATAATTGTTTGAACATAACTTCCAATTCCAAAAAACCACCCAATAATACATAAAATATCTAAAAACTCAATTATCCCAACTTCCCAACTTAGTTGGCGAAATCCAATGTTAGTGATTTGGATGAATACCATCCCAAAATAGTGAAAATCCCATGGACAGAGGTAATGTATATTATATCACACTTCATAGCGGTGAAGAACATTCTCAATCTAGTGATTCGACAGATATAGGCTTTCCTCCTACAAAAAAATCTCTTTATGCAAACCCAAAAAATTCAAGTGAAGAAAAAAACAAAATTGATAAAATATTAATTAATGAGGATTTACCTAAACAATCATTTCCTCTTAGATTTACCCAAATACTATCTAAATTACAGACCAAAAAATTTATATTGTAATTGGTAAAGATATCATGGTATCATTTTAAAAGGTAATAATTAACATACCTCTTTTGGATGTAGGTAAAAAAGTCATCACTATGAAAAATTTACTAATGAACATTCCACCCAAAGGTAGTGAATGAAGGATAATGATATATTGAACCATATAAGGAATTTATTGGCCTTGATACAACCCTCTAGTCCAACCAAATGCAATGATCTATGAACGTTTACCATACCTTTCACCATTGAGGATACATTATTTCCTGATACAATTCATGATTTAGGTTCTTCAAATAATTTGACACCTCAGTGTTTTAATAAATATCTATAGATGTGATATAATAAATCAATATTAATGAAGAATAAAAATTCATTCCAAAGAAGAACACACCCATCACGTGTGATTGAGGATGTTCTCAAGTGTGTAAAGAATATCATCTTCCATACAGATTTATATATTATTGAGATGGAAGTTAGACATACCCAATGAAAATATCTTTTCATAATTAGAATATAATTCGTAAAAATATAATAGATAATCATAAACATTCAAAATGATATGTTTTTCCTGGTGTTTGGGGGAGAAAAGGTATGTTTCAAATCCTTTTTTATATAAAATAGCCTATTTAAGAGCATCATAATATTTCAATATAATTGATGGAAGTTTTCATTGATCACACACAGACAATATTATCTCCTTGACCCATACATTAATTTTTTATTATTCATCACTCATGGATGATTTGGGATATGATTCATCTTTTGAGTGTTGTGTGGGTTTTGAAAAGTGTAATCATTTAGTTTTAATTGACGACTTCTTGATCACTGAGGATCTTATTACCATTGATGATACTACACTACTTTTAAGAGATTATTTATCATCTACAGATGTTAACATAATGTTTTTAGATGAGTTCATTGACCTCTTAACATTATATTAATTCTAATTAATCCAAAATACCCCATAGATTAATCATAAACCACTTCCTCAAATCATGAAACCATCATATATTGAGAATGGAAACAGGTTTCCTATCGACAAATTATTTTTTACTTTTTATGAACAAACCAATTAATGAATGACTGGTAACCTAAAATTACTAGATACCACATTTCAAAAACCACAAACATGAGCATATTAAAGGAATATCATAATTAAATTTCAGATTTCGAATTCAAGAAACATGATACATCGTCATTACCTTATGCCACGAAAGAGTATAAAAAATATTTAGGATCTACACTTTCTGTCATTCTCATTATTATCCCATATATTTTTATTAATCATTTATTGTTTAATGATGAGGCTAGATTTTTAAAACATTCACAATTATGGATAAACCCAAACCTCTATGATGTTTTTAAAAAATAAATAAGGAAATAATTTCCTACTGGAATCATTTACACCATCTTTGGCAGTCAATGGGTCAATCCAATGTTGGTAGTTCCTAAAAAACTCTTCCTACATTGGGAAAAAATATAAGAATTATTTTTTTAACCAATGTTACAATTAATTGTCATTTCTATATAAAATACCATCAACTAAACAAACACACTAGGAAATACCATTTCCCATTATCATTCATTGACCATATTCTATAGAGTACGGTAGGGAAGTCCCACTACCACTTTCTTGATAAGTATCTGAGATACTTTAATAACCACATTTCCCATTAGTATTAGAAAAATAAAACTTTTACATTCTACTTTAGATATTTTTTTATATATGAGGATTCCATTTTGTTTCTGCAATGCTTCATGTACATTTAGAGTTGCAGGGTTAGCATTTTTTGAGATCACCTGGAGAGTATAGTGGATGTTTTAATGTATTATTTCACTATCTAGGGATCCTATTTTTATGAGTGTTTGAGTAATCATATTTTTTTCATAATGTCTTTGTATTGAAAAAAATATTAAATTAAATTTAGATAAATTACATTTAATGGAGTGAAAAATTATAGAACTTGGACATATCATTTCTTGGGATGGTATCCAAGTAGATAAATTGAATATAGACATCATTTATTCCCCACCACCCCCAAATATTTATTGGATATTTGGTTTTTCTTAGTTCATTAAAACATTTACCATTTTATCATTATTTAATTTATTAATATTTTACTCCCCCTCTCCCACATACTCTAAAAAGAAAAATAATTTTTTCCATAAAGACAATGTGAATGATTTTAATAAATTAATATAGAGTCTCACATCACCCCTGGTAATCCTACCAACTCGGTGGGTTTTATTATTTTAGGTCATTTGCGATGACTCTAATAATTTAGTTGGGGTAGCATTACCATAATGGTTTTATCAGTATTCACATGTCATTTCCTATGACTAACTCAAACTAGACCATACCCAAGAAAAATATACCCCAACTAAGAAAGAATCCATTTTCATTATGTCTTCGTCAGATAAATTCATGTGATTCCTTTTATGGTCCAACATAATTGTGTTCGTAGATGAATGAAGACCTCTAGTATCAACATAGAAATTGAGTATCCAAACAAAATTTTATTCAATATATTCCCATCAATAAATTATTACATTTAAAAATATGGGATAAAAAGGACTATAGAGTATAGTAGTGGAACAAAATATAGGATTACCCCACTATTGGACCACCATGTTTATTAATCCCACACCATTAGTGTATTATTCCCTAATGAGTACCTTTGTGTGGTAGTGAACCTTACACCTTGGTATTTAGACATTGGGAAATTTTCTGCAGCATATAGGGTTCCTGTAGTTTTAGAACATTAGAATCCCAAAGGCATAAGAATGAGTGTAACAAAATGTTACTATTTCCAAGAACTCATTAACCTCTCCTTTGATCACGATTTGTTTGGGTATTGTATAGGGGTGTTTGGGGTAAAATTTTGTAAATTTGGAAGGACTTCTAGGAAATACGTGATGAGTGAAAGGTTTACCCAAAAAAATGTTCCATGCTAGTGAAAATCATGAAAACCAAGATAGTGACTATTTACAAGGATGGGGTGCGGTTTGAAAAACTATGCACCCATGAAGGAGAAACTGTGAAACCCCATCAGCAGGGGCACACAACCAGGGTGCATGGTTTGAAAAATTGTGCGGCCCTTCTTAGCTAACCATGTTTGTAGACTTTAAATAATTTTAAATTTATTTAAAGATTCACAAACTTCTTTTTTGACCCTTTATTCGGCATAGAACACCCCATTACATTTTTCTACATATGGAGAGAACCAAAGAACCTATTTTGGCTCCTTTAAATGCCTTCTATGATGTATCTATACTATGAAATCTTCATTTGATCATTTCCTCATCAGATTCCTCTCCATGTTCCTTCTCTCTTGATCTCCACCTCCCTCTGGATTAGGTTTTTAGTTCATTGACTTCTTGATGGATCTAATCTATGTTTTTTAGATCATGAATTGAGGTTTGATTCATGGATCACCATTTCTAGAGTTCTTCGTCGGAGTTTCACATTTTGGGTCTTGTGTTTGTAATCCAGCGATTTATGGTAGGTGGTTCTGTCTAAGATTTATAATATATTTAACCCAAAATTTCATTGTTTGAATTAAGTTTCCTACTTTTAATTTAATTTATTTCAATTGGTTTGTTAAAAAAACCCAATTCAATTGAATTGGGGTGTGTTTGTGGAATTGATAGAAATTTGTGAAAATTTAATTGTGGGATTTAATTAGGAAATTGATTTTTGAAATGGATTTCAAATATTTATTTGAGAAATATTGATTAATTTTTTTCATAAAAACACATTGATTTTATCCTGAAAAAAATGAATTACTTCATTAAAAACCCATTTCAGTTTTTAAATGGATATTAACTTATTAAAATGGGAAATGGTATGAATTGTATTTTAAATAGATTATAAATAAATTTCCCATTATTGATTATTGTTATGTACACTAGGTCAAATACCCTGAGGGGGGGGGGGGGGGGGGGTTAATCAGGGTAACATATATTAAAACATTTTCTTGTTTGGATATCAATTTTTTGTTAGAAAAAACCGAACTCTCTCTTCCTCATGTAGAAATAAATTAATAGATATGAAATCATTCACATGAATCAACGATTTTTACTTAGTTCACCCTCACTGGGAAGCGTCTAATGATCATACAACAACAATGTGTTTATGTACCAAATTCACTAAGGCTCCTAAACAATAATGAGTAAAATGTTTGGGATATATCTCTATGCCCAGGACCACAGACTTTACAAGGTTTAGGGCCTCCTCAATGCATTCCCAGGGGCTACTCCCTATGACTCTTTATTTGGATCACTAACTGTGGAAAGGGTCACTGTCTTCCTCTTCCTTCACTCACTGCTCTTGGAATGGAATCTAACAATAGTCTATGGCCTTATTGGTCAAGCATAGTTTATGTTCATGTAGGTCCCTTCATTTTAATGAATTCCTACATCCTCAACTATAGGTAGATTCTCTATTGATATTCTGGTTTCACTGGTAGATAAAGTCCACCTTATTGAGTATTGTTGGGTACCAAAAATAATTTTCACAAACAGATATGAGGCTCTCCCAAGATTCATTATGAAAATATCAATCTACATTCCTCTACTGCATACTGAGTACCGAGTTTTCTACGTGGGAAACCTTAATCGTGTACTATTGCCTCTTCAATGAACCTCACTTTGTATGTAGAATACCTTCTCCTTTATAATCGTGTATCGCTGCCACATACCAATTCCATGAACCTCCACTATAAAACACCACTTATTAGCGAACAGTTCTTTGTTCGTGGAATGTCTTCTCTTCCACATACCGGAACTTTTTACATATGTATTTCTTGTGGAATTCTCTCTCTTGTGTACCAGAGATTCTTCCTTCGCGTACCAAGATAACTCCTTATGTGGAACAGACTTCCTCCTCCACATACCAGACTTCCTTTGTGGGTTAATAATCCCACATACACTTTCATCATGATGAAATTTCTGACTTTTCTGATTTCTTGAGAAAAAATAGGCACTCTAATGATGTACAATCTCAATAGTAATAGGCGTGTTTATAGATTCTTATATAGGAAAAGATATCCACTCAATCTGCTAAATCATGATTTACTTAATCTTCAATCCATCCTTCACTGCTTACTGATCCTTCTGCCGCCACGAACCACAAGCTATCTGCGAACCATTTTCCATATCATCCGCATACATCCTTTTCTCTAATGTTGTCTATTTCCTCCACCGACACCAATCCATCCACACACTGCATCACTGCTCACCTGTGAGCCGTTTTTTGTTTCACAAATCGCATTCACGTACTATTCCTGCCGCTCCACGTACCATTCCCAGAACATGGTATTTAGCCCTTGAATTATGGTATGAATTTCAAAACATTTGTCTATTTTTATCTATGTTCTTCACACAATTAACTCCTATGAAGTAATCCTTCCAGTGCCTATATCAAACTCCCTATTTTGTGGCCCAAGAATTTGGAAAACACAGGGAAACTATGCCACCTTAAAAACATGGCTTCGACAAACACCATTCATACTCATTTAGGGTCATTTGTTTTGTTAACAAGCATAACCACGCCCAAAACATATCGAGATAAAACCTTGAGGGATTTTTCCAACAATTATTGTTTGTGCTCTTTCAAACAAAGGTAGATAATGAATTATTATGTAAAAACACCATAGGATGGTAATCACCATGAAATGTATTGACGATTTTAAAATTTAATATAAATATTTTGGAAGATATTACCCCAAGTGGGATGCTTTTTAGTCGTTTTTCGCCAATTTAAAAGGTAAATTTGTGCAAATTATTATTTTTTCATTATATCAATGTGTAGGGATCCCATAACCTTGAACTATCAAAACTCTTATAAGTTGGCCATGTTGCTTATTTTTAATGATATGATATATATTCCAATATTTGAAAACTATATTACAAATATTTTGAGAATTTATATAAATATTTTCGTATAAATTTTTAGTAATCCATTATTTAAAAATATTTTCTATCATTTGGAAAGAAAACAATGACTTATTTTTAATATTCTTTTGAAATATCATGTGTTTTTATTTTAAATTGAACAATTTATTTAGATAATTAATTATAGAATCTTATTATGGAGTCATTGGTGATATACTAATTATATTTCATCTCACACCTTACCTATCCCCATGGGAATTTTTATATTTCCTCCTGACAGTTTTGAGGAAGGGGGGAAACTACTTAGAGGTGGTAGTTGTTGTTGATCTCTATTCTTTGTGCTACTGTGTCTTTTTGGGAAATGTGTTGTTTATCATGTTTTTAATTTAAATTTTACTAGTAATTTGGGTTTACATACATCTTTGAATTATTTTATATTTATCCATGTGTATTTATTTTTCATACTGGCATGTATCTCTTGATTCCATTGTGTTTAAGGAAATTTATTTCCCACGATCATATTGTTTGATGATAAGTTCTTGTTGCCAGCCCATGGGTACTAGGGTAGTATGGTGTCTAGGCTAGATCATGACAAAGTGGTATCAAAGGGATGTTTTTCATCTTTCCATTGTGGCAGTATGTAGTAGAGTAATGTTTTGGGACTTTTTAGGTAGTAATGAATGCGTGCCTATAAAACAATCACTGTAATGAAGCTTAAGTAACCACGCGTGGTTTGAGAATGATATCTTGACAATTAGATCTATTATTTTACAATATTTTTATTTGGATATATTGAAATCCAAATCATTTTTTTCTATCTGGAGGGATTAATTTCCTTTATTGGTCTCTTGGAGTGTTAATCTGATGTATTTAATGTTGTCTGTTAATGTTGTGTATCATCGTGCCTCCAAAAAGACTTGAAAATCATATCAAGGAAGAATATATTTGTTATCCTCAGTTAGAGAATCATATCATGGACCATAATCTGGTTGATGTAGTCATGTTGGTTTTCCAAGCTCTAGGAAATGCAGTTAAACCTATTTTCATTCTGGCTGTCGTTATTGAACTTAAATGGGTTGTTTTAAAAAATCATTCTCTGGAGTTCATTATCCAGAATCCTTTAATGTTCAAAGGATCCAATGAGTCACAATAGGATATGGATTGGTTGATAGATTTTAATTTTATATTTTAGTTCATGGATATGCTGTATGAAATCAATGTGAAAATTTCCACCTTTAAGAAAAAGGGTCCTATTAGCAAATAGTGGGACAAAATGGTTGTGGGGATGAAGCACGAGGGATTAGTGTTGAAAGACTTCAAATTTTCTTCATTGAAAAGTAATATATAGAGTCAATGAATTTTTATATGTATTTAGTGTTATTCAAACTTGTGAAAGCTAACAATACCTTTAAGGAGTATGTAATAGTGTTTCTAAGCATTTGTATTTTTCACATAAGATTGTAATGAATTTAAAGATAATGACTATAAATTTTGTGATTGAGCATGAATATGATATTTTTTATCAGGTTTTTATTATTATGTTTCCTTCTTTTTTAGATGATATGGATAGAGCGTTGATGGTCAAAACGGACGAGGATGGTATGTGAGGGTCGACATGAGTTATTTTTTCTCCCAATGGTAATTTTGTGAATTTCTCTAAAGTGGACAGTATTCGTGATGATTCTCCGGGTGGTTCTCAATAATAGGTTTTTCTAGAACTCCTATAGTTCATATCATAGGCCCTTTGACTCATTACTAATTTTACAAACATAGGCACTTGAAATGGGTTTTCACTGTGGAAACCAAGATATTTGGTTCCTACAAAGGGTCAGGTCACTAATAAAAGTCCATCCATTATTACTACACTATTGGTAATGGCATGGGATCAGAAAAAACTTCAAAAACTATGAATAAATCATATGATTCATGAAAAATGGGGTTCAAGCCACAGGAAATCATAATGAATAATCTTTATATAGTAGAAGAGTCTACAGTGGAAGTTGAAATAAGTCTAGTGACTATGAGAGGTGCAATCACAATTTCCTAATTATTTGTGAATTATAAATTTAATACAGGTGAATATCATTCATTTATTTCAACATTTATTATTAATATGCTAAATAAGAATTTTGAGATTTTATCTTATGTTATGGATATTTCTAAACCCCTAGGAACAAAGGTAGAGTAGGGACTCCATAGTCCTACTTGTGTTTTCTCATTATCAAATATCGATATTTATTGGGATTTTATGGTTCTTGACATGAAACCAATTGACATCATTTTTATGATGAAATATCTCACTGAAAATAAATCTCAGATTGATATTCATATTCATATTGTATCCTTTACTATACTTTCTAGGGTGTTCAGTATCATTCGAAGAGAATGGGACCCAAGGCCATATAGAGTCATAAATTCTTATATAGAGTTTGGAAATGTAATACACATGTTCTCTTTTTATATATAGGTAGAGTTTTTTATCGGTGATATCCCTCTAATTTTCATTGAGTTTCCTAATGTTTTCTATTTTGAATTTTTTTTCCCACCAGTAAGGGAGGTAGTGTTTTTTATCGATTTAGTAACTGGTACACATATAGTATCTATTCCATTATTACTATATGGATCCATCTGAAATGAAATAGTTAAAGATTTTGTCGTATGTTATTCTAGATAATAGATTTATATGCCCGAGCATGACACATTTTGTAGTGATAATTCCTTTTACTATGGTAGTTGATGGGTCACATCACTTTTGAATTTATTACTGAAAACTCAATAGATTCATGGTAAATAATAATAATTTTCCATGGATTGATGATCTATTTTATCAGTTGAATGGGAAAAATTTGTTCACAAAAATTGATGTTGAATCAGGATACCATCAATTTATATTAATATAATATGACATTCATAAAACCACATTTTAATGTATGTATAGACATTATGATTACATTTTCCTACCATTATCTCTATCCAATTCTCATAAAATCATTATGGATTTAAAGAACATGATCTTCCATGAGTATATAGATAATTTTATGGTGGAATTGTTTGATGGGATCCTTTTTTACTCTATGTAGGAAGATAATCATGTTCTTCATCAAAGATTTGTTATGTAATTGTTGATAAGTCACCAAATTTATTCCAATATTTAAAAATTAGACTTTTAGATATGGGATGTGAAGTTCTTGGAGAACATTGTGTCATAACATGGTATATAAGTTGATCCATAAAATGAAAAAGATGGCATGACATGTGAATAACCCAAAAATGGTTTTGATATTCGAAGCATGTTGGGATTAGTTGGGTATTAATACTAGCATGTAATGGAATTCTAAAATTTGGGTTATACAATGAAAAGTCTATATTAAAAGGGAGAAATGTTTTCTTGGGATGATAAATGTCATAAAACATTTGTTGGATCGTCTTTTGAATTTTATGCTGTTGTTGACCCTTCTATAGGCCAGGTAAGGGCGATGTGGTCTTCTCTGATGTACCATGTTTAGGTTGGAGTTCTTTTATTATATAGGGTGATAAAGTTGTTTTCAATGGATCTCAAGAACATGGGCCACGTAAGAATAAATACTTGACCCATGACCTGGGTCTCGCATCTATTATTCATGCGCTTAAGGGTTGGAGGATTTACCTTTTCATACAGAGATTTACCATGTATTCATACAACAAAATATTGACTTATATCATCTGTCAAAAATATTTAAATCTCATCTTGAGGCGTTTCGTGGAACACATTTAATCCTTTGAATTTGACGTAGCCTATACCTTGTGGAAAAGAAATGTCATCACATATTATTTGTGCATGAAACCTCCAACCCAGGCTTTGAAAAAATCAATATAACGGTTGATATTAGTGGATATATTTCAAAATTGAATATTAGAAATTTTAAATTAGGAGTTGAGGTTTCCTTGACCAATTTTTATTTCACCTCCAATAATATCAAGATGATTCTTCTGAAAAAATAGCTTGATGATGTTTTTTGTTTTATTAGAGACTCTATTTATAATAGTAGACTGTTGCTGACTGTTTTCTCTACGTGGAGAGATTTCTATGTTTTCAAAATAATTTTGTATTACTGTTAGCATTTAGGGAATATATTATTGTGTATTTCCATATTTCATAGTGTGATGTACACCCTGGAACAACCAATATGTTCTATGGAATGTGCCATAGATTGTGGTGGCCATATATGTGATAGGACATAGTGGAATTCTACTATCATTACTATAGATACCAATTGGTCAATTCCAAGCCTTAGAGACCTTAGGGTTTTCATCAACCACATACCATGCCCAATTACCAGTGGCATGAGATCTCCATATACATTATGGTTGAGACTCCACATACTTACAAAATGAATAATGTGATATGGATTAGGATTGCCAGGCTAAATAAATCATCCCACATTATACCCCTTTATGATCAAACTAAGATATGGAGTTGGGAAATATATACGTGAAATATATTTCTCATTTTCATGGAGTTCTATCAATTATAGTTTCAGATAGAGATCCCCAATTTAATTCTCTCTTATTGAGAATCCTTTAAGAGGCACATTGATCTAAGGTATTTTTAATATGGAATACCATCCATAGTCAGATGAACAGATAGTGAAAGATATACATATTCTTTAGGATATGCTTCGCCCATGTGTGTTTTACTTTAGTGGATCTTGGAATGATCATTTTGTCTTATGGTGTTTTCTTATAATAATAGTTATCAGTCTGTGATTATAAGGGATTATTTTGAGATACTGTATGTTTGACCTTAAAAATATCAGTTGTGTGGGTCAGTGATTGGTTAAGCTCCCTTGATTGGACCAATCTTGTAAAAAAGATCAAAAAAAGATTCATTGGATTTATCATTGAATATAGGTGGAGCAATGTTGGTATAAGTGTTATGATGATCATCTCAGTTGACTATTTTAATTTTTTAATTGGTGATCACTTGTTATTGAATGTTTCACCAAAGTTGGTTTATCAATGTCTTTGGAGGAAAGGGAAGCTTTGGATACATTATGTGGGACCTTTTGAGGTATTTGAGAAGGTGTGAAAAATTTATTACCATTTAGAAATTAAATCATAGATGATGTCGATACATAATTTGTTTCGTGTATCTCTACCCTAAAAGCATCTCTCAAATACATCTCATGTTCTGAGATGGAGTTATCTTGATATTTTTTCTAATTAATATGTGATTGAGCATATATTGAGGATAGTTGATTCATAATTCAATGTACTTTATTGAAAGAGGATACCATTGGTTTTAGTGCTATTGTATCATGGTTTTTAATATCATGTGACATGGGGGAGAGAGGCACTGATGAAAGATAAGTGACCCCATATTTTTGACATGGATGATTCTTAATAGGCATTATAGGGATAGAAATCTTCTATTGTGGGGAGGTTGTAACATCTTATAATTGTTTTCATGTACTCCACAACCTCTATTTTTATAATGTTTCCATTGGGTCTCATTTGGGAGTAATTGAAGTGAAATTTTGGAAAAGTTGTAGTTCTTTTGGGATGTTCCTGGATGGTGCATTGTTTTCCCTGATTGTTCACATTGTTGGTGAAAAATGTACAAAATATTACAGTAAGGGATTTTAATGCTGGCACATGATTTTTCAAACCGTTCAGCCACCATGGATAAACTATGAATCCCCATCAGTAGGAGAACACGTCTTAGGTGAAAATTTTGACCAACCTTGTGGCCCCACCCATCCATCTATGTGTACGAATTTTAATTAATCTGAAAATTATTTTTAAATTATGGAACCCCCCATTTTTGACCTCTTCTATAGCCTAAACCCATTATATTTTCTAGGTTGGGAGTGATCCCAATAACCATTTTTTCTCCTCTAAACCCCTTCTAATATAGATCAAATATTAGATATATTAATTTAATACATTCTTGATAAGTTTCCTCTCATCATTCTTTCTCTCCTAATGTCATCCTCCATCGTTATTAGATTTTATTAGATCTTAGTGTTGTTAGATGAACTAATCTATATTTTATTGATCATAAAACTAGGATTGCTTCTTGGATCTACCTTTATTATATTTTTCGTTGAAGTATACCATTTCAGGTGTTGTGTATATGATACCGTGATTTATAGTAAGTGGTTCAATCTCATATTTTCTTATTGATTTAACCCCAACATAATTTATTTAAATTAAATTACTTGATTTGAATTTAATTTCATTAAATTGGTCAGTTAAAAAAAATTCCATTGAATCGGGATTTGAATTGGATTTGGAAATAAAATTTTGGGACCCCTCCCCAAATTTATTTGAATTGGGGATGTTTGAGGAATTAATGGAAAATTTTGAAAATTATATTGTGTATTTAATTTTGAAATAGATTTCATATATTCATTTGATAAAAATAACTTAAATTGTTTTGATAAAAGCCCATTTGTTTCATCATGGAAAAAGTCATGATTTGATTAAAAAAACTTTTTGATTTTAAATGGAAATTGCCATATTGGAATGAGAAATAGGATTAATTGTATTTTAAAAGGATTTGAAATAAATTAACATCTATTTATTGTTTTTTAGCATAAGAAATCTTTGGTAGTATGTGAATCTTTGGGGAAAAACATGATATGATTGTAATTACCTAGAATTTTATTAAATATTTATAACTCTTACATAAACATATAGATAGATCTTATCACTAGTGGGATGTTGTTTAGTATTATTTGGACATTTTCAATGAGTCATGTGTGCACATTTACATATTTGATAAAATTTGTGTGTGAGGATCCAATACACATGAACCATTATACCACTTGTAAGGTTACATGTTTCTCATTTTAAATTTTTGGATATATATTCCATTTTTTATAAACAAATTTACAAATTACATATTAATTTATATAAACTATTTTATTATAATGTATATTAATTCATTGTTTATAAATATTTTTCATTGTTTAAAATGTGAAAAATGATAGGTCTAAATTATTCTTTTGAAATTTCATGTATGTTTTTTTTTAAAATTGAATGATTTATTTTGTTAATTAATTGAGGAATATTTTTATCGAATCTTTGGTGAGACTCTATTTGGGTTTCAGATCACACTCTACATGTGCCTTTTAGATTTTGTATATTTCCTTTGACGGGTTTCGAGAAAGTGGAATGAACCAATTTGGGGGGGTAGTTGTTGTTGATCTTTGGGATTTGAGATGAGGAGTATTAATTGGAATTGGGATGTTTATCCTATTTTTTGGGTTCTTGTTTATTTTAATTTTGTTGTCTATACATATCATAATTCTGTTATAGTTCTCCCTTTGGAGTTTAATTCTGTACATACTAACTAGTATCTCTTGATTCTGTTACGATTGTGGAAAATTTGTTTCCACACTTATATTTTTTTATGTTAGGTGTTTTTCACCAACCCATGGGGATATGGAATGAATAAAGAGCTATGTTTGGATAGGTGTAGTTATCAGGGTTCCAGGGTATCTGGGATGGTTCGTGACAATGAGTCACTATGGTACATTTGGGATGAATCATACTTGTGGATGATCTTTATTGACTAATTTTTTCACCAATGTATCCCCAACCACGAGATCACCTCTTTTCTTAGTTTTTTCCACACATTGGCTTGTCAGGGATACTTTTTCTCTCTGCATACAGCTCGAATGGTCCTTTACTCTAGGATTTATTTTTCATCATTTTCTAGATATTCCCATGATTTATGAAAGTCATGCACACACATTCAATTAACTAGTAAAATCTCTATAAGGAATGATAATCCCTAACAACCTATGTTATTTTGTGAGGTCTTAAATTCACGTGGATTTGACTTCATGGTTCCTTTTACAAATTCATTGGGATTTCTTCACATATTATTGGTTGTTGACTATGTATTTAAATTGGTGGATTGAAAGCCTATTAGGACAGATGACTCCCAAGTGGTTGTCAATTTTGTGAGATCACAAAATTTTATTAGGTTTGGTTTTCCAAGATTCATAATTAGTGATTAGGGTTCACATTTTTTTAATAGAAACATGAAAAACATGATTAGTAAGTACACATTTCTTGAAAAAAACAACTTTAAATCACCTATAAACTAACAATCAAGAAGAAATTTTAAATCTTGTATCTTATGAAATTATCAGAAAAAATGATACAGCCAATAGAGAATATTGGAGTTTATGTGAGGATAATTCACCTTGGGCCTATAATACATCATTTAAAACCCCAATTGGGATGTCACAATATCAGATTGTGTTTGAAATGGCTTGTAACATTCATGAGGAATTATAGAACCATGTACATTGGGATGTTTAAGAATGTAATATGAACCTCTCAGTTTCATGTGTGCATAGAGAGTTACAGATTTAAGAGAATGGTGGAAGTTTAATAGAATCATATTAGAACTGATATATCTATTAAGAGTGAACGAAGGCTTCCCCTAACCACCTCATCCTTCACCATCAATTCCAAATTGGGAATAATGCCCTCTTTTACAATATAAGGTGGATGATACACCTATAAAAGCTTTCCTCTCTAGATTTTCCTATATACGGTAACTAATTTCCATCCATTTGGTGTTTTGAAGCATAAAAATTAGAAAACAAAAAACAAATTCACCTTTAGTGGGTAGTGGTTAAAGAATTTTCGTGAGACCATTCCTGTGTCCCCTATAGAGGATATCCACCATCAAGAAGAAACATAGTAGTGACACCCACCGGGTTTTATCCTTTCTTATATATTCAACATTTACTATTGTGTGGACAATACTATATCTAGGCATGGGGGTGGATACATTGTTGAGTTTGTTATTATTAGTTTTTTCAAATATTCACTTGCTTCATAGTATTTTTTACTTTTCCACACATTCCTAAGTTCATTAGTATTTTATTATTCTTAATTTTTTTTATCTTTTTCAATCGTTTCATATTATATTTCCCCACTTCCATTTATGATAGAATAATCATTTATTATTCCCACCTAATAAAAAATATTATAGATAATACATGACGAATCTCCCTTTATCAATTAGTTTTAACATTTAACGAAAACTTATTTCTTCAATGGAATGTCTATTTTAGTAATAAATTATTATTAAGGTGTTAAATTTTCAGTAAATTGGTTTTTAGTGATATAAAAGGTTGTACCTCTATGATTCATTTACGATGATTGCTACCCTCTGTGTGCGTAGTTTATGGGTTAATATTTCCACTTAATATCTCTGTACCATATTAAAATCAACCACGATGTGTGAATATTTCTCAATTAGTATAACGTAATTATATGTTTGGATAATATTTTTATGATTTATAAAATGATTCCATCATTTATTCATTCTTTATCTAACATGTTTAATTATTGTACCAGATTGACCAATGCATATGTAACTATTATCTGACTATTGTACACCCTAAAAACGAAAACATAAATATAGTTTTTGTCTTAGAAAATGTATAAATAAATGAAAATTATAGTATAACATTTAATATATCTAGGAAAAAATATTTTGTTTTGTCATCTGGGAATTATTATGTGAGTGATTCTTGAAACATTATTATAAAGGATATAGGTTAGGATAGTGAAAAGAATCAGGTAAGTATAATATTTTTAAAATAACCTATATTTACTGGATTGGAAGTTGGAAGAATAAACTATAATGGTTGTCACACACACATATGGGTATTTATTGGCATATTTTACACTTGGATTTTATTTATTCGAAGATATCATACATCTCCTTGAATTTTATGAAGATGCATTTTTTTAGAAATATTTTTCCATGATCACTGATAATAACTCCAGTATAAGGTTTTTTTATTGATATCATTGCCACCATGAATTAAATTTTCTCTTAATATTGAATATACATGAATTTCAGTATATATACATGTATATTAATTTGAATAGTTACATTTTCTAGGAGTGAAAATGTTTATGTGTGGGGGTATGATCGCACAACATTTCACTATTATATTTCACCCTTATTACAATGTGCTAATGTATTTATTTAATGAAAATTAAAATTTAATATCAAATTTCAATTCATTTATGATTCAATTATTTTTTTTATTGATATTAAAAGGAAAATTTCTCTTTTTTATGATTTCATTATAGGGGGACTTGATTTGAAGAGCCCATGATGGAATTCATGAAAAGCATGCCAAACTACGTTAGAGCCCTAACACACATGTGGACTTGAACAAACACTATATATAATCTGTGATCAAACTAGGATAAATTATTACATAATGATCCAAAATTCAATGGTCTACAATTCTTGTAAAGACACCCAAGAAAAATGTATCCATCAACTGGACCAATCATACTGATCAGTGAAAGGAATCAAATCTTCTCAATGTTAATAGTATGGCTCTTGATTTTAGAAATATCTCCAATTTTATACATTAAATGGATTAAAAAATTGAAATATATATATTCAAGAGGTGGGGAAAGAACATATTTATTTAATTGGGATAAATATTTATATCTACTAAAATCTATTGTCTAAATGGAATTTGAAATGATGGGTGGAGAAAACCACCTCCCATTTTCGATATAAAAAAGTAACCTAGGTAACATCATTTAAAAGATAAAACTAGGGTAAAATATCTATCATTTTAGAGAAAAAAAGTACTAATATCATCATTTTGGAATTTATAGATTCCCCTATCCTCATAAGGTTATCACGGATGAATGTGATGTCCTTCCTGAGCCTCCACCTCCTATCAATGGAGATCTAAATAGTGGATGGTCATTTCGAGGGAGATGTAGACAATTGGAGAGGGAGTTATTATACTTTTTTATTATTCTAGTTTTGTTTAAGATGTGATTGATATATTTTACATACATTTTATATTAACAATATTCTCTTCTGAATGAATTTCTTTAGTATAATAGAGTGAAACATTTTTCATTTCAATACTGATTGGGTTGAGATATAAGTTGGAATCTTGGGATGTTCTAATTGGACTATATAATAATCCTCGTTCACTAAAAAATATAAGATATATTATAATTATTTGGAATATATCACTCTTTTCTTGAGGTACAAACCGTGGAAGCAAGATTTTTGTATCAATTGTTGGTTCTTTATACATTGTCTTAAAAGGTATGAGGGGAATCAAGAACCTAACAACCATTAAAAAATGATTCCTCTATTCCATGTGTATTTTTAAGAAACATGAAGTAACCACGATATGTAGTGAATATAAAATGACCTCTTTTACTCATAATGCTAAAAACTCAGCCTTTCGTTATGAATTATTAAACTCTTAAATTGTGTCATTTTATTTTTAAAAGAAATTCAAAACCATCCCTATTTAATCATTTTTATTAAAAATACAAATGCTAATCCTCCAATATTCATTGAGAGATAACCTAGGGTATACCATGAGATATAAGTAATCCTGAAAAACCTAATCAATTTGATGTGTCATGACAACGTGTTTGACTATCTATAGTTGTTAGTTTAATAGGAAAACATTATTCCTAGGTTATAAATGATGATTATTCAAGATATAAAATGGTGTTTCCCTTTTACTATAAAAGTGAACCTCTATAAAATTTATCTAATTATTATAAATCTATATAAATTCATAGTGGAATTATCATAATTTATTTAAGAAGTGATCATGGACGAGTGTTTCATAATCAAGAATTTGAATATCTCTTCTCACAACATAGCGATACTAACAAGTTATCTACACCTCAAAAACCAAATTAAATTTGGGTTATTGAAAGAATAAGGTGGAATCTTTAAGAAATTACTAGAACAATGCTCAGTGAATATAACACTCCTTCATATTTATGGGTTGAATATATTAACACAACATGATATGTAATTAATAGACATATAATTGGAACTATCTTGAAAATATCTCTATATGAATTATAGAATTGAAAAAACCAAAAGTAAATTACTTATGAGTTTTTTGTTGTTAATTTAATATTATTAATATAAAAGAGAATCTCGAATAAAATTTCACCAAAAACCTATGATGGAATTTTCATTGGTTAGCCCAAAACTAATAAATCCAATAGGGTCATTAACAGGAAATCTAATGTTGTGGAAAACATTTTAATGTGAATTTTGAAGGGTAAACTTCACATAAACCCAAAACTACTTTATAGGATAGTGATAATGATATGAAAAATCTAAATATCATAATATCTCTGAATATTTTGAATTTTCTATTGATTTACTTGATAAATCACTGAATAGAGATCATTTATCTCTTTTTGAGCCTAAATAAAATGATGTATGAAGTACTTCTATTCCAAGAACCACAAGATACCTTAAATACCAAAAATTAAATTATATAGTATGTATTTAAGATAGAGAAACTCAATGTAGAGAATCACTCAGAAAGAAATTTGAACATCAATCATTTTTCCCCAACATGAACATAAGAACATCAACAAATCAATCAATGACGGAAATTTGGTAAAATAAATGAATGAATAATTGAACAATCTTGAATGGAATAATTTTTGGGAATTAGTAGATAGAACTAAACCCAACTTAACTATTGACACTATGTGGGTGTATAAAAGAAGGTTGATGAGTGTGGAGAAATCATTAGAAACAAAGTTTGATTGATGCCCAAGGATATAGCCAAGAAACACGTATTTCCCATGAGGAAACCAATATAGCTATTTCTACACATGAGGCCATAAGAATATTTCTTTCATGTTCTACACATATAAATTTAAAACTATTTCAAATGGATTTCAAGAGTGCATTACTGAATGCATATATTATAGGGGTTTTATTTTTTGAATACCCTCCTTGAATTGAAAACCCTCATAATTCCAAATAATTTTTTAAAATTATCAAAATCATTTTATGGTTCAAATAATTATTCAAGATCATGGTATAAAATAATCATCAATTTTCTTTTTTAAAATGTGTTCACAAAAGAAATATTTGATGATAATTTATTCATAAAATTAATTTCATAATATTTTTTAGTAGTCCAATATATGATGATGATATTATTATTGGATAATAAAAAAATTATTATCTAATGAATTTTACAAAATAATTAATACTGAAATTGAAATGATATTAATGTTTGAGATAAATTATTTTCATGGATTTCAAATTATTCACAACAAAGAAGGAATTATTTTTTATAAAATAAAATATAAAAAGGAAAATTTAAATTGTTTAGTTTTGGATAAATCAAAAGGTAGTGATACTCCCATACTATCAATATTTAATCTAGAACATCCTAAAAATATTAATTTAGTACATAAAAATACTTATTGAGGTTTGATTTAATGTTTATTAAACATAACTTCTAAATGACCTAATATTTTGTTCAGTGTATGCATGTGTGCATATTTTCTGGAAAACCCATAATAATATAATTTAAATGAAGATAATGTGATTTTTAAATACCACTATAATAAAACTAATTTTGGATTGATTTATATTAATGGACATTAATTTGAATTAATTAGTTATTGAGATGCTTATTTTTATGGTTTTAAGTTAGATTGAAAGAGAACCTCTATAACATGTCATATTTTGGGATATTATTTAGTTTTCTGGTGTTGTATAAAATCAAATTCTATTTCATTATCTACTACAGAAGTTGAGTATAGAGATGCATGTAGTTTTTGTGAATTGATTTTGTGGATGAGTCACACATTATTTGACTATGTATATCAAATCATACATTTACCTATAAATTATGACTATATGAGTACTATAAACATTTCTATAAATCATGTGTCACATTCTAGGACAACTCACATTAATTTAAGACATCTCTTTTTGAGAGATCATTTTCAAAAAGTACATATCTTCTTAAATTCATTATCACAGAACCTCACCTTAGATTTTTTTTACAAATCATCTAAATTATGAGAGATTATAATATATAACACATTAATTAGGTATGATTAATTTCATTAAAAATTCATTTTGAAATATTTGAATATCATTTTTAATCTTATTTTTTATATTAATTTTGATATATAAAGGTTCCATTATTATCTCGTGTTTTCATAGTTATTTTTTAATATTTTATATTTTCAACCCAATATCTTAATTATTGATTATAATTTCTCATATGTTATTATAGATGTAAACCAATAAATGATTTAAATTTTGAATCCAAATTAGAATCATTACACACTCTCATAACCCAAAACAAACCCTCTTCTTGAATCATCTTTATTGAAACTCTCTCTTAATCCCTAGCCTTCTTGAATTATAAATCTCATTCACATGTGGGAAAAATGATGAAATATTTCCATGATAATTCCTTAAAATCATATAAAAGTGAAAAATATAGTTCAAAAAAATATAGAAACACTTTGAGATGAATTTGTGAAAACATGAACTAGTTTAAGAGAGGGAATTAAAATGTTGAGTGGTTCAAAACTAGTCAATCCTCGCTATGGAGAGTTATTCTTTTTTATAAGAGGAAAAGTTTTTTATAAGATGAAAATTGGCCTTTTATGAATGACTAATAAAATATTTTTACCTTGACATTTTTTTTAATAAGATGATCATGAGGATGTGATTTGAACTGTTATCAATAGTAAATATTGTGAGTTATCTTCGACATTTTGGGAAGATTGACTATGAGTTATGTATATTAAAAAATATGATGACTATAAAAGTTTTTACCCTTTGAATCATTATAATTTCAATATTATATTTGTGTTGAATGAACTGACAGATAATAGACCATACCAGATACTAGTTGAACATAATTGATTTATATAATATTATCTTATATTCAAATTAATTCATGACATTATCTACCCACCAAATGTATTTTTTTATTTTTATTAGGTATCATGATGTGTTCTTTTTATACATAATGGTTCATTATCTTCAAATAATATTTCCTCAATTATTGATAAAGGATATGAAAGATCGTAAAAAGCAAAAAATTAGATTCAAAACAAATCTATAACCGATGTTTATTTCTTTCTAAATAAAAATGATTTGTTCCTATCAGAGTTGAAAATAAAAATGTTTCCCAGTGGTTCCTCTTTGAATAAGAGCGGCTGTAAAAGGATGAATATTAGTAGAAGTACTAGGAAGATGTTTTGAATCATTAACATGTATATACATTATGAGATATTCAATCTATTCTAACATCCTACAATAATAGAAGATATAATTGATCCTTTTGTGGAAACTGATGAGTTTATGGAGGCTAATTATTATTCTGATAAAGATAAGTCACAACATTATATAGATTTTTCAAACGAATATAAAAACGAATTTGAGGATAACATTGATGGAATAGAAGTTCATGAGTTTCTAGATGATGGAGAACCCATAATAGAAGAGGTATCTACTTCTCATGATGTTCTAGAGTTCTCTAGAGTTGTTGTGGAAGCTAAAAAAGATCCTATGATTTCTTTATTTGATAAATCAATATTGTAAATAGATGAACCTCATAAGGTGAAGAGGGTTCCAAGATATATGATTTTTGGAAAAATCATATTGATTTCAAAATTGATATGGATATGGATCAAGTAGTAGAGTAGTATCTACCAATGTTATATATATAAGGATTTCACATTTCTTATTCCTCTCCTAGTAATGAAGAAGACCCTATAGTTAACCCTTTCATTGACGTGGATGTGTCTTATCCCATATATATATATATATGGTAAATATTATTAGGGTGATAAATAGGATAATAATGATGATGCAAAGGAATGGAATGATGAAAATGATGATGATGATCCTCCAAATCAATAAAGAACCACTCTTACTATTTTTTTAAGGAAATAAGTGCTTTTCATCCAAATATTCATTCAGTTTATATTCCAGAATGACATAATACTTCTAACAATATATTGATGCTCTTAGGTACTCCTCAAAATACCAAAGATGTACATGAAAATATGTTTATAGAAGAAAAAGTCTATCAATATTCTCCCAGAATAAAAGATAGGGTCGTGGAAGATTGTGGGGAATAATATGAGGCATCTCTAAAAAATTTGAGTGGCCATCGAGAATATTTTCTCCTAAATAAGTATCTTTGAAAAAGAATCTTAAGATTAGTGATCATTCTTATGATCTGAATTCTTATTTACATACTCAATATTATCATACTCAAGATCGAGTTACTCTATATCAGCAAGTTGGGCCTTCTTCTATATTTCCATTAGTGATAAATTCTACATACTTTTTATAGTTCAAGAATAATATTTTGGATGTTTTAATAATATTATTTGACCTTTAGTTGGGGTAATACTCATGAAAGAGATATCCATATTTTTTTATACTAATTAATATTTCTTTTCAAACATCATACCCATGTTTTTCCAAAAAATTGATCATATAAATCATGAGAGTCAATCTCTTATAAGAGAAAGGGAATGTTTTAGGGGACACATTGGATCCCCCATGCTGATCATACAGATTTGATGGATACCATTGATATAAGTTATCTCTTAGTGATGAACAATACTAAAAAACCCTCTTCTTCTGCATTACCACTTCCTCCTACCTCAATATCCATGGATGTGTTCCTTTTAACATGGTTGATTCATGATGTGATTAAGAATATCATAGACCATTTCAATGATATTATAAATCATTTAAAAATTTACATTATTTATCATAGAGAAACAAATTTTGATTTTATTCAAGTCAAATCAATTTTGACTAAAAAAGATAAATCTATAATCAAGGGTTCAATAAAGAACTATCTCAGAAGGATTTACATGAGGAATAACCATTAAACATAGTTTATTTCATTTTCTAATGATTTAAACATGCCCGTATGACAGAAGACATCAAATAAACTTTAGATATGTTTTTATTAAGGACTCTTTTTCTCAATAAGTTATTGTCAGAGAAAGATGACTTCCATTATGTTATGTTTCATGGAATAAGGGATGCAATAGACATTAAAAGTATTTTGGAGCCTTATATGTTTTTTAAATATACCAAAATTGGGGAACCACCTTTTCTGCTAGTAACTACATTTTCTCCTACCCAAGCATTATCCTCATCCTTAGCATCAGTTTCTATTGCAAACACTACCTCACCCACTATAAATCATACACTAACCTTTAGACTCACTCGTTCCTAATACCTTATCCACATCACCCTAGTTACAAAAGGCATATCCATTCCTATAGCTCTTGCAACTCGGCCACCTCTTGATCCTTCTACTTTTGAAGTAAAAGGAAAATAGTTTTATTTCCTTCTAAATATCGAGGGTTCATATTCTTATTAGACTCTAGTATATACTTTTTTAATATTTTTGAAACCTAATGGAAATATATATTTTTCATATTTTTGTGTACCAGTTCTTTTTATAATATATTATTTCTTTTCAATTTATTACTTATTTACTCTTTCACCCTTTTGGAATTATTTATTAAAATATCAGTGGAGGGTCGATTATATGGAATGATCAAAAGTTAAAAAAGAGGAAGATTATATTTTTTGATGCCTAATCCTTAATCAAATGAATACTAATTTATTAAAGGATTTTTTATCATAAAAAATGGGGATATATTTGTCTTGGAATTACGATTTTTAATTTAAAAATTGTAAATATTATTTATATTATTAATAAATATATTATGCTTTATAAAATATTATTTAATTTATTGAAAACATAAATTTCTTTAAGTATTGAATCAACCACACTATATATGCATGAACTAAATGACCACCAGATTGAGCAAGGTGGAGATATGGAAAGGGACTCAAGGGAACATATGTTATTTCAGAGTGTTTGAATGATAAACTATGTTACCATGAATATTATCTAATGGGATTACAAAAACATGGTTATTCAAAAAGGCATGGATCAAATTAAAGACCATCAGATCGAAAGTATCCTTTTTATCTCCAACTAATGCATTGACTTTATATGAAATCGATTGAATCAAATGCATTTTGGAGGCAATTATTCTTTTCAGAGATCTCACCAAGAGATAAATAAGATGTATATAGAATATTGACATATGAACAATTATATAAATTACCAAAGGATGAAATAATGATTTTGTGATCTAATGTAATAATGTGGTAATGTATTGGAATGACCATAATTACTACTTGATCAATAAAAATTCATCTGATCAACCATAAGAACAAGTGAGAAACTATAAGAATAAGTGTTTGAATGTATTACCTATCAAGAGATCCACCAATAAATATCACAAATTATTGAAGAAACTGTGGATGATGATGTGGAACAATTTAAAATGATGACCACAATGTATACGAATTTGTAAAAAATAAAGAAACCATACATAATAGTAAATTTTATAATATTAGATATATAAAATAAAATTCATTTTTATACATAATTATATTTCAGACAAAATATTTTATTGATCACATATTTCCTACTGATGTATGGGGTTATTCAGTGATGATTTACGGATGGAAAATTTTTAGGAATGATTTTTAATTTTAAATTGACCAATGATGCGTTTCATAATTAAATTTATTTATTTGAGATAGATATGTGTGAACCAAAAATAATAATTTGAATAAAAAACATGAACTAGTGATTTTTGATTTGAACATCTATGCCTCTGTTCTTTCCAAAACATTAACGAACAATCAATGAACATTGTAATTACTTCTCAAATTAATTACAAATGAAATTATTACAATGACATGAAAATATTATGTTCTATAACAGTTGATGATCATAGTCAACTAAACAAAATTATTTCATTTCTATTAATATGTTTTTCTTTTTTTTTTTGGGTTTTGTGTGATTTATGTTGTTTATATTTTATCACTAACTAATATATGGTATTGTAGAATGTGATACACTGTCTATTATTCTTTTATTATATTATAATACGATGAAATAACTATTATTTGTTAGCAAATCCCACCTTTATTCAGTGGTTATCTTTTTTTCTCTCGCGTAGTATTATTGAAGAGGCTTGGTATAGCTTGGAAAAACATATTCGATGATGTCTCTAAAAATAAATCAAAGTTAAGGATCATTTTATTTATAACAAAATACATGTGAGAATGTGATTTTTATATAGAGATGACTTGGTCTAGACTTGGGACTGAACCCCATGTTTTATTTCCACTGTGTGTTTTATCCGTTTTTTGAATCTAATTTTAAAACAAGTATCTTTTCTTTTTCAAAATTATATAACAAAAAAATAACTTGAATGTTAAATTTTATTAGTGTTTTATATAGAATTTTTATTGAGGTAAATATTGTTTAATAGATGTTTAGTTTTAAACCTATTTTAACTAAGTTTTCATTAAAAATTGAAGAAGTTTTTTTTAAAAGATGAAATTAAATACCTCTGTTAATTTATTTAAATTATTCAATTTTATAAACTGATAAGATTTTGTATTTATGATTTTTTCATAAATATCTAATTTGAATCAACCCCCCCCCCCTTGAGTTTTCAGCTCTAACCAACAACAAACTCGCGATTGATATTCTTAAACACTAGTTATAAATCACTATTAACATTCGAATGGGTTTTCTGAGAATGTTAGTCTAGTTTTCATCCTTTGATAAGTGCTTGTATGTATTCCTCATTTTTCATACATCCTTCAAATAATGGTAAAAAACAAAGTAGAAACTTATTTTCTATGGATATAAACAAAATCCCATGATAAACATGATTGATATTTGGGTTCTCAATTTTTTCTCATACAAATTTCAAGAGGTTTCATCAAAATAAATCTCCCAATTTTGGGATGTATATTTGGAATAAAAAACTTCCTCATTAGAAATCTCCATATTTACCAGACATTTTTTCTCGGGTGGGATTTTTTTATGATAAAATAGATGATCTATTTTTATTTTATTGCAATATATGATATAACTATGATGTCATATTATGGTAGGATAACCACCCATTAGTCTAGAAACATATAAAATATAGGTCAGTTGATGATTTTACTATGTGGGTCAATGAGAGTGACCAAGTGGATCTCATGGTGGTGCAAGTAATTCCTCATATTATCACTACAACAAATGAGTGCAAGGTAGTTATTTTTGTCATTGGAATATCTTGTCTCAATATATACAATTTTCTTACTATGATAGTATTGACTATTATATCTTCCCATATCATTTTTATGAATGACAGATTATTCAATCGTTCGCTCCATAATGGTCACATATAAGAGAAACATCTTCCATTATATAGGTGTAAAAAATTCTTGTTGGTGTGTAAGAAAACATTTGCGGTTTTTGAAGTCTTCCGAGAAATATTCATCCCATTGATAAGAGACTATATTCTTCATCATCTTTATGAATTGGAGGCTTTTTCTCACCATATTAGACATAAAAATCATAATGTAGGAATGGAATCCCCGAATCCCACTCAACTTTTTATGTTTTCTAGGAGGTTATATTGAAATGATTATAATTTTATTCTCATTTTTTACCCTGATTTCATGGTATAATAAATAAAAACCAAGTAATTTTCTTTTCATCAACTCGAATAAACCCTTTAGAGGGTTTATTTTCAAACTACATTGATGCATCTTACCAAAGAGTGTTTGAAGTTCATATAAATGATCAATGTTGTTTCAGGACATAAACACTAGATAATGAATGTATAATTCCACTAATCTTCTATAAATGTTCTTGAACATGTGATTCGTGGAGTATTGAATCATGGAACCAAAATTATTCAAACCAAAGGGCATGACCAGCAGTTGAATATCCCTTGTGCTAACTTAAAGGTAGTGGATTCCTTACCCACAAGCGACATCTTGATATAATTTTACCCTCGAAACCAATCATTAATGTAATGAGATTAGATTCCTATATTTTCATTGAAAAAAAATCTTCAAAATCAAAATAGGGAAATCCACATTCACGAAGTGTCGAAAGATATCCATGAAATTGATATAAACCTTCAACAATCCCTTATTGTTATTAATTTATGTAATGTTAGTGACCTATTTTAGATATTTTACCACTCAAATGAAATTATATTTAATAAACTTATCAACCATTTATTCTACCAAAGAAGAATGAGAAGGATGCATTCTTCTAGGCACCTACTTTAATCGTTGATGATTTTTTAGCCAGCCTAGATAATGAGTGGAAACATCGAGATCAAATCCAAATGTATCTGGGCAAGTCAAAGGGAACATGTAAAAGTGTTGTATCAATAATTATATATACATATATTTCTATTATATATAGATGGTGGTACTGATCAATGTGGTTCAAAATTACACTTACTTAACCACATACACTTTTCATATATCATCAATGATGGTAAACATACATTTCATGATTAGAGGAGGCAAATATCCAAGAGTGTAATATTATTCATCCATATCAACATCGATGAAAGTATATTCCAGATTTCTAGATACTATGGGTATATATCTATCCTTTTTGAAATATGTAGAGTCGTCAATGGGCCCTGGGGTTACTAATTAATGGGCATTATAATTGGGAGGGCTCTGATGTTCTGTGCATACATTCTCATTGTCATTGGGGTAGAAGAATAATTGATATCCCAAGATTTAAGATTCATCAGGGTAATTTTCAATTTTATTCAATTTCATAATGGATTCCTTTAATTTAGATTGTTTTCCAAATATATCATTATGGTTCAATGAAGGTAATAGAGAACATATATTTAAGGAATTTCCACATATGGGAGTAATCTCTGTATGAGTGACCTGATTACCTCCGTATGGACCTTATTTGGTTTGCATGACTGTTAGTATATATAAATGGGCTAGTGATACATTAAATATGTGATGAATCTTTATGGTGGAACATTTTCTAAAAGATAAGTAATATATAATCTTTTGTAAGAAATATCTAAGGATTTATTGTGGTGGTTATCAAACCATTGGGAGCGGAAACCCATGTACCACCATCTGTCATCATTTATATGATTTGAAATTATAGAAACCCACATTAGTATACATGGATATACAATATTATAAGGTGGTTTTATCACCATATACCACTCAAACCATTCATTTTATTGAGTACTTTCAGAATTAATGGTATAACGAGAATAATACTACATGGATATGAAGTTAAGGTCTTACATGTAGAATATTATATATCATGTCCTATTGGATGAACCTAAACTCTGAATCAAACTCTAGTTCACAAAAATGGGTTTTGAGTTTTTTCATTACATACATATTTTTATTGATCTTATCATACCCTAGAGTGGTCATCTTTTAAGGGGGAAATCACCCTCAATCTATATGAGACTTTGGGGAGTGTATAAAAATCATAAGATTAATCCTAAAATGATTATTGATAAGTTCCTATTTAATTTCATCATTATCGAGATTACCTAACATGTACAGGGTTCAAAAAATACCCTATATGATGTCCTTTAAATTTTTCTATATTAATAATATTGTGGTATGAAATTCTTCTGAAATAGATTCCTCTTAATACATCCCAACTATGTAGGATTCTATCTAAATGTTCATGGACTCTGGAGGGCCTCTACAAGAACTTACTTGTACTCCTTTTAAAAGTGGAGAGAATATAGAATCTAGATATGGTCTAGAAGAACCTTCTTCTATTTAAGGATTTCATACATCTATTCTACAGGTTTTCACTTCCCAACATGGGGTTATTCCTTGCCATGTCTCTTATAGGATGTGGTAATTGAGGTGGATAGATCCGGTGATTGGAAAACGTTTTACATAACACATATCCCTAGTGTATTGAATCGGGATAGTCTTACCACTCATAGAGGTTTATTGGAATATATTACACCCTAAATATAGTTTTCTAAGACAATTTGGTTTTCAGAACTCTTCAGGGATTCAATGGTGTCACCATGCTTCTCTTCATCCAATAGAAGTGTTTTCTAGTGGGTTCTATTTGTATATATAGATTCAATAGGATTATTGATGGAATACTGATCTGGTCCATTATTTTTTTCGCCACTATTACCTAGGATCCTATGGCCTCTACATATGTATTTTTTATTAAGTATGAGGAACATGGGTTCAAATACACATTTTTCATTGGATAAGGAATTTGTTAAGTAAATGGCATTAACAGAACATAAAATTTGATATCCTCATGATGAATATTAATTATTTTTTAGCTGTTCCCACAATATAAATTATTAGGGAATTAAATATGTAATATTCTAGTATAGTTTTGGAGTTGAATGGGGTTCTTTTTATTGAAACCTATTTGACATTTTTTAGTTGTGTCTACCTCTAGATGATGGTTTTAAGGGAATCCCTTTGAATAATGATAGAGGAATTGGAACCACAATTGGTTGAAATATTTGTTCACATAGAATGTAATGATATTGATCAACAATTTTCCTGGCCATTTTATCATTAGACTACTATAATAGATATAGTTTTTTCTTTACTGGACCACTCCCCCAATGTTGCAGACATGGGAAAATATTATCCCCTATTTAATTTAATAATGTTTTTTTGAAATTGTTTCATGCTGACAACTCCTTAAATCTACTAAAATATTTTGAAAAGATCAACGGTGCCTTAAATTAATCATGTATATTTTTTGAAAAATGATACAATACATTCTATTGTAGAACAAAATTATTAGCAATTACATTCGACTTTTCCAACTGGTGAAAATTTCTGAGACCCTCTTTTTTACACTGATTGTAGTTTCTAAGTTCGATGACCATTTTTTCCTTATCATTGAGATAAATTAGTTATAAAATTGATGAAAAAGGACTTCTTATCCATTTATAAAAATAGTTGGTGTGTTATTGTACCATAAAAAAGCATCCATACTAAATTATTTGTGAAGAAACTCATCTAGGATTCCTCTTAATTGGATTTTGGATCCATCATGGGGCCATTTGCGGGAAAAAAATTATAGAAGAATCTCTGGATCACGTCGAACATCGATGGTTTGGAAAATAATATTCCTAATGTTGGAAATGGGAGGAGTTGAAACCACCTATTCAGTATATGGTTTTTTTAGGCTACACTGAGGCGTGGCTCCCTCATATAGATTCCATTCTAGTGGCAAGAAACATGATGAATCTACGGATTTTTGGGGTAAGTATTTTCTATGTCTTCATCTAAGTGTTAGTAGTTGACTAAGAATGATGTGGTTGTCCAACATCCATTGGTTATTGACTCTTGGTTTCTGATGGGACCATATGAATATCCTGATATGAAGGTAGTTTCTATTGCAATGAATGGAAATAATAATAATCGTTAATTTCTAAAGTCAAGTAGACCAAATGTATGGATCTAAAGAAAAACTAATGCTCAAATTTGAATATTTTGGGTAATTTAACCCCATAAAAATGGGTAGGAGGAGAACTATTATATTATGATTTAGGTTGATTCACATTGGGAATATTATCCCTTTTTAATTTTTTATTAAGCCACATGAAATTGAATATAGTGGCCTTATATTGTTCCATCTTCTCTTCCATGATGAATACATCATGATATATTGGTGGTGAGTGCGGTAAAATAACACATTTCCCTTTATCTTTAATAGAATGACATAGAGGGGGTGGAAACTCCACATTTATAGGTTCCATATTCTGGGTTTTACAATGCTTCACTATATGAATTCCCTCATGCTATGTTTTGTTAAACCCTATATCTTGGGAATTTATATCCATGTATTATTCCCAGGCGTCTATGTTTCAAACAATATCATTTACTAGCTTAATAGGGATGATGTTTACCAATGAATGATGAACAGTCCGAATCACATTGACATAATCATTGTAATAGAGTGACTTTTGGATGTTCGTATCACTTTCATGATTTATGTCAATATATTCTCTTTGGCCCCTTCCTCACATTTTTGTTTAGATGTTAAACCCACAAGGGGTTTGATCTTATTTGTTGTTTGTTCCACTAGATATGATCTGTGGGTGGTGATATTAAGGGAATATTAAAACATCCTCATCAAACATTCCCAGGATGGTTGGGGAGTATCACATGATAGGAAGAATGCCTAGGGAACTGGATTTTTGAAATCACTACCTAGCATAGAAAAAATTGACTTTCTAGGATTAGATTATAATAATTACCCTATCCCTAAGCATTGGGGATAATTTGTTGTCAAAAAAATTATTCTTGAACCAACTATGTATTTTATTATTTATAATGTAAAATTTATGGTAAAGGTTCCCTCGTCACTACAGGATAACGTTGAATATAATCCCCCACCAATATCTTAAAAACCTGATGAGTATTTGATGACACCCGGGGTGGAGAAAATAGTAAATATGAAGCCAATATCTGGGTATAGGTTGGGTCCTAAATATCCTCCATGGTGGTTTCCTAAAAAATGATCTTGATTTGAATCATATTTTCTCGAGAAACTGGGTGTTGTAATTTCTTAGATTGTGAGTTACTTTCCAAATTGTGTATCCCCTTGATTGGGATCATTGTGTTTCTCATTTGAGATTCTTTCTCAACCTGTTGGGAATCTTGTATAATAATCCTACCATTATACCTTTATCATTATTTTCGTCATATTTGTGACTTGGATATGGGAGGTTTTTTTCGATCAACCAACTAACTTGTGCATTTTTCAGGCCTATAACCTCTCATTCGGTAATGATATTATAAGAGGTTGTATTTGATGAACTCTAATAACCTGGGAATTAAGTGGTGTGAAATCATCCATACTCTCCATATCCTTGGTTAAATATATCAAATGAGGTGTCAATGATAATTTTTTTGAGATCTGATAAACTATGGAGAATCTATCATGGTTGATATGACTGAAAATATTGGTCCCTTCTTAGAGATTATCAACATATTCTTGATAAGGAAGTTTATTATCTTTTAGTTAGTGAAGGTTTTTATACATGTTCTACCATATGTAAGGCATGAATTCACTATTCAACACATCTTGGATTTCATAATAAAGATTGAAAATAGGCCAGAATATAGTCAAGGGATTTTTCTCAACTACCTCTTACTATATATCCATGGAACATTTCCTATATCTTAGTAAAACATATCCTGTCAGCTTTGGCAACCAAAATTTCTTTCCACATTCTTTATCATAGTGTGTGTGTTTCCCACCTATTTATTAAGGTGGGGTTATTTATGTTTTTGTTGAGTTCATGAGATCGTTTGAACTTGATCATTTATTGGATGGATTGAATGGGGTATCTCTTGGAGTATATTGCACAGTGAGAGGACCTTATCATCATGATAGACTACTACTATAGGGAGGAACATCGTGGTTACTAGTCAGTGTGCTAGAAATGGATTGACCAACATGGATTCTAATATTCTCTCTATAAGAAGGACTATCAGGGTTGGAATCATGTGGAGATCCCGGATGAGCAATACAAAATGAAGGCTTAGGTCCATTGGAGGTGTTATTAGGAGGAACTCTATAACTAATGATTGGAATATCATAGGGAGGTCCTCTACGACAGAGGATTATCTCATTTGTTGGAGATAAGTTGGTAGAATATCATACCAGCATAGAAAGGAATTTTATTCTCATTAGATTATTTGGGCTAATAAATATAGGATTATGGGTATTCTCATAGATTGTTTCCCTCCCTTACTGTTATTTCTATCTAGTTGATATCACTGGGGAAAACTAATTATTTTTTTGGATATGAGACATTTTATATGAATCTTATGTCATTGATGGATCTTGTTGAGGAGGCCCTTGGATTTGGGTAAGAATATGATCCTAACCCATATATTCCACTAAAATATGTTCATGGATCCATTCAAACAAAGAAATAATCTATGCCTAACTTTTATTATCCATCAAGATATATCATTATTCTTTATAAAGAAAATGAACCTTTTTTAGGTCTTCATTGGGAAAATGAACCATCCTTAAGATGGTTTCAAAAATATGCTTCTGCACCCCAGTCAGAGTTGGAATATGTGCTATACCCTTATCCACTCTATTTATTAGATTATGCTGATAATCTCCCAATGTGGTAGAAAAATATGTTTATTCTCCAAAGCAATTGTCTTGATATATTAAATAGGGTGATATAGTAGTCCAATTGTTAGAATAGGGATATGTGTTTATTAATTTATGATTACCATAATATATTTTGGAATCTTTCATATTGTTGCAAGAATATGTTCGTAATTCCAAAGGGTTTGTGCAATGATATTATCCCACATGTTTACTATAGCTAAGATATTCATATAGGGATATTCAATTGAAGTGAGAATATGTGACCACCCCTGCACACTTTTTTCATTAGGATATATTGATTGGATTCATGCATGGGGGTAAGAATATGCACCTTCCCCAAATTGATTCCAAAATATACTTGCAATATTTGTATGTGTGAATTGGGAAATAATCACTCTTAAAAGCTACCACTATATAATGTTGGGATAATTCTTGAACATTAGAAAAGATATAATCTTTCAACCTATGGTTCACATCTTTCTATTCTTGGTGAAATCTCCTAGATTCCCATGCCTAAGTGATAAATGGAATGATTTTTCCATTGGAACTCTTAGTGGGTGGATGAGGGTAAATGGTTTCATTACAATGGTGGCGGAAACTATCAGGGGCTCTTTAGGGAGACATATGAGTTAAAGATAGGTCATAGTTGAGTTCTTGATCCTCCATCCTATGATAAGAATGGTATAGGTTATCATTCGCTAGAGAGAGGATTATGATGATATTGGTGGTGGTGATCAGTTTCAATGGATTTATTTTGAATCTCATAAAAAAATATGGGACGGTAGGATTGAACTCCTAGATACCCTTGAGTTTGGTCTCTATTGTTTGGATGATACCATGGTGATGGTACTCCCTTACCATCGCATTTCCCTCCTGGTGCAGGAAAAACTAAGCAAGTGAAGTCTTCCACCTGTTTACCGGGCCCTCTGATCTCATGGAAGCTAAAGAACCATAAATATTTAATAATGATTATTAAATATATTTGTATTGAATGGATCCCTTAAGAATGGTAATTTTAGGTTACAAATATAACACTGGAAAGTTAATCAATCAACATAGTATGGAAAATCAGTACATATTCACCCACTCGTTTTCACGTGTAAAATATTAAAATCAAGTTGATATTTTTTTGAATATAATAGATAAAAAATGGAATTATGTGTTGGTATCCTATTTTTTCATAGTTATTGAAATATTCTTGATCGTTTCAACAATTTTTGTGGTTGAATATGTGGTGTCCCAATGCTATATTGAGAGGGTCTAAGTGTTGCTACCCAATCCCCACGTAGGGCCACTAATATTTTTGGACGGGTTCCAATGGGGATTATTCTAGGAACCAGAAATACCCAATGGAATCATCATCCATGTTAAGATTTGTCACCACATGATGACTTTTAAAAGGTAGGAAATCCTTAGGGTTTATCACCAATGACACATAAGAACTTACATTGGTCGAGATGATTAGAGGTCGGGCTCATCACACCCTTATTGAGGGAGTTATTTACTACTCCAATACTTTCCTACATATTAATTTAGGTTCATATATATTTCCCAAATGTCAATATAGTATTGGTTACTGCTTATTCTAATAATTAGCAATTATCCGGTGTTTCTGTGAATGCTTTTATATAATAGGGGTATCTCATTAATTAATTTATCTACATATATTAGAGGTTCTCCATAAATGAACCCATATTTATGTATTATAATTGCACTATATTTATCTTATTGTTACTTAACAATTATATTTTATAGATCACAATGTCTTAAAGCCACAAAACATGGTGATCTAGAGTTTATCACCATCCGAGAAGGTGGTAAATTGTTTTGGAATTGTGATCATGAGAATAAAGGGAATTATTATGAATACTAGTATAAGGAATCATAAACCACATAGATTGGTTCCTTTCAATAAAGAACATCATACCTTGTAATCTGTATTGAAAATTATTGAAATATGATGTTTATCATCATCTTGTAAGTACGGTTAGTTGAAAGATGTCTAGAAATGGTCAGTGTGGGAGTTATGCATGAGTAGCCCTTTCTGGTGGACCAAATAGGGAATATGAATTAGGGAGGTTGAGTTGGTTTTGAATGGAATAGGACCCTACCAAGATATGTGTGATCTCCTCAGGAATATGTATTAGTTTAGTTATATGATATTTTTTCAAAACTAATATGACTATCTAGGTGGGGGGTTATATTATCCAGAATATATCTTGAAAACTGGATAGTCCATGGGGAATATAGAACTAATGAATAAGACTTCTAGAATCATGTGAATATGTCTAGAAGAGGTAAGGGTGTAGGTGATCTCATATGGAATATCGACTCAAAAATGGATATTGAAGACTAATTATGTTGGGTTTAAACATAATGGAGGCATCCAAATTATCAATCTGGAAGTTTTCAGAGATACATAGTTTATTTTCATGTGGCAGTATCATACCATGTAGTTTTAAATAATATGGTATGGAATACGTTGTGAAGTTTAACATCATATGATTCGGATGTAGGCCACAAGGTTTATTGTCCTAATACGTAGATGTGTGTTTCCAAAAGGGTATGGAATCTATATGACATATGGGGTGATGTGGTCTTCATGGATAATATGGTCTTGTGAAAAATGGTAAGTGGAAATATATGTATATGGGTACATTTGAATATTTGATATAAGGAATTGAGCCTCTAAAATGAATCATATGTATTCTGTTTGAACCAGAATTAGAGTTCATGGAGTTCAGTATAATGTTGGTTATGAGGTCAAGCCTTAGAGAGGATTTCAGTGTATCCTATGAAAATAGGAATCTATTTCCATTTATTTCCTATATCGGGGATTTCTATTTTGTGAAAGTTGAAACAATAGAGGATGGAGTATAACTTATACATTGAAGTCTCTTTGAGATGCTTCACATAGAATATTTCCCTTTGAAGTAATGTATCATGGGTAAATATTGTCCTTGGAGAAGTAGATGATACAATCATGGATTAAAGCTAAAAAGGAGGTCCATAATAGAGATATTTTCATCATATTTATGTTATGATCATTATATATCTCTAATCATGCATGAATCATTATCTACTTAAGAAACAAGAAATAGAAGATTATCAAACCCACTGTGTGAGATCATAAAACTATATATTAAAGGGGATAATTCACTAAGGATATCAAAATGAAAAATTCATTGAGTCTTACATGAATTATGGAAGCCCAAGGTATGAGTGTGAATTGTGAGGAATATTGGTAGGTGAGTAAAAATAGGGGCTTACACCAGATTGGATGCCCAAGGTATGAATACCTTTTTTATATGATAATGGATGAGGAAAGATAATCATGAAGGCCTTTCTGGAATATTCTATTTTTATAGAAGTTATAAGAACCAGATATGGTTGAATATTATGTGTTAACATGAATGAATGGGTTTTAGGAAATTACATGAATGAAAGAGAGTTATACGATTGAATAACAATAATCAATTGACAGCATAATCAAAATGGAATATAGGGATCATGTGACTTATACAATGTGAGATAATCATGTGACTCAGTCATGAAACCAACAATCCCATGAATAGATAATCATTTTACATATGTTTATTTTTTAAAACAGTCATTCATTTATCCCATGTTCCCTTTTGGTTCATAGAGATGAAGTCTTCAATCCTTCAATATCAGGAATCAATCTCAATTATTTATCCTATATATGTTCTCTTCCCCCCAATGTAGAAACTTGTGGGGGGGAGGAAAATTTTCCATCACTAGTTACTCATCTTAATGATAGGATGAAAAATATATTTTTTGCAGGTGGTGGATTATATCAACAATAGTTAGGGCAATCACATGACATGCGTCTCATGGTGGAGTATTTGTATAAACAAGATCTACCATGTGTAGAATAATTTTTTGATAGTGTAACCCAAAAACATTGCCTGATCAATAGTGATTCCTAGCTGTTCTGTCAAGGATAGTTTATCATAGGTGTTTCATGTGATCAACAATGAGAATCGATGTGTCTTCAATTGGAAACCTATTTCATCCCCATCACATGAGTCAATTGAAATAATTAAATTAGAGAGTGTGTGATCTTATCAAGGTCACCCAATCATGTAACCACATAATGGGATGAATTAGGTTATACCATGTTATTACCCTATAGGGAACATGTTTCCTATATAGATTCCATTTTAATATTTTATAAAAAATGGGATTCACCTTTTATTATTTTAAGCAACCAACTTCATTGGAATTCATTTAGAGAGTGTAAACATTCATACCTAGGGATGAAATAATATATATGAACAAGATTGAAACCAATTATTTTTCATATACTTTGGTTTTAATTAGGTTCAAACACAACTTTACAAATTAAATTTAAGCTTACCACACCAAACATGGAACATCATGAATGAAAAAAGTTAATTGAATTGAAGTAAATTGAAAATAAACTATCCAAAAAAAGGTGTGAATCAAACATTCCTTAAAATAATTGACCCATACCATGTTAATCTAATATAACCCATCCCAATTCTATCTAAACTGAAATAAATTGATCCAAATATACAATACTAACATGAGACAACATGAATGGTCTCCAAAAATGAAATAAATCAAACTCAACTGATTTGACCGACATTGAGTCTAACAATAATGATATAAACTGAATTATTCCTAATGGAGTGAAATATAATTGAATTAAAATGAATTCAATGAATATAAATTGGACTAAACACACTCAAACAAAATTTAACAAAATAATTTAAAAATAAAAAATTTTAATTTTACATGTAAACAATAATTAGTCTATTCTTTATAAAATTTAAATATTTTAAAAACTATTTAATTTTTGTAAATATTATATAAATATATCTTAAACTATTTGTAAACAGCCCCTAAAATATTTTTAAACATTTTCAATCTTTAATAGGATTATAACCCACTAGTAAACATTAAATAGTTTACAGATTACTTGATTATTATTGATGAAAAACCTATAATCTTTTATTCTTCCCTTCTAATGGAGAAAAAATAAAATGAAAAAGGAGACCATGGTTCCAAAATGGATGAAAATATCTATAAATATTATGATGATTATTTTTAAATAGGATCATAATATAGTTATGAAGGTGATTTGAATCACTCAATAACATAAATATGATATTAGAGGATAAGATCTAAGATAGATGAATAAAATATATTAGTTAAAAATAAATATTGTAAACAAACCTATATAATAAATAACATTTGAAGAATAACATTTTTAGATAATTTGGTTCATAGATCATTTATTAATTCTTCAAATAGTGAATCACATATCAAGACCATTTGTTTGGAGTTAGGATAAATTAATATAAAAATGTCATGATATCTTGTAATAAAACACCATGAAAAAAATGTTAATAAGACAAAATTTATTTTCATGATCAATTTTACGAACAAAAATGTTTTATTTAAAACACATTCAAATTATATTCAAAGGTTACTCACAAAATTGAGGAACAATAAAGAATAAAAATTGAAACCACTGATAATAATCATTAAATGTTTTACTTTATATAGTATATATAATAATAATTAATATTAAATTATAAACATGGAAAATAGATACACATAAAATCAATATATACTCATTTAGAATTGAAAACAATTATTCCCTATAAATATATATATTATTTACATTTAATCATGAAAACTATGAATTTTATTATCATGTATACAAGGTCAGTTAATATTAACATATAAACATGTCAATATATTCATTTAATATGAATAATAATATTGTAATCTATGAACCATAAAAAAATTAATGGGAATACAGTCTCACCTATTTAAAAACCTTTTGTATTATCGAATTACAAGAGTCTTATATAGAAGCATGTGAGGAAAAAAATGTATATATGAGTGAGAAATAAGTAAAAAGGTCATGGAGTAGTACATGAGAGATATGATAGCATTATATCCATCACTTTAATCAAATACCTGCTACTAATTTTAAAACATGCATTTCAATTATGTTATCTTTATATGATGCACTAACTGATGGTGATGACAGTCTAAGAAGTGGATGGTTCCCTGATAATATATGTGGTTAGTGTGATAATTATATTTAATATGGTGATTCTTATAATGAAATTCATGATGAGGGTGATAACAATGATGACCATGATGATGGTGGTGGACATGGTGATGATTATTTATAGGGATATATTGATCCAATCTATTCTTTAATTGATATTTACAACACTTTAAATCACATTAACGATTTACTGGGACAAAATTTTATTATATATGTCTGTTAATTTTTTTATTTATCAATTTATTAAATTTATAATATACAATATTTATATTGTTTTTAATTTTTATTATGATTGGTGTTTTTCTAGGTTACTAAATTGTATATGAGGGTTTCTGGGTGTTTCAAAAGCTGATTTGTTCCATATACGTGGTTCATCAGAACCATGGTTACAAGGTAATCCCGATTGTTTTATACTAATAGTTCACTTAAACTTGTATGTTCCCAGTAATGATCAAGTATCACTGAGATGGGGAGGTCTATTTCAGTGATATATTTTTCTTTTAATTATATTTCATTATTAAACAACCTCAAAATCCTATTAAATAGTAATCAATGTTTTATGAGAACAATACAATCACATATCACTAAGATCATATTAATTTACAAGGTTCATTACTCCACAATAGTACATATATCCATAGTATGGTTTTGAAACAATCCAATACAAAAACATTCACCAGAAAATAATCCTTTTGTGTTGAATAAAATGAGTATGATATTCCATTACACTCATGTAGAAATAGGTTCAATAAAACAGTGATTGTTCTTCTTATATCACAAATTATGTAATACAATTTCATGTAATAAGTAAAGAAATAAATTATTCTGGATCCTTATAAACAATCAAAAAAAAGATCTTCCAAAAAATATTCACTTTCTTACCCAACAAGTTGAATGATCTTCTTGGACATTGTAATGATACTTAGTTCTATTTCAATGTAATATTCACTTTTATGATATCCGACTATTGAAATATAACTCTATCATAATACTAACAAAACATTTATTAACTTATTCTTCCACATTTTGGAAATCCCATTTTTATTTCCCGATCTGATTATAGAAACTCTAATTATGATCTTATCTTGTCTCCTTTAACATAATGACCGGAAAGCTTCCTCATGTAACCACAATCTAGAAACTCCTTCACTCTATATTTATTAATCAGTTCCCTTTTTCTCTTAGATAATACATGTGTCAGGAATGAATAAAGTAATTTATCTATTTATAAGAAACCCAAAAAAATTCACAGGATTATGAAAATCATTCATGCTCAAAAAAATTTCAATAATTACAAATTCTACTTGAATTTAGGATGTATCTTGACTTCTTAAACCCTTATCAACTCTTCTAAAAACTTCTAAAATCATCTCAATACTTCATCTCAAATCAAAATTTCTTTTCAACATTCATTCTGATTCCAATTATTCATTCTTATTTTCTCATTTTGATGAATGAATATGGTCATCCTAATTATACTTGAAATATTTTAAAATTCATTTGAACTGAATAATTCCAATTATGATTAACACTAGAAGATATTAAAATCATTCTATCAACATTCATAAAACCTTTTAAAACATTTACAAAAAGAATTGAAATAAAATTCTATTAGGATCTCATTGGAAAATACTTTTTTAGCTGGTTAAAACATTCCATATTTACTATATTTCTTTAGACCGACGATCCTGCATCCAATAAAGCTAATTTTTTTCATCCTACATCAGATAGATCAGTCTCTAATTCACTATAATATCTTGGTGTTAGTTTCAGTATGATGACTATTAACACAATTTTATAGAGTGTAAAAAAGCTTTTCCTTTTGAAAAAATTGAATAAATATTAGAGTTATTCTTTTTTCATGACCCACAAGCCCATAGAAAATTAAGCTATAACTAAAGACAAAAAAAACTTTATCATGATAGAAATGGTAAAATAATTTATTTATTGATTTTGGTATCTATTCCTCACATTAGTCCCATGAATCGATATTTCATTTTCCTTTTTTTGGTCCCAAAAACTCCCAAAAAAAATATTTCATGCTTCTATTTTCATCTGATGATTGGTGTTAGTATAAATTGTTTCTGGGTGGCACAATGCATCTGATGGACCAGTATAAGTAGCTTAGACTTAAACAAATTCTTTCTTTCTCTAATTACTATTCACACAACATATTTCTCTGAATATTGTTTTTCAACTAGCTTATTATTCTTACTGAAAACCAATATCTTTATCTTCTCACATTCTGATTAACCTTCCTAGTCGAAAAAAATTTCTGTGTCTGGTGTTCTCACACTAAAAGAATGAAACTAGAAATCTTTATCTTCTGGAACATTCTTCTTCAAAAAACTTCTTCTTGTATCCTTAATTCCTTAGGACATTGAATATGTTGAATATTGGCATAGTATCATCAAAATTACATTGGAAATTATTTTAACTCCACTTATTTGAGAATATCTTCTCATTCTAACCAACCCTCAATATGATGGCAGTACTTCCGCTTTATTTTATATGGATTTAATAACAAGTTTCTGAAACAACATATGCCTTTGGTGAATTAAAAAATATAACATCATCGTAATGTTAATTTTATAGACAAGAATACTATAATTTCATTTCCCATTATAATCAAGATATTCATTCCAGACCCAAGGTTATTTAAATTGACATTTTCCTCTAGAAAACATCTTATCAATCTGATGATATTTCTAAAGAATTATCATTTTGATATTATAAATATAATTCTCAGTATGACCCCTAAAAAATACAAAGTGAGGTGATTTAATTCTTCTATTTAAATTTTCATGACAAAAAAAGGCAACACCTAGAAAATAAACAACTTATTGAATATGATGGTTAGTTCAATATTAATGTTGATGGTTATAGATCCAATTAAAAACATTTTACACATAGAAATATTCAATCCATATTTTCCATTACCTTATCAACATACCTTAATTCATAAAAATACCAAACAATTGGTTATATAGAAAAAATATGATAAAACACAACATTGTACAATAAATCTCCCACTTTTTTGTTTGTTGTCATTCCCCACTTCAAAATAAAATCATTTTTTACATATTCATTTCTCACATTTTTCTCCATATTCCTTTCATGCTCCCTCAATTTCTAATCTATCTCCCATATTTTCAGTGAAATTAAATGTGTTCACTCATAAAAACCTTTCTTAATCATGAAATATTGAATCTCATCTATTGGAAATATAAGTTTCACATGAGTTTCTTAACAATATCCTTCAATTAAACAAATATAATTTTACCTAGGAAACCCCCAATGTAGGAAAAGAGGTTTAAAATCATGTTTATCAATGTTGTCTATAATAAAGAATTTATGTAATACATTTTCAACTTTCATTCAAAATTTTAATATATATTGAAAATTTTAGAGAATTTGATAAAAGTTATCTTTACCCATCTCAACAAAAAAAAAGCAAAAAGTTCATGTGTATAAACACAACCTTTTCAAAAACTCATTTTTCATAACCTTATTACATTATTTTTACAAAAAGTGTAAAATACCCAACAACATAAACATCCTTCTATCAACTACTTTAATTATCTGCTAGTTAGTACAAGTATACAATGATTTTGGTATTAAAGAGGAAACTCAATTGTTAATTGAAGAAACAGTTGGACTATGGTTTCTTCCTTCTATTCATCCATCTCATATTTAAAAAAACTATTCTATTATATAGAATACTCTGAAAAGGTCATTAAATTCTCCTAATTTTTTTCAAAATTACTATTAAAATTAGTTTGTAACATTTTACTTATGACTTCTTCTTGGGTTGTAAATAAAGACAAACAACTTTTAGGACTATTTCTATTTTGGTCACATATCCATCATTTTATTCATATTCTTCATATTACAGTCTGTTGATATATTTTAATCAATTTTTTTTTTCATTTTCAAAATCATTTTTCTTCCCATTTTACACACCTGATCCTTTTTATTCTTCTAACATTCTATCCATTGTTAATTATTCTGTCCAAATTACTAACCACTCTTAATTTTTGAACTTACTATTTTTATTTTTCATAGGTCTAAAAATACACATATTAGATTCATGTATTTGAGATAATTAACTCCCCCTCAACCTTTTCTTTCTATAACTCATGGAATAGTTGTAATGTTGTTGGTTGAACAAAAAAATATTATATATATAGCCAAATCCACTATAGTGCTAGTAGTACCTAGAGAAAGAATAACTTCTTCTAGAACTTCCATACTTCTCAGAATTGATGATATGTTTCTTTGAAATTTTTTTAACATTCACATTAGAACATTGTTGACCACCAACCTTTCTAATGTCACTTGATGACTTCTTCTTCATCTCAGAATTCATTTCATCCTTATTAAAACTAGAATTAATGGATACTAATTTAGAATCATACTTTGTTGAAACGTCTTCCTTCTCTACATTGTTGGTTTTGGCCACCTACATAGCTTTAGCAGCTTTATTTTTCTTTGACACATGTCCAAATTTCTTCTCAACCTTTGAAGGTAACTTTTGATCCTTCTCAGGATTACCAATCTTTGATCTCTAAATTACATTAGAGAGATATATATTGAAATGTGTAACCTTATGTTCATCATTAGAATGTTTTTTTGTTTATGTTCAAACTATTCTTCTTTTTCCTTCAATATTTCATCTATATGTTCATTAAGATTCTTTTCATTCTCAATATGTTTTTTCTAATCATCTATATATTCGATCATCTTTAATTTTTCATCAGGAAAATTGTCAATATTTTTTTTGACGAGTCTTCACTTTTCTACATCCTGGTTTCATTCTCAATTCTCACAGTCATTCTCATACATTCATTATATTCTTCATTAATATGAAATTCAATTGAGTTTCTTCTCATTCATAACTTCTTATTCTGAACTGTTCATTTAAAACTGTAGAAGTAAATGAATTTTATCTATCATTTTGAAAATATTTTTTGGATTCAAATTCATTGTATTATTATTTATGACAATTTCTTTCAAAATTACCAAAATATTCCACATTAACTATTTCAATAAACTATTTTTCTTCAAAACCATTTTCAAATTATTCACTATGATCATCCTTAAACAAAAAAACTTCTCCTTTTGGATTTAGATAAATTATTCTATTTCTTCTTGTAATATAGTTTATCATTATCTCCTTGATTCTTGCAAGATTTTCTTTGATTTATTTCATCTTGATCACATTCTAATTCATCAATTAATTCATTATCTCCTCTTTGAGGATAATTGGAAAAAAAGTCCCCAATGGCCCCAAATCCAAAAATATTTTAGGGATGTTTCCCTTTATACATTCCTGCTCCAATTTTCACGTTTTTATAAAAAAGGATAAAATTTCATCATTGCTTTTAAATAACATGTTTTTGGGATAATATTCACCGGTTTCTTCAATATTAAGAATTTTCTTTGACTTTTCCTTCTTAGTTTCGTTAATATACATTTCTCTATCAGCATTTGTTTTTCCAATAATAATGTTTTCCCTTCTCATTTCATATGTAATGAGAGTGAAATTAAAATAATACATAGATAATGCTTCTAGATCTCTACGTTCCGATGAAGAAAAATTGGAATCAAAATTAAAAAGATTAATTATAAAAATATTTTCAACAATGATCAAGTATTCCGTATTTTCACTATGAAATATAATAGTGATTAATATTTCGTTTACCTTGGTAGAATTCACCAACAAATTCATAATCACCCATCTTGAGAACATTATAATTCAATCTCTAGATTTTTAACTTTTATTCTTCAATTTTGTATAGCCTTAATAAATGTTTTTATGATTATCCCATATACCATTGGCAGTGGAAACACCTTTTATCGTAGAAACTCAATTGCACAATGTGATGATTGTATTGAATTTTTAGCTTGTCCGTAATTCTCAAGGTATTATTTATCAGCATTTGTAAGAGAAAAATTCTGAAAATAAGGAAAAAACCATAAATATGAGATTTTCAAACATCATACGCAGGGGACATGAGATATTGAAGCATTATACCTTTCTGTATATGGTAACACATATCATTTAATATTGGAATCATCTTACTATTCACAAAAAAAATATTCTACATAAAAACATTTTCTTCAAAAACAGCAAATGATCATAAATGAATTGAACCTTTTCCTCTAATACCACTTATCAGTGTACAGTCAGGATCAAGTATCACTAAGAGTGGGATGGGTGAATCAGTGATATATTTTTATTTCACGTGTCCATCATTATGAAAAAAACTTTGTCTCATGTTAAAGAGTTATCAGTTTTTCTCAAAACAAAACAATCACACATCCATAGGAACACATGATTTTATAATGTACACTACTCAAGAAGAGTATCTACATACTTTTTATGGTTTGGAAACAATTTAATACTACACAATCCACTAGAAGACAAACCTTTTATATTGAATATAATGAGTGGGATATTCTGTTACACTTGTTTATCACTATGTTTAATACAATTTTTTGTGTTCTTCTTATAGTACAAATTATGTATTATAATTTATTTGTATCAATTTAGGAAAAGTGTTACTTTTTTCCCTTCTCAACTTTCACAAATATGATTTTCAAAATAGTTCATCACTTTCTTACCCGGTAATAGGAAAGAACATACTAGTATTAGTAATGATACCCAATCTGATTTTTATATATGATTCCCCATTCCGATTTCTTAATATGGAAATATACATATTTTACAATAACACTTAATCAATGGTGAACTTCTTCTTCCATGGTGGAGAAATTCCATTACAATTCTCTGGTCTAATTCTAGAAACAATAATTACAATATTTTCTCTTATCCATTATTCTTATGTCTAGAAAATATTCTCATGCAATCATGATCTAAAAACTCATTATTTCAAGAATTATTTAGCGCTCATACCCCTCTCTTGAAAAGTAATTTGATTAGGAATGTACGAATTACATTATTTATATTTAGGAAACCAAAAAAATGTTTGAGAGGGATTCTAAAAAACATTCTCATTCATCCAAATTTTCTGAAACATAAATTCTCCTTTAATTTCATGTACTTATTAAAGTCTTATACCCTTATCAATTCTTATTGAGTCATTTGAAAACCTCTCAAAAACTTATATCCCTTTGTAATTTCATTTTAAACGATATTCATGTTCTAATTCCTTATTCTGATTATCTCAATACGATGAAAGAATTTGGTTACTCTGGTTATCCTTGACCCACATGAAAATTCATAAAAACATAAGACTTCCCATTATGATGACCAATATGAGATATTAAAATCATTCTATCAACATTCCGACGTCCTTTAAAAATAGTCAAAAAGAAACTATAAATTAAATTATATAAATATATCCTCGAAAAATACCATTTTAGATACCTGAAATATTTCATCTTTTCATCTTTTCTTCAGAATGATGATCTTATTTCATATAATTTTTATCGATTTCAAACTATGTCAGATGGATCAGTCTCTTCTTTATAGTGATATTTCTATTTTAGTGTCAGTTTGATGAGACTTGAAAAAAAAATTAATAATGTAAAACTACTTTTCCTCTTGATCCTATGGAAAACATTTAATAATGTCTTTTCTTGACCAACATGTCTATGAAAAATATTGATACTACATGAAAAAAATCAACAATTTATCTTGATGAAAATGTTCGAATACATTGTTGATTGATATTTGTATTTCATCCACACATCAACCCAAACAATATCTTCTTCCTTTTAATTTTAATTAGTCCCAATAACTCCCCAAAAAATAATTTATCCTCTAATTTTCATCTCAGGATCAGTGTCAGTATGAATCCGATTCTCAGTGGACCACAACATCTATTGGGTTGGTATTGGATATGTTGACTTCATAAACCTTTTTCCTTCTCAAATTTTGATTCACACCCCTTATTTCTCAAGATATTTTATTTCCATGTCTTATTAGTATAACTAAAAACCATAATCTTCATATTATTAAATTCTGATCAACATTTCTATCCAAAAACAATTTCTACATCTGGTGATCTCACACCAATAGACTAGGACCAGAAATCTTCGGCTTCCTGAACATCCTTTATCAATTAAATTATAGTTGTATCATAATATCCTATTTAATTTGAATATGTTATGTATTGGTATAGCATCATATAAATTACATTGGGATGTAGTATAACCCCCCCTTCCATCATCTTCTTTCTTTCCAACAAACCCTCAAAATGATTAGAATCACTCCCATTTTCTTTCATAAGTCTTCCATAACATGTTTCTCAAACAACTTATGACTTTTGTGAAATATAATATTGAAAATAAACATTATTTAATTATCATATTCAGGAATAATATTATACCTTTTACAATTATTTTCAACATAGTCATTCTGTACCCATGGTGAGTATGATGATCCTTTTCTACATGAATACTTTTCCTTAATCCGATGGAAATTCTTAAGAATTTTTTATCAAATATTTAGAATATGATGGTATGTATGATTGTGAAAAATAAATTTGAGGTGAATTTCATCAGATTTTTAATTTCCTTGACAAAAAAAGACAACTCTTGGAAAAAATCATCTTCTGGATTATTATGGTGGGTCCAATATTCATGTTGATGGTTCTATATATGATTGAAAACATTGTGCACACAACCTTCAGCTATCAAGTTTATCTGTTTCGTTTTTAACATACATAAATTCTTCATCATTCCCAACATATTTTTGTAAGAAAAATAAATAAAACCATAACACATCTTGGTGATAATAAAACCATTGGTATAGTCATATCCTAACACATAATTACTAATCTATTTATAGAACCATCTGTATATACTATACCAATGGTTCCAAGCGCTATACCAACAGTTCTAAACCATTTTTATATGTATACATTCAAATAGTGATATTAATTTACTTTTTAAACTAATATGTTGATCTTATCTCTATAAAATCTATTTACATCTCTAGTTATGAATTTTATTTTTATTAATCCATGATTTAACCAGGAATAAATTTGATAACATCAATAGGAAAATTTTTCAATTAATAATTTACATAAGATTAAGACATATTATGTTACTCATTCTCTATATACTATTCACATTTTGAACATGATTCATATAGAGGATCATTATTAATAGATTTTACTGATAAATAACTAATTTTAGAACATTTTAATAGTGGTGTGACCTTTTTCTCCTTTAAGACCCTTTTTAATTTCCATGACTCTTTCTGTTATGTATTCATCAATGTTTTGGATTAAACATTTATGTAAGTATTGATAGGGATGGAAACTATTTTCTCCATATAAGGAAACAATGAATATTACATAAATATTCACATTATATATGATATTTATAAACAATTGGGAAAGTAAATAGATCAAATATACTCGAGATTATAGTCTTTCCTAATAATCTCGGACATTATATGATGATGATAATGATATTACTCTCTTAGATCCATATGATTCAATTAAAATATTGACATTGTAACTAGTCAGGGCCGATCAGGAAACTATACCGATCACCCAGACATTCTGAAGACCAGTAGTCATAGCCTGCATCCATGTAACCTCCTCAAAAAATGACTCACATGTATCGTCAACTCCATCATTTAGTTTAGCCTCACTCTCAAAAATGTGAGAAAAATCTCACTCATGTGTCTCATTAAACATATAAATATAAATTATTAATAGTAAAAAAAATTATATTAAATTGAAATTAAAAAATAAAGAAAATATTTTTACCCCAAATTTTCATTATCTATAATAGATAATCAATCCAATTCTTATATAAGTGTATATATTATTATACACAACAAACTCTATAATAGTTGGATAAAATTCAGACTAAATATATTTATATTATAAATCTAGAATCATAAATACATACATACATACATATATATATATATATCCTTATATACTATTACAGAACAAATTATGATGATGTATACTAAATATATGACTCCCAACTCTATGAGAGATACACTATCTCCCTCAATTCTATTGACCAGAATCAGATCTCATCTAGGAAGTATATAATATAAATTATGGGAATAATCCCTCCCATGATTTTGAATGGAATTAATTATATTAATAAATCCTATAAAGCTAGTAATATATATTCATATATTCTCTCATCATATTTATCCTCCAAATAATTTATTAAAACTCATATAAAAAATCATGCAAGAATTCCTCGCATGCCTCCAAAATAGTTGGTATCGTGATCTAATCATAAAGTGACTATAAAACCTGATAATATTTAATCATATAAAAAATTATAAATTATATAAATTTAAAATGATTAATTTTATTGATACATACCAACTAGTACTCAAACATATGATGATGTAACTCTATATGAACCTGATCCCATGAAACCTATATATTAGAAAAATATTTCCTAAAAATATTACTAGTGTAACCCATGGATATATTTGAAAATTATGGAAATAATAGTAATTATTAACATAATTAATAACTAGAATAAAGTAAAATTAAAATTAAATAAAATTCATATTTAAACATACTTTCGGTATTGTGGATAAAATTCAAGAGATGGATGTCACTCTGGAATAAGATATGAAATCTTAAATTATAACTAACCATGATTTTCATACATAAATAATACATTCTTTTTAGATGAATATTTAATAAATTTCACAAGTACATGCCTATGTGCCATTATATTTTATTATATTAGGATAATAGATGCATAATATTTTTAATTGATGAAATTATTTCAACATCTCCAACTAATATATTCTAATTCAGTATTATTCGTCATCATATCATACATAAAATCCTTCTTCATAAGCTATGGAAAGAAAATATATGAAAGGGTAATATCATATTTTTAGTATTGGTAAAAATGGAAGATATCAATCCATGATCATATAAAATCATAAGAAATAATAAAGGTACTAGATTATGAACATTAATTATCAAGTTTATACCCAATTATATCAAGTATATTAAACACGAGTCACTGAACAAAATCAAGGTAGTTCATAATACCTCAATCATAAACTAAATCGAAGAAAATAATCCAACAGAGAATAAAATTGACATAATATATGGATTTTTTTTATAATCATAAGAATATAACATTGTAAACAAGAATAAATAAAAATAGGTTCACTCAATATCATAAGGACATGAAATCATGTCCTAATAATGAATAATAGATTTAAAAACAAGGTGTAAACATAATCTTATAGAAATGAAGTCTCAGTCCATGCATAAACTTATTAACGTGAAAGACATGTCCATTTATAATATTTTGTACATGAAATCCAGGTCCATGAATGATTTTTTAAATTAAATGAGGTCCAAACATAAAATGTGTATCTCAATATTTTTCCATATTTACACCATACATTGGATGGAGATATGCATCCCCACCATCACATAATGTGTAGAGACCCGAAGCTTGATGTTCATGGATATCACATTACTTTTGCGGAATATCTAATACATAACAAAAATAGACACACAAGGACCGTAATAGTTTAGTGTCTTTGGAAACATGGAATATAAACTTCTAATCATGTTGAAAGATCTTCAACATATCCCATAACGATCCTCCCATTTTTCTTTCCTTACCTAAAACTGTTCTTTTAATCCTGGAAGAAAATAAAACATAAAAAGGGTGAGCTCAAATGCTCAGTAAGGGTATACATGGAGAAAATAAAACAAACCATATACATTTGAACTTAAAAACATGAACATAATATTTAAACATCAAAATCTTGATCAATGACATAAAACATGGAAGTACGTAAGGCATAGATCATAATGGATCATAAATCATGATAAAATAGCATAGGAATAAATCATGTAATTTTGGCATCCATTAAGTACATGTAATGATTTCCATAGTATCCAAGGCATTACTGCCATGACCATCTTAGTGGACAAAGTCCCTTTCTGAATCGAGTTCACTCCTCGTTTCATTCCAGTAACACTGAACCGGATTAACTTACCGTTCTAGCCATGTCTATATAATGAGATATAAATCGTTACCCAATGCATTGGAGGGATATATAGGTCCCACCCATCTCATAATGAAATCAATATTACTTATGCCACAACATAAACTTAAATCACTCATCATAACCCAAAGAATAAAATGGGTTTCATAAAAATCATATCATCATCGCATAATCCATATAAAACAAATGGATATTTCATCATAAGAAAAGTGAAAGCATGTAAATCATAGAGACACTATACTTGAAACATACACATATGAAATAATTTCATCTTAGATGGAAAATGGTTTTGATAAAACACTTGAAATGAATTCTTGAGGAAAATATCCTTTCTTCTTCAAAATCATTTTCTTTTCACAAAATTCCATTCAATTTTAAAAGGAAAGGATTTTGTTGAAAATAATCATAAAATCTTGTAGAGGAAGCATCATGAAAATGAGGCGCTATGAAACCGTAAAAATCCATTCACTCCGTATAAGTAAAAAAAATAACAATTTCTTCGTACTTTTTTCGGAAAAGTCAAAAAGTACATCGTATGGTAAACCGATGAATGATTCCTTCCATACGATGTGGTAAAAGTAAGAAAAGTGTGAAAATGTCTTAAACATACATGGAAGTAAAGTAAACATTTTATGAAAACATTTTGAGAGCATATGGACATGGATAATAAACATAAACCCTAGTAAATATTTACAAGTAAACAATCTTGGATAAGAATGAGATTGGAATAATTATCCCTTACCTTAGGTATGATATGATTCGTATGGATCTAAACCTCCTCTGTAATGATTTAAATAATGTCATTGACTTATTACAGAATCATATTCATTGTTATTATATCATATATGGTTCACTTATGACTTTATATTACCCATTCTTTTGTAAATTAATGTTAAAGTAGCGTTTTGGGTAAAATAATTTCATTTGTCATTCGTGTTTTAACTTGTAATTATTCATATGATTACTTAGATCATGGTTACTTACATCCAGAATGTAAAAAATGATTTATATTTAGTATATATTCATAATATAAATATATATAATAGATCGATAAATGGAAAGAAATACACCGTTCATGGAGACGGTAGGCCGTACGTATGCATGAACGCTGTTTTCCTTTCCTTATTGAATTGAATGGAATTAAGTAGATGACATACATATACATATACATAAATCATGTATCATTATTATGTCATATATTTCATTATTTCTTATTATATATACTTTATAATCATTCATGAATGGTTAATCATTGAGAATGAATCTCATCGCGTCGTGGAGACGGTAGTCCGTACGTACGCACGAGCGATTATATCATTCCCATGATCATGGAATTGTATTGAAGTGTATGTATAATATTTAAGAATAAATATCACTTTAAAATAATCATATATAGTCATTATTTACACCATTATACCCATCCAAGTAAGGTGGTTGTGTAAAATTGATTACACCGCGGCGTGCAGACGGTATTCTGTACGTACGCACGCGTGGTGATTTCGTTTTCCGTAGGATGGATAAATGGTGAAATAGGGTTGGTTCATACTTATAATAACATATCATTATATGAGTGATACTGATTTTATTACTTCATAATGATACAAATAATGAAGAATAAGTGGAAGAAGAAATAAAGTTGAAATAATCAGTAACGAACATTACCTCTTCATTGAAGAGCCTCTTTGAGACCTCCTCTTAGGGCACTAAAATTGGTCTTTGAAGAAGATCAGGACCTCTAGGATGTTTCTAGGTAAGTGGAGAAAATAATTTTTCAGGGGTTGGGTGAGATTGAATGCTCAAATTGGTGTGAGGAAGAGAGGGAGGAGGTGCCCTTTTATTAAGAGGGGAGGGGCACCTTTGGAAATCATAAAAATATTAATTTATAATAAATCTAACCCCACATAAAAACCTCTAAAAATAACTCATATTAGAATATTAGATGATATAGGGTTTTAATATCATCAAAAAATAAAATTTAGACATGTTAGGAAATTATTTTAATCATTATCAACTTGATTTATCTTTACTTAATCAATTTAATTTTATTTGTGGTAATAACATTCTAAATTTTAAATTATAACAAATAATTACTTATTTGTTGGGAATTTTCCATATTTGGATACTTTATAACATTTTAGACCATATAAATTTAAATTTATAATTTTTATATTTATTTGTGATTTTCAACCAATTTTATAATATGTTATTTTTATGAAATAACAATAGTGTCAATTTTGACACTATTTATTTATTTGAATTTAAATAAAATATATACAAAAGATATGTTTGAAATAAAAGATTTAATAGATTCATAAAATGTCATATGTATCATGAAAATTAGTGAAGAACATTAAATAGTTCATATAATATTTATTTTATTATTTTTAAAACCATTTATTTGGTTTATCTCTTAATAAAATAATTACTACAACATTTTGTATAATTATTTAATATAATTATTTGTTGCATAAAAATTAAAAATAAATTCCTATGATGAAGAAAAATCTATTAACGTTCACAATAATACTTTTACTCGTATTTATCATCTTAAAATCACAATATTTAAATTGTTATATTTATTAAATTTTGAAGGTGACAACTTTGGAATCATTTAAAATAATAAAATATAAGTGTCATAATCACTTTTAAAAGACTCCAAACGGTTATATATTAGGTCATTGGATGATTAAGGTGTAGATATACACTAACAATAAGTTTTGGTCTGGTTTGTGGGAATTTTAATGGGTATTATTATTTCAATAAAAACTATATTACTGGTTTTTCACTTAATAGATAATTTCTGCATCATTAATGTATCACCATTAATGACAATTATTTAATCCCTAAAAATTATAAATAAATTATCATGTTGTAAATAATTTTATTATATTTATGGAGGATATTTATGATTGATGTTTTATGATGTTTATCACCAAATTAAAGTTATTATACATATAAGATTTAAGAGAGTGACATGTTGTCACTTTCTTTGGTTTTAATAATAATTAAATTATTTTCACGGTCAAAAGTCCATAAAATGAATCTAATCCGACCCTTAGGTGATATGGGTATACTTTTATCCATTCAATAGAATTTTTACTTTTGTTAGGGTTATTTTATAATATTATATTTACCCTTAATTACCCGATTTACCTTTAACTAGGGTAAATAAATTTTATTGTAGTTACTATTCATAATTCCCAAACAAAAGTAGCATATTAACATAATTTGGACCCACTGATTCCAAATATGGAATCCATTTTTTCAAATTCAATACATAGAAGTTGAAGAAAATTAAATTAAAATTAATCAATGCTAATGAAATACATTATATTAAATGGTAAAAATATATTCTATTTATACTTTAAAACCCTTCAATATTATAATTTAATTACATAAGTTATTACGATGAAAAAAGTTGTTTTTATTTAAAATATAGAGTGTTTATACTATTCATTAAAATATAAAAGTAATCAGAAAAATATCAAAACCTTATCCAATGGAAATTTTTATATTCTAATTAAAAAGAAGAATTTTATTTTGTCAAATAGAACTTATAAACATGTCAACAACTAGATTTAAAGTGGGTGAACCATCAAAAGGTGGAAAAACTGCATTTTTTGAAAAATACTTATTTCAACCGAAACATTTATTTTGTTCTTATACCATGTTCTAGAAAATGTGTAAGATTAATAATAATGTTATAAAATTCAAAATTTAGTTAATAATATTCATAACATATAGTTCATAACAGTATTATAATAATATACCGTTGTTTAGTAAAACCCGGTATTGCGTACAACACACGCTATCGAGGAAGGTCGTGATTGCGTGTAATTAAATCCAAGTTAGGGTTGCGTGTTGTGCAAGACTCCTTTGTTGTTTCATATAATAGAATCCAACCATATTTCATTTATACAATGAATATATATATATACACACACACTCAATGTTGCGTAGAATGATTATTATCAAACGAACTTGAAATTGTGTCTAACACAATCTAAGAATAGTGTTGTGTATACTGCAAGCTAATATGGTGTTGCGTATAGCACAAGATACTCTTGTTGAAGCATAAAACACATGACATCAAATAAATTAAAAAGAATACATATCATAAAATATCAGGTTGTAACATAATGAATATCATATAGATCTGTTATTCAATATCATAAAAAAATTATCTTATAATAATCCAAACAATGTAAATGGGTTTCATAAACATTTCAAAAAAGTATAACCTGTAGAAAAGAAATGGTTTTCATAATCATAACCCAGGAAAAAGAAATAGGTTTTCTAAAAATCTTGTCCTCATTATCCTAAACCATATTGCTAATGAATAAATATGGTATAATTGGATCATATCCCAAGTAAAGCATAAGAAATATTAAAGGTTATTATTATTGAAGAATATAATTTCCATAAAGAGTTCATTAAATCATTCTTTAGGATATTAACCTTTCTATATTAAAAGTCATCTTTCTAAAACTAAATCTCCAAAAAAATATTGTCAGAATATTTTTCTTTGAAAATAACATTACAAAATTATAATATAATCCTCAAAAAATTTAGTGTTTAGGATTATTTGAAATACTGTTCATTGTGAAAAATTTATAATAAAATATTCATTTCACACGTTGGTAAAAAGTCAAAAATGCCTCATTCAAGAAATGATAATAAGATTCCATTTAAACCATTTTGTATGATGGAAAATCATGGGTAAAATTAAATTTAAAAAATTATATAATATTATTGAAATAATTATTAAAACATTTTAAATATGTGTGTCCATATAATGGAAATTATTTTCAACTAAACAGAGAAATATTATCGATTTTCCATATAAAATTATTTTCAGACTCTTGACTTCTTTAAAAGAGGAAAAATGTAGGGAAACATGTATTTTACAAAAAATATCATGATTTTTTGAAAATAAAATAAGTTTATCATGAATGGATCATAAAATTTCGTTCCATAGAAATGAAATATTAAAAAATCCCAATTAAATGAGATTGAAACATAAATCCCTTACATCAGGTATGATTTCCTTCACACCTGTCTGAGAATCCTATTATTTAGACCACCTCTTTAGTATTTTACCAAATTCATTTATATATTATATTTATAACCAAACCAAGGCCTATTGGGTTTGGGTACATATGTATGGAATGTAATTTTTATGGATTTTTTAATCAAGCGGCTCTTGAAGTGTGTGGACGAGATGACAGGGGTTCCCATTAAAATATGGTTGAGTGGAACACATTTAATTTTCATACATTTCAGACTCTATAATGTCACATTCTTGGAAAAAATTATCCAAAACATGAAATTTCATAGAATTACAGGATTATTGGTCATAATATAGATATGTAATATAAATTAAACATGTTTTTAGAGAATTTTAACAAATATTTTTTAGGTTATTCTCATGGTAAATATGTTGTAACATTTACCAGAGTAATAGATTTTACTATTTGTACTATTGATTATGAAAAAGAATTAATTTGATATTGTTATATAATAGAAATTATTTTTATTAAATATATAAAATAATTTTTATAAAACTCATCTAAAAAATATTACATAATTTAATTTAAAATAAAACCTATAGACGTAATGGAAATTCAGATTTCGAATGAAAAGGTTTCCATAAGTATTAAATGTTTTTTATAAAAAAATGAACATATAATTGATTAATATGACATAAATTGGATTAATTATATTTTAATTAGAGAAATTATACTTTTAAAACTATTTTAAAATATAATTTGAATTTATAAATACTTTAAATAAATAAACAGTTTTCTATAAAAATTAATTGTTTCAATATTTATCAAAAATCAATATTATCAGAAAATTGTCAAAAAAATCACTCATATATAATTTTCAAATGAATATTTCAAAATGAAGATTATTTTTTCAGATAAGTTGTATTGATTTCTGAAAATAATAAATAAAAAACATTTTGGAAGAAAATTGCATTCTTGAAGAATATAATGAGTTTAATAACAATTAAGTATTCATTAAATAATTTATTTTATTTATATAACAAATTAATATATTTTGTTTCAAAATGTAGTTATTGTTAATCATAACAATAAATTTAATGGCAAGGTAACAATATTTATTTTTAAGTAATATTATTTATATCACGGTTCTCTTAAACCTGGGGTTAGATGTATCACAATCTATCAAATGGGATTAAATTTATTTAAAAAATTCCATAAAATTCAAGATCTTAAATTTTTTCACCTTAATAGAATTTCACCAATAAAATTACATCACTCTAATATAATTAACTAAGGTTGAATATTCTATATTATATCCTCATGTTCCCATAAAACATCCCAAAATTTGTGTTTTTTCAGAATACATTGATCGCATGAGTGGTCCTATTTTATTGTAAATTCTCCATTTAATCAAGAATTTCAATACTATCTTCCTGATAAGATATATATTAATCTAGAAGTATAAGGTTTGTGTTCAGTACTTTTTGAGGATTATGTAAGTAATTCATTGGGAGATATAAATGGTATACATCGTGAACTTGAGTGATGTTAGGTGGAAGCACCAATCGATAATATACCATCACAATTCGATCAAGAATTTTTAAGAAAATAATATACATAAGAATAAGATTTAATTTATTTCCAAATCTCATAACCCTCATCCAGGGATATTTTCATAAAAATACTTTCTCACCAACATCAAATTCCATATTCTTTTGATGGTTGTTAGTATAAATTATGTTTTCTAACTGTAGGATACTCATAGATGTTGTTGAATAGACCTAACATTTTCTACCAATTTATATAACAGATATATTCTCAGAAGCTTTCTTTCACCAATTACCTTTCATCACACATGATATAGACACATCCTATAATATATGGATCCATAAGGATATATCTAAATGATGGAGTGAAAGAAAATATTTTTGGAAAATTATAACGAAGGAAGGTATTGATCCCAACCACATTTAAGATATATAGGGAAATATCTAAACATGTCTTATAGGATTTGAATTATCATATTAGACTGACCAGCATTCTAAGAATGATAAGTAGTGTTAAACATAACATTGTAAAAAGATATTTTTGATGATTTCTCCATATCTTCAAGGTAATCCTCAAATCTAGATCAGATAAAATATAATGTGGTACTCCATGTAGACTAACCAGTTAGATAATTTATATATTAATAATACGATCATGAGAAAAATAATCTATAATGAAAATTAACTCTGATAAATTCATAAAATTATCTACAAAAACCTATATATAATTTTTCCCCTTATATGTTTTGGGGATTCTGAAGAAAAAATCGATGGTCTTTTTCACATTTCCATTCTATTATGAGTAATAGTCGTAACATCCCCTAAGAGTTATATATCTTAACATTGAATTTCTAACATACTCTGAACCAGGATATATATTTTTCAATATGTCCCTTCATGCCATCACACTATAAGTACTCTTATAAATAACCATACATCTTTAAACATCAATGATGAATAGAGAATGGAGAACTTTGAGCTTTATCTATTAATTCGTTCTTCTAAACTAGTTTTTTTGGGAAAAAACACAATTCATAAACATTATAACTACATCACAAACAAAGTTAAACTGAGGAAGATTTCTAATTTTTTTTTCTTCTTTGCATTATCCTTTTATTATTTTTCTTCACATAAGGGTATATGGTTGAACATTTATTTGAGAAATATAATATTTTTCTCCTTACATCATGATTTCAACATCCATCCTTTGAAAAACTAGAAAATTCAAACTTTTTTTGTCCTCGTCATTGATAATATGGTATGATCCTTTCGACCCAATGCAAATTTCACCTTGTTTTCATTCCTTGGTTGGTAATTTATTGACAAATAAAAAGCTTTAATCATATATAACCAACTTATTTGGTTCATAATCATCACTTTTTGTATGAAATATTACTTTAAACATTTGTGATCGGTATATATATCACATGTTTCTCCATATAGTTAATGCCTCAATATATTTAATGAAATATTTACCACAACTAACACTAAATAATTATTTGTGTACTTTTTCACATAAACCATCAATTATACTGAGGAATAATCTATCATTATATCATTATCCATGAGAAATCATCACAATTCCTTCCCTGATTCATCACTAAATATTGTAAACCCTTCCTCACTATATGTTAATATAATAATAGATGTGTTGAATAACCTTCTATTTAGTGACTTTATATTTTCATCACATTTATAAATCGAAATAAACTTATCCCTATTTGATTTTTACTTGGTTATTGGATTATATATCCCTGAAAAATTATCCACAATTCATCGAGGTTATCTAGACAAACCAAGAAAACTACATATGTCAACCGTAGTGATTAGTTTGGGCCAATGTTAAAAAAAATTATTTGATATATCCATTGATATACCCTCTTATTATATTATATATCCAAAAATAAGACTTTTTGAAGCCAAATTTCACCTTTTATAAATTTCACATACCACTTCACCATCCTTAAGTTATTCAGTACAATCCTCAAGTTGTCATAATTCTCTTCATTCGTCATTGAATATATTAGATTATTATTTATAAAGACAAACACAATATATTCAAGAAAATATTGAATAAATATAATCAATATATCCATGATGGTTAAATGGAAATAATTAATACCAATTGACATCACATTATTTTCCTAGTTTCCATAACTTGTATAGAGTTATATCTTTGTCATATCCCCCTTAAGGATCCTCAATTGATGCTATCGAGAATGAAGATTCATCATGGAAATGTATTTAGCATTGAATAATTGATTCAAATAAGTCATCAATATGGGGTATATGATATTTCTTCTTGTTATGGATATTGTTATTCTCTTGATAATCAATGAAAATTCACATTTATCTGTATTTGTTCTTAACAAGACAAAACTGGTTTAAAACAAGGTAATTTACTTGGATTAATAAATCAATTTTCTATGTTATCCTAGAGATTATTCATTAATCTTTAGAACTCGACCAAGGCAATTTTATATGGAGTATTTAAAATAGGTTCAACAAAAAATATGGGTTATATTGAGAACTCAACATCATGATTAATTGAAAGAATATGAAACTCTTTTTTGAAATACATCAACAAAATATCACAAAATATGTATATCATCAATGTTGATTTTGTCCCTAACCATCTTAGATAAATACACAAATTGAAAAGAAAATAAAACCCATAAAATGGATATAATTTTATCAAAATTTCACCTTTATCATAACATCAGTAGACTATCATTGGTTTTATCATAATATCAAACTTGACATCCAATCCTTGGAAATTGATGCGGCATTTATGTATAGAAGTCAAATCCTTGCATAAGATAATATCAAATTCCACAAGAGGTATACTTAAAATATTTAGAGGATGTAAATTAACATAAATTATTATTATATAAAAATTATAAACTTGATATGTGATCATCATTCCTTTAGGGGTTTTCATTTGCAAATCAAAATCTAATAATTTGGGTTGTATTTTTATACCCTTAGAAAATTATTCTAATGTAAAATTGTGTGTACATCCAAAGTAAAATAAAACATTATTAGTTCTTTAGTGGATGGTAATTTTAACTTTCCCCATGTCATTCTAATCACCTACTTTGGAATTCATGATCGCATGATATTTCTCTTTGACTTTGATATAATGATTTTGTTGTGGATTATTATCCTCATTAGCCATGGATTATTTAGAGGATTCACATAATTTATGAACTCCTTACATTTATATCAATTATGTGTAGGTGGTTTACAATATTTATCCTACTATTTATCCATTGCATGGTCTGGATTCATCACGTTAAATCAATATTCTTTTGGTTTATGGACATGTTTCCCACATTTGAAACATAGTATTCTTCATTTCAATAATACACATCAGTACGCCATCCATCATTTTTTCCAAGTTGGAGGTTAGGTAACTTTCTTCCCACTGTGTGATATAAAACAATATCTTCCCGGAAATTCCATCATCATTTTCTTATTACCACAACCATAAGGGATTCAATATTATATTTTTACTTAGAGTGCATATCTAATGATTTCATCATAGCTTCCAAAGTCTCTGATGGATAATTCCTTTCAAAGACATGGTTTCAAACTACAAAAGAATCAATTTTTTATTCAATGGGTGATGATTAAACCATAATCATATCTTTGATTTGTTTTAAAACTAACCTCAAAGGCACCAATAGATTATTCATCCTTTTATATAAGCTCATGGAATTCCTTATCCATTTTTATACATAAAATTTTAGGGAACTACTTGTTGTAAAATATCCTCATAAACTTATACCATTCCATAGTTTCAGTTTCTTCCTATTTCATCTTATTCTTAATAGTATTCCATCATTTCTATGATTCTCCTTCCAAATATTAAATAGCTAGGGAAAATTTTCGTGGTTTGATAAATGAATAATAGAAAATATATTTTCCTTCAAATTGATTCATTACTTAGCCACATGTGGATCAGAAGTCCTATAGAATGATGGTGGATCTTGTATCATAAAATATTCAATCATTTTTTTCTCCTTCCTTGGTAAATTATTAAGGTAAAAATGACATGTGTTACCACTTATAACTTGAGAGAGTTGAGTGATCAATGTAATAAAAAAAAATTATCCATGATTCTTTGACTTCTGATTTCTTATGAGGATAGTCGTTATGATAGTCTTACTAATAAATGTTTACAAAATTCTTTTTGGATCCAAACAATGAATAAAACCAAAATTATTAGTGTGAGAAACATTAATCATAGTGTAAAACTATATAATTCTGAAAAATAAATTATATGATGTCTAAATCATGACACCATATTTTCAATATCTGACACCATTGGTTTTACCTAGTTTATTTATGATCATTATCTATTAAAATCCTTCATGTTGGTTTGTTAATATTTTTTATGTTTCCAAAATACATCCCCAAGAGTATCCAACATGTTGTGCCACAAGGCCCATTGTTATACATCAGGTTATGATTTATTCAAATCCAAATGCTCAAATTTTGGAGTTATTACCCCTATGTACAATTATAATAGATTCAATCCCTGCTTTTATGTTCTAGATATGGATTTTTTTCTAGTAAAACCACACTCATTTCATTTCCATAACATATTACTTCCTCTTATTCTTAAGATTATCATAAGTGTCTTAATAATTATTTCTCATCCTATTTACCAATGGATTTCTAAACCTATCCACTGATACCAACTATAATTAATTGGTATTTGTATATATAAATATTATATTTTTAAGATAAATATTCAATAAATTTCAAAAATACATTCCCGAGGACCATAGTCATTTAGTGTATTAGGATACTAGATATACAATCATCTTATTTCATGAAATATATTCAACATTCACAAAAAATAACTTTTCATAAAGTACTCTTTATAGAAATACCATTCATAAACCCATTATTTATAACTAGGGGATTGAAGCATAAAAAAAGGTGAGCTCGGATTCCTTATAAGGTTAAATATGGGAGATATCAATCAATGATCATATAATATAATTGATATCATAAGGGAATGAGATCATGACCATGAATTACAATGTCCAAACCCAAATCCATCAATGATTATAAACATGATTCCTGGAATAAATCTTGAATGTTTATAAGACATTAATCACAAAGGACATCAAACAAGATAGGATATGATAGAATAACATTTACATGAGACAATTATTTGTACCATACACATAGCCCTATAAAATTTTGATCATGTATAAACATAAATAGGTTCACTCAATATGATAGGAACATGAAATTAGGACCCCAAAAAAACTTATAGATTTGGAATCTATGTCCACCCATATTCATATGGACATGAAAGATAATTCCATGCCCAAAAATGTGGAAATAAAATTTGGTTTAGTACATAATCATATAGTAATTAAATATAGTTCAACAAAATAAAATTTTGAACAAAAAAACCGGTTCATTCATTATATATTTTCCTCTTGAGTTATCTATCCTTACCCAATGCATTGAAGGTAGATATAGGTTTCACCCATCACATAAAAAAATCATGAAGATGTGTGCCACAATATCATAAAACATTTATCATATCATAACCAAAAAAAATAATTTTTTTAACAACAATTTCATAATAGTAAAACCTCTGGAAAAGAAACTTGCTTCATAAGGATAACCTATGGAAAACAAATGAATTTTATAAACATTTAGTTATCATAATAGAATTCCATATAGAGAAAGAATAAGAATGTTATCATAGAATAATATCCTCTGTAAAGAATAATCACCATGGAAGTTTGTTTTAGTTAATGAATAGAAATTCCATAAATAGTTTATTAAAACATTCTGGAGGGAAATATCATCTCCATAGTGAAAATGAACTATTTGAAACTAAATATTCAAAAAATCATTTTAAAATCATTTTATTTAAAAATAAAAAATGATAGTTTTAAATGAATCTTAAATAATACGATTTTTCAGGACATTATAAAATAATAATAATGATATAATTTTTAAAAGAAAACATTTCTTCCACACACTCATAAATATTAAAAAAAAAATTTCAAAAAATGATAAGAAAAACCCTTTAAAAAAATTTAGAGTTGTAAATAATTGGTAAAAATGAATTATAATATTCATATAAGAATATTAAAAACATTTGTAAGAAACATGAAAATGGACAGAAAGTTCATTTGATGGACGATATAAATATATTTTATTTGGATGAAAAACATCCTTTCAGTAACTTGAGTAATTAAAGAGAGGGAAAATGAATAAAAATCATGTATTCTCAAGAAATAACCAAAGGAGAAGAAAATGAAATGATTTTATCACAAATGGATTATATAATTTCCTCTAATACAAATTTAAGACATAAAAAATCTTGATTAAAATGATATTAAAACAAAATCCTCTTACCTTAGGTCTAATTTCTTTCACAAGTGTTTGATCATCCTTTTCATCAGACCACCTCTTTAAGATAATAACTATTCTCTCTTAAATATTATTTTTGATTTTATTATTTTATGATGTGGGGATGTATGTAATGAAGGTATTTGTGTAGGGATTGGCCAAACTATAGGTCTATTGTTGTTCAGAGAGACGATTATGGGGTTCCCTTGTATATTATGAGAGAGTGGCACACTTGTAATTTTCAAACCTTTCAAATAACTCCGAGTCACTTTCGTTGACCCAAGGCCCCAAAATGGTAAATTTATGAGCCTTATTTGTGTTATGGTCATATATGTACATGAAATATAAATAATTTCAGATTTTAGGTTATTTTAACCCTAATCATTTAAGTTTATCTGCTATCCTCAGTAAATCTATGTTATATTTTATTATGGTTATTAATTTTTTCTATTTCTACTATTCATTATAACCCTGAAGATTAAATTTTTATATAATATAAATTATAATTATTCCAATTATTATATCTATTTTATAAAATTCAATTTATTGATGTTGCGGAATTTATTTTAATATTAAACTTACAGATACAACACAAAGTGGTTTTCCCATGAAAACATTTTCAAAAGTATAAAAATATTCCATATCATAATTGAACATTAAATTGTTTAAAATAATATAAATTGGATATAACATAAAAAAATTAAACTAATTTTACATTTAAAAATATTTTACAATATGATTAAACATTCTAAATACTTTACATGAATAGGATTTTTTTATTAAAAATTTATATTTTTAGTTATTCATTAAAAAATTAAACTTTTTGGAAAATTATCAATACCTAAACCTATGATAATTGGGTCCTAAGTATTTTTTAAATGAATTTAAATTTTGAAAAGAAAATTAGAAATTAATTGTTTTATTTTCTCACAAAAAGGAAAAAAATCCTTTTTGAGGAAAAATGTATTTTTGACGCATATAATTAATTTACTATAAATTATGAATATATTAAACAATTTATTTTATTTATCTAAAAACATTATATAAAATTTAAAATTTTGTTAATCCTACTCATAACATTAATTTGAATGACTAATATTAAATGATCATGTTTAAATGATATTATTTATATTCCATTTCATTTATTCTAATATTTGGGTGTATCAAAATTTATCGAATAGATTTGATTTATTTAAAAAATATATATTTCATAATATCATATGGTGTTACATCAATCGTGAATGGTCGTGATCCCTCCTAGTATGTATTATAGGGTTAATACCCACAGCTGAAGAATCAGGGTGAACATCAATAGGTTGCACATCCTTATTCAAGACATGATTCATGTCTTCATAATTATCTCAATCCATCTGAAAAAAAATAATTAATTTTATGAAAAATTCTATACACTATAGAATAATATAAATAAATTAAAATTTATATATTTATTTAAATCAATTGGGTGGAAATAATGTTACTCGAAACTAATTGTTAATATATATATGAAATATTAAAAAACAAATTATTGAAAAAAATAATAAATCATTATTCATCATCATATTCATCTACAATTTCATTCGTGTAAATGTATTAATCTTCTACTTTATCATCACAAATTTCATTACACTCTTCAATTTCATCATCCCTTGTAATATGAAATTCATTGGTTATGTCATCAATATTATCAACACCATCATCCTTTAACTATGTGGTATCATCATTGAAATCTGTATATCATTGATAAAGAGATATAGTCGATGAGTTTTGTTTCAAAATTTCAATAATATTTACTTCATAAGCACCACATTCATTTTCAATAAATTCATTAGATTAATTTTTTATTACAATCCTCCAATCATTTAAAAATCATGAAGTGACAAAGTATTTATATAATAAACATGATGATCTTGATATTCCAGAAAAATGGTTCATTTTCTAAAAGAAGAAGTTCAGAATTAATATCAGTGGTTCAATGTCATGGATGAATATTCAATCCTCAATTAGTCTCAATGAAATTAAATTTAAACATTATGGCATAATTCTTCCCTACAAAACATAACATTATTATTTCTTACATATTTCTATAAAAGAAAACGTCACTTTTTTTATAATATCCATTTAAATAAAAAACATTGTTCATTAGTTTTTTTTGAATTCACAACTTGTGCATGAATGAAATCAAAATCCATTGACTACATATTAATTAGAAAATTTCCCCAATTTGGATAGTGTAATACTCCGTTCATATAATTGAATGTAATTTTTTCGATGTTGTTATAGGATCATAGTCAAAGAAATAAATAAAATATATGAAATAAAAAAGTGATTTAATATGTTCGATTATAAATAATTTTACTTTACATTCTTTGAAATCATTAGGAAAAGTTAGAATATCAAAATTCTTAAAGAGTAGTAGAGGTAATTTTTGTGATTTTTTTTTGAAATGATAATAATATAATTAAATTATTAATTAATATAAATTTAATTTTAAAAAATCTTTAAAATGTTATAAGTAAAATTTTTACTTACAACACAAAACTTGTTATTTCTTTTCAATTAAGGTGAATATATGTATGGGATCTATGTAGTTCTTCATCTGAAAGACATTGTCTTCAAAAACCACTAAAACCAAGATCCGAATGACAGAATACAAATAATCTATAGTCATTCACAACATAAATAGTTTTATTATAGTGACCAATTTCCTTATGTTTTGAATGAAAATTCATATTGAAAATAATAAGAGAAGAAATTTTAAATATCCTCATACATGTACACTTTAACAATTTACCCTTAAACTAATGATTTTTTATTTACCTTGTTCTTCACTTTTTTCATAAATATCTTGAATGGTTTCATCCATTAGAATTGTATTGTCCCTCAACATTTAGCTTCATATAAAAAATGAAATACTAAATGTTACATTTATCTAAACAATGATGATATAAATATTTTTTTCTTTAATTTACAAAATTTTTAATAACATCTTTTTAAAGAATACACAGTGTATCATTTTTTTCCATCAAAATGTCTCTTAATTAATATGATATTTCAAAAATTATATCCTATGTTATATATTTCAACATCCATCTATGGCCAATAGATATTAATAATTACATCATGACATGATAGTCATGACTTTTTAACCTGGTAATATATCCATTTCTTCTGTAATAAGAACAATTAGAAGTGTATCCATCTAATAACCATAAATCATTAATACACTAACAACATAATAAATTAATTTATTTATAAATTTCAAAAACAACTTCTGGATTATTTAATTTTTGTGGTCTTTCATTTTCACACTACACATGTTTAGGATACCATTGAATTTGGGAATGATCCAACTACACCTTCATAATATCTTTTGTCATTTGGGGTGTGTTCATCATGGTATAAAATATGTTATCATAAAAATTCTTCTCAATGTGAATTACATCTAACATGTGTTGAACAAATAAATCATAACAAAATGGAAACTTCAAAAAATTGTCCACTTTATCCAATTTTGAACTCTCCCAAAAAACACCATCTTTTATTACAATTGATCCAATAATAATAGGTGGTATTCAATATATAATAGATTTTACCTTAATAAATGAGATGACTATTGGAGTTTTCCCACTCTCAATAATAACTTTTTTAAAATTATTTATATTCCAATACAATGGTTAATATGTAGTAAAAAATCTATGATGATAGTCCAAAAACAATGATTTATTACATTTAAAATCTTAAATTATTTTCTTAGTCATTGAGTATATAAAAGATTTTAGATCATGTGTTCTTGATCCAATTAACTTAAAATATGAAATAAAGTCACTTATTTTCTATGTGAACTTATCTTTGAGTATAAAATTATACCCTTATACTATATCATATGTAGTGACCCCATTATTTATCAATAAAATAATCCCATAAATCATTGGATTCAAATAAACATAAATACTCTTTTTTGGATATCCTTGAATTAATAATGAATAAATATATGGTTTATTCATCAAAATCCAATGGTATTTATTTTAAAAAATTATTAAAATAGGACATTATGAATATTTATAGTCATAAGCACATAATGGGAAGAAACCACCAGAATAAAGACCCAATAATGTGTAATGATAATCTAATGAAAAATATTGATGCATCTGATCAAAAGGTTTCTATGAATCACCATAAAATTTATTATTTAATCTCTTATCAATAAGAACATTGAATCTATAACATTTAATTAATGAATGTGTGTTTCGAGATATAAAAAATATTTTAGAAGAGATTTCATCTAAAAATACATCAATTTTCAAATAGTTATAAATTTTCACATTCATTATTATATCTTTTTATAACTCGATTTTCTATATATTCGATAATTAGCCAACAACTCATATTCACCATAATATAATATGCATTCATTAGAATATGAATGATTATTTGGATAATTAAGACCCAAATTATGAAAACAAATTATTTCATTCATATAAATTTTAAGACAATATATTCCCTCTAGAAAATAATGATTTAACCATAGAAAAAATTTGATTGAAACAACTATTTTACATTACAAAAGATAATAAAGTGTCCCTATATTTTTCAAGAGCTTCAAATTTTTTATCTTATATCTAGGATATGAGCCCTCCTTAGAATATTTTAATAAAAAAATAAATTCCAAATGGATCAAATTCGGGATTAGATTCATCATTATGAGTTTCCGTTTTTTCAAAATATTGGTTGCTTGCATCATGTTCTAAATTTTTAAATTGAGATGGTTATGGAACCAAAAAAATTGTATTTCCTTGTCAATTCCATTGAAAATATTAATACTAAAAGAAATATTCATTATTAAACTAAATCATAAAAGGTAAGTCACAAAATTTACAAATGATTCATAACTTCTGAAACCACACTTCTTACAAAGGCACTTAATTGTTCCATCTAAAAAAATAAAAAATTTAGATTATGTGAATGATATAAATTCTTCAATACCCTTGATTTAAAAAACATTTATACCAGGGCTATGTTTTATAATGATTTATTTAATCATGATCTCGTAGTAAAAAATAGATTGTCTATTTCATGGGTCCATAGTTTCATAAAAAACAGTGATTAGTTTGTTAAATAAAATGTATTATGCAACTGTTTTTAATTAAAAGACCAGTTAATTATTATTGTTTTAATAAATTTCATATCATATGTTATTTTAAATATTATTAAAAATATAAAAGTTTTAAAATATTATTTTATATAAATATTTATTAATTTATACAAATTTATAGTAATTTATAATAAATTATATCAGTGTATAGTGAAATATTCTAATATACACTAATTTTAATTAATTTATACTAAATGATACTAATTATACAATTTATTTAATTTATACTAATATTTGAGGAATTAATACTAATTTATAACAATGTATTCTAAATTATATAAATTTATACTAAATTATACTAATTTTTATTATTTATATTATATTTTACTGATTTATACTAATTTGTATTAATTTATTCTATTTTGAAAGATGTAAATAGCATATTATATTAATTTATACGAAATAATATCAGGTTAATTTAAATTAAAATAATTTATACTAGTTTTTTTATTTTCTAAAAAATGAAACTAATTAATATTAAATTATACTAATTTTGACGAAATAATACTAATTTATAGAAATTTATAATAGATTATATAATTGAACAATAAATTATAACAATTTATACTAATTGTTATTAATTTATACTTTCTGATACTAAATGATGCTAATTTATATTCATTTGTGCTAATTTTTTAGGAATTAATAAATATTTATTGTAATACATAGTACATAATATCAATTTACATTAAACAATACTATTTTATACTAATTTTTATTAATTTATACTAAATGATACAAATACATAAAAATTTATATTAATTTATAATAATTTTTATGGAATTTATCATAATATATAGTTATTTATATAAAATTGTATCAATTTATTATAAATTATACCAATTTATACCACGATAATTTTTTTAATTTTACTAAAAACTATAAACGGGCAATAAATCCATACAGAAGTCATAAGTAGACGGATACAAAGGTTTGAAATTATGAATCCTGAGGGAATCCCCTCAAATTAATCCATCCCCACAAAAGAAAAATAAATCAGATTAGAAAAAAACGTAAGTGACGTACCTAAAAAGGCTCGGAAATCTAGAAAATCAGCTACCTGATTACCCTCACACCCCATATAAAGTACATGATTTTGATCGTTGATAAGACCCCTACACATCTGGATAGAGTATGAAATTTTGCAATGGATGCGGTAATGACCCATTAAACAAGACTAAATGATCTTGGAGTCCATCTCCACACCAACTAAAACAATGTTGAACCGGTTACATAGTTCTTACCCTATAAGAATCTCCCTAGCCTCGGACTGGAGGGAATCAACGTACCAAAAATTGGATGGAAATTTTATGATCACACTACCCTTGGTATCCTGAACAATGACACCACCTCACTAGTTCCCATACAATATGATCTGTTAGAGTTGAGCTTGAGGCCCAAACTATGAGGACACCACCAGAGCCAGTGTAATTGGAGATCATTCGAAATGGAAGTAAGTAGAGTCCCATTACACATGATGATCCTCAGAGATGGGGAACCACTATAAGATCTTGAGTTTTGGGAAAGATCCGACAACACCCTCTTTACCCTTGACACAAGGGACAATGATGTGCATGAGGTACTCACACACCTAACAGTGTTCCTATCCTGCCTAATACACGAGCAACTCGTCTAAAAAATCAGTACTCTATCATTTACTCAGAGAATCTCTACATCACCCCATGGAACCAAAGGGATAAGAAAGTACCACATTAAGATAATTGGGAGGAGAATCCATTTATATTTTCAATGGTGAGCTACATCACCTGTGAATAGTCTTTTTAGAAGAACAAGTGATCTGAGGACCCTTTAGAGTGAGATCCACCAAATATACAGTAAGACACCGTCCTAATGAATATTCTCATGATTTTATCATATGTTTGTAATTTTGGGTCCTTCTTGTTTGGAACACCACGTAACGCCTCCTCAATTAGAGCATCACACAGTTTCTCTTTTAATGATGTGTTTTTAATGCAGGCCAAGACCGCATGAATTAATTCACACGGTGACATGCTTTTGACGTGGAGACATTATTGGAAGATGATTATATTTCTTATATAAGGAGGAATCAGCAAGGCATTTGAACATCACCTGTAGCATCAAAACTAAGAGAAAATCCTTTTTGTTGATCGCCATTCTTTAACGATCATCTTTTCTTGCTCTCCACCTTTAGATCCACACTTTTATTGTTGAGTATTACTTTTGATATCCCTTCCATTTTGGGAAGTATATACTGTGTACCTCTTGATTTTAGTGGATACTTCTTTCTAGAATAGGTTTCATGGTTTTCCCTTTTGGTTTATTCAAGTAAAAAGTTCTGGTGTTAACTTTATTTTCTGATCCTTATTTTTTTCATTACGCATGTACTTCTATTTGGGGGAGAAAGATTTAATTTCCAATGCACGTTTGATTTTTCTATTGTATGCATGTTTGTTACATTCCCATCTTTCCCAACATCTGGTATTACAGTGTTTGGTTTTTTACATTATTATTATTATGGAGGTTAATTACAGTCATATGAGTTTTTTTGAATGGTACCAACTACCATATGTGGTTACTTAAAATGAACGATTTTATTTTTTTCAAGTGATTGCATCTTCTAGTTTTTAGTACCCAGAAGCCAGGGAGGATGTTATACAAAGAATGAGTTTTCAAGAAAGAGATATTTTGTCGATTCATTATCCAATGGGTTGAAAAAAACGTGATGAACAACACTGGAAACATCTCTCATGCAGAACTTTCTAAGTGAATACTGAGATGACCTATGCTTCCAATAAGGGAAAACAAATTGTTTCTTCTCAACCAAATGATGAACATGACATATAGAGACTATACATCTATTTCTGATTTTTTTAATTCAATATATGGGGGTTTTTATCAGTTTTTTGAAATGCGTATCACTTTTGAATATGAGTCTTTTTCTTTTTGGCTTCATATCACTTTCCCTGGTTCATGGGATAATTTACATGTTACTCTAACTGGTTCTTCTCTTAATGGTTATGTGGCATTTATTTTTTTCATGTATTCTATTTTAAATGAAGTAGTCATGCTACGAACTCATGAGAATTACTTTATAGAACTTTTAGTCACAGAGAACAGGGGGAGAATCTAGGATCGGGGGCAGAGCACTCTAGGTAAGAGAAGGGGCGGAAGAAAATCTCGACCAAAGTAGAGAGATTTCGAATGGCATAATTGTGGTAAGAAGGGGCACATTTAGATGTTTCTTTACCAGCTTAAAAGAGAGAACATATTGATGGAAAATCCACTATTGAAAAATGATGATGTAGATGGTCATGTCGCCGCTGGTAGAGGGTGATCTTGTTATTGTTTATGACTCCATTAACATTCTTTCTAATGATTCTTGCTTGGTTGTTGATAGTGGTGAATTTTTTCATGTGACATCAAATAATTATTTCATTGCATCTTACAACCTAGGTAATTTTTTGATTTTCAAGATGGGAAATGATGGTCATGCCGACGTTGTAGGCTTTGAGACTATTTGTTTAAAGACCAGTATAGGAAGTAAGCTGATTTTGAAGAATGTTTGACATGCACCCAGGTTTTGGTTGGAACTTATTTCTAGAAGAATTCTTGATGAAGAAGGGTTTATCAGCACTTTTGGAGATTTCCAATGGAGTATTTTCAATGGATATTTGATTGTGGGTCAATGGAAGAAGAAATCAGGTTTTTACTGAACTAGAGCTTCTATTTCTTGTGACACTAAATGTGTTGTTGAGTGTAGTGTTTTGTCCAAGTTGATGCATAAGAGGCTTAGTCACATCAGTAATAAATGAATTGAATTTTTGGCCAACAAAACTCTTCTTCCAGATTTGAATAGTATCAAATTGGACACGTTTTATCATTACATAGCTGTGTAATAGAGTAGAGTGAGCTTCGCCAGTAAGCCTCTACACAGGAAGTCACAGGTACATAAATTGGTACCTTCTGGAATTTGTGGTCCTTTGAAATCTAAGACCATAAGTGGTGGTCTATATTTTGTTACATTTATTGATAACTACTCATGAAATCTATGGGTTTATGTTTTGAATGCCAAAAGTCAGGTGCTTAGTGTTTTTACTTAATTTAATGTTTCTGCTTAGAGATAATCAGGAAATAAGTTGAAATGTATTCGCACTACCAATTGGGGAGAGTATTTTGGTCTATTTGATCAGTATTGTAGGAAGGAAGGTATTCGAAAACAGAAGAAGCTACCCGAGACTTCTCAACTGAGTTGTGTAGTTGAGCAGATGAACATGACTTTGTTGGAAAGAGTCCATTGTTTACTTTCGAAAGGAAAATTGCATGAACATTTTTGGGGTGAGGATTTACATACTACGGGTTATATTATGAATTTATCACATGATATTGCTTTGTAGAAAGAAACTCCCAAAAAATGTTGGTATGGAAAATAGATCAGGTATGATCACTTGTTTGTTTTTGGGTGAATTGATTTTGTTCATGTGCCTAAATATGAGAGATTCAAGCCTGATGGTAAGACACACAAGTGTATTTTTATTGCCTATGGACATGATGAGTTTAGGTACATGTTATATGATCATGTTTTGAAAAAACATTTCAGAAGCCATCATTCATTGTTTAAGGAGGATCAGACTATTTCAGACAATGATAAGGGAGAAAAATCTTCTTCTCTAACTTTTGATGGCTTTGTTAGTATTAAGCCTGGTTCTAATTCACATTTACCTCATATTGTAGATTATAATGATCACATTTATGTATAGAATGATGATCAAGGTGAATAGGTTGGAGTTGATGTCTCTGATGCACCATTTGTTTCTGATTATCCAGTTCCAGGGGTTATTAATGAAACCAAAGTTCCACTCCGGAAGTCATCTCGAAATCACACCAATTCTACTTTATATTCACCTAATGATTATGTGCTCCTTGCTAAAGGGGGAGAACAAGAATAGTTTTATGAGACAATGGAGTGTGAACATAATGACAAATGGGTTGTGTAAATGGATGATGAGATGACATCATTGCACGACAACCACACATTGGAGCTGGTGACGTTACATATTGGTGAGAGAGATTTGCAAAATCGGTGGATTTATTAGATTAAAAATGATTAATTCAGTTCCCATCAATGATCCAAGGCATGGTTAGATGTCAAAGGATTCTCTCAGAAGAAAGGTATTGATTTTGATGTGATTTTCTCACATGTGGTCAAAATGTCTTCTATTCAGATTTTTCTGGGTTCGGTTGCTAGTTTGGATCCTTAGATTGGGAATATGGATATGAGGATAGCTTTCTTCCATGGAGATTTAGAAGAGGAGATTTATATGGAGTATCCAAAAGTTTTTGATGAAACTAGTAAACAATATCATGTTTTCATGTTGAACAAGAGTTTGTATGGTTTGAATCAAGATCTGAAGGAAGTTGTATAAGATGTTTGAATCAGCCATTTCTTATTAGGGTTTTAAGAAGATATCTTCATATCATTGTGTTTTTGTTCAGAGATTTACAGATTCTAGTTTTGTAATACTATTTTCTTATGTTGATGATATGCCCATTGTTGGCCTTGATACTTCTAGAATTGACCTATTGAAGAAGGATCTTTGTCAATATTTTTCAATGAAAGACTTAAGGCCAGCATGACAGATTCTTGGCATGACAATCTCCTAGGACAAGAAGTCCTAGAAATTTTTTTATCTCAAGAGAGATACATTGAGAAGGCTATTCATAAATTTTCTATGGATAGAGAAAAATTGTTTAGTACTCCTCTTGCATTACATTTTATTCTCAATAACAGCCAATCATCTTCTACTAATAAAGGGATAGGGGAGATGAAACACATACCTTATTCATCTTCCATTTTCAGTTTTCTGTGTGAAATGGTATGTACTAGACCTGATATAGCTCATGCTGTTGGTGTGGTATTTTATTTTCTATCAAATCTAGGTATAATGCATTAGATAGGAGTAAAGTAAATTTTTCATTATCTTTGTGGTACTTATGATCTAAGATTATGTTTTCGAAAAGGTGGACCTATGATTTGTGGTTTTATAGATTCAGATATGGAAGGAGATATAGATTCACAGAATTTCAATTTTGGCTATTTTATAACTTTGTCATGGGGACCTGTATCTTGGCAGTCTATATTACTGATATGTGTTGCTTTATCTACCATTGAGTCAGAGTTTATTTCAGCTGCAGAAGCGTGAAAATAATTGTTGTGGATGAAAAATATTATTCCAGAGATCAATTTAAATCAGGAAATGTATGTTTTATTTTGTGATAGTCAGAGTTCTATTTTTTTAGGACGGAATTAAACTTTTTCATGGAACGTCGAAACATATCAATGTTTGATATCATTGGATTTGCAACGTCATTGATTTGAGATAGTTAGAGCTTGAGAAGATCCAAACCGATGAAAACAGGGCATACATGTTGACCAAGAGTTTACCTAGAGTAAAATATGAGATGTTCCAACTGATTTAAGGGTAGGCGATGATCCCCAGTTGAGTTGGAGGGGGAGTTTGTTGGGTGCTTTCTTGGATGGTGCACCGCATAACAGCTCGTCAATTGGAGAATCACACGGTTACTCTTTTAACGATACGTTTTTAATGTGGTCAAAGACCACGTGAATTAATACACATTGTGACACACTTTCAATGCGGAAACAATATTGGACGATGATTAGCTTTCTATATAATGAGGCAGCGGTAAGGAATATCAACAACACCGGCAGCTAGAATAGCAAGAGAAAATCCAATTTGGTGATTTCAATTCATCAATGATCTTCCTTTCTTGCTATGTGCCTTATTATCCACACTTTTATTCTTGAGAATTACTTTTCAGATCCCATCCATTTTGGGGAGTCTCTACTGTGTACCTATATATTTTAGGGGACCCCCCTTCCTGGACTTGGTGCCATGGTTTTTCCATTTTGGTCTTTCCACGTTATAATTTTCTGTGTCAACATTATTTTTCTACACTTATTTTTGTCATTGTGCATCCGCTTCTATTATGGGGAGAAAGATTTTATTTCCACTATGCATTCTCTTTTTCTATTTTTTGTGCATTCATCTCTTTACCATATTTACCAACAGATAACTTATTATTACAGATGCACAAAATAATTATTCAACTTGGCAAGGATCATGTTAGACCAGAGGGTATCATCCCAACAACCCCACTCAATTTGAAGATATTGAGACTGAGGAAGGTCCCTCTCTAAAAACAAACTCCAGACATCAAGCCCAGAAAATGTATTTATAAATTTTAGTACTGAACTCAATGATACTGAAGAGGCCGCATAGATCATTGGTGAGGATATACTATGTGAATTTTGGGTATCACTTTACATTAATGAAGGTTTTTTCTAGGGTTAGACACCCTAGGAAAGCCAACGAAATGCTAGTCTGGTTCTAATTCCAGAAACTAATTTCACCTCTACAAAAGATCCACGAGGAGTAGAACCGGAGGAATTCGATATGCAGTTAGATCGAGAGCCATAAGCGGGACATATTTATATCTGTAGATACCATATTATTTCCTTACCATTTCTTCATCAGTCTTCACCATAATGAGCGGCCCTCAAGAAAATTCCACATCAATTTGTCTTGAATACCACAAACCTAACTGGAAACACTTCTATCATATATTCCCCCTCCCCTCCCCCAAAACTGCCAATGCCTTAAGGGACTATGGGGCCTATTGATTCTTTCCATCTTAGTGCTCATCCCTTATGAAGGCCGCTAAGGTATTATTAATGATAGAGATAAGAACTTTAGAAACCTTAAAAGAATAGAGTGTGTTCATTTGGATTTATGAGAGGATACAACCGACCAATGTAATATATCCACTATGAGATAGAAAACGATTCTTCCAATTGTTGATATGTCTTGTAATATTTTCAAACAACATGTTTAATTGGATGATACACACTCTAGAAGTGCATATATTGGTTCAAAGATAGTCTATCATGATTTTGTGTCGATGCATGTCCAGATTTGTTTCTACTTATTGAGTGTGCCTTTTTGTACTCCTTAATGGGAGTTAGATACTTTTCTTCTCATGGTTTGGCATTTTTCTTCCCCATTTACAATACTATTCAGGAATTGTGTTGATATCGCAAGTAGACCATATTCTTTTTTTGAAAAATAGGATAATATCGTTCGCATACATTTCGTGGGAGACTGATCAGGGTTACTAAATACATCGAAAAGGAAGACCATTTCGGAATACGACACTTCTATTCATGTACTGGTTAAGGGAATTTTGCATGAGAATGTAAAAACTAGGAGATAGTGTATCACCTTTTCTTATACTACATTCATATTTAACAAAGCCACACTATTTTACCATAATGGAAATACTGAACCATGGAGAGTTGTAGCAACTGTATAAGAGGTCTGAGGACCACAAGGAGAATCCCATGAACAAGAGTACCTTGATGATAAAATTCCATTCAACCAAGTCATTAGATTTTTCTATGTCAAACATGATAACCACATTGGAGCCAGCATCCTATTGGTTGATATCCCTTATCATCATTTGTGCCAAGTCAATCACCCCTTGTAACGAACTCCCTTTATAACAATTTATAGAAAATTATAGAAAATTATACTTATTTATGGGAAATTTAAACTAATTTATAGTAATATATATTATGTTATTTGAATTTACACGAATGTATAATAAATTTTATTAATTTATACAAATGTATAAATTTTTTATTAATTTATAATTTATTATAAAAAATTATAAAAAATTATATTTGTTTATACTAATTTTTTTGAATTTATTAAAATCTTTATTCATTTGTAATAAGTTAAATTAATTTATAACAATTATGTCAATCTGTGTTAAATTACACCATGTTGTGTTAATTTTTAATACTAATTTATAGTAATATATATTAATTTATAATAAATGTTATTAATTTATACTAATGTATATTAATTTTTCATATATTTGTAATAACCCCATGAAATGCATGACTCTTGTATCTTTTTATATATATTTTCTTCTTAGGACTGGTTACCACATGTTCGATGAATTTCTGGTATATCAATTTTAATAAATTTATACTAAATGATACTAATTTTTACTAATTTATATTATGTTATAATACTTTTTATGAATTTATACTAATTTTGATTAATATATAGAAATGGTTTTAAATTTATAATAAATTATATCAATTTATATTAAACTATACTAATTTAGGCTAATTTATAAGTAATTAATACTAATTAATACTAATTTATATTAATTTATACTAATTTGTACTAATTTATATGGTTCTATATTAATATATAGTAATTTTTACCAATTTATTATAATACATAACAATTTGTTTTACTGTATACTAAATCACACAAAATTACACTGATGTATACAAATTTGTTTTAATTAATACCATTTTTTGTAAATTTATATAAATATTTAATAATTTTAATCAATTAATATTATATTATTCAATATTATGTGAATTTATTCAAATTTTTTTAGAAAAAAATTATTCTAATTATTATTAATTAAATTATATTGTAAAAAAATATATTTATTTATACAAATTATATAAATTAATATAATTTTAGCTTATTTTGTAATAATTTTTGATTAATTAATACTATGTTAATGTAATTTATACTGATTTTCACAAAATTATTCAAATTTATAGTAACATATATCAATTAATAGTTATTTATAATAAGTTATAATGATTTTTATCATTTTATACCAAATTGTATAAATTTATTTTATTGAATATTAATTTATACAAATGAATAAAAAAATTTATAATAAATAATTATATATATCTATTTACAAAAATTTATTTCATTTAATACTAATTTTTCGAAATTTATAAAAAAATTTATTAATGGTTATCAACTTATTCAATATATATTAGATGTTAAAAATTTATTCCAATTTAAATAATTTAAAATAATTTCCAAATATTTATATTAAATTATGCAAAATTATACCCTTTAAAAATATGTATTTTAATTTACACTTATTATCACTGAATTAAAACTAATTTTTAAAATATTATATGAATTTATACTAAATTATTTAAATTTATAATAAATTAATAATAATAATATATTATTATTATTATACATCAATTTAACCTAATTTTTATTTATTTTCGTCAATTTGAAGTAATTTTTATTTATATATATATATCAATTTATACTAATTTCTATTAAATAATAACAATTTTTATATTTTGTATTAATTTATACTAATTTAATTTTAATTTATAATAATTTATGATAATTTTTAGTAATTTCCATTAAAATACACTAATCTATAAAAAATATTTTTTCAATTTAATAAATTAAAATAATTAACAATCTATATAAATTTAAAATATTAAATAGAGAAAAAATGATGATAATTTAAAAAAAATTAAAAAAACATCGAAATTCGTATTTTGTTGAACGATTTGTTAACATGATTTAGAATAGACTATGTTGAAGGTTATATTTGAAGCCACACACTTTCATTGATAAAAACATAAGCATTATAGAAATATTGTGGAGAGGGGGAGTCTTTTCATATTTATATCTTTTTACGATGTAGTTTCCATCACAAAAAGGTCGTCGTATGGACGATTTTTTGTAGGTATTTTTCATTAAATACTTATCCATCAAAAAAGTTCACTGTCAAATTTTTTTCCTTCTCAAAAAAATTGTCGATGGATCCTTCATAAAAAAAATATTCTATAAGAAGTCATCACAAATATACAATCATTGGTGTAATTATGGTAGATCCATCGCCAATCCAATTGTGATGTATCCATGAAAATATTGATTATCATAATGAGCTATTTGTGACAGTTGTATTAGTCCATTACCAAAAATGATGCTTAAGGAACTATTTATGACAGAATTTATTTTTTGTCATAAATAGGTCATTCCTCCTATTGTTTGCGCAGGCGCGCTGATACATTTTGTGACGGATAAGTTCATCCTTTATAAAAAACTTCATGGAAAACCCATTTGTGAAGGATAAGCTAGTCCCCCACAAATAAGTCAATCTTATAGACGATTTTCGAAATAATTGTAATCTGTCACAAAAGAATTTTTGTAAAAATATATTTTTCCAGTAGAGGTTGTCTTCTTCCTCATTCCTCTTCAATAGTGATTCCAAAATGACAATGAACAGGGTAAGAGAAGTGTTAGACGTTCTCAATAATAAATTTCTTCTTATTCCAACACTTCTTCCATCAATGGTAAGTTTTCATACAATAGTAGTACTTTATCAACATACATATTCTCTTCTTTTTCGATACAAATGATGTTCAGAAAAAAAAGGTATCAATTCTTTCTCTCTCTCTTATTTACAACATCAAACTCATCCTCTTATTCTTCTGTAATCGTATCAAAATTATATGAAAAATATTTCAATATTTTGAAGATAGAAATCCCATGAAGTATGATATTTTCAATAATCTTATTCAATTTTTTAGTAGAATTACCTACGCAAACTCCCCTTGATCTCAAAAAATTACTCTTATTTATATCTACCGGAACTATATAAACATCCATCATGTCATTTAAACCAGTTGATAACATTCCCAATATATTCTCATTGTTTTATTTTAGTTAATAATTTTTTAATATTCTCATTTGAAAATCCTCGAATAATTAGGCATCGATCTTCTGAAATTATTCATTTCATTCATTTTTTAACTTTACTAGAATCGTGGATAAATTTCTAGCATCATGATATTTAGGAATTGAAGATCATGAAATAATATTCTAACTTAATGTATTCTTCAAAATTATTATTCTATAAATCCCTTCTTTCTTAAATAGATAACCCAAAATAAATATCACCTAAAACAACTTAATAAATTCTATATAATATCATGAAGGCCCTTATATATCCATTGAAATCTTATTCTGACACTTATGTGTCATCTATAATCTCCAGGTGAATCTTGCATTATCTTATTAATTTTTAAAAAAATTCCTTTAAAATTTTCATGTGAATCATACATATACTCATGTTAACACTTATATATGCTCTAGAAATTTGGAATCAATCTATCATATCAAAATAAATATCTAATATTTTGTCATGTATTTTATCATATATGAATCCTTACATGTTTACTTTTATAACCATTGATGACCCATATGTATCAAGAAAAATTCATTAAAATACAATAGTGTGACTCGTTACTACTCTATTTTCTAGTCTTCAATATATGGACATCCCTCGCGTATTACATTTGATGCAGATAAATATCCATAAACTTTTATATATACCGTAAAAATTTGGAGTGAGTCTTATGTACATAGTGATAATTTTTTAATACCCTTATGTACATATTACTTTTTCAAATTCCTCAATAACCTAAACCTATGAGTTTTACGAATTCATCAAAAGTACTCAGAACTTATTCAACGCATCCTTGACCATATTGAACAAGTCCAATTACTCTCAATATAAAATAAATAAATTTTAGTATTTTTATCAATTCCTATCACTATCAAGATTTTATTTATTTTTTTAAGACATTATAAATAAGGAACTATTATTTGAATATCTCTTTGATTCACGCTAAATATTATCCAACTATCAACCAAGATTTATTCATCTATTATAAGTATATTCTTGATAATCCAAGTTTATATTATCACTCTTCTTTCCAGATTGATTCTCCTCTTATGCATGCACCTTCTCCATTTCATCATGAACCTAAGGTAAAAATTGATTCCATTTTCCATCAACACTAATCACGAATTTATTATAAGGCGAACTCTATAATCAATAGACATATATATAAGTTGTTTTCCTTAAATCTCATTATTACAAGACCTTAAGTAGAAAAATATACTATTTTTAAATCAATAAAATGAAAACATTTTAGCTTTCATAATTCAATCATATTGTCATATTCCTCAACATATCCAATGGTAGGAAGCTTAAATTCTAGTGATCTATAGGAATTACAAGTTACATCTCACACCTCCAATCTCATCATTAATTGGGATCTTCATCATCACCAACCACCAATTGAATTTACTCCTCATTGAAATATTGATAAAAAACAAAATTCTCTTTTACCCACAAGTAATAATCATTCCAAGATTAAATTCTTACTTTGGTGAATAATTGGATCGTTGTACCATTATTAAATAATCATGGTAACTATTATAAAAATTTCAATTCAAATAGATTTTAATATATTTATTGGTCATTTTTTACACATTGAAAAAAATTATTAACCTTCATCCCTTATCAATAATTTTTTATTAGTATTCACATTACTATCCATGTCCGTCTATCATAAATATCCATTGGGACTAGTGATATTTTCATTAGTTAGATATACTACCAAAATATAGAATTTATTTTTCAAAATATAATACATTTTTATAACATTTTCCATTTACTATAGACTTGTAGGATAAAGATTCATTGTTCTCATTATATTATATTTCCCCAAAATTGGTTATTATAAATTCCCTTACATTTGGTCTTACCTTTCCCATGTAGTTTTTATCATTAGAACATTCGTTCTTTATAAGTTCTTATGGAACTTGTTTCTATGATAACAACATGTTCATATAAATTCATGACTTTATATCAAAGTTTGTCATACTTCTATTATCTCAAATAGATATGTGTACCCTCTTCTAGAAATAGTGTCATCTACTAGAATATCAATTTTCTATAATTTGAATTTATATAATATACTCATTAACATTAGGATAATTACATAATATTCACCTTGTGTTTTTCTAGCTGAATTTTTGTTTTTAAAATAAAACAGATCAAATGCTTCATATCTATACACATGAACTGATTAAAAAATATAATTAATTCATATAATAAATTATATGATTTCCATTTTTCATTATTTATGGAAAATTGCGAGGTTTTAACACCTTTATTTGTAAATAATTTCTTAAAATGAATAATTGTATAATTTAAGGAAGTATAAGACTCTTCATCAATCCATATTTTATTAACCCATGAAACAAATGTTCACATGGTAATGTGGGTTTTAAACTAGCCCCACTATGCATTTTATTATTCAATGAATGATTTTTTAAGATATTCATCCACTTACCAACATGAATGGTCACTTATCTTCTAATGAATAATATTCCTTAATTTACTCATCAATTCATTATAACTCTTAAGGTAATCTCATGATGTATCTATAATTACTAGTAGCATGTGCATGAAATAGTTCACATGGATCCTTGTAAAATAGTTCTAAAAACATTGTGGCATTTTCAAATTTAATTATAAAATTTATCATTATTTTTATAAAAATTTTATGTAAGCATTTCAAATATATAATATTTTTCCCCATTAATTTATTAAATTTAATTCTTCTCATTCTATTGAAATTTTTATTTTGTTCATACTTAATATGTATGAATATAAGATGCCAGAAGAAGCTGATAATCATATTTATATCAAGAAGGAAAATGTTACCCCCAAGATATCTACCATAAAGGATACATAAAATTATTCTGATTCATCTTATGATCATTTTAGTAGTTTGGATTTATGTTGAGAAATTATAATAAATTCTATACAATTCAGTAAATTATGAAATATGTGAAAATAAAAGTAAAAAAAGGTTGATAATGTCAGATGTTATTAATATTAAGAGTATATGATACTATAGACCTTCCACCCTAAATATAAAATATGCAATTAAATCTAGAAAGACATAATATAAAAAAAATGGATGGAAAATATAAAATTTATATAGAGTGTGTAATGAACCAAACGTTCATTAATGAAAATTACTCTAGATCTAATTAAATGACTTATTATGTTTCTATATAATATGAACTTCATTAATTTCATGTTTCTAGATTTTAAAATACCGTTATCAATTGTGACAGTTTCTAATATAGTTGTTGAACAGTGATCACCTGATTAGTATAAATATTGGGCTTTAAGAAATCCAATTTACTCAGAAAAATGAAGATATGTCCTCGTCTAGTAGAAATTCGCCATAAAAATCCCATTAGGAATAGCATATAAAGGAGGTTTAATCAATGGTCTTTTCTCTTAACCAAGCCCAAGTCGAGCTTGAACACATTAAGCATGAGGGGAACCGACTACATAAGAATTATAAGTTAATAGAATTACCACCAGAGAGATGTTATCCGAGCCTCCCCAAGAGTCTATCATCATCGCACTCCTTACCCTTCAGTATTATGAGGGTGTTATAAGGGTTTATATAACATGACCCTAGCACTATGACTATGTTCATTATTTTGGTATAAAGAATGTACTTTCATTTTATTATTGTTACATTGTAAATAGTTTTTGAAGCACAAATAATATTTCTTGTTAATATTCAAATAAGTAATAAATTTTGATAAATTATTGGATTTTTGAAATAAATAATATTTTAGAAAAATATTATTATTATTAAATTAATTTTAATTAAATATATATTATCATATAATTTTATGAATGCAATTATAATTTTTATTATGGTTTGAAAGTTATTTTTGTCAAAACCAATGAATTTTCGATAAATGTATGTTTTTATTTTAAAAGTAAAAAGTCATATATTTATATAATTATTTAGATAAAATAAAAATTATTTTTGGAATTAGGATGTCGAATTTTTCAAATGGTGATTTTTTCATAAATTTCTGAGACAGTCGAATTTTTGGAAAAAAAATTAAATTCCATTTAAATATATATTGTCGTTTATTACATCATAATGCCCAAATAGTAATGTAATAAAATACTCTAAACATTATTTTCGGCCAATATATGTTTTAGTATTAATATAATTTGATTTTATATTTTTTAATTTAGTTTACAAAGCTTTAGTTGACCCTTCAAGGCTAATAAAACATTATGTCTTCTAAAATTATTTTCCATGAGAGTGTGACTCACCTACACATAAGAAACCCTTATATTTTAGGAAATTCGGCCATTAAACTTATAAAATATTGTTTCCACACACAATTGTCTAAAACCCTAGGCAAAAACCAAGGGTTGGTTTGAGTTTTTGATTAGTTTAATGTGTGGTGTCCAAAACCAAAATAATAAAAAAAATCCGTCTCCTTTCCTATATAAAATCACCAATGCTCCCACTTTCTCATCACTCAAATCCTTTTTAGTTAGACAAACCACTTCCCTCAACTCACTAGAATATTCCCAAGGTTCCCCAAGTTCGCAAGAATCCCCTCTCAACCCCTTCCTAGGCCATTGGGATCACACTTCCAAGTCAGGTATTTCATCAATTTGCATTTTGTCCAATTTTATTTAAGATGTTATGACCTTTTAATTTAAATTAAAAATGTCGTGGTATAATTTATAACCTCCCCCATACTGTTCTTTTTGTGTTTGGATGATGTTAGACACCTTTCTCTCTCATTAATTCTTCCCATGTACACCTGTTACCATGCGGAAATACCGTGACTGATTTTTCTCTCATCTTTTACATCCAAGTAATCCTTTTGTATTATGCATCTAAATTTCAAAAAATTTGTTGGTACAAGTGTCTATTAGAAACCATTATTTTCCATTTCAATTAAATATTATGATACACCCATTTATCTCTCATAAACCATTTTTATGAATACTTATGTCATGTCGTTAAGCTGCAGAAATTGCACAGTGTTTTCCCAAGCCAAGATCATTGTGTAGTGAATACCTTACCCAATTATCTATCGAGGGTATTCAACTTTATACACATATACATATTGAATTATATTTTCATGTAATAGTTCAACATTACTTAATAATTTAATAACTTATGATGTTGATTTATTTCAAGTTATATGATCTATGTGGCACACTTATGCATGAAATGAAATGATTATGATGGATGCTCCCTGATAGCGATCCATGGAATTGGGTAAAGTATATTATCATGATAAATCTTGTGAAATGGGTTTTTAATCATGCTAATTCAATTGAATCTAGGTTTTACTCATGATTCATGTACAATGTGGTTTTACTCATGCTCAATGTGCAATAATCCTTGATTTATGCAAAATCATGTTTAGTGTTGCTACCACATTTCCATGTTATGATTATTATGATTTATGATGCCTTTATGTTAATGTTTCTCTTATGTTCCATTAATATTACTATTTTCTAACATGTGTTGTATTCCTCAAGTTATTTCATGTTTATTCCCTTACTGGGCTTTATAGCACACCCTTTTCTTATGCATGTCCTCAGGTTATCCCATGCTATGCTATGTACGAGGGAATGTAGTGGACATGTAAAAGAAGTTTTCAATAAGATGTTGTATTTCATGTTTTGAATTGTTATTTAATGTTTATAAGCCCCATATACACCATACCTGTCGATCTCCAATGTTGTATTTAGTTAAGAGTTTATGTAATAAATCATGTTCAAGTGTGTATTAAAGAGCAGGATTCTTATAGTAGGTATCAGAGGATTGGCTTAGTTATTTTTAGGATTAGGATTAGAAAACCCTAACCAAGATTTAGATATAAGAATAATTATAATAAATACATCCCTATGTACTGGTGAGTCTTGAGTAATTATTTTATCAATAAAATACATCCTTATCGGTATACGATCAGGTAGAGGTGGCTCTGGCACAGATGTATCCTAGGAGTAAAACTCAAAAACACCGTTATGAGCAAGACTCGAACGAGAACTGGTGCATGAAAATGGGCCTTGATGCAGTCCTGCTTATGACACTCCTAGAGTATATGCTTTGATAATTCAAAAACTTATAATGAACCCTTATTAATGGAATTAAATAAAATTCCCCTAAGAATATATGTTAGAAAGTAGATCATGAATATCACGGATTTAAGCTTATGGATTCATAAGATAAGGAAATAAAAGTTATTTATAATCATCAGTTTTGTCCCTGGATTACCCTTTATGTGTTACACATATATTTTCTTTTATTCCAGCCAATGGCTGGTAATAGGAGGACTCGGACTAACAACCGATATGAAGATCAACGTGATGACAATGCTAATGAGATTCCCAATCCGATGGGAGTGGTAATCAAGAACTTTTCCATGCATCTCTCTCAGTTAATTCACGCTTTGAATAGATATATGGGTAAAGAGGAATGTTCAACACCCCCTAGAAAGAACAAGTCTTTATCAAGAGCTTCCTAAGACAAAGGACTCTAACATTTTATGGATCATCTAATCCCTCAATCATCGAACAATGGATCAACTTCATTGTAATGATCTTCTCCATCCTTCAATTTTTGGAATAAGAAATTTTTTTTATGGATTCTTATCGTAATGAAGATTATGATGATCAATGGTGGATGAAGATCAATAATACTATGTCTGAGGAAGAGATCGAGGTGTTGAAATGGAAGGATTTATGGAAGATGTTTTTCGATAAATATTTTCCGCGCACCCTCAAACTTAAGAGGGAAAGGGACTTCCTTTACTTCAAGAAAAAAGATGATGAATCTGTCAGAGAGTATGAGGAAAACTTCAAATTGATTGCATGATATGCATCCGGCTTTTTTGTTACCCCCGAATGCAAGTTTGACCGCTTTTTGGTTGACTGAAACCTAGCCTACGGAAGGTTTTGGTGATCCGTGACTTCAACAGCTATGAAGAAATTGAACGATGTTCCCTCAAGGTCAAAATAGGGATCAAAGAATCTCAAGGGTATCATGGGGATAAGAATCACAAGGTGGACTTCAATGCTGGAAGTCTTATGGATGAATCCAATGGTACTCAAAAGATCCATCACCCCACTTTCCAACGGTGTGGAAAGTCGCACCCCAGAAATGGCCTGAAGGGGACAAGGAAATGCTTTATGTGTGAAGGATAAGCGCACCTAGCTGTTAACTACTGATAAGAAAAACCCGTGGATGAAAAAAATGATAGGAATGATCAATTGGATCCTCTACGCGTTGTTCAATTATAGAACTACAAAGAAGTAGGGCATCTTGCAAATCAATTCCCTAAACGAAGGGTTTTTAGAGGCAACCAACAACCTCCAATGTAGAAAGGGAGAACTTTTTTCATCACTACTGTCAAAGTGAACCCCGACATTGAAGTGGGGATAGGTAAGCAGTTTATTATTTCAAGAATTGTGAATGTACTTTTTGATTCAGGTTTTATGCACTCTTTTATATCCTAAAAGTTTAGTAGATCAATCCATGCACCACAAAAATCATGGAAGTAAAGATTTTGGTGAGTACGGAAATTGGGGAAATCATTGCATCCCATCAATATAACTCCTCCTCTATCATAATATGTGGATTGAATTTCCGAGTGAACCCCATCATACTTCCTTTGGTGGAATTTGATGCAATTTTTGTCATGGATTGTCTTTCAATATATAGTGAAAAAATAAATTGTTCTGAGAGGGAAATCACTCTCCATGTAGAGAATCAACCCCCTATTCCATACAAGTGCAAGGAGGAAGATGAATCTTCTTTAGCTCTATCATCTCAATTATGGATATTACTGCCCTATAAGAATGCATATATGGCTCAGATGATCGAGTCTATGTAGGAAACCATCCTTGAATACATGCCTATAATGAGGGAATTTGTTGATGTGTTTCCCAATGAATTTCTTGGACTTCTCCAAGAAGAGATTTTGAATTCATAATTGATCTTATACCCTGGGCATTGCCAATATCCAACACTCCATATTGAATGGCTGTTTTGGAGCTTAAGGAGCTGAAGAAACAATTATAGGAGAATCTAGATATGGGGTATATACGACCAAGTGCTTCACTATGGGGTGCACCAATCATCTTTGTCAAGAAGAATTATGGGTCAACGCTCCATTTCATCGATTATCATGAGCATAACAAAATCAAGATAAAAAAAGTATCCTCTACCACAAATTTATGACTTGTTTGACCAGCATCGTTGAGCACAACACTTCTTCATGGTGTATTTTCAGTTGAGATATTATCATGTAAGGGTGAAGAAGGAAGGTATCCACACGACTTCTTTTCGAACAAGATACTGGCATTATAAATTCATAGTAATTCCTTTCAGTCTCTCTAATTCTCCAAAAATCTTCAAGGACTTGATGAATAGAGTCTTTAGGGATTACCTTGACAAATTTGAGATAGTATGTATAGATGATATTCTAAAATACTCCAAAACCAAGGAGGATCATGAGAAGCATATAAGAACTGTACTAGAGACCTTATCGAAGGAGAATCTCTATGAAAATTACAACATGTGTGTGTTCTGGTTGATGGATGTCTCATTCATGGGCCACATCATCACATGCAATGGGATATCTGGGGATCCCTCCAAAACAGATGTAATTGAGGGTTGGCTAAGACCAACATCGGTAACGGATATCCGTATCTTCTTGGGTTTAGTAGGATATTATCGATGATTTGTGGGAAATTTATCACTATTGTCCAACACTCTTACCAAGATAACTTTGAGGGGAGTAATGTTTTCTTGGAGTGATGAATGCAAAGAATGAATCAAGGAGTTAAAAAGGAGGATTATCACTGCACCCATGCTGAATTTACCCAAAAGTGGATATCTTTTTGTGTTATTTAGTGTTTCTTCGAAGAAGCGCATGGGATGTGTGTTGATGAAAAATGAAAAATTAATTTCATATGAATCAAGGAAATTGAATGGTCATGAGCAAAATTATCCAAAACGTGATCTGGAGTAGGCTGGAGTGATCATCACTTTAAAAATATGGTGGTATTATCTCTTTGGGGAGAAGTGTGAAATATATACAGACCAAAAAACACTGAAGTATAAATTCACACATAAAATGTTGGACATGCACCAACAAAGATGGTTTGAGCTGATTAATGACTATGACCCCTCAATCTATTTCCACCCCAGGAAAGTGAACAAGGTGGAAGATGTTCTATGTAGAAAGGACCCAACTATTATATTATTGATGAGAATTTAGAAGGATCTAATATTCTTAGACTTGATGAAGATGGACTTAGGAATCATAAATAAGTGAACATCCTCTATCCTTTCACAAATGATCTCTCAACTATCTCTTTTGTAAAGGATAATGGACACTCAAAAGGATGATGTGGGAATTTAGAAGAAGGTTAGAAGCTATCAGAAAAGGGAAATCCTCATATTTCAATGTCAATGAAGAAGGAATTGTGAGATTTGGGAAAATAATATGTGTTTCATCAAGTTTAGAGCAGAAGAAGGAACCTTTCAATGAAACGCATAGTTCAAATTTCTCAATTAACCAACAAAACACAACGATGCATTGAGATCTATTAGAAAATTATTGGTGGTATAATAATAATAAGGTGATCTTTGAGTATACATCAATGTTCCTAGTGTGTTAGAAAGTGAAGGAAGAGAGGAAAAACTATAAGGAGATGATTCCACCATTCCCAATACCAGCATGGAATTGGGAGAACATCTCCATCGAATTGGTCTCTGGACTTCTGAAGACATCCAAACGCAATAATACAATCTGGGTAGTTGTGGATCATCTTACATAGTCTGCACAGATCATTGAAATTCGAGAGGATTTCCCATTGGATTAGCTGCCACAGATATATATCAAGGAAGTGGTAAGGTTGCATGGAGTACCACTATATATTGTACTTTTTCTCGATCTAAGATTCATCTCTATGTTTTAGAAGAATCTTCAACATGATCTGGATTATTAACTAAACTTCAGTACGACCTATCATCCTCAAACTGATGGCCAATCCAAGTGAACTATCCAAACACTTGAAGATAGGTTGAGAACGTGCTCAATGGACTTCAAAGGAGGATGGGATCAACATCTTCCACTGGTGGAATTCTTCTACAATAACAGTTTCCACTCGAGCATCTTAATGGCACCTTATGAAGATATATATTGTAAGAGGTGTAGAAAACTGGAATTTTGGGATGAAGTCAGTGAACGTAAGCTACTAGGACCCAAAACGTTATAAGAAATGGTAGAGAAGGTGAAAACCATTCAACACCATATCAAGGCAGTCCGGAGTCGACAGAAGAGTTATGAAGATAACCGTCGATGAGACCCTGCATTTAAATTTGTAGATATGGTATTTCTATTCATATAACCATGGAAAAAGGTCATGAGGTTTGGAAAGAAAGGGAAGTTAATTCCTAGGTACATCAGCCCCCTTGAGATTCTTGATCGTGTTGGGGATGGGGCCTATAGACTAGCACTTCCACCAACCATGGCCAAGGTACATGATGTTTTTAATGTATCCCTATTAAGGAAGTACATACCAGACCCTTCACATGTACTATCTTCAGATTTAGTATAGTTAGTGGATGATATTTCTTATGAGGTGCAAACAGTTTTGACCCTACACCGTAGATAAAAAATTCTACAAAATAAGAAAATTCCCCTCGTCAAGGTGTTCTGGAAAAACCAAAATATTGAAGAAGCGACATGGGAATTAGAGGAAGTGATGAATCCTAGTTTCCAGCATCTTTTTTAGTGTGGGAAAAGGAAATTTTGAGAGTGAAATATCATAAGGGGGAAGATTGTAACAACCCAAACATTAATTAATGAAAATTCATCTTAATCTAATTAAATGTCTTATTATGTTTTTATAAAATTTGAACTTCATTGTTTTAATGTTTCTGGATTTTAAAATACCATTATGGATTGTGAAAATTTCCAATATAGCTACTGCACAATGATCACATGATCAGTATAAATATAGTGCTTTAACAAATCCAATTTATGTAGACAATGTAAGTGATGCCCTCACCATTAGAATTTCCCCATATGAAGCCCATTTGTTAAAGCTCATATAGGAGGTGGAACCATTGGTCTTCGCTCCTGACCAAGCCCAAGCCGAGCATGAACACGTCAAGCATGAGTGGAACCGTCTATGGTAGAAGTGGATGTTAATAGATATTACTACCCGAACGATGTTACCCAAGCCAACCCCAGATTATGTCACCATCGAACATCTTACACTTCAATCTTATGTGGGTGTAATAAGGGGTTATGTAACAAGACCCTAGCACTATGACTATGTAGATTAATTTTTAATATATAATGTGCATTCATTTTATTATTGTTACTTTGTAAATAGTTTTTAAAGCACAAAAAGTCTTTATAGTTAATATTAAACTAAGAAATGTATTTTGATAAATTAATGGATATTCAAATTAAATTATATTTTAACAAAATATTATTATTATTAAATTACTCTTTTTTAAATATAAATTATTGTATAATTTTATGAATGCAATTGTAATTTTTATTATGATTTGAAAGCTATTTTTGTCAAACACCATGAATTTTCGATAAATGTTGATTTTTATTTTAAAATGTGATATTCAGATATTTAGAAAAGTATTTAGATATAATGAATATTATTTTTGGAATTAGGACATCGAAATTATCCAATGAGAATTTTTCATAATTTTCTGAGACAACCGAATTTTTGGGTAAGAATTAAATACTGTTTAAATATATAATGTGTTTTATGACATCATAATGACCCAATTATGAAGTAATAAAATAATATAAACATTTATTTCAGAAAATATATGTTTTTTAATAAAAATAATGTTATTTTTGATTTGTTTTATTTATTTTACAAAGCATACTGGACCGTTCAATGCTTTTAAAACATTTTGTCTTTTTAAATTGCATTTCATGAGAGTGTGACTCACCTCCACATAAGCAAGCCCATTATTTTAAGATGTTCGGCCATTGTATATATAAAATATGGTTTTCTACTACCCTTTGACAAAAACCATGGGAAGGAACCCTGTGTTGGATTGTGGTTTTGATTAGTTTAATGTGAGGTGTCCCAAACCTAAATAATAAAGAATTCCCTCTCATTTCATATTAAAACCCACCCAAGATCTCACTTCCTCTTCACTCAAAGCCTTTATAGTTTGATAAACCCCAGAAATCCTATCTCTAGAAACCTCCCAAGGTGCCTCATTCTCCCAATAATCCTCTCTCAAACCTCTCCCTAGCATTTGGGATCGCACTTCCAAGTAAGGGATTTCATCCTTTTTCATTTTTGTCCAATTTTCCTAAAGTTGATATGCCCTTTTTCATTCAATTAGAACTGTTGGGGTATGATTTCACCCCTCCCCCATTTTGTAATCTTTATGTTTGGATGATGGGATACCCTTTTCTCTCTGATTAATGCATCACATATACACCTGTTACAATGCCAAAATTCCATGAGGGATTTCACTCTTCTCTATTACTTCCAAGTAATCCTTTTGTATTATGCATATAAATTTCATTACATTTGTTGTTATATGTATCTATAAGACCCCATTACATTCCATTTCATGTACATACTATGAGACACCCATTTATCTCTCATCAACCATTTTCAATAATCCTTATGTCATGTCATTTTTCTGCGGAAAGTTCACTACGTTTTTCCAAGCCAAGATCACTGTGTAGTGAATACCATACCCATGTATCCTTAAATGCTATTCACCTTTATAAACACTCAAGTATATATATATATATAATGGTAAATTCATTTCTTTATTCCACATTACCTAATCATTTAATAAATTAGGATGTTGATTGATTCCATGTTATATGATCAATGTGGAACACTTATGCATGAAATGAAATGTTTAAGAAGGGTGCACCCTGATAGCGATCCAATGCATCGGGTAAAGTTATAGATGCAGAAAAAGTCCGTAACTCCTAGAAGAAGTTTTGAACGGATGAAGCAAAGTCGTATTCGGACTCAGAGACCCGGTCATGAGGACCTGGAAGTGGTGCACAAAATTCAAAAGGACCTTTGCAGAAAAATAATGCTCGCACGAAGGACTCCTAGGATTCGTGAAAAATAACTGGCGTGGCATGCAAATTTGCGCGCCCAGTTCGGCGCGGGGAAGCCTTGCCCACCCACTGGTCCTTTCGTGGAAGATTCCGCGCTCCATTGGGATTCCGTGATGGCAAATGCCTATAAATAGAATGTGACCTCAACCGTTTCGGGGTTGAGGAATTTGGACCAGCTCTCGTGCGCTCAATTCGGACTCCCGTGCGCGCAAGATGACATCCAATTAATTCCCCTTTTCGCGCAACCTTGCCCTGGGGGTCGCCGTTGCACGCAACCCCATAGGCTTTAGTGAATTTTACAAACTCCTCTGGGTTCTTCCTTTGTGCACAATCATTTCCCCCTTGCGTGCAATCCCTTACAAATTGCGCACAATCCCGCTGATAGGTTTCTCCGTGACTTAGGGATTGGATATTTCCCTCGCGCTCAATCCAAGCCTTTGCGCTCAATCCTCTGACCCAATTGAACGCCATCACAGTGTTTTCTGTGAAAACCTTCTCTTTGCGCGCAAAACCTAGGACCCGTTACCTTGACACCACGTGGTTGCCTCTCTGCACCGGCGTCCGATGTCTTCCATGTCGGGCATGCACGCTATGCATTGTTTTCCCGTACGGCCTTCCAAGATCATACGAAGTAACCTCAAGGTCCCTTGGGCGGTGTTTCTTGTTGTGTTGCATTGCCTTATTCTTCTTCGCATAGGCATGATAACAACTATTTCGTTTTCGCATATCCACGCTAACGTGGACCCCTCAATGGTTCGCCTTGCGTCCCCCCTTCACTACGGCCTTGACGATGCCTTCCCACCCACAAGGGGTCGAGGGTGTTGGGAATGTAAGTCCTATGGGTGTGGAGAGAACCCACCTCATCCAAGCTGCAGGACGTTAAACTGCTAAGAACCTCATCCTTAACACATGACGTTAAACTATGGTCTGATCCCGTGCCTCGCACGTAGGGTCCCCCGGGCTCAGACATTTATTATGCCTATTGTCTCCACAGGAATGGATTCTTCTTCACATGGAATGAGATCCTCCTTGTCAGAGTGGCGTTTGTCCACGGGGGAACGAATGCCTCAGAGCGTAAGCCCCTAGCCTCTCTTGCGGAAGGTTGCACCCATGCACCTCCGTACTTCCCCACTGCCAAGGCCAGTGGAGTCCCTTTCCCACTATTCTTTGTCTCACCATGGGCCTCCATCTTGGAGTAAGCCCCGACACCAAGGGCTGATAACCACACGTAAGAACCTATTTCCTCTTTGGCCAGCTCAACGAGTAATCCCATTTCCACTTCTCACGGATGCACCCTTTGTGACATGATCATCTTTTCCCTGCTACCTCTTGTTTCTCACACCGAGAATGACTCACGTGGGCTTAGAGCGCACATCGACCATGACATCCCCCAATGGGATGCCTTAGAGCGTAAGCCCCATCCCAGTGAACTATATGGACTTTGATCCATGCTAAAACATGGTACGTAGGAAGCCTCCACGAGGTTCAATCCCACCACTTGGTCGTTCTGGCTTCTTGATGTCTGTTCGCCAATACTTGGGGCTGCCATAGAGCATAAACCCCATATTTCTTGTCCCGAATGACGTTAAACTGTATGCCCCAAACTACGTGGACTTTAATCCATGATAATGTATGGTACGTAGGTAGCCTCCACGATATTCAAGCCCATCACTCAATTGTTCTGACCCCTATGCGTCGGTTCATAACCACCTTTAGGGGCCGCCTTAGAGTGTAATCCCCATACCTCACACTCATGTCTCACCCTGACCTCTCCCTCGAGCCCACGTGCCTAGGGAAGCTCATTCCCTAGCCTATAGATCTTACTACCTCCAGGCTCCAATCCATGTGTTCATTCTCATGGGTCACCTATTCAGGTGTCCACCCGTATCACCGAACTACACGAACTATGATTACCTACCACAGGGATACATAGGAAGCCTCCATGAGGTTCAAGCTCATCACTCCATCACCCATCCTGATCCTTACCTAGGCCGCCACTTCCCGGTGGGATCATGACACCTCATTCCAACCCACAGTATCAGAGAAGATGCCCACATCCTGGCCCCAACATCGGTGTTCCCCCTAGGAAGTCCTTCAATATGATCCACTCTCAGTGTTCCGATCAGTTCGATCCATCTCCGCAAGATGTTAAACCCACGACATACCTCGTGTTAAACGTGGGAAGGTGAGGAAAACCTCAGATGGCACGCAACCCCCCGCGTTCGATGTGGGATGCCTCGGGCTTCTCCGCCCTCGAGAATCCCTACAATAAGGGACAGAAGACAGACATGCCAATCCCCAACGTCAAGGTTCACCGACGACACCCCAGCATGACCATTCTCTTCACTGAAGGTTGTTGCCCCCACCAGACCCTTTAAAGCGTCTCGATGGAAGCAGCATAATTAACTAGAATCCATGCAGATATGGAGTCGGGAACGAGCTTCATGTACCCATATTAAATCTATGAGGGTGAACCGGACTAGGTGACGAGCACCGAGGAGGAATCCACGGAAGGAAGAACCAACATCCCATCATCCCGGTTTCGATCAAGGAGCGGACGTCCCTGAACAAGGAATGGATGTCTCCCGCCTTTGGAAAGCAGGAATGCGGGGAACCAAGCATCGCTTACTACCCCCAGAAGGATGTGCGCGCCCCGGCGAATGCATCAGAAATAGAAAATAGTGAACCCGACGTGAAGCTCTTCTCCTCAATATGGGGACTGGTAGCGTTCAGAGTGTCGGAAGATTTGGATATCACTAGGTTCGGGCACCTAGCACCAGGACGTTAAACCCGCCATGGGTTGAGGTAGTCAGTACATTGATCACATTGTTCTGTGACGTTTCCAGCGTGGATCCCTCTCACCAACCACGAAAGTCGAAATGATGTTTGGATATTTGTTGGCTATTTCTTTTTTTTTCTTTTAGTGCTAATGGGTTCATCTCCCTACTTCCAGGAATCAGATCGCTGCATTCGGAGCTCGATCGCCACCTGCCCACCGGTGCAGGGGTAGGGGGAATACCGACGCGGCCACCCCGTGTTGTCCCACCTTTTCCATAGTCGCTCCAACTCCAACTGCCATGACTATCGGGCGCTCACACCCCCTATCCTCGTCAGAGATCATCGAACTAAGGGTGATCAACGACCTGGTTCATAGGTATGAGGAGGATGGGGTCATACCCACCAGGGGCATGGCCTATTTGGATCATTAGGCAGCTTCTCCTCACCACCATCGCCGCCCCCGAGGGCCGTGAAGGGAGCCATTACATCCAACTCCAACGTTCAATCGTTTCGGTAGCCTATCCCCGGAGCACCTAGACACCTCCCTCCCCTACGCCGATGAGGTGGGGGATGTCCGGGTCCACCCAATCAGAGACCCTTCACAGGGGTTCACGACAAGAGCCCCCGCCATGCTACATCGATGCCGCCGCCTGACTCCCCGGGACGAGGAGTAGGCAATCTTCGTGCCCGCACCACCGGCTCCAACCCATCTGACCCGACGCCAGCATCGGGCGTGAGAGGATCAGAATTCCCGCCCTGGGGAACCAACTTCAGCAACCACTGTGGCCCGAGCCACTGCTAACTCCTGTTACTACACCCCCACACATGTTGAGAAGGGTAATTCACATGCCCGACTCAGATCGAGGCCCCGACCACCCTGCAGGTAGGTTGGGTCGACTCTGCCGGTGGCGGGCACAGGCAATGGCCACCGCAGACCAATACATGGTAGTGCCACCTAGCATGAAGGCCCATTCCCTACCACTGATCTACAAAGAAAATGTATTCTCCGCGACAACTACACTCTTGGTATGGATTTTTTCATCACTCATTGCACTGGGTATGAGTTCACTTCCCCTACCGCTGGTCGTGAGTATGAAGTCATTTCATATCCAGTCGCTCACCCACATAGAGGTCCTCCCCATGTCCCTTTCGACATCTATCTTAGTGCTTCTTAGACCCCGAACTTCAGTCCTCTCTGCCCCAGCACTATTACGGCCTGGGGACTCCTTGATGGAAATCATCCTTTCCCTGAGGAGCCACCCAGGGGAAGGAAGGTTGGATTTCGTCGCCGTAAGAGGAATGTCAGGGGAGTCCAGACGGAAATCAGACCAATCCGTTTTTTGGACTCTGAGTCGAAGTATGACTCGATGATGGAACCTTCCCCCAACCCTTTGAGTCGAGGGGAGGGATGGGGACATAGCACGTCTGTCTCGTACTCCCCGAATGCGAGATCCACATGATTCCCTCCTCCCTCTGAAGGTATATCTAGGAGGATGAGGACTTGTCGTACCCCCAGGGATCAAACATGCAGTTACCGTTGAACACCCCGGAAGCATATTCCTCCTCAGTCAGGGAGGGTGGGTAACTCTTCAGGGGTCCGACGGAAGAGTCACGACATGACACACCCTCGGAAAGCACCGACGCTATGACAGGAGGCCCATTCTCCGGCCCATCCTATCACGACGTGGCAGCCAGGATACTGCAATCCTTGGATGGCGACATAGGGATCGGCGGTCAATCGGCCTGGTCGCAGTATCTTCCGCCAGCCAGCCCAGCGGCCCAGCAGCCTGCCTCGGCACCGCTGTTAGTTCCATGGCCATTCTCAGTTGATGAGCAGGGGCAGCAAGGGCCGGATCCCGAACCAGAGTCGTGGAACTTCTGGACCGTCCTCGCCGCGGGCCACTTCACCGATAAGTTTTGGCCGGTCACATGATCGGATTTTGATATGCCAGAGTCGCTCACCCCGAGAGAGTTTGAATGTTTCTGCTAGACTCTTCGGTTGAATCACTCCCGTCTTCTCCATCAGCTAGCGCCTTATCTCGGGAGTCAAGCACATCTCGAGGATATCGGCGAGCAGTGTCATCGGGTCGACCAGGCTGCGCTCCCCGCGGTTCAGCACCCTGAGTCACTCGGCCACCATAGTTTCCTCCAGAAACAATGCATCCAGAGTTTTCAAATACTATGCAAGGTTATCGGGGAAGCCACCCCCCATGCACACGTCTGCGGTTGGGCGCATTACGCTGTCCTTTTTTTCTGTGCGATTCGCCGACAACCCAACTCACTGGGCGGCTCTGAGGGAATGTCACCAAGGGCAGTGTCGGTCAACATGGTCTACCTTTCAGGTGAGGGAAACGATGTGGAACTCCTCGATAGGGACTCACCCCCTGATGACAAACCGCTAATGGACCGATCTGGGAGAATTAATCTCCAACAGAGGAGCCTCCTAGGTCACCCCAAACCCACTGAGGCATTAACACTGAGCCGAAACATCGGCAAGGGTAAGGAGCATATCGCGACTGTTAAGTTCACCAACCAATCTGCCTTAGTATAGAAGTAAGATGAAGATTCCGAGAAGGCCACGTTGTGCCAACAACTTGCTGAGAAAAAGAGGCTGGTTGATGAGCTCTTGGCCGAAAGCATTACAGAGCGCCGACCTGACTACTGTAATCCTAGGCCAGAACAGCAGGAGTAGGAGCACCTACCCCTTGACGAGATTCCCCCGGGCAACCACGACCATGCCGCGTTTGCCGACAGGGTAGAGGCCAGAACCCATGTCAAGTAGGCATGATACGTTTCGTCGAACCCTCCTGAGCGGCGTGATCACCTAGGGGACCCCTCTCGGTTTCCTCCCGCTGCCCCGAGGGTCGCTCCACCAGCCACCCCGCATGTTATTGGGCTTGACTAACGGATTGAAGATCCCGGAAATGCACTTGTGGTTAGAGACCCCTGTCAGGATAGGAACCCATGTCCGAATGATCTAATGGATGCACTCATTGCCCGCTTAGTGGCCCTAGAAACTCGGCAGGTGGTAATCCCACCAGACGTAAAGCCATACCCAGTGTGGGTGGATGATATGCCGGCCCAACCGGGACTTGGAAACCTCACTTTTCCCCCTTTAATGGGACTGGGGACCCGCCACAACACCTGTCCCACTTTAACTCAAGGTGCAGGCCTATGTTAGGGAATCCGGCACAGCAGGAGGCCGCCACGCTCCGTTGCTTCATTCAGACACTGGAAGGACCATCATTCGTCTGGTACAGCCAGCTCCATGTCGGATCTGTGACAAGCTTGGAGGACCTTCATAGGCAATTCCTCTACCAGTTCAGTTCCATAACCCATAAGACGAACATCATAGACCTCTTCAGGTGCAAACAAAGGCCCGATGAGCGAGTCATGGACTTCGTCCCTCGGGGGAAGGGGCTCACGTACTCATTTTACATGCCACTAACTCAAGAGAAATTACTAAAACTGTGCATAGGGAATGTTAAGGAAAATCCATTTCCATCTCTGATCACTCATAATTACCCTGGCGGGTTCCGGGACTTCTCATACAAGGCTCAGCGCCTCGAAGAAGCCCTGCAATAAGCTAGTCAGGCACGCCCACTGCCTCCTGTAATCCCTGCAAGGAGAGCCGCTAGAGTCGAGCCTGCTGTAGTGGCCCAGGTAGAGGCCCCCAAGTAGCCAGAGTTGCTCCATGTAAGGCCATGTCAGCATCCCCATAGGGGTCCACACCCACAGGCATAGCCTCCAGCCCAGCAGCGACCGCCTCAAAATAGGCAGTCGCCTCGGCATAATGCACCGCCACCACTTAGGCGAGATAAACAGGCTCCGCCTCCTCAGCATGCTCCTCCGGCCCCTGGTCATGTCCAGCCTCCAATATCCCCTTTTCCAGATAGAAGGAATCAGACTTACTCATTTGACGATGCCCAGGTCCCCGGTTATTTCCGTAGTGCCTTGGAGCAGAGGATCGTGCGACTTCCTGAGTGCCGGAAGCCAGAAGAGGCGCATCTCACTGATCACCCTAACTACTTAACTTATTACTGTACCCTGGGGCACACCATCCAGCAATGCTATGTGTTCAAGGACTGGATCCGAGACTAGATCGACAACAACATTGTCAGGCTGGGCCTAGTCCCGGTGCAAGTGACAGGTGTCTTCGTGAGATCAGATGGCAGAAGTGGCAATGAGGATGAGTGGAAATAGGTTTCCGACCCTGGGTCCCGGAAGTATAATGACTGGATGGCCCATAGGACTGTTGCCCGCACCCATGGCATCATCCGTGCCTGCCTGAGTCAGCCAGAGCCCTCAGAATCTGTGAGCGCCACTTCGGCTTCGTCGTCCCAGAATACCTCTTCCCAGAAGAAAAAGTGGCGGTGCAAGAAGAAAGAACGCACCTTGCCAATGTCATCATAATCATTCACTCTTGGTGATTTTCTACTCCCAGAAATGGGGATCCCTTTGAGACTCCGTCCGATAGTGGATGAATCCTCCAGTGAAAACCTGGGGTACGCTTCGGTTAACATCGTAGAGTTGGTAAATCCCTTTTTGACTCCCGAAAATGAGGAACACCAGGTGGACCTTCCAAATGTCCCCAACCGTTTCCAATGTCGGCGGAGCCGTGGCTAAGTGAATCGACGGGGCATGGCAGTTGGCACCTCTACCCAGGTTGTGCACGCCACTGAAACCAGGCAGCAGGCCCGATACAAAGCTCAGAACATGCAGACCCTTCATCTGGTGTCGACAGGTTCGCCTTTACCACTATTTGTGTTGTTGGATCAGGCATAACCGCCTCGGCCGTGTCATGACCAACTCTTCCCTACCACCAGCCGACCACAGCCTTCTGGTCCGAATTCGGAAACCACTTCCCGGGATTCGACTAGTGAACAACGAGAGTTGCCTAGTACCAGTCAGTCACAGGTCCAGCCGGCGGAGCACGTCATGCCTCCAATCGCAGAGTGGCCTCCTATAAGCAGAAGCTTGTGTTTGGCCTGAAATTATGTTGTTCTTATTCACATGGCCAACATTCTGGCTACTCTTTCTATCCTTGAGGCTCTTCTCTTGTCGTCTGAAATGCATGAGGTTCTCGCCGAGGCTCTAAGGATCCCCCTCTAGTTTGAGACAGAGGTAGCGACTGCAGAAGCCTTCCACACCGAGGCGATTAAGAACGCCGAATGTCTGGCGGTTATCTCATTCTCCGGTGAAGATGAAGACCCTCCCATAAAGGAGCACATTCGCCCACTATACATCATTGTCCAGTTCAATGGCATGGAAGTCTGACGCTGTCTTGTTGACACAGGTTCTAGGACTAACCTAATCCCAACTCGGACACTACGGATGCTGGGGTTGTCAGCGGATGATCTAACCCCCCTCCGACCTCAGGATCTAGGGGTATGGTAGGACTGGGAAAACTTCACTCGGCAAGATTTTCTTGAAGACCCAGTTCGGTGGCCTAATGTCTAATACCGAATTCCTAGTTGTCTCTCAGGACACTGCCTACAATGCATTGAGGGGAAGGTCGTGGCTACACCTTCACGCAGTGGTCCCCTCATCGTATCACCAATGCCTCAAATACTCCTTAAAGGGTCAAGTAGGTGTGCTCCCATGAGATGTGTCTCTTTTTGCCTGTTGTGAAGCCCGTTATTTGGACGCCAACTATTACAAGAGCAAGGACAAGCAGATCCTGGCAGGTGAGGTTGAGCCCTCCACTATCACAAGTGATCTCTATGCAGGTTTGGATGATGCTTATATCTTCCCAATCCATCGGTTGGATGCCACAAACCCCGACATGGGGTAGTGCTTTGTAGTTTCGGGTACCAGAGGAAGGCATATTTCCGGGTCTAAGCGGCAGTGGGAAATCACCTCGTACTCCTACACCAACCAGGCTCTGGTGATCCCCAAGCCTCCAACCCATGTACGATATCGGGACGTTAGGCTCATGGAAATGGCAGTATGTCATATGTTTCTATTTCTCCGGGCCAAAATTGACTGGCTCAAGCCGACGCGCCACTACTACATTGATGTCATAATGCGTGGCCCCTTAGGCTGAAGGCCAGATGGGATTGGATCAACCGCCATTGTCGCCATGGTCTCCATAGTGCACAAGTCTCCTGACATGATGACCACTGCCGCCCAAGTCGGCACTCGCATTCCATCAGGGTCTGGATGCCCCGAAACGGCTCCCCCCATGGATGATCCCTCCATAACTGGAGAGGTGGACATGGAAGATGATCACCCTGCCTTTGAGGATGTTGTCTCAACCACAATCTATGAGTTAGTGCAGGTCAACCTCGGTAGCGAGGAGGACCCAAGACCCACATTGGTTAGCCCCGATATTCCCCCCGAGGAACGGAAACATTATGTAGACTTCCTTAGACAGCACTGTGATGTGTTCTCTAGGAGTTATGATGTGATTCCCAGACTAGATCCCCAGGGTAGTATTCCACCACCTTGGCCTTCCAGCAAACCATCATGGTTTGAAGCAGCCTCCCAAAAAGATGCACCACTATCATGGTTCCATGGTTGTGGCTGAAGTTGATAAGCTCATCAAAGCCATCTTCGTCAAAGAAGTTCAGTACCCCCGGTGGCTAGCCAACATTGTGCCGGTCAAGAAGAAGAACAGACAGATCAGGGTCTGTATCGACTTCCGCGATCTCAATCGCAACTGTCCAAAGGATGATTTCCCCCTTCAAATGACAGAGGTGTTGATCGATACCACAGCCAGGATCCAAGTCCTCTACTTCATGGATGGGTACTCCGGGTACAACCAGATCTGGATGGCCCCTGAGGATGACGATTTCACAGCCTTCAGGGCCCCTCAAGGTACTTTCTTCTACCAGGTTATGCCCTTCGTCCTGAAAAATGTAGGTTCCACCTATCAATGGACCATGCATCATATATTCATGCCGATTCTCGGGACACTGGTGGAATGCTACATGGACGTCCTAGTGGTTAAATCTTACCAGCACCAAGACCATGACAAAGACCTTGAGAAAGTGTTCAGCTTCCTCCGTTCTCGCCACTTGAAGATGAACCCGTTAAAGTGTGCCTTCGGGGTCACCTCCAGAAAGTTTCTTGGCTTCATTGTTAGATACTGAGGCATCGAGATCGACCCAGAGAGGATCAAGGCCATCAGACAGATGCCTCCCCTGAGTAATATTCAGGAGTTGAGAGGCCCCTTAGGCCACTTAGCCTATATACGCTGATTCATTGAGAATCTGGACGGCAAGTGTAATCCCTTTTTCCTAGATCATGATGAAAGGCGCCACCTACTAGTGGGATAAAGAGTTTCAGATTGCCTTTGAGGAAATAAACCAGTATCTGCTCCAACCTCCAGTCTTCATGCCACCCATTTCTAGAAAGCCGCTTGTCCTTTACGTGGCCACCCTAGAACAATCCCTCGGCGCACTTCTCATCCTGAAAAACATAAAGGGAATAGAGAATATCCACTACTACCTCAGCCACATGCTCCTCAATACAGAAATTAGATATTCTCCCATCGAAAAGAGCTACATGGCACTCATATTTGCCTTGCAGAAATTGCGGCACTACTTGCAGCACCATGAGGTACAGCTGATCTCTCGGGTAGACCCGTTGAAATAAATCCTGGACTGACCTATGATGACCGGCCGATTGGCTGGCTGGGTAGTGATCCTCCAGAAGTTCGACATTAGGTTCGTACCTCAGAAGGATATCAAAGGACAGGGGTTGGCAGACTTCTTAGCTTCTCATCCATCCTACGCAGATCAGCCACTAGGTCTAGGATTTTATGATGAGTTAATCCTCTTAGTTGATCATGCCATCCCATGCTGGTAGATGTACTTTGACGGTGCCTCCCGGAGCCCAACGAGTAGAAGGCTCAATGACCCTAGGCTCAACAAAGAGGGCATGGGTGTCATCTTCATCACCCCGGAGCAAGATGTTCTTCCGTATTTGTTCTTGTTGTTAGAAGGCTGCACCAACAATGTGGCAAAATAGCATGCCCTCATCACTGGCCTCGAGTTGGCTCTTGAGATTTACGTACCTCATCTACATGTGAAAGGGTACTCTAATCTAGTCATCAAGAAGATCAATGGTGACTATGTTGTTAGAAATCTAGAACTCATCCCATTGCTGGAGTGCATCCTCTGTCTAATGGAAAAGTTCCCCTCTCGGCCAGAGCTAATTAATATCCCTCGGTCGCAGAACAGTCGAGCAGATACTTTGTCCAGCCTGGCCACATCAATTGCGGAGCCCAAACATGACGAGCTAATTATACAAGTGGAACACCATAGATTCATTGATCCTGTTATTCTGGAGGATGATTGTGGATCGTGGGTGAACCATCTCTCCACTGGTACCCCTATGTCAGGATACCTGGGGACATCAGATGCGGTAATCGAGACAGTTCCTAGCTGGAGGACGCCCTTGGTTGAATATCTCCAGCACGACAATCTTTCATCGGACCGAGCCGAGCGCGAGCGGATCCGATGCCGCACGCCACAGTTTACCCTTCAGAGAGGTCCCAAAATTTAGCAGCTCCTTTACAGGTGCAGATTTGATGGTGTTCTCATCCGCTTCCTCCAAGGAGTCAAGATTCCACAGGTCATGCAAGAATTTAATGATGGTTCATGTGGTGCCCACCGAGTCGGGTCGAAGTTGTCCCACCGGATTCGGAGGCTGGGGTACTTCGAGCCCTCCATGATCTACGACTGCATCGAGTTTTCCAGGAGGTTTCATGCATTCCAAGTTTACGCTAGCTTTGTGCATCGGCCACCAGATCCTCTCTATACTACCAAGTATTCTTGGCCCATTGCAGTCTGGGGCTTGGATGTCATAGGAACTTACCCACCGGCGACAACCCGCCAGTGCCGGTTTGTCCTGACCGCTAGGGATTTCTTTTCCAAGTGGGCAGAGTCTTTTCCGCTCAAGAAAGTCAAATCCTATTTTATTGATGAATTTTAGAGCTCCAATATAATATATCGATTTATAGTAGCTCACGCTATCCTCACAGTTAACAGAACAAACTTCCGAGCGGCCGACCTGAAGAAATGGTATGGCAATTAGAACATTCATTCTAACCACACCTCCCGATATCATGTGCAGGTTAATGGAAAGATCAAGGTGTTTAACAAAACCCTCTCTAAAATTCTGAAAAAAATGGTTGGTCAGAACAAGAAAAGTTGTCCGGACAAGCACCCTAATACCCTCTGGGCATATAGAATGACGACTCATAACTCCACACAGGTGACTCCGTATTCACTGGTAAACAGATCTGAGGCCATCCTGCCCATCGAGATTTAGTTTCCCTCATTACGCACGGCGGTATACGACCAGAAAGTGCCCGATAGAGTTTCCGAAGTCCGCCTAGCTGAATTGGATGCACTGGACGAGAATAGGCTTCGCGCTTTACATAAACTAGAACGGCATCAGAGAAGGATTTCTTGAGCTTTCTATAAAAAGGTTTGCCTTTGCACATTCCTTGAAGGTGACTTGGTACTGGCTCTAAGAGCACCAATTATTCCCGAGAGGAAACCACCCAAATTGGAGCCCAAATGGGGGGGGGGGTCCTTTCATCGTCCATAAGGTCTATCCCAATGGCATGTATTCCCTGGTGACTATGGATGGTGAGCATGTCACTCCTCCCACCAACACCATGTTCCTCAAATGGTAGTTTTCCTGAGTCCTGTGGGTATGAGTTCTAAGACCTAAAACTAAGATCCTTACATGGCCCACCATGACCTTAAACTACATTTATCCCTACATCTGGGTCTCGTGGGTCCGAGTTCTAAGACCTAAAACTGAGATCCTTACACGGTCCAGCATGACCTTAAACATCATTTTTCCCTACATCTGGGCCCCGCCAGTCCGAGTTCTAAGACCTTAAACTAAGACCCTTATGATCTAGCGTGACCTTAAACCACATGCTCGTCCTCACTACAAGACGATAAACTGAAAGCTAGTTAGGCATCCCTGACCAAGGCCCAGCATTAGGACCCTTGGCCTTCTCAGGCCTCTCAGCACGAGTCTTCACTCGGAGCATGCGGTGCAGTGTAGGATTAGGTCCTCATTCACGACGGTTTATCCGTTGTTCCATTAACACCCCCTGGAAGAAGTGACCTATATCGTCCTGCATGATGATAAAATGCACTTCAAGAACTATGTGGGGCTTGATTCCCATACTTAAGGTATATGTAGGACTGACTGAACACCTATATTTTAGGTCTAGCCCCATCACTTAGGAGATACCACGATCTCTCAGTCGCCTGGGTCTTCTGGCATGTCCCTCCCCATGGGAGGACATATAGGTGTCTTACAAGGTTTTTGGAACTACGCCCCTTCCCCTGGGAATCCTCCTTCTTTTGGACATTCTCAAAATGAGCCCTTCGACCCGTTACAGTGGTCTGCTAATGTGTTCAGAGTACTCTAGTTTAGGACTTTGAGTGTCAGATTCGACTTAGGCAGGTTTTCTTCCACTTGTCAAGCTATGTGCTCCCCTTCATTCGGGCCCCATTATCTTTCACACCCGGAGGGACCCCCAAGAACGGCCTGGATACAACGCCTAAGGGATCTCTTACCCTCACGGGCCAGCTCCCCTGAGGGTTTTGGGGATAAAATTGATACAAATCCAGCGTTGTGAATATGGTCAGCTGTTGATGATCATTTGTTTGCCCTTATCTCTAGGCTAACACGACATGATTTCTTGTTGCGAACATGGTCAGCAGCAATCCTCATTCGTCACGCCGGCTTCTTCGGGCCCTGAATGTTGGTTGCATGATTCACATTATGATCCACCCCACCGTGTCAAGGCGGAAACTCGACACTCCGTTCACTAACCCTCAGTGCACCCCCACACATCAGATGGACCAAGCTGCGTAACGGTGTCTCTTGGGGCTCCCGCGATCTGAGCACTAGATTATGTGTTTGGGTTTTCTCTAAAAGGATTGTGTGCATGTTGACCCTCATCCCCATGGGAAATGAGGAGTCGCCCAGACATTTCGTTTTGGGCCCAGCGTAGCTGGGAGATTGCATCTTCCCCCCTGATTGTTCGACCCTAGTAGGCCCCTTTGGCCTGAGAACCCTCTCTCGGAATCACCCGAAGTGACGATATGATGATATGCCCTCATCCACACTTAGTACGCCTCACCACATCATGCATATTCCCCAAGTCCAATCCATATGACCTTAAACTGTGCTAACAGGTCCAAGCCATACGACCTTAAACTGTGCTCCCAGGTCAAAGCCGTATGACCTTAAACAATGCGGTCAGGTCCAAACTGTACGACCTTAAACTGTGCTGTTTGGTCCCACCGCATGACCATAAACTATGATGATATCATCCAGGCCGCACGATGAGAAACGACACTGCATTGTGGATACCTCCCCATAGGGGACATCACGTTGGGTATTGGTGAATTTCCATACCATTAGTCAATGCCTGTTACGGCTTGATTATTTTGACGACACCAGGAGTTCCTGCCCCAGGCCGGTCACTCCAAAAAAGAAAAACCACTCACCTTCAAGTACAAACAAGATATATCAAATTCCGCTTCTTTTGGTGTGAGGTCAAGACCCGCACGTCTCCCTCTTCCTTTGCACAGGAGCCATGTCGTGCCATGCCACCTCTCAAGAACTATGTATGGCTTGATTCTCATCCTTATGAGATACGTAGGAGCGCCTGAGCACTTCCCCAAGGACCCGGCCTAAATTTTCGTGTTTGTTCCCTCAGCCTAAACACGTCCCTAGAAGCACATAGTAAGTTGGGCCTTTCCCCCATTCACGTCGGGTTTCGCAACCGCTTTGTCGTGTGTCTCCCACATGACCATTAATATAAAGATAATGGGTTATGTTCTTTCCCTAATAAAATAATTAAATAAACCCATCATTGGAGGAAATAACATGAAAAACCATTGGTTGTTTTATGGTTTTGATTAATTTATTATATATAGTAAAATACCTTTTTTGGAAATTAATAAAGAACTCCTCTCTCTTTCACTATATAAACCCACCCAACCTCACATTATCCTTTACTAAAAACTCTTGGAGTAAGAAATTACTCAAAAATTCCCTCTATAGATCCATCATAGGGTTCTCTAGAGCTATTAAGAACCTCTTTCCAGGATTTTATAATTTCCCTCTCAATGTAAGAGATCCACTTCTTATCCACTTTATTCAAGAAAATCATTTATAATATGGATTTTTTTTCCATTTTTTCTTATATGTATATTTTCTTAAATCATCCCAATTATTTACCTTATTATTTGAAAGTTATTTTTGAACATTTTAACTCTCATTAATGCCTCACATGAATCATTATGTACCCCTTTTTTTTGCTGAAATTGTTTTGTGATTTTCCACACAAAACATTTGTTTTGTGAATACTCATTCCCATTTATAATAAAGGGTATTCAGAAACATATATATATATATATATCATTAATTTATTTGGGAATTCCATTTATGTAACCCACACTACTTAATTATGGGATTAATAGTTATAAAATATATCCTTATATTGTATGATCTATGTTGTAATATTGTTCATGTACCAGATATGAATGTGGAAGGTGGGCACAGAATTATATATACCTATAATGCATTAGAAAATGTTTTAAAATAATGATATTCAATATATAGACCATGGGAGGATATCCTGAGATCGTTATTTTATTATTATTAGTGGTTATCCTAGAATATCATTTATGATGTAATGGTTAATGTTGTTTCCACATTCCCACATTTCCATTATTTTATCACCATATATCATGATTTTATGTCCAAGTTTATGATTCTCATCCCTCATATGTTACATTGGAATTATTATTTACTAACAAGTATTACATTTATTATTTTATTCTATTATTATTCCCATACATGGGATTTATACCACCCCACTTTCTTTTGTACATCCCATGGTTAACTAATTCAATTTTTGAAGATGAGGGAAATTTTAGTTTCTTGTAATGGAGTTTTAATTAATTTAATTGTATACCTATTTTAAATTTTTTTTATATGCTTATAATTACATAAACACACTAGGCCTCATGATGTACTTAGGTTATATTAAGTGTATATTTATATAACAAACAATGAAATAATGTATATTAAAGATAAGGTTATCAGAGTTGGTATTAGATGAAGGTATCTTATATTGGGGGATTAGGAATAGAAAAACAGAGTTAATCCTTAGGGATAAAAATAATCATAGGGAAACATCCCTAAATATTTTTAATGTATAGAGTAAGTAGTTTCTATGAATGAAATTCCCAATCTAGATACTATAAGGTGATGAGGCTCAGGCATAGTTGTACCTAATGGTAATAACCCAAAAAGTAACATTTTGTTAGACTGGATCATCACATGGTTCAAAAAAATGGGCCTTTTTACATACCTAGTTGGACAATCCTTTAGGATATTCCTTGGTAAAATTTCAATCTCTTTACAAACCATTTTGAAGGGAAAAATATTACCATAAGATATTATAGTAAGAAATAAACCATAGATAAAAAAATATATAAGAGTAGAAATCCGTAGTTATAATATATATGTCATTTATGGGTTATAAAATTAATTTTAATGGATTCCTAGTTATGATATTAATAGTCTAAATTTACTCTTCCTTAATTATTTATTTATTTTATTCAATGCAATAAATATTTGGAAACATGTCAATAACCAATTTGAGATAAAATTTGATTAATTCTTCAATGATATTACCAACCTAATGGGAGGTGGAATAAAAAACAAAATGAAAATATTTTACAAGTAAAATATTTATTTTAACTGAAACCTAAATCATCTGGAACGCCAAATATCAATAATAATGTTTAGGTTACAATTGGGACCTTTATGAGAAAAATGAATCCAAATTTCTGGGGATATTATTATCCTTTAATCACTGAACAATAGATCAACTAAATTGGAAATAAATTTTCCATCTATAAATGTTATGAGAAAGGGAATTTCATGTTTTCTATTTATTTTATGGTGGGATAAATCAATCAATTGAGGATATTGATAAATAATATGATACCCGTGGAAGAGATCAAAGAGATGCAGTGGATATAACTATGGACATTGTTTTAAAAAGAATTTAATTACAATATCTAACTGAAAAAATAAAGGGATTTTTTACCATCAAGGAGATGGATGACAAATACACCAGGTTTTAGGATGAACATTTCACAAGGCATACATGATAATCCTTAATATTTGTCATTTCCCTTAAAACAAAATTTTATTTTTTATTTGGTGTGCTAAAACCAATTGTATTTTATGATTTGGTGATTTTGGGTTTTGAATGCAATAAGGGAATTTTCATATGTTCCCTCAAAATAAAAATGGATATCAGAGAGTCGCAAGGGTCCCACTACGATAAAAAAGAGAAAGATTGAATTTAATCCTGGTGGTATGATGGTTAAATATAATGGTGGAATTAAATTCTAATATCCCATATGTGAATAGTATGGGATGAAAAATCCTGGAAATTGTATAGAGGGGATGAGGAATTGTGTTTGGTGTGGGAAGGAATGGAACCAAGCTAGTGATTTCCAACTAGATAATCCCACTAACGTGATATAATAAATTAATTCCCATGTCAACCCTTATCCAATTGTCCAATGTTTCAATGTAAAGGAACAAGGAAACTATATAAATAAATGCGCTAATCTATGTTTTTTATGACAACTGACACCAAAAATATCCAAGGAAACAAGGGTGATATTATTCTATCACAACTATTGAGGTGGATCCTGAAAATGAATTTTTTATTGGTATTATATTATTTCATTAATGTTTAAATAAATATACTTTTTTTACTTTTGATATATATATTATTTATTTTCACACAATTTTAGTAGAATAAATCAAACACTGTCACAAAATATAAGTTTTGATTTATTGATGAAGATTAATAACGGGTCCATTTTTTAATCCCAAACAAAAAAATCATCCCCTGTTAGAATTCGTGATCCAAACATCCCCGAATACCATGTGATAATCCATTTATATGAGTTATATGTTATTATAGGTATGGATTGGATTTATTTATATTGATCCAAAATAAAATTTTATTATTGAAATAACCCTCCATATATCTAATCACACTTTGATTATAAACAAGTTATCGGAGGAGGATGAATTTCCTTTTGCATCGTTATCCCAAGAATCGATATAATTACCCTATGAACAAAAATATCTTCCAAAAATTATTAAGACTAAGGAAAAGTTCATCCTTTTATTCATTGGAATTATAATGAAATACACTAATGCGTTTCTCATTGAATTGGTTTGTCTTCCTCCTAGATGAGTGATTGAATTTTGAAATGAGATTATCCCATGATATTTAACAACATTCCAGACTCCATATAGAATATTTTTTTTTGAACTTATATAGATAAAAGAGAAACTATAAGAGAATATGTATAACTATTTTATTTAATAATGTGATTTACTATGTGGTGAATTGGTTCAATTTATAAAGAAATAAGAGGGATAAATACAGATTTTCATTGAGTATAATGAGCTCAACAAATCACAATAATGAACTGTTATCCTCCTTCATTAATTGATGACTTGTTTGATCATCTATATAGATCAAAATCAATCTCTAAGACGGATCTAGATTTAGTAATTTTTTTTGCAATGGAAAACAAGGAGGATATCCTCAAGACTACTTTTAAAATGAGGTATATATACAATAATTTCATAGTGATGAATTTTGGACTCACTAAGAAATTTTCATAGAGTTAATGAATGTTGTCTTTATGGATTACCTTGATAAATTTTTTTGGTAGTCTTTATAGAAAATATTATTATTTACAAAAAAATAGAGGTTGATAATGATGAGAATTTTTACGCTTTAATGAAGACCTTGTAAAAAGATAAGATATATTGAAATTATAGAAAATTTGTGTTTTTTATGGACCGTGAAACCTTCTTAGAGAAATTTTTCATTAGAAAAGGAATATTTGAGGATGTTTAAAATAAAGGAAATCTTATGATGTCTCACACAAACCTTTGTGATGTAAATACATAGTCTCCTTCGTTTAGATAATATATATCGTTGATTATTGAAAAAACATCTCACAATTTTCAATCCCACTAACCATGATAACTCTGAAGGGGGTGAAGTTTATTTGTAATAGTAAATGTGAAGAAATATTTAAGGAGCATAAGAAGAGTCCAATCCCTACACATGTTCTCACATTACCCACTGGTGTGGAAGAATTTTTTATCTAAAATGTTTCATCCAAAACGGTATTGGGTAGTGTAATCATGCATCATGAACAGTGATAGCCTATACCTACTTCCAATTATAAATACATAAGTATAACTACCCAACCCATGATCTAATATTGGATGTAGTGATATTTGCTTTTAATATTTGGTGACATTATCTCAATGTGGACAAGCATTACATATATATGGATCATAAAATCCTAAATTATATATTCACATAAATGGATCTAAATATGCCCCGATGAATGTGGTTAGAGATGATCAAGGATTATGATTATTAAATCAATTACAAATATGGTAAGGTTAATAAATGGGGAGATTATCTAAGTTTAATTGATCATGTAACCTTATACATGATGTGGATTAAAATGGATCTAATCATCATGGAAATTTAGAGGATGGAAATTGGAAATATAAAATTATATTTATCATACATTTATCAAATAAATTCGTAATAATCAATTCATGGGAGGATCAAAAAGGTCAAGAACGATGATGAATCCCAACTAAAGTATTTATAAAATATTCTAGAGTTTAACTTCTGTAATGATTGAGTTATATAGTTTGGAACACCGATATGATTCCCACCATGCCAAAACTAAAGAATGAACTTATGGATAATGCGCACAGCTCATATTTCACAATTCATCTTAGAAGAACTTTGTTGTATAGATATTTGATGAAAGCATTCTATTGGGATAACATAAAGAGAAATATTGAAGAATATTTATTGTGATTCATAGTATTCCAACATTTCGAGTATGAATAAAAAAATTATAAGGGTATGATGCAACCATTTACCGTACTAGTATCAAAATGGGATAACATAATCAAGTATTTAAACATAGGGGCACTAAAGACCCCTAAATAAAATAACATAATCTGGGAGGTTGTCAATCACCTTACCGAGTCATTACATTTCATTGTTTTCAAGTAATACTTATCTCTTAACCAACTCACCAGGATATACATAATGGAAGTTGTATGATTTTTTATGTATTTCTACTCTCATTTGTATTTAATTGATATATAAGGTTTACCCTCTAATTTTGGGGATGCCCTCAGTGCGTTTTGAATAAATAATTGGCCTTCAACCCTGGAAATCACCCTCTGATGGATGGTATTTATGAAAGGACCATACAAGCACTTGAGGATATACAGAGAGCATGTACAATGGATTACCATGGATTTTTGGATCAACAAATTTCCCTAGTACAGTTCTCATATTGTGATACCCCATGGTTTTTAATATAAATTGAAATGCATGAAACATTATTTTATGTACATAATTATAACTATCCATTAACCCTAATTTCTTGTTTTTAATGATTTTCATTTCAATAAATGGTTATCTACAATTGTGATCAGTATGTTTTTTGGAGACTTATAGAACCAAATTGATTTTTTGGTGAATAATAACATACCCTTATGACTAGTAATATTAATTTTAATATGCCCATAATGAATAATAAATTGTATTATTAGTTTATTTTCATAAGGATTTAAGATAATGACATCTTGATTAATTTTTCAAGGTGATTTAAAATGTGTTATAGTTTTAAAAATGTTAGTTTTGGAAGAAATAATGTTTATATTTAAAAATTAAATTAATAATATATAAAAAATTATTTTCAATGAATGGATTTTATTTTCTAATTATAATAATTTAAAAATGGTTAGGGTGTATTTTTTGTATTTTTCTGAAGTTCACAAAATTTGGATGGATTGTGAAATACACTAAAATACCGTATATTAAATTTTTTTACTTAAATACATCATTTTTGGCATCATGGGTGATGAAATACCACATGTTTCAAAAAAATTCCCTCTTTAATATTTTGATCACTATAGTAAATATTATACATTTTCATCGACAAAAATATTAAAATAAGGATTCAAATAATGTAAAATCCCTCCTCACCTCCATTATTAATACCACCATCATTCATGTCTTCCACTTAATCCTATCAAGCCTAGATAATTTTATAAGTTTTTCCAAATCCCATCTCCAAGGCTCTTACCCATGTCTAGTACCTTTTAGCCTCACCTAGAGGCCAAAACCAAAGGCATTAAGGAGGATCTCAAGGATAAGAGATTAGTAGGTAACAATCCTCTTCCTTTTTCATGTGTTTTTTATCAATTCCATTATTTTCATATAGTCTATTCCCCACACCTTATATAAGTGGTATGAAATATTTATATTCTTATATATTTTGTATGTTATCATGTTCATGTAAAAAATTAATAATCTTTGTTCCTCTCCTCCCCTTATTCTAAAATTAAAAACAAAATCCACGGTGTGCCGATTTACCAAAATCATGGACGTTGTGTTTGAAATTTACACTACATCCTTGAAAGATGATCAAAAAAATTAATGGTTCAAATTGAATTTAAATTTTATGATGTAACATACTTTATGTTCTGGAAATATCCTCAATTCATTAAATTAATTTATATAATGAAATAAGATCATGATTGTTGTGGAAATGACAAAAATGATCTAAAAATTATCATTAATTTTTTTTCTGAAGATTCATACTAATATATGATAAAAAACTGATTTATGCTAGCATTATATGTTCTGGAAACATATTACTTCCATTTCTTTCAACTGTTGAAATTTTATTTCCATATGATTGAGTAATTAATAAGAAACCGACCATGGAAATCATTTAAAGAACACAACCAAAACAATGAAAGGAAAAAAAATAATTAAAGGGTAAAATGATGTTATAAAATAATCATATAAGGTATTATAAACATGAAAATGTTTCTCTAAACTAATCATAACACTATATTAACCGTTATAAATTTGGTTTAAAAATGTTTTATGTAATAGAAACTCGAGGTAAGGGAAATCTTATCCCAATTTCCATTCTTTGGGTTAGCCTTCAAAATTGTTATTTATGTGGTATTAAAATTGATTTGATGATGGGTTTTGCTTATATTAAATTTAATTATGTGTATTTAGTATTTATATACATATTACATCTACTCTATTATGTATCTCATTAATTATATGATATTTCTAAGGGGATTTCTTTTAAAATCTTCTTTTAATATTCTTTTTTACAAAATTCAAAAGCAATTTTTTAAGAAACTATTCATGTTGTATTATTATGTTTTGGTTTTATTTTAATTTTTTATGATAAAGGGTGGGACCTATATATCCCTCCAATTCATTGGGTATGTGTAAGTTAGAGGTCAGCCATATAGTCACACAATGTGTAACTGTTATTGTTACACAATAATGTATCCTTGATGGTTCCATTTTATAGTTGCTATAAAAGTCAAAAATTATAAAGTAGATTAGAGGGTTTCAATATTATGTATGTAATTCCTCATGATACATTTTTATTTATATCTATGTTCTATTTTTTCTTGGGGAAGTCTCTTTGAAATCTCATGTTTCAAAATGAATATTTATATAGGTGACAAGTATGTCTTTTTAAAAATGATTTCATACATTACAAGTATTCATGGACTACAATTTTTTCCTTCTTTTTATATATCTTATTGGGATTTGTCTTCTCATCCAAATTTTTTAAATATTTTTCATAGGTTATAAGGATGTGTAATCAAATACAGAATCCAAGCTAGATGTTATGATTGTTTTTCAAAGAAAACGTGGTTTATTTGAAATTTTTTATATTTTGGAAGAAATGGATACTATTTTTTTTGGGGATCTGCACTATATAAATGTGGAATGTTATGTACATATTATATCCAAACTCTCTAAAAAAATAAACATTAAATGATACTTAATGTGAAAAGAAGTGTGTTATTGATAAAAATCCCATATTTTTTAATGTAATAAGGTCGAGTCCTTATAATTGGTATCAGAGGATGGTTTAGATAACATTATGGGTTATGAAGTTGTTAATTGAATTTCATAAATAATTTTTACTCTCTGGATAATTTTAAAAGTTAAATAATTTAAATATTACCATGTTACTTCTATGAAGATGTGTTTTTTAGAATGGTTTTCAATAGAGGAAACAAAGAAGCTAAAGTGGAGAGGCATAGATAGAGTGAAATCCTTCCGAAGATACATCAAAATATGGTAAGGATTCAATCCAAGTATTTTTTGATAGTAATGGATCAGAGAACATATGAAATATATGTTGGTTTCTTCTATGAAATAGAACAACAAGGGCTACTATAATAGAACATGATGACAGTGGAACATTTTATGAGGCAACACCCTCTTACTTTTAGTGGATATTCAAACCCAGTAACGGCTGAAGGACGTATTAAAGCTGTTGAAAAGATAATTGATGTTATGGGATGATCAAATAATCAAAAGTTATGTCTTTCCATTTATCATTTTTAAGGTGAATACGGTTAGTGGTGTTCAGTGGTAAAAATTATCAGTGATAGATAAGAGATTGAGGCCTTAGAATTGAATTAATTTAAAAGTTTTCTCCATGAAAAATATTTTCCATTAGTGGTGTGACTTTTTATAGAGAATAAATTACATCAATTATGAAAAAATGGGAATGATTCTATTAGTTTTTTTGAAGCAAACTTCACCTGACTGGTGAGGTATGATCCAAATATTATTAAGGATCATGATAGCAAAATCAACTACTTCTAATCATGATTAAACAGTTCATATTGAATGGAATTGGCCTTCTGTAAATTCAAAAATTATGAGTAACTTGTTTGATATTATTTGAGAGTAGATATGGAGTTTTTTGATGATCACATGCACTTTGAAAACAATGAGAAGAATAGGTCCAAATGACATGAAATGGGTAAGAATCAATAAAATAGATTCTAATGTTTCAAAATTATAATTTTTAGTTTGTAAAAAGTGTTAAAAAAACCCTAGGGAATACCTTACCAAAATTGGTAAGTGTTTTTAATGTGGTATGTTTGGAATTATATCCTGAGATTATAATGAAATTGCTCTGAAGACTAATCCTGATAAGAAAACAATAAAGTGTTTTAAATGTGGTGATATGGACCATTATGATAATGCCTTCTCAATGAGAGATCCAAATGATGTAATGAAGCAAGACTACCAACAAAAAGGTGTTGGGAGATCTTTTTTAATCATGTCAGTAGATGTCGGGACATTCAATGAAGTTGTATCAGGTACCTTGTTTTTTTACTCATAATTTCATAATGATTTGTTTCGTATGGGGTATACAAGTTCCTTTTTTTTCTTAGGATTTTTCTGTAAAATTAGAAATATCACCTCACTAAATGAGACCATAACTTATTATTAAAAAACAAGGGAGAAATATTATAGCATATAAAATTATAAGAATATTTATACTGTGGTCTTTGTTAAGAATTTACCTGAAAACCTTGTTGTTTTTCCTTTAGTAGTGTTTTATGTATTTCTTGGAATATATTGGATTTTTGATTATCATGAAAATATTGACAATAGTGCTAAAGAAGTTGTTTTTTAGAAAGAGTTTATGATTTTATATTGTAATGATCCCACACAACTGATAACATATCAGGAAGATAATAAATAGTGAAACAAGGACCAGAAAGTTATCTTTGCTAGTAAGATTGAAAATAGAGGAATTGTTCAGATTAATGATGTTCCAATGGTAAATAAATATCTTGATGTTTTTTTCTGATGAGTTACCTGGTGTCATAACTAATATAGAAGTAAAATTCACCATTGTCTTATTTCTTGATGCTATGAAAATATCAAAACCCCCATATATAATTTCTCAAATAAAACTTATTGAATTGAAAAATATGTTGCAAGGGTTTCTTGATAAAGGATTTATTCACAATATAACTTCACCATCGGGTGATCCAGTTTTGTTCATTAAATAGAAATATGTTTCCATAAGACATTGCATTGATTATAGAGCCTTGAATAACATCACAGTTAAAAACAAATATCCTTTGCCTCATATCGATGACCTGTTTGATTAGCTTCAAGGAGATTAGTACATTTCTACGATTGACATGAGACATGGATACCATCAGCTAAAGGTGATAGAGGATGACTCTAAAAAATATATTTTTGTAGTAGATATCGGAATTATAAATTTATTGTTATGCATTTTGGGTTATATAATGCACCTTCTATATTCCTGAATCTTAGGGATAGATTATTTCATGAGTTCATGGATAGGTTTTTAGTTGTGTTTATTGAAGAAAATATTATATTTTATAAAATAAAAGTGTTGAATGAAAATAATCAAAGGGTTTCTTTGAAATCCTTAATGTAAAATTAACTATATGAAAAATTCATCAAGTGTGAGTTTTGGTTACAACAGATTTCTTTTCATGGACACATTGTAAGTAAGGATGGAATAAGAGTTGATCATTCGAAAACAATTTTTGTTGATGAATTTACAAGACCTAAAAATGTTATAGATACTCTTAGTTTTCTTGTAATATTAGGTCATTACTGGTGATTTTTTAAAAACATGGCACGGTTATCTAGCCTACTAGCTAGGTTAACAAGAAAAGAGGTTAAATTGGATTGGACAGTAGAATGTGATGTTTGTTTTTAAGAACCGAAGTAGATATTGGTGAATGATCTATTTTTGTCATTAGCTTCCTTAAATGGAGAGTTTTTCATCAACATTTTTGATTCATTGAATGCAAATGGGTGTGTTATGATGCAGAAAGATTAGGTAATTACTTATTCTTCAAGATAACTAAAACCTTGTGAGTTAAATTATCCCTCTCATGATTTGGAATTGGAAGTTGTGGTTTTTGATTTAAAAATATGGAGGCATCAACTATACAGAGACGAATGTAAAATATATATTGACCATAAATGTCTGGTGTATATATTCACTTAGAAGTAATTGATCATGAGGAAGAGAAGATCGCCTAAATTGATAAAATATTATAATTACGCAATCAATTATTATACAGGAAAATAAAACAATGTTGGGGATGCCTTGTGTTAGAAACATCGCAAATAATTATCCATCTTATATTTGGAACATGATCCCTTGATTAATGATTTGATGAATTCTATCTCAGAAGATATTGGTGGAGTAAATATGTCTATCTTTTTTAGGTTTCAGTGCAGTCATTGTTATAAAATTGAAATGAGAAATCCTAGAAGGAAGAACGTGAGCTTTAGAAAAAGGAAGAATCGGTTAAAATGGGATAGTTGCCAAAATTTAAACATGACAACGATTGTCTTTTGAGATTTGGAAAAAAAATATTTGTGTCTTCTGATCACCTGTAGAAGAAATAATTATTTTTTGAAGATCATAGTTAACCATTTTAACTTGATCATTGTAGTAATAAAATATATAGAGGACATGGAGAGTATTACTAGTGTGATGGAATGAAAATAGATATTGCGGGTTTTATTATGAAATGTTTGACATCTGAACAGGTTAAATCAGAGTTGTTGTTACCAAAGGGGATGCTTCAAACATTACCAGTGTGATAGTGGAAATGGGAAAATATATCCATAAAGATCATTGTGGGACTACCAAAGACTTGTTGAGGTAACAATGTAATCAGGGTTATTATTGACTATCTGACTAAATCTATACATTCCCCCCTATTCGAGATGTAATGTATTTATATAAGCTTTTTTTAATGTACATAAAATTGATTGTCAGGTTACATGGAGTGCCACTTTCCATTTTATCTGATCAGGATCCCAAGTTCACTTCTAATTTTTTAAAGGGCATTCAGAAGTCGTTGGGCACATAATTAAATTTTTGTATAGATTTTCATCCTCTATCAGATTGGTAGTCAGAATGAATGATTTAGACATTGGAGGATATTCATAGATATTTTTCAATGAAAGACTTGAGAGGTTGGGATCAACATATTTCTATAGTTGAGTATTCTTATAATAAGATTTTTTATCCAAGAATACAGATTGCGCCTTTTTAGGCTTTGTATGGGATGCGGGGTCGAACTCCTACTTTTTGGGTTAAAGATAGGGAAAAGAAGTTGATGGGACCATAATTAGTGGAAGAGGTGACTGATAAAGTGAATATGATACAACAACACATGAGGATAGCACAGAGAAAGTAGAAAAGATAAGAAGACAACCAGAGGAATGAATTTTCTTTTAAGGTGTGCGATCATGTTTTTCTTACAATCTCACCATGGAAACATTTTATGTGTTTTGGTATGAAATAAATCTAAGTACATAGTTCTTTAGACCTTTTGAAATTTTGGATAATGTCGGACCAGTCTCCTACTGGGTATCTTTGCCTCTGAGTTTATCTTAGGTAGACATTGTTTTTCATGTTTCGATGTTGATAATGTTTTTGCCAGATTCATCTCAATTCTTGAGCCCAGAAGCAGTTCAGGTGGAAGAGAACCATTCTTATAAAAGAAACATGATCCGATTTTTTATTCTTGAGAACAAGTATTGTGGAATAAGGTAACCCACTAGGTAATGGTTTTTTGATAAACCACATGGTTGAAGAAGCAACATGGTAATATTAAAACTCAACGATTGAAATGTACCTTCAATTGTTTAATCAGTAAATAAAATAGTAATGATATTATATTCAAATGGTGGGGATAATGTAACACCCCAAGGTTTTAAAAATAAATTGAAATGAATGAATCTTTTTTAAGTATATGGTTATAGCTGGCATTTAAACATAATTTTTCCTCTTCTATGAATTTGAATTTCAAAAAACAGTCATTTGTAATTGTGATCAGTAAGTTATTTAGAGTCTGATAGAACCAACTTGATTTTTTTGGTGAATAGTAAATAACCTTTATGAATAGTAATTTGAATAGTAATATGTCCCCAATGAATAGTAAATTTTATAATTTTTTTATTTTTTAATGGTTGCTGATAATTTCGTCTTGATTTATTATTCCCGGAGATATAAAATCAGTTGTAGTTTTAGAATTTTTAATTTTTGAATAACGTATGATTTCATTTAAAAATTAAATTATTCATATTTTGAATATTATTTTCCAAAAATGGAGTTCATTTTTGAATTATACACTACCAAAAATGTTTATGGTGAAGTTTTGGGATTTTTCTGAAATCCATGAATAATTTATCAATAGTGAAATACTCTAAAATGTTGTATATTAAAATTATCAGTTAAATAGACTATTTTTTCATGATGGTGGATGAAATCCCACTTCTTTCAAACTCACATGGTATATTTAAAATTTTTATAAAAATAATTAAGACTATTCATTATTTTGGACCAAATTTTTAAAATAATGATTAAGATAATGTAAAATCCATCATGTCTTCCACTACTAATACCACCATCATTCCCCTCTTCCTCTCACACGTCTCAAGCCTTGAGAAGTGACTAACATGTACCAAATCCCTTCCCCAAGGCTCTTCTACACGTCCAGGAACTATTGGCCTCACCCAAAGGCCAAAACCCATGGCCATAAGTTGGATCTCAAGGAGAATATGTCAAGATGTAAGAATCATCTTCCCTTTTCAGGTGTTTTCATTTCAATTATTTTATTTTCTTATACTATATTCCCCTTACCATATCCAGGATATATTAAATCTAAAAAATATTATATATTATTTATGTTATAATTTACATGTAAAAAATTCATCATCTTTATTCTTCTCCTCTCCCTCTTATTCTAAAAATAAAAACACAGTTATTGATGTTCCAATTTATGAAAATCGTGGATGATGTGTTTGAAATTTACATTACATAGTTAAAATATGTTCATAAAGCCCCTTAAATAGCAGAAACAGAATTTAAATTTTATTATGTAACCGATTTTATGTTCGGAAATGAACTTATATGAATTACGTTAATTTATATAATTAAACCAGTTCATGATTATCGAGGAAACACAAAAAATGTTACAAACAAATATCATTATTTTTTTATCTAAAATTCGTCATCACATATGATAACAAAATGATTTATGGTATAATTATATATTTTTCAAAAATATTAATACCATTTTATTCCACTTCGGTAATTTCATTTCCATATGATCATAATAATCTAATAGAAATCAGTTATAGAAACCATTAATAGAAAACACCTGAAACAATGAAAGGAAAAAATACAAATAATTAAAGGGTGAAATTATGTTATAAAATGATCATGTAAGGTGTCATAAACATGAAAATGTTAATTTAATTTATAAATAAAAATCTTTTAACAATTACACATGAGGTCTAAAAAATCATGACGTAAGAAAACCCAGAGGTAAAAGAATTCTTAACCCGATTTCTATTCTTTGGGGTAACCTTATACTTCGTTATTTATGTGGTATTAAAATGGTTTGTGTTATGGTTTTTGTTTATATTATTTTTAATTATGAATATATATAGTCTATATACATATTCCATATACTCTATTAAGTCTCACATGAAATATATAATATTTGTATGAGGCTTTTCTTTTAAAATCCTTTTTTAAAATTCTATATTATGAAATTGAAATGCGTTATTTTAATGAAATTATTCATGTTTTTGATTATTTTTTTGGATCTTGTGAATTTATTATGAGGATGGGTGGGACCAATATCTCCCTCTAATGCAACGGTTATGTGTAAGTCGGTGGTGAGCCATATGGTTACTCCAAGTGTAACTGTGATGGTTACACAATAAGGTCGTTGTGAAGGTTACAAATTGTAAGGTTTTCGAGAGGGTTACAAGATTTTTATTGTAATTACCTATTATAATTTTATGGTTATATTTAATTACTATATGATTTAAAGAAATATATTTGAAATATCATGTTTCAAAAATTATGTTTATATGTGTGAAAAATATGTCTTTTTGAAAATGATTTCATATGTTACAATTAATCATGGACTAATGTTTCCTTTCCTTAATTTTATATCTTTTTCTGTGATTTTTGTGCACATAAAAAGTTTTTAAATAATTTTCATAGGCTTTAAGTATGTGTAATACAAATAATAAATACAATCTAAATGATATGAAGAATTGTCAAAGAAAATGATGTTTATTTTAAAAGTTTAATATTTTTGAAGAAATGGATATTGTTTTTTTTGTGTACCCGCAATATATAAATGTGGAAGGTTAGGTATGTGTTATATCCAAACTATATAAAACTATAAACTTGAAAAGATCCTAAATATGAAGGTAATTGAGTTATTGACTAAAATTAAATATTTTGTAATGTAATAAGGTCAGGTCCTTATACTTATACTAATGTTTTCCGTTCTAGCATTTGAATGACACCTTATGAGGATCTCTATGAGAAGAAGTTTCAGACCCAAATATGATGGGATGTTGTTGAAGAGTGATTTATTATGTGACTTTATTTTATACATGATATGATATATATGTTTCAAACCATTCAACATAAAATTAAATCCACACAAAGTCGATAGAAAATATATGTAGACAATAATTGATGAGAGCTGGAGTTTGAGGTCAGAGATATGATGCTCCCTCTTATATCAATATAGAAGAAATTGATGATATTTGGGATGAATTAAAAACATTTTCCTTGATACATTGACCAATTTTAGATCCTTGATTTCATTTAATTAGTGTCCTATCTACTAACACTCCCACATAACCTATCTCAACTACATGATTTTTTATATGTATCCCTCTCCCAGAAGTATATACCAGACCCATAAAATTTATTGAATCCAAATTTATCAACATTGAGAATTATATTTCATATTTGGACTAACTAATTAATATCTTACATCGTAGATATAATTTTATAAGAAACAAGACAACTCACCTAGTAAAAGTTTTTTGGTAGAACAACAATTTTTAGAAGTCACATGGGAATCAGAAGAGGTGATGAAATAATTGTACCCTCGTCAATTTTAGTGTAATAATTAAAATTATAGTAGTGAAGTTTATGAAGGGGGGGAATAATATAGTGACCTTCAATTTTATAAATTAATTTACCTTTCTAATGAATTATGTTTTTATTATGTAATTTAGTTAGAGGAAATACATACACTACATTTGTTATTTTGAACGGTTACATATTATGTTGAATTTAAAATACCATTAAGCATCATAACCATTGATAATATAGCCATAAAATATTGACTATTAATATTTTTATATTAAGGGTTATGATAAAATCAAATTGACACAAAAAAATGAGAAATGACCCCAAGAAGTATAACCGTACCTTATGATTCCCATTTATCGTATATTATGAGGGAGATAACATTATTGGGAATTATCCTTTGAATATCCCATTATATGATTTATCTACTAAATCATGATGGAAATGTTTTAGTGGATAATTTCATGCTCATTAAGATTATGACCCAAACCATGTTTGTTAAACAACCCTAAAAAATATCATTATCACAGATTGTACCCTTAGGGAATAGAGTGGTGTAATAAATGGTTATGTTTCTAGAATATAAGTGAATGAAATTATATATTTATATAATTATATTTATTCTTTTTATTATTAATTTTATATAATTAAATAATAAGTTTCATAAAAATTGGATTTTGATATGATGAAACCAAAAATGTATTGTTGGAAAATATATATATTTTCAATCAAGAAACAATTTTTGATTAATTGAATTTTTTTTAAATAAATGATATTTTTATAAAATATATTTACAAAATAATATTTGTTAAAGTTAAATAGTAATATAATTTTACATACCCAAATGTAATTTTTCTAAGGGTTTTAAAACTTTTATTGTCAAAAACCCAAAATTTCTCGATAAATGGGGACTATTTATTTAAAAGTTTAAATTATCATATTTTGAGAATTAATGTAATAAAATAAATATTATTAATGAAATCATCACAACCAAATAATCAAGCTTTAAAATTTTCTTAATTTTATGAGATATTCAGTTTTTGGTTAAAAAATAAATACACTATAATTTCTGGGTATATATTATGACATTATTAATACCAAAAGTAATAAAATAAATTCTATAAAGAGTATCCATGGAAAATTAATTTTTCCCATTTAAAATAATGTGTTTTAATTTTATTTAATTTATTTTATAAACCCTTAAAGTATCATCCAAAACCTGTAGTATATTTTTTGGATTAAAAATCTTTTCTTTATTAACAGGACTCCAATCTATATAACAAATGGTGTTAATTTAAGGATTTACATTCTTGGACATATAAAATAAATAAATCGACCCATATTTTTTAGAAACAATGGCATAAAACCATTTTATTATTTTTCTAATAATTTACTATATAGAGTCCAAAAGAAAAGTTTAGAAATTAATAATGAAATCTCATTTATTCCTCCATTTAAACACACAAAAACATCGATTAATATTATCAAAACCCCTAAAATAATGAATTTACTCTTAAATTATCTTCCTGTAGACCTCCCATGGTGCCTCTATTCTATTAAGAAGCTCCTGCCATGTTTTTATAAGAGCCCTCTCAAGGAAAGGGATACTTTCCTTCCTTCTTTATTCAAGCACCTATTTTTTGTTGTTCATTTTTTCCATTTGTTAATCTTGATATATATTTTTTTATATATCTCTTAAATACCTTATAATTTCTAGGTGATTATAGACCCATATCACTATCATTAATCCCTCTCATAAATCACAATTTACTTCTTCTATACTGGTGAAATTATTTTGTGATTTTGAATGACAAACATTTATATAGTGAATAATCATCCCCATTTCTACTAATGTGTAATAACCTAGATGTACATATACTTCATTGATTGGGGAATTCAATTTATATAACAAACACTCCATAAATTTTGGATTAAAATTAATCAATTAAATCCTTTTTTTATGATCTATGTGGGACACATATTTATTTACATGAAATGAATGTGTCTTGTGAGCCTAGAATTATATAGCCCTCTAATGCATTAAGTGATGTTTTTATCTCAGGATATGAGATATATGGTGAAGAGGATGTCATCCTGACCACATTATGTTTTGATTAATTTGTGATTAACCTTGAATTATTCTTATATTTTAATTTTTAATGTTGTTTCCACATTCTTATGTCACCTTTATATTATCATCATATATCATGCTTGATGGACATGTTTATGATTAGCATAGCTCTTAAATTTCCTGGATATTCCAATTGAATAACACATATTGTTTTGACGTGATGTTATTTTATTATTCTATTATTGAGATTTATAGCTCACCTCATTCTTATTTATGTACCTTGGTTATCCTGTGAAATATTATTAGATTGATGGAAATTTTAAGAACATGTTTAGGAGTATAAAATAATGTCATTATATCCTTGTTTAATGATGTTAAAATGTGTCCTTATAACTGTAATACAATAGGCCACATGATATTTTTGGTTTTTTTTAAGTGTATCTTTATTTAATAAACATTAAAATATTATTTTCTAAATATATGGGTTTTCATAGCTAGTATAGTTCGATGATTTATATATGAAATCATTTGTTTGACGCAAAATATTTCTCTGAAAATGTGTACATTGTGTATGTTTATGAGGAATCTTGAAAACCATACTATAATGATCTTAAATGGGTCATTAAGTACATATCAATGTCTAGAAGTTATTTCACTCAATATGGAAAAAATGATATCTGTTGTGATGACATTGTAGGGTATATGGATTCTGATTACGTTGAAAATACTAGAACTCATAAATCACCAACTTGTTTTGTGTTTCTTCAATATAGAGGACTTATCTCTTTGAAATTTAATATAAAATATGTTGTTTCCATCTATACCATTTAGGGGGAATAAATAGATATGAATGAGGATATTAAATATGGTATATGATTAGAAGGTTTGATTCGCTAGTTATATCCGTTTACATGAATTTTTTGTTGACTCTGATTATCAGTTTTCCATACAATTTTCTTTGAAATATACTTTCCTTGGAATATCGATGCTCATAGACATTAGGATTCTTTTTTTTGGAATATTATTGAATAAAAATGGTTTTATTCATTATGGTACGCATTGGGCACAACTCAACTGATAGTTTCAATAATGTTTTGTCATTGCCCATATTTAAACATTATTTTCATGTAATGAAATGTTTCCTAGTTCAATAGACTAGGATGTGGGGACAACATCAATAAATAATTTTAATAACAAGTTCAATATATTTTTTCTTTATTATATCATATTTATTATTAAAATTTAAATGATTTTATCCCACGCATGGATTTTGTTCCCGGTTTACATTTTATGAATGTTGTTGGATTCAATGTTTTACCCTTTTGTGTCATTTTAGCTTTGTGTGAGGTACATCCAATTACACATAATTTTACCCTAATGTAAGGGTTATATTTACACAATAATTTATCTTTGTGTGTGCATTAATTTCATTCTATTTTAATGTGATGAATTTTATCCATCAATCATGGCTGATTGGACATCCCTCGACATGAATTCAATGTGATTCCTTCTTAATGATTTATTTGTCTCATATAATGTATATAATCCAATACTTTACCACATGATCTATGAAAATATTCTACATGCCTCTTCCTATTCTCCCATTTTTGTTATATGAATGGGATATTTGATCTGGGTTATCCATGTCGCATGTCTAGCATATCTTGTGTGTCTCTATTCTAGGGAATCATGATAGACTAATTGGTTTCTCTCATGAAATTTAATTGGAGTCTCTCCTTGGATATGGAAATTCATTTAAGAACCTAATCATAAACCCTTGGGTCATAGAATGATATTGAAAAATAATAAAGGGGAACTGTGGTTCACAACCATATTTATGTCCATGGATCTTTGGTGTGCTAATACTCTGTTCTGGATCCATTGTTTGGTGGAGTTTCGGTGGATACATTGATTTTTTTGGGTATGTAAAGTTTTTTCTTGATGCATAGAAGTTTAAAATTATACTCAATCCATCATAAATTGTTTTTGGTGTAAAAAATCAACTTTTTATGTGATTTGTTTTCACCTTGAGTATTGTTTCATCATTTTACATTTGTTCATATGTGACTCCATCTATGAGTGCATGGTGAGGAGTCCCCATGATGAAGTTGACACCACCACCATGTTCAGCTTGGATGACCACATTATATTGTTTATATAGTTATTTATTTACTCTAAATTATATAATTGTTGCATGATTTCATTTAGTAATAAATTGATTCCTTGAATGCTGTTTTCTTCATGCATGGTAGATAAATGTGATCCAAATTATTTAATATCTTGCTGTTTTTTCAAATTTCAATTTTTCTTTTGTTGAAATTATTCGGGGAAGGTGTACTGCCAGAGAAAATATACACCCAACCCAAAATATTGATTTTGGTTTTTTCAAAAAATTCATATTCAACATTAATAGAGTCCTACAAAATGAAAAAGTACAAAATAAGTAAATAAGGGACAACATATTTAATATGATTCAGTCCATTTTGGACCTTCGTGAACAATAGTAACACCACCCAAAAACAAGATTTATTAAGATCAAAAATAGACCGATAAAATATAAAATACATCAAAATATAGTCATGAATGTTAAATAAACAAGAAGACACTATCTGTATAAGAAAAAAATAAATTAATTAACTGCAGTACTTGTAGGTCGAAGACTGAAGTAGTTTAAAAAACATGACCTAATGATGCTTTTAGAATGATCACTTGTTTGATTCCTGGATCTGAGGTTTTGGACTTCTTTAAGAGGATATAGATCATTCCCAATGGGAAAAAATTATCTAAAGTAATGGTTGGTGTCTCCGTAATAAACAAGCAATGAGAAAATTCTAAGGAGGACAAAAGGTTGGACTTGATCTCTACAAATGAAAAGGGAATGGAAAAGAGATATTGGGTTTTTGATAGAGTTGATGAGAGCTGAACATATAGAATCAAAATGAGATGAATGTCGAAGGAATGGGCATGTAGGTTTCATCAATCCATCTGACACCCCACTACACCTCAAAACAAGCCACACAACCCATGGAATTTATGCACAGGGAGAGGAAAAATTGGGGGAAAAGGGACACTGAATACCTGAGAACATGTCATGCTGTGATCATAAGGGATGAAAAAATAATCGATGACCTGGAGACATCTTGTAGAAAGATCATTTAATATACAGATTTGGGTAGGTTTGGGGTCGGGAGTGAATCCAACAGGCCAAGCACAATGGACCGGTATAGAGGCACACATGAGAATTGGGCAGACCATCACACAAGGAACAGTTTGAAATATAAATATGATCATAGAAAGTAATATCAATAGTTTTCCATGCCTCTTAGTACTACAAATAAATGGAATAATAAAATATTAGGTATATATAAAAATTAAAACACCTAAATTAACAAATCACTGCCACATTTATATCAAATTTTTGTTTTTCTTTCACCTTAGGTTATTAAATAGGAACCAAATTCAATATTTTTATATAGTTTTTTAATTTTTATAATATTGTATCCTTAGTCATATTATCATCATGGTTATTATTAGAATGAGCTTATTAACACATACAAATCTTCATTCAATTACATCTCTAATAAAATGTTTTTTAATATCTATGTGTTTGGATTTACCAAGGTATAAAATATTTTTTGATAAATTAAGTACATATTGGACATCACTATAAGGTATAATAACTGATTCATATATCTTATGATTAGAATCAAAACCTTTGATCTATAAGGCATCCTTGATATCCGTATTCAATGCAGTATCTTTAGCTTTTGTAGTTGAAAGAGAAACCACGAACTTCATATTACTTTTCCAAGATATGGGGCCTCAAACTATAGTGAATAAATACTCCGATAATGATGTTATGGTATCAATATTACCTATATAGTCAGCATCTACATATCCATTAATCAATTAAGCATTATCAATGTTTTTTCCATAACATAATGATAAGTCATAAATATATAATAGGTGCTGAAGAATCCAATTTATTGAAATCCAATGTGGATTCCTTGGGTAAGCCATATATTTTTTATGAGTGAAAATTTCAATGGAAATATCAGATCTTATGAATATCATAGAGTGAATGATACTTCCAATAATGATGGCATTGGGTGTTTTAGACATGTACTTTACATCAGTAGAAACATAGACTATTGGTGTTATAAGAAGCGTAAAATTCTATGTAAATTCCACATTTATATATTTTGTTAGATTCAAACAGACACTATTTAAGATCATTCAAAAAAAATAATTTTTTGTGAGATAAAAAAGATTATTAGGTCCATATCTTTTATTTTTTATAGAAAGGATTAGTTTTTATTCCCTCAAATCATTCCTTTTAAAAACACATTTTAATTGAGTTATAACTACTACAATAATATTGTTATTACAGCATATAATCAACCTATCATATCCATATAAAAGAACATAAATTATTATATTTTTGATAGACTTGAAATAAACACAAACATCATATTAGTTCTTAACAAAATGATTATTAATGATAAAAGAATCAAAAAATTTATACCATTTCTTAGAGACTAGTTTAAAACAATATAGTGATTTATTAAAAATGAAAAATTAGTTAGCTTTTGATTATTTATAATCCAAATCATGAGTATTGATATATAATGTCTCATTAAAGTCACTATTAAGGAATATATTTTTCATATATAATTGTTCAATGAGAAAATCAAAATAGGTAACAAAGGAAAGCATCATCCTTATTGAAGAGTAATTTTCCACTGGTGAAAATATTTTAGAATATTGTATTACATATCTAGAGAGTAAAATATTTGTGACTTGTATGGTATTAAATTTTATATATTCTCAGTTGTGTTATCCATTTCATTTGTGTAAATCCTCTTAAAACAATCAATTTAGCATTGTATGTTTTATAAATGATAGACTGAGTGTGACTTTTAATAAACAATTTCATTTATTCATCCATGGAAGTGATCTGAAACATTTAATCTCTATAATTAATGGATTTATTTAATTTTTAACATCATGATAAATAATATACTAGGAAATATGAATCGAAAATGAAGCCATATCATATTGAATGGAGTTCTACTTAGCCTTATAGCTATATCAAGAGTCAATTGGTAATTATCATTACTTTTAGTAGGTTTATTTTCAAAATCTACATCAGATCTAGTATTATATTTATCTCAGGTCATAGGTTGAGGATCAAGTGGATGAGGCTAAATAGAAGCCTCAAAATACTTTGATGGTTGGGCATTATCATCCCCATCAATGGATACATCATCACTATCTTTTTTGAAGTAATTAGATTTAGAAGAAAATGACTCATGAAACACCACATCCCTGTTATTTTTTCATTTTTGGTAACTGGGTTTGTCATCCCATAGTTTATAACCTTTAAAACCCCTAGATTCCCCCAAAAAATGCACTTAATAGATCATGGATCAATCTTATCAGCTTTGACAGATATATATACAATGAAACGAAAGACTCTTCATTTATTATAAGAAGGTGGTTAGTTAATTTAATAGTACCGGTGGTGTTATAAAGTGATTAGAAAAGGATGTGAATCTATTAATAAGATAAGTTGACGTAGTAGAATCCTCTACCCAGAATGATTTAGGAAGACCCATGAAATTATGCATGCTTCAACCTCTATCAATAATATTCCTATTTATTATTTCAATAATGCCTTTGATCTGTGGGGTTTCCCTAATGGTTAGGTGTCATTAAATACCCTATTATTGGTAGATCGTGATGGATTTAGTGTAGAAGTATTCTAAGTTATTATTAAATCTTATTAATTAAATTTTCCTTCCTACCTGGTTTTCCACAAGGTTTTTACAGGTTTTAATGGATTCAAACACCTTAGATATGTTATTGAGTGTGTAAATCCAAACCTTTCTATAGAATTATTCAGTAAAGGTAACAAAACTAGAGCCTCTACCGTGGGAATTAGTCCTAGATAGTAACCATAAATCAGATTCAATGTATTCTAAGGGGGGTCTAGATTTAAATTTGGTCCTATTGTAACTGAATCACTGAGCTTTACCCATTACACAGCCTTTTCAAGAGTTACGTTTACTCATCATAATGTCAATTAGCATCCATAGTTTATTGAGTTTTTCAATTCCCTTAGGGATAAAAATCCCCAATATCTTATTCCATAATATTGTTTTATCAATATTAGTTACATAAAAACTAACCCACAGTCTAGAATGGGTGTTACCATTCAATTGATACTACCCATTGACTGGTGATTGCTTTATGATAATTCTTGGGATTCAGAGATTCTAGGGAAGCCTAATTAAGACTTAAAGGTGAATCCCTTTTTCATTAGTATTCCTACAGATATCAGGTCACTATAGAGGTTAGGAACCCACCAAACATCTAAAAAAGTTATAATCAAGTATTCACCTAGATCTATTAAAACAAAACCACTTCCTTTAACATGACACCTCTTATTATTTCCTAAAAGTACATCTTCTTCTACACTTTTCTACCAAATCAGTGAAAGTCTCCCTAGAGGGACAAATATAGAATGGGTAGCTAGAATCCATAACCTACTCATGGTAATGTGCATGTATGGAAAAATATGAAACTTCAGTAGTATCATAACTATAATCCATTATAAGAGAATGGTGAGTAGTTTCATTAGTATCATTATTTTTTTAATCTTTCTACAATTGAGTCTAGTGTTATTGGGATTACCATAGTGGAATCAAGAAATATTTTATTCCCTAGAATTATACATAGAGTTTGGATTATTATTTTTATTTCTTTTATATTTACTATATTCATTCTTCTTTCCCCTGGATAGTGGCCTACTCCTTGTGAAAAGAATCATAGCCTCACTTTTAACAATTGGATTATAATGTAATTCCTTCGAGAGAAGGGAAGATTTAACATCATCATGGGTTAGATATTAATGACCTTACATCATAGTATCTACTAGTATACTATAGGAATTGACTAATGAAATAAAAAAGATCATATCTTGGTCATCGTCATCATCAATCAAATTTAGATTGGCTAAATCAATCATGATTTTATTGAATTTATCCAAGTGGTATTTAACTCACACACCATATTTCATTTTTAATGTAAACATGCCATGTTTATTATAAATTCTATCAACTAATGAAGTTTTCATGTAAAATTGTCTCTAACTCAAGCCATATACAAGGAGAAATGATAAAAATTACCTTTTCTAAGAACATTTTCACCTAAATAAATAAGCACTAAACTATATGCCAGAACAAGTATATATAAAGATATATATTTTTAAAAAGTAGAGGTATTATCATCAATAGACTAACTAAAAATGGGATTTTCGGTCCATATAAGGCATTAACTAAGCCCCACTGAACAAAAAAAGATCTTATATTAATCCCCCATAAATTGAAGCTATTATCACCATAATTGTTTTTTATTTAAACCCCATTTGAAATAATCTTTTTCAATAGAATATAATATCAATTTGTTTGGACACTATTAATCGCAATCTCCTAGGAAAATATCGAGATAAATAGATATGAATTCTAATTCAATTATGTATTTTAAGCCAAATTATATTTTTGGTTAAATTATCTTTAATAAAAAATATTAACAGGGAAGAGGTGAATTAAGATGAGATTGAAAACCAGATTAAATAGAAACGGATTAGATTTCAGAAATAAATTCAAAAGTAAATTCTAAACACAATTAATCTTTGATACTTTGGGATTTTATAGTTATTATTCACAAAAAAATAATATCTATTTGATTATTTTATTTCACAAAATTCGAATTCAATAGAAGAAAATTAATTTGAACTACTCAATTAAAAATGTAGTACATAATGGATAATAGATTTAATGTGATTCGCTCGATTTAATACTTATGTGCAAGAAATGAAAATTGGCCACGACCACGTTTTATTATGATAAATAATAGACTGATATAAGATAAAATCTAAAAAAATAGGACTGAAATAGAAGTATGCAATAAAATACTATATTTAAAAGAAAAAAGAAACCATGTGACTCCAATACTTACAGTCTGAAGAGGGAGGCTCTCCGACAGTCTCTATCTCTTGATGATGTTGGAATGGGTTCTCATGTGACGCCTAAATATGAGGACTTAGACTTTTTTGGGAGGTTTTGAATCAGTCACTAAGTGCCACACATCTTCTGAAGGAGAAGATGTCGAGGAAAACAAAAAAATAATAGAATGGATAGCTATGGTGTTCGTAGGAATAAATGAGAGATGTACTTGAAGAATCCGAATGAGTTTAATGTAGAAATAATGGTCATGCAGGAGTCATCAATCCCTTTTGACACAGCAATATGCCTACAAAAACCACCCAACCAAAGGGCTCCAATCACATGAGCGGAACAATCTATGAATATAATGTTGAAGCCTTTGGCATGTGTAAGGAGATCAAATGCGTGACAAAAATAATCACGACAAGCAGGGAATTACTCCATCCATACAGAATCGCATGAGGTACTTAATATGGGGAGGATATTACTGAAATATGAATTGAGATATTGGAATGATGTAGAACACAGTATTATGATTCCACCATATGTTTTCATCTTACAAAAACTCTCATTACTCCGAACAGGTGATAAGTGATTCCTTGAACATATTTCGTAACTAACAGGTAGTAGATTCAACATGAAGGTATACATGCATTACGACTATTGAACAAAATGGAGTTAAGTCATCCATGAAATACACCACAAAACCTATTAATTTACTTAAATAAAAGATACAATGAATGACATGATGCACAATATGAGATATATATGTTGGTTGAGTGTTGAATATGAGGAATGAGAACAAATGTTTAGAGATAGATATAATGAATATTTCTTCACATTGTAGTTTTATTAGAACCTATGTTGATGGAAATATAATGACACATTCATATTAGTTGTGCCTAGTAGAATGATTACCTAACATAATAGATAACAAGTCGAGTGAATCACTGTAACTTCACTTGTATGATAATGATGTCAATGATTCGTTCTTGATGGTAATTAATGAAGGCGGTGATGTGGGAGAATGATTATTTTCATGTCAGAGATCCATGTATCTAATTTCATCTTGGTTACAATAATCAAATGGTGGGTTTTGATTCACATGATTAGCAATACAAAAAAATGAATGGTTCATGTTGATATGTCAAAATCCTTCTGGTGTGAAAATCATTTAGGAAATTCTGAAAAAATTATTTTGGAGAGTTGTGAAAAATCACTTTGTTGTTTTAAAATTCTTTCAGGTGAAGTAATATGTTCATGTGAATTTTCTTGCGTGATATGTGGCTACTTCTATAGCGACATCCGGATATGATCTAACAAGAAGATGATCACACTAAGGCTTGATGAATTCACAAGGCAGAGTATCTTCATGTCACATATAGCATGCATAAAGGAGTTCTTCATATCTGTGTTAGCTATGTAGAAATATCTAGAACAACAGCTAGCCATATAATGAAAACATAAGGATATTAAAACACTATAGAAAAAATTCTTAATTTCCATGAGATTCTTTTCTCTCCATAAATTCTTTTGGCATGCTAGCACACCAAAAACTAGAAACCATTATTTGGGATGGAAATTTTCTTTAGACGCAAATAGTATTCAACCTTATGTTTATTTGTGACCTGATTTTATAAAAATCTTAAATAATGTGTTGGTAGATGACTATTTATAATCGGTTCTATTACAAATAAATTTTTTATCACAAATTTATTTTATTTATGGTGGGTACAAATGCGATAGGGATAATATTAATACTAATCTAACCTATATAAATACCCCCAACTGATTTTTCCCTCACTTTTCTCTCTTTAATTATTTTTAGATCTTTTATCTCTTTATTTCATATACCATTGTTTATCCTATAAAATTGTACATTTTTACAGGGAAGTAATATTTTAAAATCGAAATTTCATAAAACATTAGTTTTGACATATGTTTTTAATTTTTTAATTTTATTTTTATTAGAAATTTGTATTATTAATTTTGAGTAATCAGTTTTAAATAGTAACAATAAATTTTAATTAGCTGTATTTAGTTTTAAGTAGCAGTAATTGTTTTATTCCAAAGTAATTATTTTCAATTGTAAATACTTATTTAAAATTAAAATTAATTAGTTTATATTAGTAGTAAATAATTTTAATTGTTTCAAGGTATTTGTAATTAATTGTAACTAAATATAATTAATAAATAAATAGTTCTAATTAATATAACAAAGTAATGTATCATGGAAATTAGTAATAAGTAGTAATAATTTACAGTAATTAATAATAATTAACAGTAATTATTAGTAATTTACACTAATTTATAGTAAATAATGGAAATTATTAATAATTTCGAAACAATTAGTAAATTTTTTTTGTCATTAGTACAAATTAGTAGTAATCAGTAAAAATTAACAATAATAATCAAAATTTAGAATTATTAGAATTTAGGAGAATTTATTAGAAATTATCTATAATTAGTATATGTTTCGTGTAATTACTATAAATTATCCAAAATTAGTATAAATTAATAGAAATTAATAAAAATCATAGATTCAAAAAAATACCAGAAATGAATGATAATGAGTAAAAATTTGAGGAAATGCTTGTAATTAAGAGAATTAGTAGAAATGAGAGGTAATTAATAAACACTAATGTAAATGATAGGTAACTAGGAAAAATTAGAAAAAATAAGTAGTAAGTAGTTTAAAGTAGATGATATTATTTGTAGTTAGTAAACATTAGGGGAAATGGCCTCTAATTAGTAAATCTTAGTGGAAATGAGTGTAATTTTTTAAAAATTGGTGTTGTGAGCATAAATTTGTAATAAATAATGGTAATGAATGGAAATTACTAAAAAATAGTTGGAATTAGTAACAATTATCATAAATGGGTGTTAATTAGTAAAAATTTGTGAAAATGAGCAAAACATAGTAAAATATTTTTTTAGAAATTCTCAAAAATTTGTAAAAAATAAAAAAAAATGAGTTGTAATTACTAAAAATTATAATAAGTGAATAATAATTATTAAAAATTTGTATAAATGAGAGGTAATGAGTAAAAATGAGTGGTAATGACTGAAAATTAGTAAAAATATACAGTAATGAGTGAGAAGTACTAAAAAATTTCCGTAATGAGAAGAACTTTGTAAAAATTAGGGCAAAATGTGCGGTAATTAGTAAAAAAAATTAGACCTGAGAGATAATTAGTAAAAAATTGTGTAAATGAGTGGTAATAAAAAAAATTAGCTATAATGAGCAGGAATTAGTAGAAATTACATTAATGGTTAGTAAATGGGTGGTAATTTGTAAAGATTAGCATTAATGAGTCATAATTATTTCGAATTGGCAGAAATACATATAAATTTTTAAAAATTAGCCATATTGAGTGTTAATTAGTAAAATCTAGCGGTAATGAGTGGTAATTTTCAAACAAATACTCCTAATGGGTGGTAATTAATAAAAGTCAATGGATACGAGTAGTAATTTGAAAAAAATAGTGGTAATGAGAATAAATTATTAAAAATTAGTAGAAAAGATTGGTAATTAGTAAAAAATAGTAGAAATGAGCATTAATTAGTAAACATTAGTGGAAGTGAGTGGTAATTAGTAAAAAATATCCCAAACAAATCGTAATTATTTTTAATGCATAAATGTGTGATAATTAGTAAATATTAGTGGAAATGTGAGGAAATTAGTTAAAATTAGTAGAAACGAACATAAATTATTTAAAATAGGGGAAATGAATGGTAATTAGTATAAAATATAGATAATGATTATAAATTAGAACAAATTAATGGAAACGAGTGGATATTTCAATATATTAGAGGAACAGAATGGTAATAAGTAAAAATTAATAGAGATGATAAAAAATTAGTAAAAATTAGTTAGAAAGAGTAAAAATAAGTAAAAATTGGTGATAATGTGTATAAATTAGTGGTAATGAGTGATACATAGTTACCAATTATAACAATTAAACACAATTAGTTATAGAAGGATAACCATAGGGAATGAGAGATATATGAATTAGAAGTTGTGAAGACGGTAACAAAAAAAATCTTGTGCCGATTTGTTCAGACAGTTTGGAGGAGATGAAGTCATGGGTAATCTAGTCAGTGATGGAAATTAAATAAATTTGAGAGATTACAATGACATACACACTGTGTTTTACCCTATTTTTAATCTATTTTCACGATAAAATAATATGTTACTAATAACTAATACATAAATGTATTATTTTTATTAAATAATATTTACTCATGAAATGATACGGATGAAAAAAATGGAAAAACTCACTAACCATGTCCTAGTAATCTTTCGCATATGCTTCCTCTTCCATCACTCACATGATTATCCATGAGTGAATCTTCTCTAATTAGACTGACCCTTATGGTGAAAAAATTATTTCCCTCTATCGTAACCCCCAAACACTCCACTCCATGCTTCCCACATTCCCCAATGTCAGAAATTTATTTCCCTTAATTGAAATTAGTGGTAATTAGATAAAATTAAATGTAATTTATGGAATTAGAAAAAGTTAAAAAAACAGATTGAATTGATAATATTTATATGAAATTTTTAATTTTTTGAATTTAATTTTTTTTGGATAGTCTCTTCCTTATATCACATTAATCGTAAGTAATATTTTTATTTTCAATTTTATTCAAAAATATAAAACAAGGATGTAGAAAAATTTATTTATTACAAGATTGTGATTGGATAAATCATCAAAAGAATTCAAATAGTACAAGTATATATACGGTATATATTATGGTTTTTGAATCATTTTTACCATTTTTACCATTTAAAAAAATTATTTTAGAAGTAAAAAAATTAAATTTCCATGTAAGAAGTGTGATATAAGGAGATTTGAAACATTTGACTATATTGGAGGTAATATATTGTATTTTGGTTTTTGGAATGACTATTTATGTTGTATCAACATGGTGAATAAATTTTTAGAGAAGATACTAATAATTTGGTTCTAAAACCATCATGGTTTAAATCATTATTACAAGAGGTTACTAGTATGTCTTTTTAACAATTAGAAACATAGAATGATATATATTTAACTCTTGAGTTAAAACTATCTAGATTTTATGAGTTTGTGATGTATTTTTAATATTCCTTATGTCATGGTTTCATGATAATAAAATTTAAAGGATTTACAAAATTTATTTATTTTAAATGGGATAATGGAATTCCAAATATTAATTTGGATTAGATATTCCCGTTGTTTAAATCACTATTTTCCAAAGGAAATGTATTGCCTAAAAATTTCAATGAGAGAAAGAGGATGATTTATAATTTTGGGTATTATATATCAGAAGATTCAAGCATGTGAAAAGATTTCATATTATATTTTGGTAAAAATTATTCATTAGTTAGTTTACCTATATGTGAAAAATCTAGTTAAAAAGAGGCTCAATAAGGGAAGTGTGGATTGGTTACCATTAAAATTGTTGAGGAATTTCCCTCCAACACCCAAATTGAATTGTTTATTTTTGTCTCACAATAAATCCTCATTGACTTCATGTAACAAATCCAATATTAAAACTGGTAAAATATTAAATAATACTTGTGATGGTAATTCATATAATTAGTTTGACCATGTACATCGATTATTTTCTTCAAAAACCTGTAATGTGAGATTGGGTATTTCTACTGGTGGTCTCTATCCATTTGGTTCTTACACTATTAAATATACTTTTTTGACCATATTTATAATTTTTTAGAAATTACCTATTTGATGCTGATGAATGATCCATATATTTTTTTTTAATATTAATTCTAGGACATCCAAAAAATAATATTGATGTTTATCTGAATCCATTTGTTTATTAGTTAAATTTAATTTGGTGTAATGGTGTGATTACGTATAATGTTATGGAAAAACAGAATATCCAACTGATGGTTTTATTAATGTAGATAATTAATGATTTTCTAGCATCTAAAATTTTATCTACAAATAGTACACATGGTCCAAAATTATGTTCGTATTGTATGAGGGATAGAAAACTGTTTATGCTCATCAATTAGAGAAAACCTTGTTTTTTGACTATTATTTCAGATTACTTCCTATTGATCATCATTTTTGAACGAATGTAAATCATGAAGAAAAGGTAAAATTGAATTTGATGGACCACTAGTAATAATAATATGTATTGATTTAAAATATATGGTTTCATCATTACCATCCATTACATTTGGACCAACTATAAGACAAAAAAATATTTTTCTTTGGAAATGATCACAATTAGGTAAAACAGATGTTTTTTAGGATTTGTCATACTTTTAGGATATTTTGTTCTTTTACATTTGATATGTTATTCATAATAAGAAGAACAATTTAGATAATTTATATTATATAGTTTTGACACATCTGGTAAATCCAAGGATAATGTAAAGGGACAATAAGATCCTTCTGCAATGTACAGGTGAACAGAACTTGAGTTCTTTGAAAATGACAGATCACAAAATATGTTTAATATTAAAGTGGATTAGATATTTTCCTATTAAATTTGTTTATTATTTTTTCCATGGATTACATCTTAGAAGCTACCATATGGTTAGGTTTCCAATCTATCTAGATGTGTTATAAATTGTAAAATAACCAGATTAAAAAGTCATGATTGATATTTTATAATGGAAGCACTTCAAAAAATTAGATTTTTAGGATTATTGATTTATTTTATTAGGGATACACTAAAAGAGATATTATATTTTCATCATGACATTGGTGAGGAAATAAATGACTATGATATACTTAGTCGATTGTAAGAAAAGGTTTTTTAAATTTTATGTAAACTAGAAAAAATATTCCACCTTCTTTATTTGATTTAATGTAAAATTTGATATTACATTTTCCAAATGAAGAAAATTGTAGAGGTGTAGTATTATTCTTATTAATGTACCCATATGATAGATACATGAATAAGTTGTAGAATAAATACCTAACAAAGCATTACATAAAGATTAAATTGAAGAAACTTATTTGTTGGATGAAATTTATTTTTTCTACTCCAATTATTTCCAATGAGAATATTCTACAAAATAAAAAATAAATGGGTTTTAATATGGGAAATTTAAATGAATTAATGAAAATTAAATTATAAATTTTTAATTATCCTAAACTTGAATTTGGTGCAGTTCATGAACAATGGCTTTTATATGATGAACGTCATGGGGAAAAACATTTGTTCTTCTCAACTATGTAGAAATGAAAAAATTTGTATAGTGAGTGCTACTATCACCAATGCATCAATTTTTAAAATTTAAGTTAATATTATTTTGTTTCTATATTATATGATGATTATATCAAGAAACAATTTCCACAAATTGAACCGTCTTCACTTAATGAACACCGTCAACATAAATTTTCCTACTTGGTTCAAAGACTGGTAAATTAAACTTTTTATTGTTTAACATATAAAATCATTTTATTATATTATATATTCCTAATTTTCTTTCTATTTTTCATGTATAATAACTTCCTTATAAAATTGATAATCAATTATGTGTTTTAAGGAACTCACCATTAAAAATAGTTAAATCATATAACTCATATGTGGTCAATGGTTCTCCATTTCATACATGCACATATGGTGAATAAAACCCCATTAATAATGGGGTTTTTTATAGGACCTCATCATAGAGAATGTGAATTTATCTTATATGGCCTTCTTGATGTAAATTTTAATTGTTTAATCTTGGAAATATTTATGTGACAATATTTAAATGACAGTAGTTTCATACTAATATAGGATTTCATGTTTATCCACCCCATGAAATCATAAAAATTAAATATAAAATATTAATTTTACTAAATGAACCATTTTTATTTGATCATCATGAACATAAAATTTATAATTTGATTTATTATTCTACTTCAAGAGAAGAAATTTATTTGCGGAGCATTATAAAAATGAAATCCAGTGAAAATTAGTTTATGAAATAGGAATTTGGTTCAATCAATGCTCAAAAAATTAAAATTATTCAAGAGGTAGATCCAAATACATCATTTACAAAAAGAGACATGAATATTGACGATGACACCCCACTATGATGAGTACATGGTAATAAGGATGTATTAAATGATTTTAAATTAACATGACATCCAGAAGAAAAAACTCCTACTAAAATAAATGTTATATAATAGGAAGATAAAGATATTGAAAACATCATATATAAACATGAGGATGAATAATGAAAAAAATTACATTTTGGTTACAATCATAATTAATATCTGTATAATAATAATTTTCAATTATTTTTTTAAAAAAATTATTTTCAGGTTTCAAAAGGTTAATGAGAATTTTTTGAGATGTTTCAATTACTTACGGAGGCTATGATTTCTAGTGATGAGCCTGATGCTTTGCCATCCAACACCCATGTATTAGGCAGTGCATCATTAACTTGGAGGTGTCATGGTCTAATGATATTGATGATTCCCGAACAAATTTTTTAGCAACGTCCACATATTGATTTTAAGACACACATGAAGAGGTATGTTCAGTTATGTATTTCAGTTACTTTTCATTAATTATTTTTAATTTTTATCAATTTATTTATGTACTGATTTTTTGAATATTTTTTTATCTTTTCCAATAGTTTTTCATATTTATCTATTGAATAGGGGAGTGATAATCTGCAAAATTATTTTTCAAGAACATGAGTTACATGAGATCATATTCCCATTGATGTTTAGCACCTAATTTGTTTCATTGTATGGTAAAAAAAATAATAGTTATTTAATTGATAACTTTACATTATTAATTATTTGTTGGGTTTATGATATCTCATTGAAGATAGCATGTGGACCTCTATATAGGAGGCCTAGGATGCCATTATGTGTGAGAGTTGGAATCTATTTTTGTACAATTAGAGGAATAGATCCATGAAAAATGATGGATTTATACTTTTTGATTTGTCTTGTTATAGCCATCGACCTAATTACATCACCTCTTAGGTTTGGCATGGATTGTGTTCATAAAGGATGAAATATAATTTTATGGGAGATCATCATTAGATCAGAAGAACATGGGAAGGTATGAGGTCATTTATAGAGCTAGTAGTAATATGTTGAACTCTCATTGACGATATATAGTAAGTAGTTTTAATTATTAATTTGCATAGTTATAAATGTAAGATTACTATTTTATTATTCATAGAGATAGTTAGGCATAATGATATTACAGATTAGGATGATTATAATAGGATATAATATACTATTATTATAAGAGATATTATTGGGGTATAAAAACATCAAATTTTCTTTAGTAAATTTTCTTTGAGTTTTAAAATAGGTTAAAAATATTATTTAAATATTTTGATTTCTAATTTCATAAGCAGGAGTCCTATAAGGCTGTGAGTTATCACCAGAATGATGATAGTGAGTCATAAACTAGGGGTTAGGGAACCAGTGCATCAGAATTTGATGACTTAATGAGGATATAGGAAACTTGGTATGTTTTTGAAAAAGACTGGGTTATTGGTATCAGATCTCAATTGATGCATGGTTGTTTTTATGGTAGTGTTGTCTTGTCATTTTCTCACTCGAGGGGATCCTATGAAGTGTCTTCACCATCATCTATATAGTATGAGGAGAAGATACAATCTCAGGATGAGGTTATATAGACCCTCTATAAAGAGTAGTTAGTGTTTTTTCTACACCAGTTGTAGTAGGATGAGAAGTGTTGAGCACATGAGTTGCAACAACAACAGATGATGAAGTTCATTCATGTTTGGAAATTTGTATTGGGATGGAGTTCCCTCCACATCATCCTCAAGATGATCCTCTCCCTCATTAGTGATTGATGTATTTTTTTGATACATTTATTATGAATTTTTTTAATAAAAATATTAATTATAATAATTTTATTAATTAATATGTCTATAGTTATTAATTTGATGATTTTTATTGTTTAATTGTTTAATTTTTTTTAATTTTTTATTTAATTTATTTTTATTTTTATATAGGTTTAGATTATTTTAAATGGGATTCTATACCCTGTGAAAATAATTATTTTTAATGGGTGCATAATCTAATAAATCAAAAAGGTATAAAAATTATAGGTAATTGTTTTGTAATGGATGAGTCGACAGTTGAAAAAATATTGTGATGTGTTTTTCATCTATGGGGAATTTACAATGGGATCACATCATAAATGACTATTTGAGACAGTATCCTGTCGAAAATAATTAATATCCCAGTAGTAGAAGTTACTCACTACAATAATGGAGGAATAAAAAGGTTTTTTTCTACTATATCTTTTTTAAACCACCACTAAATTGTTTAGTGGTCGTAAATAAAACTATTAGATATTTCCTCATCAGAAATAATTTTTTGATGGTTTTATTATGTTCCCTTTTTAGAGCATTTTGGGGATGTATTTATTTTATTTATTGATTTTTTTTTAAATATTATTCCGAGAATAAAATCAATTAAATGAACATATCCACCTCTATGGTGGTTATGTTTAGTAGAAGTTAATATTAACCGCCAGTAATTAGGATTTTAAACTCCGCTAAATATTTCCCTTAAAATTTAATTCCTTTTATAATTTTATTAAAAAAATTTAATATAAGAATTATAAAATGCAATAAACTAAAACATAAATACATATTAAACCCATCATAAATACATCATACATCATATATCATACACTATACTTACATAGTCATATATACATATACCCACAGTCTGCAAAACCTCAGTCACCCTATCCTCAGTTAACATAGACAACAGTCATAAATATATACATATAAAATATGTCCAATGGAATCCCATTTCCAGTATGTGTCCATCCAATGACCTCTATTTCATCAATATTTATCTACATCATCTCATCAAATAGAAACAGAATCATTATCTCATCATCTTTAACAAAAAAGAAGGTATATATTATTATTAAATATATAAAATAATAATTATAATTAAATCATTGATAAAATTTAAACATATCACTAATACTAAGAACCATCATGAATTTATTCTGAATAATTTCATGGATCAAAATGGCCAACCACTTACCTACTTCCAAGATTTGTCAACTACAATAAAAATGTGAACATTTAAGAATAAAATTTCTAATGAGAAATGATTTGGAATATATTCAGAATAATGCACACAATAATTTTTATTTTGATGATCAAAAAATATTTTAACATAAACAAATAATATATCATGAAAGGCACTTTCAAAACATAAAATTACTTATTTAACTTTTGATTCAATAATTAAATTGAAAATAGAAACGTATATAAAATTTAATAAAAGAAATTCCAAAGAAAAATCCGTAGAATATATTCAAAATTTTACACATATAATATGTAATGTTTTTTATAAAAAATCTTTTTAGCAGAAAAAAATAATATATAGTGAATTTTATTGAATACGTAAACATAACTATTTCTGATATGATCTAGCACTTGAAACTGAAAATAGATAGATATATAATAGTATAACTAATTTTGGAATTGATGTACATTGTTCTTGAAATATAATAAAATAAATTTAAAGACTTTGATATGATAGAATATATTTTATTTAAAAAAATTACTCAATTGTTTTTCCCCATGATTTCACGTCAATATGTGGTTTTTTTCTATGGTTTTGATTGTTACACGCATGAGTTAGGGTTATAGAACACTAAAATAATGTTTACATGTATCTAGGGGAAATCACAACATAGAATATAATGCTATTAGTTTTTGAATTACACTATCCAATATATGGTAATTTTATTTAGATTTCATGTCAATCCATTATTTTTTTTATATTTTAACACCCAATACATGTTTTGAAAGGCGTCGGTGCCTTTAATACAGTTTTTGAGTCATTCTGACCACAAAAAATGTATGATTGATGTGTTTTCAATACGTACATGTCAAATATGACAAATACGTGGTTTTCCATGATTTCATGTCAATCTGTGAGTTTTTTCTATGGTTATGACCATTACACATAGGTTTTAGTTTTTAAAATCACTAAAAATGTTATTTTGATAATCATGGGAAAAATAAAACTCGAAATGATGTTCCATGAGGAAATAAATTTCAAAAATAAATATTTGATCATTTTCTACTGATTTCATTGAAATCCAAAAATGTTTTCCTTGTTTTGACCCCCACCAAACACATTTTTAATGGATTTAGTGACTTTAACAAATATTTGCCATTTCATTCTAACTACACTACACATTGGATTTACATGTTGTATATGATTACACATCAAAAAAATCTAAAAGGTGGGTTTACCATGATCTCACATCAATATGAGGTTGTTATGTATGGGTTTGTCTACTACACACACATTTTAGTGTTTTAAAACACTAAAAAAGGATTATGTGAAACCCAGGAAAACAATAATGTGGAATGATGTGTCATCAATTCGTATATTTAAAAAATAATTATACAGTATTTTTTATCTAATTTCATAGAAATATGACATCTTTTTCCTAGTTTGGATCCCTTAAAACATGTTTCTAAAGGATTTAGTACCTTTAAAAACTATTTTTCTAGTCATTCTGACCACACGACATGTCATATTGACATATTTTCTATGCACACATTTCAAACATAACTCAATGTTGGTTTAACCATGATTAAGTGTCAATATGAGGTTTTTTCTATGGTTTAGACTACCACAAACACATTTTTGTGTTTTAAAACACAAAAATGTGTTTCTGATCTTCTCAGGAAAACAGAAACACATAATGAAATTATATCAGTTCATACATTTCAAGAATAAACCTGTATTAATTTTACTATCATTTAATATAAAGAAAACATCATTTTCCTATTTTTAAACCCTCAACACATGTTTTTAATGGTTTTGGAACCTTTAAAAAAATTTATTGTGTCATTCTAATGACACTTAATGTCGTATTGATGTTCTTTTTACATGTAAATATAAAAAATGACAACATGGGGGTTTCCCATGATTTTACATAATCATGAGGTCATTTTTAATTGGTTTGACCATTATGTGGAAATTGTAGTGCTTTAAGACACTTAAAATGAGTTTAATAGAATATTGGAAAAATCATAACTCTAAATGGAATGTTGTTAGTTCCTATATTTTGAAAATAAATCCACTGTCTTCATCCTTTGATTTTATGAAAATCTATTGTCTTTTTCATGATATTAATCCCCCAACACATTTTCTTAAAGGCTTGGGTACCTTTAAAAACTGTTTACCATGTCAATCCAACCACATCGCATGACAGATAGATATATTTTCTAGGTTTATATGTATAAAATTTCTCAAATATGTCCTTTATATGATTTATTACCAATATATCAATTTTTCAATGGTTTTTACCATTACACACACACTTTAGCGTTTTAAAACATTAAAAATGAATTTATAGGCATCCTATTAAAACACTCACTAAGAATGAAATGTTATTAGTTCCTAAATTTAAAATATAAATATACGTTTTATTTATTCCGACTTAATAGAAATATGATGTCCTTTTCATGTTTTTGAACCTCCTTAGACACAAATTTTGTAATTATTTTTTACCTTAAAAAATTGATTACTATGTCATTTTGACTACGATGCACGTTGGATTGATTTGTTTTCTATATATATAAGTTAAAAAATAAATCAAAGATAGTTTTTATATGATTTCACATCAATATTAGGTTTTTTTATATGGTTTTGACCATCACACCAAGGTTCTAGTGTTTTTAAACACTAAAACTGCATTTTATGAGCATCATTAGAAAACCATAACTCAAAATAACATGATGTTAGTTATAATATTTTAAAAATAAATCTACAGTAATTTTCCTATTATTTAATGAAAATCATTAATTATATTCCTAGTTTTACAGCCTCAATAAAAGATTTTAAATACATTGCTCTGTTTAAAATCTATTTGTCAATTCATTACGACCACACCACATATAATATTGATGTTTTTTACACACAAGCTCCTAAAAATGCTTAATGGTGGCTTCTAGTGATTTCACATTAATATGCGGTTGTTTTCTATGATTGTGGCCATTACACGAATGTTTTGTTATTTTAAAATTCTAAAAAAACATTTATTGGAATCCAAAATTGACCAAAACATAGAATGACATTTGTTAGTTATTACATTTAAAAACTAAATCAATGGTCATTTTACTCTGATATCATTGAAATCCTATGTCGTTTCCTGTTTTTACCAACAATAAACGTTTTAAATTCTTTGATTCTATTAAAATATATTTATTGAGTCATTTCGACCACACAACATATTGTATATACATGTTTTTTATTCAGACATATCAAAAATAACTCAATAGTGGTTGTCACAAGATTTCACCTCAATATGAGGTAATTTTCTCTAGTTTTTAATGTTACATGAATGCTTTGGTGTTTTACAACACTAAAAACATGTTTATGGGAATCCCAGACCAACTGTAATATGGAATGATTTGTTGTTTGTTCCTACATTTCAAAAATCAATCTATGGTCTTTTTCCAGGGATTTCATGGAAATATGACATGATTTTCCTAGATTAGACCCCCTGAGACTTTTTTTAAGGGCTTTGGTACCATTAAAAAACATTATTGAGTCATTTCAACTACACATCACATTAGATAGATTTGGTTTCTATGTGTACATATAAAAAATAACTAAATGGTTTCTTTTATATTATTTCATGAAAATGTGAAGTCATTTTCTATTTTTTCAATATTATATGCATGTTTTAGTGTTTTAAGACACTAAAAATGCATTTATAACCTTCTCTGGTAAACAGTAACTCGGAAAGATGTTCCATTAGTTCTTACATTTCATAAATCAGTTTATTTTAACATTCCTCTTATTTTTTTTCAATATGAGGTCATTTTACAAGGTTTATCTATCAAACATGTGTTTTTAAAGGTCGTGGTACCATTAAAAATTATTTTCTAAGTCATTCCAAACACACCACATGTCGTATTGACGTGTTATCTATATTTACAAAGGAAAATGCTCTCATAGGTTCCTTTACAATAATTTTACATATATTTGATGTCATTTTCTACAGTTTTACAATTAAAAACATGTTTTGGAATTTTAAAATAACAAAAACGTTTTTATGTGCATCACCGGAAAACCATAACTCAGAATTACATGTTGTTAGTTTTTACAATTAAAAAATAAATATGTAATTGTTATCATATAATTTCATGTCAATCCTTCATCTTTTTATTATTTTAGATCCCCCAAAACACATTGGTAATATCTTTGGTACCTTTATAAACTATTTACTAAGTTAAAATCGAGTAAACAAGCTCGGATTGTTTTAAAAAATTCAAATAACAATCCAAAATTAATTTTTGATAGGTTGGAATAAACCAAAAATCAAACTGGAAGAATATTTGGTTGCTTTGAATCAAAGTGTGTGTCTTCAATATAAAATTTTCATTTTAGTTTTATTTATGGAAGTTGTATGTGTTCTTTTAAAATGTCTGAATGATCTATGAAATTTTGAATTTACCTCAGTAAAATGAGATATTAGGCCATAATTTTCTTCTGAGATCATACTATTCATCCATTTAAATACATTAACTAAATAATTATCCATTTTTGATTTCCACTATTCCAGTGTTTTCCAATAAGTGTTGTTCATTCACTTTTGATTTCGGCCTTGTAATTTATCTTTGTGATTCCCTAACAATGACACTACTCGAACGCCAAATGGGTGCAATATGTAAATCATGATGATGCCCTACCAAATACATCTGATGGATTAGCCCCAAAATTTATCCATTGTACATATTCGAGATTAACTTTCCCAAAAATGTTTTCCACTAAATCATTTTGGGAAATCGATGATGATCGTGAATGGTCCACATCCTAGACTTCTCAATTTTTTACCATCTGATAAAACAATATTAACAATGAATTCATAAAATATTTGAAGAGAATATATTTATCTAATTTATAAATTTTTCAAAAATATTTATTGTTATTACATTAATATAAAAACATAAAAATGAATCATAAATCATAACATTAAAGAAGCCTTAAATTAAATTAATTAGGGAAGGATAGATAGATCAGAAGATGAAAAATTGGAATCATTTGATCAATGTACCTGACCCCATTAAATTTTGATTAATTATTTTCTGTGGTTATAATATATTTTTCAATTATTATGTTTTTATATTAATTAAATAATAAGTAATATATATGAAAATTAATTACTCCAATGTCTTTAGTATGGTTATTTACAAAACTTATATAAGGTTTTCTATGCACTTTAATCCACATCTCGGTTCAGCAAATAGATTGGCCTAATTTTATTTAGCATTTATTAAAAATAGAAAAAATATTGAAAAGACTGTGAATCCTAATAAAATTATATAAACAATAATGGATTAATTACAAACCAAAATTATTATTTTTCTCAAAAAACTCTGAGACCCAGCAATTTGAGGAATGACATTCTTCTATCTATTCAATTTATTTTTTAGATAATTTTTACAAAAAAAATAGCACCATTAATAAAAATAAATTTTTTTTATTTTTTTAATATACTATAAAATATACAATTACCTCATGATATGTATATCTGTAAATATTGAGATATGACACCCATTTCTCACTGGAAATTAATTCAGGCACTTTATCATGCATCTTTTCTAAGAACATAGATGTTTCATTAAACTCATTCCATAACATCTATTTAAAATATCTCAATATTTTTCTCCAATTTTTCAAAGTTCATAAGCATGAAATGGATTTAGGGACATAAAAATGAAAAAACATCTCAAAAAATCCATAACACATTATCTGTATATTACTTAATTTTACCCTTGTATTTTAAATATTTTATTAATTAATATTAAATAAATATTAACAAAGCATTATTATCAATGACCTAATTTTTCATAGTTGTGGGAATATTCCTCTAATGTTTATAATTAATGGTATTTCTCATTTTCTCACAATAAGTCTACCAAAGAATCTTCTAATAAATTCAAACAATGTCACTAGTAGGAACCTCAAACATATCAAATGGAATGATAATCTCGATGTCCTTCGGGTTTTATAAATCATTCATGTTCATATATACATATATATCTTATATTAATATCCTTATAAATATGATATTTGTATTAAATAATTAATAAAATATGTCATTTTTTGTTCATTGAAATTCATATGAGTTTCAACAACTCACCAGTATCCCCTGTGTGGAGGGGTGATGAACTGATCAATCACTAGAGGTGAATAAAATGGTGGGATACCAATAATATCTTTGGAAAAAATAATATTTCTTGAATTATCATGTATAAAAGAATCACTAAGATCCAATGAAGATGATGATAGTGGGGGTGTGCTCTGAGATACTGAACATCTATAATATTACAAAAAATCTGAGTATTCCTACAATTATAATTGTTTCGATATATATATAATGAATAAAAATGATAAAATAAAATATTAAAAAATATAGAATAATGTATATATGTATGAAATACTTACAATTGAGAAATTATAATACAATTTATTTACAAATTTATAAATTCAGTTATCTTCATCATTATTGTTTTCATTGTTATCAACTTCTATTTTGATGTGTGATTCATTTTAGCCCTCTCTTTCAAGATCTATTATTTAATTATTTTCAGGAAAAAACTATTCAATGTTTTTTGGTTGATGATATTCTCTATCAAAAAGTACCAAATTATCTTCATCTCCTATATCATATAAATTTCTCTTCATTAAGCATACAACAACACTTCAACCTTCATATATTTTATCATCCAAAAAATAAACCATCTTCCCTTGTGAAGTCAAAATAAATGAATCATTCTCATAATGTTCATTGGTATGGATCAAGACAGAGAAGATGAAAGAATTAAAATTTATCAAATATTTCATTATTCCCATATTAATGTTGACCCACTTGAATTTATAAAAGACAACTAAAAATTGACCACGATAGTTTATGTCAAAAATATCATTGTATTTTCTATATTATATCATGTTTGAATGTGTAAATATACCACTATTTTGATTTTTCATGTCTTCTTCTTGATAAATTGTATGAAAGATAAATCCAATAATATTATAGACAACAAATATCTTTTCCTACAATAGAGTGTATCAAGCCAAAAACATCAAGTCATTTGATATTTCATTTTTATTATCAACATTTATTATCTATAAAATAATATATAAGGTGTTAATTTTAACATTGAAAAAATAATTACACATCAATACTATGAATATGAGTATATAATTACCTAACAGCAGAACCATTCCAGAATCACTTTATTAACTATTTTTTAATTCCTTCTGATTTCAAGACCATCCCCTTAGTATCCTCTTTATTTGAAATCTAAATTCTACATTAAATGGATCTACAATAAGGAAATTTATTAAAAATATTTTATGTTCTTGTAGAAAGTACAATTCAATTTGTATTAAATTTTACACTTTTCCAATTGGTTTTCCAATTATTTGAAATACCAATGACTATTTTCCCGAATGAGAATTAGTAGAAATCTCGCTAAAACTTCCAACATGATTGAATCTTGTAACAATTCCATAAAAATACATATACATAAGGTGAAGCACTATTTGTCTATGTAACCTTCAATAATAGAGTCTTCTGGATGGGCTTTATTCTTCACATATGATTTTAAATGACATATGTAACTGATGTAGAAAAATACGTAACATATTAAAATAATTTACACAGTTATTTGATAAAATTGAATTCAAAAATGATAATAAAAATAATATCAAGTGTTTCATTAGTATTTATGTCATGTAATGGGGTTCACTCGACGGTTTGATCATGGGGGAGTTTTAATGCCAATCTCAATCACTAACATCAGGTCTCCCATTTGTTTCATCTTTCCCAGAAACTCCAAATGGATCTATCATCTGTAGATGGGTACAAAACTACTTTCTAAAGCTTAGAGATCATCCATTTTTTCAGGAACAATGACTCTTGGGGACTCACATTTTTCGAGAGGATGGGAGGTCAGATTGATCACACCATTTTGGTTGGAATTATTGTCTACTCTGGGACTCTCCTATAGATTTAAAATATGCTAATGAATCTCTTTCTAATCTTTATATGGAACCAGTTACCCTAATTAACCCAATACAGGTGAATTATATTTCATGTAAAATAGTCTAGGTGACTTTAGTTAATCCATCTGTATATATCTGAGGTTCTCCATCATTTTCCCATAACGAGTAGTCTCTTATGTGCTAAATACATATAATAAATTCTATCGTAATGTACTGTCATGCAAGGAGGTGATTTAATATTTTGAAATTGTTTGGCCATTACGAGGAATCCAATACATCCTAGTTATTTTCGGAATAAAAACACATGAATTTTGTTAAACCTATGAAATTTGACATCATTTAGAGATAAATTTTATAGGTTCTTTGGGACATCAGGTGTTCAATCTTTGGTCCAAGAGGGATATCCTATGTATCCTGACTATAGAATGAATCAATGTTTTCATAGTTAATTCACTCCCTTGGTACTGGATCCAAGGTAGATGCTTTTTATAGTGTGCAATATATCGCACTACTCTTTAGGGAAAAAATATTAACATTATCTTGGCTAGTAAGTATTCGTACTGTGGGTGACATAACTATTTTAACACCCCAATCCCAAGTGATCTATGCTCGGTGTGAAGAAAAAGGGATAAAAAATAATCAATTATATTTAATGAAAATATAGGAGATTATGTATGGAAAACCCCTTGAAACGTTTAATATGTAGCATAAGCCTCAGGGAGGCATTTTGTGTATCTAGGTTATGATAGGAATCATATTCATCATTGTTCTGTCCATTCCTCCTTCCACTGATGGATTAGGTAGAGTGATCATCCCATGAGAATTATTAAGTCCCGATCATTGAGAGGTCGATGACATAAGTCTTAAATTGTGGTAGATGTTTTCTTGATCTACGGACTTAGGTTGGCATCCTACGTATCGTGAATAATACAGGAATCAGATTCACTATAGTTCAGTTTGACCCTTAGTCTAATGGGGATTAGGTAGATATATTATCCAATGAAAATGATTGAGTATTGATGGTTTAAATGTCAATTATATTTTGTTTGTCTCAAAATAGAGTTTTATTTGAGCTCAGGCCTTAGGAAGGTGTCCTACGTATCATATTTATGGAAGGAATCCATGTTGTCATTGTTTAGTTAATCGGGGTTTACACACTGAGGTTTCCCTATTGATTAGGGATTACCTATAGTGTTTTCCCTATTGATTGGGTCTTACACACTGAGGTTTCAAATATCCTTACAATGGTTTATGACACGAGTGATATGATCATTGTAACTCTCTAATCACACATGATCTATGCTCGGTGTGGGAAATAAGGGATGGAAATTGGTCAGTTTCACAGCTGTCAGAAGTTGGACTTATGTACTGTGGTGGCCCTTTGGGGCCTTGGTATAGATCTCGGGCCTTAGAGTGGTATCATATGTATACTGGTTATTGTAGGAATCATAGTCCTTATAGTTCACTTGATTGTGTCTTATACTCTCAGTTTTCCATATTGATTCGAGATTACACACTGAAGATGACATATTAATTGGGTCTTACACACTGAGGATTCTTTTTTGGTTTGGCTTTACACATTGTGGATGAAAAAATTGATCAATCAAAATGATTCCATATCCCTTTGGTCTTTTTGATTTCCTAACATGCATTTATTGTAACACCCCGAGATTTTATGAAAAATATTATTTTTTATTTCATTAATGTCTTGTGTTGTACGCTACACCAAAAGGATCTTGCCCAACACGCATCCTTGACTTGCCTTTCATTACACGCAATCACGACCTTCTTTGATAGCGTGTGTAGTACGCAATACCGAGTTTCACTAAACAATGATATGCTATTAAAATATTATTAAAAGTAGCCGTTATGAATAGTAATAACCACTTTTTGAAATTTTGTAATTTTTATTTTTCAAAATGGACTTCATTTTTGGATTCGGAATATTGAAATTAGCTTAGGGTGAAATTTTGGTGATTTTCGGATAACTTTCATATTTTGATGAATAGTGAAAATTACAAAAATTTAATTAAAAACAACTTTTTCAATCGAAATAATTAATAGTGATAAATTATTAACTTGAGTGGATTTTAAGTATATTTAGAATATATTTTTACAATTTAATACAATGTTGGTCATTGGATGTAATTTCACATTTAAACCAGACATAAACAAGTGTCAATCTTTTGATAGTTATTATCTCTTAAGAACACGCTATTTGTTTTGACGACGGGAATTAATTTTTAAATTAATTAATGCAACTGATATGTTTTGAATTTGGTAAAATAGAAATCATTTTTGAGTTCATAATATCAAATATAGGTTAGGCCTAATTTTTGGTATTATTCTGAAAACTTTCAATTTTTGATGAATAGTGAAACCACTAAGTGGTAGTTAAAAAAACTGAATTTTTCATAAAACATAATTTTACCGCTTCTATGAGTGGAATTTCAAAACTCTGAGAGACACGGTTGATGTCAGTAAGTAAAATGTGGTTCAATGAGATGAAAATAATTTTTGGTGAAATGTAACTTTTTTACTTTTATTTACCACGGTTAAAAGTAAATATGGTTATTAAGGGTAAAAATGATATTATTATTACCCTAACACATGTCCTAATTCTATTAGACAAATTTAATTCGACCAAAAACAACCCTAGGAATAAAATATGACCATTTAGGACCACTTCGATTAGATTAGGACATTTATTATTAATTTATTTAAAGAAGGGTTAAAATAGTTAAAATCAATGTTTAATATGTAAATTATTTTTACTATAGGGTTATACATAAGATAAATTCCAAAATAAATTCTGATTAGAAAGATAAAAAGATTTCCTACATAATGATATTTTATTTATAATTTTTAGACATTAAATAAATTAATTTATTTATGACACAATGATGATGCAGTAATTACCATAATAGTGAAAAAATTTAATAATTGATATTATAAATACCCAAATAAATATAATTATGAGTTTCACAAAAATCAATTACTAAATAGTTTCAAAATTGACATAAAATAGTTTTTAAAACAAATATTATATTATTAATTGTTATTTTATTCCTAAAAATATAAAGTTCGGCCAAATTACTTAGATAAGGTTATATATATTAATAATAAACAATTTGGGGTTCGTTTGGCTTCTTATAGCATGTTTATTAACCTTATAGTGTAAGAACACAAGAAGACAAGGTAAAAGTAAAATTATTTAACTTAAAGTTAAATCTAAATAATAAGGTTAAAATAGGAACCTAAACTTGTCTAATGTATATTGGATGAGAGGCTTTCGACCCATCCCCACCTTAGCCTCGAAATAAATCAATGTGGAGCTATTTAAAACCGAACATGACTTTATAATAAAATAATATTTTTAGTTTTTCCAAAGGTGCCCCTCTCCTCCCTTATAAAACAGCACCTCCTCCCTCTCTTCCTCACACAACATTGAGCCTTCATGCTCAGCCAACCCCTGCCAAATTCTCTTCTCCACTTTCCTAGAAACATCCTAGAGGTTCTGGTCTTCCTCAAAGACCAATTTTAGTGCCCTAGAAGAAGGTCTCAAAGAAGCACTTCAAAGAAGAGGTAATGTCTGTTACCGATTCTTTCATTTTATTTCTTCTTCCACATCTTCTTCTTAGGTTGTTTCATTATGAAGTAATAACATCAGTATCAATCATATACTGATATGTTATTATAAGTATGAAACAACCCTATTTCACCATCTATCCATCATACGGAAAAAGAAATCACCGCGTGTGCGTACGTACTGAATACCGTCTCCACGCCGTGGTGTAATCTATTTTCCACCACCACCTTACTTGGATGAGTATAATGGTGAAAATAATGACTATATATAACTATTATAAAGTTATATTGATTCTTAAATAGTATCAATATACTCCAATACAATTCCACGATCATAGGAACGATATCACTACTCGTGCTTACGTACGGAATACCGTCTCCACAATGTGATGTGACTCGTTCTACATGATCTTCATTTCATAATGATTATATAAATGAATTGAATGAATGAATATGATATATATTACACTAATACCATTTTGGAAATGAGGTATCTATAACATAAAGAGAAGAATATGAATTTATTCGACAAAACACGCATAAGAACAAAAAGTTATAAACACCCGAATAACAAGTAGCAATGAAATATTACTACTAAGAAGCTAAGAATATGACCATATATGATATCATAAAAATAAGTATGATTCTGGAATAAGTCAATAACATTATTTAAATCATTATACAGGAGGTTCAGACACTTACAAAGCATGTTGGACCTAAGGTAAGGGAAATATCACAATCTCATTCTTATCCGAGATTGCTTATACTTCGGTATTTACTGGGGTGTATTTTATCATCCACACCCATGTTCCCTCAATATGTAATATTATTTCCATCCACCTACAATTTTTTAAAACCTATTTTAGCCTTTGGAGAGTTTTTAGTAAAAGATATGAAAGTAATTTTTTTTTCGTTTTTCGTGCAAGGTACTTTTTGACTTTTCCGACAAAAGTACAAAGAATGTTTTTTTACTTATACGACACGAATGGAATTTTACGGTTTTATAAAGCCTTATTTTCATGAAGATTCCTCCAAAATATTTCATGACTATTTTCAATAAAATATCTTTCTTTTAAAATTGCATGACGTTTTGTGAAAAGAAATTGATTTTGAAGAAGAAAAGATATTTTCCTCAAGATTTCATTTCAAGTGTTTTATCAAAATTATTTTCCATCTATGATAACATAGGGTTATGTTTCTATACCTATTATTACATTGATTTGGTTATGTTGGGATGGAATTATTTTTATGAATTACATTATCTTATATGAATTGTTTTATGATGTCATGATGTTTAAGATTCCCATTTGTATTACATGGGTGATGAAATGATGTATGATTTATGATTTTGTGGCACACATAAGAATGGTATCATTATGAGATAGGGGGAACCTATATCTCCCTCCAATGCATTGGGTAAAGATTTTATATCTCATGAGATAGACATGGCTGGAATGGTAGGTTATACCGGTTCAGTGAAACAGCACTGAAACGAGGGTGACTCGGTTCAGAAAGGGTCTTTGTCCACTAAGATAGTCTTGGCAATGAGTCTTGACAAATAAGATATGATTCTCTATGATTATGTGTGTATGCCACAAAGTTTCATGTTTTAAGTTATGATTATTGAGATTTTATTTCACTACTATGATTTATCCCATGTTAAGAAATTATGCTCTCTTTTTCAGGTTAAGATTTCCAAAATGTTATGTTCTTATGAATATGATGTGATTGATATTTCTTTTGTTTACCCTTACTGAGCATTTGAGCTCACCCTTTTATGTTTTCTTTTCCCCAGGATATAATGAATGGTTTTAGGTAAAAAAAGGGGAAGATCTTTATGGGAGATGTTGAAGATCATTCACCACGTTTAGAAGATTATATTCCGAGTTTCCAAAGACACTAAACTATTAAGATCCTTGTGTGTGTGTTTTTGTTATGTACTAAGTATTCCGCAAAAGTAATGTAATGTCCATGTAAGTCAGGCTTTGGCACTCTACAGTTGGTATCAGAGGAAAGGTTTAGTCAACCTTTGGAAACTAGGATGCAAGAACTTTAGTGAGATCCCTAGAGATATTTCTAAGGTATGTCTAGGGATGTCTCTAAGGTTAAGTATATGTATAGGTTATTGTCCGAGAATTGCGCTAACGATCATAGAATTTAACCTAAGATGATAGATATTGAGGGTACTCCCCCTTTATTATGTTTTTTTCCCTAGCACGATTTTTGCCTCTCACACTATTCTTTTTGGGTTTTAGAAAATGGCTTGAAACAAGATGATTCAAGATAATGGAGGATATGATAGACAATGGAATGATATTCTTAATGAGAAACCAAATGAAATGGGATTTGGAAGTCCAAACATCATTATTATGCCGAATCAGAAATCTCATAATATGATCAATAATGTAAATTTTGGTAAGTTTCCTGACTCGGCTAATAAGAGAAAGATGGAGTTTCATGATGATCATAGAGGAAAGAAAGTTCAATTTCCCCTATGTAAATCATGTGGGAAGAGGCATAAAGGAGAATGTCTCAAAGGAACTGGAAGATGCTTTGGGTGTGGAAAAGAAGGGCATAAATCCAGTAAGTGCAAAGGAAAAGGTTCAGTTAACACTAGGGATGAGGATAATGGTATTACATCAACAATGGTTAAATGTTTTAAATGTGGAATGTACGGGAATTATGTAAACCAATGCCCTAAGGGAAAGTCTCATGAAGAGAATCAGTATGGTCGTATGGGTAGTATTTATGTTAATAATGATGAAGAGACTACAAATGATATGTGAGATGAAAGAATTGTTGAAGCTCGGTCAATGGTTTAAGAATATAGTGGAATGATTACATGTTTATCATGTGTAATGTTGTATAAGAAGTTTCATGGTACTATGGAATAAAGAGACATCTAAGGATTGTAACACTGTTGTCTTTCCTTGAGTTTTGAAAGTGTATGTTTAATGGTACCACTATCCATGAAAGGTTATTTAGATATTTTTGGAATGTAGATGATATACGCATAATGAAGGGATAAGGAGAAAATTAAATGTTTAACAGTATTCATGAGCTCATGATTGACATAAGGACTAATGATATCATGGTTTGAGTATATAGAATTTTGGGGATTTTGGTATGTGGAAAGTGTTAACATTTAACTGCATTCATGTTTTCAATAAGGATCAATGGGTATTCAAGAGAATACATGATTAAGGACTTTGAATGTTTGGAATGTGACCAACAAGACATATCTTATGATATATGGGGATCAACGATGGTATTAAATCTCTGGTAATCGTTTACACTATGTTATGAGAGTGGACTGCAGTATTATGGATAAGCCTAAAGATTGGAATGGATTATGTTGGACATAAGTTAGTATTTTTTAAGGATATAAGTTTTTTTTCGATATTATTGATGGGATGTTATAGTAATATAGTTTTAGAAAAAGGACAACTTGTAGGACGAGCGACAACCCATCGCGTCAGACAAGGCTGGGGGAATCGAACCCACAACCGAAGTGCGACTGACCTTTATCGCCAACCACTGGCCTACAGGAAGTCCCTATTTAGTAGAAACTAGTTTTATTATATTAAGAAGTATCATATATGAAGTATATGTCGATTTTAGGAACCATATATGATTAATCTCACTATAGAATGACTTATATTTAATAACTTTTTCTAACCTTTTGTTTGAGACAGATGGAATGACCCATTATTGTATCACATGATCTGCTAAAACTTCATGAATAACAAATTCAACTTCATTTATTTAAGAGATGAAGTGGAAATTGTTCAAGGCCCGAACAACAGTGAGATTGTACCAAAATAAAGTATTTATTCTAATTCAAATTTTTCAACTTTAGGGAAATGAACTTGAAAACCAAAAATGTTGTCCTAGTGCTCTTATATCTGATTAATCATATGGTACCTTAGATCGTCACAAATTTATGGATTTGTGATTGTTGGATTTTCCATATCCATGTTCTCTACCACTCTCCATCAGAACATGATGGTTCGATTTTTCTTCCATATCAATATTTTCACCTATGTGGAAACCCAGTGATTAGTTTATTTGGGTAACCGTTACGTTTCATACTTTTGTTTTTAAAGAATGGTTTTGGTATTCCTTTTTACGATGTGGGTTTCTATTAAAGAAACTTTCAAATAGTAAACCATTTATAACCCCGACGAATTTCAAGGGCGAAATTCATTTTAAGGGGGGTAGAATGTAACACCCCGAGATTTTAAAAAAAATATTCTTTTTAATTTCATTAATGTCTTGTGTTGTAAGCTACACCAAAAGGATTTTGCACAACACGCATACTTGACTTGCCTTTCATTACACGCAATCGTGACCTTCTTTGATAGCGTGTGTAATACGCAATACCGAGTTTAACTAAACAATGATATGCTATTAAAATATTATTAAAACTAGCCGTTATGAATAGTAATAACCACTTTTTTAAATTTTGTAATTTATATTTTTCAAAATGGACTTCATTTTTGGATTCGGAATATCGAAATTAGCTTAGGGTGAAATTTTGGTGATTTTCGGATAACTTTAATATTTTGATGAATAGTGAAAATTATTAAATTTTAATTAAAAACAACTTTTTCAATCGAAATAATTAATAGTGATAAATTATTAATTTGAGTGGTTTTAAAGTATATTTAGAATATATTTTTACAATTTAATAAAATTTTGGTCATTGGATGTAATTTCACATTTAAACCAGACATAAACAAGTGTCAATCTTTTGATATTTATTATCTCTTAAGAACACGTTATTTGTTTTGACGACGGGAATTAATTTTTAAATTAATTAATGCAACTGATATGTTTTGAATTTGGTAAAATAGAAATCATTCTTGAGTTAATAATATCAAATATAGCTTAGGCCTAATTTTTGGTATTTTTCTGAAAACTTTCAATTTTTGATGAATAGTGAAACCACTAAGTGGTAGTTAAAAAAACTGAATTTTTCATAAAACATAATTTTATCGCTTCTGTGAGTGGAATTTCAAAACTCTGAGGGACATGGTTGATGTCAGTAAGTAAAATGTGGTTCAATGAGATGAAAATAATTTTTGGTGAATTGTAACCTTTTACTTTTATTTACCACGGTTAAAAGTAAATAGGGTAATTAAGGGTAAAAATGATATTATTATTACCCTTAAACATGTCCTAATTCTATTGGAAAAATGTAATTCGACCAAAAACAAACCTAGGAATAAAATATGACCATTTAGGCCCACTTGGATTAGATTAGGACATTTATTATTATTTTATTTAATGAAGGGTTAAAATAGTTAAAATCAATGTTTAATAAGTAAATTATTTTTAATATAGGGTTATACGTAGGATAAATTCGATTATAAATACTCATTAGAAAGATAAAAATATTTCCTACATAATGATATTTTATTTATAATTTTTATACATTAAATAAATTAATTTATTTATGACACAATGACGATGCCGTAATTACCATAATAGTGAAATATTTTAATAATTGATATTATAAATACCCAAATAAATATAATTTGAGACTTTTTATGATTTAAACTAATATTATAGGTTAATATGACATGTTAGTATTGATTTAATTAACTTTGTTCGAACTTATCATTCTGTTATGAGTTTCACAAAAATAAATTACTAAATAGTGTCAAAATTGACATAAAATAGTTTTTAAAACAAATATTATATTATTAATTGTTATTTTATTCCTAAAAATCTAAGGTTCGGCCAAATGATGTAGATAAGGTTATATATATTAATAATAAATAATTTGGGGTTCGTTTGGCTTCTTATAGTAAGTTTATTAACCTTATAGTGTAAGAACACAAGAAGACACGGTAAAAGTAAAATTATTTAACTTAATGTTAAATCTAAATGATAAGGTAAACATAGGAACCTAAACTTGTCTAAATTATATTGTATGAGAGGATTTCGACACATCCCCACCTTAGCCTCTAAATAAATCAATTTAGGGCTATTTAAAACCGAACTTGACTTTATAATAAAATAATATTTTTAGTTTTTCCAAAGGTGCCCCTCTCCTCCCTTATAAAAGGGCACCTCCTCCCTCTCTTCCTCACACAACATTGAGCCTTCATGCTCGGCCAACCCCTGCCAAGTTATCTTATCCACTTTCCTAGCAACATCCTAGCGGTTCTGGTCTTCCTCAAAGACCAATTTTAGTGCCCTAAAAGAAGGTCTCAAAGAAGCACTTCAAAGAAGAGGTAATGTCTGTTACTGATTCTTTCATTTTATGTCTTCTTCCACTTCTTCTTCTTAGTTTGTTTCATTATGAAGTAATAACATCAGTATCAATCATATACGGATATGTTATTATAAGTATGAAACAACCATATTTCACCATCTATCCATCCTACAGAAAAAGAAATCACCGCGCGTGCGTATGTACGGAATACCGTCTCCACGCCGTGGTGTAAGCTATTTTCCACCACCACCTTACTTGGATGAGTATAATGGTGTAAATAATGACTATATATAACTATTATAAAGTTATATTGATTCTTAAATAGTATAAATATACTCCAATACAATTCCACGATCATAGGAACGATATCATTACTCGTGCGTACGTACAGAATACCGTCTCCACGATGTGATGCGACTCGTTCTACATGATCTTCATTTCATAATGATTATAAAAATGAATTGAATTAATTAATATGATATATATTACAATAATACCATTCTGGAAATGATTTATCTATAACCTAAAGAGAATAATAAGAATTTATTCGACAAAACACGCATAAGAACAAAATGTTATAAACATCCGAATAACAAGTAACATTGAAATATTACTACTAATAAGCTAAGAATATGACCATATATGATATCATAAATATAAGTATGATTCTGGAATAAGTCAATAACATTATTTAAATCATTATACAGGAGGTTCGGACACTTACAAAGCAAGTTGGACCTAAGGTAAGGGAAATATCACAATCTCATTCTTATCCGAGATTGCTTATACTTCGGTATTTACTGGGGTTTATTTTATCACCCACATCCATGTTCCCTCAATATGTAATATTATTTCCATCCACCTACAATTGTTTAAAACCTATTTTACCCTTCGGTGAGTTTTTATTAAATGATATGAAAGGAATCTTTTTTTTCATTTTTCGTACGAGGTACTTTTTGACTTTTCCGACAAAAGTACGAAGAATGTTTTTTATACTTATACGGCTCGAACGGATTATTATGGTTTTATAAATCCTTATTTTCATGAAGCTTCCTCCTAAATATTTCATGACTATTTTCAATAAAATATCTTTCATTTAAAATTGCATGACGTTTTGTGAAAAGAAATTGATTTTGAAGAAGAAAGGATATTTTCCTCAAGAATTCATTTCAAGTGTTTTATCAAAATTATTTTCCTTCTAAGATAACATAGGGTTCTGTTTCTATCCCTATTATTACATTGATTTTGTTATGTTGGGATGGAATTATTTTTATGAATTCCTTCATCTTATATGAATTGTTTTATGATGTCATGATGTTTAAGATTCCCATTTGTATTACATGGGTTATGAAATGATGTATGATTTATGATTTTGTGGCACACATAAGAGTGGTATCATTATGAGATGGGTGGGACCTATATATCCCTCCAATGCATTGGGTTATGATTTTATATCTCATGAGATAGACATGGCTGGAATGGTAGGTTATACCGGTTCAGTGAAACAGGACTGAAACGAGGGTGACTCGGTTCAGAAAGGGACTTTGTCCACTAAGATAGTCTTGGCAATGAGTCTTGACTAATAAGATATGATTCTCTATGATTATGTGTGTATGCCAAAAAGTTTCATGTTTTAATTTATGATTATTGGGATTTCATTTCAATACTATGATTTATCCCATGTTATGAAATTATGCTCTCTTTTGTAGGTTAAGATTTCCAAAATGTTATGTTCTTATGAATATGATGTGATTGATATTTCTTTTTTTACCCTTACTGAGCATTTGAGATCACCCTTTTATGTTTTCTTTTCCCAAGGATATAAAGAAATGTTTTAGGTAAAAAAAAGGGGAAGATCATTATGGTAGATGTTGAAGATCTTTCACCAGGTTTATAAGATTATATTCCAGGTTTCCAAAGACACTAAACTATTACGATCCTTGTGTGTGTGTTTTTGTTATGTACTAAGTATTCTGCAAAAGTAATGTAATGTCCATGTACGTCAGGCTTCGGCTCTCAACATTTATTGTCTTCATGGCATGCCTTAGTTTATTGACCAATATGCCAGAGAACATTGACTTGTTATGTTGAATGGAAACTGTATGATTGAGTTCACATTCCTTGAAGAAATTTCATGTAAAAGAAATCATGTCTACATTTTTTCTCATGACCAAGGATAACATTTCTGGAGGATATCACAAGGCTCAAATGGATTGTCATTGAAGCCTTCACATGACTCAAATGGCTTGTCTCAGAGGATGCCACAAGATCTAGTGACTTGTTGGGTGTCATCATGAGGGATTTCTTACACATATTGTGGGCTTCATGAGAGACAGTGTAGCATGGATCGGAGGGTGTTGCATATCTTGGATGACATGCCTGGGGGGAATCGTGAGACTTGGAAGGTGAAACTTGAGGACATCACAACAGTCAATTGATTTTCTTGGGTGCGACTGGGGGAATCAACTGTCCAGAACCTGAGCCATTAAATGAGTCAGAGGACATGTATGAAGATAACAACAAGAGAAGGATGATGATCCAATAGTGTCTCATGATATCTGGGTGGCATGCTTTTAAGGTTCCAAATGACTTTTTGGACATGTCTAGGGACTTCACATGATCTGAATGGTATACGAGAGGGGTATCAAATGATCTGAGTGACTTTTCCTGGTGCTTTTGGGTGTGTTGGATTGTTCATGTGAAAATATAATTTTAAGAATATAATTATTTTACTTATGTATCCTATTTATTAGTCTTTTTTTGGACTTATATGGTGAGTTACTTATATTTTTTAGTGTTAGATAATTTTTAGTTCCACAAGATCTAGAAAATAGAGAGATGTATTTCATGCATCCTACTACGAGTCCTCCACATGATCTATTCATGATCATGTGAAGATATTTATTCGTGATGGATGATCACTCTATATATTCTCCAGTTTATTACCTGATGAATGACTAGATGGTCATGAGACCAACTGCTCTGAGAATTCATCTTGGGAGCTTTGGTGTGCCAATGCGCATGGATGCAAAAAATCGAACCCTGCATCTGAGAGCCCAAAGGTGTATTTTTCCACGCTAGGTTGTGGAATTTATAGGCCACAAAACTCCATTTATTCACCTATTTATGAGGGGTATCTTTTATGAATCTAGGGTAGAGTCAGCGAAGGGATCTATCACATGAATCTTAAAGAGTTTTACATTGTGGATCATTCTAAGGGTGCTTTTTGATTTTCAGTGACCACAAGTCCCATCATCAATGCGTACTTTATTGGATTGTTTCTTATTATTGATGAGTTTTTGAATCATGCTAATATAACAAATGACTTCCATATTTTCATATTTACTATTTTGGGGGCCTTCACGAGATTAAAGTGCCCATGGAAGGTCCATCTCATGATCTTGGGTGACATTCATGGTAATTTCTACCTGAAAAAGTTGCCTTTTCCTTAGCATGTCATGCGTGTTTTATGACTATGAGAAATCCCACCTCCCCTTTTATATTCACATTATTTTATTAGACGAATTTTGTGCAATTTGGATGTTTTACTATTATTTTTGAGGCAATATTCACTATTTTTTTGATGCTTCATGTGACCAAAAATGGTCATATTGGGGTGCCCGAGCATTTAATGAATAAATCCATCTGTTTTTCCTTAGTGTTCCAAAGAGGGAGTGAGTAGTCACGCAAACATAACCATAATAATTTTTGTCTGAGAGGTGTACATGCCAAAGATATTTCTCGATATTAGGTGGACATATCTATGGTGATTTTGGGTGCATTGAAGATCACTGAGGGTGCATCATTTGATGATCTGTGATCGTGAGAGGCTAGGCCTCTTCACCATTATTTATTTTTTTCCAAAAAGGCCTGGGGGTTATCCCTGTTTTTAGTGTGTTTAAAATGATAATTATCCTTCCCAATGATGATGCATCAAAAATTCCTTGTTCACGAAAATGAATTTTTTCTTTTTGGGAATTTTCCTATTAGTTTATGAGTATGTTCTTATCGTTTGTTGACCACTTTATAATTAAAAACAACATGGCTTGGGGAGCTCATTCGACTATTAATGCATGACCATTGGATGTCTAGATCACCTTCACAATAGTGGGAGGATTCATATTAATGGGATTTATAGGATTCGATGTAGGCTTTGTGTTTTACATGGATTATTCACATGACCTTATGATGGTCACACAATCATGAGTCTTATAGAGGTTTTCACAATCTGTAGGTTTTCGCCACAATATCCTTACATTTACTTTTATAGTAAAAATAATATCAACATTAATGTATTTTTTTTCATTTGTTTTTGATTTTCCGGTACTCATTTGTAGAGCATCAAGAAATGCAACCCCCTTCCGGAGCATTGTCTATAGAGACGAGGGATCGATTATGAGGAAACTAAATTCCCACTAGAGACTATGGTGGTGTCACAAATTGGTGTCCTGGGTGACATTTGGTCCCCCATGCCAATCATGGTATTCTGTAGAACACCCTATATATAGAAATACATAGGGAAACATTATCCACCAGTTACCATTTCTCCAGGTCTCTATCTCATTTCCTCTATCGTATAATCCTTCCAAAAACTATTTAGTGAGTCATGATTGAGAAAACATATCAAGATCCTTTGTCAAAAAATATTTCCCACAAGTTTGATTTTTCATATGTGCTTGTTCAAAACAGAAACAACCCGTATTTTGAAAACTATTTCAACTTTATTCATGAGGCTTGAGATTGTATTAAGGACTTCACAGTACCTACAGGCTCAATCATATGATTGATCAAGGTTTGTTTGATTTTTGTACCCATTCCGAGTTCACACAATCATGATTATCCAAAGGGTTCATGCAATTTATTGATGACACTAATGGTTATATATCCCGTGATTCCATTTTTGTTCAGGCGCTTCATAAACTTATAAATATATTCGTGAATACATTAGCTAATTCATGTGATGAGAATGATGTTGCTCAAATTTTTTTTTCAATATTATGAAAATATTTTATCATATCATTATGAAATATTCTAATTACTTATTTTTACATGGATTCTAGTTCTCATCAATCATCCTACAGGATTTATGAGATATAGGTAAGGGAAGGGACAAATCATCATGATGATATGGTGGCAAGTATAGATCCTTCTTTTCACAGTTTAATTGGGTTATAATAGATGAGTACGATAACATTTATGGGATTTAATCTTTAAAACTATCCCCTATTATACTTTTTCGCACTTTATGGGTTTTTTATTACTGATGATTCTTCCATTAACCCACCAATGTTATCATTTATACCATCTTCTTTGATTCAGATGACCTAGAACACTTATCAGGGCCAAATATCCCAGAGGGGAAAAATTTTATCTCTACGAGACCCTGAATATGGGCACAAAAAAAGATATATTCCCATAAAATTTGATGTGTTTAATCACACGGTGGATGAGCACATTGATATGTATCACTCAATAATGACTAAATATGCTCCCAACCAGATGGTTGGGTGGAATAAAAACTAGAAATTCTAATTCAGAGGTACCTATGGAATGGATTGGGGATAGCCTTTCTGGGTATAGTATATGGATTGTGAATTCTATAAGGAGTTGATGTACATTGGCATATATGAGTCCATTTAGATTTCCTAGGCATCCACCTAAGGAAGCAAAGCCTGAAGACGAAGTTGTTATTTCATTAGTGCCAGGATATGAACACATCCCACCATACACATGGTAGGATGGGAATCTATATTTCTGATATGGAGAAGATATATGATTTTCCAATATTGGATAGAATATATGATGAGTTCTTTACCCAAAATCTACATAGGATGAGGCAACAAGGATTCCGCCTCTGACTTAGGAGATGATTAAGCTAGCTGAGGAGACCCTTCCAATGGTGATGATTCCATGAGCTGATATCTCTTTCCATACATGGGATGAATACTTCATCAGGAATACCAGTTTTGAACCAGAAAAAAGGCCAAAAACAGGTCTTACAAAGGATTCATGTCGTCTGTCGGGCACTTACTAGCCCACAGTTGAGTAAGGGGTGTTTAAATATTGGGTATGTGAGGTTTTCCCTAACATTTAATGAGTCATTAAACATTCTAGTTTTATTTTACTATACCTAAGTGGGTACTTACTTCTCACAATGTAAAATGGTGGAGTTATGGGTTCCACATTATAGGTGGAGACTTTAATGGAAGGGGTGATATTGGGCTTTACATCCCCATGATGTCCAAACTCTCTCACCTTATGTATCACGTTTATAAGGGAAATTCCCCTTACAAGATCTTGGAACCTTTTTAAGTATTATGGGGTTCGATAGGAGATCACCTAAGTAGTTATGAATATCTTAACAATCAAGATATTCCTAACACTCAATTCGTGTCATATTTGAAGTGTATATACAGGGTGAGACCCATCCCACTAAAAGTTCAAGATGTAGAGATTTTATAAGTAACTATGATTTTTTTTACATTCGTTCATTCATGAAGGTTCTTATTGGTGAAATTGTAGACACTAGTGAGGTTAATCATGATGTACAGGATTATGTGGTGTCACTTCCTGACGGTTTTCTCTCCACCCCTATTGATGGGGAACTCATCTGTGAGTTGTAAGATCCATGCCAGTTCATCCACTAGTTCTTGTGTGTTCAATAAAGTTGTCCCTTTTATATTTATATAAAGTATAAGGATAATAGAAAAGGTATCTTTACAATTTTGGCTAATGTTTTCTAGGGAGGATACCAGTGATTGAATATAATTCACATCACATACTACTGCGATTAGTTTATCTCATGAATAAATGTAGATTTGGATTCTCTCATATCCATTCGGGAAACTATCCCAGTTGATAAATGAGGCATGTCAACCAATTCATGCATATAATAATCCTATCCCAAGTAAGAAAGTAGTTTCTAGAGGGTCATTGGCCCTAGAAGAACCCTGTAAGGAAATCAGATGGCTACCGCTACCAGAGAAAGAACACACTGACATGACTACAAAAAGTATACTACCATAAGTTAAGATTGTACCAGAGCAATTGATTCATATTAAATCTCTTCCATGAAAGTTCTAGAATATGAAATATATATAGGTTATACACTGGGGTTTATTGGATTCATTATAGGTTCTTTTGGAGGGTTTATCCTAGATCACTATGCCTCATGGTATTTCCATTGAAGATAATCATGAGGAGATTATTCCCTTTCTTCATGAAACTGACACGATTTTGGTGAGCGTCAAGGTTCAGATGATTTATTCTCTATAGGTCCACCAAATGGTCATCCTTGGAATGCTTCCGATTTCTGTAGATAAACAAGGATATCCTATCAATGAGGAGGCAGTATGTCTGGAATTACTGTGGTTCTTAAGGTTTTATAGTGCCTTTGCAACTGTACATAAATAATTTGTATATGTTGATGAAGTGGGAGGAAACTATGTATTATCCAATTGTTCTATCACAAAAATATACTCCTCATGGTATAATTGTGGGAGTGGAATTTGGTAGTTAAGATAGAACTGATGATGAAGGGTCCCTTAGTCGGTAGGTTCAGATGAGGCTCGCAATTTTCACATCTAAGGAAATAATTCAAGTTTATAATCCTTATAGAGAACCATATTCATAACTGATAAAGAAAAAGAAAAGGAATCCATTTTTATTTCCATATACTTCTCACCCATAATCCTCATGTATGTTTGGTGTTTCACTCCCCTTTTATCTTAAATCATTCGGAAAAAACATACAATTTCTTTAAATGTGAAGGTCCCCATTGGGATCTTTTAGAAAAATATGATTCTACTTGTGAGGATGTGATGAAGCATTCAGTTGATCCAGAAGATGCATTATTGTTTGAACCAATCCATCAATAAGCAGGTTTTGATGAGGGGGCCATGAAATCATGTTTTCTTCTTGCTACAGACATTCCAGGGATTGTGCCACTCGATCTGGTGTGGGTGAACTAACTGTTGGAGGGTTATGACATATGTATTTTTTTAACATAGTTGAATTAATGAAGGTATGTTCTGGATGAGGTAAATACTTCTTCAAGACAATACACATTTTCTACTTCTGTCATATCTCATGATATTATCTTCTATTCTTACAGTCTTCAAGAGTGGATAATGAAGCACGTATTCAAATAAAATTCACCAGGGATTCCACATAGTCATTCTTCATAATAATGTGTTTGATATTCTCGGGGGGGGGGGGATGGATTTGAGGTACTATAGGATTCTAGTGATGTGACTATGAAATGTATGATTTCAACCACAGTCAATTCTACTGATTATCTGGTGATACGAAATTATTATTCCTATAAATTAAATACCACTAGATCCCTTATTATATAATCTTCACCCCACTGTTCAGAGGCTTTCATAACTTCACCCCCAGGGGTCCCCCCGAGTGGGTTAACCAATAAAACTACTAGATCTTCTTACTCATTTTCTAATATTATGAGAAAAACCCAATCTATGAGAGACCTGTTTCAAAAATATATTCTTGCTCCACGGGAAAATCTAGACCATGGCCCTAGGTCTACATTACATTATCAGTCAATGGGAGATACATCAGGAGGGAGATTTTTATTTCAGTGTCAGAAACCACATTAGACTATTAGAAGGATCAGTTTGGTCCCATTCGATTCATGTTCCTCACTTGGTTATGAAGGTTTTGACAATTCCTCCATAGAACCTTGGGTAAAATATTTGATCTATGTTATAGAAGAGAAGCGGTCCCTATAATTGACTATGGATGTTTTTTAGGCCTCCTCCTCGATGAAGTAAAATTGGGAAAAAAGATGTATATTAAGCTTCTTGAAATGAAGTGGATATAGTTTCTCACCAGAATATGGTCAATGATAGAAAGGTTGAAATCAACCATCTCTAGTTTGAAATTAGTCATCTCAAGGAAGAAATATCCTAGTTTCAATAAACACTTTAGATATTATGAAAGAATATATTTAGAATATATAACATATTTATTTAGAAAATAATTCTATAATTCATGTCTTCACTAGAGTTGAGAAGATGCAACACACATCAGAGGCCGAGACTGAATCTACTGATCATCTATAAAAATATGTTGTTTCCATAGATAAAATTATTTCTGTTCTTAGAGACTCATCTGAGCATATGGTGTTATGGAGGTGAAACATTCAAATATTTATTTGGATTATACATTCATAAGAGAGGATAGAGTTTGTGGAGATCCCTCCTTTTAGCATGTTATCAACAAATAAGTTTACTGAACGTCATAAATGTATTCCAATTTATTTGCAGTCATAATATGCATAAAATCACATAATTATTCAATTATGTGAACTTAAAATGATAATACCCGTCCTTTTCATAATCCCAAGAAAGGATGAATGTATGGGATTGAATATTTAAATCATAACATATTCTTCTATGGGAAAATATCATGAATTTACACCAACACAAGGCTAATTATAGGCATATATGTTCTAGTTATCATGATGTTACTCGATTTTAATTGCGATATTTGGTTTGATTAAATATCAATCTATGAGAGTGACATATCTTTAGGCTAAATATATAGGTTTTCTTAGATAAGATTGATTTATGATAAGTCCATATGACGGTCCTTAAATGTTTTTATAGGATAAATATTTCTTATGTTGTAGTTTAAGGAATTTCATCTCAGATAAGATATTGCATTAGTTTAAAGTCATTTATCTCATTCATGATATTTCATTAATTAAAGATATTTTCTATCAAACCTATTGTTAATTTAGTTTTTGTCATTTCTGGAAAAACTTAATATTTATGATTATGGGATGTAATGGAGACATGTTAGGAGTAACCCAAAATACATTGAGTTTTTGGGTGCTACTATGGTGTCTTTGAGGATTACAAGGTTTGGAATATAATTTTTCAGAGTGACTGATTTGGATGAGGACCATGGGTGCATATACAGGATCTATAAGAATATATGCATAGTCAATCAAAGGATCCTTAAATCCAGGAATCTATCCCACAGGCCATAAAGGATTTATGGATGTAATATGGTTGAGGAAATATACTGGGTGGAAAAAGGTCCTCCAAAATTGGTAGAATATGGGTGAGTTAAGTCATTACCTAAAAGATTTAGTCATGAATATGAGATGGGATATACAATCCGGGAATGTCCCGTGACATTCTGAGATGTCGGCTTCCACCACAGTGTTTCTAAGAATCACAATGATTGAGGATCCTTTCAGAAAAGTTGGATATTACATTATTTTGTGGTTCAATGTCCTTATGCATCATTATCATGGTTAATATAAAGATGATACCCACTCCTCTATGAGTTCCATTAACGGTTTTTTATCACCCAAATATCCATATGATTATGTGGGTTGTGCGGGTAGGCTATCCAGGAAGTGTTTTGACACTCTAGGGTAAATAGCTCTTGAATTATGAATCTCTATCCCAATGCCTTGTGGTTTTGAGTAATGAGGATTGGGCCATCAACGTATTGAGAATGTAATGTATATTTTCATCCTCAAGAATGGGTTCAAAAAACAGTCACTTAACATCAAGGATGTCAAATCCGCTTTGATAGATTTTAATAGATATTATAAGTAACTATCTAATATTCTCTCATTAGGATGATGATATGGGAAAATCATAACAGTAGTAGTTCTAACACACTGTTGGTGTTGAGTGCTACAATAGTGATGTCAAGGCTCACAAGGATCAGAATTGACATTTACAAAGTGACTTATTTGATTGAATACCATAGACACATATTCAAGAGCCATATGCATACATGTATAGTCACGAAAATGGTCCCTTGAAGTGGATTATCTTTTCCTAAGGGCCATGAAATGTTTAGAGTGATTTGAGGCACCCAAATCATAAAGTGTGGTTTTTAGAAAGTGTAATATCCCTGAATGGTTCATGATCCCTTAATGTTGTGTCCTAGATAATAGAACATGTAATTGAGGTAAACAGATGTGAAAAATAATTAATCAAACATTTACCTAGACCAAGGGTTCCAAAAAATATAACTCTACATTTACTAGGACTATGGAGTATGACCTATGAGATTTATTCATTCTTTATTTTCATCCTTATTTTTTCTTAAACTATAGAGATGAATATTTTAATGTGTAAAGACTTGACTTTATCTCAGGCCACCCTTTACGGGTTTTCAACCGAACACGTTTTTTATCTCTTTCATCAATAATTTATGTTCTTTTGATTTGGATGATTATATTCTATAGTTTTAAGCCTTTACATCCATGACCAAAGCACATGTATTTTATGGTCAAGACATGTATGGACCCAATATGGGATATGTTAGACATGATCTGAACTAGGACACATAGGGTTAAGAGTACTCCAAAATCCTTCAGAGAAGGAGATGAAAATTTCATAAATCATGGTTGAAGGTTATCAAGTCATGATTAATGATAAGGGACATTCACACAGGGATAAGTTCAGATCATACTAGGGTGTTGAGTTCCTCCACATTGATGTCAGGGCTTGCATGAATTGGAATTTCCATAATGCAGAGTGACGATGACCATAGGCGCATATGAAAGAGCCATGGGCTTTTATGTGTAGTTATGAAAAGGGTCTCTTTAATTTATATAACCTTTCCATATTCCATAAAAATATTTTTGAAATCCTAAGAATCCTAAGGAAAGAAAAATGGAGCATGGATTGAGCTGACTTTAAAATATGGTAGAAGAACCCAATACTCTCGTTGACCATGGTAATGTTATTATGATCCATCAATAAATAATTAAAATCTTGTGATGGTCTACAAATTTTTACATCACATCGTGGGAATCATTTCTGTGTATTTTAATGACATGTGGTAACAGATTTTTTCATGTAGTTTTTATTCATGTGGCAAGGACGTATTTCTATGGAGTTTATCAACATTTGATAAGAACATTTGTAGTGAAGTTTATTATCATGTGGTAAGGATGTATTTTTGACATGAATGGATGAAAATGTTATTTATGGGCCCAAGGGTGTATGTTTGGGAATCACTATATATCTCATTAGAAAGAAAATCAAAATACATGTATGGTTGGAAAACCATTCAGTTTAACATAATGCGATAAGGATGCGGATCCACCAATGTGAAATGGTGGTATCATGGTTGAGTCCATGAATTGAGTTAAGGGTGTCACTATGTATCCCATTGTGATAGGAATCAATCCACAAAAAGATATTAATGAACTCTCTAATGTATGTCTGGCCTATGCGTGAAAAGGGTGAATATTTATATTTATTTTATATGACTAGGCTCAGTTTTGGAAATTCGGACATCAGTAAATATATTATGATGATAATAATCATGTCACATGTAGTTCTTGACTGGGGAATACTCAACAGAGGTCTTTCTCATACGTAGAGGTGGGAATTATTTCAATTAATTTTTTTATTTGGGACTGGGGTTCGAAACCCACACATCAAAATGTATCCTCTAATGATAGTAATCATGATACATGTGATTAAAAAGGAAATCTATAGTTTAACTTCATGTACTAAGGAAAAATATATGCCAATGTATAAATGTTGTGATGTTGCGGTTGGGACCAAGAATTTATGTTTGGGAATCTCTACGTATCATAGGAAAATGAGAATCCAGCCACATATAGTTATTGGTGACATGTTCAGTTTAACATCAAGCATAGATGATGTATGAACCCTGATGTGAAGAGGGATTGGTTGGTTGGAGGTCTGGTAGACGATAAAGTCCAACTTTAGTGGTCATCTCGGGAGAGGTCCATAGGTGTGTTTAGTTTTATTTCATGAAAGGTAAATTAACTGTGTGTTTAACATCATGCGGCAATGACTCTTGGGATGCCTTTTTAAGGGAATTTATTAATGACTAAGACGAGCATGTCAAAAGATATCACACCATGTTCATGTGGGAATCCCTTTCTGAAACTCTTGAGCCCATGTGAGCTATGATTGGTGTGAGAAACATGGAATGAAAATAGTTCATCTCACTATATATAAGAATTTAATAGAAATAAAATGGTATTTCATATCATGTGGTGGTTGGGCCATGATATATGATTATGGAATCCCAACGTATCTCATTGGAATTAGAATTAATATGTACTTAGTTCTAGTAAACCCATGAATTTTTATGTTATGTCGTAAGGACATGGGTAACCTAACATGAATGATTATTGTAGCTAGGCCAAAATCTAAATGCATGGGATTCACCATATATAAAATGATAGAATTATTCATTCCACATGTAGTTTTTGAGGAACCATATAGTTTATATTCATGTGGAAAGGATGAATATCACTAGACGTCAATGAATATGGGTGTCATGGCACCATATAGTTTATCATCATGCGGTAAGGACAATTGATTCCATGTATTTTAACATCTTATTACTAGGATTCCTATTTATAGTTTATGTTTATATAGATAGGAATAGTTTTTATAGTTTAACATCATGTAACAATGACCAATGGTGGTATAAATGCTGATGTAGATTCCCATAGTGATGACAGATATGAAAATTATTTCTTGAGAAACTTCACATTGTTGGGGGGTGGGACACGCTCCACATCCATTATAGAAAATGGGTATTCCCCATTGTGATACACCTTGTATATAATGTAAGGTCACTCCCATATATGTTATAGCTTTCGGAGATACTTTCTTTGTATCATTGGGGTTATGAGTACCAATACCAGTTATGCTCAGAGGAATGGGAGGAGGAGGACCTTTTTATTGAAATATTTTATAATTCAATTCTGATGGACTTCATGGTTTGGCAGTGTTTTCATCCTACTCCCATCGAGCTTATCCAATTCATCCAGCTGCTTTTGAGAATTCTAATCTGGTGAGAGATGTATGTAGATGGATATTCTGAACAAAGGCATATGGACCTCAATTAGTAACACAACCTTTGTCCCATACACCAATGCGTATGGGGTTTCATGTGTAGCAATACACATAGTGGTATGGTAGGACCATAAAACATGGAGGATATTTTCTAGAAAATAATTATTTTCCTTGTTAAGCATATTCTTGAGTTCGTTTAATAAAGGGTTATTTAATGCCACTATTAGTCCATTTTCTACTTCATGATAGTGAGATGACTGATTATAAATGATATTATACACTTTGTACATTCTCTTAAATTATGTAGAATAGAAGTTGGTTTCATTTTCCAACAATATTGTGTGAACGACCTCAAAATTGGTGATCATATGGGACTTTATGAAGTTGATGATATTCATCATCCCATCTTCCTTCAGTGGTATTCCATCAAATTGTTTAGAAAAGAATTTGGTAGTAGTGAAGATGTATATGAAATTCTCAGATGTTGGTTGTGGTATATGGTCCCACAACATCAATCCACCAAACGGATAATGCCCATGAATATTTTGTTTTATGTAGAAATTCGGGGGGACAATGGATGCAGTTTGCATGGATCTAGAATGAATGATATTTCTTAGTGAATTCTACACAGTTATGTATCATGGTTCTCCAGTAATATCCAAAAATCCTTATTTTGTGGGAGATCCAAATTATAGATTAGTAGGAACTGTAGGAGCCTACATGTACTTCTTTCAGTATAGTAGGAATCTATCCTTCTATTATGAATCTGAGGAGGATTTCATCAAATCTATGATTATAGATGGTTTTCTAATCATTCTCCCCATCCTGTAGGTTTAAATTCACTACACAACTCCAAATATATATTCTTATGGAATGATCTATTGGGAGAATCCCATTTTAGAGATATAAAATTATGGGCTCCATCATTCCAGGGGTGGTCGTTGGCTCATCACAATCTGGGATGCTGCTATCCTATTTTATTTCTTCTATATCACGTTTGACGATCCAAGAGACCCTTCTTTGATGTGTGAAACAAAATAATGCATCCTCCTAATTAGGGTCAGCTAGGATGGAGGCTATATTATCCAATGTGATGGCATGAGAATTATGTTATTGAAGAACATGATGAAATGGGTGCTCAAAAGGGAATTCTTCCATCAAACCGCTAATATAGTTAGTGATAGGGGTAGTTATTCCTTTTTAATGGAATAGTCACCGTTGATATAATTTATCACAAATTCTGAGTCCCCATTAGTATTCATGTAAGCTATTGAAGATATAAAGGTAGTTCCAATCTAGTGATGAGGGCTTGATATTCTACCTCATTGTTTGTGAAACCCTTAGGCAGTAAGAAAGAGTAAGAAAAATTGCTTTGACTTGAGAGACAAATACAATTCCATGACCCACTCGACTGAGACTCGGGTTTCCATCCATGTACTGATAGGGATCCAAGAGGGTCCATCAATGTACATATCCTATGTTCAGGCTATTTTATTGGAATAGAATACATCCTCATTTGGTAGCTTGGTGTCCTCTATAGTATTTTCTGGGGAAATATGTTCTGTAGGAAAACATCCAGGGATTTTCCTTTTACCGAATTCTATGATATGAAGTAAATTTCATATTTCTATAGAATAATATCGGATTGTTCCAAGATCACATTTGAAATTTTAATTCAAAGGATATACATTATTGGATAAATATGAGAGACCAGGTGTACATTATGGTGATACATGTAATTCCTTATATTTTTCACCATAAAGATGAGTGCAAGGGAGTTATTCTTGACAAAACAAATATCTATTTGCAGTACCTATATTATTACATATGATATAGTAGAGGCAAGTTTCACTTCCAGAATCATTTTTCTGGACGAGGTGGGAGCCCAGTGAGAAATACATGGTGTCCATGTATAATATGAGTGGCCTCTCATCCCCCATATGCCTCAAAATTGGTGGGAACGTCAACTACTTTTTGATAATTTTTAGGGTTTTTTTACATTAATTGTTCCATTGATATGTGATTTACTTCATCATCAGATTAGTAAAAAGGGGAGATTTTCTATCCAGGTTTTCTATGATTCACTGAATTTAGGAAAGGCTCCCTTAGAGTATCCAAAGTTAATTGAGATTTATAGGGTAAAATTGCTAAAATAGAACAAGTATATTATGGGTTAACATTGATTCTGTGGTGGAAAACCAAAAAGCCAATAAACCTTCTTGAATTTACCCTGAAATCACATTTCAACAGATTCATCATTAAATTGGGTTGTCATAGCTTTTCAAAGATTGTCTAGGGATCCATGAAGTGATCACGTTGTTTTCAGTATTTAACAACCAGTTCATAGATAGAACACTCAGCTACCCTTCCTAGGAATGGCTTGAATATGTGATGCATTATGTGATGATATGTTTCTCTAATATTCATTAATAAAAATGGAATGGATTGATATCAGAAGATCCCATGAAGTTATCTAAAGTGAGTTCCTTATTTATCTTTTGTGGAAAAATTGATTAGATTGTTCACTAGGAATCCTTCTATAATGAAAACAAATTACAAGATATTTGGTTCATCGATCAAGAGTTCTGTGACCAGAAATGGAAAATATTCCTTCATGCAATGCAGATTAATGTCTATGAATTCAACACATTCCCAAATTATCCCATTCCTTTTTTATGGGGATGGTGTTGGAAAGCCCTCTTGGGTATTTCACTTCTCCTAAAAAGTTGGAATTTATCAACATGTCAACTACAACATCTACATTGGTGGAATGATTGGGGATCATCCTCATTGATTCCTTCTAGAATCCTCAATGCTCATTAGGTAATCCTAGATAGTTCATAGCCATATATGGATTTAGTCTGAGAATTTCTATATATTTCTAGGTGAACACATGTTTTTTATTCTTTAGAAATGAAATGTACATCTATTTCTCTTTTAATGGAATGGGGGAACTAATCATATAGGCCACAAGTCTTATTCTATTCCCATATTATTTTGTCTGAGTTCATCAATGGGGGTGGAGAGAAGATCCTGGAATGCGGGTGGGGTCTTCTTAAGGTCAGCCTCATATTCATCCATATTTGGGTCTGTGGAGATGTGTTCAGATGAATCAATAAAATTTGGGGCTTCTCTATCACTATTAGGGTAAGGGAAGAAATTATAAAAGAAATAATCATCCATTCATATCTGAGTCTTTATAGAGATAAGTCAGAGTTTATTTTATTTTACATTGTCTCTAAGGATAAGAGGGGTTCATACCTCTACAACTAGATCTATTACCGCAACCATATTTATGGGGAGCACATAATAGATATTGACAATACTCCATAGATTCACAAGGAAAGTCCTCAACCAATTTTGATATACAACCTGTATGTCATCATCCTATGTTGGTTTCCTTCATCCATTCTTGTTGAAATATTATTCATCATATATGGCTCTAAATGTCTTGAAGTGGGTTTAATCACCGTGTAATCTTACATATTTTCCATCCAAGGTATAATTAAAAACCTGATAAAATGTTGAAGGCACCATCAAGTGGATATGGAGCCAAGACCTCCCATGAAGGATGTAACATGTGGTATCTATCAGGATAACTATGAACTCAGCATCAGATGATAGATCCCCAAACTGGGCTTCATTTTTGATCTTCCCAAGAGACCATTGATCGTGCTTATAATAATATTTAATGTTCAGCTTTGTGGGATATAAATCCCCATCACTATATCCAAAAAGTGAGAGGGCTTAAATATGGATGATAATGATCGCAGATCTATTATCAATAAGATACCTTTAGGAATATACATTATTGAGTATTCCCAAAATATATGAGGGTCTGATATTTCCTTGGATTTCCTCTTACTAATCTTGATCAGTGAATGATATGGAAACATGACATTCTATGGAAATAGTCTCCACTCAATAGACCCCGACTACAACTACTTTTATCTCAAATTTTTGTGGGATACAGAGGGAATAAAAAATCACCTACCTAAGTTATATTGAAAGATAGAGTGCATTGAAGATTGAGATATTGGTTGGGAATATATAAAACTATCTCAGATTGATATATTACTATACCAATGGTCGGTACATCCTGAAATGGGGCTACTCTTGAGCATGAAGTTCATGAGTTGTGGTATTTGAGGAGAATGTGCCTGGTGCTTCTGTAGAAGACAAGGGACTATCCGATTATAGTGGTGAAGGTCACATCATCCTTACCCATTTCATAGTTTTATTGGGATAAACCCCCACTAGGATTTCATGAAATAAAATTTTGTGTTGATGACTATTGGAGGGTCTCGAGACACCGTCATTCCCTTGTTGGGCTCATTGTGTCACTTTACCATGATTCTCAACTACATATGTGTTCTTCATGGGGTCATGGCCCTAATATTGTGTTTGACCACACTTATGTTGTCCCTTGAATCCTTGGTTCCTATGTATGTGTCCTCCCATTCCCCAGTTATGCATAGGAAACTCATGCTCTGGGGTGTACTCATAATCATAGAAGTGTCCTGTCAGGGGTATCCCATTGACAGAACCAAATTTTAGTTCTTCATCTAATGAGGATTCCATTTGGTGGGGTAGTGTCTATGTTGTAGATGTTGTATAGATAATGTCTGAAAGAGTTTGATCCTACTTTAGAAAAGAATATAACTCTTATTATTTTGTTTATTCTTACTTATAGTGTTCAGAAAGACCATTGAGATACACATTTTATTATTTCTATTTTGGTGGTTGATCTAGTGAAGGTATATGATGATTTTCTCTCAAGGTTCCATGAGCTCGATCTAATATTATTCAATTCATCCAGTTTTTTAACTTTTTGTCATGTCTGGGTGGAAAGTTTTTCCAATAACCTTCTTTATATCGGTGGACAACAATTATACATGCCACCTTCTCTGAGGAATTATCTAACACCACCTATCTACAACTCATAATGCCTAATGTTCTACTTCCATGATGACGAAATTATGAATATTATGACACTGAATTTGGTGGAAAGGGAAATAAATGGTTTGGTATATGATGATGAACTCATAATTCTTCATTAGATGAGGTAGTATGGGAAGGTTATTATTAATGGATGCCAAGAAATAACTAGGGACATTCATATTTTGAAAGGAAAACTACCTAATCATATATTCCTCAAATCTCATGCGACCCTAATTTCTCTACACTTTTGGATGAGGGGTATTTTATGGTTTCCACCGCTTCATAGGAGGTATTGGGCAGTTATAGAAATAATCGGGTTCTTCGATTGGCGTTGTTATGGGTTTGAGGGTGACAACCGAAACTTCCACCATTCCTTTCCTTTTCCCTTGCGTGGTTGGAAGGAATAATGTTTTGGATCAGGTTTTCTGAAAATATTTCTCAATTCATTGGTCCATTTAAGAAAACTCATGCAACTGACCTGGATATTTCATGGGGATCAACAGTATCCGCAAATAATCCATAATATTTTCAGCACATAGTTTTCATAGTTTCTACTACGAGATAGGAATTATGATTGAATAGGATAATCCTTTACAACTATTTATGAATTCATACACCCTCTCATTCTATTATTTTTCTCATTTCTTTAGGTCTATTATCATTGTTTTCCTCAATGTGGTGCTGATTTGATAAAGGAACTAATGAGTAAGGCCGTCCCATCCTGTAACGGATCCCTATGGTAGACTGTTGTACCAAATAAAGGATGGCCATGTCACTTTCTTTATGAGACACCTAGTCTCTATTTCCTATTATTGATCTTGAAGTCCCAGCATTGGCCCACATCCTGATACAAATTGTGTGAGATGTTGTTCAGGGCTACCCACACTCTTAAAATTAGAGAGGGTAATATTTATGAAATTGGGTGGAAGTAAATATTTATCCTCCCATTTGGGGTATGGATTCCTCTTAATCATCACTGGTGCATGTCACCCTTCCATGGATTCCATTTGAAAATATAGAATGTCAATGACATTTGTAAACTCTAGGGGCACTGCAAGTTGAGCCACATCCCATCCATAGATAATGGGTGGGGGTTCATAAGGTGGACACACTTTTGTCTCCTACTAATTCTCAACTCATCCCATGATGGAATGATTACATTGGAAAGGGAGAGGATGCCACCACAACGAAGGGAAGTCGTAATCACTTTGGACTTCCCCATTTATGTTGACAAGATAACTAGATCTGGATCCAATCTAATGATTAGATACCACTCTTAGTTGGAGATCAATTGTGGGAGAGAGAATATTCATCTCTTCATGAGGATGATGCACTTTGGTAATATTTCTTCTGAGTTTCTCATCGTTGAGTGGTCAGAGAGATATTATCGTGCACTCGTATTGTGAAAACTGTTCCTCCATGGAAGGAACCTAAACTCCTTCATATTGTAATTGGGATATATTCTTTCCTTTTCCTTTTTTATTTGGTAGGGTTCTACTGGAAATGTGGCTGGTTAGTATTTAGAGGTACCAGGGTTTGGAGCCTTCTTTGGTTCTGGGTGTGCACAACCTCATTTCGTGAATCCAATCTAGCCTCCTCCCTAGGTAAATTTTCTATGTTTTAATCCTCTAAATTTGTGTATTGATAAACATATGTCATATTGAAAATGAAATCATTCACATAGTAATATCGGGAAAATGGTAGTTGTTCCATTACATTCAATGCAATAGGATGATTTTGTACTACCTTTTTTAGGTTCATTATTCGAACCCTTGTCTGTATTATTCAATTTTGGCATCGATCCCAATGGAGTGTGATTACCTTTATCGTATTATCCCCTATTATCTGTTTGTAGATAGTGACCTTGGGGGAGTATCCATTTTTTTATTTTTGAATATTCCCCGACCAACATCAGTTTTTTCTTATAATGGAAGGGAATGCTCCATTCTCGATCGTTGATTTCTTCCTCCTATCCTATAGAGGACATATTCTATTTATTATGATGATGATGATTAAAATTTCGCCCTTCGGATGGTGTGTTAGTTATTAACAGTTGTAATTGACAAAGATTAGTCTTATTCTTGAGGACCCAATGATTCTTGTTAGGGATTTGAGGACTCTTGGGATAAACATGAACATTTAAATATCCCCAGCACAACAGGATGGGGTTGATCTGAAATCATTATTTATGTCTCCAGGGTCATCTTATTGGACTATAAACCTAGAGATGGTGATTGATATATAAATTTACCAGCCCATTGGGATAGAGATTTCTTGTAGCTACTTCTGAAACGTCCTGAATCTTGTTGGTAATTGATGATACGAGAGGTGGAAGTAGTGGTTAATATTATCCTATATTGATTAGTTGGGTCTAGTCTTGGATGTTTGATTTGGTATTTACTACTATTGACCATGTGATATGGCACAGTTGTGCTCGTGTAGTATATGGGTGCAATGGTGGCCCATGATGAGTACCATTCCTCATGGAATTTTGTTCGACTGCTCGAAAAATAAGTCTCCATGTCAAAAAGAAACTCCTATTTTTGTTATGGGAAATTTTTTAAGTCATTTTGTCTATCCTTTCCCTCTAGTCATAATGTATGGCCACTGTTGATGCAAGGAAATTCAATTTTAGAGACCAACTAGATCGATCATTTATGGGTCCCTTGATTTCGCCTAAGGCAATTACATTATAGGATGTTGTATTTGAGGTGTTATATTGCTCTAGGGGCGTGGAAAAGTGTCACACTCTATATTGTCCCTATTCACCAATAAATATGCATAATGTGGCTACTGGGATCAATTTCCTAAGGGTTCTGATGCAATGGTGGAAAGCGTATTTAATATTTTCAATGTTTTTTTGGTTGTTTATCTCATACCATAGAGATAGTGGCAAAATACAGCTGACAATAGATTATCTTGATGGTCTAAATGTTTCCCTCATAACATGTACATGGGAGGGGTATATTCAACAACCTTCGGTGAGTAGCCCATGTTTTTTGGTGTAGATAACGAATGTACTCCTTTTATTGATCATATGGGATATCATAGTGATAATTAGTGAGGTTCTAGAACATTATGGGGAGGTTTTTTTAGATAAATATCTCTATATTACATTATTGGCCACCTTCTCATAAAGCTAACATGCCTATATCTGATCAGACCATAGAATATGAATATTAATTTCACCTGCAGATGAGGGTGGAGTGCTGCTGGAAGTTGATGGAGAACTCAATACTATTGACCCAAATGATTCAAGAACCTATCTATAAGAAGTTGTTGGAGTTTGGGACAAATCTCTTTATGAATGTGTCTGAGAAAGGGGAGTATTTTTCTTTTCCATGGGATATATCGACATGGGTATGTTAACTACATTGGATGATAGGAGTAGAGTTCCTACAATGCATCTCCCAACTACCTTGAAAGGAAAATCATTCTAATGAATGTATTCTGAGTTCTATTTAATATAAAAGTTGATGGACCATATTTGTGTTGGGAATGTGTCTCAAATAACCTCAATGACACTAGAATTGAGAATATTAGGAATATGGGCCACGTTCTTCATCGTGATATGAATATGCTGACATTCCATTAAATATTTTTGTGATATAATCCTACTGTATGACAGTTGCCATAACATTATATATAAAACTAATTCCGTGAACTTATGAGCTCACTACAAAGAAATTATTGGAACATGACACTGAGCTATCTCTATATTGAAAGGAATATAAACCTATCCAGAGGTATTTTCTATTCTCGGTTGGTGAGCCTCAGTCTAGAAAAGAGTATGATCTCGATGTTGAGAATTTGGAATATATTATTGGTCATTCTAGAAAGGAGTGTGATAGTTACCAAAGGATTATGTCACTCCAACCTTTTGATTCTCTTTTGTAACAACAATATTAGATTGGTATTAATATAAATTCCCCACAGGAATATTCTAGAAATATTCCCAGATAGGGATATGAGCATGTCCTGAGCCTTCATTCATTCTTACTTGGTAATCCCCTGCAATAATGGGGATATATTCCTAGTCATGGGCCTTTATTGTATGTCATTGGAATTCTTCGTTTTGAATATTAGTTTGTTACCAAGTAATGTTCCCCTCTAATGTGGAGATCACTGGACAGAATGGGTATATGAACCTGATTTTGGGACGTTGGAATACGACCCTTGACTTTTTTCAAAAATCATGTGCCAATTACTTGAGACATGTTACTCTCTCACCTAATGAGCCTTGGTTGAAATGGGAGTAATATCCCAGTCTGATGCATCATATTTTGTTAGAATATATTGATAATCCTCCTGGACTAGTGAAATAATGTGCCCTTCCTCTGGCACAACCACATGTTCACAATTATCAGAGTGTTGCGTTTTCCTAGCTATAGGGTTAGGATTATGTGTGCGACCATTATCTAAAATAGTACCAGAATATTCTAGTGGATTTATTCAGTTTTTACTAAAATATATAAGTGTTTTTGAAATGTGTGTTTGGGGATATAATCCTTCACATTTTTAATATCTACTATTTATTGTAATATATCATCGATTAAAGTGGGGATATGATAAAAATTATGTTATCCTGATTCCAATGGGATATGTCGATGTTCATCATGCACGGGGAGAAGAAAATGCACCTTCTTGATTCCTACTATGGGAATATTCCCATAGAGTGGGTATATGATCCTTTTTTCAATTTTCTTCTAGAATATATAGGTCGGTATCATCTATACGGTTGGGGATATGACTGTTATCCTAGATATCCACCACCTTCTTCTTCTGATGAGCCTTCACTGTTGCATGTTCATTGGCATTAAATGTCGAAGCATGTTGAATAATACACACAATAGGGGACTGTTGGGTACCGACATGATGATGATGGAAATCATGGTTGAAGGGATCCATCTTGGGTAGCCCCTAAACTAGAAGGGAGCCATATTTGGATTCTTGATCCACTTTCATCACATATAGAAGGCGGTGTTTATCATGCATCATGGATAAGCTCATGATGCTTTTGGTAGTGGAGATGATGTCTGAATAATTAACAATAATATCCATGGGGTGTTGTGAATTCACCATCATCCGTTTTTGGAGAATCTCACAGGCAGTTTCCATGGTTGGGATTGTACAATGCTTGTTGTACTTCTAAACCAACATGTTTTCCACATGTCATTGGAGATGTCAAGTATGTGATATCGTCCCGAAACCTGTGGGGTTTGATGTAGTAGGTTGTTTTCCTGAATGACATATTTATGAAAAAGAAATTTCCTCAGTTTGGGATACAATTGATTAAAGAAGTATCTATAATCCCGAAGTCAATAAGAAACACAAATATCGATTAGTGAAATAACATTTCTATGATGTGCTCAATCAGATATGCATGGTTAACAAAATTTTCATGTTTTCTTGATCAATCCATTCCAATATTGTGGACTTTTCAACTTGATGATGGATTCATAAGAGCTTTAGTCAGAGAAGACCATTTATAAGATTCATGTCGTTCTTATTTCTTTTTCCGGCACATGAAAAAAACAATGTTTCCTAATGCATGTTTTAACCAATCATTTTTCATTGGAGATATACACCCTAGATTAAACTTTATTATTTCATGATTACTTAAAAGATTTTAATGGGTTCTTTTAAAAAAATTGTAAATTATTTTTAAGGCTTCGTTCAATCACTCACATAAAGTTTTCCATTTGTTTGTTGTTTTTTATAAACTCCCAATAGTATCATCATCTTTAGCCAACACATAAAAACATTACAAAGGAAGTTGTTCATCTATATGTTTTGGCCCAATGACTCTTTTAGACATTCATTGTTCGAGAGGATGGAATTTTGGGCTCATCTACCCTTCTGGGAACAATTATTTCTTATTACAGGACTCTATTATAGAATTACGATATGTTTGTGAATCCCTTTTAAATCCAGATATGGGATTGGTTACCCAAAAATTGATAATGGGTTAATTCAAATTCATGTAATGAATATTGGGTGCCATTATTTAATCGATATATATGCATCTGTGTTTCTAAATAATTTTCCATTATTGAATCGATATATATGCATATGTGTTCAGAATGTGATTTCACACAAGGAGGTGATTTAGTATACTTAGGAGGGGGTTGAGCAATATTATGGCTTCCTAAGTATTTTAATAATTTTATGCATCAAAACCCTCATAGTTTTTCAAACTCATACTATTTATCTTCATGCATATATGAATTTTATAGGGTCTCTAGGACACAAGGTGTTCAAACTAGGGTTTGGGAGGGGCATCCTAAGTATCCCAACTATTGCAAGAATCATAGTTTTTGTAGTTCATTCACTCCCTTGGGACTGGACTCATGGTATATTCTTTTATATAGTGGAATATATATTACAATACTCCTCAGGGATTACATATCGAAATTTCCCTCGATGGGGAGTATTTATAATTTGTGTGACATTACTGATATGACTCCCTGAGCCGACATGAGGCACGATCATCTTAAAAAATGAGGAATAGTAAATAATACATTCTATTTCATATGGATATAGGGGATTATGTACTATGAAATAGAATGATATATTTAATATGGAACACTGGACTCGGGGATGAATCCTATGTATCATTGTTATGACAGGAATCAAAGACATCATAGTTTGGTTCATTTATCAGTCCAACAATGGATGAGGTTGAGAGATAAACCCATGATAATGATTGACTACTGATGGTCGAGATGTAATTGAAATAAGTATTACATAAAATTGGTGTTCAATAGATCATAATATTTAGGAAGGCATCCTACATATCCTGAATATTTTAGGAATTAGAGTCACTATATTTTAGTTTTTTCATTATCTTAGAAGGTTATGAGGTTGAACAAATGTCCCATGGGAATTATTGGGTCTCGGTGGCTAAAAAGTCTGAGTCATGGTGTTTTCATCGAATTGGATTTTCATTTGATCTCTAGCCTTGTGATGCTGTCTTAAAAATCTTGGTTATGGAAGGAATCAAATTCATCATATTTTAGTTGATTGGGGATTACACATTGAGGTTTCCCTATTGGATGCTCTTACTCACATAGGTTTTCCTATTGATTGGGGATTACACATTATGGTTTCCCTTGTCATCATAAAAGATTATAACATGATATATATGATCATTGATACTCCCTAAGACCCAGTGCAATATGATTAGTGTGTGACGTAAGGAATAGAAAATGACCAGTCTCATTGATTTCAGATGTGGGACTCATGTACCAGGGTAGCCCTTCAAAGGCTTGATATGGAGCTCAATCCTCATAGAGGTGTCCTATGTAATCAGGTTATTGAAGGAATCAGAGCCCATGCATTTCAATTAATTTACGATTACCCTATGAGGCTTTTGTATTTATTGGGGATTACACACTCAGGATTCTTTATTAATTAGGGATTACACACTCAGGTTTCCCTATTGATTGGTTCTTATTAATTGAGGATGTAAAATTTGATCAAATCATTAGATTACTTATCCCTTTGGTCTTCTTTCTTTCCTGAAAAGCGTTGATTGTCCTCTTGACATGCCTTAGTTTACTGGATGATATTAGAAAGAAACTTTTACTTGTATTTTGAATGAAAGTAATATTATCCAGTAGACATGTTCACAAGAATTTTCATGTATTGGGAAACATCTATAATTGTTGTATCAGGATCAAGGATAAAATTTCTAGAGGAAATCATAGGACTTGTATGGATTGTCCTAGAATCAATCACATGACCAGGATAATTTTTATTTATGTATGTCACATGATCCAGTTGACTTTCTTGGGTGTCATCACGAGAGCTAACATGCACATTAGAGGGAATCATGAGAGTCTATGCGAAATTTCTGAGAGGGTGTCGCATGTCTTGGATGACATTCATGGAGGGCATCGTGAGACCTGGATGGTGTAGTCAGAGGATGCCATAAGAGCAAATTGACATGCCCAGGTGTAACTACATGACTCAAATTTCATAAACTGACACCATTATATGAGTTAGGAGACATGTATGAAGAGCACCCAAATACAAGGATGAGGAGCCCAGTGGGTCTTGCATGGTTTGGATTGCATACCTATGATGTGTCATATGAATTTCTTTGACAAGTCTAAGGACATCACATGATCTGAATGGTATACTAGGGGTGTGTTCGATATTATGAGTGACTTGTCCTAGTGCTATCACATGTCTTTAATAGTTCATTCGAAGGGTAAAAGGTTCAATGTATATATCTTTTACTTATGTATCCAATTTATTAGTCTCTTTTATAGCCATATATCATCAGTTATTTAGATTTGTTTGGTGTTATATCATTTTATATCTCGCGTGATCTAGACAATATGCAGGATGTCTATTGTGTGTCCTGACCGGAGTACTTGGTATGATCTATAAATGATCACATGATTTTTTTTATTTCTGAATCATGATATCACAACCAATTCACTTGTGTATTACCTATTAGAAGACATTCAAGTCATGAGATCAACCACTCCAATAAATCTTCTCTAGTGCTTGGGTGCTCCGATGAGCATGGATATAAATGATCCAACCTAGAATCTGAGATTATATAAGTGTATTTTTTTCAAGAAACAATAAGGAATTTATAGGCCTCTCCACCCCATTTGTTATACATTTTATTCAGCGTATCTAGCATGAATCTATGACAGAGTCAGATAAGGGATCTGGTGCACATGTCTTCATGAGTCTTCAGTCATGGATCACTCCATGAGTATCACCAAATTATCCACAACCGTGAGACAACTCATAAATGTTTCCTTTATTGGATTATTTCAAATTAATGAGGAGTTGTTCAATAATGAGGGAATGTAGAAGGAATTCAATAATTTCATATTGAAATTTAGAAGGGACATTGTGATATGAAAGTGTCTGTAAAAGGGCCTTCACATGTTCATGGTTGACTTGTCTGGGGCCCTCTTGTGAGACATAGATAGCTTGTCCTTAGATTATGAGAAGAGTTTTATGAAAATGAAAGATCCAACATCCTCTCTTATTATTACCATTGAATTATTTTAAAAAATTCAGGGATTATGATAAGTTTCACTAATGTTAATGAGTTCATTTTCTATATTTTTTGGTGATGCTTCATGAGACCTACAAAGGAGATATGTGAGTGAGCGAGCATTTCATGAAAAAATCAATCTATTTTTTATTCAGAAGCCAAATTGGGAGTGCATAGGCTCTTAAAATATCCATGTGGATTCACCTGATGAGATTTATAAGAAACATTTTTTTGGAGACAATGTGGGAATGTCACTGGGGACTCATGGTGTCTTACAGATTGCTGGGGGTGTATCACGTGATGTTCCGTAACCATGAGAGGATCTTTCTCCTCCCATTAATTTCTATTGTTTTATTCCATAATGGCTTAGGGGTCATGCAAGTCTATTTTTTTTTAAAGATTATTTTCCTTCCCATTTGTGACATGATTCAAAATACTTTTGTTCACAAATTACTTTTCCATTTTGGAAATTTTCCTTTAATTTCCCAATTTTTTTAGATGGACTATCAAGTGATTTATAATGAAAAACCATGTAGCATGGGGGAACTCATTCGGATACCATTGTGTGGCCGCTGGATATTGGTAGATCTATCACAATAATATGAGGATTCATCGGAAGGGGCTTCAAGGTATTCGCTATAGGCTAATCATTTTACATTGTCCTTTCATGTGACCTTATAATGGTCACGTGATCATGAGTCTCATAGACATTTTCACAATATAAGGTTTTTAGCCACTGTATCATTCTTTTTTTCTTTTGTAGGAAAAATAAAACCCACATTTAGGTATTTATTATTTTTTTATTCTCTTTTGGCGATCCTTAACATCAACGTATCTCGTAATTTGATACATCCATCGATAGTGTAATAGTCCACTATATTTATCTTCTTCAACCAAATGAATAGTCAAATAAGTCATAACAATGAAGAATGATTGGTTATGTAACATCTCCAAATGAAGAAGTTTCAAAAAAACATTCTTGAAGTTTATCAAGATCATTTGGATTTGTAGATTTTCAATAAATCTCTCTAAATAAATATAGATTTCAACTAGAACCATATTTACTTTTTCATGTAATGTATTATGCAATGCCAATAACAAAAATTTCTCCATTAGAATATGTGAGTCATGAATTTTCAGTCCATGTAACTTTCAATTTTTAAGTCATTGTACCTTGATATGTTACTTGAATATTGATTTGAAACATTTAAATTCTTTAGATTTCAAAGGACTCCATATTTATCTTGATTTTTCACTATAAAAATAACCAAAGGACGCTTTCCATGCTCATTTTCCAAAAAAACCATGATTTATATTCACTAAATCCAAATCCTTATGATCACCAAGGTGATCTTTATATTTACCCTTCTCAGTATGAAATTAAAAAGTTACATTTTCATAAATGTTATTCCCAATATGTATTACATAAAAATTATGATGTAACAAATTAAACTCCCAATAAGGTTGTTTGAAAAATATTATCTCTTTCATCCATTATGGTGTTCTATATTCTTTGTATATTCTACCTTATATACTTTTCCCCTTCTTTAAACTAATTTCATTTTGAAAATTCATTAGTGACATTCATTAATTTTCACATTATTTATGATCTAGATAACAACTTCAATGGGTTAATGGTTTTAAATATATCGATTTAATTGTTTATTATTAAACATGGATTCATGAGAAGCATCAAAAAATCAATGAAGACATATAAAACACCATTTTCTACTATGATGTAAAAGTTGAGGTTCCAAATAAAAAATACCAACTAGACAAGCCAACCTAGTATGAGTGTTCCAACATGATATGTTTCATATTCTTGGAAAGTAACTAATTTTCACATTAAAATAGTATGAATTTAGAATATTTTTCTCATTTAATCAACATATGTTTATATGACATCATCCCAAAATTATCAACATTATTTGATTAGAGGCTAAAGGCATACAACAATGTCATTTCAATAAATTTTATTCCAAGGAATAATTATAAATATAATGAAATAATTCATCATCATACACATCCATGGATGTTGAATATAGTGTATCAAAACATTAATCCAAATTCAATAATTAGTTCATAATGTGTTAAAAGGTTTAATACCATCATAAGACAATCCCAAATGTATATTACTAGAATATAAAGAATAATATGGATATAATGAATCAAATATATTCCACGATGTTGAATATTTTGGATTTATAATCAAGCCATTGTTATTATCCAGTGCGTGCCTCTCCATGTTCTATGCAGTCTAAGACGACTAGATTAATCTTTGTAGGCATGATTTTAGATGAAAGTAGTGCAATGCATTTGTTGGATTTTTATTATTAAAATATTTCCTAGGGTTTTTTTGATTAATGCAATCATTTTTTTTCATTGAATTTCATTTTCATGAATGAAATCTTATGCATTCTTATTCATAAGACTCTTCTCCCCATCAAAGCTTGCAATCCTTTGGGAATGTATATATCATTGTATAATCATGTCCTTGTTTGTTGGTGACTTTATTCTTATCAGCGAATGATGTAGGGAACTTAGATTAAATGAATACATCTTGAAGAAAGTAGAAAATCATGGAAATTACTTTTTCATTTATTCTACAAAGATAGTTCATACGATACAACTTATGTAGAAAAGAAATCTTCAAATACATGACATACACTTCATAGAGTTCTTGTTGTCAACCTTCAACGAAACCAAAAAATTAATTCTTGTCACTAAATTTCTATGAAATTTTAACTTTCTTAGGATAATTTGAATGTTCCATTGATCCATTGAAATCATGGACATTGTATAATACAACGTCAAATGAATCATTAATCAAATTTTGAACTAAAATATCTTCTGGAAAGCCGATTTGTATTTCATTGATATGATTTCCATTTTTTTTACTTTCCATAAAAATTGATTCACCTTGAAAAATCCAACATACATATTGTTTAGGAAACTTTAGTAATATAAAATTATCATATTCTTTGTTTCTATTCAACCATTTCATGTATTTATAATGAAGACAGAGTGATTTTATTCTAACCTCCACAAATGGGTTTGAATTTGAATAATATAAATTTTTCCAAACCCTTGAATGATTAGGTGCGTTTGGAGGTATATTAATCCATCTTTTATACTTATGTATTTTATTTTCACAATTATCACCATACATTCATATATAAAGATAAAAATTCTCAATAAAATAATAAAAATAATAATTTATACACCACTAAACATTTTCATTAAACAAGCTAGGTTCTTGATATGACATAGAAAAAATTAAAAATAAAAATAAATCAATCCATAATTAATAAAATTATTAAAATGAATGAATAAACATTACCCCTCACAATAATACAATCGGATGTCATGGAAAATGTTCACTAATTCAAGGACAGAGGATACTATGATATTGGGTGTACTTTTATCAGTCTAAAATAACGCATCAACACAATTATTCTATAAATGGTCTATAATATTCCATGATTTCATATTATTAATTTTTATTTTATATTTCAGAATAATAATTTTATCTATATATATCTTTTTCTTTGATTATTATTCAAATCAATATTTTTGGTATCTAAAAATAAGAACTTGTTACTATGATATATGGTGTATGTGTGTCCATAGGCATTATAACATTGTATGAAATTATGTATTTACAAAATTTTAATAATTTATATGAATAAATCACTCAAATTAAAGATATTGACACATATAAAAAGATTTACCTAAATATTGATAAAATTATAAAGGCTTCATGTCTTACACCACACACTAACAACACTATGGAAACTTTAATCATTACCCAGGAAAAAAATAATTAATTATAAATTATATAATCAATTATTAAAAATTTAAAAAATATCAATACTCACCTAAAAGAAAATTTATGTGACTCGACTCTCCAAAACTAAGACTGACTACCAATGGAAGGTCAGCAACGTAACCCCAACATCATATCCAAAAAAATCCCCCAAAAAGGAAACTAAATTACACAGTTCTTTATACAATTTATGGAAAAATACTCATAACAATTCAATTAATAACACCATCCTTGATTTTGGAGGACAGAGTCTCTGAAAAATAAAAATAGTGGCCTTAGGGGTTTTTATCAAGGAGATGGGTGGGGGAAGTCACCATGAGGGCCTAGTTTAGGGAAGGGGGTTAGGTTTATGGAGATATAATTAGGGATGGGGAGGGTTGGTCATCATCGGAAGGCGGTGGGTCAGGGTCACAGGGGGTCAAAGTTGTTTCCATTGAGAGATGGTGTGTCTGGGTTATGGTGGTCTCCAATTGTAGTGGGTTGGGGGGGGGGGGGGGTGGGGGTGGGGGTGGGTATTGGGTTCATGAGGGGAGTGGGAGGGGGTAGTGGGTCAGGGTCAAGGGGTTCGTGGGAGGTGGTTGAAATTACGTTTTTTAAACAATTTTGTGACAGTTTAAATAAAACATCCCCTATATTAAAAAATAAATGAATAGTTTTATGGTTATATTAAACCAAAACTATATTATAAATTATATTTAGTGAAATTTAGTTCATGGTGGTTCTAATAAACCACCATAAAGACCTATTTTTTTGTAGTGATTGTACTCTATTTTCCATGATTTTCATGTTTTTATCGGATATGATGATATATTGTTAATTGAATCTACATTATCAGTTCAGTATTCGTCATTATATTTTTTTAAATCAATTAAATTTGGTTTAGAATAGTTTTATTTTGAGAATTGTATAATCAGATAATACTAATGACAATTCACCCTTGCAGTACTCCATTGTGAGAGGATTTTCATAGTTATAGTGAGTTGTAGAACCCATACATTTTCATATTTTAAATTCATATGATTCAGAAATATTTTATAATGATAAAATATTAAATAATAAGATAATTAATGATTAATATTATGATTAATGGATGTTATGATGTAAGAATATTGAAAATCACAGTTCAAAAATATGGGTGATTTTTTATTCAAATTCAAATGTTTGGATTTTTATAATGGTGTTCCTGATAGATTTTTGAGACGATTGAAATAGATTTATGATGTTATAAAGGTTGACTGACTAGCATAAAGATAATGGCAGAATAATTTATTTGAACTTTTTTTAATGATTTTAATTTTAGAGGATGTTTTCTACTATGTTTTTAAAGTGTTTGACCGGGTACATTTCAGTAAACTAATATTTATCAATGAAACTGCGTTTATATTAGAGGAATTAAAGGAATATATTTCCTCATTTATTTTAAATGTTATTATCAAATAAATTATTATAAATAAGTATATTAACTCTTTCAAAATTTATAATGATCATATGCAGTGAGGATTTATTTATAGCTATACTAACTTGATGATCTTCTCACAGAACAGAAGATCTTTCCACTATCAACTGATTGAGTTTCTACTATTCTCCAAATTTACTTCAATTCTAAATATAATATAGTAATTGTAAGTTATAAATAGTTGTAATCAATTTTAGGAAATGCGGAATCCAGTTAGACTTATATGTGGAATGGATGGGGGTTATCTTCCTATAATTATATATCAAGAAACCAAGTAAAAGGATATGAATGGCCAAAAAAGTATTATTATACCATGTATCACCAACATTCACTAAAGTATGTGATCCCATGAAAAATTATTAGAGTAAAAATCACAATTCACACATAATCTATAGGTGGAGTATACTAAGGCATGTTCTTGGAGCACCCAACAATAATATAAATATCACATGAACTGCTCATTTCATTAATTTATTTTTTTCCACATTACTATATTAAAGGGAGAAGGATAGATTAAACATAATTTTATGATTGAAGTTTAAAATAGACATTATTTTTTAGGAGACATGACACACTCAAATTTCATTCATATTTTTAGACAAATTATAATTATTTTGATGGGTTTTAATCAGAATGACCATTAATTTCAATGTTTTATTAAAAAGACTGAATCTTTATTTAAGGAATTAAAATGAATTGAAATGGAATGAAAAGTGGAGTTTTAAATTTTATGGAATTTAATTGGTAATTTTAATTGATAACATTATTTAAAATTAATTATTGATATAAATTTTTAATAAGTGATACTTATTGATAATCTGTACAAAAATAGGGACATTAGCTAGACATAAACCTTTAGAGCCCCAAAAGCCACCATGATAGGCCCAATAGTTCGTAGACAGCAATACAAAGACCCAATGAAGGCCTTCAAATGGAATGAGTGTATGGGGGAATCAGTCCCACATATAGAATGCATGTGGGGGATCAATCCCAAAGGGAGAATAGTTGGAAGGAAGGCCAGTAGAAGCCACATGTTATGCGGCCAATATTTCAAAGTGTGTATTTATTTTTTGGGACCCATTCCAACTTTAAGCAATTCAAAGAGTGATCTTGTGTCTTGAGTTATAAATGATCTGAACATCTACCATTTGTTTTTATGTGGGTTTCTATTTTTCTATTACTATTTATCCTTCTTTTAAAATATCGCACAACTCACTCAGACAAAATCTTCGATTGTGTGGGGGAAACTCCCAATCAGGGGAAATGTTGCAGTGGGAGGAGTCTCCATTGTTGACAGAAGCCTCCTTGGACCTTTGAATCACCCAACACATGTAGTAGCGAGTGACAAGGATTGTTTCAAGGGTTGGTGAACCTACCCTTGACCATGGTCTTTTCGTTCCTCTATTTAAATGGGATTTTAATCCTATAAATAAACATGTGGTCTATTTTTGAGATCCTCCACTGAATTTATGTCTGAGAGAATAAAATAGAGGACCCATTTATCCCATGGCTGTAGGTCATTTTCCTAAGAAATTTAAAATCCAATAGTTCCTCCCTTTTCACTGTTTTTGTATGATTTATAGTGCCATACACCTCTGTTGCACCTTGAAAAGTGGTATTAGATGGAGCTGGAGTGAGAAAAGCCGAAATAGAGAACTGAAAATAAGTTTTCCAGTGACTGTAAAATTAATAGTATTTGGACATTTTTTTGAGTCTGGATACATGAAGAGGGTGATGAGAGGATTACAAAAAAAAGCATCATTGAAAAAGGATTTGAAATGAAGGAAATAAGCTTAGTCAATGATTGGTCAAAACTGAGGGTGAATAATAAACCCATGTCGGAGAAGACAGTACTCTTCATTCCACCCGAAAAAATCCCATTGAGATTCTAGCAGAATCTCCATGGTGACATGTTAGCGTCGCGTCATCGCAAAGTCAGCAGGTGATCTAGACCATTGAATTTGGTTTGGTGACCTCTTAACGAATCAGACTTCAATATCGGTAATCCAGGAGTCAATTCCGACTAATTTGACCATTCTGAATGCATTTGGGTCATTAGTTTTTCAAAATTCTCAATCCAAAATAAGGTAATAAAAGGGTGCAACGTTGATAGTGGTGATCACATTTTGTGATAATGATGATAGATGGTGGCAGAGCACTAGAAAAATTTGAGATCGAGATGTTTGATGGTGAGAACAATTTTGGCTTTTGGAAAATCACAATGAAAGTTATTCTGGTGCCGTAGGGCATGATTAGACAGTTGATCAGATAAAATCCTCTTAGAATGACTAAAGATGATTTGAAAGAGCTCGATATGCGGTTCATCATCCCAATTAAATTGTGTCTGGAAAGTGATGTAAAATACTCGATGTTAAAAGAGACCTCACTGAAAGTGATTTGGATGATGTGGGAGCAGTGCTTTATGCCAAAGTTTCTCACCCAGAAATTATTCCTGAAGAGGTAATTGTACCAATTATGGATATATAAGGGAGAAAATTTATGGTATCACAGCAACAAATTCAACAAGATCCTGACACAATTATTGGGGATCAGTGTGAAGGTTAGAGAGAAAGATATATCACTTTATATTTTGTCATCACTACCATGCTCATTTAATCGGATTGTGACTACATTTATCATGGGGAAGGAGACATTGAAGCTAGACGAGGTGATAGTGTCACATCAAGATTCATTGGCATTCTGAAGACCGGTGAAGCATTCAGGCTAGGAAATCATGGTGATGATAGATGCTCAATGTGGGAGGAGTTGATATCAGAAGTTATGAGGTAATGATTGGCGGCCAAAATCCATGCGACGTGATCATAGTAAAATAACATGTTTCTGGTGCAAGAAAAAAGGTCACTATATAAGTGACTGTATATAGTGCAAATAGTACGTTTCTAGGAAAGTGAATGTTGAAGAGAAGGATAAAACTATCACAGAATTATCAACTGATGATGATGTCTACATGAAAACAAGAAGCTTACACTCAGATGACAGAATCGAATGGGGAGAAGTGCAATGTCATTACTAAAAAAGATACGGGCATATGAAGTAGGAATGCATATTTTTAAAAAGAAATAATGAGTGGGATCAAAATCCAATGTAAGAAGGATGGGTTTTGGATTCAAGGAGAACCCCACACATATGTAGGGAAACATTAATGTTTGATACTTTTTAACAGGAATGAGGTTTGGCGAGACTTGGTGATGGGTCAACATGTGAGGATCGAGGAGTCGGGATGGTGAAATTGAAGAAACCTGATAGAGCAGTTGATAAACAATTTGATGTGAAATTCTTTCCAAGGATGAGGCAAAACCTAATATGATTAATTAGAATAGATGTGAAAGGATAAAAGATATCCATAGCAGGTGGAGTGTTGGATGTCTCACATGGGGATACAACGATGATTATAAGGAAAGAGTCCCAAGGGTTGCATCATTTTATTGGGAAGACATTTAGCCCAGGATTGATTAATGATAGAGGAAGTGCCATATCATCTTGCATGAAGAAGTTTTTCCAACTTTACAATGATGTTTTCAACACCTACAAGGAGACTACAGGTCTAGTGATTACCCCAAATTGGTCGTGAGGGGGATATTTGTGGTGGCTACTCCTAATCACGGGAGACGTTGTCGTGGGAGGAGTCTCTACTGTTAGTAGCATCCTCCTTGGACCATTGAACCACCCATTTATTGGCAGCAGCCTCCATGGAATTTATAATGATTCATTAATGATAATTCATTTTTGAATTATGAAACTAAATTTTAAAAAATAAAAGATAATAACGACTACACTGATATCAAAACTAAAGACCATGTTCTTTCTCCTTAATCATATAATGTTTATAATTGCATATTAGTATAAGATTAAATTTTTCATATTTAACATCATTTCATTCTCTTTGAAAAAAAAAACCCAAAAAATTATTCTTCTCATTTATAAAATAATAAAAAAACCAAAACAATTAGTTTCTGGTGAATTAAATAAAGTGAGTGAACAAACTGAGATGCCCCTCAAGTGGGATGACCCTTTTCAGACTCTCTTCTACATTAGGAAAGTACATTTTTTTTCAACACCCTACAATAGGCATGATGTCAGGACTCATTTCACTCCATGTTGAGTCATTGTGCATATCATCTCTAAAAAATAATTCTCATATGATGTCTTATAATGAGAGATGAATAGTTTGTGTCATCATTATTAAATGGAATATTTTTTTTGACTATATTGGATGAAATTTCATTCATCTACCATGGCCATAGTTTTAAAAGGAACTACCATCCTAGTTGAGTGGCCAATGATATCTTCCTTTTTTGGAGGTGAAAAATTATGTATTGACCATTCTATCAATGTCATACCCCCAATGACGCACCCAACACATGATACCACACAACAATATAAACTATCATTGTTTTCATCATGCATTAAATTACATGATCCAAAGATATACACTAATAAAGATCTCATGTCGAAAGACAAATAAACATACTCATATATAAAAATATCTAATGACACTAAGAACATGTGTGCTGCTACTGGCATGTCATTTCTCAGGATCTGCACTTCTCAAGATCATTGAGTGTGAACATCATTATAGGAAGTCCAAATGATTATGAACCCCAATATATACTAGTCATACATCATATGTGTGTGTTCAATATGACGTATCTAAACCATATGACAAATGTTTAAGAATATTCTCATAATTTTCCTAGGTTCTAATTATAGTTGATAATTATAATAAAATTTTTATTAATTAAATAATTCAGGTAAATTTCTATATAAGTAGTTAATACATAGTTTATATAAATATTATGGTAAAAGTAAATCAAGCATAAATCTATATATACGTGACATGTCAGACGAAATGTACTACTCAATTTGGGTCTACAGAAACCACTTTTACATTGCTGAAAATTTGACATGTCTAAGATCAATATAGGAAATTATGTCATATGTGGGAAGAAAATTAAAAAAGTATACTACATCTGAATAAAATATTTTTTGGTACCCATGAAAAAAAGATGATGATTTTAAAAATATTAATGATCTAAGGTAATAAAACTAGTGTTGGACAATGAAACAACTTTCAGTTTTCATGTTTTAATATAAGAGTGGGTTTTCTATAAAAACTAATTAATTTATCTCAAAAATTTATAAAAGGATATAAATCACATTTCGAAAAAGTTATTTCAGAGTAAATGAGGATTTATGAAATTTATATATTTTTGTGTAAGTTGAATTTGACCGATAATAATATTATCAGGTTCAAGGAAGTGTCTACTTGTTTCTATATTTATTTTTGATTTTTCATTACTATTTAATGGTTCTAATCAATAGATATTATTTTATTAATTTTTTTATAATGGAGTATAGTGTTTTATTTTAAAAAAACTGTAATACGTTTCAATATTTTAAAATTGTTCAGTGATTGTTGGAGTTTTTAGTTATTTTTAATATTCAATGATTGTTTTTGTGGGAATAAAAGTCATGAATCCCACATTGAATGTTGGTATGTATTTTGGTTCTATTTATAGTGATAATTACATTATCATTATTTAAAATGATATAGTGAGTGATAAATATAATAGGGGAAAGCCCAATTCACCATAAATTCATATGATTTCACAATGTTGCACCTTAAAATCACACTATACACTTCACATATCATGTCAATGATTATAGGTTCATTTATATTTATAATGCATCACTTTTTCATAAAATTTCATACCCAATCCTGAATTGGTGTGTCTGGTGGGTTTACATGGTTCACCGAATTGGTAAGATATTGATTGTTGGTTTAATCATGAATAATGTAATGGAAACATTCTATCATTGGGAGGATACAATTTAGTTTTTTATTAAGGAAATATATCATAAAACCATTTATGTATAATATATATAGGCCATATTGTATTGCATAAAAATTAATTTGTTTGTGCATTAATGGGTAATATCATTCCATGTAGTAGTGTTGTTTTGATTGAATGATAAACAATTATTATTTGGGTTGATCCTCCACATATGAGATTATTAAAGGAATTCTTACATAAGGAAAAACATGATGTATGAGATTAATTTGTGAAAGTGATTTACAAATCGATATTATCATTTATTCAAGAATTATAAGAAATGAATAAATGAAAGAACACCTAAGGAGTAGTTTCATGCTTATAAAAGCCACTAATATGCAATGTAAATATTAGTGTGTTTTTTAGGAAATTTATCAGATCTACTTGAAAGGCATATATCTATTCTTTATCATCGTCAGTGCACTAAGTCACTAGAACATTGTGGGTGATAAAGAATATTGTTAATATGACAAATACATTATTCCCAACCCATGGATACCTCTATAGGTGGTAGGCTTATGTATTCCACATTATGATCTTCCTCATGCATAGTTGATGAAGATCAAGATGTTGTAGAGGATACTATAGAATATGGTACTCCATTTAACTATTTTTCTTCTCTTATAGTTTACATAGTTTTCACACATCTTACATATATGATATCAGGTGAGGGATTTAATCGCATTCACTATGTATAATAGGTTTTATTAGAAACATAGAATCCCTGAAGGTGCTATTAGAGTAATCTGTATGTTTATATTTGTGAAAACATTTTTTAGATGAAGTATAGGTGAATAATAGAGCATCACGTTTCAGAATTATAGAATTTCATTATAAAACACATTCGATTTAAATAATTAGGATTCACAAAGGTAACTGAAACATTACATTTACATTTCCAAGATATGTAAAGTTAGTTAAAATGTGTCTTTTACATAATTAGGTTTCGTAAATAAATTTGACTTTTTTCCCTTTACGTAGTAGAATTATGTCAAGGTAACAGATGAGTTACCATTATACTTGTGACCCCACATATATAAGGGGAAAATGAAAAACATAAAAATTTAAATTTTGTCAAGTTTATAAAACAAATTATAAATTTTTTATAAATAATGGTAAAGGTTATTTGGGAAATATATAATTATTAATAAGATTTTATTTATTAAATAATCATAATGGGATTATAATCAATTAATAAATGTTTATGAAACAATTATTACTAAATATTTATTAAATATTATGAGTTAATATTTAAAATAAATTTTATGAATTTATATGGAATTTATTATGATGTAGAAAAAAAATTATTTTGATATCATATTAGTAATTTAAAATGTTTTTATAAATTTCACAATATTGTCAAAATATAAAGTTATTTATATTTTATTTATGAATTATGTAGAAATTATTAGTTAGAATAATACTAATTAAAGGGGAATTATTTAGATATGATTTAAACTACATCCAATTATATTTGTTTATTGGTATGATCATGTAATAAATAAAGATATAAAATTTGTTTAAATTAAGTGCTTTTTTACATAATAAAGGCAAAATTATAAATTTTTTATAATTCATGAAATATAATATATTTAGAAGTAAATATTATATAATGATAAATATTAAAAAAAAATTTCGAATTAAAATAAAATTATTATCTTCATGATTATGAAAATCCCATAATGTAAATTTTGAAAAATATAAAAATGATTCTAGTTAGTATTTATTTATAAATTGTTCGCAAATGGTTATCTCGTGTCTAAATATTTAAATTGTTAATTTATTTAAATTTTATTCAAAATTTTATTCATAGTAAAAAAATTAATAATTTTAATGGTGTATTCCTTAGGTTAAATGTGAAACAACAACTAGGATATAAATCCTTTCATTCCAAGCTACAAATTATAAGGAATTTAGTCTTCATCTACCTTAAGATTGATTTATTTTCGAATATATAATCTAAAATTTAGTTCTCTAATATAGTTTATGGACACTAGATTTTATATTTGTTATGAATTGAATCCACTATTGAGTAAATTATCCCAAGGGAGAGGGATTTTGGTTAAGACATCCCAATGACCTAGAGGCGTATACGTTATTATGGAAAGTTTTGGGGTTGGTTATCTATCACTATGAGATTTATCATTACAATTTCTATCAACCACATATAAATATAATATATTATATGATGTTTTCATATACCTAATGCATGATGGATTTGGATAAGTGTAAATATGTTGTAATTGTAATTTAGGTTGAATAACATAAACTAATGTATCGGCTAAAGAATTCTATATCAATATTTTTTGAAAATATTAGTTTAGTGGAGGGAAAAAAATTTTAAACTACTTTACTTGAAATATGAATTCATAAAATGGAATAACATGAGATATTAAGCTAAGAATAAGTCCCATTAAAATACTAATGGTTAGATTCATTCAAAAGTGGTTCTTTTGAAGACCTTAATAATTCATCTTGGTAGGTTCTAATATTGGGGTTCCCCTAGATTATCTAGTTTATGTCATGAATGTAATAGATGACATGATATTATCCTTGGGCGTGTTTTGGAAAATTAAGGTTTTTTGGATTTCCTTTTTATTCTTTTCTTGGTGTTTTATTTTGGATACACATAACTGGTAAACCCTTAGATTAGATACCATATAAATCTATTTGGGTCTATCGGTAAGATGGATTGGGAAAATAATTGTCTTCTAAACTATCTAAGTGTCATATATTATATGATTGGGATGATTACATATCTATATAGACTTGTGGATATTGTAAAATAAAAAATGTACTCATTTCTTATTAAAATATGTATCTTATCCCACTAATGGGTATGGTGGATTTTAAAATGGTTCATTATTTTAGTGGTAGCCCGTTTAATAAACGAAATTACTAAATGTTTTCTAAAAAATTATACTAATATGATAATATATTTCTTATACATAAAAAGGATACGCATCATCTAGGTTGACCTTGAGATCAATATTAAAATTGTATAAACTAAATGGAAGTGGTATCCTGGATTAGTACGAGAATTTGTGATTAGTTCTTAAATAAGAAGGAATGTTATCTGTATTAGAGAAACTTCTTCCTAAAAACTAATAGGGGAATCCGATCAATAAAAGTATTTAAAATTTTATAATAAACATATAAAGGATTAACATTATGTTTACACACATATTATGGTTTATATGGAGTCTAACTCAAAAAATAAACATGATACCTTGGATTCAAATAAAAAGATAGATAACCTGAAAATGTTCTATTAGGAGAAACCTATGCATGAAGGGTATGAAGTTTCTAAAGATAATTTTTGGTAAATGATTATGGAAGTAACCTTAATATACACTCTTTTAATCAATATTATTAGATAAATGAATTATTTATAGAGACCATGTTCCCCTACTATGCTTGTGTAGACCTTGGATTTTATTCTAGAATTTCTACTGGAAAGGATCTGGAAGTTTTTTTCATTTACAATATGAATGGATTCTATAAAACATTACCTGATCTCTATAATCTATTAATTATTGATATGTTGTACATAGTAAATCAAATATCCAGTACTATTTTGATGGTATAAAAAGATATTGGTAATGTTTTTGGATAAAAAGGGAGGGAAAGAGGTCAGGAAGAGTACACACCACTGGTTAAACCGAAGAAGAAGAAAGAGTAATAATGTATTCATTGTGTTTACGTTGACCATTGAGTAATAAAGTGTCAAAACTACATAAAGGTTTTTAATAGTAATAATATGGATTCCACATCAGGTATACATGTTATATAATTAAATTATACCATTCTATCATATGTATGATATAGACTGTATTTTCCAAACATTGTAAATATACAGTAGTTCGGAAGATGAAAATAAATTGAATATTGAATATTGATGATTGATTTAATGTAATATTTAAAATTAGTTTATAAATTTATTACTTAGATTCAACATTCTTGGATAAATATATCATCAGATGTGTAATATTTTTCGCATTTTGTCTAAAGAATGTAAAAAAGTTTGAAATAAAATAAGATGGGTGTTTATGAGATTCATCCAACAAATACTTTAAATATATTATAGATGGAACATATATGCAGCACTTGAACTATATCATTCCATCACAATCATGGTTGAATTCATGAACATTTTATAACTTCTTTTTCACCTATACATCTTCCTTTTACATTTATTTAATTTAGATTATGTGAAATTTTTACTTACTAGAAACTTATCTATAATTTTTTTATAATTCATAAAATATAATACATTACAAATAAATTTAATATAATGATAAAAATTAAATAGTAAATATTGGGATGAATATAATATTTTTATGATCATGTTTATGGAATTTCCATAATATTAAAAAAATTTATAAAAATGTGAATAGTTATCATTAAATTATGAATTATTCAAAAAACAATTCTCTAGTTAAAATATTTGATTTGTTCATTTATTTAATGAGTATTCCCTATTTTATTCACATCTACAAATTATTTATATTTTTAATATTGTATGGTTTAGTTTAAATGTAAAATTTCTGCAATGATACAGAGCCCTACAATAGATGCCATAAATTATAATGAATTTAGTTTTAATATTCCTTGAACATAATTTAATTTAGAAGTTATAAACATGAATTTATTTATTGAATAATGTTTACAAATATTATGTGTTAGAGTTGTTATGTATTAAATTATCTCTTCAGTAACATCTCCCATGGGATAGGGACTTTTGGTAAGACTACCCACTGACTTGGAGACTTATACATTGTTATAGAAAGTTGAGGGTTTGGATATCAGCCACTCCTAAAATAATCATTATAGAAATTATCAATATCATATATCACTAATCCTTAACATGAAGTGTTTATATACCATATACATAATGGATATGGGATTGTTTAAATATGTTAGACTTCTAATTTTGGGTGAGTAAAAAAAATGAACATGGTTTGTAAATATTTTTACATCAATATGGTTTAAGAATAAAAGTTTGGTGGAGGGAATAAAATTTCAAAATAAATCACTAAAATAAAGCATATAGAAAATGGATTAACATGATATAATATAATGAGATTAAATCCCATTAAAATAAAAAGTGTAAGATTCTTTCTAAGTCCCACTTGTGATGAGCTCAATCATTAACCTTGGTTAGTTCTGATAAATTTGGGTTACCTTGTATTATCTTTTTTAAGTCAATAATGTAATAGAAGACACAAGATTCTCCATGGTTATTTTATAGAAAATAAGGGTTCCACATGATTTTATTTTGTATGTAATTTCTTTGTGTTTTATTTGGGATACACATAGCTAGGAAAACCTTAGGAATTATTCTAAAGGAATAGAGTGGGATTTATCCATATGATGTATTCTGATATAAATAGTCCCCTAAACTATCCAATATTCATATATTATATGATTGGGTTGATTCCCCACCTAATTATATTATTAGTGAGAGGAAGAAAAAAACCGACTAATTTATTACTGAATTATTCATCATAGGCCACTAATGGGTATTATATATTTTAAAAAGGGTTATAATTTTAATGGTGTCCCATTTGAAAAAATTTATTATCAAATGTTTTCTAAAACAAGGTAATCATCGGATAAAATATCTTCTTATTGATAAATGAAATCATCATCATCTAACTTGACCTTGAGATCAATATTGGATAGGGAGAAACTAACTAGTAATAAAAATTTTTTATATGTAATATAAGTTGAGAATAATTATCAAATAAGAAGGAAACCTATCTATTTTATAGAAACCTTTTCTAAAGAAACCAACATGTGAAGATGATTAATAAAATTATTTAAATGACTATGATAAACATATAAAACATGGACATGAATTTTACACAGTCATGCTGGTTACCTTGGAGTTTGACATTAAAATGAAACATGAGACATTGTATTCCTATCAAATGATATATAAACAAATAGGCCCTTTCAGGAGCAACATAAAAATGGATGATATGAAGTATCAAAATTTCTTTTTAGTGAAATATGGTGGAATGAACCTTATTCTACACTAATTTACTCAAAACGATGGGATACATCAATGACTTAGAGGGACTTGTTTCACCTCTTAAGCTTTTTTTGGTCATGTATTTCATTATAGAATTTCTACTAGAATGATTCTTGATGTTTTTTCAATTAAAATGGAAATTAATTTAGTAAAACTTTATATAATCTCAATAATATATTGAGGTTTTTTGAGTCGTACATGAGAAATCCTGGAGCAAGAACCATGAAGATGGTATTAATATAGATAGGAACTACAATAAATAGGGCTTTTAAAAGTTCTAGAAACCACCTTTAACAACGATAGAAAAATGCTGTTAATCATGGAAAAGATAGGGGGTTCCCATTAATAGTGATAAAAACACCGATAAAGGGTGACATTTATCAGTGGTATTTTGAGCACTGATAAAGGCATAATTTATCGTCATTATTTTGAGTTCTGATAAAGGGAAACCTTTATAAGTGCTATTTTGAGCATTGATAAAGGCCAAATCTATCAGTGCTTAATTAGCGCTTACAAAGGCCGAGTACCCTGTGATGTGCTCTTTATTTAAAAAAACACTCATCACCTGCACAACATCTCCACAACACCTGCACACCTCTACTCATGCAAACAAACAACACCTCTAAAAAATTGCACAAAACATTACCAACACAAATAAAATATTTGTACAAAATAACACCTACATAAACAAAGCATAGAAGAATAATACAGTGTCGCACATCTGTTTCTCAAATTCTATATACATTTACATAACATAATGAGTACAAAAAAACATTTCTATATACATTTCAAACAATTTTTTATAACTGTACAATTAAAATTATCCACCAAATAGTTAAAAACATTAATGGTTTGTCCTTTTTGCATCTGTGATCCCCTCTCAAAAATTATCTTACATGGTATTAGTTTCCAAATAAAGAATACAAAATCAAAAAAAATGCCACCTATATTAGAAAACAAATATTCTGTTAGTAATATAATAATAATATAAATGGAATATTAATATGAAAGAATACATTAATTAAATGTAAATTTTTAATAAAAAAAGACACATTTAAAGTCATACCTATCACACCACGCTTCATATTGAGGTGGGGTTGATTCCTACATGTCACAAATGAGTCACAGATTGTTTTCTAAAATAATAAAACAATCCTAATGGGTTTTATTGGTTTTGAGTTTATTACTTTTTTTAGTGTATGTGAGGACTGGGTAAAGATCTTATGTTTGGGTTCTTTCATCCACATGCACAGAGGGCAAAATAAGTTTCCAACAGTAGTAAATTAATGTTTTACTTTCCTATTTTAAATTTGATTCAATTTCCACCTCATCTAACACACATGGGTGTGATATTTATCTATTATTTGGATTTTGACTCTTGGCCCAGTGTGTCTAGGTAGGTTTGATTACGCATTAGGATAGGAACTGAGGCTCATATGATGTTTGCATTATTATGATTTTCTTTAGGAAACTGGATTTATCTAAGAGGTGTTAGACTATTTAATGTGTCATCAAATAATCTAAATAGTTTTTTTCTTAATTATCCTATTTTTGTGGCATTATAATCAGCCAACCCAAACATGTGGTTCCAATGTGGTTTTGATGAGATCGATTGGGTGCCTTCTCTTCTAATTCCTGCCATTGAATCCTCATTCCCCCATCACAACATGATCATTGGAAAAATTTTCTCTGGCATAAGAACATCCCTTCAAAATTAAACATTCTTACATGGAGGTTGAGGAATGGTTCCCTTTTCATGAAAGAAAATATCAAAAAAATGTGGTATCCTCACTATTTCCCGCTACTCGTGCTGCAATGATCCCAAAGAAGAAAGTTTTGATCATATTTTCTTTTAGGAGGTCCTGGACCAAGAGGTCTAGAATACCATTTGTGTGTTCACTATTCTGAAGAACATTGATCCAAATGATACGCATTTCATCACCTAGTAGACTTAGGGTTCAGGTGGTAAGGGGGAGGAACTGACAGCCAAGCTATCATTTTTCATGCAGGCGGTGGTGTATTTGGAAAGCACAGAACAAAGTGCACTATTAAGGGATCATCTACTTTGGATGGAACATCATTTGACACATCTGCTTCCTTCTTCTCGTTCATATCAAATAAATTAATGGGTAGAATGATACTCTATCACTCCAGATTATGTAATCGCATGTCAATGGTCTCCCAACTATTTTCCCTCATGGAAATTTGGTGTGGTGACACCACCTTCATATGGTTTGAAGCTCAACATGGATGGATCCTTTTCTGAGGGGTTCATGAAGGGAGGAATGGTGTTTTTTGATGCTAGGGGATCCTTTTCATTCTCCTTATCGGTTCTCCTTGGAAGGGTACCTTCATCTAGGAGGAATCCCACACCCAACATTCAGGACTATACCCTCTGCAAGAAGGGGGGGACATATCATTGGTGAATACAGAATGGACTCCCTCATTCTCTTCAAATTGCTGCAAGGCACATTATAACCCCTTGGTCTATCTCATACAACATTAGAAAATGATGGATTATTATCTCAAATTCTCAAGTGAATCGTATGTGGGATGGAGGGAATAAGGTTTAAGATAATATGGAATCAGGTGTGGACAAATGTGATTTGGTTTTGATGGAGTGTCATACGCGCGACCAGATGATCTCTTTAGAGAGGTTCTGTAGGAAGCCTTATTAGACTAGTTGGAGCTAGGGAATAGGTCAGACATAGGGATATGAGGTCGGACTAAGAGAATTACCAAGAGTGGGTATTAGGGATTTAGCTACATGTACATGTCTTGAAAAAGACAGCGAGACCCAGTAATGGGATCAGTGGGTTATGGCTAGTGGAGCTCCGTAGGGAGGCTAGAACTCAGGTAGTCAGGCATCATGCTAGAAGCACACTATCATGTTGTTTGGTTAGAGTAGGACAGTGATCTAATGATAGTTAGTTTTATGTCATGGGTGTTAGCATGCTTTTCTTTCATTTTGGATTTGGTCAGTTTGGTGCATGAGGTTCACTAGTATTGATTCTGGATTAACTAGGAACTAGTTACTAGGTTTCCATCCATTATTATGTGAGATGTTTATATATATATATATGAGGTGAATTGGCATCAAGATTTATGTGGGAATCGAATCGATTCATATTTTTATGTGAGATGTGTATGTATCTAGGAATTTATGTGATGCAAGTTCTATATGAGAGGCGTAGGCACCTAGATTTTGATGGATATGCATATTTATATATAATAGGTGTTTATTTGATCAATTTATGTGTTGCAGGATTTTATGATGCGGGTTTATTCTAGCTTCTCTTTTCTATTTATCTCACCATAGGGAGTGGTAAATCCCTGTGAGTCTTTTTTCCTATTTTCAGGGAAGTCTCCTAAAATGCCATTTTCATTAGATTCAAATCAATTTTGAGGACGATATAAAATGAGTGAGTGCATACATGTACAAGGTAGGTGGTTCCATGATTTCTCCATGATTTTTTGAGTGTTTTGGGGGTGCATTCATATACATTGTGTGGATTGTTCAAGTGAGAAGCTAATTAATTAAATAAAAGCTTATTAAATTATTCTTTTGATTATATGAGATGCATATGGGAATGATCTGGCTCCACTACGATTGGTTAATATGAGTAAGAGGTTTGGACTAGCTTTGACAGTTTAGGATAAGTGTATATTTGGATTAAATCAAATTGTTATATTAGTTACTTGATTCAATGGGAATGTAATGGGCTTGGCCTTAGGATTGAGGTGGGTGCTGATTGTCTGGATTGAGGCAATGTGGTTCCTTAGGTGGGGTTTGGCTCATATTCTTGGAGTGATGATGATCACCGGGTTGTGGTGATTTGGTCATTTGGATTTAAGGTGATGAGGTCGCTAGGACAAGGTCATGGCCCTTGAGACGTGATATGATATTGACCATCATGATTTTAGGGACATGTTCATAAGGCCAGTTACTCTGATACCAACTATAATGACCTAAAACATTCTTACATTGATATCACATAAGAGTAGATTAATATTAAATATATAAAATAAGGAAATTCAACAAAAATATGAAACAATGAAGTAATTCTATGGACAGTGATTTTACTGTGAAAACATCAAGATTACATCTATGATTGAGCAGACATAGCGTCGTTGCTCTTCCGGGAAAGGCACATCGCATGGACAGAAATCATCGACAACTAAAGAACACTATAAGGAATAATGAAAATCAAGTCTACATTTCATTGTATAATTTTTCATTTAAATAGACATATTAAATTGTAATATTGCATTTACATCTTTCCAAATGATTTCTTTATTTTGTATTAAGCTAATAACATATCTAATGATTCTTTGTGCACATTAATATTGTTGGTTAACTACCTTTTAGCATAGCATCTAAACTGAACTTCTAATCTGAAGTCCCTATTATGCTCTCATCTGACACCATCTCTTTGATATCATCATTAATAGTTCACCATCACTTCAATTCCTACACTCATTTCCCTAGTAAATAGGTACAGGAAGTGAAGTGAAAGTTAATTATGAATGATTCTATAATAGAAATTGTGTAGGATGAGAGCATCAAGGGGAAGCCTGAACAGATGTTCAGATGAGATGTTATGGTATGTGGTACTTAACCAACAGTAGTGAATATTCCTTTGTATTGATATTAAATTTGTGAGTGTTGAACAACCAATATTCTTCCAACACACTGCATCCATAGAAATAGCTGCATAAATGACAAAAATAAAGAATATAAATAATCCATGACATAATCATTTAGGTGTAGTTATTTTGGAAACAAACATACATAATGAACTAGTTTATAAGAGTCTCTCAGTAAGCTATAAATTACTATAAAGACAAATCATTTCTAAACCCATTCTTTATAACCTATGGATATAAAACATTATAAAGGGTGATAATATATACTCAGTAATTATAAAAAGTTAGACATCAATTGATCATATAGTGATAACATAAGTAGTAGGAATTATCCATTATCCTATTTGGGTACAATCTTCCATCAACTATGATGCCCATTCATTTCAAAACACATCTACATCATCTTGTAAATACATGTTTTTGCGACAGTCATGGATGTACTGAAAAAATATAATTACAAAAATGATTAATAAATAATTTACATTATCTATTAATTATTTTCGAAAATACCTCTTCAAGGGTGCAAGTTTTTTGATGAAATATGATCTCTTTCATAAATTTACAAACATAATAACCACAGTCCATTTAGTTTGTTTGTTATGGAAATTGTAGAAACATTATTCAAAACAATTAATTTGTTTTGATATTTTTTTTTATAGAGAAATTGTATTATATACACCCGGATAGTTGTCCAGTTGTAGATCTTGTAGGCATTCTTGTCATTAGGCCCAGGATTCATTCCATGATGTAGAAGATATTGATGCACCGCCCTATCTTATGAAAATCCTCATTAAAAGATAATATAAATTATATAACTAGATGCGTAGTTCAAAAATGTTGTATTTTATATATTAAAAATTGACAAACACCATCATGTGTGGTCGTTTTGATGCTTATCCATGCATTGAATCTAGAAAAAAAATCCTTAGAGTTTCCAAATTGACCAGAATTAGCATCAAATGCTGCCTAAAAACACAAAAGGAATATGTAATGAAATAAATGAAAATATAGTTTATATGATTAAATTGCAATGTTTTACCCATGAATTGTTGGTATTAAAAAGAGTATATCATCTATAATTATGTTTTCAAATGATTTGAGAAGGGATGACATTATTTCATCCTATTTAACTGAATTTATTTCTTCTTCTAAAGAGGTGATGTGTGGAGTAACGAGTCCAAATTTTTTTCATGGGTAAATCCCTTCATTTTTTTCTTATATATGCCTATGAAAAATAAGAAATTTATTTATAAATAATCGTCATAGTATATCTACTTTTATAAAATCAATTCATGAAAACATACATCATGTATAATTTTACAATAGAGGTTCCTAGCCTTTCATACTTGCATATTTAATTAACATTTTTATCTCTAATGAAATATATTTTTTCCTCTCCATACATATTTTTCTTTCAAAATCAATTTTCACAGTGTTTTCGTCTATCAACATTGTATCCATATGAGCCTACAATGATATTAAATGTGGATATAGAATCAGTGGGGTGAAGGTGCTCTTAGTAGATCGTTTCAATCGATTGGTTGATCCTTTAGATATTTTTTAGCCGATATTTCATTTCACCCCGTTCCCTTTGTCTTTCTATAATAAAATTAATTGGTTAAGACCCTTATTCATTAATTGTTAGTGGTTCATCTTGTAAAATAAATTTGAAATTAATACCTCCTTTTCAAAATGATTTTTACAAGAGTTAACGACTAGAAGATGAATGTTTAAATAGACTGTTTAACTATATAATTTTCATCATCATCATTTAGAACAAGTAGCTCAGCGCTCAAAACATTAGCTACATTAATCGACAATATGACATGATCTATTTGAAGTTGTCTGTTGTATAGCATTTTTTTCAACATATTAAACACTATAGCCCTCGCTTCAAGGAAATGGGTGGGTGTTGATAGATACAAATCACTTTAAATTTCACCCTGTAAGAAAATTAGTATGGGAAATGCATTAGTTTATATGTGATTCAAATTTCATAGATAGAATTATTAGAACATTGATTACATCTTCTAATTCATGTTTTTAGGGGAATGACTCTCCTCAAAGAAGGTGTGGGTGGGGTGGGATATTCACACATGGGTTGTTGTTGAGTTGTTTCTTCTCATTAGCTCCCCGATCAGACTTTCTACCATCACTCTCTGGAATTTTAATTCTTATTGAAATAAAGAAGTTGTTTATTTCATCTATTTAAATTCCAATGTTTTTATCATTTCTTGTTTTGATTTCTGAAAATATGTTCGGGGTTTCATCCCAAAACCCGCAACCTCTGACGTGGCCATAATGTTCTTCCTGCTTCAAGGCTGGTGAAAATATGTTTGCATCTAGTGCGGGTGTTGTTGATTCCAGGGACTATGTAAGATATAAAATATAGGAAAATTATAAGTCATTTTTATGTAATATATATTTAAAGAAAATCATATTTATATTATGTCATACTTACACATCTTTCCCACACTTTTTGTATGTTTTCATCTATTAGTGTCCCCTCACTATGTACACGAGCCTCCATCCATAACACATGGCGTTGGATAGAAGGCGTTTTTTATTTTGATTAATAAATTTGCATATAAATAAATAAACATGGTTATGGTGTTTTTTATGCCACATAAATTTATTACGGTAGATTTAAAATAAGTAACAATTTTTTCTCATGTGAAGTTTACCCCATCATTACTTTTTGGTAGGGGTACACTGGTTTTGTTGCCAATTCTTTATTTTGGGCACTCAGTTTCTATTTCATAAATAAATAACTATAAATCAAAGTGAATAATACAAGAGACATCAAACAACATATTATAAAGCAAAATGTACTTGAAATGTCTGCTCAGTACGACACATGCTAAAAGCACCCCATGTTGCTTAGGATATTTTATGTGCATAAAGAGGAGGTGGTTGTGGCATGATTTTCTCTTCAGCATATTTAAGAATATATTTCATTAAAATTGTGTGAAATCCTATATGAAACCTTTATAAAACTCTTAATACACATTCCTTGTGTGAGGAATCTACTACAAATGATCTCTACAATGGATGATGAAGAGATAATCAATTTTTTGGAATTTTATTTTATTTTAATAAATTAGAGAAATGGTATCATAATGTTACCATAATCTCTTCCAACATAAGTGTCTCAATCTTGGTGAAAACATGGTTCCATGACTATAAATCAATCGACACACATTTTTTAGGGATTATTCCAATCTATCTAATAAATATGGATTTTTTAGGGTTAACACATTGGCTTTTCTTATTCCATCCCACCTCAAATTTGACGCTTTTGCTTTCACCTTAATGATATTGGCTAACACATTCAAACTAAGACACTCTTGTTTTTTCCACCATAATTGTTTCATTTACTACCATTTCTTCATATGAATCATCATTATTTTCCTTCGGAGCACTTGCCTCGTCATTGGGACCATCAGTAATTAGTTGATAAACATGTTGTACCTCACCACTGGGACCAAAAGAAATAGGTTGAGAAAATTTTGTTGCTCTGCACTGGGACCAGCAGTAATAGGTTGATATACATATTGATACTCAGGATTGGGCGCATCAATAGGTGAATAAGTCATTATCTGCACGTGTAGTTTAAAAATTAATTTAGATTACATAAAATCAGCAGCGAACAAATAATAACATAATGTAACACAATGTATATTACAATAAACAAATAACCATATTTTTGAACCATATTTTGTAATGTTTGAAGATATTTTACCCCCTTATAGACTATGTAAACCCCTTCATTGTGGTCTTCTCTGACATAAAAAAACACCATATACATTGGGACTGCTGAGAAATGATTGCGAAGTCCCAATGAAAGGGTAATCCTCTGTTGAAATTTCATCTAACCCTTCATCTCTTTTGGTTGATAAAAAAATTGACCAGTTTCAGTTTGTGGGATCTGGAACAAAAATTACATGTAATGCATATGATTCCATTATTAATGGCTTTTCATTCTCCCCTTCCTTACTGAGATCAACTTTCATGAATCCCAATTCATCTATTTTAACACCACTCTTGTTTTCAACCCACATTCATTGAAAAATCATTACATAATTTTTTTAATCCAACTCCCATATTTGTTTGATGATGCCAAAATAATACCTATTCACATAAATTGGATTTCTATCCTTAGCACTGGATACATGCTATGATTCAACCATAAGTTTAACCCCACCATTTTTCATGGTACTTGCTTCATCATGTTCATTAGTATATAATGTATACCCATTAACTACATAATAATTGGAAGATAATACATAAAAACGTGGTCCTCTGGCAAGCCATCAGAGTCATTCTGTAATTGAGTCTAGATTTTCATCTAACTTCATAAAAATATAGTCCCAAAACCATCTTATAAATTTTTAATTATGTGTATATGATATACATTTTTGAACCCTATATTGATTAAAATGACTAAGAATTTCTTTATAGGTTTGAACATATGGGTCAATTTCGAAACTATTATTAAAAATTTAATGGTGGGCCTACTCCCAATCTGTAATATTGAATGTGAAAACCTCTCGTCCAGAAATTCCATCACCCTCAAGACGTTCAGTGTGACGAGATTTCGGTAGGCCGATTTCTTCCACACCAGACAGGTATTCGGTACAGAATTCAATGGCTTCCTCAACAATATATCTCTCTGTAGTACAAACCTCTAACCGACTTCGAATTTTGACATACCCTTTCAAAATATTCTTATATCATTCAATGGGGTACATACATATATAATTTACTAGACCACATAGTCAGATATCTCTCACTAAATTAATCTTCAAGTGAACCATCATATCAAATAATGTCAGCAGGAAGAACATTTCCAATTCACATAATATGAAAAAAAATTCTCTTTCCATAGTTGGTAATTTCATCGAGTCTATAACTATGCTGCATATAGATTTGAAGAAGAAACATAGTTTCATTAGTGTATGGTAGACATTCTTAGAAAAACTGCAACGTAAAGGTATTGAAATTATATCTTTCATCAAAACATGGATGTCATGTCATTTCAGACCCATTATCTTTAAATATATCATTGAAACGATGATATTTATATTTGAGGAATACCCCTCTAGAACATTTATGTCACTCAAGATGTTTCAAAACTAATAACTATCCTTCCTGGAAAGAGTGTAAGTAGTAGGAGGAAGAAATGTTGTTTTTTCACCCTTTACTAGTGCCAACTCTTATCGTATTCCCATATCAACCATAATAAATCTATACTTAATTCCATATTTAATTTTATGTGTTCATTCAGAAACATGCTAATGAAACTATAAAAACAATTTTTTTCAACATGCATAACTGTAAAGCCCCGACCCCAGTTACCCAGAGTCGGTGCATTATTACATAACATTGTCATAATGACAAGAAATATCACATCTCGAAAGACCGATTGGTTTAGTAGCCTTGAAATACTAGATACATTCATTATGTTTTACAATACATAAAAAAAACTTGTCTTCATATCCCCTCATACTATCCCTACAGGTCATTCATAAATTACTTCTTCATAATCCTGGGAAAAATAAAACATTGAAAGGGGTGAGCTCAGATTCTCAGTAAGGATAACATTATAGCAGAAGCTTTCATAGATAAACATTAACACTTAAGGCAGTTTATAATTAAAACAAAAGCCTTTTAAACTTGAACTTCAGCATAAAATGGCAAAGATAAAATAAAAAAATGCCATTTACTTACTCGCATGGATATTATACTAGTCTAATGATCACATGAAATATCAATAACCACTTTCATAATGATGGAATGCATAATTCCAGACTATCATAACCACATAGCCAAGGCCTCGTGTCAAGACTACAAATAAGATTTTTCCAAGGCCTTGTGCCAAGACACTAGTTTTTCTCATGAGACCTACCGATGCATCGAGGATCCATAGAGGGCTCCACCCATCACTTATTAAGTCCAATACATTTCTCATATGAACATGTTTAAACATAACATAAACATTCGTATTAAAACTAGCATACGAAATGTCAATACTTTAACCACAAACCAAGAATGGTATAAAAATATCACATCCACAGTCAGGCATAACTCATTCAATACAATATGGAAGATTTTATTGTACATCAATCGATAATATTGAATGATATATATGAAAATAACCATCAAAACTATTTGAGATAAATATCCCCCTTTTCTTGAAAACATTTAAAAGTTACACTATTTGTCAAGAAGCCATTTAAAAATAGAGTTTTGAATCAAAGTGTCCCATAACACTTTGAAACTATTAAAAGGAGTTTTAATTTTAAAACTTTAAAGTCCATATAAATAAATCCTTAAAACCATTTTTAAAACATGGACATTAATGAGAAAGATTTAGAAGAATAAGTCTTTAAAACATTTAAAAATGGTATTTTAGTTATAGTTTCTAACCAAAAGAGAGACACTTAAATACAAATAATTGAGGTAATCAAAACATTGTAATGAGAATAAATGGATTCATGATATACTATTTCAAAGTACATTATATACACCACATAAAACTGATTTGGTGTATAACAAAAAAGAAGTTTGAATGGAATGAAAATTGAGATGAAATCTCTCAAAAACGTTGTATCCTTAGGTTAAGGATAAATAAATGACATAATTATGTGTGAAAAATATAAATACACTAAATATTATTGGATATTCATTTTAAAACAATAAAGGGGCATTCACACATATTCTAGTAAAAACAACACCAATGAGTTGGATGTTTATCTCAACAAATCAAGATTGAGCAAAAATTACTCTTATCATGTTCATAATGATGACTTGAGAATTTATCAATGGAGTGGTTATGTGTATAAAAAATATATCCACAGAAAGGGCAGTGGAAATTATTACATGATCAAATGAATAGTGATTCCACACATAATCTTGGAGTAAAATAATCAATGAAGTATTCGTAAAGCCGAATGAGTAGAAATTGAAATTTCAAATTCCCTTATTCATTTGGTAACATTCAAAACATACACCCATGAAAGAAGTATCATACAATTATGATGTAAATATACATGAATTAAAGTATATTACACAATGAATACAAACATGGGCAGTACACACACCACATGTAATAAATAAGTGGTGAACAATGGAATTCTCACGGAATTAAAAGTGAGATAAGAAACCCCTTACCTTGTACTTTTCCTTGGTTGTGGGTAGGTTAACCTCCTGTATAATGTTTAAATTATTATTATTAAATTATTCATGAATCATATTCATTAATATGATATCATATATGATCTTTTAACATTGCTTTGTTAATAATATCTTAGAATTATCGTCGTTTCGGGTGTTTACTTACTCGTTTTCTTTTATATGTTTTGTTCCGTAATCCATGTTTTTTATGGATAGGTTGTATCTTATTCATATCCAGAATTTTATAAAGTTCTTAAACATTATTTTTAAATCATCAAATTATAATTATACTTAAATGGATATGATGGAGAATGAATCTCATCACGTTCGTGGAGACGGTAGTCCGTACGTACGCACGAGCGAATATCATTCTTTTGATATTAAAATAATATATACATGGATGGTATATTATATATACAGAATAATTATCATCTTATATTCATTGTTTACATGAATTATACATCATTATTATACCCATCCAAATAATAATATATTGAATAACAATTACACCACGACGTGAAGACGGTAAGCCGTACGTACGCACGTATGGTGACATGTTATTAAAAGGGTGGATATAATACTGAATATGGTTGTACCATATTTATAATAACATCTAAGTATATATAAGATACTTGAGTTATTATTTTATAATGGTAATAACAACGAAAGAATAAGTGGAAGAAGAAAGGAACTTGAAAAGGGGTGGTGAAAACATTACCTCTTCTTCGGGTTCTTGCTTTTGAATTGATCAAAAGGGATCCTTAGGATGGCTTTCTGATCAAAATAAGGCCTCTAGGTTGTAGTGAGGGAAGTTGAGAGAGTATTTGGGCAGGGTTTGGCCGAACCAAAAGACATTTAAGGTGTGAAGAAATGAGAAGGAGGGGTTCCCTTTTATAGGAGTGGTGAGGGGCACCTTTGGGAAATCTAGAAATATTAATTTATAATAAATTCATATTTGGTTTCTAATGGCTCCAAAGTTTATTATTCAAATTTTAAGGTGGGGATAGGTCGAAAAACATTCACTCAACAGAATTTAGATCGGTTTGGGTTACTACAGTAACCTTATCTTTTAGTTTTAACTCTTAGTTAATTAGTTTGACATTTACCATGTCAGTTTGTATTGTTTTTATTATATAGTTAATAAACGTATTATATACATCCAAGAGACCCCAAGTGGTCCATTAATGAATCCCCTATCATGATATAAGTCAATTGGCCGAACCTTAATGTTTTGGGAATTTAATATCCATTAATAATATAATATTTGTTTTAAAAACTCTTTTATGTCAATTTTGACACAATTCAATAGTTGATTTTTGTGAAACTCATAACAGAATTATTACATCGAACAAAGTCAATTAAATCAATCCTAATATGTCATATTATCCATTAAAATTAGTTCAATTCATTAAAAGTCTCATATTATATTTATATGGGTATTTATAATATAAATTATTCTAATTTTTCACTATTATGGTAATTATTGCATCATCATTGTGTCATAAATAAATTAAATTATTTAATGTCAAAAAATTATAAATAAAATATTATTATGTAGGAAATATTATTATCTTTTTAATTAATATTGACAATCGAATTTATCTTATGTATAACCCTATATTAAAATTTTTTTAGTAAATAAACGTTGATTTTAACTCTTTTAACTCTTCTTTGAATTAAATAATAATAAATGTCCTAATCTAATCCAAGTGGACCTAAATGATAATATTTTATTCCTAAGGTTGTTTTTGGTCGAGATACACTTGTCAATTAGAATTAGGACATGTGTTAGGGTAATATTAATATCATTTTTACCCTTAATTACCCTATTTACTTTTAACCGTGGTAAATAAAAGTAAAAAGTTACTATTCACCAAAAATTATTTTCATCTCATTGAACCACATTTACTTCTTGATATTTACTGTGTCTCTTGGATTTTCAAAATTCCATTCACAGAAGCGGTAAAATTAAGTTTTATGAAAAATTGAGTTTTTTATCTACCACTTAGTAGTTTCACTATTCATCAAAAATTGAAGTTTTTCAGAACAATGACAAAATTTCACCCTAAGCTATAATTGATATTCTGAATTCAAAAATGATGTCTATTTTAAAAAATTCCAAACATAAAAGTTGCATTAATTAATTTTATAATTATTTCTCGCTGTCACAACAAATAGCATGTTTTTAAGAAACAATATATATCAAAAGATTGACAATTGTTTAGGTCAAATTTCAAATTGAAATTAATTCTAATGAACAACATTGGATAAAATGGTAGAAATATAGTCTAATTATACATTAAAACCACTAAATAATATAATTTATCAATATTAATTATTTTGATTAAAAAAGTTGTTTTTAAGTATTTTTCACTATTCATAAACATTGGAAGTTCTCAGAAAAATACCAAAAATTCATCTTAGGATAATTTCGATATTTCGAGACCAAAAATGAAGTCCATTTTGAAATATAATATATATATAATTTCAAAAAGTAGGTATTACTATTCATAAAGGCTATTTTGATTGGTTGTGGTGTGTTAGAACTCGATGTTGCGTACAACACATGCTATCGCATTATTCAAAGAGAGGCGTACCGTAGACGCTTGGGGTGTTACATTCTCCCATCCTTCAATAAATTGTGTCATCAAAATTCTTAAAATTGTGCTAGGGAATATAATGGAATGTCCCACATCAGAAAAAAGAGTAAATAAATCTATCACTTTAAAAGAAAGAAAGAGAGGTATAATGGTCAACCAAGATAACCCATACTCGGATTCCATGTAGGAACACATGGATATGGATGATAAACTAAGTGTAATGTTCTGATGGGGAGGTATAGAAATAATGACCAGGAGAAAGTTAACAATAAGAAAACCACAAACTTGTGTTGGGACAAACAACCATTATTCTCCTAGTAGGAAAGTAAACAGACAACATTTTTTGTTTCAAGTTACATTCATTTATGATATTGAATAACAATATAAAGATATATACATAAATTTTAGGTAGGGTTTCATTATTTAATAACTTTTTACCACTAACTTATTATTTTGAAAAATGAGTATTCAAGAAGACTTGGTCACAATGAAAGAGCAAGAATAAACTACTATAGAAATACATGATCCATGTAGGATAAACTATATATTTAACTTGTATTTAGAGATTAATCAAAACCAAAATGGTTTGTATAATATCTAATGCCCCCCAAATGGTTATTCCATTAGAGAAAAAAAACTAATCTTAATTTCTAAAATTAAACCAACAATACCCCTAAGTTAAATAAATACCATTCAATAATCAATTGTCCTTAAAATCCTTCAATATAATCAAAACTAATATTGAAAACCAAAAGTTATTAATAATGTAGTCTTCCACGTTAAATTGTATCTCCAAATGACTTTAAATACTCTAAAAGTCACATACTTAAAAGTAATTAACCTAATAATTTCCATAAATATCCCAAATCATTATAAATCCACAATAAAAACATAGATAAAAATCCACCATTACTCCTCAAATGAAATCACATACTATTCTATTTTCCTTAGGCATATAGTGTTCACAAAAAAATGAAAAAAATTCCAAAATAACATATATCACTTAATCACCAAATAATTTTTCTTATACCAAGGGTATTCATTTATTAAGACATAAGAACCCAAATCAACTTATTATTGATCAATAAAATCATTTAACTAAAATTAATAGTCACACTAACCAGTGACTTCACATAGTCCAGTGGTAGGAGATAAATCCCAATCGCACTTTGGTTGTGGGTTCGATTCCCACAGCTTTGTCCGACGCGACGGGTTGTCACATGGTCTGCGTGTTGTCCTTTTTCAAAAACTATATTTTATAATATTACCAAAATGAAATAAATTCTTCAAAATAACCATAACACAATTTAACCACAAATCTTATCTCATACCTTGCATTTTAATCCCAAATTATGATAACTTATAATTTCCTCAAAACCAACGATCATATAAAACCAAATGATTATTTATAACTATATCCACAAAAGAAGAGATAATTCTTCCTCAAATATTATTCTCACATGGCAAACTGCGGGGTTACAAATAAAGGAGAAAATTATTCCAATGTAAACCCATCAATAAGGAGCACGAATACTTTTTAAACATTTCTCCAACCATTTATTTCCACATAGCTTCTTCTTTGACCAAGAAAATATCCTATAGAATAGGGTATTCACTCGGGTAATGGCCAGGTCCCCTACATTTACGGCAAATGACTATAAATGGACTCTTGGGACCGTTTTTATCTTCTTCCATATTACTCTTTATTTTTCTTCGGCATTTATTCACTTTATATCCTTCCTCCCTGCATGTAAAGCATTTCTTTGTCCCATTGAGACACTTTCATGGGTGTCTCCTTCCACATTTCCTGCATGATGGAAACTGAGGATTCCATTCTCCATGGTCTCCACTACTGGAGCTCTTATCATTCATCACCTTTCTCTTCTTTTTTAAGTCTGGGAATTGGTTAATATACATATTTTTTATCATATTTTTTGAAATTTGATTTGGCATAAAGACGATATCTTTTACTTCCTATCAACATTCCATTTTGTTGCTCATTGCCACCACCGTTCCCACCTTGTACATCATTCTCAAAGTCACTATGACTTCCTTGGAATCCATCCATTGACTAAAACCTGAAATCATTGTTTGAGTAACAGTAGTCATAAAATCATTTAGAGATTAACATGTCACCATATTCTCAATTAGAAACACATTAGGATTAACCAAGTTCATTTACTCTCATCTCATATATATAGTACTTCAAATCGGTTTGTAATGAAAATGTAAATTATCCTAAGAATATCCCTCGGGAGTGTCGTAACCAAGAGGGCAGCAAGGCCTGTTGTTGTGCCCCAGTTCTCGTTCGAGTCTAGCTCAAAGCGGTGTTTCAAGTTTTACCCCTAGGTACACCTGTGCCAGAGCCGCCTCTACAGCCTCGTATCCAGATAGGGATGTATTGCTAAGAAAACTCACAAAATCTCTAAAATACCAAAATTCTAGGAAGTTCTTCTATACTAATCCTCAAAGTTCATCTTAGGTCTACATGCTCTAATCCGAGTTTATCTAAATCTAGCTTCTATGGTTTGTACTAAACTTCCTCTGATACCAACTGTAAAGCCCCGACCCTAGTTACCCAGAGTCTGTGCATTATTACATAACATTATCATGATCACAAGAAAGATCTAATCTCGAAAGACCGATTGGTTTAGTAGCCTTGAAATAATAGATACATTCATAATTTTTTACATTACCTAAAAAACATCTTGTCTTCATATCCCCTCATACTATCCCTGCAGGTCATTCATAAATTACTTCTTCATAATCCTGGGAAAAAGAAATCATTGAAAGGGGTGAGCTCAGAGGCTATGTAAGGATAACATTATAGAATAAGCTTTCATAGATAAGCATAAACACTTAAGGAAGTTTATAACTAAAAAAAGCCTTTTAATCTTGAACTTCAGCATAAAATGGAAAAGGTAAAATAAAATAATGACATTTACTTACTCAAATGGATATTCTACTAGTCGAATGATCACATTAAATATCAATAACCACTTTCATTATTATGGAATGCATAATGCCAGACTATCATACCCACATAGCCAAGGCCTCATGCCAAGACTACAAATAATATTTTTCCAAGGCCTTGTGCCAAGACACTAGTTTGTCTCATGAGACCTACCGATGCATCGAGGAGCTATATCGGGCTCCACCCGTCACTTATTAATTCTAATGCATTCCTCATATGAACATGTTTAAACATAACATAAACATTCTAATTAAAACTAGAATATAAAATGTCAATACTAGAACCACAAACCATGAATGGTATAAAAATAGCACATACATAGTCAAACATAACTCATTCAATACAATATGGAAGATTTTATTGTACCTCAATCGATAATAATGAATGATATAGATGAAAATAACCATCAAAACTATTTGAGATAAATATCCCCCTTTTCTTGAAAACATTTAAAAGTCACACTATTTGTCAAGAAGCCATTTAGAAAAAGATTTTTAAATCAAAGTGTACCATACCACATTGAAACTTTTAAAAGGAGTTTTAATTTTAAAACATTAATGTCCATATAAATAAATCCTTAAAACCATTTTGAAAACATGGACATTAATGAGCATGATTTAGAAGAATAAGTCTTTAAAACATTTAAAATGGTATTTTAGTTATAGTTTCTAACCAAAAGAGAGACACATTAATACAAATAATTGAGGTAATCAAAAAATTGTAATGAGAATAAAGGGATTCATGATATTCTATGTCAATGTACATTATATACACCACATAAAAGTGATTTGGGGTATAACAACAAAGAAGTCTCAATGGAATGTAAATTGAGATGAAATCTCTCATAAAGGCCGTATCCTTAGGTTAAGGATAAATAAACGACACAATTATGTGTGAAAAATATAAATACACTAAATATGATTTGATATTCAATGTAAAACAATCAATGGACATTCACACATATTCTAGTAAAAACAACACCAATGAGTTGGATGTTTATCTCAACAAATCGAGATTGAGTTAAAATTACTCTTATCAAGTTCATACCGATGACTTGAGAAATTATCAATGGAGTGATTATGTGTATAAAAATTATATCCACATAAAGGGGAGTAGAAATTATGACATAATCAAATGAATAGTGATTCCACACATAATCTTGGAGTAAAATAATCAATGAAGTATGCGTAAAGCCGAATGAGTGGAAATTGAAATTTAAAATTTCCTTATTGATTTGGTAACATACAAAACATACACCCATGAAATAAGGATCATAAAATGATTATGTAAATATACATTAATTAAATTATATTACACAATGAATACAAACATGGGCAGTACACACACCACATGTAATAAATAAGTGGTGAACAATGGAATTCTCACGGAATTAAAAGTGAGATAAGAAACCCCTTACCTTGTACTTTTCCTTGGTTGGGGGTAGGTTAACCTCCTGTATAATGTTGAAATAATTTTTATTAAATTATTCATTAATCATATACATTAATATGATATCATATATGATCTTTTAACATTTCATTGTTAATAATACCATATAATTATCGTCGTTTCGGGTGTTAACTTACTCATTTTCTTTTATATGTTTTGTTACGTAACCCATGTTTTCCATGGATAGGTTGTATCTTATTCATATCCAAAATGATATAATGTTCTTAAAAATCATTTTTGAATCATCAAATGATAATTATACATAAATGGATATGATGGAGAATGAATCTCATCGTGTTCTTGGAGACGGTAGTCCGTACGTACGCATGAGCGACAATATCATTCTTTTGATATTAAAATAATATATACTTGGATGGTATATTATATATACATAATCATTATCATGTTATATTTATTATTTACATGAATTATACATCATTATTATATTCATACAAATAATAATATATTGAATAACAATTACACTACGACGTCGAGACAGTAAGCCGTACGTACGCACGTATGGTGACATGTTATTCAAAGGGTGGATAGAATACTGAATATGGTTGTACCATATTTATAATAACATCACAGTATATATAAGATACTAGATTTATTATTTTATAATGGTAATAACAATGAAAGAAGAAGTGGAAGAAGAAAGGAACTTGAAAAGGGGTGGTGAAAACATTACCTCTTCTTCGGGTTCTTCCTTTTGATTTGATCAAAAGGGATCGTTAAGTTGGATTTCGGATCAAAATAAGGCCTCTAGGTTGTGGTGAGGGATGATGAGAGAGTATTTGGGACGGTTTTGGCCGAACAAAAAGGCTGTTAAGGTGTGAAGAATTGAGAACCAGAAGTTCCCTTTTAAAGAGGGGTGAGGGGAACATTTGGAAAATCTAGAAATATTAATTTATAATAAATTCATATTCGGTTCATAATGGCTCCAAAGTTGTTCCTTAAAAGTTTAAGGTGGGTATTGGTTGAAAACCATTCAACCAATATAATTTATACAGGTTTGGGTTATTATAGTAACCTTATCTTTTATTTTTAACTCTTAGTTAATTAGTTCGACATTTACCATGTCACCTTGTATTTTTATATTATATAGTTAATAAACATACTATATACATCCAAGAGACCCCCCCAAGTGGTCCATTAATGATATCCCTATCGTGATATAAGTCTCTTGGCCAAACCATAGATTTTTAGGAATTTAATATCAATTAATAATATAATATTTGTTTTAAGAACACTTTTATGTCAATTTCGACAATATTCAATAGTTGATTTTTGTGACTCATAACAGATTTATTACTTCAAAAAAAGTCAATTAAATCAATCCTAATATGTCATATTATCCCATAAAATTATTGTAATTCATTAAAAGTCTCAAATTATATTTATTTGGGTATTTATAATATCAATTATTCTAATTTGTCAATATTATGGTAATTACTGCATCATCATTGTGTCATAAATAAATTAAATTATTTATTGTCTAAAATTATAAATAAAATATACTTAGGTAGGAAATATTATTAGATTTCTAATTAATATTTACAATATAGTTTATCTTATGTATAACCCTATATTAAAAATGTTTCAGTAAATAAACTTTGATTTTAACTCTTGTAACTCTTCTTTGAATTAAATAATAATAAATGTCCTAATCTATTTCCAGTGGACCTAAATGATAATAGTTTATTCCTAATGTTGTTTTTGGTCGAGATACACTTTTACAATAGAATTAGGACATGTTTTGGGTTAATATTAATATCATTTTTACCCTTAATTACCATATTTACTTTTAACCGTGGTAAATAAAAGTAAAAAGTTACTATTCACCAAAAATTATTTTCATCTCATTGAACCACATTTTACTTCATGATATTAACCACGTGTCTCAGATTTTTAAAATTCCATTCACAGAAGTGGTAAAATTATGTTTTATGAAAAATTCAGTTTTTAACTACCACTTAGTAGTTTCACTATTCTTCAAAAATTAATGTTTTTCAGAAGAATGCCAAAATTTCACCCAAAGATATAATTGATATTCCGAATTCAAAAATGATGTCTATTTTACAAAATTCCAAACATATAAGTTATTTTATTAATTTTATAATTAATTTCTGCTGTCACAACAAATAGCGTGTTTATAAGAAACAATATATATCAAAAGATTGGCAATTGTTTAGGTCCAATTTCAAAGTAAAATTAATTTTATGAACACCATTGGATAAAATGGTAAAATTATATTCTAATTATACATTAAAACTAATCAATAATATAATTTATCACTATAAATTATTTTGATTTAAAAAGTTGTTTTTAAGTATTTTTCACTATTCATAAAAATTGGAAGTTCTCAGAAAAATACCAAAAATTCATCTTTGGATGATTTCGATATTCTGAAATCAAAAATGAAGTCCATTTTAAAATATAAAATATATATAATTTCAAAAAGTAGGTATTACTATTCATAACGGATAGTTTGATTGGTTGTGGTGTGTTAGAACTCGATGTTGCGTACAACACATGCTATCGCATTATTCAAAGAGAAGCGTACCATAGAAGCTTGGGATGTTACAATAACATTATGAAAACGTCTGACAAACAGAAAATTCTTGTATGGTAATTAAAAAAACTGATCTCTTTTTCCAACCGGTTTTCATAATTATTTTCAAAAACGGTTTACCAAAATTAGTGTCCATGTCTTTTACATTCTCAAAAAAATTATCACCTGTTAGTGGATATGGTGATATACATTCTTCTAATATTCCATTGAATGATGTCTTTCAAGATCGGTACGTATTTTATGGGGGTGGAAATCTGCGATTTCCTAGAAACATGGTTTTTGGTGAATGTTTCTACCTAATTGAATATATACCTTGTTCACAAACGGGGAACCTTTGAGTTCCTTTACTACTATATCCTAAAAATATTCCGTAAAAAGGAAAGTCATTTATCATACTGTACAACATGGATCTCAATGAGAAATCACATTTTTTGTAAACATCATACACCGTAACACCTGAATCACACAATATTTCCAAATCCTCGATCATTGGATCCAAATAAGCATGAATATCTTTACCCAATTGTTTTGGTCCTGATATAAGCATAGATAACAATATGTATATTCATCTCAAGCATAACCATGGTGGTAAGTTATAATTTACCCACATAATCATCCTTGTATTGTGAATGTAATTTTGAAAAAAAAAATATTCACTCCATTTGTAGATAATGAAAGACGATGGTTTCTTGACTTGCTTCTAAATTCCGGATACTCAAGATCAATTCTATCCTAATGAGGAGAGTCTACCAGGTGATGTAGATTCCCATCATTAATTCTTGTATCTACATGTCATGTCAATTTTATTGCAGTCTCCTCACTTTCATATGGATTCCTAAACCATGGAATGATTGGAATGTACCATTCAACTTTGGTAGGAATGGATTCAGCTTTCTTATATCAAGAAGCACCACACTCTGGGAATTATTTAAGAGATCTTTTTTCCATAAAAAACAATATACAGTCACTTGGGTAGGCGTACATTCTTGCAGAGATCATACCCATCGAGCATAGAATTTGTTTGGCATCATATGTTTGGATCAGGATATCATTATCTTCTGAGAGCATGTCATTCAGGAAAGAAAGCAGTTTCATAAAAAATAAATCACTCCACCTGTTTCCTACATTTAAATTATACATCTTTAGTATGGCTAAAAATTCCGTATATTTAGTTGAACCAGCATACAATGTTATCTTTTTACAACTCGTTAAATTCAGAAACAATTTAGGGAAATCAAGAAGTTCATATTCAATTGTCTTTTTCATTACCTCAATGCAATCTTCATCATCATTCACATCTATAATCACATCCTTAATAAGATAGTATTTATTTTTCACACTTGTAATAATATAATATGATCCATAAAAGGAAATGCTATCCTAGGAACAACATACATTCATTTTTTACATTTTTTTATTCCAACATGTATAACTTCGATCTATTTCGTGACAGATCAAGTGTTCTTCCAACTCCGCATAACTGGGCATGTAATGTGAATGCAGAATTGAAAACCAAGAGGATTCACTCCATCTGTAGATAATGCAAGAAAATGGTTTCATGACTTTTTTCCAAATTTAGGATACTCATAATCAATTCTATCCTACTGAGGAGAGTCTACCAGGTGATGTAGTTTCCCATATTTAATTCTTGTATCTTTATGTTATGTCAATTTTCTTGCAGTCTCCTCACTTTCATATGGATTCCTAAACCTTGTAATGATTGGAATGTACCATAAAACATTCATAGTACTGGATTCATCTTTCTTATATCAAGAAGCCCCACACTTTGGGAATTATTAAAGAGATCTGTTGTCCTTACAAAACAATAAAAATTCACTCGGGTATGCGTACATTCTTTCAGAGATCATACCCATCGAGCATAGCATTTTTTGGCATCATTTGTTCAGATCAGTATATCATTATCTTCTGGGAGCATGTCATTCAGGACAGCAAGTAGTTTCGTAAAAAATGAATCACTCCACCCGTTTCATACATTCAAATTATACAGCTTTAGTACAGTTAAAAATGTTGAATATTTAGTGCAACTAGCATACAATGTTATCTTTGCACAACTTGTTAAATTCGGAAACAAATTAGGGAAATCAAGAAGTTTATATTTAATTGTCTTTTTCATTACCTCAATACAATCTTCATCATCATTCACATTTGTAATCACATCCTCAATTAGAAAGTATTAATTTTTCACGCTTTTAATCATATTAGATGATCTATAAAAGGCAATGTTATCCCAAGAACTACATACATTAGTTTTTTTACCATTTTTTATTCCAACATGTATAACTTCAATCTATTCCGTGACAGATCAAGTGTTCTTACAACTCCGCAAGACTAAATTTTCATGAATAACTATTGTGTAAAAATGGTCAAAGGATTTGAGAAGGGTCATATGCATGATCTTTTGCAAACATGATAAAATATTTCATTCCATCTTCATACTATTTTTTCTACCGATTTTCATTCGTACATTATTTTTTAATATTCATCCCATTTGAAAGAGTGATATTAACATTTAAACAAATAAAATAACAATAGATGTTCAACTAGGTTCATCATCCATCTATAATCAATGTAACTATCTATAGTAAAAAATACCATTACCTCTCCATGCATTACATAGGATAAATGTAGATCACACCAATATTCCCAACCACCTGATCATTGGAACTATCTATGAGTATCCCTCACACAAGAATGTTTTAGTATCCCACATGTGATCTATATGCATTGTTGTAAACCTCTTTTTTTAGTGCATGTCAAGAAGCATAATGTCTCAAGTCAAGAATAATGGTACTAAACTAATTGATGGTATGTTTTTCAATAGAGTGTTTGTGGGTGGAAGGATTCATTACATGTGTTGTTATGTTTATTTGACTAGGGTTCCCATAAACTGTCTCATAGAGTCCTCTAGTGAAGTGGTTTTCTAAGATTTAGTGGAATTGCACTAGTAAAAAAGTGATTATTCAGTTGAAATTAGTAAAATTTGGATTGATATTCAATGATGAAGTAACTAAAACATGGGAAAATTTCATATCAATCATTCCAAAAACTAAAACACTATACAAACACACAATCGTGCTCACAATTGTTACACCATACGAACCAAACAAACACAATTTCGGATTTTTCAAAGCATCCCTTATTTATTTCTGTTGGTTAATTCGGGGATTATCACAAAAGTTTTATCAACCTCAAGAATTCATTCATTAGTAATGTATACATAATTTACCAATTTTTATATTGAAATGTTTAATATAAACCAACCAATATGAAATTCATTTAGTGCTGAAAAAAGGACCACCAACAGCCACAATTTTCAACTGGGTACTTAGATTGTACATTTCAAAACAAAACTATCAATATCAAACTTTAATAACATGAAAAAATATGAAACCAATGAGTTAGAGGAGAAAAATCACCATGATGGTGCCGTTCACCATGCAGAAATGGTGCATTCATTGTAGAGGAGAGGCACGCAGTATATGAGATTTCCAACTAAAAAGAAAGCATAAAATGAGAACTCATAAGTTATACAAATCAAAAAAGGTCCAATGAGATTTATAAATGGGACATGTTTGTTTAAAAAACTTTATTGGTCAATATTGGGATTTTATTTTCCATCTCTGATATCTACTTCCTGTTTATTTGTTTTTTGTGTATCTAGTATTTTCCTAGATGTTCAACTTATGAATGGGACATGTCTGATTTTCAGGGGAAAGAACATTTTTGATTTACTCAAATTTAGGGTTATGATATTTCAAATTTATTGTATCTTTTTTCTTGGGGATCATTTCTATCCTATAGGGATCATGAACGCCTATTAGGTTAGTGGAATGTCAGGTCAGTTGTTGGTTATAATACCATTTGGGTCCTTATCAATGCATTTCAAATTCTAATTGAACCATGTCCATAAAAATATAGGATTGGGGGGGGGGGGTGTCATACAGTAATATATAGAAGGAATAAGATAGGTAAAAATTATCATAGCCTCTCCAATACAAGTGGTGAAAGATGAAACAAACATCAGATGAGGGAGAACTACCTAAGAAGAGTGGAGGGGGAGGGTGGCGTAGCAGGGTGAGGTTCTGGATAAGAAAAGGGAAAAAATCCAATAAAACATAAATCTTCCATAGAGTAATTTTTGTAAAACATCAATTTTTAAAGGATTTCATGGTTTGTCCATATGGTTTTCAAAACCATGTAAAAATTATATAATATTCACTATCCAGGACACACCATTTCACATGGTTAATGTGTGTGGTCTAACAAACAATTTTCAAATCATGAGAGATGACACTAAAATTTATTAATTAATTTTTAGGGGTTTTAAGGGCCCCTAAAAATATTTAATCAAACTATGTTCCTATGCAAACCAATATTCAATATTTTAATGCATGGTTATAACTAATCATGTGAAAACCATGCTCCCTAGGTTGCTACACCCAAAACCAGAATTTCAAATCGTAAATCATTTGTGACCTATTTAAGAACCTAAGACACATCTCGAGAATCAAACTATATAAAAAACTCCTTTATGATGTCCCATCATCCAGGTTCTATATCCAACACTCATTTTTAAAAATGGTTTGTCCACTAATTGAAAAATATTTGTCTCCTACGGAAAAATCAAATGCCAATATGGACGAGGCATTAAAAACTCTCCACCATTGTGATTATCATACTCGAAATTTCCTAGTGGAAATAATATTGAATAACCACTATCAGTTATCTATTTTTAGTCAAATAAACACATTTTATTTGTGAACTCCCAATATGATTTCAGATCATAGAACCCAAAAGCAGACCCAATGCCACATGATCCTCAGCCAAAACTCATAAACATCATAGAGATGATGAGATGGTACATAAATAATCATTCGCATCTTGAGAAATATAATGTCAATGATTTGTCAATAACATAGTATAAGACACTCCAAACCATAATACTTAACTCATGAAGGCCAATTTCTATCTATAGTGCCTCCCACCTATGAAATTTCTTACCAAAATAAATTTTCATGTTTTTAATGACACACCTAGTGCCACATACCATGATACTTACCCAACCAAACATGTGAAACAAGAATAATGTATTCCAAAAAAAACCCCACACAATGTGTAAACAACTCAATGGAAAAATCAACAAGTTATTTCACAACCAACCATTTAAAAACAATGTTCCAATTTGGTATTTAATGATAAAATGTTGTTTAGAATCCCATGTTCCTTAAATTTGTTATAAAATATGACTTAAAAAAATTATTTACAAACTGATATAAATCTATCATAAAATTTAAAACATTTCAAAGCCACCACAAAAAACACGGATCTTCATGTTTCAAATATTTATCCTTTCCCAATGCATTCATTTTCCATCAAACCATTTATCAAATTTCAATTAATTCATTATCTCAAGGGGAAAACCACACACTCATTTCCATGAGATGTTTCAAATTCATTAAAAAAAACCTTTTAAAAAATGTCAAATTCAACACCTCATATTAAATCATTTTCTTATTTAGTTTTTTTTTCACTCCACGAATAATTAAATCTGACAAAACCTATCACACACCATTAAATCCATTTCAAAAGGTCTCAATGGCATTTAATAAATTATTAAAAATAAAAATATTCAGTTTCAAACAGTGAATTCAACAGAGAAACATTTATATTCTTTCAAATTTTTATATATATCCATACATTCAGTAAAAATCAAATTACAATGAAATAAAAAAATTAATTTAAAATGAAATAATTTCATTGAAACACATACCTTAATGAGGTGTAAAGTGGATTAAAACCCCTCAAAACATTTCACCATTATGGATGAGAACCACATTGAGAGGCTAAAATCCAGATTATAGTGAAACAGATTTAATAAAAAAATTAACTGGGGGAAAAAGATATAACTTAGTTACCAGTTACCGATTTGTAATGGTTTCACTATTACAGAGAATCCCAAAGGAACATTTTTGTTGTCCGAGGGGGGGGGGGGGAATCCGGAGGGGTTGGGGGCTGTAGTGGTGGGGGGGTGTAGGCTCTCCAATGTGGGGGTGAGCTATCAAGGGGGTAGGGGCTGCAGGGGTGTAGGAGAGGGGGTCTGGGCTATCCTGGGGGGGCGACCGGCCCAGGTGGGGTGGGGTAGGGGGCAGTCTCGGTGGGGTGGGGGGGGGGGTTGTGAGGGTGTGGGGGGGGGGGGGGGGTTGGGCTATCCGGGTGGCTTTATACTATGAAACAACCATTAGGGATCCTAAATAGTGAATTACGAGGGGGAAAATTATAGGGAAGAGGGGTTTCGGTGATAGGGTCATGTGGATAATAATGAATAGGTGAAACTCGTTAAAAAGGCTAAAAATCTATATTCATTTCAAGAATAGTGTACATTTTGGTGTTTCCTAAGGGTCTATTGCGAAGTGCACCCTATGATGTCACGTTGTTGAATTACCACAAGGTATACTCTGATATACTCCTTCCCTAGGAAGAACCATTAAATCTTGATCATGAATAGTGAAGTGACTATATGCCTCAGGGAATAATATCCACCCCCCAAAAAATAGTATGAAGGGCCTAACATAGCCATCCTCCCACATAATCCAAACCATTAACATAACCCAAGTCCCATGGATAAACTCACATACATAAAGGAAGACCTAAATAGGAATAACCAATCTAACCTCTAACACAATCTAAATCACTAATACAATGTCTTCCATATGGATAATTAGATATACTAGAAACGAATCACGAGAATGTGATAAAAGATTCAACTTATTACCTGAGAAGGACTACCAATGTAAAATAGATTCCATGGCTTAATGAACTAACATAAAGTAGATCTTAGGGAGGGAATAATATAGTGAACGTCCAACACAATCCGAACCACTAAAAATAATTTATGTCTTGTGGAAAATCACATATACCCCAGGATGTATAGCCAAACACAAATTTCAAAATTTTGAAAGAATGTTAACCATGGTTGAGTATCTCTAAATTTCCCTACCAAGGTCTCTAGGCCTCATTAACATCATATATATATAATAACAATTAAGATATACTGAACATTCTTGGAAGATAAGCCACGTCATATATCTTATCTATCCAATGATTGATACCTTGCATCAGGCAAGATGCTATTACATAAGAAGCTCATACATGACCCATGCTATGCAGACTCACTAAATGTATACTTAATTAGCATATCCTATAGTTAAAATACAAATCATGATTATCCCAAGACCTATAAGTAATAATATATCAACAATAAATCTCATTATTTATATTTAGATACCAACCTACACCACCACATGTGTGTATTTTCCTACCCATAAGGTCATAAGGAGTCCACATTATCTTTTCCACTAACATCATAATCAACCCATTTAGATGTACTATACTTATAAGGGATAAAAGGGAGATGTCACAATTTCATATAGCCAGGATAAAAATTTTCTATATGATAACCAATACAAAAAATGCACTCAACAAGATATAATATTTAAAATATTCTGTGATATAAATCACACAACAACCTACAAACTAATTATTCCATCACTTATATCAACCAAGGAATCCGCCCAAATACACTATGCAGTAGTACCACAAAGACCCACAACTCAAGATAGCCAAATATCTAGTAAATCCATGGTCATTTCCAATAAATTTCACATCACTATCACTCTACCCCAATTTACTGTCCATATAATGACCCTTTTTATGTGATTACGTTTATTATTCCCTCAAAAAAATCTCCACCGATGACCCATACAACATGATTGATCATAATCCAATTCATACAGTTTTAAATTAAGAAATTACTCATCAATAACATGAACCCAATCCATTATTGGGTCTATTAGACCTAACCCTACACACCAATTCCCTTTCTAAAGTAGAAGAGTAAAAATTTAATACATAAGAGACTCACAGGTGGAATCTGTGCGCTGTAGAGGAGGATAATAGGACGGTCGTCAAATGAGGAGTGAATAATGGAGTAGGTTATGAGGACTAGGGGACCATGCAAGGAAGCAAAGGATAAGGAGGAGGACGGGGAGGATGGGGAGGAGGAGGAGGCTGTTGCGGTGGAGGAGGATTAATCTGCGGTCAGAGGAGGTGGAGGAGGAGGAGGAGGAAGCGACGACAGAGGAGGAGGATCTGGGTCCCAGAGGAGGAGGGGTCATAGAGGAGGAAGAGTATAAGTTAGTATTGGTGTAGTAGGAGGAGGATGGTCATGGTGGAGGAGGAAAAGGTAGTAGTGGAGGAAGAGGAGGACGAGGAGGGCTCGCGAAGGAGGAGAGGTCGACAACGTAGGGGTTAGATTTCGCTTAAGCATGAAAGGGTCCGAGGGAGGAGGGGCCTATTAGGGATCATTTATAAAAACTACTAGAACCATTATCATCACTAGTTAAAAGTGCTGATAATGTTATGTTTTATCAGTGCTAAAATAAAAGTGATGATCAAACATACATTTATTATCACTAAAATTATATTGTTGATAAATACTTATTTTATCAGCACTTTTTTTCGTTGACCAATTTCATTGGAAAACACATATTTATTCAATATTTTTAATTATAAATATATATATTAAAAGGTATTATAAATTTATATATAAAATATGTATGTTATATATAAACATTATAATAAATACAATGAATTAATCCAATGAATATAATAAATATAATAAATATTTTTATTATTTAATGTAATTTATTATAATAGTTTAATTATAGAATTATATGTATATATATTTATTTATAATCTATGAAATTATTCTTTAATTAAAACATTACATATATATATTTTTGAATTATTAAAAAAATATTAATTATAAACATTTTTTATTTAATGTATACAAATTAACATTATTTAGGAATAGAAATATTATAATTTTATTAAAATTAATAATAATAACATTTATTAGCGCTAATAATAGCACTGATAAATGTACCCTTTATCAGCATTAAGAAAAGCGTTCATAAATTGAACAACTTTATCATTTCTTGTATTAGCGATGATAAAGGGAAAATTTATCCTAAATTCCAGATAGTGCAGATAAAGGCCCACCCCTTTATCAGCACTTTCAATTTAGCACTGATAAAGGGAAGCGCTTCCCTTGCCCTATTTTATGGTATTGAGGAAATGGTTTTGACTAAAAATGGATTAAATGTGGTCATGGAGTGTCTGCACCTCCTGTAAAACTGAAGATGATGAAAGAGGGATATGTTTTCTTTGTTAAATGTTTTTCCATTATAGAATAAAGTTTTCAAACAACTTTAATATTTATAATAATCCTAATAGAGAGTCCACATAATGTATAAATGCTATATAATAAATTTATATCATTATAATAGATATATGATATCAAATATATCTTATTTAATTTTTGTAAATATATAAAAATTTAGAATAAGAAAATAAATTGATGATTGAACTATAAAGTTTTCTTTCAAGTAATATAGAAAAGAAATTACTACATTTATATCTTAGATGATTCATTATTGGTTAAAGTTATTATAATATATATAATATTCGTCTCATTTTAATTCATATCATTTAGAAAACAAAGATTGAAATTGAATAATATAGGTTCTTTTTTATACACATAGTTTATGATTTGTTCAATTCTATAATATTGTTTAAGGGAGACTAAATATGGTTTGTTATAATTAATTAATTAATATTATTTTACTTTAATGAAATTTATCTAAAATATTACTGAAATTTACCAAATTTATCCTATGATTTTCAGATTATTGAGAATAGATGAATTTAGAATACGATGTCTAGGTTCTATGTCATTATAAAAAGTATGAATGGGTAAAATTTCATACCAAAATATGAAAAGTTTGTTGGAGAGTCCAGAAATGTTTCATCAAGAAAATAGCCATGGAAATTTTTATCTAGGGTTATTTGAAAGGAGAAATAATAAATTAATATGATGGAATTATCAAAAAAACATGACAGAGTATTTTCAAATTCCATGGAATATCCTTGTTAGGTATTTATGTAATAGAAATTAATAATTTTATTTTTAATGTTTTTTGGTACTAATTGTTTATTTTACAAAATTTGTAAATATAAAATATTTCAAAATCAGTGGAATAATTGAATGAGATGATTTTTTTCATTCAAGTAATGAAATAAAGTTTTTATGTTAATGTTTTGAATATAAAATTTTTTATCATTCATAGAGGAATCTATTTAAAGAATGTGTATCTCATTTATCTTATTTTAAAATGTAAGTGGAACAAAAACAATTGTTATAGAAAAAATATGTGTGATTAATTATATACACATAGATTATGATTCATCAGATTTTATAACTTGTTTTAACAAGAATATATGGATAAAAGTTTTTTTTATGGGATAAAGTCACTACATAAAAAAAATCTATTTAGTGATGATTATTTTTGTTTTTAGCGGTGGTAGAATTTTACAATTTATGGTTTCATGATTCTCTTATAAAACTACTTTGAGATGCAGTATCGAGAAACATTTTTTTTTAAAATTTTCAGAAGTGTCATGCACCCATTTAGTGTAAATTGTTTTGGCATTTAACAGCAGTTTAAGCCACCGCTAAATTCTTAACATGAATTTTTAATTTTTTTTAAGAGAAATATTTATTTATCCATAATACATTATTATTGATTTATTATTTATTAATTATTATCAGTATAATATAATAATATAGATATATTTTTGTCTTTGTGTTGGCTGATATTTGAACACATTTTGTCTTGATTATTCTACAAGGACTTTACAAGTCTCGCAAACTATTTATGTAGTGACTAAGCTGACTGTAATATACTAATTTATATAAAAAATGTATTAAAATAAATATTGAAATATATATTTATATACTATTATTAATATTAATAGTATTATTATTTATTATTTATTATTTATTATATGGAATGAGATAATGTTGAGTGGTACTCACCATTGGTCTCCACATCCAAGCGACCAGAGTTAAATTCCAGGTATCCAATATTTGGGGGATTTAGGGGTGGTGATATGGATAGATGGTGATGTAGAATAATGGTGATGCAAGTTATTTCCTGCACACTAGTTAATGTAGGCTGACACCGACAAGGGTCAGACCCCATTCAATGTTTACGTTGCACAAGGCCTTTGAGCCATGTAATGGGATTTCAATTACACTATGCCTTTAGAAAAACTATTGAAATAAAAATTTCTAGTTGGATTGATTATACGTGGGGGTTTAACACCACTAGAAATTTAATTTATAATAATAATAATCTCAGTAGCTTGTGATACATGAATCACCAAGATTAAATGAACCATAATAAGATATAACATTATAACATAGTTTTTATGTTGGATGTATGAATAAAAATAATTTTTTCTAGAATATGTAAACATGTCTTATATAAACAAAATATATTGAAAAATAAGTACACAATTATTCGTTAAGTCATTATATTCATCAAAACTACATTTTTACTCAAAAATGTGTTTCATTTCTTTTTTGTGACAAAATAATATAATTACATTTTTACACTTTTAATAATTTTATTATATAAAATGAATACTATTTTTTAAATTTTCATATAAATATTAAAATAAGGATAAAATTTTGGATTTTTCTAAAATTAATGATTTTTTTATGAATTGGGATAAATAATAGGTATTTCAAATAATATCATTTCTTTTCATTAAATAATTTATTTTAATTTTTTTGTTATACTTTTCATTTTGTAATAATGTTAAATATGATCTATTTTATTTATAAAAATCTAATTAACTCTATTTGAATCGATAATATTCATGATTTTGAGAAAGGTTATTTTTTATTCATGAAAACTGATTTTTCAAAAAATAATCTTTTGTTATATTTTACACATTTATATTAATATTAAATTAAGAAAATTATATAAATTTAATATTAAAATATTTATACCATATTTTTAAGTAGTATTTTATAATTTTTTTTAATTTTTATCTTTTATTTTCATCATTATGAACAGTAACCATGGTAAATATTTGTTACCACTATAAGTTTAAAAATTAAAAACTATGATAAACTCAAAAATAAGGTCTCACAAATAACCGAAAATATTAATTTATTACAATTTATGATATTTCTTCTACCATATACATCCTATATTTTAATATATATAATTTTGGTGTCGTTTCCCCTTAATGATAAAATATATATTATTTTAAGAAATAAAAATTCAAATTTATCATTGTCTTGCTTTTAATTTCTCTAATATTTTTATATATGGATAAAATAGTTTATGAATGATTATAAAAGTTATTTTTAAGAATTATTTTTTTTATTATAACATATTTTTAATTTTTTGTAAGGGTATAGTCACCTTAAATGCACAGACACTACTAACACACTTCTTTTGCAAATAGTAGAAAAATCAAAGTAAATGATTTTAAAAACATGAAAATTAAAACAAACATTGATGAATTATGATGTAACATAAATTTTATGTATAATAATTATGTAGAATTAATTTTAAAATATTTTATATTTTAATTTCATTCCAATATTTATGTCTTTAATGACAAATTAAATGAAAATTTTAAAAATTAAATTAAATATATTTTAAAATATTTTAAGAAATTTTTTATAAATCGTAAAAATTATTGAAATTGGAAAAGGGATAGGGGATATGTTTGAATATTTAATTCCTTTACCATTTGGTAGCTAATTGTTATCTTATAAGTAAATTCATATCCCTTAATGATTGAAAAATGTGATATTACAGTTATGTTCAAAATGGTTAATAAATGGGTTAAATCATAATATAAGGTATAAAATGTAATCCAAACATATATATATCATATTAAAATATTATATTAAGACCATATCCACCTTGAAAATTAAAACAACGTTCTTGATTCTATTTTTTTGAAAATTAAATCAATGTTCTTGCGTATATATAGCCTACTAACGCTATGAGTGGTTTAAATCATTTCTCTATATCTACCACTTATGTATGATTATATATATATATAATGAATATCTATTATATTTATATTGTTATATATATACTAGATATGATATAACCATGATTGAGGATAAATTAACATAATTTCTAAATTGAAATATTCATGTAAAATGATACGTTAACTCCTGTAACGATGATTTTAATAGTAAATTATTGAAAAATGGGTGTCAAATTGTTATAAGGTAAAAATATATGATATTATAAGTATTTAAATTATTATGGTATAAAATTATAAAAAATTTAAACGTATTATATATGATTTTTGATCACTTTTGAAGTAAATTGTACTTGGTAAAAGTGTTTATTCAACAATGTCATCATTAATCAGGATTTTAAAGCACCGAACCTAGTTACCTAGGGTCGGTAAAATATTTCATAACATTTTCATGATCACAAGATATAATTTCTCAAAATACTGATTAGTCTACTAGCCTTGGATGTAATTGAAACATACATAAGATTTACATGACATCTTGAAATTAAAAACAACAATATTCTGTCCCCTTTGAACAAACTCATATCCCTCAGCCTATTCATGGTGGTTAATTGTAATATAATTCTTCGCATCTTGGGAAAATAAAACATAATAAGGGGTGAGATCAGATGCTCATTACAGATAAAAATTTTGAGGAGACTATCATAAATAATTTTTAACATTTAAGGCAATGTATAAGACTAAAACACATGCCTTTTAATCATTAACTTCACCATAATTAGGAAAATATAAATCAAATAATTCCATTTAAATATTTACCTAGATATTATAGTAGTTGAATAATCACATGTAATATCAATAGCTAATTTCATAATGATGGAACGCATAATGTCGAACGTCATATCCATATAGTTAAGGCCTCGTGCCAAGACTAAAAATATAGATTTTTTCAAGGCCTAGTGCCAAGACACTATGTTTTCTTATTAGACCTACCGATTCATTGAGGACCTATAGTGGTCTCTACCCATCTCTAACTTTGTCCGATGGATTCCTCATATAAAATGGTTGAATTATAATCTAAAATTTCATACTAAAACTAGCATACGAAATGTCAATATTTTAACTACAAACCACGAATGGAATAAAAATAGCAAGTCTACAATCAAACACAACTCATTCAATACAATATGAATGATTGTAATAGAATCATTCAACCTCAATCAAGAATAATTAAGGATATTGATATATATGAAAATAATCAGTAAAACTATTTGAGAAAAAATCCCCTTTCTCTTGAAAGCATTTAAATGTCTTACTATTTATCAGAAAGATGTTAAAATCGATTTTTGAATCAAAGTGTCCCATACGACATTGAAACTTTTAAATGTAATTTTAATTTTAATACATTAATTTCCTTAGAAATAAATCCTTAACACCTTTTTTAAAACATGGACATTAATGAGAATGATTTAGAAGAATATATCATTAAAACATTTAAAATGGTATTTTAGTTAGAGTTCTTAACCAAATGATAGACGCATGAATATAGATATTTGAGGTAATAAAAACATTATAATATCATGAGAATAATTTTATTCCTGATATACTATGTCAAAGTACAGTATGTACACAATATAAAATTGAATTGGTTCAAAACAATAGAGAAGTCTCAATTGAATGTAAATTGAGATGAAATCCCTTATAAAGACTGTATCATTATGTAAAAGATAAATCAATGGAATAATTATGTGTGAAAAAATATAAATACACTCAATATTATTGGATATTCTGTGTAAATCATTCAAAGTACATTCACACATATTCTTGTAAAAATAGCACCAATGACTTGGATGTTTAACTCAATGAATGGAAAATGAGTTAAGATTACTCTTCTCAAGTACATATCGATGACTTGAGAATTTATCAATGGAGTGATTATGTGTATTAAAAGTATATCCACACAAAATGGAGTGGAAATCACTGCATAAATAAATAAACAACGATTTCAAACATAATCTTGAAGTAAAATAATCAATGATGTTTGTGTAAAACCCAATGAGTGGAAATTAAAATTAGAAATTCCCTTACCAATTTGGTAATTTATGAAACATAAATCACCTAAAATAAGGATAATACAACAAAAAATTGAAATACCCATAAATTATATTATATTATACATATAATACAATCATGGGTATTACATACACTACACAAAAGGAAATAGTGTCAATATAGCATGAATCTCACGGGTATAAGAATTGAGATAAACACCCCTTACCTTTTAATTTTCCTTTTTAGATGGTAGTTTTACCTCCTTTATAATAGATAAATAATTGTTAATATATTATTCAATAACCACATACATAAATATTATATTATATATGATCTTCTAATATTGGTCTGTTAAAGATATTTCAGTAGTTTCATTTTTTTTGGTGTTACCTGATTAGTTATCCATTATATATTTGGTAATGTAAGTCATGTTTGTGATGGATAGGATGTATTTTATTCTTATCCTGGATGATATTCTGTTTTTAAACCTTATTTTTATTCATAAAATAAAAATTATTCACGAATGGTTATGATGGGGAATGAATCTCATCACATTCATGGAGACAGTAATCTGTACGTATGCATGAGCGACAATATCATTCTATTGATGGTGAAATCATATGTAATTGGATGGTATATCATATATAAATAATAATTAATATTTTATAATTATTTTTTATATAAATTATACTCATTATTATATCCATCCAAATAATGATGTGTTGAATAACAAACTACACCACGACTAGGAGATGGTAAGTCGTACCTGCACATATATGGTAACTTTTTCATTCACAAGATAGATAGCATAATGAATATGTTTATACCATATTTATAATAACATAATAGAATTTTGATGTTTCTGGACTTATTATTCTAGTATGAAAATAACAAATAAATAGATAGTGGAAGAAGAAAAGAACTTTGGAAGAGGTGATGAAATAGTTACATCTTCTTCAGGTGCTTCCTTTTGATTTGATCAAAATGGCTCTATAAGTTGCCTTTCTGATCAAATTATGGACTCTAGGATTATGTTAGGTGAGTTGGGAGGATATTGGAGCAGGGTGTGGCCACGAAAAATTGATTTGGGGGTGTTATTTTGAGAGAAGGGGATGTGCCCTTTTATAAGAGAGGTGAGGGTCACTTTTGGAAAAGCTTGAAACATTATTTTATTATACAGTCATTTTCAATCTCTAATGTATTCAAAATGATTTATTTCAAGGATACGGTGGGGATGGGGATAAAACCTCTTAACCAATAGGTTTTAGAAATTTTTATGTCACCATATTAAAATTATTTATTATATTTAATTCTTAGTTAAATAATTTAACCTTTACCATCTATTCTTGTATTATCATAAATTATTCTTAATGAACATACTATAAAAAGTCAAGAAAACCCCAAGTGGTTCATTAATGACATATCTATCATTATATGTGTCATTTCTCAAATAAATAGATTTTTAGGAGTATTATAAAAATTAATCACATAGTATTTGTTTTAAAATCTCATTTATTTCAATTTTGACAGTATTTAGTACTTTATTTTTTGTGAAAGTCCAAAAAAAAAGATTACATCAATCAAAAACATTACATCAATAATAAAAAGTCATATTAATACTAAAATTAGTTTAATTCATCAAAAGTCTCAGTTTACAATTATATGGATATTTATAACATCCATTATTTCAATCTTTCATCAATAAGGTAATAAATGCATCATCATTGTGTCATAAATAAATTAAATTATATAATTTCTAAAAATAATAAATAAAAAACTATTATTTTGGAAAAAGACTTTTCTTTCTATTTAATACTTATAGTCAAATTTATCTTATGTATAACCCTATATTAAAAATTGTGTAGTTATTCAACATTGAATTTAACACTTTTAACTCTTCTTCAAATAAACTAATAATAAAAGTCCTAATCTAATCCAATTAGATCAGAAAGGATCATATTTTATTCCAAGTGTTTATTTTTTTTGAAAAAAAAATATCCAATATAATTAAGTCATGTGTTAGCATAATTTTAATATCAGTTTTACCTATAATAACCATATCTACTTTTAACAATGGAAAATAAAATTAAAAAGTTACTATTCACCAAAAATAATTTTCATCTAATTGAACCACATTATACATACTGATGTAAACCATGTCCCTTAAATTTTTGAAATTCAATTCAAAGAATAGGTAAAAGTATGTTTTATGCAAATTTGAAAATGTGCTGAGAAGGTGGGTAAAGGACGTTAAAATGTTCTATAAAATTTTATTCATCTAATTTTATTATAAAATGGATTAAATGAATTAAATTGGACTTATATATGTATTTTTCATATATTTTGAGTTTAAAATAAATGTAAATTAAAAGTAATTATTTAAATACAAATTCTTCTTTAAATAATAACGCACACTTTTTCACTATTCATAAAAAATTATATGTTTTATGAAAAATACAAAAAATTCAACCAAAGATAATTTTTATATTAGTAATTCAAAAATGATATATATTATACCAAATTCACAATATATAAGTTTTTTTTAATTTAAAAAAATATTCCCCTTGTCAAAACTAGAAAGAATATTTTTGAAAACTGAAATCTATCAAAAGATTGATATGTGTTTATCTTCAATTTAGACGTAAACATACTTCCAATTACCAACATTGGATTTAATGATAAAAATAAAAGATAATGATAATTTAAAACAACCCAAATGTATAATTTAATAATATAAATTATTTCTAATAAAAAAGTTGTTTTTAATTAAAATTTAGTAGTTTTTCACTATTCAACAAATTCTTAAAGTTATCAGAAAAGTATGAAAAATTTAACCAAACAAAATTTTTAGGTCCAATTTATAGAAAATAATTTTATTTTGTCAAATTGAATATATAAAGTTTCAAATATTGGATTTAAAAAGGGTTCTCTATTAAAAGGTGGTAAAATTGCATTTTTTGATAAATTCTTGTTTTATTTGAAAAATTCAATTTGTTCTTATATTATGTCTATAAAACAAATGATATGGAAGTTAAAATTATATGGAGTATATAAAATTAAAAATGAATTTAATACTATTTATAACTACTTTTTGAACGGCATGTTCGGTAAATCGTGGTGCACCCAAACTCTGTGTTGCGTGTAGCGCCAGCTATAGAATTACTTTAAAGAGATAACATACTATGAAATCCTGGGGTGTTACATTCTTCTGTCATTCAATTAATTTAATCCTTGCAATTTAAAATTGTTCTTAAAAAATAAAATTTGGAAAATAGAAAATAAATTTGTCGATTACTCACATCGAAATAGGGCAACTAAAATCTAGTCTTAATAAGAGTGAAAGAGAAATGAAAAGGCCACCACCAAATTACGATTTTGAATAAGAGAACATTGGAGGAAATTTACAGACACATAATTGGATGATAAACGTATATATTTATAGGGAGTTTTTGCGGTCATAAGTCACAAACAAGTGAATAATAAATGGAAAATTGAGGGCCTCAAAGCCATAAAAATATCATCAGTTTAACAAAACCTAGGTCATTAGGATAACTTATTTTTTGTTTTGAGATAATTTACCTAATATTTAATAATTAATTTCTTCATAGAATAAGTTAAAAAAAGAATACTTGACAAGTAGTGTTCCATCCATTAACTAATTTCTACCACCAAATCATATTTCCTCCAAAAGATAAGTATTCAACATTACATGGTCACACTTGAAGTGCTACAATCAACTTCTAGATAATCACTTAATCTGAAAAGGATGAACTATATATTCCCATTGTCTTTATGTATTAACAAAAACCAAATGGTTAGTACATGATCAGATGATCCCCAAAATAGAAAATCCTTTATAGAAATAAATACTAATCATAATTTTCTAAATTAATCAAACAATTCCCCATGTTCTATAAAGACCATTCAATAAAAAATTGTACTGAAAATACTTTAATATAGTCCAATATAAGATTGAAACCCAAACCTCAGAAAAAATTAATCATATAGTCTTTCATATTAATTTTTCATATTTATCTCCAAATAACATCATGTACTCTTAAACTCTCATACAGAAGTGTAAATAACAAAATTACATATTATTTATGATAGGTTAATCACTTCCATTAAAAAGATGAATTTCTAATAAATACATAGATTATTCCAAAATAAAAAAATCCACCATTACTCTTCAAATGAAATCCTGTAGTATTCTATTTACCATAGGTATATTTTTTTCCAATAGAGTGAACGTCTTCCAAAATAAAATTTACCACTTAATCGCAAAATCATTTTACTATACTAAGGATATCCCTTCAATAAAACATAAGATCCCAAATAAACTTATTATTGATCAATAAAATCATTTAACAGAAATGAATTTGTTACACTAACCAGGGACATCAATTATTCTAGTGGTAGGGGATAAATAATAGTCGCACATTGGTTTTGGGTTACATTCCCACAGCTTTTTCCGAAGCGACGGGTTATCACATGGTCTTCATGTTTTCATTTTTCAAAAACTCACATTTTCATCCCAAAAAATTAATAACCTATAATTTCCTCAAATTCAATGATCATATAATCCCAAATTGTTCTTGATAGTTAAATCGAAAAATGAAAAAATAATTTTTCCTCAAATAGAATTTTCTCGTAAGAAACTATAGGGTTAGACATACAAGATAAAAGACTTGCACGGTATTCCCAAAAACAAAGAGCATTACTAATTTTAATCATTTCTCCATTCATTTATTTCCATGTAGGTTCTTACATGACCTAGTGTTTATCCTATATAATAGTGAATTGACTTGAGTAATTCCCAAGTCCACTAAATTTACGACAAATGATTGTAAATGGATTCATAAGATCATTTTTTTCTTCCATAGTATTGTAACACCCCAAGCTTCCGTGATACGCTTCTCTTTGAATAATACAGGAGCGTGTGTTGTATGTATCTTCGAGTTCTAACACACCACAACCAATCAAACTAGCCGTTATGAATAGTAATACCCACTTTTTGAAATTTTATAAATTTTATCTTTCAAAATGGACTTCATTTTTTGATATTTAATATCGAAATTAGCTTTGGGTGAATTTTTGGTATTTTTCTCAAACATTCAATTTTTGATAATAGTGAACAAACACTGAGTTATAGTTTAAAACTGAATTTTTATTTAAATAATTATTTTTTATTTAAATTTAATTAATGTAAAAATAGACACATAATACCGATATAAGTTCAATGTAAATCATTTGAGTCAATTTATAATAATTTTAGTTATATAAAAAATTTATAGAATATTTCACCGTCTTTTACCCACCTCCTAAGAGAATTTGAAAATTCACACCACTTTTGTGAGTGGAATTTCTGAAATTTGAGAGATATAGTTGATATTCGTAAGTAAAATTTGGTTCAATGAGAAGAAAATAATTTTTTCTGAATATTATCTTTTTTCTTTTATTTACCACGGTTAAAAGTAAATAGGGTAATTAAGGGTAAAAATGAATTTAATATTACCCTAACAAATGCCCTAATTCTATTGTAAAAGTGTATCTCGACCAAATACAACATTACGAATAAAATATTATCAGTTAGATCCACTTGGATTAGATTAGGAAATTTATTATTATTTAATTCCATGAAGAGTTAAAAGAGTTAAAATCAAAGTTTAATTACTAAAACATTTTTAATATAGGTTTATAAATAAGATAAATTCGATTTTAAATATTTTTTAAAAATATAAAAATATTTCCTACATAATTTTATTTAATTTATAATTTTTTGACATTAGTTAATTTAATTTATTTATGACACAATTGTGATGAAGTAATTTCATAATTAATGAAATTTTAAAATAATTGATATTAAAAATATCCAAATAAATGTAATTTGAAACTTTATATAAATTAAAATAATTTTTTATGTTTCTATTACATATTAGGACTGGTAGTATGAATTGTTTTTGAAGAAATAATGCTTTTATGAGTTTATCAAAAACAAAATACCCAATATTGTCAAAATTGACATAAAAGAGTTTTTAAAACAAATATTATATTATTAATTGATATTATATTCATCAAAATTTAAGGTTCAGAAAAAGGAATTATATAATGATATTATAATCATTAATGGACCACTTGGGCGTCCCTTGGATGTTTATAGTATGTTTATTAACCATATAATATAAAAATACAAATAGACATGGTAAATGTCAACCTAATTAACTAAGAGTTAAAACTAAATGATAAGGTTAATAAAGTGGCCCAAACCAGTATAAAACCTATTGGTTGAGTTTTTTTCGACCCATACCAACCATATACTTGATGTCAATCAGTTTGGATCCATTGGAAACTGAATATTAATTTATTATAGTATAATATTTCTAGTTTTTCCAAAGGTGCCCCTCACCCCTCTTATAAAAGGCCACCCCACCTTCTCTCTAATTTACACATTCAATGCCATTTGGATTGGCCAAAACCTGTCCAAATATCCTCCCAACTTCCCGTACTTCAACCTAGAGGCCTTATTTTGATCATAAGGCCAACCTAAGGATCCCTTTTGATCAAATAAAAAGAAAGAACCCGAAGAAGAGATAATGTTTTCACCAACATCTTTCAGGTTCCTTTATTTTTCAACTTCGTCTTTATTTGTTATTTCTATTCTAAAATTATAAATCCAGTATCTTTTATATACTATGATGTTATTATAAATATGGTACAACAATATTCAATATCATATCCATCCTTTGAATGACATGTCACCATACCTGTGTATGTATGGCTTACCATCTCCATGTCGTGGGGTAATTGTTATTCAAAACATTATTATTTGAATGGGAATGATAATGAGGTGTAATTGAAGTAAATAATAAATATAACATTATAATTATTCCGTATATCTGATATACCATCCAATTATATAATATTTTAATATCCAAATAATGGTATCATCGCTCGTGCGTGCGTACGGACTACCGTCTCCACGAACGCGATGATATTCATTCCCCGTCGAATCCATTCAAGTCTAATTCTCATTTGATGATTAAAAATAATGTATAAGGACTTTATATCATTATAGATATGAATAAGATAAAACCTATCCATAACAAACATGGCTTATGTAACAAAACATATAAAAGAAAATGATTAAGTTAACACTGAAAACGACGATAATGATAAGATATTATTAACAATGCAATGTTAACAGATCATATATGATATCATATTAATGTATATGATTATTTTATAATTTAATAACAACTATTTCACCATTATAATTGAGGTCAAACTACCCTCAACCAAGGAAACGTACGAGGTATGGGGTTTTCATCTCACTCCTTATTCCTATGAGATTCATGCCATAATACCACTATTACCTTTTGTGTGGTGTATGTACTGCCCATAATTGTATTATTTGTGTAATAAACTTTAATTTATGTCTATTTACATATTCATTGTATGATACTTCTTTCATGAGGATTATTTTTTGTAAGTTACCAAACTGGTAAGGGTTAATTTTACAATATCATTATTATCTGAGGTTGTTTTTACATAAGTATCTATTGGGACATATTTATTATCAATGCCCATGTTTCATAAAAGAGCTTTCAAAGGGATTATTTTAAGGGAAATTATACTAAAACTTCATTTTAAATGTTTTAAATATTTATTCTTCTAAATCATTCTCATTAATGTCTATGATTTCAAAATTGTTTTTAATGATTTATTTATATGGACATGAATGTTTTAAAAATTTTAATTCCGTTCAAAAGATTCAAAGTGGTATGGAACACATTGATTCAGAAATGTATATAAATTTCTTCCTTTCTATATTTTGTAACTTTTAAATGTTTTAAAAAAAATTGATATTTCTCTCAAAGAGTTTTATACAACCTTTTCATCTATGTCAACATCCTTTGATGGATTTTAATCTTATTAGAAGTTGATTTATTATGATAAAAAACTTCCATATTTTTTTGACAGATTTGTGATATGTTTGGATGTGGATGTGTTATTTTTACACCATTAACTGTTTATGGATAAATTATTAAAATTTTGTATGCTACTTTTAATATGAATGTTTATGTTATGTTTAAACCGTTTCATATGAGGAATTAATTGGACATAGTATGTGACGGGTGGAGCCTGTGATAGCTCCTTGATGCATCGGTAGGTCTCCTGAGACAAACTAGTGTCTTGGAACAAGGACTTGACAAAATCTTATTTATAGTCATGGCACAATGCCTTGACTATGTGGTTATGATATTTTGGCATTGTGCATTCCATCATTAACAAAGTGGTTATTGATATTTCATGTGATTATTTGACTAGTATAATATCCTTGTGAATAAGTAAATGGAATTATTTAATTTTATTTCATCCTTATTATGCTGAAGTTCATGGTTTAAATGGCGTTTATTTTAGTTATAAATCCCCTTAAATGTTTATGCTTATTTGTGAATGTTTCCGCTATATTGTTATCCTTACTGAGCATTTGAGCTCACTCGTTCCTATATTTTATTTTTACAAGGATGTGAAGAAGTATTTTATGAATGACCTTAAGGATAGTATGGTGGATTTTGAGTGTGGCCTATGGAAGATTTTGTTTCAGGGTTTCAATTTATGTTGTAATGAAAACCTTGTGAATATATCTAGTGTTTTCAAGGCTACTAAACTAATCGATCAATCGAGACTTGATCATTTGTGATCATGCCAATATTATGTAATAATGCACCGACTATGGGTAACTGGTGTTGGGGTGTTATAGTTGGTATCAGAAGATGTTTAGTAAAAACCTTGGAAGATATATTTAGATTAAATATAATTAGATCACATATACCTAAGATGGAATTTAAGGATTAGTGTAGAAGAACTTCCTTGAATTTTGGTATTGTAGAGATTTTGTGAGTATTCCAAGCAATAAATCCATGTCTGGATACGAGAAAGTAGAGACGGATCTGGTAAAGATGTACCTAGGGGTAAAACCCGAAAACACCGCTTTAAGATAGACTCGAACAGGAACTGGTGCAAGACAATAGGCCTTATTGCACTCTTGATTACAACACTCCCGGGGGATATGCTTATGATAATTTCCATTTACTTTACAAACCATTATGAAGGGTTTATGATTATATACTTCCTCAAAGAAGACATTTTTATGATTATGGATTATATCCATAAACTGTTCAATTTATGTTAAGTGTTTTTCAAGTTTGGATTTATGTATTGTGATTCATAAACAAATATAGTGTATTCCATTGTTTAGAAATGGTTCCTAGTGGAAGAAATGGAAACTGTATCAATGCACGCTCTCAATGTATGGATTTCCATCCTAGTAAAGGTAATTATAGAGGAGCTAGTGATGAAACTGGTGCTGATCAGCTAATCACCATACTAGGACAACTAACTCAGGTTATGAATAATAACTTTACCCGTATGGAGCCCCCTAATCCGCAGAATGGATGATCAATGTTAAATCGTTTCATGAGGAAACAACCATCAATATTCAATTTGTTTAAAAATCCACTAGTATATAGGAAATAGATAAATTCCTAAGAGAAAATATTCCATGCCTTGGGGAGTAGTGAAAGGGAAAATGTTATCATTACAGTTTACCACCTCACTGGAGATGTTGATTAATGGTGGTCATTGATTAAAAACATGAAGGAAGATGATGAAGTATCAAATATGGAATGGAGGGATTTCAAAGAGCTGTTCTAAGAAAAATACCTTCCTCAGGACCGTCGCCAGATATGGAAAGGAAATTTCTGAGTCTGATACACAAGGAGGATGAGAATTATGGAAAGTATGAGGCTAACTTTACATGGTTAGTGAGGTATGCTGCAGATTATATACATAACCCAAGAAGTAATATTGATCATTTCTTTTATGGGTTAAAACTGTTTCTCCATCGAGCATTAGTCTCACAAACCGTCTCGTTGTATGAAGATACTGTCTCATTCACTATCAAGACATAAAAATAATTCTCTATGTATTGTGACATTAAATCAGAGTCAGAGAAGAAGAGATATTCTGATCACTCGAGAAATGTAAATAAGGGTAAGAATGGAAAATTTTATTATCCATCCTATAGTAAATGTTGGAAGAAAAACCCTGGTACATTCTTGAAGGGAATGGGAGTCTGTTACAAGTGTGGTGAAAAGGCCACCATGCTCGTGATTGTAATGGTACGAAAGAAGCTACCGAGGTTCAATGCTACAATTACAGGGGGATGGGACATTATGAAAATGAATATCCTAAGCGTTAAGAGAACTTACATTAGAAAAGGACAAGGGATCAAGGCCAGGAATATGCTATCACTACTACAGAGGTAGAAACTCCGAAAGACATGGTGGTAGGTAATTTAATGGCTTCCTCATGTTTAGAAAATGCATTATTTGATTTTGGATCATCAAATTGTTTCATATGATCCCCGTTTACTATGAAAATTAGATTTGTTTAATTTGATTTAACAAGGAAGTTTTCAGTCAAAAATCTTAAGGGAAGTATCATTGCAACAATGGTTTTTGAATCAGTCACCATTACAGCACATGAATGTTCTTTATCTGCTGATCTCATTTTCATACCCATGATTGAATTTTATATAATCCTGGGTATGGATCGGTATTCGAACCATGATGTGAAGATTTATTGTAAGAAGAAGGAGGTTATGATTTTTGATGATGATGATAAAGAACACCTTATCTTTAGAGGAGAATTGTCACCACCTGATTCTTATCTAGATCCACCCTCAGTAGCACAACTAAATTCAATTATCGGGGAGGAAGAGAATGAAATAAACATGGTTGAGGAAAATAATGTTCAAATAGAGGATGTACCTATTGTGAAAGAATATGTAGATGTGTTTCCGGATGATTTACCTGAACATCCTCTAGAATGCGAAATTGAGTTTTCAATTGATTTAATTCCTGGTTCAAGGCCCATATCGAAGACCCCTTATAGAATGGCCACTATGGAATTAGTTGAACTAAAAAATAGACGAGATTAATTGAGAATATGGGATTTATTCTCCCGAGTGTTTCTCCATGGGGATCCCCTGTCCTTTTTGTTAACAAGAAATATGGATCTATGAAGTTATGTATCGACTACAGGGAAACCAATTCTATAACAATAAATAACAAGTACCCCTACCTCAAATTAATGATTTATTTGACCAAATTCATAGAGCTCAATAATTTTCAAATATTGACCTTCGATCTAGATACCATCAGTTGTGTGTAAAGAAGGAAGACATTCTGAAGACAACATTTCGAACCAGGTAAAAGCATTACGAGTTTACAGTAATGCCTTTTGGGATGACTAATGCACCCTCTGCTTTCATGGATCTAATGAACATTGTTTTCAAGGTATATCTCAATTATTTTTTAGTGGTATTTATTGATGATACCTTGTTATACTCCAAAATATATGATGATCATGAAAATCACTTGCGCATTATCCAGAAGACTCTTAGAGGACATGAATTATATGGGAAGTTTTTCAAGTGTGAATTCTGGATTCAAGAGATTTCTTTTCATGGACATATTGTCTCTAAGGATGGAATTTCTGTTGATCCTTCTTAGGCCAACGTAATCCAAGAATGGCCAGCACCGACGAGTTTAACCAAGGTACACAGTTTTTTTGGTTTAATAGGTTATAATCGACGTTTCATCCAGAATTTTGCCAGATTGGCTAACCCATTAACTATGCTCACATGTAAAGGGGTTAAAATTGTTTGGACAAAAGAGTGTGAAGACTGTTTTGAAGAACTGAATAGAATATTATTCAATGCTCTTATATTGACTCTACCATCAGCGAATGAAGGGTTTTTTATTTATAGTGATGCATCAATGAAAGGACTTGGTTGTGTCCTTATGAAAAATGATAAGGTTGTTACCTATGTATCATGAGGGCTGAAAATTCATGAGAAAAACTATCCTACTCATGATCTTATGTTAGAAGCCGAAATATTTTCTTTGAATATTTGGAGACACTACCTTTGTGGTAAAAAATGTGAGATTTATACTAATCACAAGAGTTTGACGTAAATTTTCTCACAGAAAGAACTCAACATGAGGCAAAGGAGATGGATTGAATTAATCAAGGATTATGATTTCACAATACCCTACCACCCGGGGAAGGCAAATAAGGTGGCATGTGTTTTCAATAGAAAGTATCATGGAGTTTTGAACAAGATGAGAGTTGAAAAAGATACTATATACATGGATCTAGAAAAGATGGATATGGGAATAACCATGGAAGGTGAAACATGAATTCTTTTTCAAATGGTTGCCAAACTATCTTTACTATAAAGGATAAAGAGTTCTCAGACTGGGGATGAAGTGTTTCAAAAGAAGATTAAAGCTGTGAATGATGGCAGATTGAGTGACTTTGCATTTGAAGATGGAATTTTGATGTGTGGGAAGAGACTTTTTGTTCCCAATATACCTGATCTAAAAAGATAATTGTTGGATGATGCTCATAGTTCTAATTTCTCTAAACACATTGGGGGCACCAAAATGTATAAATATTTGAAGGAACATTTTTGGTGGGACAACATGAAGGGGGAGATTGTTGATTTTTTGTCAAGATGTATGGTTTGTCAGCAAGTGAAATCTGGAAGGAAAAATCTTGGAGGAGTCATGCAACCTCTTCCCATACCGGACTGGAAATGGGATAATATTATGATGGACTTTGTCATGGGACTACCAAAGACTCCTAGATGGAATGATACAATATGGGTCATTGTTGATTGTCTTAAAAATTCAGAACATTTTCATGCTATAAGAGATGATCTACCTATTGAACATCTAGCAAGACTATATATTAATGAAGTTGTGAGACTTCATGGAGTACCCATATCGGTTGTTTCTGATCGTGACCCACATTTTTCATCAAGATTCTCGAAAAGTCTCCAGAAAGCCCTGGATACTAAACTTCATTTGAGAACTGCTTACCACCGTAAAACTGATGGACAATCAGAACGGACTATACAAACCTTTTAGGACATGTTGAGATCATTATCACATGAGTTTCAGGGTATGTGGGTTCAATATTTACCTCTAGTAGAATTTTATTTTAACAATAGATTCCATTAAAGTATTCAGATGGCACCATATGAAGCGTTATATATAAATAGATGTCGCACACCAACCTATTGGGATGATGATGGTGAAAAAAAACTTGTAGGACCAGAACTGGTGGAAGAAACTATGGAAAATCTGAAGATAATCCAAAACTACATTAAAGCAGCTCAAATTAGGCAGAATAACTATACCGATAACTGAAGGATGGATTTCTAATTTTTGGTGGGGGATCATGCTTTCATGAAGGTATCTCCATGGAAGGGAGTTATATATTTCAGTAAGAAGAGTAAATTGAGTCCCAGGTACATCAGAACTTTTGAAATTCTAGAACGAATTGGGGTTGTAGCTTACCATTTGGAAATGCCACCATGTCTCTCCAAATTTCACGATGTTTTCGACGCATCAATGTTGAGAAAATACATGCCTGACCCAACACATGTACTCTATTATGAGGAATTAAAACTGGAACACGATCTGTCTTATTGAGAAGAGCCCATTATGATTTTTTATACAAGAGAAAAAGTGCTGAGAAACCAGACAACTCGTCTTGTAAACGTTCTATAAAGAAACCATAAAATCGAAGAGGCAACATGGGAACCTGAGGAACATATGATTAAGAATCAACTGAGCCTTTTCCTGTGGTTGTATTCTCGAAATTTTCAGGATGAAATTAATTGAAGAAGTGGATTATGTAACACCCCAAGCTTCCATGGTACGCTTCTCGTTGAATAATATAGTAGCGTGTGTTGTACGCAACTTCGAGTTCTACCACACCACAACCAATCGAACTAGCCGTTATGAATAGTAATACCCACTTTTTGAAATTTTATAAATTTTATCTTTCAAAATGGACTTCATTTTTGGATTTGTAATATCGAAATTTTCTTAGGGTGAATTTTTGGTATTTTTCTAAAAATATTCAATTTTTGATAATAGTGAAAAAACACTGAGTTAGAGTTTAAAACTGGATTTATATTTAAATAATAATTTATTTTATTTAAATTTAATTAAGGTCAAAATAGACACCAAAAACTTATATAAGTTAAATGTAATTAATTGGAGTCAGTTTATAATAATTTTAGATATATAAAAATTTTATAGAACTTCTCACCGTCTTTTACCCACCTCCTAGGAGAATTTTTCAATACACATAAAACATAATTTCACCACATAATTTAGTGTAATTCCTAAAATCTGAGAGACAAAGTTGATATCAGTATGTAAAATGTGGTTTAATGAGAAGAAAATAATTTTTTGTGAATAGTAACTATTTACTTTTAATTACCATGGTTAAAAGTAAATGGGGTAATTAAGGGTATAAATGATATTAATATTACCCTAACACATGTCCTAATTCTATTGTATAAGTTTATCTTGACCAAAAACAACCTTAGGAATAATATATTATCATTTAGGTCCAGTTGTATTATATTAGGACATTTATTATTATCTAATTCAAAGAAGAGTTAAAAGAGTTAAAATCAATGTTTAATTACTAAAAAAATTTAATATTGGGATATACATAGGGTAAATTCGATTATAAATATTAATTATAAATATAAAAATATTTCCTACATAAAGGTATTTTATTTATAATTTTTAGACATTAAATAATTTAATTTATTTATGACACAATGGTGATGCATTAATTACCTAATTAATGAAATAATAAAATAATTGATATTATAAGTATCCTAATAAATTTAATTTGAAACTTTTTATGAATTCCAAAAAATTTATAGGTTACTATGATATATTAGGACTGGTTGTATGGATTTTTTGGAAGTAATAATTCTGTTATGATTCTATCAAAAACAAAATACCCAATAGTGTAAAAATTAACATAAAAGAGTTTTTAAAATAAAATTAATATTATTAATTGATATTCTATTCCTAAAAATATAAGGTTCGAACAAATGTCTTTTATAGTGATAATTGTATCATTAATGGACCACTTGAGGATCTCATTGAAGTTTATAGTATGATTATTAACCATATAATATAAAAATACAAATTGACATGTTAAATGTCAAACTAATCAACTAAGAATTATAACTAAAAGATAAGGTTAATAAAGTGTCCCAAACGCATCTAAAACATATTGGTTGAGTTTTTTTCGACCCATACCCACCACATCCTCGAACTAAATCTATTTGGAGCCATTATAAACCTAATATTAATTTATTATAAAATAATATTTCAAGCTTTTCCAAAGGTTCCCCTCACCCCTCTTATAAAAGGGCACTCCCCCTTATATCTAATTCACACCTTCAAAGCCATTTGGCTCGGCCAAACCCTGCCCAAATATCCTCCCAACTTCCCTCACATCATCCTAGAGTCATTAGTTTTATCATAAAGCCAACATAAGAAGCCCTTTTGTTTAAATCAAACGGAAGAACCCGAAGAAGAGGTAATGTTTTCACCACACTCTTTGAAGTTCCTTTCTTCTTCAGCTTCTTCTTTATTTGTTATTTCCATTATAAAATTATAACTTCAGTATCTTCTATATACTGTGATGTTATTATAAATATGGTACAACCATATTCAGTATTCTATCCATCCTTTGATTGAAATGTCACCATACGTGTGTACGTATGGATTATCGTCTCCGTGTCATGGTGTAATTGATATTCAAAACATTATTGTTTGGATGGGTATGAAAACAATATGTAATTGAATTAAATAATAAATATAACATTATAATGACTCTTTATATATGATATACCATTCAATTAAATAATATTTTAATATCAAAAGAATAATACTGTTGCTCGTGCGTATGTGCGGACTACCGTCTCCATGAACGCGATGAGATTCATTCCCCATCATATCCATTCAAGTGTAATTCTCATTTTATGATTACAAACAACTTTTAAGGACTTTATATCATTATAGATATGAATAATATACAACCTATCCATAAAAAACATGGCTTATGTAACAAAATATATAAAATAAAATGAGTAAGTTAACACCTGAAACGACGATAATAATAAGAAATTATTAACAAACCAAAGTTAAAAAGTCATATATGATATCATATTAATGTATATGATTATTTTATAATTTAATAACAACTCTTTCACCATTATACATTAGATTAACTACGCTAGACCTAGGTAAAGTACAAGGTAGGTGGTTTTTATCTCACTCTTTATTGCCATGAGATTCATGCCATATTTCCACTATTACCTTTTGTGTTGTGTATGTACTGCCCATAATTGTATTCTTTATGTAATACACCTTAATTTATGTCTATCTACATATTCATTGTATGATACTTCTTTCATGGGGTGTATTTTCCGTAAGTTACCAAATTGGTAAGGGTTAATTTCACAATATCATTGTTATCTGAGTTGTTTTTACGTAAGTATCTACTGGGATATATTTATTATCCATGTCCATGTTTCATTAGAGTTTTCAAAGGGATTATTTTAAGGGACTCCTTACTAAAACATCATTTTAAATGTTTTAAATATTTATTCTTCTAAATCATTCTCATTAATTCCCATGTTTTCAAAATGGTTTTTAAGGATTTATTTATATGAACATGAATATTTTCAAAATGATAATTCCTTTCAAAAGATTCAAAGTGGTATGGGACACTTTGATTCAAAAAATTTAATGAAATTTCTTGTTTTCTAAATTGTTTAAATATTAAATGTTTTTAGGAAAATTGATATTTCTCTCAAAGAGTTTTACAAAACATTTTCAGCTATGTCAATATCCTTTAATGGATTTTAAGCTTATTGGATGCTGATTTATTATGATACAAAACATCCATATTTTATTTAAAATTTTCTGATATGTATGGATGTGGATGTGTTATTTTTACACCTTTCATTTTTTATGGATAATGTATTGACATTTCATATGCTAGTTTTATTATGAATGTATATGTTATGTTTAAACCATTTCATACGTGGAATGCATTGGGCTTAGTAAGTGATGGGTGGAGCCCGCTATAGCTCCTCGATACATCAGTAGGTATCATGATACAAACTAGATTCTTGGAACAAGGCCTTGAAAAAATATTATTTTTAGTCCTGCAACAAGGCCTTGACTATTTGGTTATGATAGTCTGCCATTATGAATTTCATCATTATGAAAGTGGTTATTGATATTTCATGTGATTATTCGACTAGTAGAATATCCATGTGAATATGTAAATGGAATTATTTTATTTTATTTCATCCATTTTATAATGAATTTTATGTTTTAAAAGGAATTTGTTTTAGTAATACATTGCCTTAAATGTTTATGCTTATTTATGAAAGTTTTCGCTAAATTGTTATCCTTACTAGGCATCTAAGCTCACCCCTTCCTATGTTTTATTTTTCTAGGATGTCTAGAAGTATTTTATGAATGAAATGTAGGGATAGTATGGGAGATTTTTAGTGTGGCCTATGCAAGATGTTGTTGTATTGTTTCACTTTTTGTCTTAATGTAATCCTTATTAATATATCTAGTCTTTCTAAGGATATTAAACTAATCGGTCATTCGAGACTTGATCTTCTGTGATCATGCCAATATTATGTAATAATGCGCTGACTCTAGGTATCTTGGGTTGGGGCATGATAAGTACCCTTAATTTTTCCATGAAAATTATTTATTTATTTTCCTTCTTTCCCACACATAATGAATTTCTTTTTTCCATTGAGAAACATTATTGGGTGTATACATCCACATTTTTGGAATGATGGAAATTGATCTTTCTTTTCTCCACGGTCTCCATTACTGGAGATCTTATCATTCCCCACCATTCTCTACATTTATGTGTTTCAGAGTTGGTTAATGTATATATTATTGATCATATTTTCGGAAACCTACTTTGGAATGAACATGATATCTTTTACACCTATTAAAATTACATTTCGTTTCTCATTTACACAATCATGCCCACCTTGGACATTATGTTCAATGATACTATGACTTCCTAAGAATCTAGCCATTGACTTAAACCCGTAAGCATAGTGTGAGTAATAATATTCATAAAATCATTTATAAAATATCATGACACCATATTTTCTATGTAAAACACCTTAAGATTAAACAAGTTTATTTATTCTCATCTAAAAATAAAATCCTTCAAATCAGGTTTTTTAAAATTGTGAATTTTCATAAGCATATCCCCAGGGAGTGTCATAACCAAGAGTGAAGCAAGGACTGTTATCGTGAACTAGTTCCCATTCATGTCAAGCTCAAAGTGGTGTTTTCAGGTTTTACCTCTAGGTACAGTTGTGTCAGAGAAACCTCTACCTACTCGTATCCAGACATGGATGTATTTCTTGGAAAACCCACATAATATTTTCATTAACAATATTTTTGGTTGTTCTTTAATAATAATCCTCAAAGTATATCCAAGGGAAGTGTTTTCTAATCCGTGTTTTTCTAAATCTAGCTTCCAAGGTTGGTATTAAACATCCTTTGATACCAAATACAGTACCCCGACCCTAGTTACATATAGTTAGTGCCTTATTACATAACATTGGCATGATCACAAGAGATCAATTCTCGAAATATCAATTAGATTAGTAGTGTTGAATGTACTAGACACATACATAATTTTAACATTACATCATGAAATAAAACAAACAACATTTCCCCCCTTTGAACGTATTCATATCCCTTAGCCTATTTCTATAGGTTAATCGTAATATATTTCTTCACATTATAGAAATAATAGAACATAGAAAGTGGTGTGCTCAGATGCTCAGTATGGATAAAAATGTGGCATTATCTGTCATTAATAAGCATAAAAATTTAAGGCAATGTATGAGACTAAAACACAAGTCTTTTAAACATAAACTACATCATAATATGGAAAACATAAATCAAATAATACCATTTACATATTCACATGGATATTATACTATTTGAATAATCACATGTAATATCTATTGCTAATATCATAATGATGTATTGTATAATACTAGACATCATAACCATATAGGTGAGGCCTCGTTCCATGAAAACAAATAAATATTTTTTCATGGCCTGTGCCAAGACACTAGTTCTTTTCACGAGACATACCGATTCATTGAGAAGATAGAACGGGCTCCACTAATCACTTACTAAGTCCAGTTCATTCCTTAGATGAAAAGGTTGAAACATAATCTAAATATCCGTATTAAAACTATAATACAAATTGTCAATATTTTAACCACAAACCAAGAATGATTTAAAAATAGCACATCCACAGTCAAACATAACTCATTAAATAAAATATAGTAGATTTTATTATAATAAATCTACCTCAATAAAGAATAATGGAGGATATTGACATAGATGAAAATTACCAGTAAAACTATTTGAGAGAAATATCCCCTTTTTAATGAAAACATTATAAAGTATTAATATTAATAAAGAAGTTGTTAAAAATAGATGTTTCAATCAATGTGTCATGTACAACTTTGAAACTTAATAAAATAATTTTAATTTTAAAACATTTATGTCCATATAAATAAATCCTCATAAACATTTTTAAAATGGGACATTAATGAGAAGTATTTAGAAGAATAAATCTTTAAAACATTTAAAAAGATACTTAAGTCAGAGCTTCTAAACACATTAGAGGCACTTGAAAACAGATAATTGTGGTAATAAAAACTTTATTATATCATAATAATAAAAGGATTAATGATATATAATTTCATATTACAATATATACATAGTATAAAAGTGAATTGGTGCATAACAACAAAGAAGTCTCAATGGAAAGGAAATTGAGATGAAATCCCTTATAAAGACCATATCCTCTGGTAAAGGATAAATCAATGACATAATTATGTGTGAAAAATATAAACACACTCAATATGAATGGATATTAAGTGTAAATATATCAGAGTAAATTCATACATATTCTTGTAAAAACAACACCAACGACTTTGAAGTTTAACTAAATGAATGAAAATTGGGTAAAGATTACTATTATAATGTTCATATGGATGACTTGAGAATTTATCAATGGATTGATTATGTGTATAAAATTTATATCCACTCAAAATGTAGTGAAAATTACTACATAACCAAATAAATAGTGATTTCACATAAAATCTTGGAGTAAAATAATTAATGAAGTTTGCATAAAACCAAATTTTGGAAATCGAAATAAAAAATTCCCATACTGATTTGGTCACTTAAGAAACATTCATCTGATGAATTAAGGATCATACAATGAAGATTTAAATACTAATAAATTAAAGTATATTACACAACGAAAACAATCATGGGCAGTACATACATCACACAAAAGGAAATAGTGGCAATATAGAATTAATCTCACTTGAATTAGAAGTGAGATTAAAACCCCTTACGGTGTACTTTTCCGTAGTATATGGTAGGGTAACCTCATGTATAATTGGGAAATAATTATTATTAAATTATAAAATAACCACATAAATAAATATGATATCATATATGATCTTCTAATATTTCTTTATTAATGATATTTCAGTAGTATCATTGTTTTGGGTGTTAACTAATTCGTTTTCCTTCATATGTTTTGTTAATTAAGTCATTTTTTTGTTAGGATGTATTTGATTCATATATAGAATGGTATTATGTTATTAGAAATTATTTTTATTCATAAAATGGAAATTATTCTTGAATGGTTACGATAGGGAATGAATCTCATCACGTTGGTGAAGACGATAATCTATACGTATGCACGAGCGAGAATATCATTCTATTAATGGTGAAATATTATGTAATTGGATGGTATATCATATATAAATAGTAACTAACATGTTATATTTATTATTTACATCAATTATTCTCATTATTATAACCATCCAAATAATTAATTATTGAATAATAAACTACACCATGACGTGGAAACAGTAAGCCATACATACGCACGTATGGTGATTTTTTCATTCATAAGACGGATAGAATAATGAATATTGTTGTAAAATTTAATAATAACATCAATGTATATAGAAAGTATTATATTTATTATTCTTGTATGGAAATAACCAAGAAAGAAGAAGTGGAATAAGAAAAGAACTTTGTATGAGATGGTGAAATAATTACCTCTTCTTTGGGTGCGTCCTTTTGAGTTGATCAAAATGGATCCTTAGGCTTGAGTTATGAGAAAAGTAATACATAAAGATTGATGTAAGGGTAGTTGGGAGGATATTAGAGTAGAGTTGGCTGATCCAAATGGATTTGGAGGAGTGATTTTGAGAGAAGGGGAAGTATCATTTTATAAGAGAGGTGAGGGTCACTTTAGGAAAATCTTGAAATATTATTTTATTTTAAAATCATTTTTTGTATCTACTAGCTCAAAATAAAATATTTCGAGGATATAGTGGGGATTTATCAAAAACCACTCAACTATTATGTTTTATACATGTTTAGTTCATCATATTAACCTTTTTTTAGATTTAATTCTTAGTTAAATAATTTAGCCTTTTCCATGTATTCTTGTATTATTGTAATAAATGGTTAACAAACGTATAATAAAAATCCAAAATAACCCCAAGTGGTTCATAAATGACTTATATATCATTATATGAGTCCCATAACCCAACGGTATATATTTAGGAATATTATAACATTTAAAAATATAGTATTTGTTTTAAAAAGTCATTAATGTCAATTTTGACACTATTTAGTATTTGGTTTTTTAGAAAGTCAATGAAACCTAATTACATCAAACCAAATAAATTATTTCTATTATAGCATGTCATATTAACCTCAAAAATTAGTGTAATGCATCAAAAGTTCAATTTATATTTATTTGGATATTTATAATATCAATTATATGAATCTTTCATTTATATGGTAATTAATGCATCATCATTGTGTCATAAATAAAGAAATTTATATAATATCTAAAATTTATAAATAAAATACTATTATATAGGAAATCTTTTTAGATAACTAATTAATTTATATAATCAGTTTTATCTTAAGTATAAACCAATATTAAAATTGATTTAGTTGTTAAACTTTGACTTTAACACTTTTAACTCTACATTAAATAAAATAATAATAAACTTTATAATATAATAGAAGTGGATCAAAGAGGTTACTATTTTAGTCCTAAGGTTGCTTTTGGTCTAGAAACACTTATACAATAGAATCAGGACATGAGATACGGTAATTATAATATCATTTTTACTTTTAATTACAATATTTACTTTTAACCGTGGTAAATAAAATTAAAAATTTATTATTAACCAAAAAATATTTTCATCTTATTGAACCACATTTTAATTAATGATTTCAGAATTTTCTCTATGAGTTTTGAAATTCAATTCATAGAAGCAGTAAAATATATTTTATGCAAATTTGAAAATGTTCCTCGAAGGTTGCAAGAGACATTAAAATGTTCAATAAATTTTATACATATAATTTTATTATAAAATTACTTAAATGAATTAAATTGGACTAATATATGTATTATGTATATATATTGACTTTAAAATATATTTAAATTAAAAGTAATTATTTGAATGAAAAGTCATATTTAAATAATAGCGCAATTGTTTTCACTAATCATAAAAAATTGAACGTTTTTATAAAAATATCAAAACATCAACCAATGCTAATTTAGATATTCAAAATTAAAAAATGTTATCTAATTTTCCAAATTCAAAATTAATAAGTTGTATTAATTAATTTAAAAAATGATATTCCAATTTTTCAAAACCAAAAAGCGAGTTTTTGAAATGTAAAATCTATCAAAAGATTGATATGTTTTTATGTTCAATTGAAATGTAAAATTACTTCCAATGACCAAAATTAGATTATATAAAAAATAATAATATAATGATACTTTTAAACCAATCATATGTATAATTTAACACTATAAATTATTTAGATTAAAAAAGTTGTATTTAATTAAAATTTAGTATTTTCTCACTATTCATATAAATATGAAAGTTATCAAAAAATTACCAAAAATTTAACCAAACTATTTTTTTAATGTTTATAAACTAGAAATTTATTTTGTCAAATTGAATATATGAAATTGTAAAATGTTGTATTTAAAAATGGTTCGCCATTATGAGGCAGTAAAATTTCATTTATTGAAAATACATATTTTATCTGAAAATTTGAATTTGTTATTATATTATTCTTAAGAAACATATAATATAGATTTTAATATTATATGGAGTATATAAAATTGAAAATGTAGTAAGTACTATTCATAACTGCGTTTTGAACGGCTAGTTTGGTAAGTTATGCTGTGCTCGAACTCAGTGTTGCATTTTGCGCTAACTATTGAATTTATTTAAAGAGACAACATACTAAGGAATACTCGGGTGTTAAATTATCCCCTTATAAAATAAATTTCATTCTCACAATTAGAACTTTTCATCATAAATAACAAGTTCAATATTGAAAATACCATTGTGGATAACTCATATCGGAAATAGGATTACTAAATTTTATTCTTATTAAGAGGGAAAGGGAAATGCAAATTTCGCCACAAAATTCGGGTTTCTAATATGAGAACATTGGGGTAAATTATAGACCCAAAATAGGTGGAAAACGTAAATATTTAGAGGGAGTAATTGAGGTCATCAATCACAAACATGTGAACAAAAAATGGAAAAAAGAGGGCCTCAAAGCCATAAAAATATCATTGGTTTAACAAAACCAAAGGTATTAGGATAAAACATTTTGGGTTTTGAGATAATTTCCCTAATGTTTAAGAATTAATTTCTTCATAGAATACGAAAAAAAGAATACTTGGCAAATGGATTTCCATCTATTAACTGATTTCTTCCACAAACTCTTATTATCTTCAAACGATGAGTATTAAAGATGATTTGGTCAGACCTGAAGCACTAGAATCAAATTATTTATAATTACATAAAACAAAAATGATGAAATACATATTTCTATTGTCTTTAGAAATTATAAAAACAAACGGTTAGTTCAAGATCAGATGATCCCCAAAATGGATAATCTATTATGGAATGAAATACTAATCCAAATTTCTAAAATTAAAAAAACAATATGAAAGGATATATGAAGAGAATTAAATAAACAATTGTCCTTAAAAACCTTCAATATATTCCAAAATATGATTGAAACCAAAAACTCAGAATAATTTAATCACATTGACTTTCATAGTAAGTCTCAACATTTATCTATAAATAACATCAACTACACTAAAAGTTTCATAGAGATGTGTAATTTACCAAATCGCATAGTATTCTATTTTCTTTATGCATATAGTGTTCCCAACAGAGCAAACCTCATCCAAAATAACCTTTATCACTTAATCACCAAATAATTTTCCTATACTAAGGATATCCATTTGATAAACATATTATTTGAATAAAATTTTTATAAATCAATAAAATCATTTAACAAAGAGGAATTAGTCACAATAACAAGTAACATCATGTAGTATATGGGTAGGTGGTAATTCCCATTGGATCATTGGTTTTGGGTTCGATTTTGGCTGTTTTTTCCAAAGCGATGCGTTGTCACATGGTCCGTCTGTTGCCCTTTTTAAAAAACTCGCATTTTCGTCCCAAAAAATAATAACCTATAATTTCCTCAAATTTAAGGATCATATAAACCCAAATGGTTCTTGATACCTATATACTCAAAAGAAAATATATTTTTTCCTCAAATAGAATTTTCACGTAATAAACTGCAGGGTTACACATACTAGAGAAAAGTCTTACAAATTTTTCACATCAATAGAAAGAATTAATAATTTTAAACATTTCTCCATCCATTTATTTCCCTGTACGTTATTCCATGACCTAATGGTTATCCAATATAATAGGGTATTGATTTAGGTAATTCCCATGTCTCATACATTTACAGAAAATAACTGTAAAAGGATTATTAGGATCAATTTTATTTTCTTCCATATTACTCTTAATTTTTCCCCAAAAATTGTTTACTTTATGTCATTATTTCCCACACATAAATCAAATCTTCTTTCCATTGAGTCATTTTCATGGGTGTCTCATTCCAAATTTATATCATGATAGACATTGAGCTTTCTTTTCTCCATGGTCTCCATTGTGGGAGCTCTTATCATTCCCCACCCTTCTCTTCTTTATTGAGTTTTGGAGTTCTTTAATATTTATATTGTAGATCATATTTTTGGAAACCTGCTTTGGAATTAACATGATATCTTATTCGCACATAAAAAATCCATTTAGTTTCTCATTTACACATTCGTACCCACCTTGTACATCATCTTCAATTTTACTATGACTTCCTTGGAATCCAGCCATTGACTAAATCAAAAAAGCATTGTCTAGGTATCAATAGTCATAAAATCATTAATAGTATATCATTACACCTTATTTTCCATCAAAAACACCTTATAATTAACCAATGTTTGTTATTCTCATATTATATTAAAATCCTTCAAATTATTTTCTACATAAAATGTGAATTGTCTTAATCATATCCTCCGGGAGTATAATAACCAAGAGTGCAACAAATACCATTATCATACTACAATTCCCATTCAAATATAGATCAATGTGGTTTTTTCGGGTTTTACCCCTAGGTACATCTATGCCAGAGCCACATCTACCTGCTCATATCCAGACATGGCTAAATTGTTTGGAAACCCCACATAATAATTACATTACAAGTTTTTTTGGATGTTATTCTGTACTAATCCTCAATGTCTATATTAATATAGTGTTTCCTAAACAATGTTCATCTAAATCTACATTCCAGGGTTTGTTCTAAACTTCATCTGATACCAACTATAATTCCCCGACCCTAGTTACCCCAAGTCGGTGCATTATTACATAACATTGGAATGATCACAAGAGTTCATGTCTTGAATTACCGATTATTTTAGTATCCTTGTAAGTAATAGATACATACATACAATTTATATTACATCATTAAATGAAAAAAACATGGTGTCCCATTTGAACACACTTATTTTCCTTAGCCTATTCTGGTATGCTAATTATAATATACTTCTTTGTATCTTGGAAAAAATTAAACATAGAAAGGGGTGAGCTCAGATTCTCAGTAAGGATAACAGTTTTGTAGAGACTACAAAAAATAAGAATAAATATTTAAGGCAATGTATAAGACTAAAACACAATCCATTTAACATAAAATTAATCATAATATTGAAAATACAAAACAAATAATCCCATTTATATATTCACATGAATATTCTACTAATAGAATAATCACATGTAATAACCATAGCTAATTTCATAATGATGGATTGCGTAATGTCGGACATCATAACCACATAGTCAAGGCCTCTTTCGAAGACTAAAAATAATGATTTTGTCAAGGACTTATGCCAAAAAACTAGTTTGTATCATCAGACCAACCTATGCATCGAGTCTCTATAGTTGGATCCACCTGTCACTTTCTAAGTCTATTGAATTCTTCATATGAAAAGATTGAAACATAATTTAAACAATCGTATTAAAACTAGCATACAAAATGTCAATATTTTTACCATTAACCATTAATTGTATGATAATAGAATTCTTATAGTCAATCATAACTCATTCAATACAATATATAATATTTTATTAAAATAAATCAACTTTAATCTAGAATAATGTAGGATATTGACATAGATGAAAATAATCAGTAAACTTATTTTAGAGAAATATACCATTTTTCTTGAAAATATTTAAAAGTCTCACTATTTATCCAGAAGCTGTTAAAAATTGAATTTTGAATCAAAGTTTCCCATACCCCATTGAATATTTTAAATGGAATTTTAACATTAAAAAATTCATGTCCATATAAATATATCCTTAACACCGTTTTTAAAACAAGGACATTAATGAGGGAGATTTAGAAGAATAAATTGATTACACATTTAAAAGGATATTTTAGTTTGAGTTACTAACCAAATGAGAGACACATTAATTCAGATAATTGGGGTAATAAAAAAATTATAATATCATGAGAATAAAGGGATTTATGATATAAAATGTAAAAGTACAGTATTTACACCATATAAAAGTGAATTGGTGCATAACTAAAAAGAAGTCTCAGAGGAATGTAAATTGATTTGAAATCGCTTATAAAGACCGTATCCTTAGGAAAAGGATAAATAAATTACATAATTATGATTGAAAATGATAAATACATTCAATTGGATTGGATATTCAGTGTTAGTCAATCATAGGACATTCACACATATTCTTGTAAAAACAACACCAATGACTTGGACGTTTAACACAATGAATGGAAATTTAGTTAAGATTAATCTTATCAAGTTATATCGATGAATTGAGAATTTATAAATGGAGTGATTATGTGTGTAAAAAGTATATCAACAAAAAAGGAGTGGAAATTACAGTATAAATATTTAAATTCTGATTTCACACATAATCTTGGAGTAAAATAATCAAGGAAGTTTATGTAAAACCCAATGAATGAAATCGAAATTAAAAATTCCCATACCAATTTGTTAACCTACGAAACATACATCCCATGAAAGAAGGAACAAACAATAAAGATATAAATACCCATAAATTAAATTATATTACACATATAAAACAATCATTGGCAGTACATACACCATACAAAAAGAAATAATGACAATATAGCATGATTCTCATGGGAATAAGAAGTGAGAAAAAAAACCCCTTACCTTCTACTCTTCCTTAGTAGAGGGTAGTTTAAACTCATTTATAATGGTTAAATAATTGTTATTAAATTATACAAGAATCAAATACATAAATATTATATCATATATGATCTTCTATTGTTTCTTTGTTAATGATATTTCAGTAGTATCATAGATTTTAGGTTAACTGATTTCATTTGCTTTATATGTTTAGTTTCATAGGTCATTTTTGTGATGGATATGATTTATTTGATTCATATCCCAAAGGATATTACGTTATTAATATTATTATTTTTCATAAAATAAAAATTATTCTTGAATGGTTACGATGTGCAATGAATCTCATTGCATTTGTGGAAACTATAATCCGTACGTATGCACGGGTGACAATATAATTCTATTGATGATTAAATCATATGTGATTGGGTAGTATATCATATATAAATAATATTTAACAAGTTATATTTATTATTTACCTCAATTATACTCATTATTATACATGTCTAAATAATGAAGTGTGGAATAACAAACAACACCAAGACATGGAAATGGTAAGTCGTATGTACGCACGTATGGTGTCTTTGTCATTCATAGGATGGATAGAATAATGAATATGGTCATAAAATATATATACAAAACATCATAGTATGTAAAAGTTACTGGATTTATTATTTTGGCTAGGAAATAACAATGAAAGGGGAAGTGGAAGAAGAAAAGAACATTGAAAGAGATGATGAAATAATTACCTCTTCTTCATGTGCTTCCTTTTGATTTGACCAAAAGGGATCCATAGGATGTATTTATGATCAATGTAAGGCCTATAGTTTGAATTGATGGTAGTTGGGAGGATACTTGTTTAGGGGTTGGCTGTGGAAAATTTCTTTGGAGTTTTGATTTTGAGAGACGAAGATGTACCCTTTTATAAGAGAGGTGAGGTTCACTTTAGTAAAAGATTGAAATATTATTTTATTATACAGTAATATTCTATTTCTAATGGTTCCAAAAGGATTTATTTCGAGGATATGGATTGGCTGGGTTGAAAACCTCCCAACCAATATGTTTTATACATGTTTAAGTCACTATATTATACTTATTTATTATATTTAGTTCTTAGTTAAATAGTCTAACTTTTAGCATGTATTCTTGTATTATTATAATAAATGGTTAATAAACATATGATAAGAATCCAAGAGAACCCCAGGAGGTTTATTAATGAAATATATATCATTATATTAGTCCTTTTTCTGATCCTTATATATTTTTAATATCATAACATTTAATAATATTATATTTTTTTAAAAAACTAATTTATGGAAATTTTGACACTATTTAGTATTTGGTTTTTGTGAAAGTCAAAACAAATTATTATATCAAAAAAAAATCTTACCGTGACATATTAACTGATAAAATTAGTTTAATTCATAAATATTTTCAATTTACATTAATTTGGATATTTATAATATCAATTATTTGCATCCTTCATTGATAAGGTAATTACTACATCATCATTGTGTCAGAAATAAATTTAATTATTTAATTAATGAAAATTATAAATAAAATAAAATTATATATGAAATTTTTTTATTTTTATAATTAATATTTATAGTCAAATTTATCTTATGTATAACCCATATAAAAAATATTTTGGTTATTAAACTTTGAATTTAACAATTATAACTCATCTTTAAATAAAATAATAATAAATTGCCTAATCTAATCCAAGTGGATCATAGAGGATAATATTTTATTCCTAATTTTTATTTTTGATGAAAAAAATTTATCCAATAGAATCAGTACATGTGTTAGGGTAATTATAATATCAATTTTACCTTTAATTACACTATTTACTTTTAACTGTGGCAAATAAAATTTAAAAGATACTATTCACCAAAAGTTATTTTCATCTAGTTGAAACACATTTTACTTATTGATGTTTTCCATGTCTTTATAATTTTTGAAATTTAATTCACAGAAGTGCTAAAAAAAATATAATGGAAATTTTTTATTGTGCCAAGAAGTTGTGTAAAAGACGTTAAAATGTTCAATAAGATTTTATACATTAATTTTATTAAAAAAGGACTTCAATTAATTTAGTTGGACTAATATATTTATAATTAATCTATATTGAATTTAAAAAAAATTAAATTAAAAATATTTATTTTAATAAAAATTTAGCTTTAAATAAAATGCAGTGTTTTCACTATTAATCAAAAATGGAATATTTTTAGAAAAATGTCAAAACATCACCCAAAGCCTATTTTGAAATTCGAAATTAAAAAATAAGGTATATTTTACCAAATTGAAAATATAGAAGTTGTATTAATTAATTTTAAAAATATTCCCAATTTCAAAACAAGAATGTGGGTTTTTGAATTGTAAAATCTATAAAAAGATTGATATGTATATATGTTCAATTTAAATGTAAAATTACTGCTAATGTCCATCATTGGATTAAATGATAAAAATATAATTTAATGATACTTCAAAACCAATAAAAATTATAATTTACCACTATTAATTATTTTAATTTAAAAAGTTGTTTTTTATTAAGATTTAGTATTTTCCCAATTAATAAAAAATATGGTAGTTATCAGAAAAGTACAAAATATTTAACCAAACCAAAATTTAGGTCCCATTTCTAATGAGATTGTTTTTGTATAATTGAATATATAAAAGTGTTAAAATTTGGATTTAAATATTGTTCTCCATTAAAATGATGTAAAATTGTATTTAAAAAAAAATACTTATTTTATCTGAAAATTTGAATTTGTTCTAATATTATGTCTAAGAAACACTTAATATGGATGTTAAAATTATATGGATTATATAAAATTCAAAGTTAAGTTAATACTATTTATAACTGCTTTTTGAATGGCTATTTTGGTATGTCATGGTGCGCTCGATGTCGGTGTTGCGTGTAGATGCAGCTATTAAATTACTTTAAAGGGGTAATATACAATGAAATCATGGGGTGTTATAAGGATTGTTTTTGTTTAAGTATATTCTCGAATAATTATTTGATATTTTTATCTTAAACCCAATATATTCTATTTTTATATTTTTATTTCTATAAATTACTCATTTTCCTTTAATTTTTCTCCCTTTAGGTACTCAAGAGAGTAGAATATTGTTTTTTATGGAAAATAGACTTTGTTTTTCTTTAAATCTGGAATTTTTTTCATTACTGTCCATGTTTTGTAAATTCTTTCAATAAATGATTTTAAATATTATTAATTTTTTTGTATAATTTTATACCCGTGTTTGACTTTTTATAACATGGTTTTAAAATAATATTCTTATTATTTTTTGAAGAAGGTATTTTCATCGAAGGTATGAAAAAAATCATTTCTATAAAAATTACGAAAAGAACCAAATTTATCACAATCAGGAACAGTTAATGACTTGAAGATTAATGTAAAATTTTACATGGTTATTTTAAAATAAAATATTTTACTTAATATTATAGAAATTTATTATTGTTGATAGATATTTTAAAGTGATAATGGTATTATTTTAGAATGTTTTTAATGATAATTTTATAGTATTTCTATTAATAATTGACAACAACCCTTTATTTTATATATGATCCATTAGAGATATGTTGTAATGATACCATCATTTTTCATTCTCTATATGGTTTATGATCTGTTTGACTGAATAATGTATTGATATTTTGTATTGTTGTTCATTATATATGATTTCTTATTATAAAAGATTGTTGATTAAGTATTATTGTTTATTCGTATAAGGAGTTCATTGGAATTATTAAGTGAATGGTAGTTTTCTTAATTACATATCCCCTTATATTAGTTTTCATTTTATTTACAAAAAGTATGAAATATATTAAATTATTTTTAGTATTTTATGATATTCCCAATAATACCAATGGAGTGATTATCAGATTATATATGCATTGATTTTAAATATTTGCAAAGTGTATCAAAAAATTTGGAATTATACACTATGATTTGTAATTTTATGATTTGAACTAGTGCATTCCATTAGTTATAAATTGTTCCTAAGGATTGGAATGAAAAATTGAAAAACATCCATAATCAATGTTGGCATTTTCATCTTGATCTAGTCAACATGATTGGTATTGAAGATGAGAAGATTATGAATATATTAGGACAGTTGGATTAGGTTTTATCTTCTGACATGGATCATATTGAACAACGTATTTCATCACAACGTGATTCATTTATGTTAGACCACATAATGCAATATAAACCTCAATCATTTTTATAGAACAACTGATCAATTAATAGTAAAATAGTGGATAAAGTCCAATAAAGAAATATTTATGGATATGCAAAGTAATTAGAGGGAGAAGGTTATTTATTAAATGTATTATTTAATATAATATTTTGATCAATGGTAGTTATTTTCTGAAAACGAAAAGTATCCATAGGATATAGAGTAAATGTAATGGAATATTTTTAAGAATATAATATTCTAAAAAATTCCATCCTTGTGAGTAACGAGCTGATATGGATAGGAAATTTGTCAATATAAATAATATGGAAGAGGAAGGTATTGGTAAGTATGAGGCAAGAATTACAATATTAAAAAGGCATTATATAGACTATATACATAATATAGAGTGTGGTATTGATTTTTTTTGATGGGCTTAATCAAAGCCTCTGAATGTTAGTAGTCTCTCAAATGTTTTCGAAATGTGAAGATAAGGTATTAAGTACTATCAATATGATGAAATGATTCTAAAATTAATTCATTTTTAAAGTAAACTAGTACAAGAAGATCAAAAATGAGAATTGAGAAAAAATAAATGAAGAAAAAGAAAATAATGGAAGGATGTAACATCCCACATTATATAATTGTGTATGGAAACACTATTTTACTTTCATAAAGGTAATGGAATTTTTCTTCAAGAGTAAATATAAATTACATCAGGTGAATAAATTAATTTGTATGGAAGATACAAATAATGTTTAGTTATTCTACTATAATAGGATGGGTCACGAGGAAAATGAATTCCCGAAGCGTCAATGGAATATAACTTATAAGTGGCCTAGGTAGATAGAGAAAACTCATGAAATTAATATATCTAAATTTGAAATACCATAAGTTGTGAGAGTAGGTAATTTTATCATGAAAGCATGCTTCACTTTATTCCAAACCTATGCATTCTTTTCTATTTTTCATATATATTTATTTATTATTCCATTGACCCTATTAGGATAGAATTGTAAATAATGAAAGCTATTGTGAACCTAGTTATAATGAGAATATGTAGTGAAGTTATTATTAAGATGAACAATGATTTCCTAGTTTCAACTACGGTTGTTATAATAATATTTGACAAGGACATATTCCTGGTTTTTTGGGTTTTATTATGTTTTTATGAATTAAAAATTAGTATATGATGTATAAAATAATATTGGAACAGGCTATTGAAATAAGATTGTTATTATTCTACCGTAATTTATAATTAATTAATGTTCTTTTAACCCCTCAATGATTAATGGTTTTTGGATCATTAACTTTATTGTGACTGTGTTCTCTATCACTATATATTATTCCTTGGACTTTATTTTTCTCCTCGATGAGTATTTTTTAACTTATCACCAATGTCCTCCTTTTCTAGAAACATTAATATTTGATATTGTTGGTAAACTTTATATCTATCACTTAACCATTTGAAAAGAAGATGAATATACGGATGTACAGTGTGGGTTTTGAATAATGTATTAACATTTCATGACTGAGATAATTGTTTTGGAGAAGAATTTATTTAATCATGGTATAATTCAAAACAACTATTTTTTATTAAAATAATAATAAGTTATTTAGCTTGTGATACATGAATCCCCATCTCTAAATTAACTTTAATATGGTATACCCTTATAACCTCGATGTAACATTGGATATATGAATAGGATTAAATTTTAAAAAAAATACCTATAAAGGTTTTCGATAAATAAATTATATTGACAAATAAGTACTCATTTTTTAATAAAGTAATTATATGGGTCAAAATTAAATTTTTCTTCCTCAAAATGGTATTTATTTATTTTTGAGATAGACTAATATAATTAATTTTTCATTTAATTTCCATACAGAAGTGTTTCTTAAAAGGTTATCTACTTGGTTCGACACAAGGCCCCATGAATTCCTCTTTATATGCCAGAGGCTACCGACTAGAAATGTGGGCCTAAGGTGTGTCCATGGAAAGACTGTACCATAATATCAAACTAAAAATAGTGAATATAACTTGATATCACCATAAAGTAAATGATCATACTGTGAATGTAGTAACCAGAATGAAATAGAATCATTTTTTAATAATAAATGGAATGCAGTAAGTGCCTGAATGACCATGATATATATACAAAACTCAAAACCCACTAGGATGATAACATATACAAGTGTACATTATGAAAACTGAAATAAAAGTATATGGGTTTACTACTATATCTAACATCAACCACATACCTTGTCTCTAATACACTACTATGAAGATCGAACTTGATAATAAGAATCCACATGAGCAACTTTGCTTGATCATGCAACCCTGGGGCTTTGCCATATCCATCCCGAATCCATGCTTAACATAAACGTATAAAAATGTATATATGAACATCGAAGTGCATATATAGGGGTGAGAAATAATCTAAGTATTCCTCCCCCAATGGTGAACCTATAATCTATTTTCATAAGTGAATTCTCATGAATCACTATCAACCTAGATGAGACACATCTGAATATAATAATGAATAAATAATCATAATTGATTATTTGGTCCATGATCCCAATCGATGATACCATATTCGGCCAAAACCTAAATATCACTAAATAAGGTGTCATCATGCATATATATTTATGTGAATATATATATTCCCCTAAATATATATACGAGTAAGGGGATAAATAATATGAATCAACATTAGCAGATCATTGGTTATATAATTCTAATTATCGGGACATCTCATGAATAAGGAATTAATATTGATATCATACCACTCATGTTGTGTATAATCATGTCGATTCTTGGGTCCATAGTATTGATCAATAATACCAAATTCAAAAAAATTTTTGAATGTGTTAATTTAAGCTACTTCTCTAGAGTTGTATTCATTCATATCCATGGCTTCACCCCTGCTCACCTCCAATCAATATAATAATGAATTCTTGGCAATAATTGGACATCCTATAAATAAGGAACATTAACATTATATAAATAAAACTGATTCTTGAGGTACACAACCAAAGATTCCTTATATAATGATAATGACTAATAAAATAATCCCATCTTTCCAATGAGTATTTCCGAGGTACTCCAACATGAGAATACAAGCCTCCCTCAAGGCGTATATAATCCATTTTCACTATGAGTATGTCCAAGGAATTATAATATGGGAATCCAATTTTTAGTTAGGGAATATATAATCCATTTTACTATGATTCCTTCCCTATAATCCATGAATTGGAATCCAAGTATCACTCAACGTGTAATAGACAATGCAGTAAGGGTGTGTCCACCCTGACCATGCGGAGTATCTCAGGAATCAGTCTGGGATAGCATCACGTATCCTGATGAATATTCCAAAATAACCATTGAACTCCATGTCCACTAATTTAAACTAGGATATAATCATATCCATGGAATTCCATATGAGGAATCCAAGTTTCCATCAAGACATAATATATTTCATATGACCTATGAACCAATCCATGGAGTTCAATATATATAACCCATGTATTTCTCAAGGCTTGAAATAATCCAAATCCCATTAAGTAGAACTGAGAAACCCAATAAACAAGTATGCTTGACCACGGAATCCCTGGAATTATGTCCGGGAATACCAACATTTTAATATGCCCAACATCTAGATCTTATGAAGTGTGTATTATAACCCAAATAATAGAAAAATCAATAAATGTCTCATAATATATATCCTAGGAAGTACACATGTCCATTATAAAAATTATACCTCTATATCCATGTCCCAATAAGTACATATAGGTATCCCAATCATATCACAATCAATAATATGGCTCAAAATTTAGATCCTATGAGGTACATCTTGGAATCCCTATCATATACCACATCACATTAGACTCATCATCCAAAAACATGGAATCATATACAGAAATAATATCTACATCAATTATGTAATTTCAAAAAATCTAACATTAGGTTGACCAAACTCTTAAAAGCAGTCACCACTATAATAGCCACACAAGATTATATGGTTGGTGTCAGTTCTAAGGTGACACCCACCAAAATATCTATCCAAACACTTATTGTACTTATTGAGGGTCAATAAAACATTTGGGTGCCCATTAAATATCTATTGTAAAAGTAAAGTAGAGGCATCATACCTTGGATCCTCTGAAAGAGTTTGTAAATAGAGGAATCCAACATGGGATCCTCTAGGTCTAAACATAAGAAGAGGCATCGTACATAGGTTAATTAGAATTAATATATAAGAAAAGGAATTAAAAATGGGATCCTCAAAAGGAATTTAATATTGAAGGAATCCTACATGGGATCCTCATAAGGAATGTATAATTGGATTCATCATATAAGGGATCCTCATAAAGAATTATGATCTCAGGGTAACACATCCGGAAACCTTGTTTCTATCATATCATGGTATCTTGATATATAAGGGAACATATCATAAGGGACATTTCCTCACAGGAATGATAAATATGTATCAGTCAATGGAGATGGTTCATATCCAATCTCTGATCGAGGTCTCTCTTTCTCTCTTAGGAGACAACTATATTTGACTAATAGAGGAAGAATTTCTCCATCACATATAATTTTCCGTAAATCACCCCGTAGGAGTCCTCAAATCACCCTAGCATTCCACTGTCATTGTCTATGTGGAATAAAACTAAAAAAATAGTACTCATTTGTTCAATTCTATCTCAGGGGTGTTAAAACATGTAATCCCCTTAAGAGGGTAACACTGAGTTAGTGCATAATGGGCACTCTAAATTCACAATATGTACTTAAAAACCTCATACCTGGAAATGTATGTCAACATCTCCTATATCACAGGAAGTATAGTGATGTACAATCACATTTATAGGGTGTACATAGGGACTTGTCGTGTACTATTTTCATCTTTTACACCCCTGGGGTTTGGTCATTTACTTACTACACGATAAAGTCCCACTACACAGAGTGTCATCCCAAGTACACTAGAAATATTTCCCTATACTAGTACACAACATTTATTTAAATTACATAGTGTGTTGTAACACCACATGATTTTAAGATAATACTATGTATAATAGCATATTCAACATGCAGCACTATGTTTAAATAAACCTCTACATATTATTAAAATTTTATAATTTGAATATGATCATCTTAACCTAGTCATTAAATTGGGTGGAATGAATAAGATTAAATAATTTATGAAACAGATATACAAGATCAAATAAATATAAATGTATTTATAAACACATATAAAATAGTCACTAAATTTTTAATTAAAAAATTACATGAAAAAAGAATTCTTTTTCTTTTTTGAGAAACTTTTATAATAAATTTTTGAGCCTTTTATAAATGTAATTTTATATAATTTAAATCATTTTTGAAATGAGCATATTGATATTCTATTTGAGAGAAGTTTTGATATTTTATTGGAAAAATACTAATTTTTTAGAAATTAGTGAAAAATATCAATTTTTTATAAAACTATATTTTCATTTAATAAATTATTTAATTTAAAATTGTAATTAATTCATTAATATGAAAAGTATTCCTTTGTTATATTTCATCCAATTAATTACAATTAAATCATCTTTTTACTAAATTTTATTATAGGTTTATTTTTAGGATTTAAAACACTATATTATAAAACTATTTTAACATACAAAATGGTTTTTCATTTTCAATTAACCATAATAACCCCTAAAAATAATGATTTAAATAAATTTTAGATATTATATATATATATATATATATGAATTGAAATTAAATTAATTATCTTTACTCACTACCAAATATTTTTTATATCAAGTGATACCCTTTATCCGTTTGAAAAAAACGATGATATAGGAGGTACTATTATCAGTGTTGCAAAAAACAATCGATAAAAGGTGTTTTAAGAGTTATAAAAATTTGGCCTACAATATTATCCCTTTATCAGTGATTTTTTCTCGCTAATAATCATATTTATTTTAATAGCGCTAAAATGATTTTTTATCATAGATAAAAGTTATATTTCCTAAAAAAATTATATATCATTAAAAATCATATATTAATAAATAAATATATTTATATATTTATATTTATAATATATCTTATAAAACATTGTTTATATAATATGAAATATGTAATCACACTTAACATATAAAATAATTTGTGAAAATGGTTTATAAAATATTTAAAAAAATTGTAATTATAAATTTTCTAATTATTTTTTTAATAGATATTTAATAAAAAATCGAAGATATAAAAATATTTAAATTAATAGACTGTCTAAAATGTTTAAAAAAGTTTCTTGAACTTCAAACAACCATAAGATTTTATGATGGGGTCTATTTGAGCTCCACCACATACAAATATTGTGAAAATTTCTATGTAATGGTGATATAGGGGATCCGAGTCATTGATTTTTAAGGGTAGAATAATATCTTGTAGGACCTCAAATCGATGTTTTTTTCGGGTTACACATCAATTTTAACATTTTATGGATTTGAATCCTCATTTAAGGGGTAATTATTATATTTCATTGGAGCCTCAATTTATTATGAGGTCTTACACACATATTCATATTATGAAATTCATATTTAATCATTTTTCATATTTTACATTTATTTATAACTAAATGAATTTACAAATATACATAGTTGTATATATTAATGAATTAAAATTATTTTTATAAATAAAAATGTATACCTATTTACAAATCAAAATATATTTCAAAATATATAAACTATATCTAAATAAAAAATAATATCCATTTCTTTAATGTAAAAATGTGTAAATATTTATATATCAATACATTGTATATATAATGTTTTTATATATATAGTTTTTTCTGTGTGTCTGCATTAACAAGAGAAATGTATATTAATCATTAAATTATAATATATGTATGAAAATGTTAATAAATATTATATTTAAATAAATACATAAATATATGTATAATTATATTTATATGAACACACATATATATTTAAATATGTATGTGTGTGTGTTTGTATGAATGAATGTACGTATTTAAAAACAAAAACAAACACAAGAAACATATTTAAAAAATGTATTTAAAAATAACTATATAAATATAAATAAATATATATATAATAAATGTAATGAAATATATATAAATAAATATTTTTATCAAAAAAAATATAGAACAAAATAATATGGCATGATTTTAAAGGCACAAATCCATGAGGGGATGTTCTCAGGCTCGGAACCAAGTTAAGGTAAGAGCATGCATGTGTTTAAAGATGGTGAACTAAAGATTATAAAAGGATAAAGGTGGGGATAGATGACTACTAATAAAAATTGGGGTGGGGTATTCTAATAATAATAATGGGTGGGATCCCCCCTTTGAATCTAAGCACTTTATAGAAAACAATCTTTTAAAAAAATTATTGCTTTTATCAATGCAATTATGTTAGTTCCAATGAAAGGGACCCCATTTTAACAACTCTTGGATCAAAAAAATTAGCACTTTAAAATCCATTTTACTAATATTGAAAAAGTGTGGTCTCTCTTATTGACTTTCCATATAGTTAATATGAGATCATTTTTAACATCAAAAATAAATGTTTAGGGAAAATCATTTGTCATGCTAGTGGGTTTTATTTTAATTTAAGTTATCCCAATTATGTGAATGTAATTCTATAAAGTATATTAAATATTTATAATCATTACAATATATATTATCTAAATAATTTTTTACTATAATGAATATTGAAAATAGTGAAACTTATTTATCATTATTAAAATAAAAAGGGGTTCACTAGTGGTTAATCTAAAATGGTAGGGGTTAAAAATGAAACAAAGCATACTTACTTATTATTATATGGTCATATTTAAACCTAATATATTCAATTTTTACAAGTAGACCTTTCTATTGTGTTGTGACATGTGAAAAGCATGGGTCTAGTTTTTTATTTTTAAAAATTACATGTGCTCCCTATCTCCCACTTATAAAACCCCATCCATTATCCTCTCTTATTCACACTTCCATAAACCATTGGATTAGAAAATAAATACCCAAATCACTTCCTTAATTCCTCCCCCCAGAATCATTGTATCCTTGGCATTAACATAAATCAAATCTAGGATGGATTTGGAAAAACCCTAAAGAAGTTTTTGGAAGAAGAGGTTAGCTTCTTAACAAATCATTTTATTTTAATTTTTTTTCCAACCTATTAAAATAATATCAATGATTTATGAGATTATAACCAATAAAACATTAATATTGTAATTTTTTTATGTTAATGTAATGAACTACAACAATATCCTCCCATCACAAATGGGAAAATAAATTATTGATCCTGTGTACAAAAGACTACTGTAACATTCAAAGAAACAATGTTTTTTTATCGCCACTTATCACAGATGTATATAATGATGTATTAACTATATATATATATGATAATGTTTAGATATTTATTATAATGGGATTATATTATAAAATAATCCCATTTCTTTTCATTCTATAGGAAATACGATTACGTCACTCATGTTTACGAAAAACTAATGCCATACTAAGCATTGTGATTCTTTTTTCACTTATTCATTACGTGGAAGTTAATTTGGATTTATTTAATTTTTAAATATGAATATAATTAAATATTAATAATATGGAGAATATATATATCATAAAAAAGCATACCTTAAAATCCCTTGAATAAATGATAATGTCGTTCGTGTTGGTAGAGGACTACCGCCTCGCGAAGCATTGTGATTATTTTTTAACCACATCACATGGATGATATATGTAATTTTATTTAAATAACTAATATGATATTTATAATATAATTATCAATCCATAAATATAAAATAACACTTACCTTCGTTGCATTAAGATCATTGAAAAGTGGAAACGTTACTAATGCGTATGTATGACCTACCATCTTCATGATTCTACAGTAGTTTATTTGTCCTAACCATATGTCATATTTTATTTTAAAAGTGAATTTTTTTTAAAAAATATAATTATTTCTTAATAATTATTCTAGATATGAAGAATTATATTATATTTTACCTTTTTAATCTACGAATGTGATTTTGGATATATGACTTGTTTATCGTTAAAATGTCAAACATTAAATTAATTGGTTAATTAATTGAATATGATGTGGTAAAAAATAAATAAAATAAATAATAAACATGAAAGTGGTTCTTAAGTACATAAAAAATAAAATAAAAAATATTATTCCTAAATATATAGAACCCATGTGACAATGCGGTCTCAAGGTAGGGGTTTCATCTCAAAACATTATTCTTTGAGACACATGTTCTTTTATGCACCAAATTTAGTTTATATGGTGTATATAATTCCCCTTTAAATTTTATATAAAAAATAATTCATAATTTATGGTATTTTAAAATATAATTTATTTACTTTGTTTATCGGTGTTATGATTCAAAAATTACCAATATGGTAAGACTTTATTTTACAATATAATTTTAATTGGGATTGTTTATGCAGAAAATTACATTGAAAGAAATTATTTTATAATTGTATAATAAACCCTTTAGTTTTATTTTCCTCTTATTATTGATTAATATCTATATAGTAGAGACGTTTATCTATCATTTTTACATAAAATGGTAGGGAAAATATATTTAAAAAATATGAATTTATTTCATTACATGACCTAATGACTATTTTAATCCAAACGCAAATTTTATAAAAACATATTCTAAAATGGATTACTATAATTGTTTGAATAAATTTTTAGCCATAAATGGATTTTTATTAAATGTTTTAAAAGAAATATCCGTATAGTTTTCTAATCATGGCACATTTTTACTTTTCATATAGAAATGTGAAATTAATCTTTATTTTTTAACATATTCGACATGGGTGGAATATTCCATCATAATAACCACTCATTTATTTAAAGATTATTTTCAAATTTGAAAATTTTATTTTTTAAGAAAGAGGATTCCTATTTTTTTGAAAATTTTAATTTTTAAAATAGATTTTCATAGTGAAAGTGTTATTATCCATAGTAATGATTTCAAATATCATTTTTTTACAACAAACATTGATGTTATAAAATGATTCTAAATTATCTATATATTTCTCTCATATATATACCTATAATATTCCCAATCACTTTTATGGGTAAGTACATTCCTTAATTTCATCTATCAAATGCCTTCATTATGAAATTTCATTTTTGTTGTCATATGAGAGATGATTATGAATCCCGTTTTATTTCCATGGGTTATTATAATTTTTTTCTTTTGAATGATTTAATTTAAGTGGAAAACATAAATCATGAACCTGTTATGATGGGTGAACCTAGATTTTTCCCTAAATAATTGGGTAATGTTTTTAGTCTCATTAGGCATCATCTATGGGATTATGGAGAAAACCAAATCCAATATGGGTCTTTTTTCACGTTGTGATATGGTCAATGCAGTTATCATTGACTCATGTTTATTTCATGTTATTGTTTCAACCACATTCCAATATTACTAGTATTTTATTATAACATGTTATATTATGTTATTCTTCCTTGTGATTACTCATTTCCCTCCTCTTTTATTATATCATGGTGTACCATTGACTCATATGTTATACTTCTTTATCATGTTAATCACTTTACTTTGATTTTTAACACCCCCATTTATTTTATGTACCACATATATTATCCTATGTAGTATTAGGAGCTTGATTAAATTTAGGACCACATTATGGAGATTAAAATAAATATTTCTTATTTATGTTGTTTTTCACTCCTATTCATCCTAATAAACAAGGCCTTTTCAATAATTGGTTAGTAATTAATTGATGTAAATGTTAAAAATCATGTAATAATAGGTGCAATGGATTCGGTCTCAATAGTTGGTATCAGATGATGTGGTTCTAGAACATATGTACCTAGGGATAATAACTCTATAAAATTAACATCAGGCTTAACTTGAACATTACCTGATATATTAAATTTTACCTTACCCTACATCTATTATGGAAATCCTGGGGGATATTCATTTTAAATTCAAAAACTCTTTATGAACCATTATTAAGTAAATGAAAAAAAAGATTATATTTGAAAACCTAATATGAATTATTTCCATGGATAATGTATACTAAAACATAGTGGCCCATATGGCTGTAAAAATTTATCATTTGAAAGTTATTCCATATTGGTTTTTAATTTTTCCATTGGTATGTTAATGAAATTTTCAATTTTAATATTTTAATTTTTTTAGATAATGGAATTAAATAGGAAAAATAATGTTAATAACCAATGTTATGATAAATGTAATAATTTCCCAAATGATATGCCCAAAATAATTTTAACGGAAATTAGAAATCTTGTGATCTTTCCAAATGATCCATCTAAAATTATGACAAAAAAATATAACATAGTTGAATTTATAATCACAATATAAAAGAGAATAATGGGGTCTCATGGAAATTGAATTTATTGGGTTGAGATGAAAATGATGAAAACCCAATAGGGGTGAATTGTTTTCATTTAAAAATATTGAAAAATTTGAATCGTCCCTCTTAAACCAAATAAATTCATTTTAACTGTATTAAAGACGAGTATGTGTAGGAAAATAATTAAAGGAATAATATAGAACTATGTATAGTAGTTCATGGAATAGAAAACCCCTAGTCCACTACACCAACTATATCTCCATGAGATTGTTGATTTTCACATGCCGCTCATTTTAATGGGGACCTCAAAAACTGATTGTAGGAAATGGACACCTTATAAAAAAGATTATATAGGGAATTTTGGTTCCCTTATAGGGAACTAGAATATCCACATGTTAGTTTGTGAAATTGATACTCCACCATGATTGAGTTTTAGTAATTGACACTTTAACAATGAATATGTTGATGTTGTTAATTATTGAGTACTAGTTCAACACATATTCATACCAGCAATTTAAATATGTAGATTATAATCAATGTAAAACATAGTAGTAGCCAATGAATTATTCAATGTCATGATTTTTTTTTTCATTCAACATCAGTAAATAAATTAGACCAGGTTGTGTATACTTCTTCTACTATAAAGATAGTAGAAGAGAAAATCATTAATGGTTGATAGAAAAGAATAAACCTAAACTATTGATCTTATAGTATTCTCAATTATATATAATAAAATACATACAATGGATATATAATCGGTATTTCAATGATCAATTAGTAAAATATGAAAGCATGTATTTATTAGAATTTTAGCTTTGATAGTTGTATCAATTAAACACACATATATAAGAATTACATATAGGTATTTAATGATACACATGATCCACTCAATATCAACTAGATCCTAAAATATCTCTAAATAAAATTCAAAAATAAAAAAATCAGTTTAAATTTAAATTTGAATGTATAAATACGACAATTACTACCATTATAAATATGAAAATTTTATTCTATTGACTAAGAGACTTTGAATTAGTTTTTAAATATATTTTAAAGAGATATTTGGTTATAGAATGGCCATTATAAAAATAAAAGAAAATATATAAAATTTTAAACTCCTCTTTAGAATGAGTCAAGAATAGGGTTTATATGTATGAGATATCTTCTAAATCATGGTTGAAGACATACATTTGACATAAAAATGTAGGGTTCATCATTCATAAATTAATGCAACTAACTCAAGGTTGATTCCGAAAGTAAGGTTTATAATCCATTTATTTTCTCTTAACATAGGGCACAAAATTATTGTTTTGTTTTAAATTGTGCTTTCAAAACCATATTTCCAATCAAAACATAGGGCCTGAACATTTTTCCATAATCCTTTGAAAAGAAAAAAAGAGTTATGTAATAAAAAAATCCTCTTCCAGATTAAAATAAAAAAATTCATTCCAAAATAAAAACACTTATTCCAAAAATAATTTTCCATAAAATCACATAATATAACTTCATTAATAATAGAAATGAGGGTATTTTTTATCATCAATGTCAATAAAAAATTTGAAAAGTTTTTTAAGCAACACATGTCCACTAATCCCCCCTTTTTGATAATCACAGAACACATATACAAAACCCATATAAATAATAATAGGTTCGAATTAAATAACCAATAATATAGAGATATAAATGAAAAATATTTTAGGCAAATATATTTCAATTAAAAATTTTAAGAAAAAAATATGCGAGTTTATCAAATTTTATACCCCCTATTTTGAAACATTTATTATATAAAAATTAAACAAATAAACAAAAAAAGTTATTGTGAAAAAAAATCCCCAGAAAAGAAATAAAAAAATAGATTATATTGATATTTAAAATAACCATGATTTCAAAAGATAGTTCGTCTTGATTTCATATAGGTTGATATGGAATAAAAGGATCATGTATTTTGGAAATATTAAACTATGCATCTTCACACTCCAATCTTGAAACTCTTTTACTCACAACATCTAAAACATTCAATAACAAATCATTTTTTCTACAAATATATGTGGATATTTGTTCTTTTAAGGAAGAATATAAAAATTGGATGACTACAAACTATTTTATCACATTAATATCTTTATAAAAAACACTTCATGTCTATTCAACTACAATTTACTAACCATATAGACTTTGAATTCATCAAAATATTCTATTGAAATGGATCCTTCTTGTTTACATAAACACTTAAATTAATTAATATCAAAAAATTATAACATATGAGTTTTCTAGTTGTTCAAATGAATTCATATATATTTTAAGATCTTCAAATTTTGTCACTACATCCCCTTTTATAAAATTAAACATAGATACAAAACCTTCAATACTTAAATGAGAATTATTTCTATAAAATAAACCATCTTTTTCATTATATGAATACTTTCTAGAGATCATTTAACTTTTAACTTTGAGTGAAGATTGAACAAATGGTCCTTGATTACTATGTATTTCTATTTATTTGGAATAATAATTTTCTAGATATTCTTGCACAAAATTTATGTCATTATTTTATAGTATATTAATCAAATAATCAAGTAAATAACTATATTTCATAGAAAACAATTTTAACTCACATTTATCAAAACATTTTGATCTTGAGGACCTCAGTCTCTTTATTCCACTCGGATAGTCTACAACAAAGTTTTTTTAGTTTGAAATTGCATGGAAGAAATAAAATTATTTTTGGTAAGATTGTAATAGAGTTAAAAGAATAATTTATTCCAAAGGGAAGAAGGAGAAACAAATCTTCTTCATGTTGGTTTTTTGGTGAGGATTCGGTTTCTCGAGATTAAAAATTGCACCACAAGGATTTAAAAGTTTATAATGGTGAATGAATTCTTACAAAATAAGTGGTTATATAAGAGTAATATTAAATACAAAAGGCATTGAATAATTTTAATTAATACTATAAACTCACCTTTAATTATAGATTATTCTAGAAAACTAAACCGAATATCATATATATATAACATTATTTAATAAAATATATTTGTCACATAAAATAATATAATGGGAAAAAATTTGACAGTTTAAGTATTCAAATAATCTAATAAATAGGGGAAAATATTTTTACCCCCATGTAAAACAATTTACGTAAAAATGAAATACATCCTAGATTTTAAATTTTTTGCTTTAATGATCTTCTATTGTAGATAAAGTTCTACTTTAGAGTATATATATGATTGATGAAATATTTTTTCCCAGTTTCTAAAAGCCATTCATAAATAAAATAATGCATTATAGTAGCCTATATGTATAAAATATAAATAATATGTTCCTTTTGGTAGTCATATTATTCTAGGTATGGCGGTGTTCGAAATTAGAGATTCAGGTAACCAAATCTATTGATTTGGAATAGGTATTTCTAATTTTGATTTAGATAAAGCATTAGAGTAATTAGTAAGCTTGATACCAAAAAATTAAGGATGTCTAAAGTATGATTCATTAGACTAATATAAATTTATACAACAATAAAAACATTTAATAATATATATATATATTTTCTTACTGAACCAAGGATAAAATAATTCCTATATAGTTTTGTTTTTCCTCGATTACAACCAATAAAAAATTTTTCTTTTATTAATTTTATTTTTACTAATAAATTTATTTAAATAGTTTTCAAATTTGATAAGCTAGCTAGAGACATTTTTATAAAGTATTAAATTCATCATCCAAAATTTTGTTATAATTTAATGTATAAAAATTATTTGATTGATTTGTTCTAATAAAAGAAATCTGTCTTAAAAACTCCCTTTATTAATAGGGACAACATCATATGATTTTATATGTTTTCTATGATATTTTATTTCATAATAAAATTTATCTTGATGAGTAAAAAAAAATATTTTTTAGTTTATCATAATAAATATTATCAGAATTGTAAATATTAGTGTCAAAACATTTTTCAACATTAGTATAATAAATAATACAGAGATTTAAAATATGATTTTTATACTCAACTATATAGTTTTTAGTTGATTCATCATTTGAATAATTATATGCTCTCTATTTATCCTTCATTGATTTCTGACCTTTTATTTTGTAATTATATTTCCTTTGAGATTTAATAACATGATAGATAGCTCTCATATATACTTGTTCTTACACTTAGATAATGTATTTTCATCATTCCTTTTTCATTTCACCATTATTTACAACTATAATATTACAAATATTTTAGAAACATCATATATCTCTTCACTTGAATCTAAATAACATAAATCATAATATTCATCCATAGTATTTATAAGTATAGATAATTCCATTTTTATTAAAATATTATTTTCATTATCCTCTTGCCTCCCAACATCATACATCATTACGGTGTCAATCAATTATTTTATCTTTAATTATTTAACTAGTTTTTATTTTTGAATATCAATAGATATTCCATTCCACTTTGAAGGCAAAACTCTATGTAGATATAATTATTCATCTAGTTATAAAATTGGTTTTCCTAAGGAAAAAATATTATTGACACCTTCGGTCAATATCACATTAATATAAGTTATTTTTGACCTTATTGAATCATAAATGTGTCAAATTTATTCTTAGAAATATTATAACTTATTTATAAAATATTATCGGTTATTTTATATTGATTAAATAAGTTTTTCTTATGAATTTTCTGTTCCTATATGCTTTGAAAATCAAAAACACATTATCTTAATGAAACTTATCTTTCCGAAAGAATTATTTTTTTAAGAAAAATTTACCTTCTCTAAGGAAATTTTTATCCTTGACTTTGTTTTCATTGTATCATTTTATAAATTATCATAATCAAACTCATTTTATTACTAATTAAAAAATTCATATTAATATATAAATACTCGGAATCCTATAGTGTCCTTGATATAGACTATTTTGTTTTTACACTCTGACTCTTCTGAAATTCATACTATGAATTCATTGCAAATCAGTCTCTGAATTCTCTGAAATTCAGATTCATAATTCCTTGAAATTCATACTCTCAATTCTCTAAAAAACAAACTATGAATGCCAGAAAATTCTTATTCCAAAATTCTCTAAAATTCAAACTCCAAATTCTCTAAAAATCAGACTATTAATTCTCTGAAATTAGGACACTGATGACTCTGAAATTCCAACATTGAATTCTAAGAAATTTAGACTCCGAATTCTATAGAATTCAGGCTCTGAATTCTTCAAAATTTAGACTCCCAATTCCTTATAATTAATACTCTGAATTCCTCAAAATAAAACTCTAAATTATTCATAATTATGATTCCAAATTCTGTAGAATTAAGACTTATAATTCATCATAATTCAGACTCCATATTTATTTAAATATAGACAATAGAATATTTATAATTCAAATTACGAATTCTTTGTAAAAAGAATCTGAATATCAATGTCTTATTGATTCTATTTATTTATATGATTAGACTCTGAATTATATTTTTCCTTTGACTCTAGAAATTCATATTTGGTTATGCTACATCAGTTTCCTTATAAATGTTATAATTCGGAAACAATGCCGTACAATCGGGTTTGGACTAACTGTTGGTTGAGTGACATGTGAACAAGTCGCATCGAGATTAAAGGGAAAATATGAGCATTGGAGGAGGGAGAAGACCATTGGATCCTTGATTATAAATAATATCTCATTTGTATGAGGTCATAACTGTTCCATCAATCTTGAGATTACTTGTTGTCAAGTAATTTCTAGAGAGAGGCTACCATGCTTTGTGTTCTCTGAATACCTTGTTCAGCTTTCTTCCTGGGACTCCAATTATTATTGAGTAGAATAGGGGGATTATAGGGATAGGAAGATAGTGGTGCCAACTACTTTAATGTTTGAGGGCTCCCAATTATAGGAATACAGTGGTGTCTATTACCTTAATGTTTGAGGACTTATCGGATTGGAAGAAAGAGGTTCTAACAACCTTAAATATCGAGGGCTTATAGGGACAGAAATACAAATTCTAATATTCCAATCGAGGGATTACCCTAGTGTAGAAATGACATAATTTCTTGAATGTATAAATTGAGGTACCTGTATTCAAGGTTGGTGGATACCCTATAGTTTGGGTGAAAATATTTCATACTTGTTACTTGTTTTGTTTCATGATTTATATCTGTTGTATTTTCATAAAGGGAGAAAGTATAAATTTCTTATAATATCTTATACTTTTATTTACACAGATGTGTATTATTCTATACTCTTTAAGTTATCTTATTTTCCTAGGTAAACTTTTGTTAATATTCATTTTAGGAAAAATATTTTTGGAAACTAAGAAATTTTGTCTCATAGAACTTCATTATGGTTTATGAATTTGCGTTGTTTAACTTTGATAATCATAGTTTTCCTTATATTGAAAATGTCAAGTTTAAAAAAAATACAATTCACCCAACCACTTGTATTTGAGCATCAATATACACTATTTTAATCATACAATTGGTATTAGAGCAAGACCATGTTATACATATACTCACATATACATTTTCTTTCTCATGTTTTTCATGTTCTAAATTATCATTATTAAATTTTATTGTTAAAGTTTTACTTAGAGATTTTTATCTTTATTGATAAACTTTTTATATTAATATGGTTTCTGTAAAAGTAATTTCTTATTGAATGGAAGGAATTAATATTGGTTCCATTGATAATCTAAATCCAACATGGCAACCTATTTTTGATGGTAATGATTATGAGTACTGGAGTGATATAATGAAGAATTTTGTTATCAAAACTAGAGTGGATAACTTTTTCATGGTTACTGGGGACTAAAAAATTCCCGACAAGGAATTCAAAAACCGTCACCAACCAAGAAAAATAATAATATAAACTAAATTAAATGGTACACATTATATTTTCATGTTCTATGACAGGGGACACATATAGTTGAATATCTTCTTGTAAAGTTTCCAACCACATCTCGATGAAACATGATGTTACACATTTTGTAACTTCTATTGTGATAGAAACCAGACAATAAGTATTGAGTGATGGATATCATATATTAAATTTTCTCTATGGAGAACTAGTTTTCAAAGTGCAATAATGATTTATGAACATTGAAAACATTCTTCAATCTATGGGAGAGAAAGGTCTTCATGATGAAGCTCATATGGAAAAGATAATTGATATTATTCCTAATGAGTGGTAATCAAAAAGGGCATCCATTGAGAAAAATAGGAAAGTTACTTAAATTACTCTTGATGAGATATTTCATACACTCTTACAGCCTGAAACAAGAATGAAGAGTGTTGCTTATATGAATAAGAAGAAGAATGGAAATGGAAGTTTATCCATTATTACTTCCAAATTGAAGACTCCAGAAAGGGTTCCAATATATATGTCTAAGAAACTATTTATTCTATCAGAGTCTAGTTAATGTGAACACTCTGAAAAGGAGTTAGTTAATATTTCTCTATGGAAATAAAGACTTTCAGTATATATATAATAATAAATAATGAAAATATAATAATGATTTGGAAGTCACATGCTATGAATGAAAAAGAAGTAGACACATCAGGACTGATTGTCCCATGATCAAAAGAAAAAATGGAAAAGAAAGGAATTCTGAGAGAAACATAAAGAAGTATTACAATATTATGGATAAGAAATTGATAAAGGCTAATGATATGGGTACTTCTCTAATGAATCATCAAATAATGAAACTCATGGTCAAAAAAATCTAGGTCTATTAGCCAAACTACACATTGATATTTTTTGTCAAATTGCCAAGGTACACAATGTCAAATATATTACTAATGTATCTTTGAATAAAAATTATGTTGATGATAAATATTATAAGTCCTCAGGTGAAGAATATTCTTCTGATGACGATAACTCTTTACCTTCTTATGAAGAAGTTTCTAGGTTTTCTAAACTTCTTGAGAATGAAAATTGTATCATAAAAAAGAATTTAGAGAAATAAAATTCAAGAATTTATATTTTAACCAAAGAAGTATCATATATTTCTAATGATCTTGATCATAATTTTTTTTTATTTTTAACATATTTCAAAAAACCATAAAAAAGTAATATTAGTAATTCCACACATTCTATGGATCTTGAATGTTTTATTTCTAAAAAAAGTGTTTTAGAGGACAACATAGTTTTGAATATTAATGACCCTGAGGATAAGAATTTAGTCATTATACTAATATCATAATTGTTTTTCCTAAATAATCTTTTTTAAAATTTTACCAAAGGAAGGAAAATATTTGATAAAATGTATTCTCAAATTCTTCCTCCAATGAGTAGTTCAAAAATTGGATTTACTAACTCCAAACATGTTTTTTGTAATAATTTTTTTGTTCCGCAAAGTTGTCTTTTTTACACCAAATGTCAGTGTGGTGGAAATTGGGAACGGAATTGTTCTTTAAATAAAACCTGATAATTAGGATTTCATAAAGCTTATTTTTCGATGAAAATGTGGATTCCTAAAATTTAAATTCTGAACTTTCTAGATCGATGAAAGTTTGGATTCTAAAAGTCTAACTCACTTATTATCATGAAAATAATAAAACAATTACTAAGAAAAATACATGGTACAATTATAGTGGATGTTCCTAGCATATGATTGTTAACAAAAAATTATTTGAAATGATTATCAAGTTGAAAGGATGAAATGTAAATTTCGAAGATAATTCTCCAAGAGAAATTGTTGGTATAGGTAAACTTCTTCTTCTTGAGAATTTTTTTTTCAAATGTTTTATTAGTTAAATGTCATAATCAAAACCTCAGTATCATAATCCAATTGTGTGATGAAGGTTACCTTGTGAATTTTAGGAATGATATATGATTAGTACTAAATTACAAGGAAGGGTTTATTTTTTCTACCCACAGGAAAAAGAATGTATACACACAAAACATAGAATACCTTAGAATCCAAGATATACCTTGCCTTTGTGCAATTAAAGATCAATATTGGTTATGTAATAGAAGATTAGGACATTGTAACCTTGTGAACCTATGAAAACTCTCAAATAAAAGAATTTTTAAGGATCTACCAGAGCGTAGAACTGATTATTAAAAAGTTTGTGATATTTGTCAATATGGAATGAAACATAAATCATGATTCAAATAAATCAGTTATTTATCAACTTTGGATGCATTGTAGTTATTTCATATAGATCTTTTTGGCCCAACACAAACCAAACGTATTAGAGGAAAATATTATGTATTTTTCTTAGTTGATTATTACACTAAATTTACATGGGTATATTTTCTAGCAAATAAATCTGATGTTTTTTATTATTTAAAATAATTTATATCACAAGTAAAAATGAGAAAAACAATCCATTGATAACTATTCGTAATGCTCATAGAGGAGAAAATCTAAATTCATATTTTAGAAATTTTTTGTAGTAAGAAAGGAAATACTCATAGATTTTCAACTCCAAGAACTCCTAAAAAAAATTGTGTTGTTGAATGAAGATATTGAATTATTTAAGAGATAAATAGAACAATGTTGAGTGAATAATCTATTGCTAAACATTTTTTGGCTGAAGTAGTTAATACTACATGTTATACTATAAAATGATTTTCAATCAGACCTTTTCTCAAGAAAAAAACTTATGAATTATGGATTGGTAAAAAACATATAATTTCTTACTTCAAAGTATTTGGTTGCAAAGTATTCATCCTGAATACTAATGATAACTTATATAATTTTTCACACTAATCTGATGAAGGAATTTTCTTAGGCTACTCCACTACTTATAAGGTTTATATAGTTTTTCATAAAAATACTTGTAATGTTGATGAAACAATGCATGTTAAATTCGATGAAACTGATCTTTTTGTTTTCAAACAACCCCAAACAACATCTTCAGATGTGTTTTCAAAAATGGATTATCATCAATTGATGGAAGATACTTCTGATAAGGAAAATTCTAAAGAAAATACTTCTAAATTATTAACCCCAGAAGATTTCATACAATATGTTGATGAACAGGTTTTACAAAACCTTAATTAGTTATTTCATAAAAATCATCCTACAAATAGTATCATTGGTGATGTAAATCAACCAGTATGGACTACAATGTTTTTAAGAAATGAAGTAGAACATCATTCATTTATTTCCCAATTATAACAAAAAAGAACTCATAAAGCATTAGGTGATGATGATTAGATTAAATCCATGCAAGATGAGCTAAATTAATTCCAATGGAACAATGTCTGGACCTTAGTTGAAAGACCTAAGGAAACTTCTATAATTGGAGTGAAATGGATCTTCAGAAATAAGTGTGATAAAAATGGAATCATAGTAAGCAATAAATCTAGAGTAGTTGCTAAAGGCTATAATCAACAAGAAGGAATATACTATGAAAATCCATTCTCCTTTAGCTATACTTGAATCTATTGGCATTTTATTTCCCTTGGCAACATTCTTTAATTTAAAACTTTTTCTCTTGGTTGTGGAGTGTGCTTTCTATAATATATTTGTTCAAGGGTATGTTTATGTTGAACAAACTACTATTTTTGAAGACACAAAAAATCCTAAACATGTCTTCAAATTTACTAAATCTTTATATGGACTTAAATAAGCCCTTAGATCCTAGTACGAGAGCCTTACATGATTTTCGTTACAAATAAATTATGTTAAGGGAACTATCGATCCAAATATTTCCATAAATAAAGATTAAAAATGTTTTTATTGTTCAAATTAAATTTGATGACATTATATTTTTTCAGCATAGTAATTTTTAACTTATTTTATTGCGAATCAAAATAAATCAATGTTTGAAATGAGTACGATGTGTGCGTCAAAATTTTCTCTGGGTTTTCAAATTTCTCAAAAAATAGAATGAACATATATATCACAAAATAATTATATTAAATATATTCCTTAAATTATTCATATCACAACCCAAAAACTATAATCACTCTAATCGATATCTCAAACTCTCTTGATCTTAACAAAGCTCGGAAACCAGTAGATAAATCGTCATTTAGAGGAATGATAAGAATTTTACTATACATGAAAACTAGTCATCCATGTAACATCCCAAGTAAGTAATGAATAAAAGATATTTTTATCTATGTCTATTAATGAATTAGATAGTGTTTTACAGGCTTAAAAATAAAATAAATCCAATCTTAAGCATGGAATACACTAATATTTTTTAAAAGATTGTTTTACTGCCTTTTGATGGAAAACCATTTTTAAATATATCTTTTGACAATTTTATAAGCTATGTTTGTCAAAATAAACTTATTCTTTATGATTGGGACATCAAAATTTACTTTGTGTGAATTTTTTGTATTTTTCAGATAATGTTCATTTTTTAATGAATAGTGAAAAATACTGCATTTTACATCAAAACTGCTTTTTAATCTAATTTATTTATATGATTAGATTATCTTTTGAATTGGTTTTTAATTGAAATTAGATTATATTTTTACCATTTAATCCAATGGTGGTCATTGGAATCAATTTCACTTTGAAATTGGACTTAAACTGGTGTCAATCTTTTGATACTTATTGTTTCATAAAAACACACTATTTGTCATGACAGCGGGAATTAATTATTAAATTAATTAATGTGACTTATATGTTTTGAATTTTTTAAAATAGACTTAATTTTTGAATTCGGAGTATCAAATATCTCTTAGGGTGAATTTTTGCTAATTTTCTGAAAAACATCAATTTTTGATGAATAGTGAAACCACTAAGTGGTACTTATAAAAACTGATTTTTTCGTTTAAATGAAATTTTGCCATATTTGTGTTTTGAATTTCAAAAATCCGACATACATGGTTATCATTAAGAAGTAAAATTTGGTTCAATGAGATTATAATAATTTTTTTTGTGAATAGTAACTTATTAAGTTTTTAATCGCGATTATTTGTAATTAGTGTAGTTTAAGGTAAAAATAATTCTTTAATAATATTAAATGACCTAGACAAAAGTTCTAACCATATTGGATGTGTCATGCCCGACCAAGACAATCCATGGGTCAACTTGGGGACCCCATGGAGCCACTTTGGTTGGGAAATGACATAAATAACGTTTTATTTAATGTAAAAGTAATAATGACACAAACATAATATGTTTTACTAAAACAATTGTTATATGGGGTTATACAAGTCATAGTTTTTACTATAAATATTAATTGGAAAGCTAAAAAGTTTTCCTACATCATAGTATTTTTTTATAATTTTTATACATTAAATAAATTAAATTATTTATGACATCATGATGATGCAGCGATGACCTCATTATTTAACGATTTAAATAAAATGAAACGATAATGTAAAATATATGACCTACACATGTCCAAAACCTATTAGATGGGTGGATTTCAAACCCTTATCCCCTTATCCTCGAATAATATCAATTTGGGACCATTTAAATCCGAAAATCATTTTCAAATAACGTAATATTTCTTTACTTTCCAAGAGTGCCCCTCCTCTCCTCTTATAAAAGGCCCCCACCTCTACCTCCTTACCCACACTCCCAATGACTTTGGCTCGGCCAAACCCTGCCCATTTTGTCTCTCCACTTCCCTCTCTTACTCCTTGAAGCCTAACTTTGGGCAGAAGACTTCCCAAGGAAGCCTTTGAGCTCAAACCAAAGGGAGTTACCCGATTTTAAGGTAATGTCTTCTTTTGAGTCCTTTTGTTTTATTTTGCTTCTCCAACCCCCTAAACCATTTTAATTCATTTATTTTGTAACAAATCCAGTATCTCCAATATACTATTATGTTGTTATAACAATTATTCAAGCTACACTTACACACACCTACATCTAATGGTTAAAGAACATACGGTTTCCGTGGATGGTGAATTTATGCCTCCCGAAACGATGATTGTTCAACATTATTTTAACACCTTCAAAGGTGGCCATTAAGATGGAACTATATTTATATATGATATATAATGTGTTTATGTTTTCCTTATGCTTCTGTATTTTTCATTTTGGGTATACCTTTATGGTTTCCATTATGGGTAAACGCGATATCTTCATTTAAGGAAGTGCGGACTACCACCCCCTCAAAGTGATTTGATTCGTTAAATACCATATGTGGGACGTATAAAGGATAAAACTATGATATTATATATTATATTATACTGGAATTATAATATACCTTTATATAATTATGATTCCATTCTATAAAATACAAAATAGAAATGAAAGTAGCGTTCATGCGTACGTACGGCTTACCGTCTCCATGAACGGTGCATTTCATTTCTTACCTCTAAATGTTATATAATATTATAAATTCATGAATTTACTGGATATATATGACATATATGATATCTACATCATGAATACCATTCTGGATATAATGAATACATGAACAACATGTAATTATAAAGGGTTTATTTTTGACTCAAGTACCAATGATCGTTAAAATGACCGTTATTAACTTAAATAATTACATAGTGTTAATGACATGGTAATAAGTGATATAAAAGGAATAATGAACATGAAAAAGGTTCTTAAGAAAGTAGAAATTAACTCAAGTTTATTATTCAGTACATTAAAGAACGATCGAGTCAAGTCAGACTCGAGGTATGGGACTTCATCTCGATCTCCTTTCATTGAGGCATATTTTGTTTTATACACAACCTTATTTTATATGGTGTATAAACCCCTTTGACTTTTACATTTATCCAAAAGGAATCTTTTTTATATGAAGCGTTTTACTAAACAACAAAAGGGAATGTTTTTGTCGTACGTATGAGACGACAACGACTTCTCTGCCGCCGTGACCGTTATTTGAGTTTCGGCTTCCATTACAAGCCATACCTTCTTTTTAAAAGATAAATAAATACCATGTTTTAATTTTATTTTATTTTGGTATTGAAAATGGTTTTCATAATGTTTTTATATCAATGTGTTGTATTGATATCTTGTGATTGAAAGGTGGAAATGTTATGTTTCCTTTACGCATGTTTTATGTGATACGATTATGTTGAGGTTCTTGGGCATTAATATGAAGACGGGTGGTTCCGTGATAAAATAAGGGCGGGTGAGCCCGATATAGCTCTCCAATGCATTGGGTAACGTGAAGGAGTGAAACGTTAATGTTTCTCTGAAGAGATTTAGGGAATATACTATGATGGGTATTCCAAATGTAACCAAGAGTGCTACTCCCTAAGTACGAATGTTATGAATGCCTCAAGTTACCGTTATGTCTTATGATTTCTATGATTTATTCATGATTTGATGAGGTATGTTAAAGTGATTATGTTTTATGGGTAAAGTATGATTTCATTCTTATGTATATATGTACCCATGTTTCCTTTCCATAATTTTATATCCCTTACTGAGATTTTTATGCTCATCCCAAGTTTTTTTGAAATGTTTTTCATAGGTTAAGGGAAAGGTACATGATATGATGATAGTGTCAATGAAGTGTTAAGAAAGAATCCATGTTTTATTTTAAATATCTTTCCATTGATGGGAAAGAAGAATACTATCTTTATGTAACCACTTTGTTTATTTGGGGAATGTAATGAATGTTTTATGATCTATTTCTCTAAAACTCTAAACCCGAAATGATCCTCAATGTGTAATCATCTAGTAACTCAAGATTAAGTAAGGTTTAAGGCTGGGGCCTTATAGTTGGTATCATAGGTCGGTTTAGATAACTTTAGGAGTTAGAATTCTATTAAATGATTATCGAAAAATATTTTTTTATGGTCAAATTGAAGTGATATAACATTTGAAGATTACCATGTGGCTTCATCTAAGACATGTTTGTTCAGAATGGTTTTCCGCAGAGGAAACAGGGAAGCAGTGCTAGGAAGTCATACAGAAGGAAATAACCTTCCGAATCAGCATCCTAAGATGGTCGGAATTGGAACTGAACAGTTTGTTGTAGTAATGGCGCAGTTGACTCAAGCGATAAATGGTGGTGGTATCCATGCACGAGATCAGCAAGATCAACCGCAGAGGAACATGCCAGTGGTGGAACATTTCATGAGGCAACATCCCCTATCATTCAAAAGATCATCTGACCCTGTGCTATCTTAAGGGTGGATTAAAGCACTGGATAAGATTTTCGATGTCATGGGGTGTTCAGAAATTCAAAAGGTTAGTCATGCTATTTACCATTTGGAGGGTGTGGCACATCAGTGGTGGTCGATGGTTAAAAATATCAGGGACGCTGGTGAGATTGATGCTCTCAACTGGGATGAATTCAAAGGTATGTTTCTTGAGACGTATTTTCCTAAGGCTGTTTGACTTAGGATGGAAAAGCAATTCTTGGAATTGAGGCTAGAGGAAGACTCAGTGGCTGCCTATGAAGAAAGGTTCACTCGATTGGCAAGGTATGCTCCAAATTTTATCCGAGACCTTGATAGTAAAATCAATCGTTTTTACCCAGGATTAAAGCCAAAATATCGAATGGCATTAGCTTCTTGTGAGTTTAAAAGTTATGAAAAGCTGATTCGATATGCTGAGAAGGTGGAAATGGAGTTTTCCGATGATCAAGTGTTCTATAACAACCAACAGAAGAAGAGACTGAGGTGGCAGGAGAAAGGTAAGAATTCTTCAAAAAAGTCTGATGGTAAGAAATCTAAGTTTCCCGTTTGTGATAAATGTAGAAAAAGGCATGCTGGGGAATGCCTTTTGAATTTTGGAAAGTGCTACCGATGCGGTAAGATGGGACATAAGGTTCGTGATTGCACTAAAAAGGATCAAGGTGAAGGTAAGACCAAATTTGATTTACAGTTAGTGAAATGTTATATGTGCAATGAGATGGGTCACTATGCAAACGAGTGTCTGACAAAGAGCTTGAGTGATGGGAAGCAGTTAGACTACAAGTAGAAAGGGGTGGTGAAATCCTTTGCAACTACTTCAGCAGATGTCGAGCCATCAAATTAAGTTGTATTAGCTCCAGGGAGCTCCGTATTTTTCAAAGATTGACTTGAGATCGGGGTACCATCAGCTGAAGGTAAAGGAGGCAGATGTTCCAAAGACCGCGTTCCGTACGAGATATGGCAATTATGAATTTGTAGTAATGCCTTTTTGGCTAACCAACGCACCTGCTGTATTCGTGGACTTAATGAATAGGATTTTCCATGAGTTCTTGGATAAGTTTGTGGTCGTTTTCATTGATGATATTTTGGTGTTTTCTAAAAGTAAATACGAGCATGAAAAACATTTAAGGGTTATCTTGCAAAACATAAAAGAAAAGAAACTGTATGGAAAATTCAGAAAGTGTGAGTTTTGGTTGCTTCAAATTTCTTTCCTTGGTCATATTGTTTCTAAAGATTGAATAACTGTTGATCCTGCAAAAACAAAAGTTGTGGAAGAATGGCCAAGACCCACAAATGTAACTGAGATTTGTAGCTTCCTTGGTTTGGCAGGCTATTACCGAAGGTTTGTTAGAAATTTTTCACGGTTATCTAGTCCAATGACTAAGCTAACTCGGAAGGGTGTTAAGTTTATCTGGACAAAAGAATGTGATGATTGTTTTCAAGAATTGAAATGAAGATTGGCGAATGCTCCAGTTTTGGCACTACCTTCCAGGAATGGTGAGTTTGTTATCTACAGTGATGCTTCATTGAAAGGACTTGGATGCGTCCTAATGCAGAATGATCAGGTAATTGCTTATACTTCACGACAGTTGAAAACTCATGAGGTAAATTACCCTACACATGATTTGGAATTAGCTTCTATTGTTTTAGCCTTAAAATTTTGGAGGCATCATTTGTATGGAGTAATGTGTGAAATATATACTGATCACAAAAGATTAATGTATATATTCACTCAGAAAGAGTTAAACATGAGACAGAGGAGATGGCTGGAATTAATCAAGGATTATGATTGTACAATTCATTACCATCCGGGAAAAGCAAATAAAGTGGTTGATGCTTTGAGTCGAAAAAGTAATGCTTCATTAGCAATGTTGCGTTTGGAACGTGATCCTTTGGTTAAGGATTTGATAAACATTGTCATAGAAGTTGTTGGTGCAGGAAGTTCTTCTGTTTTGTTTCAGGTATCAGTGAGATCATCTCTATCAGATAGAATCAAGCAAGCACAGAAGTAAGACAGTGAGTTGCAGAAAAAGGTAGAGCTGGTTCAGAAAGGTAGGTTGCCTGAATTCAACATTGATAATGATTGTGTTTTGAGATTTGGGAAGAGATTGTGTGTGCCTTGTGTTTCACTGTTTAAGAGAGAGTAGTTATGTAAAGCTCATAGTTCTCTATTTTTAGTTCATCCTGGCAGTACTAAGATGTATAGAGATCTGCGGGAGTATTACTGGTGGGATAGAACGAAAAGAGATATTGCTAATTTTACTGTGAAGTGTTTGACTTGTCAGCAGGATAAAACATAGCGACAGTTACCGAAAGGGATGATTCAGCCGTTACCAGTGCCAGAGTGGAAATGGGAGAATATATCCATGGACTTCGTTGTGGGATTGCAGAGGACCCCTCGAGGTAATAATGCAATCTGGGTTATTGTTGATCGCTTGACCAAGTCTGCTCATTTCCTTGCTATACGAGATACTTATTCCCTAGATCAAATTTCCCGTTTGTATCATAAAGAGCTAGTCAGGTTACATGGAGTTCCCCTCTCCATTGTATCTGACCGTGATCCCAGGTTCACTTCTAACTTTTGGAAAGGCCTTCAGAAGTCGTTGGGTACTGAATTAAATTTTAGTACAGCTTTTCATCCTCAATCAGATGGGCATTCAGAATGAACAATTCAGTCCTTGGAGGATATGCTATGAGCTTGTTCGATGGATTATCAGGGAAGTTGGGACCAACATCTTTCATCGGTTGAATTTTCATATAATAACAGTTTTCATTCCAGTATACAAATGGAACCATTTGAGGCGTTATATGGGAAGCGGTGTCGAACTCCAGCATTCTAGGATGAAGTGGGTGAAAGGAAGTTGATGGGACCAGAATTGGTAGAAGAGATGGCAGAAAAAGTTCAGTTGATTCAGAAGCACATGAGAACAGCTCAGAGTAGGCAGAAGATTTATGCAGACAACAGGAGGAAGGATCTAACATTTGAGGTAGGTGATCATGGTTTTCTCAAAGTCTCACCATGGAAAAGTGTGATGCGATTTGGTAAGAAAGGAAAGGTGAGTCCAAGGTTCATTGGACCATATGAAATTCTGGAGAGAGTTAGATCAGTTGCATACCAGGTGGCTTTACCTCCGAGTTTATCTCAGGTGCACAATGTTTTTCATGTTTCGATGTTGAGAAAGTACATGCCACATCCATCTCATGTTTTGAGTCCAGAGGTAGTTCAGCTGGAAGAGAACCTATCATATGAGGAACAACCGGTCCAAATTCTTGACCACAGGGAGCAAGTGTTACGGAATAAGGTGATTCACCAGGTAAAGGTTTTGTGGAAAAACCACATGATTGAAGACGCAACATGGGAATCTGAAAATTCAATGAGGGATAAGTACCCCCATTTATTTGATAAGTAAATAAATTGCGGGGACACAATTTTCTAAAGGGGGGAAGGATGTAACATCCCAAGTAAGTAATGAATAATATATATTTTTGTATATGTCTATTAATGAATTACATATGTGTTTGAGAGGCTTAAAAAGAAAATAAATCCAATCTTAAGCATGGAATACACTAATATTTTTTAAAAGATCGTTTTACTGCCTTTTGATGGAAAACCATTTTTAAATCTATCTTTTGACAATTTTATAAGCTATGTTTGTCAAAATAAACTTATTCTTTATGATAGGGATATCAAAATTTACTTTGCGTGAATTTTTGGTTTTTTTCAGACAATGCTCATTTTTTAATGAATAGTGAAAAATACTGCATTTTACATCAAAACTACTTTTTAATATAATTTATTTATATTATTAGATTATCTTTTGAATTGGTTTTGAATTGAAATTATAGTCTATTTTTACCATTTAATCCAATGGTGGTCATTGGAATCAATTTTACTTTGAAATTGGACTTAAACTGGTGTCAATGTTTTGATACTTATTGTTTCATAAAAACATGCTATTTGTCATGACATCGGGAATTAACTATTAAATTAATTAATGTGACTTATATGTATTGAATTTTTTTAAAATAGACTTCATTTTTGAATTCTGAGTATCAAATATAGCTTAGGGTGAATTTTTGGTAACTTTCTGAAAAACATCAATTTTTGATGAATAGTGAAACCACTAAGTGGTACTTATAAAAACTGATTTTTTGCGTTTAAATGAAATTTTTCCATCTTTGTGTTTTGAATTTCAAAAATCCGACATACATGGTTGTAATTAAGAAGTAAAATATGGTTCATTGAGATTATAATAATTTTTTGGTGAATAGTAACTTATTAAGTTTTTAATCGCGATTAGTGGTAATTAGTGTAGTTTAAGGTAAAAATAATGCTTTAATAATATGAAATGACCTATAAAAATGTCCTAACCTTATTGGATGTGTCATGGCCGACCATGAAAAGCCATGGGTCAACTTGGGGACCCCATAGAGACACATTGGTTGGGAAATGACATAAATAACTTTTTATTTAATGTAAAAGTAAAAATGACACAAACATAATATGTTTTACAAAAACACTTGTTATATGGGGTTATACAAGTTAGATGTTTTACTATAAATATTAATTGGAAAGCTGAAAAGATTTCATACATCATCTTATTTTTTTATAATTTTCAGACATTAAATATATTAAATTATTTATGATATCATGATGATGTAGCAATGACCTCATTATTTAACGATTTAAATAAAATGAAAAGATAAAGTAAAATCTATGACCTACTCATGTTCAAAACCTATTTTATGGGTGTATTTCTAACCCTTATCACCTTATCCTAGAATTCTATCAATGTGGGACCATTTAAATCCGAAACTCATTTTCAAATAAAGTAATATTTCTTTACTTTCCAAGAGTGCCCCTCCTCTCCTCTTATAAAAGGCCCCCACCTCTACCTCCTTACCCACACTCCCAAAGCCTTTGGCTCGGACAACCACTTCCCAGTTTGTCTCTCCACTTCCCTCTATTACTCATTGAAGCCACACTTTGGGTAGAAGACTTCCCAAGGAATCCTTTGAGCTCAAACCAAAGAGAGTTACCCGATTTTAAGGTAATGTCTTCTTTTGAGTCCTTTTTTTTCATTTTGCTTTTCCAACCCCCTAAACCCTTTTTATTCATTTATTTTGTAACAACTCCAGTTTCTTAAATATACTAGGATGTTGTTATAAGAAGGATTCAAGCTACAATTACACACACCTACATCTAATGGTTAAAGAACATACGGTTTCCGTGGATGGTGAATTTATGCCTCCCGAAACGATGATTGTTCAACATTCTTTTAACACCATCAAAGGTGGCCATTAAGATGTCACTATATTTATATATGATTTATAATATGTTTATGTTTTCCCTTAAGCTTCTGTATTTTTCATTTTGGGTATACCTTTATGGTTTCCATTATGGGTAAACGCGGTATCTTCATTTAAGGAAGTGCGGACTACCGCCCCCTCAAAGTGATTTGATTCGTTAAATACCATATGTGGGACGTATAAAGGATGGAACTATGATATTATATATGATATTATACTGGAATTATAATATATCTTTATATAATTATGATTCCATTCTATAAAATACGAAATAGAAATGGAAGTAGCGTTCATGCGTACGTACGGCTTACCGTCTCCATGAACGGTGCATTTCATTTCTTACCTCTAAATGTTATATAATATTATAAATGCATGCATGTACTAGATATATATGACATATATTATATCTACATCATGAATACCATTCTATATATAATGGATACATGAACAACTGGTAATTATAAAGGGTTTATTTTTGACTCAAGTACCAATGATCGTTAAAATGACCGTTATTAACTTAAATAATTACATAGTGTTCATGACATGGTAAAAATGATATAAAATGAATAATGAACTTAAAAATGGTTCTTAAGCAAGTAGAAATTATCTCAAGTTTATTATTCAGGACATTAAAGAACGATCGAGTCAAGTCGGACCCAAGGTATGAGACTTCGTCTCAATCTCCTTTCATTGAGGCATATTTTGTTTTATACACAACCTTATTTTATACGGTGTATAAACCCCTTCTACTTTTATGTTTATCCAAAAGGAATATTTTTTATATGAAGTGTTTTAATAAACAAAAAAAGGGAATGTTTTTGTCGTACGGATGCGGCGACAACGACTTCTCCGCCGCTGTGACCATTATTTGAGTTTCGGCTTCCTCTACAAGCCATACCTTCTTTTTAAAAGATAAATAAATACCATGTTTTAATTTTATGTTATTTTGGTATTGAATATGGTTTTCATAATGTTTTCATATCAATGTGTTGTGTTGATATCTTGTGATTGAAAGGTGGAAATGTTATGTTTCCTTTATGCATTTTTTATGTGATACGATTATGTTGAGGTTCTTGGGCATTAATATGAAGATGGGTGGTTCTGTGATAAACTAAGGGCGGGTGGGCCCGATATAGCTCTCCAATGAATTGGGTAACGCGAAGGAGTGAAATGTTAGGGTTTCTCCGAAGAGATTTATGGAATATACTATGATGGGTATTCCAAACGTAACCAAGAGTGTTACTCCCTACGTAAGAATGTTATGAATTCCTCAAGATACCTTTATGTCTTATGATTTCTATGATTTATTCATGATTTGATGAGGTATGTTAAAGTGCTTATGTTTTGTGGGTAAAGTATGATTTCATTCTTATGTATATATGTACCCATGTTTCCGTTCCATAATTTTATATCCCTTACTGAGCTTTTTATGCTCATCCCAAGTTTTTTTGAAATGTTTTTCACAGGTTAAGGGAAAGTTACATGATATGATGATAGTGTTAAGGAAGTGTTAAGAAAGAATCCATTTTTTATTTTAAATATCTTTCCATTTATGGGAAAGAATAATTCTATCTTTATGTAACCACTTTGTTTATATGTGGAATGTAATGCAAGTTTTATGATCTAATTCTCTAAAACTCTAAACCTGAAAAGATCCTCAATTTGTAATCTTGTAATAACTCAAGATTAAGTAAGGTTTAAGGCTGGGGCCTTATAGTTTGTTTCAGAGGTCGGTTTAGATAACTTTAGGAGTTAGAATTCTATTAAATTATTATCCAAAAATATTTTGTTTATGGGAAAATTGAAGTGATATAGCATTTGAAAATTACCATGTTGCTTCATCTAAGACATGTTTGTTCAGAATGGTTTCCCGCAGAGGAAATAGGGAAGCCGTGCTAGGAAGGCATACATAAGGAAGTAACCTTCTGAATCAGCATCCTGAGATGGTCGGAATTGGAACTGAAGAGTTTTTTGCAGTAATGGCGCAGTTGACTCAAGCGATAAATGGTGGTGGTATCCATGCACGAGATCAGCCAGATCAACTGCAGAGGAACATGCCAGTGGTGGAACATTTCATGAGGCAACATCCCCCATCATTCAGAGGATCATCTGACCCTGTGCTAGCTTAAGGGTGGATTAAAGCACGGGAGAAGATTTTCGATGTCATGGGGTGTTCAGACAATCAAAAGGTTAGTCTTGCTATTTACCGTTTGGAGGGTGAGGTCGATCAGTGGTGGTCGATGGTTAAAAATATTAGGGATGGTGATGAGATTGATGCTCTCGACTAGGATTAATTCATTGGTATGTTTCTTGAGAAGTATTTTCCTAAGGCTGTTTGACTTAGGATGGAAAATCAATTCTTGGAATTGATGCAAGAGGAAGACTCAGTGGCTGCCTATGAAGAATGCTTCACTTGATTGGCAAGGTATTCTCCAAATTTTATCCGATACCTTGATAGTAAAATCAATCTTTTTTACTCAGGATTAAATCCAAAATATCGAAGGGCATTAGCTTCTCGTGAGTTTAAAAGTTATGAAAAGTTTATTCGATGTGCTGAGAAGGTGGAAATGGAGTTTTCCGATGATCAAATGTTCTATAACAACCAACAGAAGAAGAGACTAAGGTGGCAGGAGAAAGGTAATAATTCTTCAAAAAAGTCTAATGGTAAGAAATCTAAGTTTCCAGTTTGTGATAAATGTGGCCAAAGGCATGATGGGGAATGTCTTCTGAATTCTGGAAAGTGCTACCAATGTGGTAAGATGGGACATAAGGCTTCTGATAGCACTGAAAAGGATCAAGGTGAAGGTAAGACCAAATTTGATTTACAGTTAGTGAAATGTTATAAGTGAAATGAGATGGGTCACTATGCAAACGAGTGTCCAACAAAGAGCTTGAGTGATGGGAAGCAGTTAGACTAGAAGCAGAAAGGGGTGGTGAAATCCTTTGCAACTACTTCATCAGATGTCGGGCCATCAAATGAAGTTGTATCAGCTCCAGGGAGCTTAGTATTTTTCAAAGATTGACTTGAGATCGGGGTACCATCAGCTGAAGGTAAAGGAGGCAGATGTTCCAAAGACTGCGTTCCGTATGAGATATGGCCATTATGAATTTGTAGTAATGCCTTTTTGGCAAACCAATGCACCTGCTGTATTCATGGACTTAATTAATAGAATTTTCCATGAGTTCTTGGATAAGTTTGTGGTGGTTTTCATTGATGATATTTTGGTGTTTTATAAAAGTAAAGAGGAGCATGAAAAACATTTAAGGGTTATCTTGCAAACCTTAAATGAAAAGAAACTGTATGGAAAATTCAGCAAGTGTGAGTTTTGGTTGCATCAAATTTCTTTCCTTGGACATATTTTTTCTAAAGACGGAATAACTGTTGATCCTGCCAAAACAAAAGTTGTGGAATAATGGCCAAGAACCACAAATGTAACTGAGATTCGTATGTTCCTTGGTTTGGCAGGCTATTACCGAAGGTTTGTTAGAAATTTTTCAAGGTTATCTAGTCCAATGACTAAGCTTGCTCGGAAGGGTGTTAAGTGTATCTGGACAAAAGAATGTGATGATTGTTTTCATGAATTGAAAAGAAGATTGGTGAATGATCCATTTTTGGCACTACCGTCCAAGAATGGCTAGTTTGTTATCTACAGTGATGCTTCATTGAAAGGACATGGTTGCATCCTAATACAGAATGATCAGGTAATTGCTTATGCTTCACGACAGTTGAAAACTGATGAGGTAAATTACCTTACACATGATTTGGAATTAGCTGCCGTTGTTTTCACTTTAAAAATTTGGAGGCATCATTTGTATGGAGTAAAGTGTGAAATATATACTGATCACAAAGTTTAAAGTATATATTCACTCAGAAAGAGTTAAACATGAGACAGAGGAGATGGCTAGAATTAATCCAGGATTATGATTTTACAATTCATTACCATCCGGGAAAAGTAAATAAAGTGGCTGATGGTTTGAGTCGAAAAAGTAATGCTTCATTAGAAATGTTGCGTTTGGAACGTGATCCTTTGGTTAAGGATTTGATGAACATTGGCATATTAGTTTTTGGTGCAGGAAGTTCTTCTGTTTTGTTTCAGGTATCCATGAGATCATCTCTATTAGATAGAATCAAGCAATCACAGAAGCAAGATAGTGAGTTGCAGAAAAAGGCAGAGCTGGTTTAGAAAGGTAAGTTGCCTGAATTCAACATTGATAATGATTGTGTTTTGAGATTTGGGAAGAGATTGTGTGTGCCTTGTGTTTCACAGTTTAAGAGAGAGTTGTTATGTGAAGCTCATAGTTCTCCATTTTCAGTTCATCCTGGAAGTACTAAAAATTTTAGGGATCTGCGGGAGTATTACTGGTGGGATGGAATGAAAAGAGATATTGCTGATTTTACTGTGAAGTGTTTGACTTATCAGCAGGTTAAAACAGAGCGGCAGTTACCGAAAGGGATGATTCAGCCTTTACTAGTGCCAGAGTGGAAATGGGAGAATATATCCATGGACTTCGTTGTGGGATTGCCGAGGACCCCTCGAGGTAATAATGCAATCTGTGTAATTGTTGATCGCTTGACCAAGTCTGCTCATTTCCTTGCTATACGATATACTTTTTCCCTAGATAAACTTTCCCATTTGTATCTTAAAGAGATAGTCTGGTTACATGGAGTTCCCCTTTCCATTGTATCTGACCGTGATCCCAGGTTCACTTCTAACTTTTGGAATGGCCTTCAGAAGTCGTTGGGTACTGAATTAAATTTTAGTACAGGTTTTCATCCTCAATTAGATGGGCAGTCAGAACGAACAATTCAGACCTTGGAGGATATTCTACGATCTTGTTCGATGGATTATCAGGGAAGTTGGGACCATCATCATTCTTTGGTTGAATTTTCATATAATAACATTTTTCATTCCAGTATACAGATGGCACCATTTGAGGCGTTATATGGGAAGCGGTGTCAAACTACAGCTTTCTAGGATGAATTGGGTGAAAGGATGTTGATGGGACCAGAATTGGTAGAAGAGATGGCAGAAAACGTTCAGTAGATTCAGAAGGACATGAGAACAGCTCAGAGTAGGCAGAAGAGTTATGCAGACAATAGGAGGAATGATCTATCATTTGAGGTAGGTGATCATGTTTTTTTCAAAGCCTCACCTTGGAAAAGTGTGATGCGATTTGGTAAGAAAGGAAAGCTGAGTCCAAGGTTCATTGGACCATATGAAATTCTGGATAGAGTTGGATCAGTTTCATACCGGGTGGCATTACCTCTGAGTTTATCTCAGGTACACAATGTTTTTCATGTTTCGATGTTGAGAAAGTACATGCCAGATCCATCTCATGTTTTGAGTCCAGAGGTAGTTCAGCTGGAAGAGAACCTATCTTATGAGGAACAACCAGTCCAGATTCTTGACCACAGGGACAAGTGTTACGGAATAAGGTGATTCACCAGGTAATGGTTTTGTGGAAAAACCACATGATTGAAGAGGCAACATGTGAATCAGAAAATTCAATGAGGGATAAGTACCCCCATTTATTTGATAAGTAAATAAATTCCGGGGAGGCAGTTTTATAAAGGGGGGAAGGATGTAACATCCCAAGTAAGTAATTAATAATAGATATTTTTATCTATGTCTATTAATGAATTAGATAGTGTTTTAGTGGCTTAAAAAGAAAAAAAATCCAATCTTAAGCATAGAATACACTAATATTTTTTAAAAGATTGTTTTACTGCCTTTTGATGGAAAACCATTTATAAATCTATCTTTTGAAAATTTTATAAGCTATGTTTGTCAAAATAATCTTATTCATTATGATTGGGACATCAAAATTTACTTTGTGTGAATTTTTGGTATTTTTCAGACAATGTTCATTTTTTAATGAATAGTGAAAAATACTGCATTTTACATCAAAACGTCTTTTTAATCTAATTTATTTTTAGGATTATATTATCTTTTGAATTGGTTTTGAATTAAAATTAGAATATATTTTTACCATTTAATCTAATTTTGGTCATTGGAATCAATTTTACTTTGAAATTGGACTTAAACTAGTGTCAATGTTTTGATACTTATTGTTTAATAAAAACATGCTATTTGTCATGACAGCAGGAATTAATTATTAAATTAATTAATGTGACTTATATGTTTTGAATTTTTTAAAATAGACTTCATTTTTTAATTCGGAGTACCAAATATAGCTTAGGGTGAATTTTTGGTAATTTTCTGAAAAACTTCAATTTTTTATGAATAGTGAAACCACTAAGTGGTACTTATAAAAACTGATTTTTTCGTTTAAATGAAATTTTGCCGTGTTTGTGTTTTGAATTTAAAAAATCCGTCATACATGGTTGTCATTAAGAAGTAAAATGTGGTTCAATGAGATTATAATAATTTTTTGTTGAATAGTAACTTATTAAGTTTTTAATCGCGATTAGTGGTAATTAGTGTAGTTTAAGGTAAAAATAATGTTTTAATAATATGAAATGACCTAGACACATGTCCTAACCTTATTGGATGTGTCATGGCCGACTAATGAAAGCCATGGGTCAACTTGGGGACCCCATGGATCCACTTTGGTTGGGAAATGACATAAATAACTTTTTATTTAATGTAAAAGTAAAAATGACACAAACATAATATGTTTTACAAAAACAATTGTTATATGGTGTTATACAAGTCATATGTTTTACTATAAATATTAATTGGAAATATGAAAAGATTTCATACATAATAGTAATTTTTTTATAATTTTTAGACATTAGATAAATTAAATTATTTATGATATAATGATGATGTAGTGATGACCTCATTATTTAACGATTTTAATAAAATGAAAAGATAAAGTAAAATCTATGACCAACACATGTACAAAACCTATTGGATGGGTGGATTTTGAACCCTTATCACCTTATCCTCGAATTATATCAATGTGGGACCATTTAAATCCGAAACTCATTGTCAAATAAAGTAATATTTCTTTACATTCCAAGAGTGCCCCTCCTCTCCTCTTATAAAAGGCCCCCACCTCTAACTCCTTACCCACACTCCCAAAGCCTTTGGCTCGGCCAAACCCTGCCCATTTTGTCTCTCCACTTCCCTCTATTACTCCTTGAAGCCTCACTTTGGGAAGAAGACTTCCCAAGGAAGCCTTTGAGCTCAAACCAAAGGGAGTTACCCGATTTTAAGGTAATGTCTTCTTTTGAGTCCGTTTGTTTTATTTTGCTTCTCCAACCCCCTAAACACTTTTTATTAGTTTCTTTTGTAAAAACTCCAGTATCTTAAATATACTAGGATGTTTTTATAAGATGGATTCAAGCTACACTTACACACACCTACATATAATGGTTAAAGAACATACAGTTTCCGTGGATGGTGAATTTATGCCTCTCGAAACGATGATTGTTCAACATTCTTTTAACACCATAAATGGTGGCCATTAAGATGTCACTATATTTATATATGATATATAATATGTTTATGTTTTCCCTCAAGCTTCTGTATTTTTCATTTTGGGTATACCTTTATGGTTTCCATTATGGGTAAACGCGGTATCTTCATTTAAGGAAGTGCGGACTACCGCCCCCTCAAAGTGATTTGATTCTTTAAATACCATATGTGGGACGTATAAAGGATGGAAATATGATATTATATATGATATTATACTGGAATTATAATATACCTTTATATAATTATGATTCCATTCTATAAAATATGAAATAGAAATGAAAGTAGCGTTCATGCGTACGTACGACTTACCGTCTCCATGAAGGGTGCATTTCATTTTTTACCTCTAAATGTTATATAATATTATAAATGCATGCATGTACTGGATATATATGAAATATATTATATCTACATCATGAATACCATTCTGGATATAATGGATACATGAACAACTTGTAATTATAAAGGGTTTGTTATTGACTCGAGTACCAATGATCGTTAAAATGAACGTTATTAACTTAAATAATTACATAGTGTTCATGACATGGTAAAAAATGATATAAAATGAATAATTAACTTAAAAAATTGTTCTTAAGCAAGTAGAAATTATCTCAAGTTTATTATTTAGGACATTAAAGAACGATCGAGTCAATTCGGACCCGAGGTATGGGACTTCGTCTCAATCTCCTTTCATTGAGTCATATTTTTTTTATACACAACCTTATTTTATACGGTGTATAAACCCCTTATACTTTTATGTTTATCCAAAAGGAATCTTTTTTATATGAAGCGTTTTAATAAAAAAAAAAGGGAATGTTTTTGTCGTACATATGCGGCAACAACGACTTCTCCAACGCTGTGACCGTTATTTGGGTTTCGGCTTCCTCTACAAGCCATACCTTCTTTTTAAAAGATAAATAAATACCATGTTTTAATTTTATTTTATTTTGGTATTTAAAATGGTTTTCATAATGTTTTTATATCAATGTTTTGTATTGATATATTGTGATTGAAAGGTGGAAATGTTATGTTTCCTTTATGCATATTTTATGTGATACGATTATGTTGAGGTTCTTGGGCATTAATATGAAGACGGGTGGTTCTGTGATAAACTAAGGGAGGGTGAGCCCAATATAGCTCTCCAATGAATTGGGTAACGCGAATGAGTGAAATGATAGGGTTTCTCCGACGAGATTTAGGGAATATACTATGATGGGTATTCCAAACGTAACCAAGAGTGTTACTCCCAACGTAAGAATGTTATGAATGCCTCAAGTTACCTTTATGTCTTATGATTTCTATAATTTATTCATGATTTGATGAGGTATGTTAAAGTGCTTATGTTTTATGGGTAAAGTATGATTTCATTCTTATGTATATATGTACCCATGTTTCCTTTCCATAATTTTATATCCCTTAATGAGCTTTTTATGCTCATCCCAAGTATTTTTGAAATTTTTTTCACAGGTCAAGGGAAAGGTACATGATATGATGATAGTGTCAAGGAAGTGTTAAGAAAGAATCCATGTTTTATTTTAAATATCTTTCCATTGATGGGAAAGAAGAATACAATCATTTTGTAACCACTTTGTTTATATGTGGAATGTAATGCAAGTTTTATGATCTAATTCTCTAAAACTCTAAACTCGAAAAGATCCTCAATGTGTAATCTTGTAATAACTCAAGATTAAGTAAGGATTAAGGATGGGGCCTTATAGTTGGTATCAAAGGTCGGCTTAGATAACTTTAGGAGTTATAATTCTATTAAATGATTATCCAAAAATATTTTGATTATGGGAAAATTGAAGTGATATATCATTTGAAGATTACCATGTTTCTTCATCTAAGACATGTTTGTTCAGAATGGTTTTCCGCAGAGGAAACAGGGAAGCAGTGCTAGGAAGGCATACAGAAGGAAATAACCTTCCGAATCAGCATCCTGAGATGGTCGGAATTGGAACTGAACAGTTTGTTGCAGTAATGGTGCAGTTGACTCAAGCGATAAATGGTGGTGGTATCCATGCACGAGATCATCCAGATCAACCACAGAGGAACATGCCATTGTTGGAACATTTCATGAGGCAACATCCCCCATCATTCAGAGGATCATATGACCATGTGCTAGATTAAGGGTGGATTAAAGCACTGGAGAAGATTTTCGATGTCATGGGGTGTTCAGACAATCAAAAGGTTAGTCTTGCTATTTACCATTTGAAGGGTGAGGCAGATCAGTGGTGGTCGATGGTTAAAAATATCAGGGATGCTGATGAGATTGATGCTCTTGACTGGGATGAATTCAAAGGTATGTTTCTTGAGAAGTATTTTCCTAAGGCTATTTGACTTAGGATGGAAAATCAATTCTTGGAATTGAGGCAAGAGGAAGACTCAGTGGCTGCCTATGAAGAATGGTTCACTCGATTGGCAAGGTATGCTCCAAATTTTATCCGAGACCTTGATAGTAAAATCAATGGTTTTTACTCAGGAATAAAGCCAAAATATCGAAGGGCATTAGCTTCTCATGAGTTTAAAAGTTATGAAAAAGCTTATTCGATGTGCTGAGAAGGTGGAAATGGAGTTTGTCGATGATCAAGTGTTCCATAACAACCAACAGAAGAAGAGACTGAGGTGGTAGGAGAAAGGTAATAATTATTCAAAAAAGTCTGATGGTAAGAAATCTAAGTTTCCAGTTTGTGATAAATGTGGCAAAAGGCATGATGGGGAATGTCTTCTGAATTCGGTAAAGCACTACCAATGTGGTAAGATGGGACATAAGGCTTGTGATATCACTGAAAAGGATCAAGGTGAATGTAAGACCAAATTTGATTTACAGTTAGTGAAATGTTATAAGTGAAATGAGATGGGTCACTATGCAAACGAGTGTCCGACATAGAGCTTGAGTGATGGGAAGGAGTTAGACTACAAGCAGAAAGGGGTGGTGAAATACTTTGCAACTACTTCAGTAGATGTCAGGCCATCACATGAAGTTGTATCAGCTCCAGGGAGCTTAGTATTTTTCAAAGATTGACTTGAGACCGGGGTACCATCAGCTGAAGGTAAAGGAGGTAGATGTTCCGAAGACCGCGTTCCGTACGAGATATGGCCATTATGAGTTTGTAGTAATGCCTTTTGGGATAACCAATGCACCTGCTGTATTCATGGACTTAATGAATAGAATTTTCCATCAGTTCCTGGATAAGTTTGTGGTGGTTTTCATTGATGATATTTTGGTGTTTTATAAAAGTAAAGAGGAGCATGAAAAACATTTAAGGGTTATCTTGCAAACCTTAAAAGAAAAGAAACTGTATGGAAAATTCAGCAAGTGTGAGTTTTGGTTGCATCAAATTTCTTTCCTTGGATATATTTTTTCTAAAGACAGAATAACTGTTGATCCTGCAAAAACAAAAGTTGTGGAAGAATGGCCAAGACCCACAAATGTAACTGAGATTCGTAGCTTCCTTGGTTTGGCAGGCTATTACCGAAGGTTTGTTAGAAATTTTTCACGGTTATCTAGTCCAATGACTAAGCTAACTCGGAAGGGTGTTAAGTTTACCTGGACAACAGAATGTGATGATTGTTTTCAGGAATTGAAAAGAAGATTGGTGAATGCTCCATTTTTGGCACTACCTTCCAGGAATGGTGAGTTTGTTATGTACAGTGATGCTTCATTGAAAGGACTCGGTTGCTTCCTAATGCAGAATGATCAGGTAATTGATTATGCTTCACGACAGTTGAAAACTCATGAGGTAAATTACCCTACACATGATTTTGAATTAGCTGCTGTTGTTTTCACTTAAAAAATTTGGACGCACCATTTGTATGGAGTAAAGTGTGAAATATATACTGATCACAAAGTTTAAAGTATTTATTCACTCAGAAAGAGTTAAACATGAGACAGAGGATATGGCTAGAATTAATCAAGGATTATGATTTTACAATTCATTACCATCCAGGAAAAAGAAAATAAAGTGTCTGATGGTTTGAGTCGAAAAATTAATGCTTCATTAGCAATGTTGCATTTGGAACGTGATCCTTTGGTTAAGGATTTGATGAACATTGGCATAGAAGTTGTTGGTGTAGGAAGATCTTCTGTTTTGTTTCAGGTATCAGTGAGATCATCTCTATCAGATAGAATCAAGCAAGCACAGAAGCAAGATAGTGAGTTGCAGAAAAAGGTAGACCTGGTTCAGAACGGTGAGTTGCCTGAATTCAACATTGATAATGATTGTGTTTTAAGATTTGGGAAGAGATTGTGTGGGCCTTGTGTTTCACAGTTTAAGAGAGAGTTGTTATTTGAAACTCATAGTTCTCCGTTTTTAGTTCATCCTGGCAGTACTAAGATGTATAGAGATCTGCGGGAGTATTACTGGTAGGATGGAATGAAAAAATATATTGCTGATTTTACTGTGAAGTGTTTGACTTGTCAGCAGGTTAAAACAGAGCGGCAGTTACCGAAAGGGATGATTCAGCCTTTACCAGTGCCAGAGTGGAAATGGGAGAATATATCCATGGACTTCGTTGTGGGATTTCCAATGACCCCTCGAGGTAATAATGCAATCTGGGTTATTTTTGATCACTTGACCAAGTCTGCTCATTTCCTTGCTATACGAGATACTTTTTCCCTAGATCAACTTTCCCATTTGTATCTTAAAGAGATAGTCAGGTTACATGAAGTTCCCCTCTCCATTGTATCTGACCGTGATCCCAGGTTCATTTCTAACTTTTGGAAAGGCCTTCAGAAGTCGTTGGGTACTGAATTAAAATTTAGTACAGCTTTTCGTCCTCAATTAGATGGGCAGTCAGAACGAACAATTCAGACCTTGGAGGATATGCTACGAGCTTGTTCGATGGATTATCAGGGAAGTTGGGACCAACATCTTTCTTTGGATGAATTTTCATATAATAACAGTTTTCATTCCAGTATACAGATGGCACCATTTGAGGCGTTATATGGGAAGCGGTGTCGAACTCCAGCATTCTAGGATGAAGTGGGTGAAAGGAACTTGATGGGACCAGAATTTGTAGAAGAGATGGCAGAAAAAGTTCAGTTCATTCAGAAGGACATGAGAACATCTCAGAGTAGGCATAAGAGTTATGCAGACAACAGGAGGAAGGATCTATCATTTGAGGTAGGTGATCATGTTTTTCTCAAAGTCTCACCATGGAAAAGTGTGATGCAATTTGGTAAGAAAGGAAAGCTGAGTCCAAGGTTCATTGGACCATATGAAATTCTGGATAGAGTTGGATCAGTTTCATACCGGGTGGCATTACCTCCGAGTTTATCTCAGCTACACAATGTTTTTCATGTTTCGATGTTGAGAAAGTACATGCCAGATCCATCTCATGTTTTGAGTCCAGAGGTAGTTCAGCTGGAAGAGAACCTATCTTATGAGGAACAACCAGTCCAGATTCTTGACCACAGGGAGCAAGTGTTACGGAATAAGGTGATTAACCTGGTAAAGGTTTTGTGGAAAAACCACATGATTGAAGAGGCAACATGGGAATCTGAAAATTCAATGAGGGATAAGTACCCCCATTTATTTGATAAGTAAATAAATTCCGGGGACACAATTTTATAAAGGGGGTAAGGATGTAACGTCCCAAGTAAGTAATTAATAATAGATATTTTTATCTATCTCTATTAATGAATTAGATAGTGTTTTAGAGGCTTAAAAAGAAAATAAATCCAATCTTAAGCATGGAATACACTAATATTTTTTAAAAGATTGTTTTACTGCCTTTTGATGGCAAACCATTTTTAAATCTATTGTTTGACAATTTTATAAGCTATGTTTGTCAAAATAATCTTATTCTTTATGATTGGGATATCAAAATTTACTTTGTGTGAATTTTTGGTATTTTTCAGACAATGTTCATTTTTTAATGAATAGTGAAAAATACTGTATTTTACATCAAAACTACTTTTTAATCTAATTTATTTATATGATTAGATTATCTTTTGAATTGGTTTTGAATTGAAATTAGAATATATTTTTACCATTTAATATAATGTTGGTCATTGGAATCAATTTTACTTTGAAATTGGACTTAAACTGGTGTCAATGTTTTGATACTTATTGTTTCATAAAAACACGCTATTTGTCATGACAGCAGGAATTAATTATTAAATTAATTAATGTGACTTATATGTTTTGAATTTTTTAAAATAGACTTCATTTTTTAATTTGGAGTATCAAATATAGCTTAGGGTGAATTTTTGGTAATTTTCTGAAAAACTTCGATTTTTGATGAATAGTGAAACCACTAAGTGGTACTTATAAAAACTGATTTTGTCGTTTAAATGAAATTTCCCATCTTTGTGTTTTGAATTTCAAAAATCTTACATACATGGTTGTCATTAAGAAGTAAAATGTGGTTCAATGAGATTATAATAATTTTTTGGTGAATAGTAACTTATTAAGTTTTTAATCGCGATTAGTGGTAATTAGTGTAGTTTAAGGTAAAAATAATGCTTTAATAATATGAAATGACCTAGACACATGTCCTAACCTTATTGGATGTGTCGTGGACAACTAAGAAAAGCCATGGGTCAACTTGGGGACCCCATGGAGCCACTTTGGTTGGGAAATGACATAAATAACTTTTTATTTAATGTAAAAGTAAAAATGACACAAACATAATATGTTTTACAAAAACAATTGGTATATGGGGTTATACAAGTCAGATGTTTTACTATAAATATTAATTAGAAATATGAAAAGAGTTCATACATAATAGTAATTTTTTTATAATTATTAGACATTAAATAAATTAAATTATTTATGATATCATGATGATGTAGCGATGACCTCGTTATTTAACGATTTTAATAAAATGAAAAGATAAAGTAAAATCTATGACCAACACATGTCCAAAACCTATTGGATGGGTGGATTTCGAACCCTTATCACCTTATCCTCGAATTATGTCAATGTGGGACCATTTAAATCCGAAACTCATTTTCAAATAAAGTAATATTTCTTTACTTTCCAAGAGTGCCCCTCCTCTCCTCTTATAAAAGGCCCCCACCTCTACCTCCTTACCCACACTCCCAAAGCCTTTGGCTCGGCCAACCCCTGCCCATTTTGTCTCGCCACTTCCCTCTATTACTCCTTGAAGCCTCACTTTGGGAAGAAGACTTCCCAATGAAGCCTTTGAGCTCAAACCAAAGGGAGTTACCCGATTTTAAGGTAATGTCTTCTTTTGAGTCCTTTTGTTTTATTTTGATTCTCCAACCCCCTAAACCCTTTTTATTCATTTCTTTTGTAAAAACTCCAGTATATTAAATATACTAGGATGTTTTTATAAGAAGGATTCAAGCTACACTTACACACACCTACATCTAATGGTTAATGAACATACGTTTCCGTGGATGGTGAATTTATGCCTCCCGAAACGATGATTGTTCAACATTCTTTTAACACCATCAATGGTGGCCATTAAGATGTCACTGTATTTATATATGATATATAATATGTTTATGTTTTCCCTTAAGATTCTGTATTTTTCATTTTGGGTATACCTTTATGGTTTCCATTATGGGTAAACACGGTATCTTCATTTAAGGAAGTGCGGACTACCGCCCCCTCAAAGTGATTTGATATAGCGTTTGAATATTACCATGTTGCTTCATCTAAGACATGTTTGTTTAGAATGGTTTTCCACATAGGAAACAGGGAAGCAGTGCTAGGAAGGCATATAGAAGGAAATAACCTTCCGAATCAGAATCCTGAGATGGTCGGAATTGGAACTGAACAGTTTGTTGCAGTAATGGCGCAGTTGAATCAAGCGATAAATGGTGGTGGTATCCATGCACGAGATCAGCCAGATCAACCACAGTGGAACATGCCAGTAGTGGAACATTTCATGAGGCAACATCCCCCATCATTTAGAGGATCATCTGACCTTGTGCTAGCTTAAGGGTGGATTAATGCACTGGAGAATATTTTCAATGTCATGGGGTGTTCAGAAAATCAAAAGGTTAGTATTGCTATTTACCGTTTGGAGGGTGAGGCAGATCAGTGGTGGTCAATGGTTAAAAATATCAGGGACGCTGATGAGGTTGATGCTCTCGACTGGGATGAATTCAAAGGTATGTTTCTTGAGAAGTATTTTCCTAAGGCTTTCTAACTTAGGATGGAAAATCAATTCTTGGAATTGAGGCAAGAGGAAGACTCAGTGGCTTCCTATGAAGAATGGTCCACTCGATTGGAAAGGTATGCTCCAAATTTTATCCGAGACCTTGATAGTAAAATCAATCGTTTTTACTCAGGATTAAAGCCAAAATATCGAAGGGAATTAGCTTCTCGTGAGTTTAAAAGTTATGAAAAGCTTATTCGATGTGCTGAGAAGGTGGAAATGGAGTTTTCCGATGATCAAGTGTTCTATAACAACCAACAGAAGAAGAGACCGAGGTGGCAGGAGAAAGGTAAGAATACTTCAAAAAATTCTGATGGTAAGAAATCAAAGTTTCCAGTTTGTGATAAATGTGGCAAAAGGCATGTTGGGGAATGTCTTATGAATTCTGGAAAGTGCTACCGATGTGGTAAGATGGGACATAAGGCTCGTGATAGCATTGAAAAGGATCAAGGTGAAGGTAAGACCAAATTTGATTTACAGTTGGTGAAATGTTATAAGTGGAATGAGATGGGTCACTATGCAAACGAGTGTCCGACAAAGAGCTTGAGTGATGGGAAGCAGTTAGACTACAAGCAGAAAGGGGTGGTGAAATCCATTGCAACTACTTCAGCAGATGTGGGGCCATCAAATGAAGTTGTATCAGCTCCATGGAGCTTAGTATTTTTCAAATATTGACTTGAGATCGGGGTACCATCAGCTGAAGGTAAAGGAGGAAGATGTTCCAAAGACCGCGTTCTGTATGAGATATGGCCATTATGAATTTGTAGTAATTCCTTTTGGGCTAACCAATGCACCTACTGTATTCATGTACTTAATGAATAGAATTTTCTATGAGTTCTTGGATAAGTTTGTGGTGGTTTTCATTGATGATATTTTGGTGTTTTATAAAAGTAAAGAGGAGCATGAAAAACACTTAAGGGTTATCTTGAAAACCTTTAAAAAAAAGAAACTGTATGGAAAAATCAGCAAGTGTGAGTTTTGGTTGCATCAAATTTCTTTCCTTGGACATATTGTTTCTAAAGACGGAATAACTGTTGATCCTGCAAAAACAAAAGTTGTGGAAGAATGGCCAAGACACACAAATGTAACTGATATTCGTATCTTCCTTGGTTTGGCAGGCTATTATCGAAGGTTTGTTAGAAATTTTTCACGGTTATCTAGTCCAATGACTAAGCTAACTCGGACAGGTGTTTTGTTTATCTGGACAAAAGAATGTGATAATTGTTTTCAGGAATTGAAAAGAAGATTGGTGAATGCTCCAGTTTTGGCACTACCTTCCAGGAATGGTGAGTTTGTTATCTACATTGATGCTTCATTAAAAGGACTTTGTTGCATCCTAATTCAGAATGATTAGGTAATTGCTTATGCTTCACGACAGTTGAAAACTCATGAGGTAAATTACCCTACACATGATTTAGAATTAGCTGCTGTTGTTTTCACTTTAAAAATTTGGAGGCATCATTTGTATGGAGTAAAGTGTAAAATATATACTGATCACAAAAGGTTAAAGTATATATTCACTCAGAAAGAGTTAAACATGAGACAGAGGAGATGGCTGGAATTAATCAAGGATTATGATTGTACAATTCATTACCATCCGGGAAAAGAAAATAAAGTGGCTGATGGTTTGAGTCGAAAAAGTAATGCTTCATTAGCAATGTTGCATTTGGAACGTGATCCTTTGGTTAAGGATTTGATGAACATTGGCATAGAAGTTGTTGGTGCAGGAAGTTCTTCTGTTTTGTTTCAGGTATCAGTGATATCATCTCTATCAGATAGAATCAAGAAAGCACAGAAGCAAGACAGTGAGTTGCAGAAAAAGGTAGAGCTGGTTCAGAAAGGTAAGTTGCCTGAATACAACATTGATAATGATTGTGTTTTGAGATTTGGGAAGAGATTGTGTTTGCCTTGTGTTTCACAGTTTCAGAGAGATTTGTTATGCGTAGCTCATAGTTCTCCATTTTCAGTTCATCCTGGAAGTACTAAGATGTATAGAGATCTGCGGGAGTATTACTGGTGGGATGGAATGAAAAGAGATATTGCTGATTTTACTGTGAAGTGTTTGACTTGTCAGCAGGTTAAAACAGAGCGGCAGTTACCGAAAGGGATGATTCAGCCCTTACCAGTGCCAGAGTGGAAATCGGAGAATATATCCATGGACTTCGTTGTGGGATTGCCGAGGAACCCTCGAGGTAATAATGCAATCTGGGTTATTGTTGATCGCTTGACCAAGTCTGCTTATTTCCTTGCTATACGAGATAATTTTTCCCTAGATCAACTTTCCCATTTGTATCATAAAGAGATCATCAGGTTACATGGAGTTCCCCTCTCCATTGTATCTGACCGTGATCCCAGGTTCACTTCTAACTTTTTGGAAGGCCTTCAGAAGTCGTTGGGTACTGAATTAAATTTTAGTACAACTTTTCATCCTCAATCATATGGGCAGTCAGAACGAACAATTCAGACCTTGGAGGATATGCTACGAACTTGTTCGATGGATTATCAGGGAAGTTGGGACCAACATCTTTCTTTGGTTGAATTTTCATATAATAACAGATTTCATTCCAGTATACAGATGCCACCATTTGAGGCGTTATATGGGAAGCGGTGTCGAACTCCAGCTTTCTAGGATGAAGTGGGTTTAAGGAAGTTGATGGGACCAGAATTGGTAGAAGAGATGGCAGAAAAAGTTCAGTTGAATCAGAAGTACATGAGAACAGCTCAGAGTAGGCAGAATAGTTATGCAGACAACAGGAGGAAGGATCTAACATTTGAGGTAGGTGATCTTGTTTTTCTCAAAGTCTCACCATGGAAAAGTGTGATGCGATTTGGTAATAAAGGAAATTTGAGTCCATGGTTCATTGGACCATATGAAATTCTGGAGAGAGTTGGATCAGTTTCATACCGGGTGGCTTTACCTCCATGTTTATCTCAGGTACACAATGTTTTTCATGTTTCGATGTTGAGAAAGTGCATGCCAGATCCATCTCATGTTTTGAGTCCAGAGGTAGTTCAGCTGGAAGAGAACCTATCTTATGAGGAACAACTGGTCCAGATTCTTGACCACAGGGAGCAAGTGTTACGGAATAAGGTGATTCACCAGGTAAAGGTTTTGTGGAAAAACCACATGATTGAAGAGGCAACATGGGAATCTGAAAATTCAATGAGGGATATGTACCCCCATTTATTTGATAAGTAAATAAATTGTGGGGACGTAATTTTCTAATGGGGGGAAGGATGTAACATCCCAAGTAAGTAATTAATAATAGATATTTTTATCTATTTCTATTAATGAATTAGAAAGTGTTTTAGAGGCTTAAAAAGAAAATAAATCCAATCATAAGCATGGAATTCACTAATATTTTTTAAAACATTGTTTTACTGCCTTTTGATGGCAAACCATTTTTAAATCTATATTTTGACAATTTCATAAGATATTTTTGTCAAAATAAACATATTCTTTATGATTGGGACATCAAAATTTACTTTGTGTGAATTTTTGGTATTTTTCAGACAATGTTCATTTTTTAATGAATAGTGAAAAATACTGCATTTTACAACAAAACTGCTTTTTAATATAATTTATTCATATGATTAGATTATCATTTGAATTGGTTTTGAATTGAAATTAGAATATATTTTTACCATTTAATCCAATGGTGGTCATTGGAATCAATTTTACTTTGAAATTGGACTTAAACTGGTGTCAATCTTTTGATACTTATTGTTTCATAAAAACACGGTATTTGTCATGACAGCGGGAATTAATTATTAAATTAATTAATGTGACTTATATGTTTTGAATTTTTTAAAATATACTTCATTTTTGAATTAGGAGTATCAAATATAGCTTAGGGTGAATTTTTGGTAATTTTCTGAAAAACTTCAATTTTTGATGAATAGTGAAACCACTAAGTGGTACTTATAAAAACTGATTTTTTCGTTTAAATGAAATTTTGCCATCGTTGTGTTTTGAATTTCAAAAATCCGACATACATGGTTGTCATTAAGAAGTAAAATTTGGTTCAATGATATTATAATAATTTTTTGGTGAATAGTAACTTATTAAGTTTTTAATCGTGATTAGTGGTAATTAGTGTAGTTTAAGGTAAAAATAACGCTTTAATAATATGAAATGACCTAGACACATGTCATAACCTTATTGAATGTGTCATGGCTGACCAATACAAGCAATGGGTCAACTTGGGGACCCCATGGAGCCACTTTGGTTGGGAAATGACATAAATAACTTTTTATTTAATGTAAAAGTAAAAAGGACACAAACATAATATGTTTTACGACAACAATTTTTATATGGGGTTATACAAGTCATATTTTTTACTATAAATATTCATTGGAAATATAAAACGAGTTCCTACATCATAGTAATTTTTTTATAATTTTTAGACATTAAATAAATTAAATTATTTATGACATTATGATGATGCAGCGATGACCTCATTATTTAACGATTTAAATAAAATGAAAAGATAAAGTAAAATCTATGACCTACACATGTCCAAAACCTATTTTATGGGTGTATTTAGAACCCTTATCACCTTATACGAGAATTATTTCAATGTGGGACCATTTAAATCCGAAACCCATTTTCAAATAAAGTAATATTTCTTTACTTTCCAAGAGTGCCCCTCCTCTCCTCTTATAAAAGTCCCCCACCTCTACCTCCTTACCCACACTCTCAAAGCCTTTGGATCGGCCAACCCCTTCCCATTTTGTCTCTCAACTTCCCTCTATTACTCCTTGAATACTCACTTTGGGCAGAAGACTTCCCAAGGAAGCCTTTGAGATCAAACCAAAGGGAGTTACCCGATTTTAAGGTAATGTCTTCTTTTGAGTCATTTTGTTTTATTTTGGTTCTCCAACCCCCTAAACCCTTTTTATTCATTTCTTTTGTAACAACTACAGTATCTTCAATATACTAGGATTTCATTATAAGAAGGATTCAAGCTACACTTACACAAACCTACATATAATGGTTAAAGAACATACGGTTTCCGTGGGTGGTGAATTTATGCCTCCCGAAACGATGATTGTTCAACATTCTTTTAACACCTTAAAAGGTTGCCATTAATATGTCACTATATTTATATATGATATATAATATGTTTATTTTTTCCTTAAGCTTATGTATTTTTCATTTTGGGTATACCGTTATGGTTTCCATTATTGGTAAACGCAGTATCTTCATTTAAGGATGTTTGGACCACCGCCCCCTCAAAGTTATTTGATTCATTAAATACCATATGTGGGACGTATAAAGGATGAAACTATGATATTTTATATTATATTATACTGGAATTATAATATACCTTTATATAATTATGATTCCATTCTATAAAATACGAAATAGAAATGAAAGTAGCGTTCATGCGTACGTACGGCTTACCGTCTCCATGAACGGTGCATTTCATTTCATAACTCTAAATATTATATAATATTATAAATGCATGCATGTACTGGATATATATGACATATATGATATCTACATCATGAATACCATTCTGGATATAATGGATACATGAACAACTTGTAATTATAAAGGGTTTATTTTTGACTCAAGTACCAATGATCTTTAAAATGACCGTTATTAACTTAAATAATTACATAGTGTTCATAACATGGTAAAAAGTGATATAAAAGGAATAATGAACTAGAAAAAGGTTCTTAAGCAAGTAGAAATTAACTCACATTTATTCTTCAGGACATTAAAGAACGATCGAGTCAAGTCGGACCTGAGGTATGGGACTTCGTCTCAATCTCCTTTCATTGTGGCATATTTTGTTTTATACACAACATTCTTTTATACGGTGTATAAAACCCTTAGACTTTTAGATTTATCCAAAAGGAATCTTTTTTATATGAAGCATTTTAATAAACCACAAAAGGGAATGTTTTCGTCGTACGTATGCGACGACAACGACTTCTCCGCCGCCGTGACCGTTATTTGAGTTTTGGCTTCCTCTACAAGCCATACCTTCTTTTTAAAAGATAAATAAATACCATGTTTTAATTTAATTTAATTTTTGTATTGAAAATTGTTTTCATAATGTTTTTATATCAATGTGTTGTATTGATATCTTGTTATTGAAAGGTGGAAATGTTATGTTTCCTTTATGCATGTTTTATGTGATACGATTATGTTGAGGTTCTTGGGCATTAATATGAAGACGGGTGGTTCCATGATAAACTAAGGGTAGGTGAGCCCGATATAGCTCTCCAATGCATTGGGTTACGTGAAGGAGTGAAACTTTAAGGTTTCTCTGAAGAGATTTAGGGAATATACTATGATGGGTATTCCAAACGTAACCAAGAGTGTTACTCCCTACGTACGAATGTTATGAATGCCTCAAGTTACCTTTATGTCTTATGATTTCTTATGATTTATTCATGATTTGATGAGGTATGTTAAAGTGCTTATGTTTTATGGGTAAAGTATGATTTCATTCTTATGTATATATGTACCCATGTTTCCTTTCCATATTTTTATATCCCTTACTGAGCTTTTTATGCTCATCCCAAGTTTTTTTGAAATGTTTTTCACAGGTCAAGGGAAAGGTACATGATATGATGATATTGTCAAGGAAGTGTTAAGAAAGAATCCATGTTTTATTTTAAATATGTTTCCATTGATTGGAAAAAAGAATAATATCTTTATATATCCACTTTGTTTATATGTGGAATGTAATGCAAGTTTTATGATCTAATTCTCTAAAAATCTAAACCTGAAAAGATCCTCAATGTGTAATCCTGTAATAACTCAAGATTAAGTAAGGTTTAAGGCTGGGGCCTTATAATACAGGCTTAATTTTATTAGTATGCTTATGTGTAAGATATAAATCTAATCCAAAGGAATATCATTTAAAAGCAGTGAAAAGAATTTTTTGCTATTTAAAGGGAACCACGAATTCTGAGATGTTCTATACATCGGGAAATGATTTTATTTTTAAATGCTTTTCAGATGCTAATTTTGGTGGATTTGGATTGGATAGAAAAATTATGTCTGGAACATGTCATTAATTTGGAGATTAATTGGTTTCATGGTCATGTAATAAGCAACACTCAGTAGCACTTTCCACTGCTGAAGCTGAATATGTAACAGTTTGAAGTAGTTGTGCTCAATTATTGTTTATGAAACACACACTCAAAGTTTATGGCATAATCATTACCAAAACATAGTTATTGTGTGTTAACACTTGTTTCATTTCCCTATATAAAACCCATGCACATCACTCCCTTGAAAAACAGATCGATATTAAGCTTCACTTTCTTAGGGATCATACAATTTAAGAATATATCATTATTCAATTTAATGTAATTATGGATCAACTTGCTATTTTTTTACAAAATAATTACCCTCTGATAAATTAGAATACATAAAAAAAATTTTAGGAATGATAACCATAAGGTAATACGCTATATTAACTTTTTTTTGAAACCTATCTCCTTACATTAACTTACTCCTTTTCCTATGAGGAGTACATTTTCTTGTTAACCAAAATTTTCATTCTTTAATAAATTTTTTCCATAGTCAACTTTTTCAAAAATCAAAATTCTAGAACCTTATTTTATTTATTTTATTTTCATGCTATAATTTTTCGGATTGAAAAATTTTCTTTCCATAATAAAATTTTGCAGATTCTAAAGATCATTAAGAGGAATTTTCTCTAACACTAACAATTTTCCAAGCAATCTGGACGGTATGTTTCCTAACATAGGTTTTCTGAATTATTATTTTTTGACTTTCTTGTATTTTTATCTTGTTTTAATACTTTTTTTTCAGAATCAACATTCCTTAAATCAAAATTTTTACCATAAAAACATCAAAATATAGGTTCCTAACAAATCCTTCTTCGACTTTCATGTCAACTGTTAGATCAGATCATGCTTGTTTCAACTGTTGGATCAATTTGAAATTAAAATAATTTCATTAATGCCTATATAAAGGATAAAAAAATTTGCATCCCACATCGGTTTAAAATATTTTTTTTGTTCTGAAGGTCTTCCTCTCTTCAAAAACCATCTTCTTCATTTTAGTGTCCTCTCAGACTACAGATATCTTTGGAAGCCTCTCCATAGAAACCAATATCTTCATCCAAGGAAATCACAAAGTGAAAAATATACACATAATTGTTAGATGATCTGAGATTCATCAATAAATATAATTCCCTGATTTCGAAAAATATTAAGTATAATGATTATGAGGTCCTCTGTGTAGCTACACCGAAAAGCCGGGAACAGTTTTATGAAGATTTTCTTGTTGAATATTATGAGACCGTAAGTTTTTTAAATTATGGAGGAAGAGATAAGTTTTCATTCAATACATATGGGACAACATATTACCTATCCTTTAGAATGTTATCAAGTTTCATTAGAGTACCTTATAAAGGAGAATCGATTGTTTTCACCCATAAGATGCCAGATCTGTCAGGAAGCATTGAGAAGGAAAAAGAACTGGAGTGAATTTGACTCAAGGGAGAGAAAACACCGAAGATTAACCATATATTAATTAATTTCAGGATTCAATATTTATAGGTATAGGTTTTTTCTAATCCTGTGAAAAGGAGACAAGGAATTCTTAAAGAAAAGTGGAATCTACGTTCTAGATTTTCTGGTCAACTTGAGGAAGATAAACTTGATGAAGTATATCTTGTGAACTATCTCCAATATCAAGAATGGAACTCTCAAATTAAAAATCATCATGTATCTGGGAATTATATCTATCCTAACAATGCTATCCCTAGAGTGGTTCAAAATCCCATATAGCTCTAAGCCCAGAACCTTCCATATTTTTTTCCATGTGAAAAGACATTGAGGAGGATGAAACCTGGTTTAATTAGAAAATATAGAGAATATTATGATCTATCATAAAGTTAAATTGAAGCATCACGAAAGAAGGAGGAAGTAGCGTAGTCTTACAAGAAACTACATAAGAAGAGAAAGCAGAAAAAACTGAAACCAAATAGAAGCCTTCAATTTCAAAAATTTAGTCAAGACCCCTAAAACCAAAGAAGAAAATAACATACCTTGATGATGTTGTAGTGATGTGTAGGGAAAAAATGAAAAATAAGAAATAATAATATCATCATTTTGTACTAGATCCTATTTAGGCAAAGTATCTAAATACTAAACCTACTAAGGTGCTAGAGAAACAATAAAAAAAGAAGATAGAAAAGAAAAAAATGCCTGAATCTAAGATTGATCATAAACTTCTCAAGGCCACTGAAAAAGCCTATAAAACAATTCAGGTTACATAATCAATTCCCAAAGAATAAGTACTAGTAGAGTCTCTATGAAATAAAGTCATAATTTCATAACCTAAAGTGGAGGAAGAGATAATTAAAGAAGAGGAAGTAGTATAAAAAGAAGAGGAATAAGGATATAAGAGTGATGATGTGATAAAGAATGTTGAGTAATGTCATTATATGGAAAGTCCTAATGAAAATAATTCCATCCATAATTCCCAAGATGAATCAGCCAAAATTATTTCTCAAGGAAATGAGGATGAGGGTCAGGAAGATGTTAATAAATCATTTGATGATGAAAGCACCAATCAGGACTTCATTCAACCTAATGATGTTAAGGGATATGTTGAGAATTAAATGGTTGATGAAGATTATATCATTCAAGTATTAGATAGTGAGCATTAATCTCTAATGCCTATAGAGACTATTTAGAAAGTATAAAATGTAAATCAGGTGATTTTTGAGACCCCAAATAAAGTTGTGGTGGTTAAGAAGGATGCTGGTGGATCATCCATGAAGAAAGATGTAGAGATAGAAAAAGAATATTCACCTACATGGGAATCAGATTCCCAATCATTTTCCATGGGTTAATATTTTTTGGTACAATCTTTGAAGAAGTTAGTAAACACTATTCCCCTGATTCCAAGAATTTATTAGAGGTGTCAGTTTCTTAATTATTCTTTAAATCAGAAGTCAGATTCTGTAAGCATGTGCACTGAGAAATTCATCAAGCTTGAGGCAGATGTCCAATTTTTTCTTATTGGTTATGATGATCACAGAAGATCGTGAAAGGAAATTACAAAGTAGTCCAAGAGATCAATTTAAAACATGAGGATTCTTAATGAATTACAAGACTCAGTGAATTACGCCTTCAATGACTCAGATTATAGGATAAAAATTATTACAAAAAGTTTTATAGAGAAGTTGAAACTTGAACAATTAGCCCGGAAGCTGGAATATAAAGATCTGAATGAGAATCAGAATCTAGTAGATTTATATCTAAAGAAATAAAGGGATATCATAATATAGTTCAAATAAATGTTAAATCAGAAATATTTGATACTGAAGTCTCAGACAGAAATCATTAAATCTCAAAAGGAGTAAATCGAGGCTCTTGAAAAGAAAAAGTAGGATCAGTAACTGTTAATAAAATGGTTTGAGGAAGATCATAATGAGCTTAAATAATTGAAGGATAATGTGGAGAATAAAATGCATATGGATAAGAAGGATGAACTAATTTTCATATCAATTCATATTTTTTTGTATGATCATGTTTAAAATTTTCCAATATTAATGAAAAATTGAGTCGTCCATTATTTTTTTTGTGTATAGTTATAATCATTTAGGTACCATATTTTTTCTATTCCGTCTATTCATTTTTGAAAATCACAAAGGGGGGAAATTAATGATAAAAATAATAATATATATATGGAGTTGAATTCCTTAAGTAAGGGGGAGTTTAAGAAAGTGGATTTTACTTAAAAAGCCTTTTGTATGCTAGAAAAAGTAAATTTTTCTCTAAGTCAAGAGTACAATCCTTATGGATTTTGAAACCTAAGTGGGAGTTAGTCGTATTTATATTAATTCATAAGAAAAGAGAGATAGGTTTTTCATTTAATGTTCATAATGAAAATTCATATTTCTTATATTCTTTTCCCAAGAGTTTTTTGTGATTTCCAAAAAGGGAGAAGTTGTTGAGTTAATAAGGTTTCCTTATGAATTTTACATTCCTATATATTTTGAAAATAATAATCACTTTATATTAAGGAAACTATCGTTCCCTAAGTCTTCTTTTCTAAAATAGCATTTCCCATCTCTAAGGAAATTTTTATCCTTGCCTATATTTTCATTGTCTCATTTTATAATTTCTCAAAATCAAATACATTTTATTACAACGTAAAAAATTTAGATTCATAAATAAAACATTTTTATCATATAGTTTACTATATATAGAGTGTTCTATTTTTAGACACTAAATTCGTTGAAATTCAGAATACAAATTCATTGGAATTCAAAATCTAAATTCTCAAAAAAAAATCACACTCTGAATTCTCTGAAAATCAGTCTCCAAATTCACTAAAAATAAAACTAAAAATTCACTAAAATTTAGACTCTAAATTCTATGAAAATTAGACTCATAATTATTTTAAAATCAGACTCTAAATTTTCTGAAATTCAGACTTCAAATTATCTGAAATTTAGACTCTGAATTACTCAGAATTCAGACATAGAATTTCTCAGAATCCAAACATCGATTTACTCAGAATTCAGTCACCAAGTTTCTCACTATTAAGCCTCTGAATTCCTCAGAATTCTGACCTTGAATTCATTGGAATACAGACTCCAGAATCTTTATAATCTAGATTCCAAATTCATTGTAAAACAGAATATGAAAATCCTTGTCTTATAGATTCTATTTTTTATATGATTAGACTCCAAATTATATTTTTATTTAGACTTTGGAAATTCATATTTGATTAAGCTACTTCATTTTCCATACACATGTTATTATTCTGAAATGATTTCATACAACCTGGTTCTAACTAACCGTTTGTTGATTGACATGTGCATAGGTCCCTCTTATATTCGAGGGAAAATATGACCATTGTAGGAGGTTTCCAACCATTGGATTTTTTCCGATAAATAGGAGGTCATTTGAAGTTGTTAATAACTGTTTTGTCAATATATAGATTACATACAGTGATGTTAGTTCTAGAGAAATAGGATCTCATTCTTTGTGTGCTCTGAAAACCTTATTCAGCTTGCTTCGTGTGACTCACATTATTGCTAAGTACAAATAATGGCTTCTAGGGGATGAAAGATAGAGACGGATACTACCATAAAGTTCAAGGGATTCTAGGTATTTGAAGAAAGATGTTCCAAATACATTAATGTTTGAGGAATTATAGGGTTAAGAATATAGAGGTGACGACTACCTTAAATTTTGGGGGCTTGTGAGGATAGAAATACATATTCCAATATTTCTATCAAGTGTGTACCCTTGTGTGGTTAAGACAAATTTTTTTTGAAATTACATATCAAGGGATCTTTATCTAAGGTTGTTGGATACCCTGCTCTATGGGTGAAAAGATTTCATACATGTCACTTGTTTTTCTTCAGGTTTTCTTTCCACTGTATTTTGATAATGGAAGAAATTATAAATTTCTTATTCTTTATTATACATTTATTTACTCTAATAAGTAAGCTCCTATATGCTTTAAGGTAGACTCTTTTCCAACGTAATATTTTCATAAGGTTCATTTTCGAAACAAAATTTCTAGAACCAATGAAACTTTATCTCATAGAACTACTTTAGGGTTTGTGAATTTACCTTGTTTATTCTTGTTAAACATAGTTTTCCTTATGTTTATAATGGAAAGTTTTTAAAAAAATACAATTCACGACATTCTGTATTTGAGAATCTACATACACTATTTCGATCATATACATTATTTGGAAGAAAACTATTTTCTATATCTCATATATAGTTTCACACTGAGAAACTAGATTAAATTCAACATATCCTAATCCATATACAATAACATTCGTATCTCTTAAATCAAGATCATAGTGTTTCTCTTGATAAACATTTCACTTATCTAAATTTTATTTAGGAATTTTATAGGGCCTAACTATATTAAAATAAAATTTTATTTCAAGAATCATTAAATTAATATTCATGTTATCTTTCCAGCATCTGTAAATATCTTCATTAAAATTTGAAGCATGGATTATCGACATACCTTCTCTATGATCAGCCATTGAAATATTTCATCATATATATCTTTAACTAATAATTATTAGAGAATAAATTAATATAAGTTCTAGATACAAGAATTTGTTAACAATTTCTAAGATGAAACAAAACTGATGAATACATAATAGGGGGTAAATTGTGTCCATTTAAAAATATTTAAAAATTTGATATGTTCATCTTGAATTAAAGTGATTGTTTCTTTATCTCATAAATTTGAGTAATAAGGGGGAAATAATTTTTTCAATCAATATTACTTGGTGATTTATAGTGGTTTGGGGATAGAAATACACAATCCAACTCTACTAGAATTCTCTATGTGAGTATGGTGACTATTACTAGAATGTACTTTTATCAGGGACATCAAAAAAAATTTCAGGAACTGAAACCTTACAAGTCGGATTATATACGTACTTCTATTTATTTTATAGGGAACCAAAATATTGACATCGTTTTGAGAAAAGATGAAACCCCACCATGACTCAGTATGACCTGCCAACACTTCAATAGTATGTATATTGATGATGATGATTATTGTGTAATAGTTCATCTCTGAGTTGTAGCAGAAAATGAAAAATTTATATGATCTAAAATATATAGAACATTAATAAAAATTAATTAATTAATGTTACCCATGATTATTCTACTTTTAACTGTAGAAAATAAAATATAAATGGTTGTGTAGGTTTCTTCTTCTTTGAAGACAACATTAGAGAAAAAGGATGATATATATGAATGTCTCTGAAGTATGGAGCTTATAGTTGTATTGATTATATATATAAAAACTATTGACAATGGATAAAACAATATTAGTTTAAAGACCAATTAGTAGATGAAAAGAAAATTTATGTCTCCAATGTGTCTTTCTGATAGTCGTATCGTTGGTGCACCAAGATAAAAGAATAAAAACATTGTAATTGACAAGAAAGTCTATCCACTCCATTTCAAATAGATCCAAAAATATAACCAAATTAAATGTGACAATAAAACCATCCATTCCAAATTCAATTTTATTATATAGATTCAATTATAACTTCCCTTATAAATATTAATCATTTATTCCATTGAGTAGGAGCCTTCGAATTGGTCTTTAATCATCTATAAAATTTATATTTACTTTTGGTTATACATTTACAAAATCACGAAAAATATCTTAATTTTTAAACTCTGCTATTTATTTAGTAAAAAATAGGGTTGAAATACATACGGTGTCTTAAAAATAATATTTTTAAATATAAAATAAACATAAAAATTGATGATTGATAATCCATACATTAACTCTTCAAATGCAGGGTTTCTTTTAAAAGTATAATTCTTGATCCATATGTTTTCTCCAAACATAGGGTACAAAAGTATTATTCCCTATTGAAAGTATGGTTAAAAAAAATATGATTTTCTTAAATATTTTAGTATGAATAAGTATTTCTAGAGTCATTTGAAATTACCGAAACACTTAAGAAGTAAAAAAGCATCTACTCAATAAAAACAAAATGTTTTTTAGAATAAAAACATTTATTCTCATAATAATTATCCTAAAATTAAATTGAATTAAATTTATTAAAAACACAAATGTGGGTGTTTTAGAGCATCAAAACCAATAAGGAATTAGTTAAATTTTTAAACAAACACATGTCCATCATAGGTACTAAAGATGAAAAAGAAAATAATATTCAATTTACAACATTCAAAAAAAACCTGGAAGTGGCACCATGGAATATAAATTAAAGTAACTAGACGATTTTTTAGGAGTTTAATGGGATGGTGAAATGTAGTTAATTTCTAAAGATAAATGAATATCCCATTTAATAAGATACTGGGATATAAATTCAACATATGACACCCCTAATAGTTCAATGTCAATAATGTGGGGAATATAGTTATTATTTGAGTTAATGCCCTAAAACAAGGATTAACTCCTAAAGTAATATGTTATAGAAATAATTTATGTGATATTATTGAATTTTTTTACGTTGGGAATCAAGAATCATGTTTTTGGAGTATCTTTTTATCAATGGTATTTTGGTGACAAGAATCATGAAACTTATTAGGATTTTTCTGTAGTAGTTTTTATTTATGGATTTCCAATAATATTTTTAATGATACTAATAATCTAGAGAGATGATATAGTGTTATGGTGATACTCTATAAAAAACACACATAATTTTGGAAAATATTATCTTGAATATGTTCTTGATTTTGAGGCAATTATATCTATTTAAAATTAGTCTATTTGGTGGAAAAGAATGTTCTATATAGAAAACAATTATGTTTAAAAACATTATCTGATGAATAATGTATTTATAAATATGTTTTTATATAATTGGGAATTTTATAGGCTCTAGGTGAATTAGAAATATTATTATCACATATTTTTTCTCGTTTTTTTATAAAAAATTACAACTTGCATGTCAGGAAAAAACCCATCACATCCGGAAAGACAGTGGTGCTTGAACCGGAAAATAAAGGGTGATAAGGTTTAAAATCCTACCACTAGATTACATGATGTATTGGTTAGTAATTTTTTTTAATATAAATGATTTAGTGGATAAATATTATTTTGATTTTGGTAAACTAATTTATAGACCAATTTTGTTTTAATTAACTTGGACTTAGTGGTGATATAAAAAATTTTGATTCCTTTTATTATTTTAATACACATATATATACTATATTTCTTACATAAAGAATTATTTTGGATAAATGATATCAGGTTTTAGGAAAATTAAGTTGAAAGGGTATGAGATAACCTTTGTTGGTGAAACCTTCCTTCATGTTGATGTTATTAAGGTTATTTGAGATATATGGTTATTTATTTAAGGAATGATCTATGTTAAAAAATTTGTATCATTTTTGAATTTTTTATATTAATATATTCGTACTCATTTTGGGTATTATCTTAATTACATTAAAATTTTGTGTTTTAATAAATATATCAGGAATAACATGTTACACTTTTATGGAACTTATGATCTGTCAAAACATAATTTTAGTGAATTAGAAATAAAAATACTCATATTGGATATTAATTCCCTAGAGTAAGAGGTGAAGTGGAATGTGATCTACGAAATACCAAATGATGAAATTGTGTTTATAAAGTAAAAATATATCATGTCATTATATATTTTGGGGTTCTCTGACATAATATTAATAAAGTACCTATAATCTAGGGGAAGGATATTTGAATATAAATGATATCCTATTAACTTCATATTTGGGAAATGAATTGTTTTTTAATCCATTACATATTTAATGATTAGTGGATGTTGAATTTTTTATGACTATACAATTTCTTAAGATCAATGATCTTCACAACTCATCATAATAATTTATTCTTTTTTCCATGTACATATTTTCACTTTCCAATAATTTTGTCCTATGTGGAAACCTAGTTATATGATGAACTTTGTATATCTAGTACACTCTTTTTAACATAAAGTCTTATTAACACTTTTTATGATGTCAGTATTTTACACAAAGAAAATTTAAATATAAATCCATTGATTACTGAGAAAAGGTAAAAATTGGGAGTATGAAATTTATTTAAGAGGAATAATTTAACATCCTCGGATATTAAAAGAACACTGTCTCATAGAGTACTCAACGTGCAATACTGAATTTCAATAATTTGTGACATATTAGAAAAATATTATTATTTAAAAATGACCATTTTAACCCCTCTATTATATTTGTAGGCATCAATATGATTAAATATATTATGAATTTGAAATAATGGTTCTATTAAATGGAAATGTTTTAATAAATTCTAAAAAAATATGCACTCAATTGTTTCTTAAAACATATATTTAAAAAATTATTTTTATTTCTTTTTTAGAAAATATTATAATTAATTTTCAGATCTATTTGTAATGAAATTTTATTAAATTGAAATTATTTTTTAAATAATCATACTACTATGTTAATTGGGAATTTTTTTTCCAATTTTTATAAAGTATTGATATTTCAGTGAATAGTGAAAATATAGATTTCTGATTAAGTTGCGTTTTATATTAATAAATTAAGTAATATATATTTCCCATTATTAGTGTAATATTATAATTATTAAATATTTATATTTCATCCAATTCATTATAAATAAATCATCATATACTAGATTTTACTAAATGTTTATTTCTAGGCTTTAAAACACATTTATCTAAAATACTGTTTTAAAGTGCATAGTGATTATTCATTTTAAAATAATTTAAATATACCATAATATGGAATTATTTAAATAATATTTATTGATTTTATTTCTATAAATATTAATTTAAATTCATTTAATTATGACTAATTTTCATATATTTAACATGAGACCATCTTTTCCTTGAAAAATATAGTTTTCAACAAACCGCTTATTCATCACACTTGCATATTTTTTATATTAAATTATAACACATTTCTGATGGAATTTTATAAATAAATTTCCATATTTTGAATAAGAAAATTTTAAATTATATTATAAGGTAAACATACTTTTTGACCATAGTGAATAATGAAAATAGTAAAAATTATTTACCATCCATAAGGTAAAAATGGGTTTGTTAGTGGTTAAAATAAAAATATAAGTGTTAAAAATTACCAAAAGCATTCCTAATTATATTTATAAATTATTTAATATAATTTTAAAAATGTGAAATTTTTTATCCTTATGGAATATGAAAAAATTGTGCGTGATTATTTCTTTAAAAAAATTAAATGTGTCTTCTCCCCCATTTATAAAAGGCCACCAAATATCTCCTCCTCTTCAAACATCAAAAACCCAGTAGTTCTTCCAACACCTACCCATATAAATATATTAATTCCACACCCTCATCCTAGAAAACATTTTTTTGGTAAGGAATCAAATATATAAAGGATTTTTGGGAAATCCTAATGATGTTTTCTAGGAAGAGGTAATGTCCTTAATTGAGTATTTTTTTATTTTTTTTTTCAACCTACATCAAATATTAATAAAAAATGATTATGTAATAACTTTATTATATTCTATATATAGATATGTTTTTATGATAATTTAATGACCTATATTCATCTCATCCTCCCACAAAGAGGAAATGAAACTATTGATCATCTGTACGGTGGACTACCGCCTCGCGGACCGACACAATTCATTTTACTACACCACGTCTCATGGCTAGATATAATTATGTATTTAATTTTAATATATTATATATATGATTTAATTATACTTATTCAATTATAATATCATATAAACCATCTTACATTCCATTTCACATGGAATACAATAAAGTAACTCATGTGAACGACTAACTACTCCTTCATGTAATCGTGTGATTTTTTTTCACTGACACTTTACAAGGAAGGTAAAAAATATTAATTTATTTTATATATATTTTAAAAATGAAAAATAATTAATCATTAAAAATAAATATATATTATACCTTGATTCATTACCATCCATTTAATTAATTATAACGTCGGTTATGTGTACAACAAACTATCTCCTCACAAAGTGATATGGTATGTTTTTTTAAATATATCACATAGAAGGCATAATTATGTTTTTTAAAATTAATATTATTATATTTATGATATTATTATAATTCTATAAATATAAATTAAATATTACCTTCTTCCAATCAAGATCGTTGAAATGTGGAAACATTACTCATTCGTATATTCAGCATACCGTATCTGTTATTGTAACATTATTCATCTTTCATAAAAATATTTTATTATTTTTTAAAGTATAATTTATGTATAAAAATGTTAAATATATCATTATTATTATTCTATAAATAATTCATGAATAATATCTTTGACCATATTAAACTTACCAATTTGATTTTAGATATATGAGTCATTTTTAGTTAAAACATCATATGTCAAATTAATTACTTATGTGATTGAATGTGGAATGGTAAAAAAATTAATAACAAACGTTATAAATATTCATTATCATGTGAAAAATTAACATAATTTTATTATTTAAAAATATATGGAATTCACATGATGATCCAGTCTTGATGTAATTATTTCATATCTAAACATCTATCTTTAAGACACATGTTGTTATAGTCACCTAATTAATTTTATATTGTTTATATACTAACTCATTAAATTTTATGTCATGAATCATTAACATTTATGTGTATTTTCAGTTACAATTCATTTTCCTAATTCATGGGTGTTATGATTCGAAAATTACAAATGTGGTAAGGGTTTATTTCATAATATCATTTTAATCTAGATTATTTGTGCTTGAATTTACATTGAAAGAAATTATTTGATAATTTATAATATAACCCTATAATATTATTCTTCTCTATTAATTAATGACTTTTTCAATTAATATTACCATTTTTATATCATTGGTACTTAAATTATCAAGATTGTTTTTTTTAATATGACTTTATTTCTATCTTCGATCAAAATCATTTTAAATCCAAATATATATTTTATAAAAATGATTTAAAAAATTTATAAATATGAATAATTAAATTAATTTTTATCCACAATTGGAGTAATAAAATTAAAATTAATCTTTCTATTTTTTTCAAAAAAAAAGTTCTTTCTGATTTTTCTTAAAAATGTGAAAGGAATATGTATTTATAATATTTTCATAATGAACAGAACTTTTCTCCATCACCATGACCATAAATTTCCATCTCCATGACAACTTATTGATTTGAAGCCTCCTTTAAAATTTTACTGGGTTCCTTTTTAATAAAATTTTTCATCCAATATTTTGAAAAATAATAATATCTAAAAGTTGTTTTCAAAGTGAAAAAGTTATTTTCCCCAAGAATATTTTCAAAGATATTTTTATATTATATCTATTCATAGAAGATAAAATCAATTGATGTTATGGAGTAATTATAAATTATATACATATATATCACATTTATAATAAGCTTATTATCTCTTCCTTTGATGGGGTAATAAATAACTTATTCTCAACAATAAAATTCCATAATTATGAAATTTATTTTGATTATGATATGATATAACATTATGAAACCCATTTTATTTCCATGATTAATTATTATATATATGGCTTATTATTGATTTCATTTGAGATGGACATATAAATCATGAACATTTTTTGATGGGTTCACCGAGATATTTACCCAAAGCATTGGGTAATATTTTTAGTCCCATGAGGCCTTATGCATGGAACTACTGGAACTAGAGGATATACCAACGGATTATTCCCAACGGGTTATGAAAATCATTGGAATAAAAAGTTTGATAGGACTATACCCAACGGTTTCAATAAACCATTAGAATAGAGATGTTCAGATGAGCTTTATCCAATGGTTTTACAGAAATGTTTGGATATGTGAGACCCTACCCAACAATTTTACAAAACTGCAAGTAAAAGTAAGTTTTAGGAAGCCTTTTCCAATGGTTTTAAAAAACATTTGGGAATGTTTTCCCCTATAATTGTCTCCATACCCTATCCCTGATCCACCCGATTTCAGACCTAAATCTAGGACATAGCGATCTCTCGCTTGGAAAATTCTTCCACCCTCAATCAGATAATTTTTCTGTTCGACACATCAAATATATAAGTGTAACCTTAGGCTTAATTTTTTCCATATATATTTTTTGTTTTATGTTATGATTTGGCCTAAACCAGAGGTCTGTGTGCTATGTTAGAGTGGTAGGGATACATGATTCATCCATAACTTCTACTGGAATATGGCTATAGGCTTGTTCCTAGTCAGAAGGGATATGAGCCTGCGTATGAGTTGCTTCTAGAATATTCAGACATGATTCATCTATAAGGGTGTGGATATGATCCCTCTTTTGAATATTTAGGGCCTTAATCTTTCGATGATCCTTGTTTCCCATGCATGGGTGTTGGAGGTGGAGGTTTCTTGGGTGATAAACTCAGGAGGACATTAGTGGGTACCGGTGGGATGATACTGGCAATGATGGTTAGCAGAATCCCTCCTAGGTGGCCCTTGAACCAATAGGTAGCCATATTTATCTTCCTATTCCACCTTCATCAGAGATTGAAGGTGGACGTTCTCATAATATGGGGATAAACTCCCAAAGTGGTTGGTTATGGTCATGAGGGCCATTGGATTTGCCGTAGAACTCCCTGAGAGATGTAGACACATTGGTTTCTATTCTTGGTGAACCTCACCGAAAGAATACATAGTAGAGATTGTACCACTATTTTGATATTCCCATACTATAGTGTTTTCTTATTCTCATTGGAGCTTTCGAGCATGTGATATTTTTTCCAGCCCACGGGGACCGATGTTATTAGTAATTTCTTGAAATGATTGATGGAAGAAGAATAAATTGTGTCGAATCGGGATGTGGGTGATATGATAGCATCTATAGTCTAACATTCAAAAAAGAAAAAGTTCACTGATTAGTTAAACATTGTAGTTATGATTTTCTCAATATGATATTCATGGTTAACGCAACTGGTCTTTTATTCATGATCATGACATTCTGTTCGTTTAGACATGTCATCATGAGGATGGACTTATTTCATGAGAGTCGTGGTTATAGAAGATACATTTTATGATAATGTTAGTCTTTATAATTTTTTTATACAGGGATAAAAAAATAATCAAGATGCATTATTCACTGGTCACTCTATTTTTTAATAGACTCACATTGATTTCACCATTTTCGTTTGTTCATGGTGTGAAAAAATGGATAGAAAGATAATAACCAATCATTTTTTATTTTAGATATTCATGTTGGGTTCATCATTTATGTTTTCATATGGGGGGAAATTAAATGGACCAATGGATAAAAACTCATCCTTTTTTATTTCATATATTCACATCAGATTCACCATTTCTCTTTTGATGGGAAAGATAAGACCATGGAAACCCTCACTTATGCATGAATGGTTGGTTCATAATGATGTTTTTGGTGTATTTATCCCTATACACAATTGTTAACATCATATTGTTCTCATTTGTAATAGAAACACACAATAGTTCCCTCATCCATAACATGATGTGGACAAACTTTCCAATGGTAGGTGGTATGATAGGGTTTCAAAACCAACAACTCTTTGGTTCTCATATTGGTTGAGAGGATGGGAGGTCATGCTCATCTCACCCATTTAAGGGTAATTGATTCCTACTCTAGGGATATCTTTTTTATATAAGATATTTTGATGAATATGTTCTTAATACCGATACGATAACGGTTACCCTAACAAAACAATTATATGTTAATTCTCCTTATGCATAAAAGAAAAATAATCTCTTCAATGAAAAAAAGAATGTGGATCTTTTCAACGAATCCATATATATATTTTATGTTATCCACATATTTCATTAAGGATGGGTAACTTTTTTATATTCTGATTTCATATAACTAGATTCTTTAGAATATTATTCCATGTTGGGAGGCAATTTAATATTCTCAAGAGAGGATTGATCCATTATGAGGTATCCTACATATTCTGGTTTCTATTGGAATAAAATACCGCATTTTTTTATTAATCAAATGAAGTTTAATGTCATGTGAGAGGAAATATGTGTAGGAACTGAGGAAACAAATTCTTCAGCTTGGATCTCATAGAGATGTCAGACATATCTTGGTTATGACATGAACCTGAGTTATTGAAGTTCGATCAATCCCTTGGGAATGTCCCCAAGTTATATACCCTTATATGAGTGGTTATCATATCATGAAATTTATTACGGCTTACATAGTATTATTTACCTAGATTATTGAGATTTAGGATGCCAAAGAGGAGTTCATTATGGTTTCCTATGCTCATATTAGTTATGATCGGTGTGAGAAACAAGGGATTAAAAGTGATCAACCTCAAAACATATGGGTGTGGAGACTTATGCGATGGGGCTCCTAGTGGGATTTTTTAATTTGGATATCAGGTAGTAAATAAGTTTTCTACATATATTAATTATGAAAGGAATCAAAGTCAACATGGTTTTTTCTATTTCTCAATCCACTGAGAGATGAGGTATAGTTATTAGTCCATGGGAATCAATACCACAAAATTGGGCAAGGCCAGCGCCACCCCTTTATCAGCACTAACGAAAAAGCACTGATAAAGGGGGGGCCTTTATCCGTGCTCAAATAAGTTCTCATAAAGGGTGCCTTTATCAGCGCTAAAAAAGTGCTGATAAAAGTACCCCTTCATGAGCGCTTGTTTTAGCGCTGATAAAGGGACCCCTTTATCAGCTCTTGTTTAGTAGCGCTGATAAAGGGTCAACATCAAAAAAATTTAAAAAATATATTAATATATAAATATAGTTATATAGTTATATTGATATAAATATAATATATAATTTTTCAATATAGTTTAGATAAGTATAAATGTACATTTACACTTAATAAACTTAATATATAAGATATTTAGTGAAAATGGATTCTTAAAAAATACAAAAATATTTTTAATTAATAATTTCATAATTATTATGGATTAATAGTCATTAAATAAAAATTTAAAGAATAAAAAAATAAAAATAATTAAAAAAAGATCCAAAATATGTTGAAAACGCAACTCAAACTTCAAACGGCCATAACTTTTGATCTGGGTGTCTGTTTGAGCTCTACCACATGTCAAATCGAAGTTTGCAATGAGCTCTATGTCACTTTGACTAGTGGGACATCGGTCATCTGTATTTTGAGGACAAAAGAGGCCCATAAGGCCTCCAAAACTGAGTTATTAATCGGGGTACCCATATTTTTTATCATTTTGTGGATTTTCAGCCTCGTTTAAGGGGGTATTATTGGATTTTTTTGCTGGGGAAAGAATTTATTCCAAGGTATTACATTCATATTGATATTATGTATTTAAAATTTTATCGTTTTTTATAATGAAATTCTATTTATAATCAAATATATAACTATATGTACATATTTTTTATATATTCACACCTAAAAATTAAATTTTTTAAATAAATAATTAAACATATTTACATATAAAATATACTCGATTTATCTAAATAATAACTAATATCCATTTTATTTAAAATAACAATATATGAATATTTATATAACTGCTATATATTAATATAACTATATATATATAGATATTAATATAACTATATATATATTAATATAACTATATATATATTAATATGACTACATATATATATATATATTAATATAACTATATATATTAATATATTAATATAACTATATATATATTAATATAACTATATATATTAATATAAATATATATTATTGTATGAATAAATATAATGAAATATATATATAAATAAATATATATATCATGAATAAGAAAAAAAAATCAATATTGGGTAGTGGCAAAGGCTTTAGGTGCGCATGGGGGAGGTCTCGAGATCAAATCCGGGTGGAGGAAAGGGCGCACGTGCTAGGGTGATTTAAATGGATAGCGCTGATAAAGGGTGTCGGCAGTGTGGGCGGGCGCTGGATGTATGGGAAAGCGCTGATAAAGGGGGGATCAAGTGCAGTAAAAAGCCCCCCCCCCACGAGATTGCTAGTATTTTTTATTTTTTATGTTTTTATTTTTATCAGCGCTTTTTTAGTGCTAATAAATGGGGTCTTTATCAGCGCTTTTTTGAGTGCTGATAAAAGGGGGGCCCCTTTATCTTTGTCAGCATTATCAACACTTTTTCTCGCGCTATTAATGGCCATTTTTAGCACTGATAAAATCCATATTTGTAGTAGTGAATGATTGGGTCCTGATGGTTGAAATTTCAGAGTCATGGCATAACATACGTTGATACTCATGCCTTAATATAGATTCCTACATATCCTGATTTTTTGTAGAAATTAGAGTCATCATAGTTCCCCTGATCGGGGATTACACAAGAACATTTCCCATTTCCTTCATGGAGAATTGTAACACAAATGAAATAATTATTTTATATCCCTATTCCCATGTGAGCTATGCTTATTGTAAGAAACAATGGATGAAAAATGATCAATCTCATTACTAATAATTCTGGGCTCTATGTGTTGAGTCATTATTTTATGTGTATTAATATGGTGCTCAGGAATCGGGGAGGCATCGTGTGATTCCTTTTTATTTAAGGAATCAAAGTCGTCAAAGATCCCTCAATCAAGACTTGCACACTGAAATTTGCCTATGGATGACGTTTACACATCGTTGGTGGAAAATGTTTTCACGCCTTGTGATTCCCTATTGAACTGTCCTTCTTTCATGTCTTTCATTAGAGAATTTCTATCTATCATATTAAAAGGAAATCATGTGATCAAATTGACTTTTCTATAGGACTTTTTATATCATGGAATGTATTTTTAAGTGGTTTTTTCATGATTCGGGTAATCTTGTACATATGACATTAGAAGACCTGAATAGGTTATTCGGGAATCCCTTAGAGGACTTGGATGGCTTGGTTAGATGGTGTCGCATGATCCAGCTAAATTTCTCTACTTTCATTGAGATATCTATGTGATACATATTATGGTAATTTTGAGAATCAATGTGACAATCTCATAGGGTGTCTCATGTCTTGGATGACATGTGTGGAGGGCATCGCAAGACCTGGCTGGCATGCCTAGGGGGAACCATGGGAAAAGGTTGACATGCCTAGGTGCTACTACGAGTCTTTGAAGACATTATTGACTTCCATTATATGAGTCAGGTGATGCATCTGAAGGACATCACAAGAAATGAATGGTTAACCCATAGGTTTCATGAGACTTGGTTGGATTGCCTGAGGGTCACCATGTTACATTATTCAATACATACATAGGACTCCACATGACGCAATGTTTACACGAAAGGAGTATCGATAGATCTAGGTGACATGCCCTAGTGTTGTCGCTTTCATTGGATGGTTCATGCGAAGAGCATGGGTGTCATTAAAAAAATTATTTTCCTATCTCTTCCACCTTTAGTCATTTTCCTAGACTTTATAGATAAAAAAATCTTAGATTTAATCATTATTAGTTTATTTTATGTGTTTTTTGATCTAGAAGAAGTGTGGGTTATTCCTTGCTTGTCCTTACAGAAGTCCTTCTCATGATTTATGAGTGATCACAAGAAGTGATTTATAAAATCCGGGTTCCCTCTCTCATTGTCTGATGATCTATTACATGACAGAATACTTTTTGGCCACAATATCAACAACGCTGATAAACACACTCTAGTTTTAGTGTAATTTTCTTTGATTTAATCCTCTTGGTCACGATAGGTAGTCCTTGTTTTATGTCATCATGCAGCATTCATACTGGGGTGGATGATTTATATTCCTCGCCACCATGGTTGTTTGTTGGTTTAGAAAATATAAAATTCATGAATCCATACTAGATTTAGTAAAATGATTCGACATCACACATTTTCCGGAGTCCCTAAATGGAATTATTTTGAAGGTGTATCTTAATTTTCAGTAACCAAGAAACTATCCTATGAACAACTCCGTTATCTAATTATTTCTAATTAATAGGGAATTTAAAAATCATGCAGTTATGTAAAAGGACTTCTTTGTTGTCATATCTACATCTAAATGGGGTTTTTGGAGATTAAGGACCCTATAGAAATCCCTTCTCATGATCTTAGGTGTCATGTTGGAAACTTTCACGAGGCATGGAAGGCCTGTTAAGGGGAATTCATTGGATCAGTATGACTTGTAAAAGAGTCTCATGAGACCATTCTATGGACTCCCTTAGTACACCATATGCATTTTATAATTAGGAGAGGCTTCTATACCCTCCCTTTTATTTTTTATTTTTTTTATTTTACAATGGTTTATGGTCATGTAGTATTACATGAGTAATTTCAATGATAATTATTCTACCTCTTGACAATGCATCATGTGAATAATAATGGTCTTGTGGGGATGTGTTAGATTTTCGTGGACAATCCCATCCATTTTACTGTAGAGAGACAAAGGTGAAGTGTGATGTCACATGTACATGACCATGTCTCTCCACGCAATGAGGGTGGCATGCATATAAGATTTTGTGAGACAAGGTGGTCATGTTGCTGGGTTCTCATGGTGTCTTGTGGACCACTCGGGGAACATCACATGACTTTTACAACATTTAGTGGCTCCCAAATCCTCCCATTTTATTTCCATTGTTTTATTTTACAATGATTCAGGGGTCTCTTGCATTCACCTGAATGTTGTTAAGAAAATTTAGCCTTCACGCGAGTGATGCGTCACAAGAAATTAATGACTACCATAGTCCTTCAAATTTTGTAAATTTTCTACCTGTTTGTGAATTATTTTTGGATGGGTATCCAGGCATCTTCTGGTTTACAATCCATGTTTCTTGGGGGAGTTTATTTGGATACCACTACATGACCACTGGTTATCTATAGATCCTTCACAAGAGGAGAAGTAATTTTCAAAAGGGGGTCTATGGGATCTTCCATAGGTTATGCACTACACCTGGTTCGTTTATAAAACCTTGGGATGATCATGTGATTTAGAGTCTCTTAGAGGCATTCAAAATCTGTGAACATTATCCACCTTCTCCTTCCATTACTTTTTTTGGTGAAATAATACTCGTATTTAGGTATTCCTTTATATGTGAATTTTATTTATGCTCATTTGGTTTGTGTCAACACCCATCATGGGGTTTTTTCAGTGTTTTTTTCGTATAGTCATTATTAGACTTGGGAGTATTCCATTATAATTATTATTACACATATATTACAATGGTCTAATCCTTTTAGTGTTTATAGTGAATCTAAATGATGTTATACACTAGGATATTTCACTAGGAAATTTTTTTATGGTTTGGTTTTGGAATCTTCATATGGGTTGGTTTGTGAGCTATGAGGCATAGGTGGTGGTGTGAGATTGTCAGTAATAATTGTCTGTGGATTCCTAGCCAGTTATGTTTTAGGTTCATTAAGAAGGATCCCAGAAGGTGGGATTGAGTTGTATCTCTAATAAGATCTCAGTTGTAACTGGAGGGATCGACTGACCAAGGTTAGAGTAGTTATGGTTTAGCTCATGAGTTTAAAGACCAGAGCTATTGGATCCCTTGGACTGGGTTAATATCTTGGGATGATAGTTATAGATGAAGGTGGTTGATCTATTGAGATTATTCTAAGGGGATTTTGAGGATAACCTAGTGGGTTGGTAGCTGATCAAGAGATCAATGGTTTCCATTGATGGCTATTATGGATTGACAAGTGGCATTAAATAGTTTGGATGACCTTTTGGGTGAGTTACAACCCATTTATGGGTTTCTTACAGTAAGGAAGATTAAGGTTTTTATTATGTGGGGTTTCCCTGAGGTTTTTCTTATTCCAAGGAGCCCTGGTGGAGGGTCTTCTTATTTTTATATTTTCATGAGGAATACTATGAATTCACCTATTAGACGGCCTGTGATTTGTGATTCATGATGGTAATATTTATTATCAAGGATTAGTTAGAGGATCTTGAGGTTAGTGTGGGTTATTTTATCACTAGGAGTGCCTCGTTAGATTGGATGATCTAGAGAAACCCCTTACTGGGTGTGATTCTATTTCTAATGTATTTTGACCATTATGGTTTTTTTATGAGATTGAAATAAGATCTTTGATGAAGTATGGGATTCCCATGTTGGAAATAAATTTATGATGTGACCTCAGGGATTATGGGAGCCCCATGTTTTGGTTTGGACCTGAGGTGGGACATTGAAACCCTATAGTGGTTGTTTGTGGGATGCTAAGATCTACAGTACTGAGAGAGGACCTATGATTTCTTGTCTGATAGTTGATCGACATTTATAGTTCATCTATTTGGAATGTGGGTTAATATTTCGACCATATTATGTTTGGTTGTCCTTAGGATATGATGTTTAATCCAATTTATATTCAATAATGTGTTTGAGCAGGAGACCCTAGGGTAATATTGGATTGGGTGTTAGACCTTAGTAGGGATCTAGTTCTCTCCTCCATTGTCTAGCTGTGGTTAAGTGGGATTTTGGATCTAATGGAATATCTGGATGAAGAAAATGCACATAGATTAAGGGTGCTCTGTGGTTAGGGTGGTATTTTTTCATGGTTGTTATTATGTGACCAACCTTCTATGTGAATCCCATACAAAAGTGAATCATTTGGGTGCATTTGGATGGAGCCCATAGGGTGGTGTATGTTTTTGTACTTGTGTTTAGAAACAGTGTTATTCTTTATGATATCCAATAAATGAACAATCTCTAACATGTGGAGGGGAAGTTCAATTTAAATTTCTGATCATGTCATCAGAGTCCATGTTCCCAAAATATATACCTGTTTGGGTTGACACCTATGTAAACACCCTACAACTTTATATTCATGTATATTCTATTTATATGTCTTGGAGATCATTTTTAGATCTTTAGAACATGTCAAATTTCATGTGTATGGGTGAGAAAGATGTTGTAAATCCTCTAGAATGGGATATATTGGGGTAGATTTACCTTAGGTGTCAGGATAGAACATGTGGCTGGTTATTTTCTTTATGTTTATCCCTTTTTGAGGAATTTTTTTCATTATCCCAGCTGCTATTAGTTTTTAGATAGGATTGGAATATCACATGCTCATTAGCAATATATGATAGTAGATTTTAGGATCACCGTTTGGGGTGTGATACTAAGATTTATTTATTACCCCCTGTATATGAAGACCGGTGTGCATGAACAACTAATGTCTGATTTTCGATTGGGGAATAGGTTTTGTGGTGGATGGGTACATGTGCCAATTTTTCTTGATCAATAAGATCTATTTATGAGGATTTTAAGGATTGGGCTGGTGAAACGCAAGAATTGTGGTGATTGGGTGTGTGTTTTGGATCACTGTTGGTAGTAGAGATTGATGTATTTTACTTTCTATTTTTTTATTTGTTCTATTTAATCAGCCTAATATGTGACTATATGATATCTATTTTTCAGGATTATGTGTCTGTATGAATTTAATTTTCATTCCAATTTATAAATAATTTTTTAGTCTCTTTATTATGTATTCCCTAATGTTCATCCCCATGCATGATTTTGGTTATGATTTGTTGTTATTTCACACTAACAATAGGGTATAGTCTCCACACATTATATTTTACACCCTATCCACTGGTCAAAAGACTTTTTCATAGGGGGGGACATTTTATTCCTTTTTGTGAGAAAGAGCAGCTATAGTGTTAGGCCAAACCAAGATGGTTTCTTAATAAATGGTATCATATATTTTTATGATTTGAGGAGTTGGTAGAAAATAATTCTAGGAATGTTTCATAACCTTTATGGATATTGGATTTGTGTGTCATGAAAACCTTTTCCGGCAGCAATTACATGTTTCCAGGGCATGGGCTTTATTGTTCATGGTTTCTATTTTTACAGTTGTGTGGTTTCACCTAGTGTGATGCACCTTTGTTTGTAGATTTTGGTTTCAACTATTTTTTAGCTATTGGAAAATGATAAAGGGTGAAATGTTCATGTAGCATTTTAGGCATGCAGGATTGACATGTGATATAAAAATCTATTATTATTTAATGTATATTTTATTCTCATTACAGGTCATGTAGATTCTATTGTGAGATGTACATTAGTCTTGAAGACATACTCCCTTCATCAAGGGTTGAATGGAAACCCTTGTGGGTTGGTAGTGGGATCTTATTTCCATGTTAGTGGATAAATGATAGAAAGGATTCCTAAGATATAGAGACCCCGGATTTTCATACATGGATATTTCATCTTTTTGGATGAATATTAAATATATTACAAAAGTACGCACTTGAGGGCCATAATAGTTTATTTCCTTTGGAAACACGGATCACAATCTGCTAATATATTAAATTATATTTAGTTTTTCCCATAAATATATTCCATTTTAGTACTCTTCATTGACATACACTACATAAAACCCTTATTCATAAACATGGGAAATGATACATAAGAAATAGTGAGCTTAGATGCTCAGTGAGGGTAATCATAAGAGATACATAATCACAACCTGAATATAAGAATATGGGAACATGGGAATAACATTGGAAAACCATACCCCATTTATCAAAGACCATAATCACAACTCATGGAATAAATATTTCAAGTTCAATGATATTAATCATAAGATAATTAAAGAACATGGTCCATGAGAGAATAACATTGGCATAATTCATGGAATTTAGGGCATACAAATAAGCATATAAAATCATTCCATATTAGTCAAGGCTCACTTCATAGACCATCATAATGGAAAAGGCCCTTTACTAAACCTGGTTCACTCCCCATTCTCTACCTATATTACTTAATAGGGATCACTTCATGTTTTATTCAAGTATTACTAAACAATGTTCAGTTATCATTATTGTATTTTATACCCCATGAGATATAAATATTTTCCCAATGCATTGGAGAGAGATATTGGTCCCACACATCCTGTGACCAAAACAATACTTATGTGTGACACAATATTATAAAAATTCATTATAACATAACCTAATAATTGTAATGTGCATCATAAATATTTTTTCATACCATAACCTATGGAAAGAGACACATTTAATAATCATTTCATCATTTCAGAACCCAAAAAAATAAGCGGGGTTCATAAGAATTTTATCATGGAATAAACTATGGAATAAAAATGGGTTTCATAAAAAAATACATCATGTACATAAACCATTCGATGAAAGAATTTAAATGGTACATTTGGATCATATCCCCAGTAAATCATAAATTATATCCAAGTTTTTCATCATATATAGATAAGGATTTTGAAATATAACATGGATAATTTCAAATGGAAATTTACCATTTTTTGAAAATCAATATCTAAAACATTAAAATTTTCAAAAACATTTTATTTGAAAATAACATAGGATACATACCAATAATGATATGAAAATTCATTTAAAACATTTCTTGAGTAAAATATAATATCTACTTTTAAAAAATCTATTTAAATTATAAAATATCATGATAACATTTTCCTTTGATAATTACCATCAAAACATATAAATGATACATTTAAAATATTTTAAATTAATTTTTAGAAAATAAATAAAAAATTAAAATATTTTTCATTTTAAATCCGATAAAAAAATTACAACCATTTTTTAAAACATTTTAAAAAAATTTATTTTGGAATAAAACAAATTTTCGACTGAAGAGAGAAATAGGTCTTATTTTCATAAAAAACATTCCTAATTCTCTTAAGTACCAATTAGTAAGAAAATGGTACCACTTCCTAAATGTATCATGAATAACCATATGATAATAAATTTAATGATAATTATTTAGAGATAGATCATACGAGATTATCATTTGGAATGACATTTCAATATTAACTTATTTTAACGTTTGTAACCTTAAATCAAAATCCCTATGAAGGAATCAAATAAAATTTAATAAAAAAATATCATGAGGATAGTTAAATTCAGAATATGAAATTTAAAATTTGATTTATATACACCTCATGAAATAATATAGGTTCGTATGATAACATACCTCTGAAACAAGTAAAATTGAGACAAAAACATTTTCTGATTAGGTAAATTTTGTACCGTAAACCAAATGAAAGAGAGATCCTATAATGGTTTTTTAATAGAAATAAATTTTAGGATAAGATTCATAAAATAAATTAATGGGATTCATATAAATCACATTCAATAAAGAGGTGGTGAATATTGCATTTGTCTCATAAAAGTAAAAGTGAGATGGAAATCTCGTTCCTTAAGTCTGGACATCCACTGTACACTTTCAAAATTCCTATATATTAATATAAGTATATTATAAATATATTAAATAAAAATATTCACACACATATATATATATATATATATATCATATCATATATTATTTACTTATGTCCTTTTAGTACCCATTTATTTACAATTCCCTGTTAATGTTTCATTTTGGGTACTAATCGATTTATTTTTTGTATAATATTAATTTTGATATATTTTTTATCCGCTTACTTTGATAATGGTTCCATAATATTTCAAATAAAAAAAATTTATTTAAATACCATATATATTCAATATATATTTTTTTATAGTAAAACGATAAATATATTGATAAGAAATAAAATATATTGTTCTTGGAGATGGTAGGTCGTACGTATGCAAGAACATTGTTTTTTAATGTTAATATTGGGTGGAAAGAAGTAAAATTAAATTACACGTATTATTATTATAGAATAATTTTTATGTATTATATTTCAAATTTTTTTATTAAACTTATCCATAATTAAATCCATGTATAACTTTAATGAATCACATTGCTCCACGAGATGGTACTATTCCGTACACACGAATGAAGAGTTAATATTCCAAAAAATTGAAATCCTGAAGTTATATGTGATATAAAAATTAGAGAATAATAACAACAACATATATATCGTATATATATCATTAATAAATAGTATTATTATCATTATTAGCATTGTTTAAAGGTGGCAATGGAAAAACGAATGATATGGGTTCACAAGGTGGTAACTTTTTGAACACACGAATGACGATTTTGTAACTTATTTGATGAAAATGTCTGTAGTTTTAGTTATTGACCTTAACATAACAACATATCAGTATATTCAGGATACTTTAATTATTATATTATCAATATAAAAAATAATTTATAATGGGTTTGAAGAGGAAATAAAAAAATGTTTATTGAGGAATGTTAAATATTCTTCAGGTATCTCCTTTAGGTTTTCACCAAAGGAAATCCTTCGTTTGATTTAAGACCGTAAAAACTATTCTAAGATTATAGTAGGGAATATTTTATGGGATATGAATAGATATTGATTTATCTGAATGTCTTGATAGATGTGACTAATGGTGGATATTGAGTTCTCTTTTATAATTGAGGAGGAGAGGGAATTCTTATAAATACTCAATGAAATTCACTATTAAGTGGTTTTTCATACATCATGTGACTCAAATATTGAAAACAAAATTGAGGGTATTGTTTATGTGGTCTATTAAAACATTAAAAACAAATAATTAAAGAATATTTAATTTTATTCCTTTGACTTTATGTTTAATCAACTAAACATTTTTTGTTTTTACTATGGTAAATTGTTGTCTAAATAAGTAATTTATCCTTTAAGACCAAATTAAAGTGAGAAATATTATTATAATCATAAAAAATGATTATAATTATTATATCGAATATATATAATAAAAACCTCACGTGTGTTGGAAATTAATTTTAACAGAAGAACATGTAACACGCAAAAAAACTACTTTAACCCTAATCACACTAACAATGTTTGTTTTATTTAGGGGTAAAATATTTTCATTATAATGGATACATTAGACAATTAATGGCCCATATCATAGATTTATTAAAATATAAAAATTACATGGAAGAATATATGTTTTTAATAATAATAACTTATTTATTCTAAAATAACAATAGTGTCAATTTTTAATATATTTGTAAAATCTGAATTTAAAAATATAAAAAAATTTGTGATTTGTAAAATATAAATTTAAAACTTATTTAAAATTACATATTTATCTAAATAATTGTTTTAATACAATATTTCATTAAATATACCTCAATTTTAATATTTTTAGAATAACTTATTTTAAATAATTATTTACTAAATAATCCCTGAATTGGAATTGCTTGAGAATTTGAAATAATTATTGATCCTCTAAAAAATTAAAATTATTTATTTTGAAAAAAACTTCATTTATCTTTTAAAATAATAATTATATTTTTTTTGTTTTTCCCTATCTTATAGATTTATAATTATTAAAGGCAAGGAAGTTTCATTTTTTTATTTTCTTTCTATACCTAACTAAGTAAATTAGTCACTATAAAGAAATAATACCCCAATAACTCATTAAAATTGATTATAATGTGTTGAGGGACTAAATATTTCTACATAATGGATGTTGTATTAGTTGTTAAGTCATTTTTCAAATTTTATTCTATTTCTAGGAAAAAAGTAAACTCCATCCAATATTACCATTTTTAACAAAAAAAATATACAAAAGAAATAAAATACAATAATGAAAGATGGAGTCCATCCCTAGGGGCAGAAATAAAGAATGCCAAAGGCATCGCCAGGAATAAGATTCAACCCCTCTGGTTTGAAATGAGACACATTAGAAAGGAAATAAACCAGGGTACCCGGGACCGGAAGAGAGGCTAGGTAGTCTATCACTTTGTTCTCCTCACGCCATTAATGGGTGTATCTAACACTGGTTTTAATAAGGGTATTTAATTTTTGAATAAAGAAGAAAATAGAACAGGTAGTGGTACCTTTACCAGGGGTGGTAAATTTGTTCTTTCCATAATCACTATAATAAAATTTTAATATTTTCACTAATCAATTTGGTAAAAAAATAATGTTGGACTTATGAGAAATAATAAATTAATATTACTATTAATATGGAATAAATTTTTCCAAATTCAAATCATAAAATTTGAATAATTTAATTTAATATTATTCATGTAGGCTTGATGAGATAGAGGGTTTTGAAGTGATATTTTTCAAAACATTACAATGTTTTTACATCAAATTTCAATATTAAAATGATTAAAATGACCTATATTGGATTAATATATGTATATTATATCTCTTTTGTCTTTATAAACAATTAAAAATATATAGTTTTATTATAAATTATTTAAACAAAAAGGCAGTTTTCTATTAAAATGTTTTATTTTAATATATACATAAAAAAATGAAACTTCTCATAAAAATATCAAAAAGAAACTGCAATATAATTTGTATATTACTATTTCAAAAAATTATGTTTATTTTCCGAAATAAATTTTCTAAATTTAGTAAATTTGTATTTTAAATTATGTTCACCAAACATGATTAAAGCTCTTTTAGAAAAGATAATATTTTACAAAAATCATTATTTTTATTTTAAATTATTTTTTATAATAAATGGATAACTACAAAACATGTAAAAACTATATATTTTCATAATTTATTTAATCTTACTAATTCTTTCCATTCCATCTGTTAGGATTCAACTATATTAATATTAACAGTATATTGTAAATCTGCAAAATTTAGTCTTGCGTTTAATGTAAGTTATCGAAGGGACATGGAATTTCATGTAGAAACAGAAAAAATTAGTGTTCCCTGTACCAATGTCTAATATAATTGTTTCATGTAGGGAAATATTAACATTATGTTTTATATTAATCAAGAATAACATGGTGTAGTGTAAAAAAAATCCATCGAATGAATTTAATTTTTTTTTAAAAAAAATAATTCATTAAACTCATGGCATTATATTCTGCCCACCAAAAAAATTAATTTCTCCCTCAATGTTCATCTTGGTCAAAAACAATTTAATACATGAATATTACTTTCATAGAAAGAAAGATCATAAAAATTAATAACCAAACATCCTTTAAAAGGGTGATATTAGAATAATTACGGTTATCCAAAGTGACACATAACTAGATTTCCACATATGAGAACATAGGTGGGATGTGGTGTTTTGAAAATAGATGAAAATAGTAGATAATTATATTGAGTGATTGATTTCACTTACCAGAGGATGGTCGGTGATCCATAGATATTTAAAAACCAAAAAAAATATAAATCTCTAATGATTTAATGGGCCCTGTGATTCATCTGAAATGAATGTACTTGGAATACCTTTTGTTGTAAGATCATTTGTCTAAAGATTGATAATTTTCTCATGATGATATTATTAATTTATTTCATTCCATTTCATAATCACAATCCCATACATCAGTTGTGCCTTGTTCAATTTTCACTTCATCTCTTGCACTAATAAATAAAGGTGAAATTGATATATTTGAATCAATAATGGACATAAGATCCATAAGTATATTGATAAGTCGTTATATCTATCTTTAGTTATCATCAAAACAAAATGTTTATTATAGGTTATCCAATATGTGTAGATCTTCATATTTCATAACATTAATCACTAAAACCATTTTAAAAGGCCAACAAAAACAATTCATAAATGTTTACCCTTTTGAACCTTCTGAAAGATGAAAATAAAAATCATTAGAAAAAATGTCACTAAATTTATAAAAACCATCTTAGCATTGATCCCCCATATATCATAAAGTAGATATTGATTGTCACAAACCTAATATTTGAAAACATTCTTCATGTATTCTCTTAAAACATATAAAAAACCTAAATTACCATAAACCATATTGAGAAAATATATTAATTTTCATTAATTACATAAAACATAGATAATGGGATATATTCCTTAAATCCAAAAATGCTATAAACTTCATCAATGATTGAATAATACACTTTTTCTATAAATCCAATTCATTTATTTGGTCATCAATACTATCCAAATTTCCTTTATCGACATCAATAATCTCTTTATCCATACTAATCCTAATTTTATCATTCCTTAGTAACTTGGTAATGCTTATCATCCCTTAATCATAAAATATAATCCCACCCATAAATAATTTTTATATGTCTTCAGTAAAATTAGACATATTATTTAAATTACATAACAAAAACAATATACTATGAAATCCTTATATAGTTCATAATTCATAATTTTGGATTCCAGTTACACAAATACATAAATAAACTTCCAAGGCTTCATAATAATATACCATAATACCCAATTCCTAAAACATGAAATATGAAATATGTCTAAAAATTCATCAAACTCAATTTAATCATGCTTATAAACAATAATATTTAAATAATACATATATTTCATATGTTATTTAAGGACTCTTAATCACCAGTAGAAAAACCATTACAAATAGAACCTTAATGATTTTATTTATGAGACATCCCCCTCAGATAGTTATTTTCAAAATGACCATACATTCTACAATTAAAAAAAATATTAATAATACCTTAGGTATATACTTATTTCCATCGATTTTATTTACTAAACAATTCATTTTTTATCTAAACTCACATAATATATTGTCATATTCCCCACACATAAATTTTTTTATAATTCTATTATTACATTATCTTGAGATCTTATTCCCAAATTCCTGAAATATATAAAACTAAATCTTCATTCCTATATGGTTACTACCACCCTATCTCACAGAGAAATCTTTCATTCACTTTTTTGGTGAGTCTGAGAGTTGGTTAAGGTATTTGTTGTTAATCACATTCCCTGAAAACAAATTATGAATAATCAAAATATCATTTATTCCAATAATAATATAATTTGGTTGCTTATAATCACTACATTTTCAGTCATATTTAATGATTACATGACCCCTTCTGGTTCCAACAATTCACTAAAACTTAAAGGCCAAGTGTGATGAATGATAATCATAATGAGAACCCAAATAAACATGAGAATCACTTAGAGGATGTATAAATCCTGACACATTATTATTTAATTTATGAGACCTTAGGTTTATCCTAGTTCATTCATAGTCATCATCTCTTTAGATTATTTATGATGGTTCATGAAGAGTTTGTGAATTTCAAAAGCACGTCCCTCAGGATTTTCGACCCTAGTGTGTAGCAAAGCCCATTATCGTTCACCAATTCTCAATTGTGTCTAGATAAATATGGTGTTGTGGGTGTTATTACCATAGGTTGCATCTATGTTAGAGCCACATCCATTTAAACTATCCATAAAGGGATATAATTTCTTTGAAACCACTCAACCTACCTTTTCAAAATTTCTAGTAAATTTTCATATACTCTAACTCATACTTATACTTATATATATATATATATTCCTAGAAATGTATTTATAAACATCCTTAGGGATATCAATAATTTTTTCTCATCCTATTTTCCAATGGTTGACTATAAATTTCCTTTGATACCAAATATAGAGTCATAGAATTTTCATATATGGATATTTCATCTTTTTAGATGAATATTAAATACATTGAAAAAGTACATTCTCATGGACCATAATTGTTTAGTGAATTTGTAAACATGGAACAAAATATTCTAATCTTGTGAAAGACCATAACTATTTCCCATAAAGATATTTTCATTTATCACTCTTCACATACAAACACAACATTAATCCTTTATTCATAACTTGGGGAAACGAAACAGAAGAAAGGGTGATCTAAGATGCTCTGTATGGGTAAACATAAGAAACCTATAAGCATAACAAAAACACAAGCGTTTGATAACATGATCATAAAATTTTAAAACCTTAATATTCCTATCAATGATCATAATAACGAATCATATAATAGTAATTGGTTTTTCAAAATACATGATTCCTACAATAATCATTTATTTTTGTCCATAAGAGAATAACATTGGAATAATATAAGGAATATATAGAATAAACAAAATCATAGTTAATAATATATATATTAGTCAAGTATCAATACCAATACCATCATAGTGGAAAAATTTCCTTTGTTGAACTAGGTTCGCTCCTCAATCCAGCCATGTATTATTGAACCGAGTGCAATTCTCATTCGATCCATGTATTACTAAACCAGGTTCGCTTCCCATTCCAATCATATTTCCCTCAAAAGATATAAATATTTAGCTAATTAATTTTATGGATATTAGGTCCCATCTATCCCATAATAATAACCATATTTATGTAGACCATAGAAAAATAAACATTCATTATATCATAAACATTGAAATTAAATTTGTATTATAAATATTTCATCATATCATAACCTATGGAAAAGTTACATGATTCATAATCATTTATCATGGCTAAAGCTCTGAAAAGATTCATTTTTTATAATAATGTTATCATGGTATAACCCATGGAGGAGAAATGGGTTTCATAAAAAAACAATCAGAAACAAAAACCATTCAAATAACATATAGGAAAGGTGTCCTTAGATCGTGTCACCATTAAATCATATATTATATCAAAGGATTTCATCATATATAGATTTTTTTTGAAATATCACATAGATCACTTCATAAATTAATCAAACATTCATTAAAAATCATTTTATAATAAATATAAAACTAGAAAACATTTATTTGAAACTAAAATTGTAATATTATAAAAGAATATTTCAAAAATCATTTAAAATTTTTTTGTGGAAAATAACTTTTCCTATTTTAAATACACTTTTTAAAAATTAAAATGTTAGGAAAAAAATTCCATTAAAATAACCTTGAAATCTTATAATAGAATCATTATAAATGATAAAAAATAAATTTGAAAACCTAACAAAAAAAAATATAATATTTTTAGAAAACATGTTTTTGAATAAAAAATTTCTTATTGAAGATATAAATAATGATTTATTTTTATAAAAACTCTTTCATAATTATCATTTGTACCAAATAGTAGAGATATGGTACCATTACATTAATATATAATTAATAAAAAATGAAAAGAAAATATGAGAAAATTATTGAGAGATAAATCATAATATAATAATAATAATATATTCATAAAAAACATGATAAATGATGTGATACAAACAAAAAATTATTACCTCTTTGTTAACCCTGAATTTTATGCCCCATTAAGTAAGAACATAAAATGAAACTAAAAATAACATGAGGATGGATAAATTCATGATATTACATGTCAAAGTGGATTTATATACACCTCATAAATGAATATTTGTGCATATCTTAACATACATGTCAAAGAAGGAAAATTGAGACGCAAATCCTTTAATGATTTGGTAACATTTGAACATTAAACTCAATGAAATAGAGATATAAAATGGATATGTAAATATAAATAAAATTTAGGAAAATAATCATTAAATTTATTAATGAGCAGTATATACACCACCTAGATGAAATGGGATATGAGTATATCATTTTTCACACAATAGAAAACGTGAGATGTAAATCCCATACCTTAAGTCTTGACTTCCGTTGTACTCTTTCAAACATAGGTTATAATAAATATAAGTGTATTATTCATATATTACATAACCATATTCATATATATATATATCATATGATATATGATTTACATGACCTTTTATTACCATTTTATTAAAAATTTCATGTTAAGGTTACAGTTTGGGTAACAACAACAATGTTCTTCCAATATGTTTTAAGTTGATATATTTTGGGTTCAATTAATTTTTTTGGTGGTTCCAAAATATTCATAATTATAGACACAATAAAAATATAGTATATATTCATTATAAATATATTTATAGTTACTCATAAAATTTATTAATAGGAAGTGAAGTACATCATTCTTGGAGATAGTAGGTCGTACGTACGTGTGAAAACTCTTTTATTTTCATTTTTTGTTTAGTTAAAATAAATAAAATAAAATAAAAAATATTATCATTAAATATTAATATTTATTTCATATATATCATAAATATTTTTTAAAAACATCCTTAATACATTCCATATATATATGGAATGAATCACACCGCTTCATTAGGCGACAGTCTATAAGACACATGAACAAAGATATCACATTCTCGGAAAATGGAAAGAATGAAGGTGTGTCTGATATAACAATTACACAATAATAGTAAATAAATATCTTATTTATCATATATAAATAGAATTTACATCGGTATTCCAAACCATGAATGGTGCTAAATAAAAAACAATTGGTATTAGCTCTCAAGGTGGTAGTCCACCATACACATGAATGATGTTTTCATAACTTATTTAGTGGATGTTTGTGTGATTGCAGGTAGTAACCTTTACATAACTACATATCAATATATTTAATATTCTTATTTTATTATTTAATAAATATATAGATATAATTTAAAGGGTTTTAGGAATAAATAAAACAAAAAATTTCAATGGTGATTGTTACCTCTTCTTCTGGTATCTACTTTTGGTTTTCCCCAAAGGAATTACTTGGATAGCTTTCTACCCAACGTAAGCCATCAAGGATAAGATGTTATAATTTTCTATGTCATTTTTTATATACACCATGGTGAAAATGAATTGATAAGTGGGAATAATTTGGGTGACTAAGTACCTTTTTATAGTTGTGGAGGAGGGATATTATGGTAAATACTAAACATATTCACTATTGGGAGTTTCCCTTACCTAATGTGGCTAAAGGATTGAACAATAATTTACCAAAGTGTTTTTTGTTCAATTAAACCCACCAACACATATAAATAAAATCATTTTTATTATTTTTTTCTTAATTTTTATGTTTACAAAATTTTACTCTTTTTTATTTTAACCACGATAACTAGATTCATAACTAGTTAAATTAATCTTTATGACTTAATTAATGTGATAATTATTATAAAATTGATACCCACAGACTGTACATATTATATTAAATTTATAAAATAAAATTCTAATGTGTGTGGGAAATTAATTTTAAAAGAATCGCATGTAACACGTAAAAATGATTCTTTAAACCTAACCACACAAACTAAGTTTTTCTAATTTGAGGGTATATTTTTTCATTATAAAGAATACATTGGTCCATTAATGGACCATTAATTAAATTTATTAAAATTTAAAAAACGCTTGAAATAAAATTGGATTTTTTAAATTTTAAATCAGTTAATAAAATTTCATTAATTATAACATAACAATAATGTCAATTTAGAAATGATTTATTTAATTTGAATTTAAAAATATCATGAAAATTAGGGAATTTTAATATATGAATTTCAAAACTATGTAACTTGATATTTTCATCTATAGAATTAATTGAAGAAAATAATACATTCAATTTAATTTACCTTTTATAAGTTTTGTATCAATTATTTTAGTTAATTATTAACTAAAGCATTCATCCATTAGAGTTTCGTAAGCGTTTGAAGTAATTATTTAGTATAAAAATATTAAAAAAAATGTCATGATAAAAAAATTCATTTAAATTTCAAAATAATATTTATAACTAAAAAAATTATTTTTTTCCTATCTCAAATATTTATAAATAGAAAAGGCATAGAAGGATTTTTTTCGTCATTTTCCTAACATAACTTATTTTATTTGTCAATTTCATGTAATGGTATCCCCATACCTCATAAAAAACCGATCATAACATGTTAAGGGCCTAAATATGTATAGAAAATGGGTGTTGGGTAAGTTCGTTGGTCATTTTACCCCTTATATTCTATGTTTTACCACTAAGTAAACTCGTTTTTACCTTAATAACTGTAATTTACTTTAATTTTTTTTAACTAATCGCTTTGGTCATAAATAAATTTATCTTGATTTGAAATTATTATTTCTACTTATTTTAAATAAGTAATCCTTTTTTATAAATTCAAATAATTGAAATAGATTTATATAATTTAAAATTAATCCCACATTCATAATGATAATGTGGGTTTTTATGTGAAAATAATCAAAAGTTTACAAGGTATTTACCTAAAAATTAAATACGAAATGAGTAAAATGACGTAAATTGTATTAATAGATTTACATTTTATCTTTTTTTTACACAAAATCCATATCAAAATATAGTATAACATTATAAGTTAATTTAAGAAATGCAGTTTTAAATAAAATTCTATTTTTTCACTATTCATTAAAAAATTGAAACTTCTTAGAATAATACCAAAACATCAACCAAGATAATTTTGATATTTCACTTAAAAAAATAAAGAGTATTTTGTAAACAATATTTTATAAATGTGCTAAAATTTTATTTTAAATTATGTTCCCAATGAACGATTAAGCCATCATTTAGAAAAGTTACAATTTTTTAGGAAACATTTTTTATATTTGAAATGTTTTTTGTTTTATATATATTAAATATATAACAAATAAAAATTTAAAGACTATATATATTCAAATTTAGTTAATCATATTCATTATCTTCATTCCAATGGTTAGTAGATAACTATAATAATATTAACAGTATATTATAGTACAATAAAACTTTGTCTTACGTGTAACAAAATCTATTGAATAATCTTGGTATTTTGTGTAACACAACAATCACTCAGTGTTTTGTTTACTATAATATTTTATAATTTTTTCATGTAGTGTAAGCTTAATTTTTTTTTCATGAAAAAAAATCTTAACATGCTGTATTGTGAAACACAATCCATCAAGGATGTTTTTTTAAGAAATAAATAGTTCAAAAAATTTCAGGGTGTTACATGATGGATATTTGGATTTGGAAAAAGTTTCCAAAAGGTTAAGGTTCCCTTTATGTCTTAAGACCATGTTTCTTTGGAGGGAGAAGTTCTTTCCATGTGTTATCTGCCAAGTCATGTGTTGGGTCCCTTGTTCATGTTATTATTGAAGGCTTGAGTGGGCATGGTTGTTCTTCTTAGTGGGTTTGTTGAGGTATTATTTCTCCAGGAAGTAGTTAGGAATTTTTGTGCAATTTTTTAGAAGATTAGTTATGGGAGTGATCTATGCCTCGTATTTTTTTTGAGAGTGAAGGTTTTTTGGTTTTCTATCCCTGCTCATTCTTCCACCCAGGGTAGTGTGGTGAGAGTGTTGTTGGATTCTTGTGTATTTAGAACAAAGCCTACGTAGAGGGTTGTTGTGTGGTTGATCATGGAATAAGATATATTCCTTGATGTGGAAGAGGATTTCCAAGGGTGTTTGTGTTTTTGGGAACAAACTTTTCTCAGCAGCATTGTTAGTGGTTTTACGCACATTTTTCTAGATTCATTAGGATGTGGCCACAGTGAGAATGCATCCGATTGGGATTTTTATTGTGGTTTATGGAAATAATTTTGGTGTGGAATATATCATAACATGTCGGAGGTTATGAAGATGATTTTAATTTGATTATTGGGCATTTAGTTTGCATGATTTGCGCCATAGATCAGGTGTGAGCAGTTTGGTAATGTCTATCCAATATGTTCAGTAATTAATATAGTGTGGGTTGTGTGGATTTCCTTTGGGTAGTGGGGAGACGATAAGGATACTCTTATAGTGGGGAGGATCAGATCAGTCACCATTGAATGTCACATGAATTTAGATATTTTTTTGGATGTTTCAAGACTTTTTGTCAGATGGTCTAAATAGTGTTGGTTGCATAAGTGCATGGGGAAGATCATGTCTACTGATTGTCCACTAAGAATTCTTAGGGGAGAGAATCGTTTTGGTGGTAAGTTTGTGATGACCCAAATCATTAGAGTCTGCAAAAAATTAGTGTAAATTTGAACCCTTTTATTCTCATGGGTTGGAAGGGGAAATGGTAATTTCTCATATGATATGATCTCAGATAATTTTTTTGGACATTCCATTGGTCCCAAAAATGGTTTTTTTATCATAGGACATTAGTTTTGTTGGAATCTGATTCATTCAAATTTTCACAAAACATTTAATATTTAATTAATTAATTATTAAATTATTTATGCATTTTATTTCAGACATTTTTTTAAAATTGATCATAAGATTGATAATCTATCCCAATGGTTAAGTCTCGAATGGTTGGTTTTCTTAATAGTGGTATAACCATGTGTTGGGTTCTAGGATCAGGCCCCTTTTTCTTCCGATTTTCTTTTTATCATTTTTATTTTCCCCTTTTGGATTTGGCTTATTTTTCATGCCCCCATTGTATTCCATTAACATGTCCACGAAATTAGAAGGGAGAGAAGAGGGAGAGGGAAAGATAGGTTGCACCACCACAGAGCATATGTTGCACCATATCATTATCAGGTAGTTATATATCATGGATTCGAGTGAAGCATCAGTGGATTCTTCATAGTGGTAAGAATTTTTATAATTTAAATCTAAAAATCAACATAGATAAGATTTTTTGTAAGTTTTAATACAATTTCTAGCTAATTGGGGACCCCTAATGGGTAGATCTATGTGTTTTGGGTAGAAATTGGTTGTTTTAAGACAATTTGATTGGTTTCAATTTGGGAAAATCTGTGTACATGATGTGTGGTTTAGGGAACACACATCGTGTGTTCTACCATGTTGGGGAAGATGTATTCTTGGAAGTACACATCATGTGCCTTATGTAAACACCATACATAGATATGTACATTACTATGTGGTCATATAGAAGTGTCGACATAGTTTTGGGAAGTACAAACCATGTAATATCGGTACATTCCTTGTATAAGGATATGTCAATGTGGCCACGTAATTGGAAAGACACCCCATTTGAGGGGTATATGGTCATTTAGTTATACATGGGTAGACCCCATGTACACCATGTATATGTAGTAGTATATGAGAAGACCCCATTTCTATTATCTACATGTAAATGTATAAATCTAGGTTCACCCTTGGGAGTACAAATCATGTACTCGGTAGTACACATTGTGTACTTTCTCCAACATGGGGTTTTATTATTGTCTCTATCCTGGAGTCAGAATTGGAATTATGAGTAGTATGTTGTATTTTTTTATATTTATATCAAAATTGTGGAATACTTTCTGTCTTTAGAGGCCATATATACGGGATTTTAGACTATGAATGTCTAGTAGGATTATTTCCTTGAGGATTTGTTTTTTAATCCTTTAATGGGTTGGGTTATGAGCTGTGAAGCCTATGTGAGTGTGTGAGATCAACAGTTGGAATGACTTGTGAATTATATACTGTATTTTTATGGTTAATTAAGAAGGGTCCTAGAGGGATGGATTATGTTATATATCATAGATGATCTTGGTTGTCCATGCATGTTGGAATCAGTTGGCTGAAGATATAACAGTTCAGTTTTAGCCCCTATGTTTAGAGACACCAACTACTAGATCTGTTGGGCTAGGTTGATGTCATGGGATTTTGGTCATGTCTGAGTACTATAGATCTATTCATATGTGTCTAAAGGACTCTTGAGGATTCCATAGTGGGCTGGTTACTGATCAAGTGATCAGTGGATTCCATAGTCCAATTTTTAGGATGCTCGTGTGGCATGGAATGGTTTTTTTGGCCCCTGTGGGTGAGTTCGTACACATGGATGGGCTGTTTCCAGGAAGGCTGGTTAAGTATTCTATTATTCAGGGATTTACCCATGTTTTGGCTTATGTTTTCGAACCCTAGTGTAGGGTATCCTACTTTTTATATAGTCATGATGACGATTATGAATGCCTATATTGGTGGGATTGTGATTTCGGATACAGAATGGGATATTTGGGGACTGAAGATTAGATGGAGTATATTAAGGTCCATCTAGGTTATTTCTACACTAGTTTTGTCATGTGACCTTGGATGAGCTAAAGGAACCCCTCATAGGGTGTCCTACTCTCAACGAGTCCTTTGGTATATTGAGGTTGTTTTTTATGGCATGGAATGTGAGAATGGGAGCAATATAGGAGTCTCATGGTGGATATCATGTTATGGAATGACCCTAGGGAATTTTGGATCTCGATGTTTTCGTTTGGCCCTAAGATGGGTCACCAAGAGCATGTGGTGTCTATTTATTGGATGTTGAGATCTAAGGTGATGAGAGAGGAATCATGCTTTATTGAATGGGAGTTCATTGGTTCATCTAGTTCATCTATTTAGATTGTGGATTTGAGTTCAAATGTTCCCATGTTTGGTTTCTCGTTAGCCTTAACATTTGATACTATCTTTATTCAGGATTGTGGTTCATGGATCATACCCTTGGGTTATAATGGGTTAGGAAATGGCCTAGATTTTTGGATTGATTCTCTCCTCCATTAACAGTTGTTATTAAATGGGAATAGGTAGATAATTGGTGATTTGGATGAGGGGATACCTTTAAATTCATGTTTCTCCCTAGCTGTTGGAGGTTTTTCTATCATTGAATCTATTGTGCTCTAAAAATTGTGTAAGGGTACCATGTGGAAGTGCAACCATTGGGTTTGTGTGGATAAAGCCTTGAGGGAGATGTAACTATTAGGTCCTTGTGGTTGGCGGCTGAGTTATTTTGTAGAACTTCTGGGACATGATAGATATATAATGTGTGGATAGGAGGTATTTCTTCATTTCTAATCATGTCATCAGAGTCCTGGTGCTTGAAAGATGCGCATGTACATATGGATACATATGGTTATGCCTTGGTGTATGCTATTTATATCGTCGTGTTTAGATTTCCTGGGGAACCTATGTAGATCTATCAAACGATCCAGTTTCCATGTGACTGTGTGTGCTACATAATGTAAATCATCTAGCATGGTATAGATTGGGGTAATATACCCTTGGGTATTATACTAGAACCTGTGGTTTGCTATCTTTATTGTTTTCCTTTCCCATTTTAGGCAGGTGTTTTTCTCATTCCATCTACTGTTAGTTTTTTGATATGATTGGAATTTCATGTGTTCACGAACATTTTATTATTGGAGATAATAGGTTCACCGTAGGGGTGGTAAGCTAAGATTTATTTCCCACCGCTCATACATTCACCTCAGTGTGTCTTTAGATTTGATATTTTCTTTTTGGATGGAACACAGGATGTGCAGTGGATAGGGTCGAGGGTCAGTGATACTCCTTTTTTTCTGAGATACTTGTGTGGATTTTTAGGATTAGGCTAGCGATCTCAAGTGTTTTGGGTTGTGGGTTTGTGGTTTTTCTGGATGTTGGCATTAGAGCCTACTGGAGTTTACATTCAATTATTTTTTATTTATAATATGTGGTAGACCTAGTGGGTGGTATATTGTATATTTTTTATGCCTGTGAGTCTCTATGAATGTAATCTACTTTCCATTTATTATATCATGCATATGATTTTGTTTATTTATTATGTGTAATCTGATGTACATCCCTTTGTATTAGTTTGGTCATTTACTACTGATATTTCCCTCAGACCAAATGATATAGTCTCCCCACTATATATTTTAGTCCCTCACCACTGGTCGACAATCTCTGGCATTCAGAGTTGCTTACTCGAGGCCTTGTGTTGATCCTGATCTGTTGATGTGTTAGGTTGACCAGGGCTTTTTCATTACAAAATCTCAATTTTATTCTCCATTCAAAATATATAGTCAAATTAATTTGAGTAAATAAATTAATATTTGATTAAATAAATTTAATATATTAAGTATTCCATCAAAATTATAATGGATTATAATTCCTCAAAACTCATATCCTAGTATTAATACCTTATTTTAGAACAAAAAGATCTGTTAAAAAATATACAAAGTCCTCTTATAAGGAACAAATGTCCAATTTACCACTGATAAGCATCTCATATAAAAAATCAAATTAATGCTCAAATTTCAAATCTGGAAAGACATGAGTCCTTAAATTATACACTTTTAGAAATTTTCTTTCATAAAATGAAAATAATTTTTGAAATATTCGTATAAAACACAATTATATGGTAAAATTTATGGGTTTCTCTAAAATGATTTAATTTTCCATGATTAGTGAAAAAATACCGATTTTTCTAATATTATCACTTATTTTTATTAAATGATGTAATATAAATATTACATTATATATTTATATATTGTATTAAAGTGAAATATGATCCATTTTATTTATAATTATCTAATTATTTCCATTTCAATTGAAAATATTTATGATTCTGATATAAGCTGATTGTTAGTTTTAAAAAATCATTTTCTAAAAATCATTTTCACTATATTGTAGACATTTTATTTATATTTATTTATTTTATTTATAGTGAATGAATAATAAAAAAAGAAACCATATTTTTAATCAATAGGTTTATATTTGGTAAATATGACACTTTTATTTTTTTTATCATTTTCAATAGTAACTATGATAAATATTTTTCACCTCACTAAGTGTAAAGTGTGTATAAATGGGTCAAAACTATGAGATAATGTCTCCAAAATAACATAAAAATTAATTTATTTCATTGTATGATATTAATACAGCCATATTAATTATAAAATATAACATATGACATTTTGGTACAATTTTCTGTCAATAATGACATTTATATTATTTTAAGTAATGAAATTCCAAAATGCCACTCTCTTACTTTTAATTTCATTTATATGTTCTCATAGGGATAAAAAATATTTATGAATAAACATTAAATTTTATTATTCACATGATTGATAAATTTTTATTAATTAATTTATTTTTATTTTTTGTGTTTTTTTAATCACCTTAAATGCATACACAATGCCGAAATAATGTCTGTGCAAGAAATAGAAAAATCAAGGTAAATGGTTTTAAAATCATAAAAATTAATATTTTTTAGATTATTTATAATGTAACATGAATTTTATGGTTATTAATTATTTATATTTAATTTTACAATATTTTATATTTTAATTCCATACCTTTCTCCATGTCATTTAAGACAAATTAAATGAATAGTTTTTACATTGATATTAATTATATTGTATGTTAAATAATATTTTATTAAATTATAATTAAAATATATTGAAATTAGTGAAAGGGAATTAGAAATGGTCTCAATTTTCATCCCATTATGATTTTACACCTAATTTTAAAATAATAAGAAATTTTATATCCCTTAATGACTGAAGAATTATGTTATCAAAATTAGGTTTAAAAATAATTAACAAAGAGGTTAATCTAAAGGATTTGGTTTAAAATGATATATAAACATATCTAAACTTGATTGGATGATCTTATTAAAACAAAAAAATCATTATATATTAATTTGTGACATTTTTATTGAATTTTCCTTGAATTCGACTTTATTATATTTTAATACATTAAAAATTACAAAGTGCCCCTCTCATCACTTAATAAAGGAATCCTTATCTCTTTTCATTAAAAATTCTTGATAAAAAAAGATATAAAACCCTAACCATATATATTATAACATTTAATAGTAACTAATTATAGGTTTTTTACTTCTTTAAATATATTTTCAAGGATAAATAATAAGGGATCTAAATGAGGTATCTTGAAGATGAGGTAAATATCCTACCCGACCTATTTCAAATTATTTGTTCTTCTAACTTCTATAATTATTTGGATTTCACCATAAAATAATAAATTTAATATAATAATTATAAGGAAATTTTAATATTATTATAGATCCACCATCATTTACCCTCTATTATATCAAATGGGATGTGAATTTATTACTCGTGACAATGTGTGGACTACCATCTCCACATTAGTATACAATTAAATTTTCATCACCATCATTCATGGATGGTTATTATGATGAGTTATATGTTTAAATTATATATTTATGAAATAATTATTCATCTAAAATTATAGTACAATATATACCTTCTTACCTTTATGTCTGTTGTAAAGTGATAACGAAGCTCGTGTGTACGTGTGGACTACCACATTCACGATTTGATGTGATTCGTTTTTTGTTTCCTATTAAAATGAATGGTAATAAGGATATAATTAATTTATATACATGAAATTTATGATATAATTGTGGTTATATAATTATATATAATATTTACATTTCATTAATTCTTTTCATTAGAAAATGGAAATATCGTTCATGAGTACATACAACCCACAATATCCATGAACGGTGTAAATAAAATTTATATCTCTACATTTTATGGAATATTGTATATATATATAATGAAAATATTTGATATTTATATAATTATTAATATCCTTATGATTATGGAACCATAATAATAGTACAAGGAGCTGAACCTCCTAACCGAAACATTCGTGAAAAGATAATGTGTTAACATTAAGAAATAAATATTTTAATAAGAAAATATTTTTAAATGGGTGTTAAAATTTTATAAGTGATAAATATGTGATATTATAAGTATTTAAATTATTATTTTATTGAAATTATAGAAATTTTAATTTATTATACAATAATTTACAGCACTTTTGAAGCAATTCGAACACGAGGAAAGATTTTATTTTACAATATCATCATTAGTAGAGGTTGTTTATGTTTAGGTCTCTTATAGGGGAAATTGTTTATTTTTATATGTTAAAAAATATATTTTTTATTATCGTATGGTTATATCTATAAATTAAAATTTTTTCTTTTTATTTTTCTCTCTTTAATTACTAAATAAAAAAATATTATTTTTAATGGAAATCCCCTCAATTTTTCATTTGATCATGAGTATTTTTGTTCCATATACATGATATCTACTTTTTTTCAATAATGTTTTTTCAAATTATTTAATGAGTCATTAAATTTTTTACCCATCATTTAATTTTTTAAAAAAAATTAATAATGATCTTCTTATCATTTTTTGAATAGGGTGTTTAACCAAAGGTATGAACGAAATAATTTTTAACAACAATGAAATGAACTCCATTTAAAGCCATCACGACCACTAAATGGTTAGAAGATTCATTTAAAAGATTCTATCGATATTTTTAAATATTTTTTCTCCAATAATCTGCTAATTTTTATTTTTTAAAAGTTATTTTCAATGTAAAAATTTTATTTTCCTCAAAAACGTATTTAATGATGTTTTTATGGTATTTAAAATCTTAAAATACAAAAAACCATAATTATTTTTTTCTAATATATGGATATTTTTTATTGATATCATCATTATTATTTATATATATGGATTGTGATCAGTTTGAATGAGGAAAGTATGGACATTCTATATAGTAGTTCTTCCTGTACATACAATTTTTTATTATTAAGGAATTTTGAATAAGTAAAACTATTTATATATATGATAAATGCACTTATATATTTAGGTGAAGGGTGGGATTGAAATTCCATATCTTATTGATTCATAGGTTGGTGTCATAAGACAAAATGTCTTGGAGATTTGGACAAGCCCTTAACCATTAATGTAAGATTAGCTAACACGAGGCATCACCTGTATATTTCCAATGTCCCGAATTATGGATTCCATAATTATGAGTTTACTTATTAATTTCTATATGATTTTTCAAATAGTTATGTCATCTATAGATTAATTTTGAGCTCATGGGATTATTTATATGGAAATATTTTTGTACTCATTTATTTATATCATATTATGAATGACATTATTATTTTATGATAGATTACACTATATAACTTCCATTAGTGAACCTCTAAGATCACCAATTTCTTATGTTTTCATCCCCTGGATGCTAGGAAGGGTACTATGATTGATAAGAAAGGCCATTCTAGAAAAAATAATGATGTTCTAAAGAAAATAAAATATCATTTTTTAGGATTTAAATGTAAATTGAAATTCAAGTATGTGTCTAGTTTTCCAGGACTACTAAGCTATTAGGTCCTTTTTTATGTGTTCTATTGTATCTAGTGATAATCTAATAAATTAACCATATTTTTTGGGGTACTAGGTTAAGTGACTATAAGGTGAGATGACTTATCCGTCCATTATGTGGGTGTGTGTGTGTGATTATTTGTTTTGTAACCCCCAAAAAAATTATTATTTATTTTTTACCTATTTATTATTATTATCAGTTTATTATGCCCCACCATGGGAAGTCAATTTATTTGGATTTGTAGTGGGTGAGAGGTATTTCATAGAGTCATGTCCCCAGAATTCTATTTTTACTGTTGATTTCATTCATTTTATAGTGTTTTGTGATAGGGGATACAGTCAAACATAATTGTATTTTCTATTTATTATATTCAAACATATAAAATATATAATATTTAATAATAAATAAATAAAAAAATAAATAATTAAACAATAAATTCGGACAAATTGATATTTTTATTATCTACATAAAATCATTTTTAACTAGGTTGGGAGGGAACCCTTGCTTGATCCAATGGATCATAGATGAATGGCCTGAAAGGCCAGTGGAATAGGGGGAATAACATTCATGGGGCCCTAATACTTAGACCCAATCCTACTTTAGCACCTTCATTTCTTCCTATATCCATTTGTTCTAACTTTTTTGATCTCCTACCATTCGTATCCATGAATTTTGAATGCATCCTATGTGATCAAGGTATTAAACAGATGTGTCTTAGATACCCCATGATTGAACCCCCATGGCCAACTGATCACCATTAGTCACCTTTGTATCTTTGTTGTCTCCGCTAGTTTGAAACTGTATTAATATGATGCCCTAAGGCCCACCATTGATGGACTGAAGGCTTTGTGGCTCATAAGAGTTACTGGATTGTCTTGGAGGCCTTAAGGGCTCAAATTTCATTTTCCTAAAGGCCTATGGTGTCCTATAGGGATTTTGATGTGAATGTCTTTAGTGGCTCAAAGGCCCAACTTAGGTGAATAGTTCCCCTGCTAGAGCGGTAGTAACCCAAAGCTTGACGTACATGGACATTACTTTAATTTTGCGGAATAATTAATACATAACCAAAATAGACACACAAGGATCATAATAGTTTAGTGTCTTTGGATACTCGGAATATAAACTTCTAATCATGTTAAAATATCTTCATCACCTCCCATTACGATCTTTCCCTTTTTGTTTCCTTACCTAAAACCTTTATTTAAATCCTTGGGAAGAGAAAACATATACATGGTGAGCTCAAATGCTCAGTAAGGGAAAACATAGAGAATATAAAACAATCCATAACATTTGAAAGAAAAAAACTTGAACATAAATTTTAAACATCAAAATCTTGAGCAAAGACCTAAATCGTGGAAGTAAGTAAGGCATATATCATAATGGAACATCAACCATGATAAAATATAATGGGAGTAAAACATGTAATTGTGGAAACCATTCAGCACATGTCTTGATTTCCATAGTATCCAAGGCATTGCTGCCGAGACCATCTTAGTGGACAAAGTCCCTTTCTGAATCGAGTTCACTCCTCATTTCAGTCCTGTAACACTGAACCGGATTAACTTACTGTTCCAGCCATGTCTAACTCATGAGAAATAAATCTTTACCCAATTTATTGGAGGGAGATATAGGTCCCAACAATCTCATAATGAAATAATTCATACTTGTGGCACAAAATAAACATACATCATTCATAATAACCCAAAAAATAAAATGAGATTCATAAACATCTTCACATAATCCATATAAAAGTAATGGATATCATTTCATAATAATAAAAGTGAAACCATGTAAATCATAGAGACATTATACTTAAAACATACACATATGAAATAATGTCATCTTAGATGAAAAATGGTTTTGATAAAACACTTGAAATGAATTCTTGAGGAAAATATCTTTTCTTCTTCAAATTTATTTTCTTTTCACAAAATCTAATGCAAATTTAAAAGAAAAGTATTTTGTTGAAAATACTCAGAAAATATTTTGGAGGATTCTTCATGAAAATAAGGCTTTATGAAACCATAAAAATCCTTTCATGCCGTATAAGTTAAAAAAAACATTCTTCTCGTACTTTTGTCGGAAAAGTCAAAAAGTACCTCGTAAAAAAGATTCCATACATACCATGTAATAAAAGTCAAAATGGGTTAAAAAGGACTTTAAAAATACATGAAAACAGTTGTACAAAACTAATACATGGATGATAAATATAACCCCAGTAATTACTTATGTATAAGCAATCTCCTATAGAAAACAATTGAGATTGCAACATTATCCCTTACCTTAGGTCCGATAGGCTTCTTATGTATCTAAACCTCCTGCATAATGATTTAAATAATGTCATTTCCTTATTACAGAATGATATTTATTGTTATGATATCATATATGGTTCACTTATGACTTTATATTACCCATTATTTTGTAAATTCCATGTTAAAGAGCGTTTTGGGTAAAATCATTACATTTGTCGTCCGTGTTTTGACTTGTAATTATTCATATGATTACTTAGATCATGATTAATTAATTCCATAATATAAAAAATGATTTATATATTATATATATTCAGAATATACATATATATAATAGATCTATAAATGGAAATAAATACACCATTCATGGAGACGGTAGGCCGTACGTATGCATGAACGTTGTTTTCTTTTCCTCATTGAATTGAATGGAATTTATTGGATGACATACATATATATATACATAAATCCAGTATCATTATTATGACATATATTTCATGATTACTTTTTATATATACTTTATAATCATTTATGAATGGTTAATCATTGAGAATGAATCTCATCGCGTCGTAGAGACAGTATTCCATATGTACGCGTGAGCGATGATATCGTTCCCATGATCGTGGAATTTTATTGGAGTGTATGTATACTATAACAAATTCAATATCACTTTAAAATAATCATATATAGTTATTATTTACACCATTATACCCATCCATGTAAGGTGGTGGTGGAAAATAGATTACACCAAGGCGTCGAGACGGTATTCCGTATGTACAAACACGCGGTGATTTCATTTTCCGTAGGATGGATAGATGGTGAAATATGGTTGTTTCATACTTATAATAACATATAATTATATGAGTGATATGGATTTTATTACTTCATAATGAAACCACCTAAGAAGAAGATGTGGAAGAAAAAATAAAGTTGAAAGAATCGGTAACAGACATTACCTCTTCTTTGAAGCGCCTCTTTGATACCTCCTATTAGGTAACTAAAATTGGTCTTTGAAGAATACCAGGACCTCTAGGATGTTTCTAGGGAAGTGGAGAATAGAATTTGGCAGAGTTTGGCGGAGCTCTAAGGCTCAAAATGGTGAGAGGAAGAGAGGGAGGAGGTTCCCTTTTATAAGGGAGGAGAGGGGCACCTTATAAAAAACTAAAAATATTATTTCATTATAAAGTCATATTCGGTTTTAAATAGCTCAAAATTGAGTTATTTATAAGATAAGGTGGGGATGGGTCGAAATCCAATCATCTAATAGAATTCAGACAAGTTTAGGTTTCTATTTTAGCCTTATCATTTAGATTTAACTTTAAGTTAAATAATTTTTCTTTTACTGTGTCTTCTTGTTTTCATACACTATAAGGTTAATAAACATACTACAAAAAGACAAACGAATCCCAAGTTGTTTATTATTAATATATATAACATTATATAAGTCATTTGGCCAAACCTTAGATTTTTATGAATAAAATGACAATTAATAATATAATATTTGTTTTAAAACTATTTTATGTCAATTTTACACTATTTGGTAATTGATTTTTGTGAAAATCATAACAGAAATATTAGTTCAAAAAAAGTTATTTAAATCAATAATAACATGTACTATTAATATAGAAAATTATTTTAATTCATAAAAAGTCTCAAAATAAATTTATTTGGGTATTTATAACATCAATTATGTCAATATTTCATTAATAATATAATTACTGCATCATCATTGTGTCATAAATAAATTAAATTATTTAAAGTCTAAAAATTACAAATAAAATACCATTATGTAGGAAATATTTTTATCTTTCTAAATAATATTTGTAGTCGAATTTATCTTATGTATAACCCTATATTAATCAATATTTACTTATTAAACATTGATTTTAACTATTTTAACCCTTCTTTAAATTAATTAATAATAAATGTCCTAATCTAATCCATGTGGGCCTAAATAGTAATATTTTATAACAAAGGATTTATTTGGTTGAATTACACGTATCCAATAGAATTAGGACATGTATTAGGGTAATAATAATATCATTTTTACCCTTAATTACCCTATTTACTTTTAACCGTGGTAAATAAAAGTAAAAAGTTACTATTCACCAAAAATTATTTTCATCTCATTGAACAAAATTTTAATTACTGACATGAAACGTGTCTCTCGGATTTTTTAAATTTCATTCACAAAAGCAGTAAAATTATGTTTTATGTAAATTTTCAAATTCTCCTAGGAGGTGGGTAAAAGACGACCAAAAGTTCAACAAAATTTTCATATATCTAAAATTATTATAAATTGACTCCAATGAATTACATTGAACATATATAGGTATTATGTGAAAATTATAACCTAAAATAAATTTAAATAAAATAAATAATTATTTAAATAAAATGTCAGTTTTTAAATAGTAACCCAGTGTTTTCATTATTAATCAAAAATTGAATGTTTTCAGAAAAATACCAAAATTTCATCCTAGGCTAATTTCGATATTTTGAATCCAAAAATGAAGTCCATTTTGAATTTTGAAATTTAAAAAATTTTAGAAAGTTGTTATTACTATTCATAACGGCTAGTTTTAATAATATTTTAATAGCATATCGTTGTTTAGTGAAACTCGGTATTGCGTACAACACATGCTATCGCGGAAGGTCGTGATTACGTGTAATGCATCCAAGTTAGGGTTTCTTTTTGTTCAAGACACCTTTGTTGTAGCGTACAACAGAATACATCAATAAAATTAAAAATAATATTTTTAATAAAATCATGGGGTGGTACATTCTATGCCCCTTAAAATGAATTTTGCCCTCGATATTCGTCAGGGTTATAAAGGGTTTACTACTCGAAAGTTTTATTTAATAGAAACCCACATCGTAAAAAGGAATACCAAAACCAATATTTAAAAACTAAAGTATGAAACATAATGGTTACCGAAATTAACTAATCACTGGGTTTCTACATTGGAGAACATAGGTGAAAATTTGGATATGGAAGAGAATCCTAGCCATCATGTTCTGATGGAGAGTGGTAGAGAACATGGCTATGAAAAATCCAACAATCACAAAGCCATAGGTCTGTGATGATCTAAGGTACCATCTGATTTATCAGATATAAGGGAACTAGGACAACATTTTTGGTTTTCAAGATTATTTCCCTATTAGTGATGAATTAAAAGAAATACAAACATGATTTTGGTACAATGTCACTGTTTTTTGGGAATTGAAAAATTTCCACTTCATCCTTTAAATAAATGAAGTTGAATTTGTTTTTGATGATGTGTTAGCAGATCATGTGATAGAATGATGGGTCATTCCATATGTTTCAAACAAATGGTTATAAAAATTTATAAGTCTGTCTTATGGTTAGATTAATCATATATGGTTCCAAAAATGAACTTATACTTCATATATCATACCACATAATAAAATAAAACTAGTTTATACTAACAAGGGACTTACTCTAGGCCACTGGTAGGCAATAAAGGCCAATCTAACTTCGGTTGTGGGTTCGATTTCCATAGCCTTGTCCGATGTGATGGGATGTCGCTCATCCTACAGGTTTTCCTTTTTCTAAAACTACATTACTATAACATCCCATCAATAATATCGAAAAAAGTTCTATCCTTAAACAATAATAACTTATGTCAAATATAATCCTTTCCAATCTTTAGGCTTATCCAAAATCCTGATTTCCAATCTCATATTATAGTGAAAACGATTACCAAAGAGTTTATATAACAAGCATGTTAACACCATCGTTGATCCCCATATATCATGAGATATGTATGGTTGGTCACATTCCAAACATTCAAAGGCCTTAATAATTTATTCTCTTGAAAAATGAATACCCATTGAATCTTTGTGAAAACATGAGTACTGTAAAAAGTTAACTCTTTTCACATTCCAAACCTCAAACCATGATATAACTATTTATTTATATCAGTCATGAGCTCATGAATACTGTCCAACATTTCATTTTCTCCTTATCCCTTCATTATGCACATATCATCTTTTTTCCAAAAATATCTCAATCACTTTCCATGGTTACCAGTTCCATAAAATTATTGAAAACCACAATAGACCAATACATAAATATTCCAATATTCCACGATACTATATACAACATTATTTTGGAATCCCATTACATAAACACTTAATCATTCCACCACATCGTTGTCATATTCAACATCGCCAATAGTTATTGTATGTGACTTCACTTTGTCCTTTGCCTTAAGTGGTTGCTCATGTCGATCATCACTAACCATTGGATTAGGGCATTTATTAGCATAATGCCACATTTCCTTGCACTTAAAGCATTGAAGATTTGGTGGTGCGTTCTCTACAGTCTTTTCTTTATTCACATCATTAGAAACCCTTTTTCCATTACATATACACTCAGCTACTCAGTGACCTTCTTTTCCACACTTAAAACATTTTCTAGTCCCTTTAAGACAATCTCCACCATGCTTCTTTCCACACATTGAGCATAAGGGAAAATTCATCTTCTTATCACCATTATTCTGAGATTTCTCCTTGAACTCCATCTCTCATTTCTTGTCAAAACTATGAGATGGATAAGTAAACCCAAATTCCATTTCTACCTTGATAGCACAACGCACAATTTCTTCATTGCTACTGAAGTCTCTTATAGCTAATTCCCTTCAAAGATTTGTTTTTAGGCCACTGAAGAATCGATCAACTTTACTTTCAGGTTGGATGATAAAGCCAGATGCATATCTTGCAAGCCTTGTAAAATTCTCTTTGTATATACTATAAGATTCATCATCATTTTTCTTTAGTTCAAGAAACTCCTTCTCCATCTTTGTTCGAAGAATGCGATGGAAGTACTTATTGAAAAATATGTTCTTGAACTCATCCAATCCCAGGGACTCAATTTCCTCTCTCGGACTCGTACTCATGATAAGATTCTATCATTGATCAGCTTCACCTTCCAATCAATATACTTATAAGATGACTTTATCATGTTCACAACATTTAAGAACTGAAAATATCTTTTCAGTGGTACCAATCCATTGTTCTGAAACAAGTGGATCAGAATACCCACTGAAAGAAGGGGGACATTGCCTCATGAAGGACTCAATAGAATATTGTTCCCTTCTCTACTCATTTGGAAGTCCAGAATGATTCATAGATTGTGTAAGTATAGCAATAAAATTTTTCACTCCATCTCCCATAACGTTTGTTTGTTTTGGAGGACAATCATTGAATTGTCCATTACATTGATCAACGTGATTCCTTTGGGTTCCAGCCATCGTCTAAAACCCATAAAGAATAGTATCAGAGGAAATAATCATGCTAGGGAAAACAACATAATAAAGGGGGATTACCTTCAATATCTAATATCTTAGGATAAATTCTAATATTTTTACCGTAGTTTTAGGACTATATCTTATACGTATACTTATCCTTAGGGACATCCCTAGACATACCTTATAAATATCTCTAGGGATCTCACTAACGTTTTAACATCCTAGTTTCTAAAGGATGACTAAACCATTCCTATGATACCAACTGTAAAGACCCAAAGCTTGACGTACATAGAAATTACATTACTTTTGTAGAATAATTAATACATAACAAAAATAGACCCACAAGGATCGTAATAGTTTAGTTTCTTTGGAAACTCAGAATATAAACTTCTAATCATGTTGAAATATCTTTAACAACTCCCATAACGATCTTCCCCTTTTTTTTCCTTACCAAAAACCATTCATTAAATCCTGGGGAAGAGAAAACATATAAAGGGTGATCTCAAATTCTCAGTAAGGGCAAACATAGAGAATATTAAACAATCCATAACATTTGAAAGCAAAAAACATGAAAATAAATTTTAAACATAAAAATCTAGAGCAAAGACATAAATTGTGGAAGTACAAAAGGCATATATCATAATGGAACATCAACCATGATAAAATATAATGGGATTAAAACATGTAATTGTGGAAACCATTCAGCACATTTCATGAATTCCATAGTATCCAAGGAATTGCTTCCAAGACCATCTTAGTGGACAAAGTCCCTTTGAGAAGTGAGTTTACTCCACGTTTCAGTCCTGTAACACTGAACCGGATTAACTTACCTTTCCACCCATGTCAATCTCATGAGATATAAATATTTACCCAATGCATTGGAGGGATATATAGGTCCCACCCATCTCATAATGAAATCATTCTTTCTTGTGCAAAAAAATAAACATACATCATTCATAATAACCCAAAAAATAAAATTGGTTTCATAAACATCTTCATATAATCCATATAAAAGTAATGGATATCATTTCATAATAATAAAAGTGAAACCATGTAAATCATAGAGACATTATACTTGAAACATAAACATATGAAATAATGTCATCTTAGATGAAAAATGGTTGTGATTAAACACTTGAAATGGATTCTTGAGGAAAATATCCTTTATTCTTCAAAATCATTTTCTTTTCACAAAATGTCATGAAATTTTAAAAGAAAAAGATTTTGTTGAAAATACTCGTGAAATATTTTGGAGAAATATTCATGAAAATAAGGCTTAATGAAACCATAAAAATCCTTTCATGTCGTATAAGTTAAAACAATATTCTTCTTGAACTTTTTCCAGAAAGTCAAAAAGTACCTCGTAAAAGAAAGATTCAATTCATACCATGTAGTAAATGTCAAAAATGGGTAAAAATGAGTTTAAACATACATTAAAACATTTTTATAAAACTTAGACATGGATGATAAATATAACCCCAGTAAATACTTACGTATAAACAATCTCAGATAGAAAACAATTGAGAATGCAACATTATCAATTACCATAGGTCCGATATGCTTCGTATGTATATGAACCTCCTGTATAATTATTTAAATAATGTAATTGACTTATTAAATAATCATATTAATTGTTATGATATCATATATGGTTCACTTATGTCATTATATTACCCTTTCTTTTGTAAATTCCATGTTAAAGAGAGTTTTGGGTAAAATCGTTTCATTTGTCATTCGTGTTTTGACTTGTAATTATTCATATGATTACGTAGATCATGATTACATAATTCCATAATATAAAACATGATTTATATATAATATGTATTGAGAATATACATATATATAATAGATCGATAAATGGAAAGAAATACATCGTTCATCGAGACGGTAGGCCGTACGTACGCATGAACGTTGTTTTCGTTTCCTCATTGAATTGAATGGAATTAATTAGATGAAATACTATATAAACATAAATCTAGTATCATTATTATATCATATATTTCATGATTAATTATTATATGTACTTAATAATAATTTATTAATGGTTAATAATTTCGAATGAATCTCATCGCGTCGTGGAGACGGTATTCCGTACGTACGCACGAGCGATGATATCATTCCCATGATCATGGAATTTTATTGGATTGTATGTATAATATAACAGAATCAATATAACATTACAATAATAATATATAGTTATTATTTACACCATTATACCCATCCAAGTAAGGTGGTGGTGGAAAATAGATTACACCACGGCTTGGAGACGGTATTCCGTACGTACGCACGCGCAGTGATTTTGTTTTCTGTAGGATGGATAGATGGTGAAATACGGTTGTTTCATACATATAATAACATATCAGTATATGATTGATACTGATGTTATTACTTCATAGTGAAACAACCTAAGAAGAAGAAGTGGAAGAAGAAATAAAGCTGAAAGAATCGGTAATGGACATTACCTCTTCTTTGAAGCGCCTCTTTGAGACCTTCTCTAAGCGCACTAAAATTGGTCTTTTAAGAAGACCAGGACCTCTAGGATTTTCATAGGGAAGTGGATAAGAGAATTTGGTAGGGTTTTCCGAGCTTCAAGGCACATAATGGTGTGAGGAAGAGAGGGAGGATGTGCCCTTTTATAAGGGAGGAGAGGGGCATCTTAGGAAAAACTAAAAATATTATTTAATTATAAAGTCATATTCGGTTTTTAATAGCTCCAAATTGAGTTATTTAGAAGATAAGGTGGGGATGGGTCGAAATACTATCATTAAATAGAATTTATACAGGTTTAGGTTTCTATTTTAACCTTATCATTTATATTTAGCTTTAAGTTAAATAATTTTTCTTTTACCGTTTCTTCTTGTTTTCTTACACTATAAGGTTAATAAACATACTATAACAAGCCAAAAGAACCCCATGTTATTTAATATTAATATATATAACTTTATCTAAGTCATTTGGCCAAACATTAGATTTTTAGTAATAAAATAACAACTAATAATATAATATTTGTTTTCAAAACTATTTTATGTCAATTTTGACACTATTTGGTAATTGATTTTTGTGAAAATCATAACAGAAATATTAGTTCAAAAAAAATATTTAAATTAATAATAACATGTCATAATAATATAATAAATTATTTTAATTCATAAAAAGTCTCAAATTACATTTATTTGGGTATTTATAACATCAATTATGTCAATATTTCATTAATAATATAATTACTGCATCATCATTGTGTCATATATAAATTAACTTATATAAAGTCTAAAAATTACAAATAAAATACCATTATGTTTTAAATATTTTTATATTTCTAATGATTATTTATAGTCAAATTTATCTTATGTATAACCCTATATTCAAATTGATTTACTTATTAAACATTGATTTTAACTATTTTAACCCTTCATTAAATAAATTAATAATAAATGTCCTAATCTAAACCATGTGGGCCTAAATAGTCATATTTTATTCCTAAGGTTGTTTTTGGTCTAATTACTCTTATCCAATATAATGAGGACATGTTTTAGGGTAATAATAATATCATTTGTAACATTAATTACCCAATTTACTTGTAAACGTGGTAAATAAAAGTAAAAAGTTACTATTCAACAAAAAATATTTTCATCTCATTGAACCACATTTTACTTACTGAAATCAACCGTGTCTCTTGTATATTTAAAATTACATTCACAAAAGAGGTAAAATTATGTTTTATGTAAATTTGCAATTTCTCCTAGGAGGTGGGTAAAAGTCAGTCAAAAGTTCAATAAAATTTTTATATAACTAAAATTGTTTTAAAATGACTCCAATGAATTAAATTGAACTTATATAGGTATTATGTGAAAATTTTAACCTAAAATAAATTCAAATAAAATAATAATTATTTAAATAAAGACATTCTTTAAATAGTAACCTAGTATTTTCACTATTCATCAAAAATTGAATGTTTTCAGAAAAATACCAAAATTTCACCCTAGGCTAATTTCGATATTCCGAATCAAAAAATGAAGTCCATTTTCAAAGATGAAATTTACAAATTTCAAAAAGTGGTCATTACTATTCATAACGGCTATTTTTAATAATATTTTAATAATATATCGTTGTTTAGTGAAACTCGGTATTGCGTACAACACATGCTATTGAGGAAGGCCGTGATTGCGTGTAATGCAGCCAAGTTAGGGTTGCGTGTTTTACAAGACTCTTTTGTTGTAGCGTACAACAGAAGACATCAATAAAATTAAAAAGAAAATTTTTCATAAAATCTCGGGGTGTTACAACAGCACCTCTTGCAAAGACTTGTTACAGTTTCTATTATAGTAAATGTTATAATTCCTACTATATTAGCTCAAAAAATCCACCATCGCATGGATTTGAACTCAGGACTATTGGAATATAAGGAGCATGTACTACTCGACTATAGGCTCGTTGGTGTAGATAATAAATAAATAAATAATAAATAAATAAATCAATCAAATAGAACAAATAAGTAATTAATAATTACTAATTAATAAATAATAAATAATAACGAAGAAATAAAAAATAAAAAATAAAAACCAATAAATAAATAATAATTTTACAAGTGAATTAATAAATAATAAGTTTATAAATAAATTAATAAATTATAAGATAATAAATAATAAATTAATATTAATAAATTAAAAATAGAAAATAAGATATAAATAATAAATGGATAATAAGAAAATAACAAACAATAAATCGATAAATAATAACTAAATAATATATAAGAGATAAATAACAAGCAAATAATAGATAACAAATAATAAATAAATGATAAATAATAAATAAATAATTATTTAAAACATAAGAACAAAATAAGTAAATAAGTAAATAATAAAAAATAAAAAATAAAAAAATTATATATAATAAATAAGTAAATAATTAAAATAATAATAAATAATAAATAATAAATACATAATAAATAAATATTAAATACTAAATAAATAAAAAATAAAAATTAAAAAATTATTAAATAATAATTAAATAATAACTTCATAACGAATAGAAAATAAAGTATAAATAAATGATAAATAATAAACAAAAAACAAATTAATAGATGAATAATAAAAAATCAAATAAGTACATAATAAAAATAATAATTAATAATAAATAATAGATGATTAAAAAATATTAAATAAAAAATAAAAGATATATGTATATATAAACATAACTATATAAAAATACATGTGTGTATATATATCTGTTCAGAATTTATAACTATACAAATTCATAAAATTTATAATAACCTATCAAATTATTTAAATAACGATATATATAATTTTTTTATATTTGAAAATATATATAACTATATTATATATATATATATATATATATAAACATAAATTTATATAAATACACATAGATATATATATATATTCATATATAAACAAAAATAATATATATATATACACACATAAATTATTGTAAATATCAATAAATATATACACATATAAGTAAATTTAAATAAATACCTATAAACACACCCAAATATATAATTCGATATAATTGTTGATAAATATAAATACTAATATATATATATATATATATATAAACACATATAAATGTATATATATACCGACATATTATATACATATATACAAGAATATACAAGAATATATATAATTATATATATATATTGTAAATAAATATACTAATATATAATAAATAATAAATCAGCAAAAGAGGAAAGTCCACTATAATTAAAAAACCTCCATATCGACATGAATGTAAACTCTTGAAATAAAATCATAGACCATCCCCCCAACAAGCAAAAAAAGACTCTTAAAAATGATAAAAATTAGTTGAATGTTAAAAAATTTGGTCATCCCACAAAAACTGAGCTATAGAGTCCCTTAGGACCGTTTTATCTATGAAAAAATAGGTATTCTGCACTACCTAATTTAAATAATGTAGATATCATTTTAAGATTTGATTTGACTAGTCATGGAGCCCAAAAAGACACTCGGACCCAATGTTATGTCTCTTTGAAGATGAAGCATGGGTATCAAAATCTTTTATAATATTAATACTTTTTTACTATAAAAATTACAGAAAAATTATGAAATTTAGTTTTAGTTTCTTTTGTAAAATTTGATTTGATAGGTTGGGGAGCATAATCAGACACCCAGATCGGAATTTACTATAATTTGATGGTGGTGTTTGATTTTTATCTTGTCTTAGAACATTAGTTACATGAAGAAATTTTCGCCATGACGAAAATTTTGGTATGTATGTTTGTTATTTTGTATGTATGTATGTGTGTGTGTGTCAGTGAGTGTGTGTGTGTGTATGTATGTATGTATGTATGTTTTTATGTATGTATGTATGTATGTATGTATGTATGTATGTATTTATTTATTTATGTGTGTATGTGTGTTTGTTGGTATTTATGTGTGTATGCATGTATATATATATATATGTATGTAAGTATTTGTGTGTGTGTGTGTACGATATTTTAGTAATAAAGGATTGGGATTTGACCCCTTCTATTGTAGACACTAATTTCTTCTTGATGAGGGTAGTCTTACCTAATTTTAGAGGCCAATACATTCTTTTACCTCTAAAATATGAGTTTTGATCAAATTTGATACTCAAAAACATATTAAAATGTGATTTTTAGTAACTACATCATGATCCATAGATCAGTGGAGGTGGAGGAGAATAGTTTTCCCCCGATCATTATTGTAATTTATGTTTTGGAGTGATTAATTTTCATAATGATGATATTGGTTATATTTTGAATCTTTGGTTGTGATATTTTGGTGTTGCTCAATTTTATATGGTTATATAGTGATAATGGGTGTTTTTATAGTAGTTTTTTTGGTGTGGTATTTGAATCCAAGAGATTGGTCAATTTAGGAATTGAAGGAGGCCATGGTTTTCACTAGGATGTTGAGAAATTTTACAATGGTTTCATGGTGAATCACTTTAAACTAAGAAGATAACTATTATCATTTATTTTTGAATGTTTATTGGTTATGAAAAAGGTTCCTGAATGGAGGATATTGTGTCATGTTTTTAAGATATGTGGTTGATCGGACCCCTTTCTTCCCGGATGAGGGCCATCACACTATTATTCTTGTTGTCTCATTTTTATTTTAAATTAGAGAGGCTGCTTGAATTTTTTTCATTTAGTTAATCTTTATTTATTACCTAGTCTTATAATGGATTTATTTTCATGATCTTCTAACACCCTGATGATTCCTTAAACCCTTGAAATAATGCTCCCTTTCAATTTGAGGTGATATTTATCTTTTCTTATTTCTAATTTCATTCTTTTATATAGCTATGGTTGTGGTTGTTTCTTGGTTTTATTGGATTCATTGAAGTATTAATGAATTATAAATGTGATATATTTTATTGGAGGGTCCTTGTGAGATAATTTTTCTTTGACTATTGGTTTCCTTCTCTTTTAGTGTAGTGTCATTAATTCTTTTTTTAAGGTAGGTGGTTCAAACATTCTATTTTTACCCATAGTGATTATTTGAAATTAACATGATTTATCTTTCCTTGGATAAAGGAATGGTTAGAAAATTATAATAAGGTTCTTAAATGTGGAATGATATTTTTTACGCTACATTAACTAATTAATATAATAAACCGAACATTAATAAAATAATGGGAAAATTGAATACACTTATTTCACAGGGTTTCTTTTCTATCATGTTGTTAATGGATGTTTTTATATAGAATACCAATAGGATTTATTCATTTAATTGGAATGCTGAAAATAAGGTTAAATTTTTTTAATGAATTAAACATGATAATGTAAAGGAATGAAAATATTTAATTTATATTAATTGAATTATTGTGTTATCTACGCATGGTAGATATGGGATAAGAAAAATATGAATTTTTTTAAAAAAACAATGGGTCGGATTTTGTTTTATTATTTCAATGTCACTAAAATTATAGTTTTAGTTGTGGTTATGGACTTTTTGTGGTTGGCATTATATGGCTAGGGAGGAGGTGAAAATTGATTGATTATTTTTGTGGTGGTAGGATTAGGTTGTGATGGTTTGGTTAGTCCTAAAAATATGGAGAAATATAAAATAATGAAATGAAATAGAATATTATAATTGTTTTTGTTATATAAATGGTGTGATGATAATTATTTATTAATGTCCTGGAGGTTACAAGACAATTAAACAACTTACTCACCCCTAAGGTATCAAAAGAACCCATAGAGTTGAATCAATTCACATATTACCCATTAAAATGATATGTCTCGAACGGCTAGCGGCCTGAAATCCATTACATATACCAAATTACACATATCTATGTGTTTCATTATGCCAATGTGTTTCTTGGTATAGTCCCCTACCTACTTCCCTATATGCATCCTCAAGTATAAATGGCTTAGAAATCCCACCTAATAAAATATATCTGGGTTTAAACCCTGGTCATATGAAAAATTATAGGGGGAATTTACCACTTAGACAAACTCCGAACATTAGATGATGATTATGAACTTAATATAGTTCAATTAAATACATGGTAATTAAAATATAAATGTGGAAGAGAATTTGGATATATAAAACTTCGTTAGATTTAATTTTATTTTATTAATGAATGAAACATGGATGATAAATTATTAACAAGGAATTAGTATTGAAAAATGAAAATAGATGTCTTGTCAAATGATCCCATAACCTCCATTTTGTTTTAATGACCACAAATTTCATCCTATGATATTGATACCTTTTAAAGAATTATAATATATAATATATATATATATATATATATATATTACTCAAATAATGTATTCTTGTTCCTTAAATCCATCAAGTAATTACTTTTATTCTAATTCAAGAAAAGTGGTTTTCCCTTATCATAGAATGGTTTATTGAAAACCACCATAAGGTTTGTTATAGGGGATTCAACAACTTAATTAAATAATAAAAATTCAGGGAGCTATAGAAAACACTCCAGTTGATTCCATGCAGACTTACCTTCCTAGTTTATCCCAACTATACTGTAGTGGGAGTTAACTATACAATGGTAGATTTTTTCAAGAGGGTCAACTACCATAATTTTGTTGAATATATTTACTATGTGTGAGTTATAAAAATTCAATATGATCACTAAAAACTACATTGTCCTCAAATAATATGTATAAGCAATAGAAATACCTCTATGAAGAATGTAGATGTTTTGAACATCCTCAAACATTCTTAAATCAAGTTGGATGTGTGAATTTCTAACATTTAAGGGATTTTGTTCTTTATTGTATGTATTCCAAATCCTCAAATTCTCTCTCTCCTTCTACCTCTCTCTTTCACCTAATATATATATATATCCAATTATTGAATTATTGAACTGTGATATATGATGGTACAGTATTAAAATAATCTAACAGCATTCCTTTTTATTTTCTTTGGTGCTCACTGACAATAATGTTAGTGAGTTGATATTCCTGTTACAAGAACTGAAAAGAACGTGTAATTATTTATTTTTTTGGTTTTCTTGGATTCCATTTAATCCAAATAATTAAAAAGAATATAATTATATTCAATATAGGAGACATATCCACTCATGGAAATTGATTTTATTTTGGACATATATAACCAATATTATTTCCCTTTAATTTTTTATTACATACCCACTTTTAGTTTTATATTTATATTTTTAATTATATATATGTTTAAATTATTTATTTAAATATTTTATAGGCAATTCACAGTTATTTAAATCCTCTAGGACCTAAAGTTGGTTACACACCCTCTCTTTATTTCAAAACCTTAATTGATTCCAAGGAATGCTTGTAAATGATATCCTCTACGTCTAACACCCAATATACTCTCAAGGGACCCTTAATGAGTCTCACTTTACAATTTAATTAGGCTTTATACTTCTATTATACAACTCATAAGTATACATTTCTTAAAATAATTTGATATCTCATGTATAAAGTTGTTATTCATGGTTGTACACCAAGTAAAGAAGCAAAGAAGAATGGACACCGATGATATAATTTCTATTCAGATTGAAAAAAAATTCATGAATGTTCTGTATTTTAGTCTAAATAAAAATTAATTTAATAAGGTTTAGAAATGTAAAAATACTCATCAAATATGGAATGTTTTTTATGTTACACGCAATTGGAAAAATTCATTGATTCTATACATGACATGTATAAAAATAAAACTTCGAATGATTTACCATGTATTATATCAAATCTGTTTTGAAATTTTTACTCAATTTAATATCATTGTGAAAAATTAAAAATATCATGGTAATGATATTTCTAGAAATAATTCCATGAATAAAATCATTTTGATTATTTCTATGTTATTTTTCACCTAATGTAATGATGATTCATGAAGTAAAGGACATCAAGATCATGCATGTATAAGAACTCATTGGGTTTCTCATGACATACGAGAAAAAAATAAATAGGAAATATAAAAATGAAATAAAATGAGGTCAAGGAAATGAAGAAAAACTATTTTTCAAGAAATAATTGAAATATATTCTGTGCGTGAAAATAAAATTTATCTCTTTCAAAAGTATATGAATATGATTATAATAATGAATGGTTCATGTTCGTTGATCCAAAAAGGGGGATCAAAAAGAAGAACCTGAAGCCATATACAATGAATGTAAGAAGAAGTATAAAATCAAATAATAATTTCCTATTTTTCAAAAAATATATGAAATAATGTTAATAAAGAATGAATTGGTTCAATGATGTAACTTAGAGTATAAGCGATAACTCCCCACATAATCTGAATCTATTTATGACAACCCCAATTGTCTCATGAAGAAAATTGGGGTAAATTAAAAGGAAAATTCTACCAATTATACATCCTATTAAACATATTTATTCTATGAAGACCTTAAAAAATGTAGTGATCAACTAGAGTAATGATTTTCAGAACATATAATAAAATCAAGAACAAAAAAATAAATATATTCCATTTTTAATACAAATTTAAACTCTCCAAACAAAAAGAGTATTTAAACGTGAATATAAAATATCATCCATATATAGATCAACTCTATTCCAAAATTAAATATATTTTATTGGGTCTCTTAGATTTCACTCAAGGTGAAGTTTACTTGGATAAAATTAATGTCTCAAAATTTCATGGAAACAACTATTATTCATTTTTATGTGGTAATAAAACTACTTCCTTAAAAACAAAAACTAAAATTTGAGAGGGATGTCACAATATTTTTTTTAATTATTTTCACAAAACCCTGAATCTAATTTTATGAATTAAATTATCAAAATTCTCAAAATGTAATAATATATGTTCATCAATTATGTTTAATATTTTCTATAAAATATCCTCATATAAATAAAATATGGCTTCCAAAATATCTTTAATATATCATTAGTTGATCCAATTTCATTTATGTATCATAATAGTTAGTATCCTTATTAATGTATTTAAAACATTCTCACGATAATATTATGTGGAGGAAAATTTAACATGGAAAGAAGGATCTTAAGGAATATTTTCAATGATGACTCAAAGATCAACATCATATATTAACATGACGGTGGATGTGTTAGTTTTGGTGATAACTCAAAAAATATGATCATCAATATACGTACAAAATTGATTTTATAAATTCTAATTTGATTAATAATTTTTAATATATTTATATCCTTAAACATAATTATTAATTATTAATTATTTTTTTGATATTAATTTTAGAGTATCCTTTAGTGGTGACATATGAAAAGCTTTATATTTTAAGGGTAAACTTTAATTCTATGTATCTCACTTTCAAAATGTATATGTTATTGATATTAAATATATTTCTAGCCAATTTATCAAATTATTGAGTATAAAATATTTTGATAGTTGACTATTAATTATAATTATTGCTCATTTTAGAACACACACACACATATTAAGGTTAACTGAATGAAACATAAATGTTATCTTCCCAGATTACGTTTTTTAAAGGATATTGTGTGTGATACTTGGAAACATGATAAGAAATATAAATATTCCTTCAAATCCAAAAATAAATTTTCCACATCAAATTCACTTGAGCTAGTTGACAATGAATTATTTTGTCTAACCCATTATTCTAGTATAGGAGGAAAATCTTACACACTTACTGTTGTGAGTGATTATACAAGATTTACATTGGTTTATTTCGTGGAAGAAAATAATATTGTAAATCATTTATAATATTTTACAACAAGTTTAATAATGAAAAGTTGAATAAATCATATCTATTCGGAGTCATCGTGCAAGAGTGTTTGAAAATAGAGACATTTTGGAACATTTTATATCACCATTTCATAATCATTTTTTTCTACTCTTAGAAAAACATAACAAAATATAGTTGTAAAATATATAATTAATCTCATTAATAGATTGTATGAATATTCATTAATGTACTAAAAATAACTTAATAATTTTAAAATGAGGTGATTAATACTATATGTTATAATTTTAACCAATGTTCATGTAAGAACCTCTCTTCTGATGAACCCAAATGAATATTGGAAATCCTAGAATTTTTTTTGGTATTTTAAATGCTAATTATTATGTTATAAATACATATATACATATACATATATATATTATATTTTAAATTTTTACAAAACCAAACTATAATTTTTTTCTATATCAAATCCCTTCATGGAAAGTATGAAAAAATTAAAATCCCATAATTTTATACAATAAAATATATATAGCATCCATAATAATAATAAAACATTCTATAAAAAATTAAACTAATGGGAATGGTTTATTACAAAAAAAATATACAAAAGATGTGTTATTTTTATTTTTTATAATAAAATAAAAAAGTAGTTGGGGTTTGGCTTAGTGGTAAGAAACCCGTAATACTACATGGAAAATGGGGGGTTCAAAACCCATGGGGCGCAGATTACTGTAGCAGTACTGTAGCGGTACTGTAACAGCGGCGGCACTGTTAATCAGTGGGTACTATAGCTGCGGCATGGTACTGCAGCGGCGGCAGGGCACTGTGCGGCGGCGATACTTTATCAGCAGGTTACTATTCACAGAATGTGGATTGGCCTTAGAATTTGGGCCTTCGGGCTATTTTATGGGCTACAACCCCAATGGGCCTTTGGGCTATATAATGGGTTTCCCTCTACCCAGTTGAAAGAGGTATTTGCTTTGATTTAATAATAAAAATGAGGCTTCGACCCCAACTTTAAAAAAAATACAAAAGAAAAAAATGAAAACAATTCACCATTTTACAAAAAATAACAAAATAAATTCATATGAGATTAATTATTATAACATTAATAATACCAATAAAAAATATCACATCCTAACTAATGAAGAATAAGGAATTTATTTCTGTATCATATTCTAAATGAAAAATTTAATAAAAATCACAAAATATTTATCTTATTAAATATTAAAAAAAATGTAAAATAATTTCTATCCTATCTTATGTAATATAACGAATCTAAAAAAGGATGTAACATATTCTTTGTTCTAGAAGTTGTCATCTAAAAAACACATATAATATGTTGTGTAAATTTTTTCCTACAGACCACCCAAATAAAATATTAAGAAAAACTGATTTTTATAAAAATACTAACAAAAATTAATAATTGAACACATATATGTCATTAAAAAAATTAATAAATTTTTTATCCCCCTGTAGGGATGATCTTATGATTAGGTTTGTTCATTCAGGTATTTAGAGTTGAGAGTTTATATTCCCACTGGTTGTGTTCCATCATCGTAATTTCAGGATTGTATGATTTATGATAGTTTATAGTGATAATGTTTTATCTAGTCATACAAAAGATCTCATATTAAAGCGTGGGTTATGGTACCTACTTTGGTGGGGGAATGATATTATAGGAAGTTCATGACTTGAAATGGGGTTGGATGTTTTTCTAAAATGTGTTTTATTAAAAAAAATTACATATAACATATAATATCTCATATGTTTTACTTGAAAATAATGGTAAAATTTTATAAATTAATTTTAAATAAAAATAACAAATCATTTTATATTAAAAATATATAATAAAATGGAAATTTTAATAAAAAATTTCTAAAATATATGTCAACTTTTTTGGAAGAAAATATTTTGAACCCTTGGTATTATTTTGAAGCACTATTGAACTTGTCTATTAACATATATTTAATATATTTCATGATTGTGATATAGTGATATAATGAGTGGCACTCACACACATGTGTAGGGGGTGAGAAAATGGATAGTTTAACAAACCATTAACTAAAAAAATAATGTTTATAATAAAATGTTAATTTAATATTAACTGATAAATTTTATTTTTTTTGTTCAATATTTTAATAGTAAAAAAGAAAAAAATCAGGGTTTTTATTTTTTTTTAATATAATATTGCAAACGATCTATGTGAATGATTATAATCATCTAAAACAATGTTTATAAATTATTATTTGTTTTAAAATAACATTTTTTATAAAGTTAAAGTATTATTTATGATCTTGGAGTTTTCCCAATGTGAATTGTGTATTATTTCATACATAATGGTTAATAAAAAATCCATAAATAAGGGTAAGGTAAATTGATAACCAAAAATGAAAAAAAAGTTATTTTATTTGATTATTAAAATGGAGAATGAAAAAGCTTATGGTAAATAATTTTATATTTTGGTAATATTTGAAACTATAATTCACCCACCCATGTGTGTGAGCACAAGTTTCAAATGATCAAAATACATGGAGAGTGTATATGGTGAATCATAAATGATTCCAAAGTGATAATATTTCCTAACTCGCAACTATATCAAGGGATTAAATACATACAAGGGAAACAATATACCACATGGATTATAGTATGATTAAAATTTAAACGTTTTTCTTTATTAATTTTAATAATAAAAATTTAAATGGATTTAATTTTTTTTATTAATATAATATTATTAATTATCTATGATTTTGACTTTATCCATAAAAGAAAAAAATTATTTATGTATAAAATAATGATTGTTTTAAAATAAATCACAAATTAATCTAATTTAAGGATTTATTTATGGATTCAATTTTTAATCTAATATAGTCAGGATATGGAATTTTTTTATAATGGTAATCCAAAAATCGAAATAAAAATATCTGAATGGTTAGAGAGAAGTGATAACTGAATATGAAAAAAATATGGTAATTAGATTTAATTTTATTAAAATGATAATGGGGAAACCTTATAGTCATCAATTTTTAGTTCAGTTTTATCAAAAATAAAATAAAAGTTCCAACCCATGAAAACATTAACCGAGGGGGTTGAACATGATATTTTCCCCTTAACATTATAGGGGTATAACCACTTAGGTGTTAACCAGATAAACTTATATATTTTTAATAATAAAAATATTAAATTAAGGATATTTGAAAAATTGATGTTATCATTATTTTAATAAGAAAACAAATTAAAAATGAAAAATATATTTTTAATTTTGATAAAAATAAATAATAAATATAATAAATCATAGGTAATAACTTGTACAATAAATACCTCAAAATTGATAACTCATTTTTTACTTCTAAAAAAAATTTCAACTAACTAAGTACAATAAAATTTTATATCTATACATTTTCATTAAAAACTAATCAAAATAGGTTTCTTATACAAAAATATAACAATAGTCAAATAAAGGGGTGCAAATAAAAAACAAAAAACATAAAAAAACTCTAATATAAGGCCACACTGAGTCCCTCAATAAGAACAACCACTAGGATATACACTTGGACGAAAAACATAATAATAGTAAGAAATATGATAAAAACCCAAAAAAATAATACATATTAAAAAAATGAAATTCTAAATAATCATAATGATATTTCTATTATATAAAAAATAATGAATAAATTACAAAGGTTTTCTATTTCATTTTAAATTAAAATAAAAAAAATAAAGAAAATAAATTTTAATATATATAATAAAAATAATAATAACGTGCTTTTTGGGGATATGTTGAATGGTAATCCCCTATGAAATCCAAGGACTACCAAATATTCATTTGGTTTCAACTTCGTATTTGAAACAGAAGAGGGAAACAAGATGAAAATAACATCAATAATAATAAGAAAACAAACTCTATATAAATCAATATGAAATTGAACTACAAGTAATGAAAGAAAAAATTAAAATTAAAAATAAAATATTTAAAGGAACAAAAATATTTAATGTGCTTAGACCTTTTTTATCCTATATTTATAGAAAGAAAACAACTCACTCACAAAATTAATTTATTCTATAAGGAAATGAAATATAAATGATGTTAATTAATAAGGAATACCATAGAAAAATCAAGATAACATGATATATGAAAATTAAGGAAACAAGAAGTGGGAAGGTAAGATTAAAAATTAGAAATGTAATCCCTATTCGGGAGTCCTTCGTGGAATCATTAAAGGATAAAGATCTCAGCTATAGATCTAAAAATCACATATTAGAGACTGAGGACCTGAACATGATTACTAAATTAGGACACCATCAAGGTAACTAATACATTCTTTTGGAGTTTTATGTTTTCGATTCATTCAATCATTGAGTTCACAAGAGTTGGGGGGGTCAAATATATTTATTTGGGGAGAAAAAAACCTGACACTCGGTTAAAACCCAATTTTTCTAACCATGTGACTAACTCTGAGAGAGGGGTGTTTGGGAATAAAACTATTTTTCACATATTAATAATTTTTTATCGAACTATTTGAGGACATACAAAACCATGTGGTTTGAGTTTTGGGGAGACTGAGGTCCCACATAGTTGGCATGTGGTTTTACTAACTATATGCCAAAATTGTGTAATTTTTCCTGGTAATAAAAACATGAATTATTACTAAAAATCACTTAAATATTTTTTAGAAAATCTTTTTATTTTCATATCTAATAACCATAATCTTCTTACACAATCATTGGAACATTATTTTGTTCTATTTTGGTGGTGTTATTATTCAATCATGGCTATTTAAGCTTGAGGTAAGATCATTTCTTTATGATTTATCCTTCTTTTCCCCTCTATCTACCTTTATTATTTCTTTTTCAAGGAAGTGTGAAACCCTAGGATGAAACATGAATTAATATATGTATTTTATGGGGATTTTTTTATTTTCATTGTGTTTTATGTATCTGAGGACACTTCCTACTTTAATATTGTGGTTTTCATCAAAGAAAAAAAGTTTGGAATTTATTTCAGGGAGTGTGTCTCTATTTGTTGTATTTTTCCTTGTATAACATACAATTACTTATTGGATTTAGTTTTTTTATAAAATATAATTTAAATTCATTTATTCCTTATTTTTTAAATATTTTTTTCGATAACATTAATTGTTTTTTTGGAAATATGATGTTTTAAAAGGTTTTTCCAAAGGGATTTGGCTTTATAAAACTCCATGTGTTTATTAAAATTGGTCAAAGAGGAGTAATAATTTCAAATGGATTATTGAAATGGGTTTCAAATAGTTATTCCTTGGTTATAAATTAATTGAATAAATGGTATATTAAATTATTGTTTAAATGGAGTGAATGATCGAAACATATTATGGATTTACATTTTTGGAATTAAGTTGCACATGGAGTACCTCAGGTGTGTCTGTGCACGACCTAAAAAAATATTATGTTTTCCCAGAGAAAAGGTAAGCAATTGGGTGGAATACAGAGTGAGGTTATAAATTATTATCAATGGGACCACGATAGACTTTGAGAGGATGACCGACAGAGCTTCCAAAACATTTACATGTAGAAATAGTTAGTGCTATGAATTTACCACTGAAGATGATCGAGAGAGATTATAAAATTATTTATCTTATTTATTCAATATGAAAAAATTGTTAAGACTCTGTCATGGTATACATTTAAGGTTAGATCCCATGTTGTGTACTTCTTGTTCATGGATTGTTTATATTCATTCATGAATTAGGTTAGTGCCTTATTGATCGAGGTATCTGGTTTTATTTCCTTCTTCACTCATTTATGTTATAAAATGGTTCATATTATTATACCCATGTTTATTCCATATTTGATGTTTTTTAGATTGTTTTTACTAGGTTGTTTTTTCCATTATTTGAGTCTAGTTTACTCATTTTCTGAAACATAGTTTCCTTTCGAGAAAACCCAAATGATTTTCTAAAGGATATTTATTTCTATTGAGATTAATTGGAAATGTGAAATTGGATTCTAAAATGATTCTCAAACTAGTTTTATTGGTTTTAATAGAAAAAAACCTTATAGATATTCATCATGTTATCCTAGTAGGAATTGTTCATCACACCCTACATATGTTTTTTGGTATGTGAAAACATAGTTTTACATGACATAGGTAAAGTCAAGATCACCCCAAATATAAGTGGATATTCTTGTTTACCATTGTACATGGTTGTAATGGTGGAGTATACTTGGTATCATAAAATTAATCTCATTAGTGTCTATTTGTATTTATTTACTTGGGATTTTATATACTCCACATTTGGGTTTCGATAACTATTTTGAATTTTGAACATTTGAAAATGGATATATTTGGTTATGTAATTCATATAACTTATTATATATGGTTATGTGATGATGTATATGATATATACCATTAGTCATCTCTATGATTACTTTAGTCATATATTCATATCATTTGATCTCTTTTATTCATTTTTTGTGGTCGCCTAATTCACATATGGCTAATTCAAGATTTCCATGTGAGAAAACATTAAAAAAAATTGTGATTCCCTGGTGCTTGTCACTAGTCTGTGGATATCACAAACATGCTTCAGGACTTATAGTATGCCAAACCAAGTGAAGGGTCTATTAAAATCATGATAGTTCTCTAAAAAATTGTATTACAACCCTCATTTATTGGAGTTTAGTGGTAGACTGAAGCTAGGACCATAGGAGCACAATAGGTAGAAGAATATAAGTTCATGGATACCTCTTCTACATATCTAACTTAATGTTTCTATGGGTGTTCGATGGTTTAATTTATGATTTGATACATTTAAGGGTTGTTATGTTAGAATTTAATGTATTTAGGTACTGATTTTGAGTTACTAGTTGATCTAGTGATTTATGTTGAGTTTCAGGGTGAAACTAAAAAAAATAAGGCACATGGTTTTGGAACATGGTTATTAGTAAACATGTAAATCCCATTAATACTTGTCTGTTAACCACCAATGGAACGTGCATAGTTGACACATGATTTACATATACAAGCATCCAAAATATGTATAGTGGAAAATGTTTAATTTTTTTATTTCATCTGTACATTCATTTGGAATTATTATTTATGGTTATGCACATTTTTTTAGGTTTAGTGTTGAATTTTATAGTTGTTAAATTAATGTTAGTTGAGGCTGTGTATTGAATGAACTTGTGTCTTATATTTTATAGTCGATGCCTCCCAAAAGGGCATAATCTTTGTATAGATAGGGAGATGCGGAACATGTATCAACTGATAAAACAATATTGGCTATATATTTTGTGGATATATTGATCTATACAATATATTACTTTGGATATGATGTTATTTGAGATCAGATTGATGCGTTGGACCATACTTAGTATTTCACTATGAAAACCCAACAGATATTCCAAGGTGATAAGGGAACCAGATGCCTGTGAAGTGGCTAGAATGGGTTGAGTAAATATTTATTTTTATAAAGAACCTTGAGACCTAAAATATTTTATTCACCACTTATATATGGGTTGGACTGGGAATGAAATGACAGGAATCCATGATAATAGTGAAGAGGCAAGAGGAGATCACCTGGCCTACCTTTAAATGGGTTATAATTATCAGTTATATATAGAGATATTTACGGTGGTAATAACCCAGGAGTTTGTTATAGTGGAGAAATGATAACAATCGGTTATGAAGTATGTATCATAGTTTAATTATTTGTTTTATGTCCCTGTAAAGCTCCTCTTGTATGATTATCCTAAATAAAGGATTTTTGAAATTGGATTGATGGATGTGATTTGGTCAATACTTATCATTTTTTTATTTATCATTTTATACTGAGGTGTTTGATAAGGATACTATGTAATAGGCATACATTTCCTAATAAATGTTTCTCATTAGTGTCCCTTCAGTCGGAAATAACAAGAGTACTTCATCTCTCCGATAGAGGAAGTGGAAAGAAACCTCGTCGAGGTTGATGTAGGGTTTCTCAATTATCATTGGGATCAGTGCCAGTGGTTTGTTTAGGGTGTATATAGGCGGGATGTTATTAATTTAGGAATTATATACAGAAAAAAATAGAATTAATTATGTTTCTAATTATTTTCCATAAATGTGGGTATTTTTCTTCATATTTAACACTTCCATAATAATCCCCTCGTACGAGAGTAGGTTTGGTTCCTTTCTCTCTAAGGGTTCCAAATATCAATTGAATTCAAAAAATGGTGCTGGATATCATCCTCATCTTAATGGGTATTTTCACATAGTGAATATGTCTTACAAAAGGATTGATTCAATACATCTTTATATAGCAGATATGGAAAAGGAGAATAATAAATCAAGTCGTCCATCCTAAAAGGGAATAAGTTTGCCTCCTCTTATTTGGAATCTATTTTATTTGGTAAAAGGGCCTCACATTCAATAACATCACTAATTGATCCTGATTATTTGAGAATAAAATATGAGATAATTCCCTTTGTGATGGATGTTCTTACACCATTGGGTATGATAAAATATAATTCTTATAAGATCCTAATATTTCATGTAATAATCATTACTGTGGAAATATTGTGGTTTTTTTAGTGAAGGAAATAAACATTTGTTATCTCTTCTTGGGAATGGATTGGTTGATTATCTATAAGGCTTAGAGAGATTGGAATCACTGTAGGGTCCATCTTCTATCTTCAGATGGGATCACTCATGTATTTCATGCTGAGTGATACCTGAGTTTAGGGAAGAAATGGCCCTTTTATCAAAGATTGGATTGATCTAATGTCTAATTTCTAGATTGTTATTCGATTTCATAGGTTAGCGTTCAGTTTGATGTCTTTTAGTGGTAATGAACATGTACACTGATGTGTTTTTAGGTTTTATTTCTATTTTTATTCCCTACAAATAGGCCAAGTTCATTATAGATATACACTCCATGATGAGTCCCATTTTATTACCATATTACTGGATTTCTCCAGTTGAGTTGGCTGAGTTAAAAGATTAGTTGGAGGACCTTGAGAGCAAGGGAATTATTTATCCTAGAATATCACTCTGGGAATCACGAATTTATTTTTCAATGATGGTAAATTTAATTATTTGAATTTTCATAGATTACTATAAGATAAATTATTTGACTGTAAGATAGGAGGTGAGATATGGGGAGTCTCTCTGAATGGCTCAGTGAACCCTCAAAATGAAATTCCTATTCTTCATGAAATTGGATATGTTTATGTATCTGCATGCTAAATTGATTAACTCATCGAATCATTCGATTCGAAATGGGAGTGCTCCATCAACTCCAACTCTCCCAAAAGGAATGAGGAAAAAACCCTTTCTGATGATTATCCAAACCATGAATCGATTAATAATTATATGGGGATCTCATTCCTTAAGGATCTGAAGGGATTAGATATACGCTAATCTTCATCATTGAAGCCTCCTATGTTTGTGAAACTGGATGATGGAGTATTCTCTGTTGAGGCCAATCCCAAGGAACATCTACAGCAGATCCGAATGCGTATGTTTTTATTTATGGGTCTCATTTATTACATAAATGGGGATAAACCCGGGTTGTATATTGATCATAAATCACATATTTCTCACTCTTGGGGATTTTCAAATTGGAAACTCATACGAAAAGGTAAGGTTTATTTTCATATATTTATTAACTTGTAGGACAGTTTAGATCGAGTGTAGAGGATATGTAATATTTAGCACAAACCTGGGCTACATGGTATCTTAGAATGAAAATTTTCATTTAACCTGAACACTCATATGAATAATATGACATAGGTTTGGGTTATATTGCATAACCTCAATTGGTTTTTATAACACCCAAATTTCATAAATGATATATCATCTAGTATTATCAATCCTCTGATGATAGATCAATTAACATTAAATGGAGAGTTATGGTTATTTACTAAAGTGTTGATGAATGTGAATTTGGAATCAAAATTAACTCAAATCATTGATTTTAATACAAATGATTATAGAACTAAAGTGAAGGTTTATCATTAGAGAAATAATTCATCGCGTGAGTACTGAAAATTCATAGGACACTCAATTCTAAACTGTGGGTGGTGAACGTATAGGCCTCCCAACCAAATGGAAATGAATCGACCAAGACCAAAAAGAAAAATAATGAAAAATATCCTTCCATAGGAAAACATGAACCCTATAAAAAGAAGAATGAAAAATGGATTATCAAATCCAAGAGATAGAATCCCATTGGGTTTTAATTAGGAAAATCTTGGGTTGATTTACATGATGAATAGAAAAATGAAACTGAAGAATAGTGAATAATTGAAGAAAATTGAAGAGATTATCATAGAGGTTCATAAAAAGTCCCAATATAAGCATGAATTTATTTCTTCTATGTCAAACATGATCTCACCTAGAAAACCAATGAATCATATTGATCCTTTATGTATTTTTCTTGAAGTACAAGTATGTAAATCTCATTCCCCAGTGCACCCCACTAAGAACCTGAGTGAACTGAAAGCTGAATTCCCAAGGCTCACACCGAGTGAAGAATAGAATACACTAGTTGACACTAATATCCAAGATGAAGGTAATAACCCAACCCCAATATTACTCGATATTTAAAATACCAACATCAATTCAGTAGTTCCGAAAAATGTTAGAAATAGGCAGTCTGATTAGGACTATAGATATACTATCCCAAATCTCACACCAAGTGAGAAAAAGAACACACTTATTGATAATACTGTCCATGAGGAATGAAACAACCCACCCCTAAATCTTTCTATATAATAAATACCAACATCAACTCAGTTGTTCAGAAACCTATTTGAAATAGGATATCCAATTTGGACTATATTTCTACTACTCATGATATTTCATACACTTACTGTAACCTAAACTCATGTATTGATAATGGAAAGGAGCAGTTTTTAGCTATAGATGACCCAAAGAGCATACAATGAACTACAATTTCTGATGTTATTATATTAAATATTGAACTATCTATCCCAAAGGAGAAGCCACTTATTTAATCATACAGTTAACTGGTTTGACCTTCAAACACAAAAATGGGTGACTCGATGTCTATGGAGGATAGTGCAGGTACTACTAACATTATGCTTGATTCTCCTATGATAAAGCATGTGATAAAAAATATGCCCCACCAGGGCTAAAACTCCTAGAATATCATCTAGAAAGAAGGGATTTGGGAATAAGAAAAAAGGGGGGTCCAACCCCAAGAACAAGTTTTAATGAATAATTTCCTTTGGAATTGTCAGGGTATACAAACTCCGACAAGTTTACTATCTTAAAAAGGTTTATCAGTACTCATTATCATAAATTTTTTCAATATCTGAACCAAAAATTAATTTTTCATCTTGGTTTTTTCATCTTTTCCAATTTCGATTTATTTATTTGGTGAATATAAAAACTGCTCATATGTTGGAACTCTAATGATATTTTCTAACTCATAATTATAGAATGTTAATATTTTTAGTATTTGTGAAAAATCAATTACCTATTAATTTAATTTTGAGAACTCACATATTTACTCTACTTTTATTTATTCTAAAAATAAATACCACAATAGGAGACCCCAATTGTATTAACACTTCTATCTTAGTAATAACATTCATGATCCTTGGTTTTTTGTAAGAGGATTTAATTCCATCCTTTCCCTAGGTGATAAATTGGTCCTTCTTAACATACTATTTCATAATGTAAATTTAAATCAACAGTAGAGGATAAAAATATTATTGAAATTAATCTCCCGGGGTCCAAATTTACGTGGTATAAACAACATTACAATGGATTGGTTACTAGAAAATTAGATAGATATTTCACTAATGTTATAAATCTTAAAAAAGTGAAAAAAATATCTAGAATCACCATTCAAAAAATTACCTCTAACCACCATCTTATCCTTGTAAAAGTACATTTCAATATCATCAATTCTATTTTTCCTTTTATATTTAATATCGCTTAGTCTTTAGACCCTGATTGTGCTAACATTATAAAAAATTCATGGTCTCTCATGAACAATTTCAATGATTCTATATCCTGAACATTTAAATTATGAAATCTAAAAGTGGTTCTTATGGATTGGTGTAGATCAAAATCTAATCAAATGGACAGTGACAACCTTATTTTGGAAGAGTATGTGTCCTAAATATAGCATACCACTTCTCGATATAATTTTTCTTATGATCCTCCACATGAATTCAATATTTATTTTAATCATTTTTCCTAGCCCAACTTCAAGTATAACATTTGAAATAAAATATTCAAATCTAAACGACTCAATGATGGGGATAGAAATACTAAATTATACAACTCCCTATAATGATCAAGGAACGTGAGTAGGCCTCTTGCCATCCTAAGGGGCGAGGACAACCTCATTGATACTGAAGAAGGTATTTATAATCACGTCATCTATTATTTTGATAATATTTTAAATTTTGATGACGTTAATAATGGACATTTTCCTGATGTCATTCCAATTGTGGTGAATGAAGATGATAACTCTTTTCATAATAGCATCCCTCATGATTATGAGATTAGAGACACGGTCATTAGCTTAAATCCTGACAATGCTCTAGAACCTGATGGTTTCAATAATTGTTTTTATCAGAGATATTGGGACATGATCCAAGATTATTTTTACAGATTTATCATGACCTTTGTTTCTAATGGCATGATTCCTCATAGTCTTAACTCCCAATTCCTCACCCTAATCCCTAAAGTGGATAATGATACTGAGCATCGCCTATTCAAACCATTTACCGTATCAATTATATTTACATGATAATTACCAAAATTCATTAAAATAAACTCTTTTCCATCATCTTCAAAAAAAATTATTGGAACCAATTTGGATTTGTTAAAGGAAGGTCCATACATGACTGTATTTTTCTTTCTTTAGAATGCACCAACCTTTTGAATAAAATTAGTAGACGTGCGAATATTTCCATCAAACATGATATTCAAAAATATTTTCATACCATTTATTGGAGTTTTATTTTCAACATTCTATGGAGATTTTAATTTAATAACTCTTACATCAATAGAATTAAAATGTTTTTCAATTCGGGCTTCTCCTATATCCTTATTAATGGAACTATAAGGGGTTACTTTAAATGCTCTAAAGGGGTTAGATATGGAGACAACCTCTTTTATATTCTTTTCTCAATTTCCCAGGACTAAATAAGTAGATTACACACTCAACAAGTTGATTAAAACAAGCTTAAACCAATTCATTCTTCAAAGAATTTGAATTCCCTCACACATCTTTTATATACTGATGACATCATTTTTACAAGGTGATAGGGGAAATGTCAATAACCTCAAAAGTTCGTTCTTTCACTATGAAGATGTTTCTAGACAAACCATCAGTTGGGTCAAAACTTACATCTTTTCTGGAATCATATTTCCCTCTAATATAAAAACCAATATGATCAGTGTTTTCTGAATTAAGGTCGGGTCCCCCCCTTCACCTATTGTGGTGTTCCCATTTTTTGGGGCAGACCCAAATCATGATACTTTTATTCCATAGTGGAAAAAATTCTCTTCAAACTCTCCATATGGAATGGTAAATAATTCTCCATGGCCAAGATGATCTATCTTGTAATGTATACGATGGTTTCCAAAATGGTATATTCAATTATGGCTTATAAATAGCCTATTGGTATCTTATAAATAATAAAGGTTTCCATTAGAAAATTTATGTGGTGTGGGGGAACTCTTGAATTGGATCTGGTAACTTTTCTTTGGTCTACATGTTTCAAGCCATTATATAAAGATGGGCTCAACATTAAAAATCTCAAATTTTTCAATGATGCCTTACAAGCCAGACTCACTTGGAATCTCCTTAATAATAAACATTATTCCCTTGACATCATCAAAAACCAAATACTTGAAAAATTAATGAAAAAATATAAATTATATGTGCTCATCTATTTGGCCTTCCATTATGAATTCTTTTTCCAACATTACATCTAACTCTATATGGATGGTGAGAAAAGTCTCCACCATGAACTTCTAGCTTTCCAAATGGACTGGTTCCCCTATCATTTCTATGGTTTCTACCACTCAATCTCATGAACACTCTAATAATACCATTTAATACATGATAATATTTCAAAACTCTAACATACCTAACAATATTCAGCAAGTCATTGACAATTATCCCTTTTCCACCACTGATGATTTTTTAATTTTTAAACCTGCTCACAATGGAATTCGGGAATCATGAAAATGTTATGATGGTATTTTTAAAATCTATGACAATAATTTGAGCATGCTAATTTTTTTGATAAATTATAGTTAAATACATCTAGATTCACTCTTTTTTTCACATGGCACAGAAAAGGGTCCCAACTAACACTTAGATTCAATATTTTGGGATTCAACATTTCTCTAAATGTATTTTTTGTCACCAAAATCAAGAATTCATTAACCAATTTTTTCTTTATTGTGCAATGACCACAACCATTTAGAATTATGTCCTTGATATTTTTGAGTGCTTATGGTTAATTTATGACTCTTTAACCTCTCAACTACAATATTGTGAGGATATGAATGACTGCCAACAAATCAAGAATCTCTTTATAATAGCTATGGATAAGCTACTCCATGTTATTTAATTTGATATAGATTCTAATATTCATAACAATTAATAATTTTTATTATTATGGTCGATAAAAATAGAATCCTTATTTTCATTCGAGTAGTCACCTGCTTGAAAAATATCTTTGCAGCAACACTGTTAGAGACATTTGGATTCTTTAATGGCTTGGGGTGAAAGAAATTTATCCCCATCCTAGATTTACATTTGATGTTTTATTGACATCTATTCCTACAGGATGGATCAAAGATAATTTTTATGGTGCTTCAAAAGTAAAGTTGTCACTTAGAGGTCATGTTGTTATTTATAGAAACCACAATGGGTAGACTCTAGGATACTTTTATGATAGTTGTGGTGTTGCCTCTTCTATAGAAGATCAAATAATGAGTGTGATTCATGTTATCTCATTTGAAAAGAATATTATCTATAATAATATCTATATCTAAAGTGATTTGACGACCATTGTGATAACTATTTGAAATGGAGTAGTACACCTTGGATGGAATCTTACTTCACATTGGATAGACTTTTGGCATTCGCTAATGGAAACCAAATATATTTTCAGTCATACCTATAATGAAGAGAACAAGGTTGAAGATGGCCTCGCTAATATGGGATTAAGGCATGGAATTACCTGGATGAATGATCACCCTTTTGACATAATTTCTCTTCATCATATGGACTATAAAAAAATCGCGCCATTTAGACTCAGGTATTTTCGTTCTGTAATTTGTTTTCAATAAAATTAGTGTTTTGGTCTTTGAACGGAAAACCTCCATTTAAAAAAATTATGTGATTATAAAGAATAAAAACTCATTTCCTATAATTTTGGATATTTTAATCATCTCATAGGAGCTCGCTCGATTTCGATGACTGAATTGAGATCAGGGTACCATCAATTGAAGGTCTGATAAGAAAATATTTCTATGATCAAATTTCAAATATAGTGTGAACATTTATATTAATTTTTTATAATTTATTGCCTTACAGATTATCATGATGTATTTATAACCTTGATGAAATGTATATTTTATATATTTTTGGAATCCTTCATGGTTACGTTCGTTGATGGAATCATGGTGTGTTCTAAGATAGAGGGGGATCACACAGACATTCAAAATGATATTAGAATAAAATTTATAGATCACAATCTATATTACAATCTATCTAAATATCAATATTGGATGAAAGAAATGAATTTCATGAGACATGTTATTTTATAGATTTGTGTTTCAGTGGATCCTAAGAAAATTCATTATGTACTGTAATGGGAGTGGCCCTATAATATTTTTCAGATTAGATTATTTCTAGTATTTTATAGATATTAAAGATGATTTATGTGATGATTCTTCAATATATATTCTCCTTAAATTACTTGTCTTGGAAAAGTGTGAAATATGAGTGGAATTATAAGATCCAAAGTCTTCTTAATTGGTATAGTCTTGTTTGAAATGTACAGAGGTTTTGATTCTACCTGATCTAAGGAAAGATTATGTAGTGTTTTCTACTTCCTCGGGTGTGGGGTGGGGGTGCATGATAATGTTGTATGACCATCTGGTGTATTATGGATCGCACAATCTACCCACATATAAATGGAATTTATTCACCCACAACCAAGATTTGACTTCAATGATTCATGCATTGATGTTGTGGCACCATTACCAATGGGAGGATCGTTTTACAGTCTACTCTGATTGTAAGGGCCTAATGTATATCATTACAAAGTGGGACTATAACTTCAGGGAGGCGCATTGGGTAGAATATTATTATTGAATTTATTTAGATATAGATTATATACTCAGAAAAAGGTAACATGATTTTTTATTCATAGTGAATTTTTTTTTGATCTAGGATGTTCAAGAATCAAGAGATGAGGGGATTTTGATTTGCCTATTTTCTGATATAAGTCTATGGGTGTAATAGGATGGGGAGTGGGTTTTTTGGTCCAGTGTGTAGTCCATACACTCTCATGTCATTTGGGATTAGTGTGATATAGTGTTTTACATTGAGTTCCAGCACATTGGTAGATCATTTAATGGTGTAGAGACATAAGAATATTGTTTTTAGTCCCACAATGGATCTACCCTTTTCTAGAATGGGGTAGTAGAACCTTTGTCCTTGAGGAAGGATTTGATGTGTGATGGGTATCATTTTAGTTGTTTTATGAACCTTGGGGATACTAAGATTTTAAATACCATGAGGAGTAGGTATTTTTGTCCTGTGATGAGGTGATAGATTATTTATTTTTCTTCTAGATGTTTTACCAGCAGAAGGATTAAAGATTAGCATCAAAGACTAGTTGAGTGATTGTAACCTCTTCCCATTCTAGTATGGAATTTGACAAAATATATATGGTTTTTTGATATACCTAACTCTTTTTTCTACTGGGAAATAAACAATATGGTTGATTGGAGAATTTTTAACCAAATCAACAAATTTTCACATTAGGTAATAGATGATGGTATGGGAGTTGGGTCACCTGTTTGTCGAAGATATTGTTATGATTCATGGGGAACCCTATGTGATAGTTTCTAACAATTATTCTGGTCTAAATTATCAGTCTTGGAAGGGAATCTCAGAATCCAGGGGAAGCAAGATGAGGTTGATCATAACATATCTCCCACCAAATGATGGACAATATATGTAAACAATCTATAAACAAGAGTATATGCTCCAAGAATGTGTTCATGACTTTGGGGGTTCATGGGAGAGAATGCTTTCAATGCTTATATCTTCATATAATTATAGTTGTACTACCTCAATAAAAATGGCCCAATTTGAGGCATCATTATAATGATCACGTTGGTCCCTATTTTTTGGGACTACGATGGTTGATAGTTTCATATTAGTATTGAGTCACATATAGGATATAATGAAGAAAGTAAAGTTGATTCATAAAATGATAATTACAACTCAGTTTTAAAAATTTTCATTCACCGATTTATATCATTTCCTATTATAGTTTAATGCAGGTGATCATGTGTTTCTTTGAGTATTAGGTTGATTGGGTAATAATCATGTGGGAATGTATGGAAATTATGAGCCACATTATATAGGGTCATTTCAAATTTTGGAATATCTTGGGAAGGTAACCAATCTGGTTGATTTTCCATAATTTATGTCCACTTTTAATGACTTATTAAATGTATCCTAATATAAAATATATCATATAGACTCTTATTATGTGATGGAGTTGAAAAATGTTTTGTTGTATCCTATGTAAACTATTATAGAGTACCTTATTCATATCATGGATTATCAAAACAAGTTAACTATGGTAAATTAATCCATTTAGTTTGGGTGATTTTGCATCTTAGTAGATATATCAATGAGACATGGGGATAATATTACATGGTGTGGTATTAATGGCCAAAATTTTTTCTTCTAAAGATTCCTATGGACTTTAAGGGGGGGATCAACATAGTGGGGATGTTTATGACACCATCTAGGTCACTAGTATGTATTATTTCAGTTTTTATTTTTCTATTTATTCATGCTTTGAGTTCTTGGGTTCCATCTATTAGATATCTTAATTTTTAAGGAAACAACTAAAATACATTGTTATCACATGGTTGGCACATATATTTTCTAAAAATGTGTCTAATCATGCAAAAGGGTTGATTGGGGGATAGATCTATTTCGCATGTCTTGGGGATAATTTTTCTATCAATGAATGGACATAAAAAATTTACGGGCTGTTTTTTGGGGAGGTAGTGGCTCCCAAATGGTTTTCACATAGTTTTGCTAACCACTTGACTAAACCTTGTTGTTTATCAAGGCCATGAAAAAAATGGATTTTTCCAAAATTTCATTATTTTTATTTATTCATATGTCCCATATTTCTCATCCCCATCAATTGAATCTTCTTCCCCTGGACTTGGATTTCTATTTTTCTCTATCTTTTAGATTTTTCATAGATCTTAGTGGTTTAAGCATGAGGTAATCTAATTTCATCCTAATTTTTCCTTTATTTTCTCTTATTATTACTTTGTTCTTGTTTGTTCATATAGTGTGAAACCAAAGATTTCCCCATGGAAAAACTAGGATTTTTATGGTTATTTTGGTTTCTTCCATTCTATTTAAGGTTTTTGGGGTACCTTACAAATTGAATCTAATTGTTTTAATTAAATTTGAAATTTTTAGAATTTTTTTCAAGGAAGATGTCTCTAATTTTGGGTGTTTTACATGGATAACCTATAAGTATTTATGAAAATTATTTTTGGTTTATAAAATTTCATTCATGTTGATTTATTATTGATGTTTGATCCATGTTTAAAAGATGAATTGTTAGTATTGGAAAATTTATGTATAAATATGGGGTTTTCAAAGGGACTTGAATTTAATGTACATTTGATGTCTGTAAAAATGGTTTAATGAGGCTTAATTATTTCAAATGGATTTTTGAAAGGGTTTTTAAATAGTTAATTTAAGATTTTAAATGATTGAAATATTAAGGGGAAAAATTGTTAATGATTTTTAAAAAACAATTTATGTTCTTGGCAGTTGTAATGTATTTGTATGTTTGGAATTGAATCTCACATGTGGGATCTTGGGTGTGTGTTTATGTATTAAAGACCTAAACATAGAATATATTATATAAGGGAATGAGTGATCCTTAGGGTGTAATACATGAAGAGACATAGTTGGATTAATATGCTTTGAAGGTTGATATATTATTTTTTTTAAAGTATGAATGGATAATTTTTTAAAAAGGAGGTTTACTAAAAGTGGTTATATTTTTTTATAAATATTTAAACACTTATCTATGTAAAGTTCAAAAAAAAATTACTTACATAAAAAACATTTGATCAAATGCCCTTAATAAAGTGAAAAGTATTGGTTGAAATTTCATTATGAAAGTGAAAATGATCAGAAGAACTCACCTTCAAAAAGTGAAATGGGACCTGGAAACATTCCTTAAGATTGTGAAAAATATATGATGAATGTTTTTATCAATTTTAAAAAACTGTTTGAACATTTATTAATAATGTGAAAATATAATATTAAATTTCCATTATAAGTTTTTCTTATGAAGTTTTTGAAGAATGATGAGATGTAGTTTTCTAATGAAAAATTAGAGAAGAAGGTTATTAGGTAGAGAAGGTTGGGACATTGTTAAAAAGGGATGATCATCAAATATATGGAATCATATAAAGATTTACTATCTTAATAATTTTGTTTAATGAATATCTTTTTTATTACAAAGTCATAAAATAATGTTTCCCAGTGAAAATAAAATTTAATGGCATTTTTCAATATTGAAAGTTTCCTACATCATGAGTAAAAAAAATATCATGATATGTTAATTTATAAGAAAGGGGGATATGTTTTTTGTTCATACATTATTCCTCTTTATAAACCCAATAAATTTTAGGAAATTTATAATATTAATTATGTTTTCAAATTTCATGAATTTTATGATTTTTATGATGTTTATTAAGTCATATATGTCTAATAAGTTTTTTATCTATGAAAGTAAAAAGTATTTGCACTATATTTAGTGAATTTTTACATATACAGATAATTTTTTAAATAATGGAATTGAATAAACATTTTGGATCAATATTTCAAATGATCATTTTGGATGGAAATTTCATATGAACATTTTTAATGATCCTTTTGGTTGAAAATTTCATATGAATATTTTAGAAGAACATTTTGGGTGAACAAAGTGGAATTTTAAGAAAATTTCATATAACCATTTAGGTTTAATATTTTAAATGAATATTTTAGATGAATATTTTGGATGAACAATTTACCAGATGATGTTTTGTGATGATTTTACAGTTATAAATTATTTACAATGTTTCTATAAAGATATCAATATGATTATGTTAAGATGAATGTTCAAAATTCATAAATATCACAAAGAAAGTTTGTCTTTATTGTGATGATTAGGAAGATTTATAAAGTTACATGACAAATAAGACAATGATGTTTTAAGCTAAAATTGAATCCAAGAGAAATTTTTTAAGTGGGAGATTTGAATTTAGTAATTGTGTTGAGTGAGAAAATAAATTAAAATTTACACCTTTTCCATTTTTATATCAACTATATAAAGGGCCGTGTGATAAACCCACAAAGTAGTGTATTGTTAATATGTTCTAAGAGTTGATGTGATGTAAAAAAATTCACAAAAAAATACTAGATGGACTTTTATAAGATAATGATTGGTCAAGAAGTTTCAAACCATGTAATATAATGTTTGTGGTTGAAGAAGAAGTTGATATTGGTCAGGGGTATATGTTATTAGTGAATTGGATGGAGTTTTAAGGAACACGAAAAAATTTTCAAATGGACATGATATATCAAGAATGGGACCATATGAGCAATGACAAGATAGATTAAATTCCTACATTATATTGGTTTTGAAAGGGAATAAGGAGTGTTTTGAAGGAAGTTAAAAAGTGGATTTTTTATAAGATTTACATTGATAGTATTCTGAGTCTAATATTGAAGTTTTATAAAGGATTTATTAAATAGTTGTTACAAATTTATTTTTCCAGATAACATATGAACAATAGTCTTGAACATACTACAATGAATGTTTATGGATATTACAAAATTGTTGAAACCACATAAAAAATATTTTTTCCTACTTGATTTTATGGTAGTAAATTATTTATAAAGCATAAAAAGGACTTTAAACTCTTGTAGAGTAGTTATCCTCGTAAATTCTTATGTTCATATGACTGTTATTATGAGATTATTTGTAGAAAATATAGAACTCATTAACTTGAGTAGAATGTAATTCCAAAATAAATATAACATAAAAATAAATTGATACAATTGATTGACACCCTAACTCTATCAGTGATCACATATACCATGATGGGACCTTTTAATTAGTAAAAAATGGATGGTTACCTTAACTGACTCTTTACTCATGTTTGAAAAAAATGGATATTTCTATAGATGATTAGAATTCTACGAATGGTAATGGTATTCCTAGTTTTGATTGAATGAATGTTCATATATTGAAATAAATAGTGTCACAATTTCATATTTCCATTGGTTATGAGGTTCTTGAAGTTTTTATAGGTGTATTTCCTCCTCATGCTGAGATTGTTCCTCTTACAGCTATTGATAATACGAATTTGGAAAACGATGGGAAATAAAAAAATCTATAATTTTATCACTTCATAAAATTTATCTTCCATGATTAAAAGGAATTATAAATGATAAATAAATTTTGGATAAGGTAAAGATAGATAAGATACATATCTAGAGGCAGAAGTATAAAGTTCTCTAAATGGTTGAGTATGAATATGTTGGAGATTTCTTTACAATGTAGAATTACAATAAGAACCATAAGATTATTTGGGGAGAATTTATAATATTCATCATTAGATGAAAATAACTTTCAAAAGCTTTATTGTAATTTTTATGAAAAATATTCATTTATAGAAGATAGAGATATTAAAACTCTATTATTGAATGATCTACATAGTCATCTTTTCAAATTTGAAATGAGAGGAGACAAATTAATTAAAAGTAATGAAAAGTATAATAAATAAATTTCCATTAAAAATATCAAGAAAAGAATGTATAATAATTTTCATTAAGATGAATAAGTTAGTGACGCTGACACTTAAGATGTGGTTAGAATATTTTTTATGAATTTATGTCCCTATTTTCAAAACAAGTAATAAAGGGGGTTGGAATGTGTAAAGGGAAGTTACCATTGAAATTATTTTACTATATATCTATTAGGAACATGGTAGAAAATTTCCCTCATAAAAGGTGGATGAATAAATTTATTATATTAATATAAAATAAAGAATATCCTTTGAAAAGAATGCAGGAAAATGAAATTCCCATTATAAGGGAAAGGATGAAATCTTATCTTAATCCAAAAGGATAAATTTTTTGTCTAAAGATGAAAATGGTGATAATAATTAAGAAGAATATAAAAATTTTAGTGATAAATAAAAATATATTTATTTCCAAATAAAATGATGAAAATTCTACCAGTGATGAAATTAGTAGTTATGAAGAAAAAGTGACTCGGATGAAGTTTATAATAAAACGATAGATGAAATAATGAATTTTATAGATTATAAGTCGTTAAAGGGGATGAAATAACTTAAAGAAAGATAATATGTCATAAAAAATCAATAATATTTTATTGGAGAAAAATGAAAAATTCTTAAAGATATTTTTTTATGAAGAGGGAAGATAATGAAGACAAAAAATAAAAATATTGATTGTAAATAAAAATTGAAGGTAAATAAGGATAAATTAGAACATACTTAACAAAATCATTCTAAACCAAAGAAATAAATTTCCAATTTTTATACTCAGTTACTAAATTTTGTGGAATTTATAATATGTTAATAACTGATATGGATCCAAAACATTTATCCTCAATGATTGATAAGGATGATAAATTTTTCTTAAGATTAGGAAAGTAGAGAAAAAACATGTTTGTATCCAAAACAAAGACGGTTGAAAATTTGTATTTTTATGATATTTTATAGTCTGAAAAATTTAGTAACTATCAGTGTTATTCTTATTGTATTAATACATATAATCTTGATAAAAAGGGTCTGTTGATAACCAAATCATTTTTGTGCGACAAATTTACATTTTTGAATGTGATAATATTGATGGAAAATAGGCAAATCTCTAAACATAATGAATGATACAAAGTGAAATACTCTTTATATGGATACTACCGGTACTATGGTTGATTTGGAAATAAAAAAATATTTTTTTTATTTAAAATCATTACAATAATTTCCAAATAATCTAGTGGAATATTTTTTTAGGAATTCAACCCATTCAAATAATGCAGCTTTGGAAAGGTAGTGTGAAAAATGATTATATATTCCAACCCTCTGAAACTATTTGTGAATGATTTTAACATCTTTTTCATCTTGAAAAATGGTATCTTTTGATTATTTTGTCACAAAAAAACATTTATAAATATGCTCAGAAGTATTATGTGAGGAAAGAGAAGTAATGGGAAAAAAGCTCTTGTTGTTGAAATATCTCTCATAGAAAAAATAGGAAAAATCCTAGATTTATTATAGTATGGGATCTCCAAATTTGACTAGAGATTTGAAACTATTAAAGAATTTGAAATATTTCAAAGAAGGAACTGTGACTTTTGGAAATTATTAGTCCCTTAGAATCAAAGAAGATTGATATTCCATTATTATGGAAGAAATCTTTAAATATAATAGATTCTTGGTTATTTATGGGATAAAACATAACATATTTTAAATTTCAAAATTTTGTGATGATGGTAATATTTTTTTCAAAGAGGTTGGTTTTTCAAAATAATAGAAGCTAAAAAAATGATTGAAAGGCCAATGAACTAAGGAAAATTTGTTTCATGTTTTTTGTGGAGAATTTCTATTCTATCTTAGTATGATAGGAGAAAATCATTTATATGATAAGTGGTTGGGAATCTTGTGTTAGATGAATAAGATAAAGTTTAAAAATCAAGATAGTATATGTGACATTAATGAGAAGGAAATAAGTTGATATCAGTGCTATTCCTTTTTTCATAAAGGGAAGATAACAAAATCAGTTCATATGAATGTTGAGATAAATTTAACTCATACCTTTGATCTGATTCATTCTAACATATGTGGTCCAATGAGTAAACTATCAAAACACAGATATAATTAATTTACTTATTTAATTAATTATTTTACTCATATTATATGTATAATGTTTTTAAAATATAAATCATAGGCTCTAAATTTTTTTATGATTTTCCAATGAAGATAAGATAATGAATATTGGTATTTTTTAAAAATAATAATGAACTGATAATGGTGGTTAATATAATATCATGGAGTTCAAAGATTATAATGAATAAAATGTCATTCATTTTGATTTTATTTCCCCGTACACCCCACAAAAAAATTGTGTTGTTGATATAAGAAATAGAATTTTGTGGAAATGGAATGAACAATATTGGTTGAACATGATACATCTCAATAGTATTGGAGATGGCTATCGATAAATAATATTATCTTCTAAATCTATATTTCAATGGATTAGACATTGATATGAATTATTTCAAAAAAAACAATGAAATACCATTTTTAAAGAACATAAGGGTGTTTAGTAGTCCCTATATGATAAAATTCAAGGGTGGGAATATATGAAAATTTGACCAAAGATGTGATGATAAAACCATTTTTGGATACACTGATAATTATTGAGTATATTAATGTTTTAAAAAAGAAATATGAAAGGTATTTGTTTCTCCATATGTAAATTTTTTTAAAATATATGAGGATAATATTTCACAAATAGACACATATGTGGAATATGGGGATATAAGATTGTTTCTACTGAGAAACATGAAAAAGTTTCAAAATATTATAAAAACATTAATGATATAGAAAATAATGATTTAGACTCACCTATCTAAAATTATGAGGAAAAACTTATCACATATCATATATTTATTGGAATATAGGTCTAAGTTCAAAAATTCATTAGTTATGATAAAAAAATATCCAAATGATAAGAACATCATGTTTTGTTTCGCAGACGTCCAGATAATCAAACATTGATCCAATAGATGTTAAAAATTATTTTGATCACCATGAGTGAATTTATTCTATTAAGGATGTGTTGGATCAAATAGAGAAAAATGATAATGGAAATTTTTACCCAAAAAACTATAATAATGTTATTGGAAGAATATGGGTTTTTCAAAACAAGTTGAATGAATATGGTTTAGTGATAGGAAAGAAATATCGTCTTTTTTAAAAATACTACAATAGAATTGAATGCATTGATTTTAATGTGGATATTGATCCTATGGAAATATTAGAAAACATTAAAATCTTCTATAATATCACTAAAAAATTAGGTTATAGAATTCTTCAAATTGATATAAATTTATCTTTTATTAATATAGGGATTTAGAAATAAGTATATATTGAACAACCATTTTTCATTTTGAATTTGAAAGATTAAATTTATGTGTGTAAGATGAAGAAGAATTTATATAGATTGAATAATGATTTTGGAGCTTAGTATTCCCAATTGGATACTTTATTATCAAAGTTGATGTTCATGAAAGGAAGTGTTGATAGTAACTAATAGATCAATAAAAATCTTTGGGTTTTTTAATTATAATCATTTATATTTGTTATATTATCTTTTCTGGGAATAATGAATAAAAATGAAAAAAAAATTGTACATAAAATTAAGTAGTTGCTTAAAAATTCCATCCAAGGAAAAATTAAACACTTTCTAGGAATAAAAATATTTAAATAAAAGGAAATCATCATATCCTAAGAAAATTATACTAACAAAATGCTTACAAAGTTCGTAATGAGATATTCAAAACATGTTTACACAGTAATATTGATGGAGCCATGTTTTACAAATATGTATAATTCTAGGAGGTTTATCCTACCAATTTTTGTAAGATGGTTGGAAGTATATTATATATTAAGTATTCAAGATTAGATATATTATATTTTTTTACATTATTAGAAATTTTTTAATGTTCTCTAAAATAATCTAACCCCATAGAAGTAAAATTAAATCTCATATAATTCAAAGGAACAAACTAAATTTTCATAACATATGATAGCTCAGTAAAGATTAATGTTTTGGACATATAGAATTTTTTAGCCAAGATGTTTTGAGGATATAAGGTCCATATATTTTAAAATATTCATTCTAGGGGAAGTCTTTGTATGTTTTCTCACAATGAATAATAATCCTAAAACTATCATTATCAATAAAACTGAGTATAATTCAACAAATCAAGATTCAATAAAACATATATTCATGAAAAATATGTTGAATTATTTTTTATTAAAATTTATGTTACCCCTTTTCATGGGTTGTGATAATAAAAATTTGATAAATAACACAAAAAATATAGCAAAACATTCTCATTTAAATCATATTGATATAAAATATCACATAATAAAATAGAATGCTTAGCATAAAGAATTGATGAAATAGTATATTCTTATAATAAAACATGTTTCTGATATTTTCAGTAAACCATTTATGAAGGAAAAATATTATAAGTTGAGGCTGAACATGGCTATAAAACCACCCACTCTTAAAGAATAAGGTATGGAATTTATCCCCAATCAAATTTTAGTCTTGGGATTGTGTTTTAAATGGAGATAAGATGTGAAAATGGAAATATATCCTTTGGTATGTTTCTAAACTTTTATGAAAGGAATGTATTTAAGAGAATTTTATAAAAGGAGTAGGATGTGATTTAATAATATGTGAAATATTTTAATAGTTTCTAATGTGTATGTAGGATACATTTATTCTAGTATGGAAAATTAAATATGTTTTTAATATTTGAGGTTTAGAGAAAGAGTAAGTTTCTTGAGTCACTTCTTATAGACAAAAGAGTCTTATTTCTCAATGATTCTTATTTCCTATATCAAGTTCACACATCAAGGTTTATAATTTTTGGATAAGTAATCTTTATCTTGAGGTACAATGTTTCGTTGATTTATTGTTATTGACTAAAAAAATCCAAAGTGGTATATTTTTTGTACTAATATGGAGGAAAGAGATTTGGGGGTTATTTGAATTTTTTTAAGACGTGTAGTTGTATTTTTTAATTGAGTTTTTTGTAAATGGTTGTCATTTTTTATCATCATTTATACACACAAATTTTTTATGTTCAAAAATAGTAAAAATTTGATTTCCATGAAAACTATGGAACGAAATTTCCTTAATAAATTTAAAAAGCTCGGACGAACATTCCTTAAGAAAGTGAAAATTAACAGATGAATGTTTCTCAAGAAAGTGAAATATATCAAATGAAATTTAATTAAGAAAGTGAATAATATTGGAAAATCATTCATTATGAAAGTGAAAATGATCATACGAATATTAATTTATACATTTTCAATATTATATATGTAATGAATGATCAAATTGGTTTTCTAAAGATGATTCAGAGCATAATGTTTGTAGGTGAAGAAGGTAGTGACATAGTTAATGAAGTGATATCATAAAAAATATGGAATCAGATGAATATTTCTTCTCTTATAAAATATATTGAATGTTAGTATTTTTTTTTAAAAACCATCAAAAAAGTTTTTTACTGAAAAACAGTTCTTGGATTTTTTTTCTATTTTTAGAGATTCCAACATCATAAGTTATAAACCCACATGATCTATGAATTAAGAAGAAAGGGGGAAACTTTTGGGTGTACAAATTTCCTTTTTATGAATTTTATGAAGCTTTATAATTTCATGATTTTTGTGATGTTTATGAAGATTAAGATGTTAATGAGGTATTTTAATTTCAATAAGTTTAGAATAAAATAATTTATAATGTATTTGATGGATATTTTGTGATTTTTATAAGACATGGGTATGTTGCTGAAGAATGGATTTTGTTGAAATTTTAATATGAAATTTTCATATGAAACTTTCAAATGAAAATTTCATAAAAATATATCAAAAAATCATTTCAAATGAATATTTCATATGAACATTTTATAAGAACATTGTGTTAGATCATATTCGAAGAATAATGTGGAATTAGATGAAAATTTTAAATGAATATTTTGGAAAAACATTTCAAAATAATTTTTTGGAAGGTGATTTTAGATGAAAATTTCAGATGAATATTTAGAAGGAACATTTTTCCAGGAGATGTTTTTTTGATGATGTTCGAGTTCAAAAGTCCTTATGATATTTTCTGAAATATATCAATTTGGAAATTCTAATCTGGTAATTCAATGTTTTTAAATATCATGAAGATAATTTTTTATTCTTATGATGATAACTAGGTTTGCGAATGTTCCTTAACGTTGAACTTAAGTAGGTTTATAAAAGAAAGTAGATGCTGGAGAAACTTTTTTGAGTGTGTGTTTGAAAATATGAATTTTTTAGAGGGAAAATAAAATAGAGTTCATTAATTTTCCATTTTGAGATCATTTATATAAATAGGTTTATGATCATACAAAAATTTTATTAGTATTCACACATGATAATATTTAAAGTGCTACATAATTATTTTATAAAAATATACTAGACTAACTACTATGAAGTAATGTTTGAGCTAGAATCTTTTAATTAAGTAATTTTTTTGAGGTTTAAAAAGAATTTGATATCGATAAATGGACATTCTGATTAGTGAAATGGAAATTTTTTAAAAGAAAAATACATATATTATAGAAGGACATATTGGATGAAAAAATCTGTCAATGAACTATATCAATAATGAACTGATAGATGATGTTATTATCTAATTCTTGGAAAGAAATAGGAAAATAATTATTTTTAAAAAAAAGATAAAAATAAAAAAAATTACAAGAAATATAGTCATAAAATTTTGAGCCTTCCCATGTTAGTTTCTAATGTTTTCATGAATTCTTTTTTATGACCTTATTTGGGACGAAATTAAGGGCTTTGTGGTTTTTATCATAGAAAAATGAATGTGTTATTATATTCCTTAATTTTTATAACAACATAATGGTAATTTGTTTAGTTGAATGTGTGGTATTGGATTATTTCCAAACCATTCTATGGATAATATACTCATGTTGAGAAATTATCCTTGTAAATTATTTTGTTCCTACGGTTGTGCTTATGAGTTTCTCTTTAGAAAAGTTATAACTCTTTAATAGGGGGTGGAGGTTGTTTGAAAAGGAAGAAAACATATAAAGAAAAAGATATCATGGATTCCTCACCTCCCCTTCTTAGTGATCACATGGATCCTTATTAGGCCATTAAATACTACTTTATCTTTCAAAATATTTTCCAAGGTTAAATGTGATCCATTTAGAGGAATACTGAATGAGATTCTAAAACATTGGCCAAAGAAGTAAGTAGGATCTCGGAATTTTGGCACAAGTAAGACTAAAAGAGCTTCCAAACATTTTTGTCATGCATAGCCGACTAGAAAACATTATTAAGAATATGTTAGGAAATACCCATAATGTTAGATACCATGTTTCATATTTCTTTAGGCTGATTGATTTATATGATTTAATTATTTATGTTAGTTTCTTATTGATAGAGATATCATGAATTTCCTCATTTTCAAACGGTTATATGATCGTTTTTAATATTATACCCTTGTTTATTCCATGTTTTGGTTTGTTGATTATGTTTATTGTAACACCCAGAGATTTTATGAGATATATTCTTTTTAATTTCATTGATTTCTTGTTTTTTACGCTACACCAGTATTAGCTTGTGCTATACGCAACACTGTATTATCTTGCAGTATACGCAACACTATTCATGGCTTATGTTACACACAATTTCAAGTTCTTTTAAGTGAATTCATTTCCTGAAACGTTGAGTATAATTTTTTTGAAGTATAAAAGAACTATGTTTGGATTATGTTGTCCATAACACCACCAGAATCTAGGATTACTTTCCACACTGACTTGGATGGTGTTACAAGCAAGAGCTACCATCCTCGATAGCTTGCGTTGAACACAATACCGAGTTTCACTAAACAATTATATATTATTAAAATATTATTATTTAATGGGATATAAACAAGGAATTATTAATATAATTAACCACATTTTGAATTTTATATAACATTAAAATATATATTATTATTTTCTAGAACATGATATAAGAACAAAATCAATTTTTTCTGATTAAAGTACTTTTTCAAAAAAAATGATGTTTTTCTGTCATTTAATGGAGCACCTATTTTAAATATAATTTAAAAAAATATATATATTCTATTTGAAAAAATATAATGCTTCTTTTGAAGCCAGAAATAATTTTACTTATATTGAATGTTTGGAATTTTTTTGATAAAGTTCATATTTTAATTAATAGTGAAAAATACTGTATTTTAATTCAAAACGGTATTTTCAAATAATTTATTTATATAGTTATATGCCATTTATAATTAGTATTAATGTTTAATTGAATTAAATTTTTATTATTTAATCCAATTTTGTTCTTTGGATGTAATTTCCAATTGAAATTTGACTTAAACCCTCGTAAATTCTTCGATGGTTATTATTTTTTAAAAACCCAATTTTTGGTTTTGACAACAGAAATTAATTTTAAATTATTTACTGAAACATATCTTTATTGAATTTTAAAAAAAGGGATTCCATATTTAGAATCATAATATCCAAATTGTGTGAATAATTAACTTTTATTTTTGTACAATACGAATAGTAACTTCAGTAATTATTTTAATTTACCATAGTTAAAGGGTAAATATTGTAAATAAGGGTAAAAAATAATACATTAATAATATTAAAGTATCCTAAAATGATTCTGAAACATATTTTATGAGCTATTTATGACCATAGAAATCTTGCGGTCAATTTTGGGAACTCGTGTATCCACATGGATGTGAAAATGACATGAATTAATTTAATGAAAAGTGAAATATAACATAAACATGTATCTTCTACTAAAACAATTTTTATGTGGGTTTATATAACTAATAAATAATACTATAAGTAGTAATTATAAATATACAATGATTTAATACATTATGGTATTTTATTTATAATTTTTAGACACTAAATAAATAAATTTATGTTTGACATAATGATGATGTAGTGATTGATTTATTAATAATTGATTAAAATAAATGTTCTTATAAATATTGAACTAAATGTAATTTGACTATTTTTATTCCATAAAATCATTTTATGGATTATATTGACAAATTATCATTTATTTAATGCTTTTGGTTTGAAGGAATCAGGTTGTTATAAATTTATTAAAAATTCAAGTATGAATAGTGTCCCAAATTGACATAATCCATAACTTAAAACATAAAATAGTTTTTTAAACGATTTTAAATTCCTAAAGATATATTATTCCACAAAATTGTAAATAAAATATCAAATTTGTCAAAAATGACATTTGGTGGGTATTTTTACATGATATGGTAGTTAAATTAACCCATAATGTCTAAATGACATGATATCACTATAAGATTAAAAATAGTAAAATAAGGGTTAAAAAAAGATAATTATAATAAAATATTCAAAACATTTCTAAAAGTTATTTTCTAATGGTTATTCAAAAAAACATCTTAGCTTTGAATTAAATTAGTTTTTTACCAATTGTAATTTAAATAGAGTTTATAATAAATTAATATTTTTTGACTTTACTAAATTTTCCATATTCCCTTTATAAAAGGCCACCACCTATAGACACAAAACACTAACCTCTCAATCTCCTTGGATCATCCAAATTCTGACCAAATAATATCCCAACATACCTCCATTACTCTTGTAATCCTTACCTTGGGAATAAGATAATTCAAGACATCCTTTTGTCTCAAATCAAAGGAAGTTTCCTGATTTAGAGGTAACCTCTTCTATCAAATTCCATTACTTTATTTTCCGTCTCCACTCCCTATTCTATTATAATTTTTTTATTACATATCAAAACCATAATACTCAATATATTAGGTTGTTTTTATGAGATGTATTTGAATTACAATTACACACACATGCATCTAATGGATACGAACATACAGTTTTTGTGTACGGTGAACTAATGCCTCACGAAATAATGATTGTTCAATTTTTTCCAACCACCTCTCATAGTGTCCATTATGATGACAATGTATTTATATATCATATATATTATATTTATATTGTGTCTATTTTTCTATATTTTTCATTTGTAGGATACCTTTACACTTTCAATAATGTGTAAATATGATTATTTCATTTGAGGAAGTGCAGATTACCTCCCCCTCAAATTGATATGACTCATTCATGCCATAGATGGTACATATAAAGGATGATATTAATGAAATTACGTAACAAATATGACATAGATATCATACAAGAATTATAATATACCTATTTATTATTTATCTTTCATTCCATTAATATGGAAATTAAATGAAAGCAGTATACATTCGTACGTACGACATATCATCTCCAAGAACAATGTATTCCATTTAATATATCTATATATTATATATAATTATATATTGATTATATATGACATATAAATATTTTTTTTTTCAGTTATGAGGTAAGTAAATCATGATATAAGTAATAATATCATGAATAAAAAATCAAAAAAAATATACGATAAATAAAATTATTATTACACAAAACATTGCTTTAATAAAGAATTGATAAATGAACAGGTAATAAAAAGTCATAAGTGAATCATATTTGATGTAATAAATATTATTATGGGTTTTTACAAGTTAATAATGTGTTTAAACCCACAATACATGAGTTTTGGACACATACAAAGGATATCAGACCTAATGTAGGGGATAATTTTGCAATCTCATTTTTATCTGAGATTGTTTATATGCAAGTATTTACTCGTGATATATTTATCACCCATGAACTTGATTTTTAAAAATGTGTTCAAAATATTATTATATTCTTATATGTATGTTTAAATTCATTTCTAGTCATTTTTAAATTTTTCATCTTGGTAAGGAAGGGATCTTTGTTTTGGTTATCATATGAGGTATTTTTGACTTTTTCTTCAAAATTATGAGGAGAATGCTTTTTTAAATTATATGGCATGAATGGATTCTGTTATAGTTTCATGATTCCTTATTTCCATGAATATTCCTATTCACTATTTCAATTTTATTTTTAATTAAATTATTTTCTTTTAACCTTTCTTGGAATTTAGAAAAAAGAAAACGTTTTTGAAGAAGAAATTATATTTTCTTCAATAATTAAGTTCATGTGTTTTATCAAAATTATTTCCTATATATGATGATGCACATAAATAAGGTTATATTTTAATACATGTTTTTACCATGTATTTATTTTTTTAATTATGTAATGATATTTTATATGGATTATGTTATGATGAAATTATTCATAAGAAACCTCTTTTACTTCATGGGTTATGCTATGATGAAAGGTTTATGTTTTTGTGGCACATGTATGAATGATTTAATTATGAGATGGTGGAACCTATATGTCCCTCTAATGCATTGGGTTAAAATTTTATCTCATTATATAGACATGACAGGAAAATTATGTAAATATGATCTAGTAATACATATTTAGAACAGTAAGTATACCTTGTTCAGTAATGTACAGTTTCCACTATGATGGTCTTCGCAGCAATTCCTTGGTTTCTATGGAAATAAAATTATGTTTTTATTATTTTTCCATAAATAAATTATTTATTCCAATGTTATATTATCATGTTTAATGTTTTTTATGATCTATTCCTTACATATTTCCAATATATATTTCATGACTCAAGATTCTGATGTTTAAAAATTATTTTCCTGTTTTTTCATTCTTATGTTTATGGTTTGTTTTAGGTTCTCCATGTTTACACTTACAGATCATTTGAGATAAAACTTTTTATGATTTCTTTTTCCCAGGATATAATGAAAGGTTTTAGGGAGGAAAACATTAGGGGAAGATCTTTATGATAAATGTTGAAGATCTTTCACAAAGCTAAAAGATTATGTTCCATGTTTCCAATGACACTAAAATAATAGAGTTTTTGGGAATTTTATGTGTATTCTATTAATTCTTCGGCAAAAGTGATACAATCTCCAAGTACGTCATGATTGGGTCATTATAGTTGGTATTAGAGTGAATTTGTAGTTATACTTTGGAAATTATGAGGCAAAACAAAATAAGGAGATCCCTGGAGATATTTCTAAGGAATGTCTAGGGATGTCATTGTGGTTCTATATAAGTATAGGTTATAGTACTAAAATTATGAAAATGATCATGAATAACCTAGGATTATACCTAATAAAATAACATAATTTAAAGAGTTTAATAGTTAAAAAACCATGTATATTTTGTAAAATATGAGAAAAAGGGGTTGTTGTGATTTATCTAAAAACATTTCATGTTTATTTTTCTTAGATATTAATTATGTTTTGAAATAATTAATTGGTTGAAATTATTTATCATATCAATTAATTTATATTATTTTAATTCAATGGTTGAAGAAACAATCCATGATATAACTATTGCGTTTCCAAGGACCAGTACATATGAGTGGACTAATAGCTTCCAAATCAGATTGAAATCTCATGAATATGGGTTAGAAAAGTGTTCTGGTGTTTTTGAATTGGTAAAACACTCATCATGCACTCAAAACCTCACACTGATTGGTTATAAATTAATATCATAACATTCACATGCAACAAAAAAAGAATTAATATATGAAATCATGAAAATTAAATAGAATTAAATGTTTTCGAACCCAAATTACTCCAAAATAGTAGCTAATATAAGAATTGGAATTCCCATGACATGTGTATAACTCCCTCACAATGAACCCCCACATTTTATCCAAACATTGAGCGGTGGAGGAAGCTATGCTGGATCTACATCTTTATTTTAGCTCTCCTTATGAGGATAGGGAGATCCAGAACCTCCAAGAGTATGAAAGAACTCTTATAGAACTTCAATTTTCTTTCACATCACTCTCTTGGTTGAACATCCAAATGAGGTACCTATGGTGCCTATTTTTGGTCATACGACTTGAATCTTAGTTTTCATTTGATAAATGTAATTATCGTGTCTAGGAAAAAACTAAAAACATATTAACCCACATCTTGAATATATCCACTAAAATGTTGTCATCATTTGGAGGCCTACAGGTCGAGATATGGATGAAATATATAACAAAAAATTGGACATTGTGATTATTTAGTGGCTTGGATAGATCAGTCCGTATGGGCCACAAGATTATCGACTTACAATTGGGTTCCTTCGTAAAATTTTTATCCCATGAAGTTTTGAATCCTTCCAAATAATTTCAGTGAATTTTAGGGCACTTATTTTTCACATTGAGAAATATAGTGGATATGTGTGCTTGGGATTCAATGATGTTTGGCCCATTGTCCTTCTAGATCATTTTCAACCCTCCAAATCACCTCAACCTAATATAAAATCCCCACAAATAGAATTTAACCTTTTTATAGTGATGAAAATTAAATTATTGAATCAAATAGTATTTTTAATTCACTTTTAATGATGGGATTTCAAATAAAAAAACATTTTAAAATATTGGTTTAAGAGTGAAATAACATAGTGAATCACATTGCGATCAATGACCTCAGGCATTTCTCCACATACACCTAGACTTATGAATAACAGTAATGGTCAAACATGTAACAATGGGAAGAATATATCATTATGTCATAGTAAAATAACAAAGGGAAAACAATAAAACAACATCAATAATAATTATTAGAGGACCTAGAATAATAAAAATATTCATTCTATAACCAATGAATATGAAATCATTCAACAATACATCCCTATATACCACGCATGATATGATCAAAAATATAAAATCAAAAAATGAAATAAAATACAAGAGAAATATACACTACCATCTATGAGTGTCATCACATACCAATCTCCAGACATCATCCCAGCCCTCCAACCAAATCATATAATACCAAGACTCTACCCTAAATATTCCTTTGATCACATGTTTTTCTCGAGTAATAAATTAATAGGACCACCAGAGAAAAGAGTGATTAAAACTTAGTATTCTACCACAAAAATTCTCATAACATGAAAAATAAAAATAATTAATTCTATTGTAATGTGATAAGAAATGTACATAAATGCTAAACCACATAATATAATTCATCATCAATCCTCTGGTTCTAATATAACACCGGATATCTACTATACCTCCTTCAGATAGTTCTAAATGTAACTGACCACAATACAAGGAATTAGACTCATATAAATGAACCTATATGAATAGTTTGACAAACTGTTGGTATAGATTACTAAAATATTTATCTGTAATTTTAATAACAATAATATATAGTTTACAATTAATAATAAATTATTTATATATACTTATAAATATAATAACATACAAGTCTTTTTAGTATAGTGTTAAAGGCTTAGGAATCTGAAAATGTGGTCTTTAGACAAGAACTTTCTATAGGAATTTTATTCAATTGGATTCCTATACCAATTGATTGACCAAACCATTGGTATAGTTCTATCCTAATGGAAAATTAATTTAGTATTCATAAAACCATTATTATATGGTACATCAACAGTTTAAGGTCTTATACCAATTGTTATAAATTATTGGTATAGACTTTTTTTTCTAATAGTGGTATGAAGTATAAGTATACTAGGATTTATATAGATGTACACTCCAAAATCTATCACGCACCAATTAGGGGACAAAAGTGTATATGTAGAAACTCCTTATATAAGAAGTCCATGGAAAATAGTATCATACATAGAAAGAAATCATATAATGTCTATCATGAACCAGTTGGGTATAACCCTATTCAGGGTATCTAAGTTGTCCCACCACAAATCCCAAATATAGTTCATGAATCATATGGGATTGAAATTATTTCTAGGGAATCAATCCATACACAAGATGGATCTACTTCACTCAAAAATAGTAATTATCATTGGACTTCCCCAAGAAGGTTTGAAATGAGAACCATAAAAGTAGATGTACATGAACCTATTAAATAAAATGTTTTATAATTAAATATAACCAAACAAAGAATATGCATAAAATAAAACACTATACAATTATTAAAGCTAATAAATTAATCTAGAAAATCCCAAAATAGTGAAACCCAAAATATGGTACATACTAAAAGATACAACATAACAAAAAAAGGAAGTTGAATTGGATTGATACTTCAAATATAAAACTCCCATAATAAAAATTTGACAATAAAAACCCATATCTACACCCTAATTGAAACATAATCAGTTACTACCTCCATATATGCTAACTGAAATCCAATAACCAACCACAACACCCATGTGGAACTAACCCTGAACCTAAAATATATAGGTAATATAAAAAATTCTTAGTAAGTATCCTCCACGCACCCCTTGATTAACCTTTAAAAATATATACATTTCATGCAATTTTAAAATAAAATAAAAAATTAATCATCACATTCTATTTTATGAAAAGTTGCACGAAACATTCAATTATGTTTTTTTACTCAATGTAAGTCATTCACATGTTTAAATATGATTATAATTTGAAAGCCTTATTTCCAAAAGACGACATTTGTAGTAAAATATACAATTTCATGAAAACTCATGCTTTTAAAATACATATTTTGGAATAAAATATTGAGTAAGTCTAGATATAATAAAATATTATAATTATAAAAATATTTCTATGGAATTTAATTCTTTACATGAAAATGAAATACCCTATATAATATAAAAACCATTGAAATGAAAGAAAAAAACAATAGAACAATAATACAAAGGTAACATAATAAAAATCATCCTAGGAACCTAATATCCCTAGATACAATCTCGGAAAACATAATAATGTAACCATCTAAATGTCTCCTGATGTGATTCACGACTTATCACTTGGGATTACTCTAATATGGATTAACTAAGAGGAAAAATACCCTATGTGAACCATAGTCCTAACCAAGGGACACTAGATATAGGGTCATCAAAATTAGTGAAATAATCATACCAAGATTACCCTCTTAGCAACCTATGGTTTTCCATGAAACAAAATTGAGGTGATAAATTCATAAAACAAGATAATCATATACGTATTATTTAGTCAATAATCCAAAAAAATCAACACATCTATACACCCTTCATAGAAGAATCCCACTCCTTAGTGAAGAAAACAATTATATATACCATGTATCTCTACTAGTATAAGTCTATTCATGTACACAATAAAAACTATCCCATTAAGATTCTATACAAAAAAACAATGTTGAGAATTCCTAAAGGATATGTTTATACCAAGATAAATATGATTTTAATTTCTAATCAGGCCTTAAGATCATATATTTAGAAATATATTTACAAAAAAAATATTACGAAAATAAATCTCATAAATATCATAGAGTATATAAAATAATTCAATAGTATAAAAAATTCAAGTGATCATTGGAAAACCATTAGATTTTATAAAAATACCATTAAAATACATTTAATAACAATAACATCATCCTTAAATTATGAAATGAATTTTAAAGGTACATTAGTTTATTTTAACAAACAATTGATGAGAATGGTCAAAAGAAATCAATATGATCCTTTAAACTATGAAAAATATATCTTCGATAACCGATAAAATTATGATAGGAAACTATGTAATTTTCAGGAGACTAATAATTACACTTAATAAAAGTATTAAGATGTTCAAAATATGAACTAAAAGAGGAAAAAAAATAATTGTTCTATGGTTGAACATTCTTATAAGGAGAAAAACAACCTCAAATCATCTATTTCACTAAGCACTGTGTCAATCCACCCCAAATAGGAAAGAAAAATCCATACAGAAATAATCCAAACCATACGTCATGGGAAACAAAATATAAAAAAATGTGTATAAAAAAACCTAGGTTTTCATGTCCTTATTACGGAAAGAATAAGTAGGGGAATAAGGAATTACGGGGAAGAGGAATAAGAATATAAGAATATTTTGAATAATTGACCATAGAATCAGAATAAAATCACGGGAGATCTCTATGAGATGAAACAATAAGATGAGGTGATTCTTGGAGGATTTGATGGTTGAATAGGAGGAAAAAAGGGTAAAATGTGCTCAAATATGTGAATTGGTAAAAGTAGAAAATATTAAAATTAAAACTCGACAGTGACACATGGAGAACTACCTATCTTATATTAATGAAATAAACCCCCCTAAAATCTAAGTAGATCTATAAGTATTTCACCTAGTGTCACGTCATGACATGACCCAAAATTATTAGTGTAATGGATTTGTGTGGATATGCTTCATGGAATGACATAAATGACCATCAAAGTGTGGGAGTTAAATGCCATGCTAACCCAAGTGGGGAGTCCACTCACTTAGTGACTTACCCCACCCCTAGCATTATATTCCACTCCCAAATAATAATAGAAAAGTGGTTCCACATCCTAATTTATTCCAGAATTTAACATCCCCTTTTCATGTTGTGCTAAACCTCCACAGAAAAGAGACTACACTAATTCGGCCTCATCAAGTTATCACCATCCTTCTTCATGGTGCGGCCAATTAAAGTCCAAAAAAAACTCCCTAAAATTTTGAAAAATAGTATAAAAATATTGATTCCCTTAAATTGAGGTAAAAACTCCTAAAAATAAAATACTTATAAATTAATGGATAGGGTGTGACAATTATCTCCAGCAAATTATTTTTCACCCTCATAAAATCTTACTAAAAATTTTGATCAAAGAAGAGATTAGTTTTAACTTCCTCATTAATATATGCATTTATAAAACCAAGGAACACCATTACCACAATGAAGAAAAATACTAAAACCAGGACCATGAAGAATTATATAATACGAATGAGTCTTATTCTATAAATACCCACAGAGGCCATAGAAAAAGAATGATATTTCACCATCAATATGAAATTTTATCATACGACAATCACTCAATTCCTTTATATATAAGGAACAAAAAATATTTCAATATCATAGTAAAAAACATACTGAAAGACAGTGAATATAGAATCCATTTTAGGGAAGGTATGGGTTGGGGAAACTAAATACCACACATCTAATTAATATATCATTTCCTTTATAAGGAAACGAAGAATCATTCAATAGAATAGATATCAATTTTGATAGTCTCACCAATATATTTATAATTATTATAATACACTAACCCTACAAGGATGATTACTATCAACCAAATATAAAATGAAGAAGTAAACTACTTAAACATATAAGTTGATTCAATATGAGATCCACTAACCATGATCCTACATTACCAAAATGATAGACCATCAATTACATAGATAAATTATTGATATAACCACAAATTATTTGGAGTTATTGTAATAATATTGTATCCATAAAAAGTTTCAGCATCTCCATGAAATAAGAGATGATGAATAAAAACATGTTATAAGGAATAAATAATAATGATGACAGACTCAAGTAGTATCTTTATAATCATCAGGTTTAAAAAGTTGAACCCAACAATCCTTTAATGGGGTAGATCTATCTCTACACTTTTATCATGTAAATTCTCTAAAAACCAATACATAGGATACAATGGGTATTAAAACAGAAATATTTTAAAATATTATAACATAAATGATTCTTGTGACTCAACATACCCCCATTGATTTAATTCTAGGGCTTTACTCCTATAAAACCCTAATAAAAAGAAACCTGATAGCCCCGGACACCACCACCCACCTGGTTAGACTCATCACACCCCTACCTTTCTATAATTATCTTCACTACTCTATATAATAGAGGATGTTCTAGTCTCCCTAATCTCACTATCCATGGCTTCCCCAGTTCTAATAGTCTTCTCAAACACTTCCATATAATATGTTAATCAAATATCAAATAAACCTGGTAGGATATTAGACTAAATATATCCTCCCAGATATTTAGATATTAATGAATAATTCAAGGTCCACATAGGTAGGTATGTAACCAATTCAATAAAATTATTTGAATATTGGAATTGAATCCATAGAAACATATATCTTTTTACTTTATGATAAACATGTATTTATTGGATTAATATTAATAAACTTATTATGGGATCATTATTGTTCTTCTATGTGACATAGTATGTGATAATTTCCTAAGAATATATTTTTCTGTAAAAGGTCAAGTGGATCCCTAATATAATGGGATTTCAGAAGTGCCATGACACTTGTCTTGAATATATGTTTTATGGATGGATGATATAATTTTAATGGACACAAATGATATAAGTTATCATGGGTGGGGACTCATGGAACATTGAGTCATCTTCACATGGTGTGCTCCCGTTGTAATATCCAGGAGGATATTTTGAGAACAAGACCAGCCAGTAGGAAATCAACATTCATAAGTTTCATTGGATGTTTCTATATAAAGTTATGTGTATTGGTCTTCAGAATATAATATTATTATTAATGGGTATTATGACTCTCTCACTTAGATGTATTGACGAAAACCATGATGATATATGTTCGCGGTGCCATACGTTTTGTTGGGTGCGTCTTGAATAATATTGCATTAATGAATAATCTGAAAAAGGATTTGTAACTTGTAAAGAAGTAGATATCTCATTCCCATTTATTGAAGTTATATAGCCTATCTAAATACATGACCATGGTGTTCTATAGGAAATTTCAATTCTAAGAAGTCAATGAATTGAAAATCCAGCACATTTGTTTTTGGCACTTTCATGCAACCCGCTTCATTGGAGAAATCAAGAAAAAAGGAACATATTAAATGTTATGTGTTCATATGAGGTGACTTGTTTTTGTGACATAAACCTATTTCTCTGGGGTTCCTTGAAACATTTCTAGATAGTAATCTTGATCATTAGGCAAGCCCACCTAATGCCAATGTGAAAGAGGCCTCGAGGGTCACACACTAAGAGTAGCCAGTATCCCAGTAAAAAATTTATTTATTTAACAAGTGGAATAAATATTATCCCTGTTTGTGGTTTAATAATTATTCAAGTATGCATGAACACATTTATTTCATCACTAGTTATTCAATAGAATATATATATACGGATGGAATATTTTATTTTTGGTGAATAATGCAGCTATATTTATTTAATAGGTAAATTGTCATTATGTTAGGCTCGGTAAATATTAAGGTGGATTGGTAGAAAATGTTATGGCTCCTGTGATGGATAATATTAAATATTATATGGTTAAAAATATTAAAATATAACATGCAAGTTAAGAACTTTTAATGGAAATAATTGTAAATCTATTATATGTTTTGACATGGAGTTTCACATGGAATAATAAATTATGTAACTAAACTTCTGCAAATTATTTATTATTACCTGGTGAATTAAATTACCTATCATGTTTTCATTCTCTATATAAGCCAAGGGGTCATTCAACCATCTAACCAATTTTTGTGTAAAAAACATCCTTGGAGAAATTCTCTCCATCATAGAGAACTCTTCCCACTACAAGAATTCTCTCTAGAAAGAGAGAGATCCTCCTACACCAGATAATGGAGATTGCTTTGGAAGTTATTCTCATGGTGATCAATGGTGGACATCACAAGTGCAGGGATATTCAGTTCTATCACCCAGAGACTCCTTCAAAAATGTCTGTAGATGTGTGGAGCATGAGTAGATCACCGATAAAGGATTCTTATCATTGGATTCTACATCGTAATTAAGCCGCACCTCAGACCCATGGTAAGATGCATCAATGAAGAAAGAATCACCTTAGATGTAATTCTATAATTTAACTAAATTAATTATAAACAAAATATGTTGATCCTCTATTCTCAGTTCCAGGTTCTCTTCATTTTCTTTTATATTTGATTCAACTCTATGGATACTATTGTTCATCATCGTATTGATCCTAGATTAATCATCGATTATGGAAATTTACAAAGATGGGTACAAACCCATCATACCCCATCGTTGTGCCAAAAACCTAAAAGTTGTATCATAGGGGTCATATATTCATTTTTAATTATTTAAATACATTATAGATGATTTAAGATGTAATAATTTTTTTTAAATTCAGGTTTAATCATTATTCTAATCTGAATTTCAAAATCTATTACTCCCTTATCATTTCTCATATATCTAACAGAAAAAATAATTTTATGACTAAAATTAAATTGAGGATTTCATTTGGATGCACAAAAGGTTCTATCCAGATGATACAATAATACATGATGAGTAGTTGGTTCTACATGTTGTGTATTTGTGTTCAACACATCAGCAATAATTGGGAAATTAATCAAGTCATGTGCATTAATGACACACATTGTCATCAATTCTTGCATCGTGTGTTGACCCGAATAGATTGTGTATGGTCATCCAGTCTACACTCCATGTGGCCCACTAGTCATGGAGTGTAGTCCCTTCTGGTTAGGATGAAGCCATGTATCCCATACACATATTTCCCTACTAGTGACTATGTAACATAGATTCTAAACGGTGTGTGGCACGTGGGACATATTGTGTACTCAGAAGATTTCTGAATTACACCCCACATGCTATCTCCCAAGGCATGTACTCTGGATGGATAGTGAGGAGGGTACATTCTATGTATTTGGATATATAATCCATGTAATTTTTATATATTACACATATTTTAAAAATAATATTATATTATGTTTCCCTTGATACATGTACCTTCATGTGGGTATAACTATGAGACACAACATGTGATGGGTGTTTTGATATATATTTATATATATATCACTGTGTTTCTTTAATTATCATATTCATAATGTTCAATGATATGCACATCATATATGAGTTTTATTATAATTATAACTCTCGTGGAGGATACATGTCACAATGAATTAATTGTATACAAGTATAAATATATTATGGGTAGTTCTGGATGGGTATTCACTGGGTTTCCTCTAAGGTACAAGTTATGTACAAGGTTATGAATATGAATCTCAAGGAAATTTAGAAAAGGATTAAGATAAAAAGGATTTATTAATTAATGTTAATTACTAATTGATTCAATAAAAATTTATCTTAATAAAAAAATTAAAGAATTGAATGATAGTTTAATTAAATGCATATTGTATTGCTTCTATGTGGATGATCATGAGCTAGACCAAACCATTATATGTGATTGGTTCCATTTAAAATTATTTATTAAATTAAAATTTTTGGCATGAATGCCTTCTCTGTATTAATATGTAGGGCCTTCATTCCCATGGTTTATTCTATGTAATCCCCCCTTTTAACCCTCACATGCGTGTGAGTTAAAATCGTATATAAAGGATGGATCTTCCAAGCCAGTGTATGTGGTTCATGTTAGGAGATGAGTAGAATCCAATCCAAAGAGATAAAATTGTAGACATGTGAAAATCTATAAACACGAACCTTTAATGGGTCAATGTGTTTCTCCCCTAGGTTAGGGTTTGTTTATCAACAACTAGATAAATTAACCAATAGTAATGTTCATTATCATACCCATTTATTTCATTTCTATCAGTTTTATGGTTATTCGTTATAGATGTTTGACGTGATCACATAATTATTGATCTAACAATAATACATGATGGAACTAAAAAAATGGCTTATGCATAAATATTATCTATACATGGTTAATAAATTAAGAATATCACTATTAACATTAATAAGACTTTGAAAATATAATAAGATAAAATTTATGCATAAAGGATAACGTCCCTCAAGTAAAATATTATGTTAGTGTAGCATTCTATTACTTCGGTTAGAATTGATATATAGTTCAATGTACTTGAACAAACCTAGTTGGGGTGATTTCAATTATCGGGGAATTCTAATTTGTTTTTTGGGCTGAATTAACATAAATTACATCAAGGGTTGACTTCCCTAGTAGGACCTAGTTTAACTGAGAGGCAAAGGATGAGGAAATCAAAAATTAATGGTTTCAAGATTGGGGAGTCCACTCAATAGATCAAGGATTTGTGAGTTAATGTATTTGGAATTTGGAATGCCTACCTGAAACCTCTCGGTTTTCTTGACCAACCCTAATTGGGGTAATGCAAAGGGAAATATGGATCCTGGTAGCTACAATTTCCATGTAATAGGATATTCCGAAGACAATGGTGGGGGATATTGGGTTTCAACAAAATAGTGGGATACTAATAGATATTAATTTATTTATTTTATTATATTTATAGGGATAAAGTACTAAACTCTATTCATCTTGATTTATAGAAACAACAATCATGATGACATTAAACATATCACTGTGATCCATACTCGATATAGAAAACCATCTCAACCCTCACTAATTTCCATGAGTGTCAAAGGAACCTACTGGTTATCCTTCTCTATAAGAGGAAACTCTATGTGTGGGAATAGCCTTTAACAGTTGCACCTAGAAATGAGGCAACTGATGAGGAACTCTCTATCTAATAGAAACATCTGAATGATGCTATATTTGTTCAGTGCCTCATGCTATGATCAATGACAAATTATCTCTTGAAGAAATATGAGGAAATGGATTATTATAGCACGACGTCTCACCTTTGGGATCTCTATCAAGAGAAGGTGAGACAAGAGTGGTATGAGATATCCAATGCTTTGTTCACTACTAATATTGGAGACTCTCCGATTGCTAAACCACATGTAGTCAAGAATATTAGAAAAATTGAGATTCTATACATCATAGTGATTAAATTACTAGTTTTTTTGTGTAAAAATATGATACTTGTGTTGCTTCTTGAGATCTTTTCATTTTTTATTGTGTATTATAATATGAAAAATAATGATAAGATTCTACCAGATCCTCTTACCCTAATTCTCCAAGTTGATAAGGAAATAGGGTGTGAAAACCCCACAGTCCTTATGGTGAATAAGAAGAGGAAGGACAAGCCAAAGTGTCCTAATATTTTTAAATAATATTAATCCTCTAAGAACTATCTGAAAAATAAGAAGAAGATTCAGAGGTCTGGTGAGGAAAAAGAGGAAGTATGGTTTTCATGTGGAAACATAGGCCACTAGAAGAGAAACTACACCCAAAAGAAAATTTGAAATCGTTATTGAGTGAAATATTTCCATTTCTACACATTGCGTATTAGATACATCTTTTGGGACACAAATATGTATTCAAATTTATAAACCAATAGATTTTGGAAAAATTTCAGAGGAGAGGTGGATCTACGAGCTACCAATGGTGTGAGGTTGGATACTCTTTCTATTGGTGACTACCACCTCACAATTCCAACATTAATGATTTTGGTTTTACATGGATATTATTATGTATCAATTGTCACCAAGAACATAATTTCTATATCGAGTTTAGATACAGATGGACAGATTTTCATGTTCGAAAATAAATTTTGTTACTTTTATGAGAAAAACATGTGTTATTGTATGGAGAATTAAAATAATGATGTGTATGTATTAAATTACAAGATCCAAGTGTTGGAAATTGATAATGAACCAAGTTCACATGATTCATACAACACCCAGTTGTGGAATCACTGTCTCGGTCATGTAAATGAAAATAATTTGACAAAGCTCAATCAAGATGGTTATTTAGACTCTTCTGAGATAAAACCACATGATAGATGTCAAGCTAGATAACTATGGAAAATGGCCAAGCCACCATTTCCTAGACAGGGTAAAATGTATATAGAGATTCTAGGATTGGTACATAATGATGTGTGTGGACCATTTCTAGTAGAATCTATAGGTGGATATTATTACTTCATTACTTTTACTAATGACGTGATTAGATATGGGTATGTCAAGATAATGAGGTATAATTCTGAGCCCTTTGTGAAATTTTAATAGTTCAAGAATGAAGTAGAGAATCAACATGGAAAGAAGATAAAGAATATTCAATCAGATCGAGGTGGAGAATATCTTAACAAATTCCTTATCAAACTTTTATGGAAGTCTGGGATTTTATCTCATCTGACTACACCTTATATGCCAAAGTGGAATGGTGTTAGTGAAAGGAGGAACCATACCTTATTGGAAATGGTATGGTTGATGATGATTCATGCAGATCATCCATTATCCTTTTTGGGATACACATTGAAAACTATGAAATACTCATTAATCCAAGTACCAACTAAGGTACAAAATTGGATTCCCATCAATCTATGGAGTGGGAAAACAACAATTTGTTGCATACATGTGTTTGGGGATGTGAGGAATTAGTTAGGTCTTTCTCAAGAAACAAACATTCACCTTGGGGCATGAAGTGTATCTTTATAGGGCATCCCAATGAAACAATGAGATACTACATACACAACCCCTAAAACATGAAAGTTACTATTTTTATATTGGTTTTCATTATTTTGTGGGAGAACATCCTAAAAAGAGAAATTATGAGAATGATTAACTTCAATGAAGTTGATGCCCAAGATACATATGTGTTCGTATAGGAACATGTTCCCCAATTACCAATGGAATTGTTAGTTCCTAAAACACAAGTACTTCAATGGAGAACAATAGAGGTAAGGGAACCCAAGAGATATGGTTTCCTTGTCAATTAGTTTGGTGACTCATTATTATTGGGCAATGATGAACCTCTCTTCTATAAGGAAGAGGTAGAGATCATCAAATCTGCAAGATGGCTATAATCTAAAAATTATGAGATGGATTACATGTATCAGAACTTAGTCGAGGTTCTTGTCGATGTGCCACATTATGTATAGCATGTTGGGTGTAAATGGGTATTCAAAAAGAAACTAGACATGGTGGGAAAAGTTAATACATATAAGGAATAGATAGTGGATAAAAGTTATTAAACCACATCATGGAATTTTTTATGATGAAACCTTCTCACCAATTTACATGTTTAAATCCAAAATAATCGTACATTCAATAGAGTATTTCCATGACTATGATATTTGGAAGATGGATGTCAAAATTAAATTCCATAATGGGAATCTTAATTAAGATTTCTATATGACACAAACAGACTGTTTTGTGACACAGGGTGATGCTAAAAGGGTATTAATGATTCAAATATGCATTTATGGATTAAAGAAATAACCCAGGTTTTGGAACATTTTATTTGATGAATATATAAGAGAATTTTGTTTCATTACGAATGAATGTCATCCATTTGTTTATAAGATGTTTAATGGTAATGTGGTCATTATCATAGTAGTTTATGTTGATGATATATTTATTATTGAAAATGATATACTAGCGTTGAAGTTAGTCAAGGGCTAGTTGAACAAGTTCTTCTATGTGAAGGAATTAAGTGAATCAGCTGACATTCTAGTGGTAAAGATCATTCGTGATAGATCCAAGAGGCTTCTTGGAATAATTTCAAGAACATTAATTGAACAGATACTAAAGAGATTCAGTATAGAACATTCCAAGGAAAATTGGTTCTACTATCATATGATAGACATCTTTCCAATGAAATGTGTCCCCATACACAACATGACAAATATAGGCGGAGTAAGATTCCATACGCTTCAGTGATAGAATCTATCAAGTATGTAATGTTATGTACCAACCATGATATTACCTATGCATTAATAAGGGTAGGTTAATATCAAAAATATCTTGGAGAACAATATCGGACTACTGTCAAGACTATCCTTAAGTATCTGAGAAGAACTAAGGATATGTTCATGGAGTTTGGAGGAGACGAGGAGATTGTCATCAGAGGTTTGTTGATCTTGCTTTTTAGGCAGACTAGAAGGATCTGAAGTCAAAATCTGGAGATTTTTTCTATCTTGATGGAGGAGATATGAGCTATAAGAGTAAAAAGTAGCCAGTTTTTTCTGATTCTAATGAGAAGTCTGAATATATTGTAGATTCTGATGTATCCACGGAATCCATCTGGATTCAGAACATTACCTAGGACCTTAATGTGGTTCCTAGAAGTAATGATCCGGTATCACCCTGAGATTTTATGAAAAATATTCTTTTTAATTTCATTAATGTATTTTGTTGTACACTACACCAAAATGATCATGCAAAACACGAATCCTTGACTTGCCTTGCATTACACGCAATTGCAACCTTCCTCGATAGCGTGTGTAGTATGCAATACCGAGTTTCACTAAACAACGATATGCTATTAAAATATTATTAAAACGAGTCGTTATGAATAGTAAAAACCACTTTTTTAAATTTTGTAAATTTTATTTTTCAAAATGGACTTCATTTTTGGATTTAGAATATCGAAATTAGCTTATGGTGAAATTTTGGTAATATTCGGATAACTTTCATTTTCTGATTAATAGTGAAAATTACTAAATTTTAATTAAAAACAACCTTTTTAATCGAAATAATTAATAGTGATAAATTATTAATTTGAGTGGTTTTAAAGTATATTTAGAATATATTTTTACAATTTAATACAATTTTGGTCATTTGATGTAATTTCACATTTTAAACAGACATAAACAAGTGTCAATCTTTTGATAGTTATTATCTCTTCAGAACACGCTATATGTTTTGACGACGGAAATTAATTTTTAAATTAAGTATTGAAACTGATATATTTTTGAATTTGGTAAAATAGACATCATTTTAGAGTTCATAATATCAAATATAACTTAGGCCTAATTTTTTGTATTTTTCTGGAAACTTTCATTTTTTGATGAATAGTGAAACCACTAAGCGGTAGTTAAAAAAATGAATTTTTCATAAAACATAATTTTACCGCCTCTATGAGTGGAATTTCAAAAATCTGAGAGACACGGTTGATTTCAATAATTAAAATGTGGTTCAATGAGATGAAAATAATTTTTGTTGAATAGTAACTTTTTACTTTTTTTACCACGGTTAAAAGTAAATTGGGTAATTAAGGGTAAAAATGATATTATTATTACCCTAACACATGTCCTAATTCTATTGGATAAGTTTAATTCGATCAAAAACAACCTTAGGAATAAAATATGACCATTTAGGCCCACTTGGATTAGATTAGGACATTTAATATTAATTTATTTAAAGAAGGGTTAAAATAGGTAAAATCAAAGTTTAATAAGTAAATCATTCTTAATATTGGGTTATACATAAGATAAATTCGACTATAAATATTCATTAGAAAGACAATATTATTTCATGCATAACGGTAGTTTGTTTATAATTTTTATACATTAAATAAGTTAATTTATATATGACACAAAGATGATGCAATAATTATCTTATTAATGAAATATTGACATAATTGATTTTATAAATACCAAAATAAATGTAATTTGATACTTTCTATGAATTCCAATAATTTTGTAAGTTAATATTCCATGTTAATATAGATTTAAGAAACTTCATTCGAACTAATATTTCTGTTATGAGTTTGACAAAAATCTATTAATAAATAGTGTCAAAATTGATATAAAATAGTTTTTAAAACAAATATTATATTATTAATTGGTATTTTATTCCTAAAAAACTAATGTTCAGCCACATGACTTATATAAGGTTATATATATTAATAATAAACAACACGGGGTTCGTTTTGCTTGTTATATTAAGTTTATTAACCTTATAGTGTATGAACACAAAAAGACACGGTAAAAGTAAAATTATCTAACTAAAAGTTAAATCTAAATGATAAGGTTAAAATAGGAAGCTAATCTTGTCTAAATTCTATTGGATGAGAGGCTTGGGACCCATCCCCACCTTATCTTTGAAATAAATCAATTTGGAGCTATTTAAGACCGAATTTGGCTTTATAATAAAATAATATTTTTAGTTATTCCAAAGGTGCCCCTCTCCTCCCTTATAAAAGGGCACCTCCTCCCTCTCTTCCTCACACCACATTGAGCCTTCAAGCTCGTCTAACCCCTGGAAAATTCTCTTCTCCACTTCCCTATAAACATCCTAGAGGTCATGTTTTTCTTCAAAAACAACTTTTAGTGCCTTATGAGGAAGACTCAAAGAGGCGCTTTAAAGAAGAGGTAATGTCTGTTACCGATTCTTTCTATATTATTTCCTCTTCCACTTCTTCATCTTAGGTTGTTTCATTATTAAGTAATAACATCAGTATCACTCATGTACTTATATGTAATTATAAGTATTAAACTACCCTATTTCACCATCTATCCATCCTACGGAAAACTAAATCATCGCAGGTGCATACATACGGAATATCGTCTCCATGAAGCGATGAGATTCATTCTCCATGTTAACCATTAATGAATGATTATAAAGTATATATAATAAGTAATCATGAAATATATGAAATAATAATAATACTAGATTTATTTGTATATATATGTATTTCATCACATTAATTTCATTCAATTCAATAAGGAAACGAAAACAACGTTCATGCGTAAGTACGGCCTACCGTCTCCATGAACGGTGTATTTCATTTCATTTAATCGATCTATCATATATATATGTATATACTGAAATATATATTATATTTAAATCATGTTTTAAATTTTGGAATTAAGTAAATCAGGATATAATTAATAATATCAAGAACAACAAGTCCAAACACGTACGATAAATAAAACGATTTAACCCAAAACGCTACTTTAACATGGAACTTACAAATGAACGGGTAATATAAAGTCATAAATGATCCATATATGATATAATAACAATGAACATGGTTATGTAATATGTCAATGACATTATTTAAATCATTATATAGGAGGTTCAGATACAAACGAAGCATATCGGACATAAGGTAAGGGATAATTTTGCAAATCCCATTTTTATCCGAGATTGCTTATTCGTATTTATTTACTGGGGTTATTTCTATCATCCATTTACATGTATTATAAATGTGTATTCATGTATTTTTAATGACCTTTTTACCCATTTTTTACTTTTACAACATGGTATGTAAGGAATCTTTCTTTTTTTACGTTATGAGGTACTTTTTAACTTTTCCGGCAAAAGTACGAGAAGAATGTTTTTTTAATGTATACGACATGAAAGAATTTTTACGGTTTTATAAAGCCATATTTTCATGAAGCTTCCTCCAAAAGATTTCATGACTATTTTAAACGAAATATTTTTCTTTTAAAATTTCATGACGTTTTGTGAAAAGAAATTGATTTTGAAAAAGAAAGGATATTTTCCTCAAGAATTCATTTCAAGTGTTTTATCAAAACCATTTTCCATCTAAGATGACATTATTTCATATGTGTATGTTTCAAGTGTAAAGTCTCTATGATTTACATGGTTTCACTTTTATCATTATGAAATGATATCCATTTCTTTTATATAAATTATGTGATGATGGGATGATTTTTATGAAACCCATTTTATTTGTTGGGTTATTATGAATGATGTTAGTTTATTTTGTGGCACAAGTAAAAATGATTTCATTATAAGATGGGTGGGACCTATATCTCCCTCCAATTCATTGGGTAAAGATTTATATCTCATGAGATAGACATGGTTGGAATGGTAAGTTAATCCAGTTCAGTGTTAGAGGACAGAAACGAGGAGTGAACTCGATTTAGAAAGGGACATTGTCCACTAAGATGGTCTTGGCCGCAATGTCTTGGCTACTATAGAAATCATAACATGTGCTTAATGTTTGCCAAAATTACATGGTTCATTCCCATTCTATTTTATCATGATTGATGTTCTCTTATGATATATGTCTAATGTACTTCTAAGATTCATGTCTTTGCTCAAGATTTTGATGTTTCGATTTTATGTTCATGTTTTTGCATTCAAATTTTTATGGATTGTTTTATGTTCTCTATGTTACCCTTACTGGTCATTTGATCTCACCCCTTTTATGCTTTCTCTTCACCATGATATAAAGAAAGGTTTTAGGTATGAAAAATGGGGGAAGATCATTATGGGAGATGTTGAAGATCTTTCACCACGATTAGAAGATTATATTTCGAGTTTCCAAAGACACTAAACTATTACGGTCCTTGTCTGTCTGTTTTTGTTATGTACTATGTATTCCCCAAAAGTAATTTAATGTCCACGTACGTCAAGTGTTGGGTCTCTACAGTTGGTATCCGATGAAAGGTTTAGTCAACCTTTGGAAACTAGGATGCGAAAACGTTAGTGAGATCCCTAGAGATATTTCTAAGGTATGTCTAGGGATGTCCCTAAGGATAAGTATACGTATAAGATATAGTCCTAGAACTACGGTAACAATCATAGAATTTAACCTCAAATATTAGATATTGATGGTACTCCCCCTTTATTATGTTGTTTTACCAAGCATGATTTTTTCCTCTCACACTATTCTTTTTGGGTTTTAGAAAACGGCTGGAAACGACAATATTCACGATAATAGAGGATATGGTGGACAATAAAATGATATTCTTCATGAGAAACCAAATGAAACGAGATCTGGAATGTAAAACCCCAGGTAAATAAATAATATGACATTTTTATATTTATACCTATTTGTGAATAAAATGTCAATATTAATTTCAAGGGAACGCAATACTTGATGGCTTACCCAATACGCAACAACGAGTTGCTTTGAAATCTAACGTTGCACTATAATAATAAAATAATATTATTTTAAATGGTAGTTAACGCCTAGCCGTTGTAATGGAGGAAATAAAAAAACTAACTACAAAATGATTATATATGTTTGTCAAATATTTTTACTTTTTACAGCAAATGTTTGAGGATTAAAAATGCGAATGAATCCAATTTTAAGCGTAAACAATCTAATATTCTTTAAAAGGTCGATTAACCGCCTTTTGATGAAGAACTTCCATTAAATACCCTTTTTGACAATTTTATGTGTTATATTTGACAAAATAAAATTCTTCTTTAGAATCGGGACATCAAAATTTACTTTGTGTAATTTTTTGGTATTTTTCCGATAACGTTCATTTTTAATGAATAGTGAAAAATGTTGTATTTTAATTCAAAACGTCTTTTTAATATAATTTATTTATATGATTATATTATCTTTTTAATTGGTTTCAATGTAAAATTAGAATATATTTTTACAATTTAATCCAATAGTGGTCGTTGGAATTAATTTCATCTAGAAATTGGACTTAAATTAGTGTCAATCTTTTGATACTTATTGTTTCATAAAAACACTATATTTGCTCTGACAGCGGGAATTAATTATTAATTTAATAAATGAAACTTATATGTTTTTAATTTTGTAAAATAGAAATCATTTTTGAATTCGGAATATCAAATATAGCTAAGGGTGAAGTTTTGGTATTTTTCTGAAAAACTTCAATTTTTAATGAATAGTGAAACCAGTAAGTGGTACTTATAAAAACAGATTTTCCATTTAAATGAAATTTTTCCACTTCTGTGATTTGAATTTCAAAAATATGACAAATATGGTTGTCATTACGATGTAAAATTTGGTTCAATGGAATTAAAATAATTTTTTGGTGAATAGTAACTTTTAAGTTTTTAATCGAGATTAGAGGTAATTAGTGTAGTTTAAGGTAAAAATAATGTTTTAATAATATGAAATAAACATTACACATGTCCTATCCTTATTGGATGTGTCATGGAAGACCAAGACAATCCATGGGTCAACTTGGGGACCCCATGGAGCCACTTTTCTTGGAAAATGACATTAATACCTTTTTATTTAAAGTTAAAATAAAAATGTCACAAACATGAGTTGTTTTACTAAATCAATTTTTAAATGGGGTTATACAAGTCAGTTTTTTCCTATAAATATTAATTAGAAATCTAAAAATATTTACTACATCATGATAGTTTTTTTAAAATTTTTAGACATTAAATAAATTAGATTATTTATGACACCATGATGATGCACCGATTACCTCATTATTTAACGATTTAAATAAAATGGAAAGATAATGTAAACTCTAAGACCTAAACATGTCCAAAACATATTGTATGGGTGTATTTAGAACCATTATCACCTTATAGTTGAGGAAAATCAATTTGGTACCATTTAAATCCGAAACACAATCTAAAATAAAGTAACATTTCCTTACTTTCCAAGAGTGCCCCTCCTCTCCTATTATAAAAGGCCCCCACCTCTACCTCCTTACCCACACCTCTCAAGCCTTTGGATCAGCCAAACCCTGCACATTTGATCTCTTCACATCCCTATATTCATCATTGAAGCCCCACTTTGGGCATAATCTTTTCCAAGGAAGCCTTTGAGCACAAATCAAAAAGAGTTACCTGATTTAAAGGTACTGTCTTCTCTTGTGTTCTTTTGTTTTATTTTACTTCTCCAACACCCTAAACTCTTTTCATTAATTTTTTTTTGCAACAACACCAGAATCCTCAATATACTAGGATGTTTTTATAAGAATTAATAGGGCTAAAATTACACACAACTTCATCTAATGGTTAAATTACATACTGTTTCTGTGGATGGTGAATTTCTGCCTCATG